>JAZKJV010002186.1:0-1343925 GCA_037367405.1 Ottelia alismoides | reverse complement strand
TGGAATGTGGACTTTGGTAAATACAAATCTTTGATTCTCATCTGATGATATTCAAGTTGTAGATTGATCTTGGAGAGCACTACTTCTCCTTGTAACTGCTCAAAGAGATCATCAATACCTAGGACTGGATAATAGTTCTTACATGTTCACTTGTTGAGCTACTTGTAGTCAATGCACAATATCATGGATACGTCCTTTTTCATGAAGAGGAATGGCACTCCACATGATGATGTACTTTGGCGGATGAATCCCTTCTCAATAAAATCCTACAGTTGCACCTTAAGCTACTTGAGCTCAGTTAATGCCATCTGGTATGGGGAATAGAGATCGACTGAGTGTCAGGTAGCAGCACAATCTCGAACTTTATATCACGCCTTGGTGGTAATCCAGAAAGATCATCAGTTAACACATCTGAGTACTCTCGAACAACCTTGTCATCCTTAACCATCTTGTCTTGGGTGGATGTGTCAGCTATGTAGGCAAGATATCCCACACATCCATGACTAAGGTATTGATGCGTTCTCAAAGCGGATATGTAGAATGAAAATCCATCCATAGAAATCATACCTCTGGCGACTGAACCGGAGGCATGGGCCCGCTCCTGGGTAACAGCATTCGATTGACCTCGTTGTTCTAGTGAAGAATTGAATCCTACAGCGCTATATGTCGATTGTGGTAATGAACGATGAGATCCCCTACCTCTATGACAGAAACTAGATCCTTGAGACTAGAAAGAAGTGCCAGTATTGCACTCTACTGAGGTGCGCCCGAACTACTGCAAGTCATGGGTACTGAGCTCTGAAGTCACCAAGTTGCTGACAATGAAAACAAGCCTTCTGTGGTGATGATCCTCCAGACACAATGTTTCCTCCTTATTGTCTCTAACTCAGTGGGAGTATTGGAGGACAAACAAATGTCATAATGTGATCAACCAAGGCATGCACTAAGGTATGGGGTTGTATGAAACTGTCGGGTGATGTTGTCATTGCAAATGGATGGAAGCGACGATCTCAATTGGAAGGGAAAGAAACTCGGTGTGCTAGCCTACTAAAATGCTGAGAATACGACTAAGTTTGTCCTATACATTGTCAGCTTTAAGTAGCCTTCCATCTCATCAACTTCATCGTCATCTCCTTAATGGAGGTGAGGTCCAGGATAGACAAGTAATGTTGTACCTCATGTATAATGCCACGGATGAACCTCTGCAAGTTCTCTTGTGGGTATGTTTTAGCGGCAGGAGAGTGGCATGCAAGCTTTGTATAGCGGATTAGGTACTCCTGAGCTGTCATGGAAGCCATGCGTTAATATTCAAACTCTCTCCTCTACTCCTCTACCTAGTGATTTGGGTAGAACTCCTCACAAAACTCATACACAAAGTCCTTCCAAGTGACGGGCCCAATGAGGTGCTCCCTGATGGCTTGCCATCATCTCTTCGCATGTCTAGCTAATGAAAACTCTGAAAGGTTAGCCAACTATCTGCCGGAGCATGTATGATATGTAGAACTTTGGACGCATGGTCCATCTATAGCTCTGCAACAACCGACGTAGTAGTGTCAAAGAAGCGCAACACCTGAGACCTCCGGTAAGCAGTATATGTAGTTTTGATGCCTCTGTAAAGCATCAACATCGTCTTCCCCCTTTGGATAAAGAGAGAGCAAAGGATGTACACTGTCTTCACCATCTTAGGATGGATGTTAAGTGGAGTCCTCCCGATCTTAAAGTCTCTTCTTCATCTCCTCCTTACAGGTATGCATGCCTTGTATGGCATCAACCAATTGTGCTAACTGCTGGGCCACATCCGAATACACTCATGGCAGCATGGTTTTGCAAACAAACCACGACATTAGTAGTAGTCTTAGTACTTAGAGAGACATGGGCTTGGTCTTGCTTATGTTATTTTACTTTGACTTGTGTCAAGGTTAGAACGCCATAGCCACTGTGTTTGGAATATACCAATGAGAATCAGGTGTTTATGGGAAGGATGGAGTATCAATGCTCTGATGCCAAGCTTGTCACATCCCGTGTATAATGATACTTAGAAACTATCCCGTAAACATCACATTCACATTCAGAACACAAATTTTAACAAATGTATCTATTGTAGAAAAATAAGCAAGTAAAGAAGGAAATGCATGAACATAATTCATTTCATTCACAACATCATATACACCAAAATGATATTAGAAGAATCATGTCCACAACAATACAAAACAAGTAACTGTCCATCAGAATGAGCACAAAAGTTGTCTCTCAAAGGTACAAAAGCATGAGCCAAAAATTACCACAAAGGAACCACCAAGAACACACCCTGACTGTGAAGCAGAACTTGCAATGCTCCACAACAACCAAACCACACCCTACTACTATGATGGGTCCTATGAACTTGTTGGGTCACACAAAAAAGGCATGTTATGAGCAAAGTTTCCCAGTACATATATACTTAATTGATAATTAAAATAATCACAAATCTTGAACCAAAAATTACCACAAAGGAACCACCAAGAACACACCCTGACTGTGAAGCAGAACTTGCAATGCTCCACAACAACCAAACCACACCCTACTACTATGACGGGTCCTGTGAACTTGTCACACAAAAAAGGCATGTTATGAGCAAAGTTTCCCAGAACATATATACTTAATTGACAATTAAAATAACCACAAAGCATGAGTCAAAAATTACCACAAAGGAACCACCAAGAACACACCCTGACTATGAAGCAGAACTTGCAATGCTCCACAACAACCAAACCACACCCTACTACTATGACGGGTCCTGTGAACTTGTTGGGTCACACAAAAAAGGCATGTTATGAGCAAAGTTTCTCAGTACATATATACTTAATTGACAATTAAAATAACCACAAAGCATGAGTCAAACATTACCACAAAGGAACCACCAAGAACACACCCTGACTGTGAAGCAGAACTTGCAATGCTCCACAACAACCAAACCACACCCTACTACTATGACGGGTCCTGTGAACTTGTTGGGTCAAACAAAAAAGGCATGTTATGAGCAAAGTTTCCCGGTACATATATATTTAATTGACAATTAAAATAACCACAAAGCATGAGTCAATAATTACCACAAAGGAACCACCAAGAACACACCCTGACTGTGAAGCATAACTTGCAATGCTCCACAACAACCAAGCCACACCCTACTACTATGACGGGTCCTGTGAACTTGTTGGGTCACACAAAAAAGGCATGTTATGAGCAAAGTTTCCCACTACATATATACTTAATTGACAATTAAAATAACATGTAACTAGGTAAAAGTAGTAAGCAGTATAACTATTGAACTGAAACAAGTACATGTGATAGGAGTGCCACTTTTGAAAGTAAAGTCTACAAGTGGAATCTTACTCTCATATTACTTCTAGTTATTAAGGTGATGTTTTTTTTCTAATGCTTTCCAACATAGTTATTAGTAATGGAAATAGTCTTTGGTCTTGACCATAAGGGTCTCGCACTATGACTCTAAGATGAATAGTATCTTAGGGTTGGGGGCCTCCATAGGCATGCATAAAGAAGATGCATCCTAACTAAGTTCCCAACACTTTCCTTTACTAACTTTCCCACTTTCTCACTTTCCTTTTATGTTATCATCCTCATTTCATTGATAGTTCTCTTGTATTCTAGAATTAATGGCATTTCAACTGATCGATCTGATATCCAACTTGATACTCTTTCAAGTAATCTAACATTAATAAAGTAAGACTAATTGAGACAACTCATTTGGAAACCATTACATGTCAGCAAGAATGCTCAACGATAGAACAACTCAAGTGAGATCTACGATTTAAGACATGATTTTCAAATCAAAATGTAGTCGGACCTATGACCACCCTTCTGTTTTTCTCCAGATACTGGGCAAATAGGTAAGAACGCCTCTTTTGCTAACTACATCTCGGAAATCCACCCATAGAACTAAGACAAGTAACCAACTCGAGTGATCATCCCTCATTAGCCACTTGTATTAATTCTATGATGCAAAGTAAAGACCAGACTACCAAGCGCACATCTCGGAATGCGATGTCTCGTGGCAATGCGACTAGAACCTCAAGGTGGCATCTAGAACTATATGACACCAGTCAACGCAACTAGGTTTGTGGCTATGTAGTCTTCTACTCAAGGCCCCAAGGATTCTATCCCTTCCCTTGGGGGCATCTTCTCCTCTACCCAGGGAGACATAGGAAACTACACCACGCGCACCACAACCCTCAACATGGGAGAGTATATCGACTGTAGAGACCACCAAAGCACAAGCCGCATAGGGCAATGGTTCCAATTGGGGCACAACCTTATGTCATACTGATTTAAAGTACTTAGATTAGAATAGATTTAACGTTGATCAAGGTTTTCACCCAGTTTCCCAACTTCATTCCTTATCCAATTAGCATTCAAATCATCTACCATAATTCTTCATTTAACCACTTAGGATTTAGTTGTAAAAGGTCTTACCATATTTAGATCTTACTTTTTTATCACAGAAGTTCTCTAAAAATATAGTTAAATATGGTAGGTGGTTAGATTTTGTGTCTGATTTATCTCCGATTTCAAAACAAATTATATGTGTATATAGAGCACATAACAAGGATAAAACTAACTTAAGTTTCATATTTTTTTGATCACCCGATCTCTCAAAAATCACGACAGAATTCGATGATACGATCTAAAATCTGACTTTGCATGCACGATCCCAAATGATCCGAACATCGGATTGACACAAAAATTACGAATACGCTATGTACGAAAGACGTACGAACAAACAACAAGGCAGAAAATCAAAATCCGTACCTTCAGGGATCATTCCTCGGATATAACTTCCATCTCGAAATCTGTAATTTTGATGTGCTTAGTGTGAAACACACACTACAGTGTGGACCTCCTCATCCTCTTTGAAACGATGCCAATGGATCGGTGAACGGAGATCTAAAAGTCACCGACAACGAAGCTCCGTCGAGCCTTGGGGTGGAGCTCTGGTGATGGATGTGGATATAATGGCTAAATGGTTCATCTACTTAGCTTTATATAGGCTCGGGTTCACGGCTTAAAAGTGGTAAACAATCATATTTCACGTGTAACATTTGCATACATTGTCCGTTTTTTATGTTCTTGGGCTCGTTGGAAAGGTCTCAAAGAGTACTACAAGTTAGAGTCATTACTTGTCCATTTTAAATAATGGATCGGGATGGAAATGGATTTTTAACATTTTTAATATTTTAGATTTCACATATCCTCATCTCACCACATCATAATGGTATAACTTTTATCTACATATGATATATGTAACTCCTAGAATCGCCTCAAACATGACATGATAACTAGATAACCGTAAAACATGTCTCATATGAAATGCTCATATCTACGATCCAAGTACATGCATGTGATCCTCATTACGCCCACATCACAGTGGTATAATTTTTATCAACATGCGACATTCGGATCAACCAAAATCACCCAAAAATGTCACGCTAATTAGATACTCCCGAAACACGCCTCATGTAAAATTTGCTCTGATTATCGATCCAAACATGTATTTATGATCCTCACTATGCCCACATCACATTTATATAATTTTTATCTACATGGGATATATGGATCACTCAGAAAGTTCAAAAGAACATGGCGCTAAAATTTGGTGTGTGACTCTTCATGTGACGATACAACCGATCCATGCATTAAACCGATATGAAAGAGATGTGAACGGGTCATGTCGACCAATAATAAGGCAATGGGGTAAAGTTTGTACCTTATTGGCCACTCCCTCGGATTCCTCCTCCACCCAAAAAATGGTGTTTTCAGAGGCCTCACATGAAATGCACACAACATATGAGTGAACCTCACCGTCCTCTGTTTGCTGCCACCCTTGGCTCGTCAATTAGACATCATCGGCAGCTATGGTGGCAGAGCTCTGATGAGCTTCAGGTGACATTCCAACTGCTACTCAGGTGGCTTACTGCTAAGTGTTTATGCACTTGCCCTTTATATAGGCTTGGATCTAGATTCAGTTTCAGATCCAAAGATGTAAATTATCTTAAAGCGTGCATAACTTTCTTATATGATGCCTATTTTTTAAAGTTCTTAGACTCGTTTGAAAGGTCTCGACGAGTAATATAGGATAAAGTTCTCATAGGTCTATTTGAATAATAAATAATGTTGGAAATTATGTTTTAGTGAAATTCGATACTTGAGATCTCACATTATAAAAATCTCTAAGTAAGTCTTGTCCCCGAGACTTAAGTGTGATTTAGACCAACCCCATAGCCCATGGAATGTAAGTATCGAATGAATGAAGCCATAAAATCTCAAAGCAAAATGAACTATGATTTCGATTTCATACATGTGAACAAGTGATGTATTTCTACCTCATGTCTGCCTCAATCTCATATGTTTCCTTCTCAACTTTATGGCTTCACCAAAAGACCTTGACTAGAATCCTCTTCCTTCACCAGTCGCTTGACCATGCGGTCTAATATCTGCACATGCGCCTCAGGAAAGGAGAGGTTCAGCTCGATAGTCAGGTCCTTAAGTGATAGCATGTGTCCAGGATCTCTGATGTAATTGTACAGGTTCAACACATGAAATACATCGTAAATACTCTCTACATGTGTGGGAAGAGCAACTCTATAGGCTACTTTTCCAACACGGTCCAAAATCTCAAGTGGTCCTACAAACCAAGATGTCAACTTGCCTCTAGCACCAAATCTTTGCATTCCCTTCATCAAGGATACTCTCAGACAAAATCCACAACCTACAATGATAAGGGATTGACAACCCAGGAATATCGATGGTCGTACGGTTTCACAAGGTGAAACTGCGATCTGTGCTTTGACCACTCAAGAGACCAATGGAGAGAAAAAATGTGGAGTTAAAATTTATTATTCTCTAAAAAACTAAGGGTATAGCAGGGAAGCACGTAGAGGTCGAACCATAAAGAGCAAAACAAGTAGCCTACGATTATTGCTAACCTATGTATAGTATGTACAAACATGTCTCTTTTTTATTATATATTTCTTTGTAGGCTTTTAATTTTATATGTGTATATATATTTATATTTTTTAATTTAATTGATATAAATATATATTATATATTATTTTTTAGATTATTAATTTTCTGATTTTTATATTTTCTTCTTTTTAATATGTAATATACTATATAGGGCTATATAGAGTACTATAATTATACATACTAGTATAAATAAATAAAATGCATAAAAGAAATTGTTTTTGGGTTTTATATATCTTTCTAATATTTTTGTGATTTTTCTAGAATTTTTTCTAATTATTATGCATTTTAAAGTCAAAAATATCCAAAATCAGGGATTAAATAATACGTCGAACTTGAGATGAAGATTGAAAATAGCAAAATAAATAAAAAATTCTTCAATTCACTTTTCATAGATAGATAATAAAAAATAAAATTCACTAATAGAAAAACATATTTTTGGAATTTTTGGTGATTTTTAATATTTTTTGGGATTTTGGAGCTTTTAAATTGTTAGTCTTTTTCATTTTATATTTTTACAGATTTTTGATCTAAAGATGAAATATGCTAAAAAAATCAATATAATTTTAATTTTTTAAATGTTTTTCTATTTTCTAGTATTTTATAAATTAGATATGGATAAAAGATGCTCATTCGAATTTTAATAAATATTTAAAATGCCTAAAATACTAAAATAAAAAGAGGGCTGGAAAATACATGTTAGTAGGCATCTAACCCTCTTTTTGCATATTTTTTGGAGTATGGGTGCTATTTTTAATAAATGAAATCTAAGCACCAAAAATACATGAACTAGGAAGGGCATATTTGCAAATAAAATAAACATCAGGGGCATGCATGTTACCATGCAAAATATCCCTTTTATTCAAATAGCATATTTTATTTATAAGACTAATAAATAAATACAAAAAGAATTGGGTAAAGATGTAAATTACCCCCATTAGGCACGCCATCGTGCGGTTGACGATGATCCACTTGCCGCGCGTCGCGCTGCCCGCTCGCAATACCGCTTCGTTGACGATCTGTTCTGATCTGATCGTGGGCTCCATCGAATGGTCGAGGCGAGCGCAGAGTAGATTGCGGAGATTAGAACTGGAGGGGTGCCTTGGATCGGACGGTATTTGCTTCACGCGAAGAACAAGGAAGAAGGTGACCTTCCCTGAACTTCGTGTTGTGATTTCTCCTCCCAACGGTGTTGTCTGATGCAGTTCTTGGGCTCTACATATTCGAGGAGCTTGTCCGCATCAATTGATGTGCTCCAGAAGATCCAGGACCCATCGATAGGGTCTTGGCATGTCGGAGAAGAAAGAGCACCTGGGGACCCTTGTCCATGTGTGATTGCGCTCCAGAAGGAGTCCTTTTGCCTTGGCACCTGCATGAAGAGGTTCACTGGATCGAGGCAAGTCACCTCGATCGCTTTTTGAAGATGGGGTGCACATTGTATGAGTGGAATTGAGATGCTCTGGCGTACATTTGTGGAGGAGCATCGATCTCCGGATCACATGGGTGATCTGGAGCGTAGGAAGTAGCGTAGAAATGAGAGGGCAAGATAATGGGGTGGAAAGGGAGGTCGGAGATAAGGTGAATCATAGTGAGGACATGGCCGGAGCCCAAGAGCCCCGGTGAGATCATTTACCTATTCTACTCTACTAACATGATTAAAACTGGAAATAAAAGGCACAGAATGAAAACTATGACCAACAGGTACCCAGGAATGATAAAAAGACACAGCTCGTATCTGAGAGTTGCCCATAGAGCAGAGGTGGCTGGAGGGCCGCCCTGGATCGCTCTGCCTCACCCGAGTAGCTCGCCCAAAGCGGGGATGCTCCTGCTGTCAGCAGGAACATCTCTCACTCACGATGGGGGACTTCAAGGCTCAGAGAAGGATCAAAACAGAGCTAGGAGGTGGAGGGGTTTATTTATAGACAAAGCTGAAGATCCTTATTGACCAGTGCTTAGGGATGAATCAAACGTATGTACAAGGGATTTAGGGCTTTGGCGTGGATCTATGATGTTTGAGGATGATCACGCGTGATTAATAGACGAAAAGGATGGACGAGAAGCTCAGGAAGAAGGGCAAAAATCACGGAAGATGACACTCCTGATAGGTTTTCAGAGAACTGGAGGCTGAGTTGACTGAGGTTAACAAAGGGAGTGATGCGATTGGTCTATGTAAGCCGCTAAAAGACAAAAAGGCAAGATTTAATCAAAAATAACTACTTAAAAATAGTAATTACTTTTACTAATTATTTATTATAAAATAAAAAATGTTTATTATTTTGTAGTATTTTAATATGATATTTTTTGGTATTATTTATTACAAGTTAATTTTTAAGGGTGTATTTATAGGTATATTCATCTATGTTTTGGTTATTTTATTTTTATTTTGTGTTTTTGTTAATATATTTTATATATTTATAACTTATTTTTATGTACATAAATACATTTTTATTATATTTTTCTGATGTTATTTGCACATTTAAATAAACAGGGGTATAAATTATATAGGTATAAGTGTAGGTATTTCATCTATGTATTTCTGTACGTTATTTGATTTTATGTTTTCTTTATGGTTTTATTCTAGTTTTAATATGTACATATACTACAAATAACATTTACAAAATTACAAAAATGTAAAATTATAAAAATAATAAAGACTAAATAATATGAATATTTTATTCGGGTATATAGTACAATAAGGGTCCAAAACCTAACTTTCACATATGAACTCCAAAAAATATGAAACCACCTTCTATAAACAGCTTATTAAAAGTGATATACAATTAAGGTGATTTTGGTTATTTAAGAGATATGAGTCTGTGAAGTTTGGATTTTAGAATTTTATTCAGGTTATGAAATGTACATTGTATAATATTTTTACATGAAATAAATTTTATATTTTTCTATACATTATTATCTACAACTTTTATGTACAAAGTTTCTTCATTTGATGAATGAATAATAAAGAATAAATGGGTCCCGAAATGAATAAATGATGAATGAATGGGATTTTATTGTATTATTGGCCCTTATCTCCCCCTACTTTATTCCTTATCGACCAATTCAATTCTTGACTTGATCTCAGGGTTTAAGGTCATAAAATACCTTTGGTATTTTATTCTTTTTCTTTTCTTTTCTTTATTCTGTAATTTTAGCATTAAAACATTCTTTTATATACAATAATTGGAATAAATAATGAATGTTAATATGCACAAAATAATGATATTTACATGCATTAGCTAAGGTTTTTAAAGCCAAAATGATAGAATAAAGGTGATGAAATGGAGATTCATCAAGGATATTTAGGTATGTAGATACGATAATGATTTACACTGAAGTATGAATGCATAGTATGAAACCTGGAAGTCGATATCTCATCGTTGATGGTCTGTATAACTCTTCTATCAACCTTGAGTTGTAAGTAACTTCTGCCTTGTCATCTCAGTGGATCAAACAACCTCCTATATAATCTTAGTGATGTAAAAGGTACTATCACCTACCTCTACCAACTCAATGGTGTAGTGCATCTTCATCCGTAAAGGGCCTCAAAAGGTGCCATGCCATACTAGAATGATATTTGTTGTTGCACGTGAATTTTACTAATGGAAGGTGATCCTTCCAATATCCCTTCCACTCCTTGGCACTGGCTTGAAGTAAATCTTCAACTGTATAAATAGTCTTCTCGAACTGCCTATTTGTATGTAGATGATATGCAGAACTGAGAAATAACTCAATACTCAAGTCTCTCATGAACTCCCCTAATACCGCAGGGTGAAGCATGAGTCTCTATCAGATGCAGCATCCTTTGGGATCTCATGAAAATGAACAACAGGTTGAATGTATAGCCTAGCAAGTGCGCTAGTGTGAAATTCATGTTGGCTAGAATGAAATGGGATGACTTGGTCAATCGATCAATGATCACCAAAACTATAATTCTGCTTGTAGTGCATGGTAGTGTTGTCACAAAATCCATAGAATTGCTCTCCACCTCCCACATGGGAATGCGAAGAGGCAATGGCTGACATGCGATGCTTGTCCCTATTCAACCGTCCTGCCAAAAGCGTTGGTGAAGATCTCGATACATCTTTGTGTTGCCCGGATGTATGAAAAGTCTATAGCTGTATGTCTCATTCAGGACGTCTCTCTTTAAAATTTGATCATCTGGGACACAAATGCAGTCACTCTTCAGTCTTGCAAGATCTAAGTCCATCATACTCATCCTTCAAACGATGATGGTATATATCATGTAATGTGTGGTCTATATGTTGACCCTGTACAATACGGTCCCATAATCCATTGTACTTCACCAATATAGTCTATCCGAAGTTTTCACAAATGGATGTCACTCGCTAAGTAAGGTGAGTACAACCCAAGTTTGTAACCAAGTTGTCGATCATGTCGTATGTGCTCACCTACGCAAGGCATTTGCCATGACTTTTTATAACCAGGATGGTAAGAGAGAGTATAAACATAGTCATTCACTAGCTCCATCCAATGCCTGTACCTCATATTCAGCTCTCGATGATCAAAGATTTACTACTCGTGTGATCTTTGAAGATCTCAAATGTAATCCCATGTAAATAATGGCACTATATCTTCAATGTGAAGACTATCACCGACTCCAAATCATGCGTAGGGTAATTGTGCTCGTGGTTCTTCAACTTTCATGACACGTATGACATAGCCTACCCATGTTGTATAAATACATCTCCCAATCCTTCATTGTACACATTCATGTGAAAAGTGAAGTCCAAAATACCAGAGTGAAGGGTTGGAGTGTGCGCAGTAGTCAACCACTCTTGAAAGAATGAAAAATCGGCTCAATTTGTCATTCTAGACAAATGGAATGTCCATCTGCATCAACTGGGTGAGAGGTAAGGCCAACTAAAAAAACCCTCCAACAAAACATTGGTATTTCCAGAGGTCAAGGAAACTGCGAACCTTTGTGCCTGTCTTGGGCTGCTCCAAAGGCACATTTGGCTCTATATTTACAGTGTCAATTGTTATCTCTGTAGTGGAAATCATGTGGCCAAGAAATGTCACCTCTTATAGCCAAAACTCATACTTGCTATACTTTGTAAATAGTTGATGCTCTCTTAGTATCTATAGAATAATGCGAAGGTGTGACTCGTGCCCATGCTCATCATAAGAATATATTAGGATGTCATCAATGAACACTACTGTGAACTTGTCCAGTATAGTCGAAGGATCCCATTCATTAGATCTATAAATGCAACAGTTGCATTCGTGAGACCAGATGACATCAAAATGAACTTAACCATATCTCATACGGAATGCCGACTTCAGCACATTCGAGTCCTTCATACTCAACTGGTGGTAACTAAATCACATATCAATCTTGGAAAAGACTACTTCTCCCAACCATGGGTCGAAGAGATCATCTATCTGTGGGAGTGGATAACTATTCGGACCATTTGCTAGTTCAGTTGTTTGTAATCAATGCATAACCTCATGGATATGTCCTTCATGAAGAGGAGTAATGCTCCCCATAGTGATGTACTGGGGCTAATGAAGCCCTTCTCAAGCAACTCTTGCAACTGTAACTTGAGCTCCCTGAGCTCCGTAGTTGCTATCAGGTATGGAATAATTGAGATCGACTAAGTGTTAGGTGAAAATAAGATCTCAAGCTATATCTCTATCTGGTCGTAAACTAGGTAAATCATCTAAGAATACATGAGGAAACTCACGTATAACTCAGACGTCCTCATTCATCCTATCATGGGAAGTCAAATCAATATTGTAGGTAAGAAAGCCTGCAGGTCCCTGACTGAGATACCAATGTGTCCTCAAAGTAGAAATTTTCTCAACTGCACTGTCCGAGGTGTGTTTGTCGAATTGAAAATCTAGTGCTCTTGGGTCGTCATCAGCCACTATGTAAGTTCAACAAACTACCTCCTTTGGTACTCTACCTAATGCTCTAGGTAAAACCCACTACGACACATGTTTAGGAAAACCTCCCAAGTGATGGTCTTGGTTATGTGCTCCTTAGTAGCATACCACAATCGCTCAAAGTAGACAACTAGTAAATACTTTACAAATGTCATCCATCTATCATATAGCACATTGATGAAGACGAAAAAGGCCTCTAATAATAAAAAAATGTAGTATAGGAGGCAATTTAGATCGATCAAAACCCACAAATATTGAATATTGTGGAATAATTTTTACTTGGAAAGTCTATCAATGTCGAACACAAATTTTGAATATTGTGGAACTCAACAAGCTTCAAAATGACATATTATACGCTGAAATCGGATTTCAAATGAAGATATGCTAAAATGAAGTTCAGGGACTAAATTTTAATAAAAATAATTATTTCTCCCTCAATTCGGTCCCTGGAGGACTTATTGACAATAGTGAAAAATTCCCTGGGCCTGATATGCAAACTGTCCACAGATGCACGTACGAGACACGTGCCTCGACAGGTAGGGGCCTTCTTATAATTTTCCGGAATGGTAGGGAGGAGGATGCAATTTGTCCCCACGGCACGTGTTAGGCATGTGCCCCAGCTAGTAGGGGCACCTTCGTAAACTTCTAGAACTGCAGGGGCGATTCCATAATTTTCCCTTCATGTCACGTGAGAAACACATGCTTGCTTTGGTTCAACTGAGGCTCAGTTACCGAGCCTGTGTGGCAATGGCTGGGACTTCGTAGGAAGATTCGATCGACCCGAGCCTCGAGGCTGAGGCTCGGGGGGGTGGCAGAATCTGAGCCATTGGATCAAGGGTTGCCATTGATCCAACAGTTGCTGGTAGTCGAGGGCCGAGGCGAGGGCGGAGGCCGTGGTAGGCCAAGTCGACGAGGAGGAATGCAATGACAAGGGTCGCGTGCAGATGGCTCACGTGTCCCTTGCTCGTCGACACAGGACAGAGCAAGGGAGGCGATAGAGGGGCCACATGGTAGAGGTGGTCATCGGCAGAGCGCGAGGGCGGTGAGGCGTCGGGTGGAGCAGGCGACGAGGATAAGGCCGAGCTTAGGCAGAGGTGCGGTGGGCTATCAATGGAGAGCGAAGGCACGACGAAGACTCGACCAATGGTTGGCATTGAGAGTAAAAGCATGTAATACGTGGAAGAGTAGGAGCGTGAGGCATGATCCGCAAGGGTTAGCAACAAATCGAAGAGGAAAGGGGAATGAGACTCCAACTATGGGTGAAGGGATCTGGAGGTTGAACTCCAACCTATGCAAGGTTCGAGGTAGTGAAGATCTGGGAGGTAGATCAGAAGCAAAAGGAGGAGAAGGGTGAATGCAATTAATTGGTCGAAGGGGATGTTGTGGTTATCGTGAAGTGTGGGTTCTGTTATAGGAAGAAGAAATGAAAAGGGCGAGAAGGCAATACCTGGAGGTGGTCAGGAAGCAGGTGAGCTGGAGGTGGATGTAATGGATTACCTGAGTTGGAGCTACAATGTGAGGCGACTCCTCGTCGTTGCCTCGACCAGTATGTCAAGCACTGGGCGGCTCAAGCGGCGAGCTCAGACTTGTTGCTACATAGCTGAGTCACCACGGATCTCACCGGAGATGAAGGTTGGAATGGATCTATGCTGTCACCATGGATCACCCAAGAACTGGAGTTCACCTCTCTTTCAAATGGTGGATGGATTGGGAGGAGGCTGGAGACAAGGCCGTTTTAGGAGGGGAAAAGGCATCGTCTATGGAGTAAGATGGATTTGCGGTTGTCGTAACGATCAGAGGAGGTGGAGAATGTGTAACGATCGTGGAAGAGGAGAAGGTGGCGATGGTCGTTTCACGCGAGGTGGGTGGGGCATTGCAGGATGATGGAGAAGAGAAGATGGTCACGTGCAGATCGAAGTAGGAGTGTCGCGTCACGTGCTCTGCACATGACCAGAGAGGGATGAAGAGGGGTGACACATGGCACGCCCAGGGGCTGCCATGTGTCACCAAAAAAATTCAAAATTTAAAAGGGAAAGAAAGATAGAAAAGAAATAGGAGGATGTCTCAGATAGAAAAATTTCCTTTATAAAAGTTGTTTGTCTTGACGAGATCTAGATCTTTCATGAAGGAACTTGGAGCAAAAGAGATCATCTATACAAAGTGATATTTTTGTTAGTTCTCCATAGAAAACCGATTTTTTGGAATTTTGCAATTTTTGTGATTTTAAAGAGGATAAAAATCTAGAAAAAATATGATAAAATAAAAGATACTTAATTACACAGTAACCATACGACAAAATAAAAGAAACTTAATTACACATTAATATATTTTTGGATTTTTAAAAAATAAGAAAATAGAGAAATAAAATAGGAGTACGAAACATGCAAATTGTGTAGACTCACAGAGGTCACTAGGACACAGTCAGTTTCTTTGATTTCAGTCTTGATTTGGATTTGTATCTTTATGTCGATTGATAAAACTTTCATCTAAAACATAAATTAAAAAGAAATAAAATAAAATCGGTTAATTATGTACATAAAAACCCAGGTCAAAAATCACAAAAAGATAAAATGTACAAAATGGCACAAAACCCAACTTTCACATATGAGCTCCAAATTTTATGAAATTAGTCTTATTTTGAAGGTATTTGAAAGTGGAGTACTTTAAAAGTGAGTAGATCAAAATAAGACACTATATGAGGAGGATATGCACGTCTTAGTTCGTCTAATGTGAAATTAGGTTTTGGGTTTATTTGTCACTTAGCTGAGTTAGTAATTTTTTTGTAATTTTTTATTCTTGTTAGTAATATCTACACAATGGAAATGGTTTTAGGTCAATCAGAGTTAGGATGAAATAACTAAAAGTTAGGAAAGTTAGCTGATTTTAAGGTCTGTTTACACTTGGATTTTTTGTTCCTTATTTTTATGAAATGCGAATATTATTTACACATGTATGAATACTAATGATGCTATATTAATTATTAAATGCATATGAATTTTTAGCATGTTGAATTAGAGCTTCATCATACCCCTATACTTAAACCATGCTCGTCCCCAAGCATCAATGAATGAATGACTTAGTTGGATAAATCCCTGACTGTGCATGTGAATTTTCAAGGCTCAATTCATCGAAGACTCTTAAGTTGAGTGATCCTAAAATGTTGGGCTCAACTATGCTTTAATCAAAAAGAATCCAACTTCTCTATTTATTAGACTCTTGTTTGTACATATAATATAAGGATATGACTTTTAGTGTACCGCATTCATGAGAGTCCAGTCGAGATGTCACCCAAGGTCCCAGTCCAGGAGACTCTCCTCTAGACCTAATCCTCAACATTAGGGAATAAGCCAGTTCAATCAAATGTCTCATTAGTTTATCAGACTTGAAAGTGTATATGGTCGGCCAGATGATAGAGGGCATAGGATTGTGTATATTTTTCTCTCCCTCACATTGGAACAAGGGGCCTCTCGAGTACCTTATTACTCAACACATGTATATTTTTGGTTTGTTGATCAATGTGTCCGTTAAGAGAATTCAGAGTCATCTGCACTTGTTTTCCCAGGAGTACACTAGGGTGTGTCTCTTTTGAGTATCTAAGATACCTTCGGCACCCAGACTTGTATCAATATACGATGCAGAGCCCATTTTTGGTGCTAGCCCGATTCCTCGATCCTAATAGCATTTGGTCCAAGTGGACACTTTGAAATGGTTGGGAGCGCTCGCCTTTGGTGGAAGCTCATAGAATTTGTATTTGTAAAGATAGAGCTTTTTTTCTTTCAATATTTCTTTCTTTTCTTTTCTTTTTGGCTACATCCACTACTTTTAGCAAGAGTTGGTGCACATTGATCAACAATTAAATTATGTTTCCTCACAACCTGACAAATAGGTCAATATCAAGAGATAGCATGCGAACTTGTTCACATACTAGCTAGGGTTTTGCTGACACTCAGGTTTCTTGAAGCCTTCATTGAATTTATCCCATCCTCGAGCATCATTAAATCAGGTCTAGACTCCAATCACCACTCCCAGTTCTTCAAGTGATAAATCAACTCATCTCACCAATCATGCAGTTGTGAAAGTGATGTGCTAGTCATATTCTTTAGAAGGTTGAGATGAAGAGTGCAATATAGTGCTCAAATCTTTCAAACTAGGGAAGTGAATTATTATTAAGTTTCAACACCCTAATAACTAAGGCTGGCTAACTCAATTTCTCAAGATCTCAAAAATCAAGTGTCTTTAAATCCTCAAACCTTGAGTGATAGTGAATGTGTCAGGAATATACCAACTAAAGAATGCATGGATGCTTGAGATGCTTAATGAAATGCAAGAACATAAGTGAAACGATTTTTTTATTTCTTTTTGATGCAACGAAAGGTGTTTTTTTACACCCATACTTGATTTTAGATTAAAACAATTAAAGTACGAGCTATGGATAAAGTATGTAGAATGTATACAAACATCTTCTATACTTAGCTTGTGCCATGTCCTCATGGCACAAAGTGAAATGTAGACATAGCTCGTACTAGGTATAGTTGAGTGAAAAATAAAAGAAGTCGGCATGCCCCCTATACTTAGACTTTTGAGGGACTAAGCATAGCATAAAAGTACGAAATGAGACAGTCGAGGGTGAGGGGAAAAGAATAGAAGTGATGTATACACAATGATAGTGGTCCCCCTATACTTAGTCTCAGGTCAACCTAAATATCGAAAGTAATCACATGTGGGGTACTGAGGAGAATACAGAATTGTGACGGAATTTTATGGAAGAGGTGGTTCATTTGGGCCGCTAGAGTCTTTCGTCTAATACAGTGCCCGGAGTGAAGGATATCTGCTCTACTTGCACTAACTGCTCACTTGATTTGATAAAATGTTTAAGCAGTTGACCGTTGACTATAGAAATTTGCGTGTTGTCTGTGGACTCTGAGAACTCAACACTTCTGTTATTTTGCACCTCTCTCACGAACCTTGGAAAATTTTCAATTTTGCATTAAACAACCATACTTTCTGCCATGGTACAAAGGTCTTTGTTCGGATGTTCTTGTCGTGCCATTTCTTCACTCTGTCCTTGCAAATAGTGTTGTTTTTGTATGCATGATTTCAGATTTCTGATAGTTTATTCAAATCCGTATCCATGTTCTTATTTCCTTGGTGACAGTTACAACTTATCTTTTTGATTGCCCGTTATGATTTATGCATGAGTTCTGCAAGCAAATGACACGTCTTCCATATACCATTCGAAACGGGGAGGTGCCCAATGGGGTCTTGTAAGCTGTCTGGTAAGCCCATAGAACTTGGTCCAGGAGTTGGGACCAATTCTTTCTGTCAGGGCAGACTAGTTTTTGTAAAATTCCTTTGACCTCCCTATTTAACACCTCAGCCATGTCATTGGATTGTGGATGGTAAGGACTAGCGACACGAGCTCGAAGCCGTATTCCTTAGTCGACTTCTTCACCTCCCAATTGACAAAGTGGCTACCCCCATCAGATATTAATACCTTAGGGATCCCAAACCTCAAAATAATATGATCTTTTAAAAACTTGCATACAGTCTTATTGTCTACCGCTCGAGTAAGGATAGCCTCCATCCACCAAGATAAATCTTCTACCATAAGAAGAATATATTCAAATCCTTGATTGTTAGGGAATGGGCTCATAAAGTTAATGCCCCATACATCAAATACATAACAAATGATCACTGGTTGCATAGGCATGGCATCTTTAGGACCAATGGTCCCTCCCATTCTCTGACAGATCAGGTACGACCTGACAAAATTGTAAGCA
Organism: Ottelia alismoides; assembly: GCA_037367405.1. Taxonomy (NCBI): domain Eukaryota; kingdom Viridiplantae; phylum Streptophyta; class Magnoliopsida; order Alismatales; family Hydrocharitaceae; genus Ottelia; species Ottelia alismoides. The sequence goes on along the minus strand of JAZKJV010002186.1, from coordinate 1,325,221 downwards.
TCCTTAAACAAAGTTGGCCTGTAAAATTCACATTATAGTATCTTCTCTGCGGTCCTCTTCCCAGAGTGATGTCCTCCTACCTCCATGGTATGGCAAAGATTGAGGACACTTTGGTATTCCTCCTGAGGAATACATCTCCTCCATATTCAATCCGTCCCTTCAAAGAAAAGGAACGGATCCTCCCAATGGTAGTGTCTATCTTCTGACTTGAGTCGGTCGATTCTATTCTTGGGCCAACCCTAGAGAACTTTCTTGGAGTCAAGATAGTTAACCATGTCGGCATACCATGGGAGAGAGAGTCAATAGTAGAAATTGACTCATCTGGGAAGGTTTCACTGATTGATTCGGAATCAGTGATTTTGTCTTGTTCGATCAGTGATAAAGATCAACCATGACATTCTTAACTCCAGGTTTATCTGTAGTCTCCAAATCAAATTCTTGAAGCAAGAGTGTCCATATGAGGAGACGTGCTTTTGCATCTTTTTTCACAATTAAGTATCGGATGGCTGAGTGATATGTGGATACTGTCACCTTAGACCCTAGAAGTATAGATCAAAATTTCTCTAAGGCAAAGACTACTGCAAGATTTTCCTTTTCTGTCACAATATAATTTTTCTAAGCTGGATATAAAACTTCATATGATCTTTATTGGTTTGGAGAAGGCCTATGATTCTGTCCCACGTGAGATATTGTGGAGAGTTTTGGAGAAGAGACAAGTGCATGTCTTATACATTAACATCATAAAGGGCATGTATGATAGGGCTTTATCTTGTGTAAGGACCCTGTCTGGGAAGACTGGCTATTTTGACATCAACATTGGTTTACATCAAGGTTCAGCTTTGAGTCCATTTCTTTTTACTTTGATTATGGACGAGTTGACAAGTCACATTCATGATGAGTTACCTTAGTGTATGTTATTTGCTGATGATATTGTGTTGATTGACAAGACTAGCGATGGAGTAAATGAGAATCTTGAGGTCTGGAGACATGAGTTGGAGAGTAAAGGATTTCGTATAAGTATGAATAAGACAGAATATATGGAGTGCACCTTTGATGGAAACAATGATGAAGGAATTGAGGTGAAGATTATTGATGATAACATTCAGAAGAGAGATTCTTTTATATATCTGGGATATATTTTACAATATGATGGGGAAATTGATGAAGATGTTACTAATAGAATAAATGCAGGCTGGCTAAACTGGAGAGGAGCCTCTGTTGTTCTCTGTGATAAGAAAATTCCTTTAAAAATTAAAGGGAAGTTTTATAAAGCAGCCATGAGACCTGCTATGCTCTATGGATCTGAATGTTGGCCTGTGAACCATAGACATGTGCAGAGAATGGTTGTAGCAGAAATGGAAATGCTAAGGTGGATGTGTGTAGACACACGTAAAGATCGGATTCGGAATGAAGCAATCAGAAAGAAAGTTGGTGGTGCTCCGATCGAGGATAAGATGCGAGAAAACCGCTTAAGATGGTTTGGTCATTTGTAAAGAAGATCAGCTGATGCACCACTTAGGATATGCGAGTGTTGGAATGTTGAGCCGTCTAAGAGAGGGCGGGGACGGCCCAAGAAGTGTTGGAAAGATACCATACAAAGGGATCTTTGTTTTGTAGATATAATCCCGGGGATTGACCCAAGATAGATTTGAATGGAGGCGAAGAATCCATGTAGCCGACCCTACTTAATTGTGGGAAAAGGCTTTGTTGTTGTTGTTGTTGGATATAAAACTTCGCTTGCGTAGTGAATAGCATAGGGATTTCATCGTTCCTCTGTCTTTACACCGCCTCTATTACGAAGTCTGAAGCGTCTGTCATGATCTCAAATGGAAGAGACCAGTCAGGGGATTGTAGGACAGGAGTCTCAATGATCCTCTTTTTGAGAAGCTCGAAGGATTCAATACAGTTATGATCTACAAGGAACTCATGTTTTTTCCTAATAGCTCAGTTAGCAGCCGGGTAATTTTTGAAAACTGCCTAATAAATCTCCTATAAAATCTGGCATGCCCTAGAAAAGACCGCACTTATTTAACGTTGGTAGGTGGCTTGAGTTTCTCGATCACATCAACCTTGGCATGGTCAACCTCCATTCCCTTCTTGTAGATGGTGTGCCCCAACACGATGCCCTCTTTTACCATGAAATGGCTTTTCTCCCAAGAGAGCACCAGTTTCACTTCTCTACACTTCTTGAGGACTCGATCCAGGTGCGCTAGGAAATCATCGAATGAATCACCATGGACTGAGATGTCATTTATGAAGACTTCCAGGAAATCTCCAACCATTTCGGCAAAAACTACAATCATGCACCACTGAAAGGTGCTGGGGGCATTGCAGAGCCCAAAAGGCATGTGTTTGAATGCATAAGTGATGAAAGGACATGTAAAAGTAGTCTTTTCTTGGTCCTCTAGGGCGATGGCTACTTGGTTGTATCCCAAATACCCATCTAAGAAACAGAAGGATTCTCTTCCTGTTAATCTCTCCAAAATTTGATCAATAAAAGGCAGCGGGAAGTGATCCTTCTTCGTTGCAGCATTCAGGCGCCTGTAAGCCACACAGACGCATCACAATGTAGGTACCCATGTTGTGATCTCCTGTCCCTCCTCGTTGGTGATAATATGAAGTCCTGCCTTTTTCGGGATGACGTGCAAAGGTGACACCCACTTGGAGTCTGAGATGGGATAAATGAAACTAGCCTTACACCATTTTCCGATCTCAGTCTTAACCACTTTCTTTAAATTTGGATTCAACCTATGTTGGAATTCACGGGAGGCTTTAGCATTATCCTCAAGGTAATATGGTGTGAACAAAGGGTTGGGATAATCCCTTGAAGATCTGACAATCTCCAACCAATAGCCTTGCAGTTTTTCTCTAAAACATTAAGCAGTCGGATCTCCTACCCTTCGATCAGATGTGAACTAATGATGATCGGAAATTGTCCCTTATTTTCCTGCAAGGAAGGCATACTTAAGAGTAGGGGGCAATGGTTTGAGCTTGGGTAAGTCTGTATCATTCACAAAATCTGGCTCTATCATTGTTGATTATGGTTGGCATGTGGATGGTTTCTGTGCAACATTATCGACTACCGTCTTAATTATTTCAAGGATCGGATCGCTAAAGATACAATGGGGTTTGGCAAACACCATGTCCGATCCGTTTACCTCACTACGGGATTGTCCAGAAAGAGAATGGACTGACAGGTCAAGAGGGACCTCTGAGTCTCCGGGAGTGTAGGTAGATGCATGCATGATCTGGCAGATTAATTCATCAACAATGTCCTCTCCAGATGAGAGTAATTCTATCATTGATGTTGGCTTCTGTCTCCATGGCCCAACTTTGCTTCTGTGTTTTCTGCCTCAGGTTCTGAATTTTCAGATTCAGTGCTAGATTCGGTGTCAGGTCATTGAAACTTAGTTTGCTTCATTTCAAGTTCAACTTCTCCAAATCGGATTCTCCCAGATGTGTAATCAAATAGAGCTCATGCGGTCCTCAGGAAGGGCCGCCCTAATATCATTTCTAATGTCTAGGGACATCCGTGCCAAGTACTTATAAATCTAATGGATAATTTGGTCTCTTTATGTCGATGACAACATTTTTAATCTCCCCCTTAGGTCTCTTAGTTGACGAATCTGGGAATTGAAGTACGGCTCCTTAAGAGGACATAGATTTAGATGCTCATATAGAGTTGTGGGCATGAGATTGATGGAGGAGCCAGTGTCTGATAGTGTTTAGGCAAACTTGATTTCTTTGATCTGTCTCGTTACAAAGTGAGCACCCATGTCTCTTTTCTTCCTTGGTACCTCATTTTTTATCAGACAAGATGTGGAAAGAGAGAGTATGTGCTTCTTTGTTTAGCTAGGGTTCTTTTTGTTGTTCCTTGTTGGTGTACATCTCACCTTAAGGTATTTTCTAAAATACGGGTCTTTTTCTATTATCTCGTCTAGGGATAAAGTGACCTTGATGTTTTCTATGCAGATACGAGCCATCTCTTCATCATTTTTTTTGTTTTTTTATGTTTTTCTTCTTTTCAGACGTAAGAGCATGGGGGAAGGAATTGACTCATGGTGATCAAAAACATCACTTTTATTAAATGAGAGATTAAACATATTTACACGACTTGGACTGATTGAACCAAAAATAAGGAAATTGGTGGATGATTGTTGCGGATGTCTTGGTGATACTTTGATGAGTACACATTATACTAGTATAAGAGTATACAAATTATATAAAAGAAACCCATTAATGTCCGATACATACATCTCAACATCACCTAATTCAGATATTATCGATATTGCAAATACAACAAGAAAATCATCTCTAAAAATGCATAATTAAATTAATGACCAAAATTCTCTCTTTATCAACAAAATCAATTACTCATTCCAAAACAAATTGCATGATCATTAAAATAAATTTGGCTCTACACAATTTGTTAGTAAGAAATAGAGAGGAAAAATTATGCAAAATTCATATTCTTTATTCCCTCTCCCTTCCCCATACAACACATGGCTCAAAAAGTATTTAAGACCCATCACCTCATCCTTCCCCATGCAAATAATAAAAGTCTCTCCCATTCCCATACACTCATCCTTCCCCATGCAAAAATTAACTCTCCAACATTAATAATGATATTTTGTCTTCACTTGCATGGGATGTCTCAAGCAAATTCCATTATAAAAGGATGCACTCACGGCACCTTGCAAGAGGACATGCTCCTCCCATTCTCACTCTCTCCCTCACGCCATTCTCTTCTCACGCCATTCCCCTCTCTCACATTTTTCTCTCTTATTTCCATATCCCTCTCTCTCGTTTTCTTTCTCATGCAGGTACAAGGATAGCATCAACAGTACGCCTCCAACGCGCGTCCTCCCCATCTCCTCCAGCCCGTTGTTGTGCACAACATCTAACTCCCTCGCGTGCACGGCTGTGCATCCAGTGACTTCTCTCGTGTGCGGTTGTGCACCACTCTAGCTGTGTTATCTTCTAGCGACCAGCAACATCCCGTCACTCGTGCGACGACGATTTTTTTATGTGGTGTTCCTCTCCCCATATAGCAGCTCGCACGTCCGTGATAGGCATCGCCGCCATCATCATCTGGATAGAGAAGCTTTTCTCTTCTTATTTTTATATCTCTCATGCATTTTGTTATATTAGTTGCTCTTGTTTAAGATGGAAAAACTTGTTTGGTAATGTCTTTTATTTACTCTAGTTTGTTTCTCGAAATATGCATTGCAACTCTTACATATTTATTCCATCTTGAAATATTGCAAGTGTCACACTATTATCTCCATATTAATTTGTGATTCATCCCCCACTTCCTCCCTTACTCACACTCACATCCATATTTAGTCAATCTAAGCTCTTGGAAATACTTTCTCCGTAGATCGTAATTTTCCATCATCTATCTTTCGTCGTAAAGGATCTAAGATTTGATTTAAGTTTGCAAGAAGTACAAATATCGCAAATTTGCTTGGTCCCTGTGGATTCGATCCTCTACTTGCCGCATACTTTTTGCATACTTTCATCGTGCTCGTAGTTGTAATATTATTTGTTTGATTACGGTTTTTTTGTGGAACAACAACGACGGGGTAAAACCAACTTTTTAAACCGCGAAAAATCGTGTCAACATTTTAGCGCCGTTGCCGGGGACTAGGCAACATTTGCAAATTTTTTCTTCTTCTTTCTAACTTAATTTCAAGTTTCTAATCCGTGCATATTTTTTGTTTTGCAGGTACTTAGTATTCAAAAAGAAAAAAATTTACTTGTCTTTTCATGCATTTTGTTTAGCGAACTTGTAATTTGTTAAAAAAAATTTTGTAATCTTAATTTCCCCCTCCCTTCTCGGAAAAGCTCGCCATCAGCAGGATAAAATATTATGGATTATCGCCAGAAGTGCAGGCACTGTGAGTCCATCTTTCTCTTAGGCATCTTAGGCTTTTAAAAATTTCCTGCATTTGTTTGCGCTCCGAACTTAAACCGAAAAAAAATTAAAAAACACTTCTTCTTTGCATCATCTCCGTGGTCTTCTCCCTCTGATAATCTAATTCAAAGACCACCAAATCGTGTGCTGATCATTTAAAAAGATAAGCTTGAAAGGTCACCACAGTGGCCCGAGCAGAAAGCGGATAAATTCTGAATGCTTGTTTGATGCACGTGTATGACACAAAAATCACGAGCACATAGAACCCTTGAATAGAGACAAAAATCCCTGGTGCTACGTGGGATTGTAGAGAGAAAGCGTAACTCCTCGACGCGTTGAGCACAGGTTCTTGTGGGAAAAAAGCAGATCCTCGATCTGAGTACCGCACCCTGGATCCCCCAGCCGGATTAGGACATCGATTTCTCACAATCTTCCACACACACCTCATCTTTAAAGACTCTAATTTCTGTGAAAACTTGTGTTGAATCACTGAACTAAAATTGAAAAGATAACCGCTCCCGCGGTAATTTTTGTGTGAGTTGGTGAATCAACAACTTGTCTGGTGTTTGTGCTGTGTATGCTAGGTCGTATATCTTTTAAAAATAAATTGCAACAACCACTAGATTATGACCCGATCTATAAAAGAAAATCCCACCCATTCTTATCTATACTTGAGAATCTTTATCCATGGAAAAAAATTCAAGTTATGTTCAATGAGATGCACGAGAAAACGAAGCTGAATCGGGCTATTGCTTTGAATTATTTGGAGGATAGGAAACGATCTTCTCGACCCATTGATCCACCTATTTTATTATCGATTGAGCATGAGATTGATGAAATGATACATCTAGTACAAAAATGTCAAGAAGATCAGGAACACAAAAAGAACGAGTCATCCGATCAAACGTCAAAACCACCCCATGATGACCCTACATTAGAGGAATTTCTTACACTACCTTCTCCTGCATGCGCTTCTTTTGTCTCTTCCAAACCACTTTCACATGCAGAACACTCATCCATTTCGAATACTGGACTAATCTCCGATTCTTTAAGAAATCACTCAATCTCCTTACCCCTATCACCGACCCATGAAAGTGACTCGCAACATACTCTTCATGAATTAGCTATCAAAATCCAACAAAATCAGGGAGCACTTATGGATGAGTGTAATAGGATGTATGAGAATGTCAGTAAACAACTTTTGGAAATGCGTGCTCACTTGATGAGTAGGCCAAATAGTTTGACGGATGAATGCAATATATCTCAACAATATTTTGAGAGACATCAAGAAAAGAAAATTGAGGATTTCAGGCACTCAAGGGAAGAAGAAAAATGGGTCCCAATATCAGTGAACCAAACACAAATACTTCCTTTTGATGAACTAGGTGTGAGATGTATAGAAGAAGATTTTATTGTTAAAATAGTGTCATCTCCATGCCTCCTCAAACCCAGATTGACGAAATTTCATGATATCCCCATCTTCGTTCCTCCTGTGTCAGACCATGTATTAATTGAGATGCCCAATGATTTAATAGATGAATTTTGTCTCTTGGAAAGACCCAAAAACTTTGAGCATGAAACATCATTTTGTGATCTTGAGGGGCATCTTATGGAATATGACTCTATGGATGAAATTGATAAGGAATGTAATATAATTTTGGCATTCATGAATCATATTGATCAGAATGATTTTGGAGAATATAATAAGGGCATGTTTGAAATTGAGATCACACCCCTAATACAACTCGATCACGACCCACTCTTGATGGATACATGTATTAATGATAGCATTGATCTTTCCTTAGACTATTCTGAAGGTTGTGAATCTCAGTCTACTAATGATATCAATTGGTCTGAAATAATAGTTGAATTTGAGGATAGTATTGGTATTAAATCCAGTGAAGAAATTGAGGACAATTTGATGTTTGATGTTAATTCTGGATGTGATATTACGATTAATGAAAAAAGTCCAAACTTAGATTTTGAATATGAGGATAATGGATTGACTTCTTCATGCACCAAGACTCTCTTCCAACCAACGCATGATTATATGTTGAAGATCTTTTATGATAATCCTTTCAAAGATGAGATTTCCAACTCCATTGCCACCACCATTAAGAAAGAAGATCCACTCAATTCGGTTGATGACTATACGAGTACATCTTCTATTACTGAGTCAAAATCTGATCAGAATGATTTCTTATTCTCTGATCCTTTTTAGAATGAAACTGAAGAACTACTCAAAACATTCGAAGACAATCATCCAATCATTCATGCAACTCAGCCTTTACCAAATCCGACCTCTATTGTCATACCTCCTAATTCAATAGCCAACACTCCCCTGATCCTGACCTTTGAATACCCAAATCATATTTCTGGGAGAGAATCACCCTCGTGGCTCAAGTAGAGAACTGAAATGAAATTCACAATATATGCCACCGAAAATAGCCATGATGATTATTTGAGGGAAAATGATGATTTATCACAATATATGTTGGAGGATCACATGCTTATAACCACTCAACCTTCTTTGATGGAAGAATCAATTCTTGGTCACTTTGAGCTTGACTTCAACCCATCAAACCAACTTCTGATCCATGAGCCCTTCACCAGTCCACCCATTTCCCTCCCATCACATCCAACCCAAGATCAAACTGATTCATCTCTCATTCTAATTCATCAATCAATTAATGTCTTCATCGTATTAATGAGAGCACACATTTATCAAATTCATCAACCGTACTGTCACATCTGGGTCAAGATATCCGTATCATATCAAGAGTTTCATTTGAGTTTTCTGAATACAGCTTCTGCACTCACACGCAACACTGGATACTCTTAATAAACTGAATCGTCGAGTTGGGACGATAAACCAACAACATTTTGTGGGTCCACACCCATAGGTATCTTTTTCTTTCTTTGTATCCTTCTCTTTCCTCTTTGCATTAGGTAAGTATGGGGGTTCACCTCCACACTTTATAAAAACAAAAAAACAAAAAACCTAAAAAAATACTTTTCACAATCGCTCACCCCGTCTTTTGATCATCCTATTACACATTGTCTTCACCATGCGGACATGGTTTCTGATAAGTATGGGGGTGTATCTACATAGTTTTCAAAATTGCATACTCTTCAAAAAAAACCTTCAAAAATTTGGCAAAAATTCCCCTAAAAATATTTAAAAAAACCACCAAAAATACATCTTTCCTAGTTTTATCCTATTTTGAGAAATCAAATCTTCACGGCATAAATCATAGACCGAGGTTGAGTTGACCCTAATCCACTAAACTTCATCAGAATTTCACTAGGCATGAGTTTTTAAACTTTCTTCAGGTCCATTTGGACTTTAATCTCTCAGAATGAACTTCTGTATCTAACTAGATCACCTGAGAAACTAGTAGCACTCTTAAACTCTTCAGTGGATATTAAACAACTACACATTGCACTTAGCTTCAGTGAGTTGAGTTTACGAGATACAATTACAATCTAGTTGAGGTGAGGAGTTGTCCTCTTGGTTGTGCCAATGCCTGAACCTTATCTATAGTCAGTGAAGGAACCTGACTCAGGAGCAACATGATCTCTCTAGTCTAAGTGTGTCAGCAATTAAGCCAGTATCGGGCCTCCAAAGACAATATTAAGCTGATACTACCTCTTGATGCCAAAACCCAAGACAAAAATACCACAAAAAGGCATATCACAATACAAATGCCAAAAACCACCAATCATGCAATGATGTGCAAAGCAAAAGCAAGGAAAGAAGACCACCAAATAACCCTTCTCCACCAAAAAGCCATGGTAGCAGCCCAATGATGCTACCTAAATTTCTAAAAGAGGCCCAAAGAGGCCCAGGGTTATGCTCTACAAAAGGAAAAGAATGAGAGCAACGGACCAAAGCGGTCTACGGAAAACCCCGAAATTAAGTCCCATTCTCCAGTAAACTATGACCTATTTTTTTCTATGCTGACATACTTGGGTGAAAGGAGATTATGCATGAATCTAGGTGAGGACTGAGTCTATTTGTATAGGAAATCATTCGGTACCTTGATAGATTGTGTTGTTAGCTCGTTCTCTTGACTCACAAAAGCTAAAACTTTCACTAACACTGTTTATATCCACTCAAGGTCAAAAAGAATACTTGTTTCTTAGGGATGAGATGACCTGATCGACCTTCTGAAACCATGTTTGATTTTGTTGGAACTAAGAGGCTGTTGAAACTACAAACTCGAGTCAAGTTGACAATTCGAACAAATCATTAATCCATGGGTCAACTCTATTGAAGTTAGTGTATTTGTGTGGTTAGGATCTGAAAACTCGAGACTTTGTGGGTATGTCTGCTGCAAACCCTCACCCGTTCTATATTGGCTATTTCTCTATCTGTCATTGTTACTTATCTTATTCTTGCTCGGGACTAGCAAGATTTAAGTATGGGGGTGTGATGAGTACACATTATATTAGTATAAGAGTATACAAATTATATAAAAGAAACCCATTAATGTCCGATACATACATCTCAACATCACCTAATTCAGATATTATCGATATTGCAAATACAACAAGAAAATCATCTCTAAAAATGCATAATTAAATTAATGACCAAAATTCTCTCTTCATCAACAAAATCAATTACTCATTCCAAAACAAATTGCATGATCATTAAAACCAATTTGGCTCTACACAATTTGTTAGTAAGAAATAGAGAGGAAAAATTATGCAAAATTCACATTCTTTATTCCCTCTCCCTTCCCCATACAACACATGGCTCAAAAAGTATTTAAGACCCATCACCTCATCCTTCCCCATGCAAATAATAAAAGTCTCTCCCATTCCCATACACTCATCCTTCCCCATGCAAAAATTAACTCTCCATACATTAATAATGATATTTTGTCTTCACTTGCATGGGATGTCTCAAGCAAATTCCATTATAAAAGGATGCACTCACGGCACCTTGCAAGAGGACATGCTACTCCCATTCTCACTCTCCCCCTCACGCCATTCTCTTCTCACGCCATTCCCCTCTCTCACATTTTTCTCTCTTATTTCCATATCCCTCTCTCTCGTTTTCTTTCTCATGCAGGTACAAGGATAGCATCAACAGTACGCCTCCAACGCGCGTCCTCCCCATCTCCTCCAGCCCGTTGTTGTGCACAACAGCTAACTCCCTCGCGTGCACGGCTGTGCATCCAGTGACTTCTCTCGTGTGTGTTTGTGCACCACTCTAGCTGTGTTATCTTCTAGCGACCAGCAACATCCCGTCACTCATGCGACGACGATTTTTTTATGTGGTGTTCCTCTCCCCATATAGCAGCTCGCACGTCCGTGATAGGCATCGCCGCCATCATCATCTGGATAGAGAAGCTTTTCTCTTCTTATTTTTATATCTCTCATGCATTTTGTTATATTAGTTGCTCTTGTTTAAGATGGAAAAACTTGTTTGATAATGTCTTTTATTTACTCTAGTTTGTTTCTCGAAATATGCATTGCAACTCTTACATATTTATTCCATCTTGAAATATTGCAAGTGTCACACTATTATCTCCATATTAATTTGTGATTCATCCCCCACTTCCTCCCTTACTCACACTCACATCCATATTTAGTCAATCTAAGCTCTTGGAAATACTTTCTCCGTAGATCGTAATTTTCCATCATCTATCTTTCGTCGCAAAGGATCTAAGATTTGATTTAAGTTTGAAAGAAGTACAAATATCGTAAATTTGCTTGGTCCCTGTGGATTTGATCCTCTACTTGCCGCATACTTTTTGCATACTTTCATCGTGCTCGTAGTTGTAATATTATTTGTTTAATTACGGTTTTTTTGTGGAACAACAACGACAGGGTAAAACCAACTTTTTAAACCGCGAAAAATCGTGTCAACATACTTCTTCTTCAGACTCAGATTCTGACTCTCTGGGGTCCTCAGTGGTGCAGTGCTCGACGGGTGGTGTGGATAGGAGTTCTTTTTTCTCCTCCTTATGCCTTCCATCCTCTTCTTCGCCAGAATTATGTGTTTTAGTAGACACTAGGGCTATGTCATTGAGTTCTTTTGCTCGATCAGGTATGGTTACGGTCTTTCCGCTCCTAAGAGAAATATGATAAGTGTCATCGTGCAAAAAGATCTCGTATTCAGGTAAAGAATATTCAGAGATTAATACATGATTCTGTCCGAGACTGTTTGGATTAGCCTGGACTTGAGTTGGAATCATTGTTTAGGGGTGCAGTCACCTCATCTCTCCATCGAGAGAGTCGATTGATGTCAACTCTCATATCATGAAGATCATCCAGCACTCGCTGGAGTTCAGGAGAGGTCGAAGAAGAGGAAGATCCCTGGCCTTGCTTGGACCGAGGCTGCTGATACCGTCTGAATTGACCCTGCTGGCCCTAATGTTGATACTGTTGTTGTTGAGGTTGAGGGTTCTGATAGCCCGTACGGTACTGCTGACGCTGCTGCTGTTGTTGCTACCGAGGCTGGTAGATGGGACGAGATTGTAGTGGACGAGGGTTGGAGTAGAGTTCATATCCGATCGATTGATAGGATCTATGTTATACCAGACTACGTTTATCTCTGTGACTTGTGGAGGTTCCTCATAAATAGTTTGAGCAGAGGTTTCTTCGGTTTGATGGGAAAAGACTTGATCTCCACCCCAATGGCTTTGTTGCCCTACCCCATGCCCTTGAATGTAGTGAATTTGGTGTATGGGGTATGATGGTGAAGTCAGGGCAGGTATCTGAATCTTAGATACTATGTCAGCCAGTTCCTCCATTTGCTTAGGAAATTTAATCAATTTCTTCATATCAGATGATTTATGGAGTTCGTCCACCTTCTTATAAATCTATTCGACCATGGTTAGCTTATCAACTATTATTCCCATGTCAGCGTTTTGATCAGTCGACAGATCATTCACCATCTTCTTAAAGCTGGTTAAGTAAGCCCAGCTAGTGGTTTGTGCACGATTGGATTCTGCTAGTCTCTTGAACATCTTGTAGATGGTGTCCTCGTGGCGTTTCATGTAGCTTCCTTCACAGGATGCACTCACTAACCCTTGGGTCTCAGGGTTCAGTCCACTAACAAGACTTTGGACTAGCATCATTTTGATTATCTTGTGCCCTGGGCATTTCTAGATTAGGTCAGTGAACCTTTCCCAGGTTTCATGGAATGGCTCATTCGGGTGTTGGGTGAAGCTTGTGAGCTTGATCCGCATCTGATTAATTCTACTTACTGAGTAGAATTTCTTTAAAAACATTGTCTTGAAGGTGCCCCATGTGGTGACCACTTCCCCTAGGTTTTTCAGCCAGTAAGCCGTCTTATCAGTCAAGGTGAAGGGGACAGCTCTCAGTCTTATGTAGTCTTGACTAACACTAGGATGGCATAGGTTGGCGTAGACTAGCTCGAAGTCACAGAGGAAGGTATATGGTTCTTCATGATTATTCCCTCAGAACTTAGGCAACAATGCGAGGAAAAGCAATTTATGCTCGAATGCATCCTCGGGGGGTACCAGCCTAAACCAATTATAATCTTCATCTGATTAAGGGAGGTATGTATCTTCCATGGCAGCTTCATCGCATTGTAGTTCTGCCATATGTGCTCTAAGGAGTTCATTGTGTTGCTCGGCAGTAGTTACTCTAGCCAAAAGTGCTCGAATAGGTTCATTGTCATTCTCGTCCTTCTTTGGAGGCATCTTGACTTCTTCTTTACCTTCAGATGCACATAAATCCGAGTTAGGCTCATGCTTGGAAGGTTTAGGGGTTTTTCCAAAAATGAAAGTTTCTTTGGCAGGAAGGGAATAGGAGAGAGGGTCAGTCGGGGGTTGACTAATCACTTAAGGTGAAGGGTGATCCATGGTTTGGAGAAAAGGGTCATCCCCATACCATGGGGTTTCTATAAGTGGGTCATCTCGAAATCAAGGAGATGAGTTACTTGAGGAGCTCGAGGATTTGTTCACAAAGTTTGAATGAAGAACTCCATAAGAATCCATCTCGGATGAAAGAAGCAGTTTAGAGCACAAAGAAATATTCAAGAGAGAGAATCCACGGGACGTACAAATGTACAGAAGACTCACACAAAACAAACACAATTCAAACTCATCAATTCACCCACTCAACACTAGTGAAGGCACATCAGGGCTCGACCGCTTATCTTTTCCATTTTAGTTCAATGACAAAGCAATCTTGAAAATTAACCGAAGCTGTTAGGTACCGAAATATTTCACAAGGACTGTCCCGAGTTCATACAACTAGTTGCATCTACTCTCATCCAGTATATGTGTAAGTACGGACTGTAAAAATACAGCTACCTGTTACTTGAGGACGAAGCCTTACGCAATGTCCTCTAAACCACCCACTATGCTAAGGGAAGTTCGGATTGTAGAACGACTACACATGTTCCCTCACCGAGAAGAAGCTAGCTGTTTTTAAAAACAGTAGTCTGGATGAAAATTTCAGAGTTTTATCTCTACCCTCAGTGTGTGATCTGGTCCTTACAAATAATGAGTGGGTTTCTCTCCACCAGACACAAGGATTAATTTTATGTCAATTTTATTTACAGTCATCTTAATTAGCAGTCCCGATTTTAGATTAGGGTTATCACTTAAGTTTTATCTGAGCACAAAAATATCACGCTTAACGAGCAATACCAATTCCTTTAATTCCTAAGTTGTAAAAACTGAGGAGGGAGAACTGAAAAAGCCAATGCAAGCGTAAATCAATGATGTGTGCTTCAAGGAATTTAAATTTACACTAATGATATGCACATAGGAAAAATGCCCTAGACAGATAGTTCTATTAGTGGGAAGAATAAATTTCAATTTTTGGCTAATTAGAACAATCTGTAGTACGTATAATTAGTGAAAAATGTGTGTTCTAAGAATTACGAGCACAAGAAAAAATACTAAGCTAGCATATATGTGCCTAATTCCTATACCACTCAAGTCGGTTCCCAACCACACAGAAGGGGTTGAAACAGACCCGATACACCGCAAGAAAAATTCTAGTCCAAATTATTACAAGTTAATAGGGTTCAGAGAGAGGGACCCTGTGAATAATGCAGAAAATAAATTTTAAACTGACTCTCTCACACAAAATAAAGACAGTTTTCTTCATAGATCCTTGAATTTTATCCAAAAATTTTGCTCTGAATTATCTACAAAGAGAGAAATTGCAGTTAGTATCAGAAGTGAGAGAAAGATGTAAAATAAAGTGCAAAAAATAAAATGTAATAAAGGGAATTAACATAGAAATTAATTTCACAAAAATTAATTACAGAAAATAATTTAAAACATAAAAATATGTTGTTCCCAAGCAAAAACGCCATTTGATGAACGCAAAAAATGCCTCTTTAATAATCAACAATTGTAGTATAGTAGGTAGTTTACACCACAAATTTTGAATATTGTGGAATAATTTTTACTTTGCAAGTCCACCAAGGTCGAACGCAGGGAACATACTATTTCTAGTTGCATGATTTTAAATTAAATTAAATAATTAATTAAATGCTCTCTTAATTTTGGTGTCAAAAAATAAAGAGAAAATGCGATGAAATGCAATGCGAAGGAATTAAACAGAGAAAAAGAGCGCATCATCTATGATTTTATTTAATTTAAATCCTCAACAAAATTCGTCAATTAATCCTCAAAAATTATCATAGATCTAAAGAGATTCAAGAGATAGGTTTATGCTCAATAAGGAGATCAAAACTAATCCTCAAATAGAGATAATGATCTCGAAATTCCCTCTAATATTGATCCGCAAGTAAATAGAGTTCAATCACATCACACATCGAGATATTAAATTAATTTCTTCCCAATTGTGCCCCTGCAAAGATTAATTTCTCAAAGAAAAATAATCAATTATCAAATAATGCAGGATAATTAATCTCGCGAGATATTCTCAATCAGATTCTTGCAAGTTAAGTCAAAGATTTCTCAATATAATTGCACAAATATATTGATGATTGAGCCTACGTATGTAAAATAAAGATCCAAAAATAATGATTGCCAATAGACATCCTCAGATCTGTTCACTAGTTATGTAAAAGGATAGAGCATTCAATAAGCGTCAAAACGACATATTATACGCTAAAATCAGAGTTCGAATGAGAAAGATATGCCAAAATGAAGTTCAGGGACTAAAATATAATAAAAATAATTATTTTTTCCCTCAATTCGATCCCTAGAGGACTTATCTGTAATAGTGAAAATTCCATGGGTCTGATATGTAAATTGTCCATAGACGTACGTACGGGACACGTGCCTCGGTTGGCAGGGGCCTTCTTATAATTTTCAAGAATGACAGGGAGGAGGGTCCAATTTTTCCCCCACGATACATGCTAGGCACGTGCCCCAACTGGCGGGGGCACCTTCACAAATTTCTGGAACTGTGGGGGCAATTCCATAATTTACCCTTTGCGTCACGTGCAAAACATGTGCTTACTCTAGTTCAGCAGAGGCTCGGTAACTGAGCCTATGTGGCGATGGAAGGGACTTCGTAGGACGGTTGACCTGAGCCTCGAGGCCAGGGCCAAGGCTCGGGCGGGTGGCTAGCGCGGTAGAATCTGAGCTGTTGGATCAAGGGTTGCCCTTGATCTAATGGTTGCTTCCCGCGGGGTCCCTTGCTCGTCGACACATGACGGAGCGAGGGAGGCAGTGGAGGGCGACATGGTGGAGGTGGTCAGCGGCAGAGCGCGAGGGTGGCGAGGCATCGGATGGAGCGGGCGACGAGGATAAGATCGAGCCTAGGTAGAGGTGCGGTGGGTTGTCGACAGAGAGCAAAGACGTGGCAGAGACTCAGTCGGTGGATGGTGTTGAGAGTCGAAGCGTGTAGCGCATGGAGGAGTAGGACCATGAGGCATGATCTGCAAGGGTTAGCAATGAACCGAAGAGGAAAGGGGAACGAGACTCCAACTGTGGGTGAAGGGATCTGTAGGTTGAACTCCAGCCTATGCAAGGTTGGAGTTGGTGAAGATCTGGGAGGATGACCAGAAGCGAAAGGAGGAGAAGGGTGAAGGCGATTGATTGGTCAGAGGGGATGCTGTAGTTATCGGCGAAGTGTAGATTCTTTTATAGGAAGAAGAAATGAAAAGGAAGAGAATGTGGTACCTTGAGATGGTCAGGAAGCAGGTGAGCCGGTGGTGGTTGTAATGGATTGCCAAATTGGAGTTGCGATGTGCAGTGGCTCCTCGTCGTTGCCTCGACCGGTGTGGAAATCACTGGGAGGCTCAAGCAACGAGCTCAGACTCGTTGCTATGTGGCTGAGTCACCACAGATCTCACCAGGGATGAATGTTGGAATGGATCTACGATGTCACTGTGGATCACCCAAGAACTGGAGTTCATCTCTCTTCCTAATGGTGAATGGATTGGGAGGAGGCCAGAGGCAAGGCCTTTATAGGAGGGGGAAAGGCGTCGGTTATGGAGGAAGAGGGAGCTGTGGTGGTTGTAATTGCCTGAGAATGTGGAGACTGCATAACAACCATGGAAGAGGAGAAGGTGGCGATGGTCGTTTCGTGCGAGGTGGGGGGCATTGCAGGCTGATGGAGAGGAGGAGATGGTCACATGCAGAGCACGTGACTGAAGTGGGAGTGTCGGGTCACGTGCTCTGCACGTGGCCAGAGGGGGCTGAAGAGGGGTGACACGTGGCATGCTCAGGGGCTGCCACGTGTCACCGAAAATTCAAAATTAAAAAGGGATAGAAAAATAGAAAAGAAATAGAAAGATATCTCGGATCGAAAATTTTCCTTCACAAAAGTTGTTCGTCTCGACGAGATCTACAACTTCTATGAAGGAACTTGGAGCAAAAGAGATCATCTGTACAAAGTGGTATTTTTTGTGATTCTCCATAGAAAACCAGCTTTTTAGGGTTTTGCAATTTTTGAGGATAAAAATCTAGAAAAAATACAATAAAATAAAATATACTTAATTACACATTAATTTATTTTTTGGATATTTAATAAATAAGAAAATAAGAAAATAAAATAGGAGTATGAAACGAGCAAAATTTGTATAGATTCACAGAGGTTACTCGGACACAATCAGTTTCTTTGATTTCAGTCTTGATTTGGATTTGGATTTTTACGTCGCTTGATAAAACTTTCATCAAAGAACACAAATAAAAAGAAATAAAATATATTAATTATATACATAAAAACCCAGGTAGGAAATTGCAAAAAGATAAAATGCGCAAAATAGGCCCAATACCCAACTTTCACATATGAGCTCTGAATTTTATGAGATTCATCTTGTTTTGAAGGTGTTTGAAAATGAAGTACTTTAAAAATGAGTAAACTAAAATCGGACCCTGTATGAGGAAGATATGTGTGTTTTAGTCCGTCTGATGTGAAATTAAGTTTTGGGTTTATTTGTCACTTACTTGAGTTAGCAATTTTTTATATTTTTTATTTATTCTTGTTAGTAATATCTACACAATGGAAGTAGTTCTAGATCAATCGGAGTTCGGATGAAATAATTAAAAATTAGGAAAGTTAGCTGCTTTTGAGGTCAATTTACACTTGGATGTTTTGTTCCTTATTTTATGAAATGCGAATATTATTTACTCTTGTATGAATGCTAATAATGTTATATTAATTATTAAATGCATATGGATTTTCGGAACATTGCCTAATTTACCAATTTTAGCATATTGAATTAGAGCTTTATCACACATGGATCATCCCGAGCACCTTGGACACATTATCTATTAATAACTCTACCTCGTCTGGTGTTGAGATGTGGAACTATGGCACATGAGGTCTATGGTATGTAGTGTATGTACTCTGATTGTTTGTAAAGCATCCAAATTCTCGAGCCCTTCTGGCTCCAGAGATCTCGAAGGGCGGACTCGATCCTCCTTAAAAGAGGAATGGTACAAGGAGTTGTTATACTTATTGGATACTTTACCTTATAGCCTCCTAGCATTATTGCATACAATGTAAAGTCTGAACTAGCAAGATTAATTGTTGTGTCACATTAGGCTCTACTTGAGTTGGTATGGTTCTTACAAAGCAAACCATGACATCAATACTTGTTCTGATACTTTGAGAGACATGTATATGGTAATTTACTTATGATATTCTCCTTAAACTCGTGTCAAAAAATGAAGACCTTTGACACTATCATGTATTTCAAATACCAATGAGAATCTAATGTTCATGAGAAGGGCGGAGTATATGGGTCCTAATACCAAATTGTCACCCCCCAAGACCTTGATACTCAACAACCAACTCATAAGTATCAAATTTACATTTGAAATACGACAAATAGATAATAAGGAGAATAAGCAAAGTAAAAGAAAGCAAATACATTGAATTCACTTGTCATTGATATTACACCAAATATAACAACAACCATATCCACATATACAAATATGTCATTAGAGTATAACAAAATACATGTATCATGAATGTTTCTCGAAAGTAAACAAATGTAAAGCGAAAGTAAATACTGTACAAGTAAAACTATCAAAGTATAACATGCACCATCTGGTGCAGAACAGTCTTGAAAGATCCTTAAGTACAAACAGTTATTGATGCAACAATGGATCCATAAAACATCATTGACCACGCATAAGAGGGATACGGTATGAGAAAAGTTGTCCAGTATGGATATATTCAAATAAAAAGTAAAGCAATAGTAGTAACAAGAAAGAAGTAACTAACAGTAGTAACTAAAGTAGGAGGACCATCTCTTGGCGCAGGAGTAGGAAAAGGACTTCCACTCAGCGGGTGCGGCTATGCATGAAGGTTGACCTCCACTTTTACTAGTGGATTAGAGAACTTCCCTATAGATATAGTATTGTATAGCACGGGAGCACACCCCCCACTCCAAGCGCACCTCTGTATCGACTGAATCACTCTATGTCAGGTCATATGTATAGGAGTCTTGGTCATGGCCTGAAAGACGGCTCATAAGGGTCCGTTTACAGGTCAGGCTCATCAGGGCCTTAATGAAATCCTAACAACGTCATGGTATCTGAGGAGGCGTCCACCCTATTATAGCAAAGGGCTTGACCACATCAGATTGCACTAGGGAATCAGAGAACTAGAAGAATTGAGAGCGTAGGACGATGAGCTGGTACATCTACACTCTGTCCTGAAGACTTAGTACAAATGCTCGCGCCTATTCTTCTACTACATCTTCCCACGCAAGATCACTGTGAAACACACCTCCAACGACTCAGAGCCCGGTCGAACTCAAGTTGGCGACTCTCGGAGAGGGTTCTCTTGCCAAAGATGCCACTACCTTGTTGAGGACCGATCAGAGTGTAGGAAAGAGAAGTGAGTTCTTCTTGTGCGAGTCGGCTGAATGAGGAGTTCTCGGATCTCTTTTGATCTCGTACTCATGAGCCTCTCTACTAGAGATTTTGAAGCAGGTGCGAAACTACAGCAGCGAAGGAGCGGCTGGAATTAGCTCTGTTCACATTCTTTCTACCTACTATGTCCCTATCATCATAGATCAAGTTGCCAAGATGAGTTCTGATCTTCTTTCCTTACCAGAAGTCAGAGAAGATTCGTGAAAGAAGAAAGTCTGAACAAATGAGGAAATTTGTCATTTGTTGAGAAGCTTAGAAAGACTCAGCGAACAACCGGCTAACCTGCGAACTACTGGGGAAGCTGAAATTGCAAGGACAACTAAAGAAAATACACTAGAAGCATGAACACTCTCTCGCAAGTGAACTCTACAAGAGAACTTCTAACACATGGTTATTATATCTCTTTTAAGGTTTTAATTATCATTGTTAGTACTATCACTATTATTATTACCATTGTCCAACATTCTTGTTAGTTAAGGAAATAGTATGCGGTCTTGACCACGACGGCATCACCCCATGACTCCAAGAAATGAAGTATCTTAGGATTGGAGGGCTCTGTAGGCATGCGGTGAAGTAGATGCATCCTAACTAAGTTCCCAACACTTTCATTTACTAAACTTACAATTCCACTTCATTTCACTTCGTTGATGTTCAAATAAGTCCACTTGATTCCAAATGTAACCATTGTTCATATCTATCAACGTGATTCAAAGGTAACCAACTCCCATGTCACATATCACAAGTAAAGTACGACCAATCAAGGTGACTCGCTCAGGAGAACCACTACATGTCAATAAAAGTTGTCGACAGTAAGCACAACTCAAGTAAGTATATGGGATTAAGGATATGATTCACCGCTCTCAAACTACAGTTGGAAAATCTACGACCACCTTCCATTTTTTCTGCAGACACAAGATAAATCGGTAAGTACAACTCCTTCGCTAAACCACATTCGGGAACTCCCTTCACAAAACCAAGACGAATAATCAAGTCGGGTGATCAGCTCTCAATAGCCACTTGTGTTAATCCTATGATGAAAAGCGAAGACCAGACTACCAAGTGTGCATCTCGGAAGGCGACATCTCATGACAACCCAGCAAGTACCCCAGAGCGGTGTCAATACCTATGCATCAACTAGTCAATGCAACTAGGGTCACTGCCATCTAGTCTTCTACTCAAGGACCCAAGGGTGCATGTCCATCCCTTGAGGTCACTATCTTCAACTACCCAAGCATCACGAGAAAACTCCACAGTGAGAAATAACCTCAACATGGGAGAGACCTTAACCGTGGAGACGACCAAAGCACCACGCTCAACATGGGAGAAGAACCTTAACTGTGGAGACAACCAAAGAACTAAGCACACAAGAAAAATTACCACTACAACACATATCAGATGTCATATAATCACCGTAGTCATCAAGTATTCAAATTTGGAGATAGGTGAGGTCATGATTTCACTTCCTAATAATCTCATTTATAATTGAGTTATAATCTATATCATCTAGCATTAATTTTCATTTCAATTAGTTAAGATTTAGTTCCATAAGATCTTGCTATAATTAGATTACTGCTTAATAGAAATGATCAGATACTCGTAATAGGTAATTATTCCAATTATTCATCTAGTTTATACTTTTTATTTCATTAAGCAGATTAGTATTGTGCATAAAAGTTGCATTGAAATATGAAGATCGGATAGCTTGGAAATCGATCTCGAACAATATGAAAATGTGATAAATGTGTCGCATTCTAATCACTTTGATCTTCGATCCGAGCACGTGCATGTGATCATCATCTCATCCACATTACAATGATATTATTTTTATCACATGCGACACTCAGATCTCCCAAAAACACATCAAACATGTCACAATAACTAGATACCCCCGAAACATGCCTCAATGTGATTCTCATCTCGCCGACATCATAGTGGTATACTTTTTATCGACATGCAATATTCAATACATAAATTTGCCACAAACATGTTGCGATAACTATATAACCCCAAAAACACACCTCACATGAAATTGCTCAGATCTACGATACAAGTGTGTGCATGTCAGTGGTATAAATTTTATCAAAATGTGATATCTAGATATCCCAGAATCACCCCAAACATATCACAATAACTAGATACCCCTGAAACATGCCTCGCGTGAAAGTGCTTAGATGTTTAATCCAAGCATACACGTATGATCCTCACTCTACCCACATTAAAATTAATATAATTTTTACCTACATGCGATACACAATTCACTCAGAAAATGTGAAAGAACTATGTGTTAAAAGTTGATATCTGACTTTGCGTGTGACAATACAGATGATTCGTACATCAAATAGACATGAAAACGATGTGAAGGAGTTGTGTGGACGAACAACATGATAATGGCGTAAAAATCCATACCTTTGGAGGAGCTCCCTTGGATTCCTCCTACACTCTGGAAACCATATTTTCGGAGTGCCTCGCATGAAATGCACGTGAGAAATGAGTGGACCTCGTTGTCTCTTCATGTTGGTGCCCTCGTCTTGTCGATCGAACATTGTCGGTGATAGTGGCAGCGAAGCACCTGCGAGCTTCATATGGCTCCCCAATGATAGATTAGGTGTCTAGTGGCTAAGGATTGAAGCACTTGGCCGTTATATAGGCTCAGATCCGGATTAGGATCCGGATCCAAACGCCATAAATCGTCTTAAAACATGCGTAGCTTTCTTATACGATGTTTGTTTTCAGTGTTTGTTGGATCGTTGGAAAGGTCACAACGGGTGCTACAAGATAGAGTAGTTAATCTCGTATTTGAATACTGGATCACATTGGAAATTAGGTTTTAGTGAAATTCTATACTTAAGATCTCGCATCACATCACAACGAGGACATTAAAAATATAAGGGATGATGTAGCATCCCAAATATATTCTCACATATAATACTCACGCAGTTTGAGAATGGATTATATATGGTGAGGATTACTATTTCACCACTTGGACTTAAAATATTTTGCATGGTTATCAATGGGTCCGATTAGGCCCAAACCCAACAAATTGGCATGGTCAATTATCCCAATAACGGTTGAAAGATCTAATTTGGGACATTACAGCATTGCAAAATATGTGTAGCTCTTGAATATTTGTCATCATGATGCGTATATTTAGCATACCATGTACTAGTATCTTTGAAACTCGCAAACAATTCATGCTCCAAATTAGTTTCAAATTGTCTATGTATTTGAATTATAGGTGGCAACTCTATATAACTTGTTTCATATCTCTTGTGAAAGCACAACACATTTGGCTGATCTCATTCAATGTTGGATATGTGGGCATGTATTAGGGGTACAGATACTCATCGGGTATATGAATATCGTCTATAAACTATCCATCTAATAAATAAGTAGGTTTAAGTGGTGATTTTATTTATAAATACGAGTTTGGGAATATAGATGCCCACCCCCATCAATTTGCTTTCGTTCCATACTAGCCTCTTTCAGAAAAAGGTGTCGAATGAAGATAGAGATTCATATTAATTTTTAGATTATTTACTGAGCTACTTTGACAAAAGAGTTTAAAGAAAGCGTGTGATGAGGTTAAGCAGGGACAGTCATTACTTAGTTTGGCTCGATGCTCAGCCCCCATGCATTTCTTCCTAAACCAACATTCCTCGCAGTCAAATGAGGTGGAGGGAGACTATTGAGATCACAGGATGACCCGAGATGCTTGAAACATCTATGAATGGCACACCGCTAGGGCCCATGAGAATAGTTAGCGCTGGGAAGTTCAACTCCTATCATCAAGAATATTAGCTCTATGAAAGCAGGTTTGGAAGGAGTCCTTGGTTACTGTTCTATCAGTCGGAGGACTTTCATTTAGACTTTTGCGCTAAGACTGAGGAATGCTGAGGAAGCAGGGCTAGGCAAGGGTGTCATGCTTGTGTAAAAGGTACTCCAAGTTATAACAAGTCAAAACGAAAACGTTACAGTGGGTTATTCAAGAAGCTAAAGGCTAGTATGGCTACAAAACCAGTTATGATTACTTAATCCAATCCTAGGGGTAATAAGATACAAGTCTCAGCTTACCATATGTCACACCAACCTCATCAAAATCAACCAGAACTTTCTCAAACTGTTCTTCCCCCTCCCGCAAATAGAGAAAGCACCTGATAGTTAGAGGTAGGGCTAGGAATCAAACTACAACTATTTATTCCCCTTAGATAGGTTTCCACACCATGAGTTTTTATAATGAATATCGTGTCTATCATTTCTCTGTGTTGATGGATCTCCTTCCATCAGGACTATCAAATATCACATATGTATGGGAGTTATCGATTTGCTAGTGAAGGATAGAAAGGCAGTTAGGTTGGTAGGATAGTCCCTACTAGATGGGAATGGGACATGTACCGACATCCGAATGAATTAGTTGGTACTGGAAATATTTGTGCAAGAAAACGCAAGTGTATATCCGCAACTTAGCTAAGGGGCCATATTTATATTTTGAGCTCTACCAAAGTCTAGGAAATAACATGAGGTCCCAACTGCGATGGAGACTAAAAAGGATTGCTTATATCCTTGCAAAGAAGCCAACTTCTGTGCAATTACTTGATTCGCTCTACTAACAAGAGTCAATGCACAAGGTTCAAAACCTTTGATCTCTTTCCGATATGAAAGAAGACCTTTTACCACTGTATACTATATTTGCCGGAACTAGATGAATTTAAGAAGGCGGTAAAGTTCAGGCTCGATCAAGAAAGCGGCATAAACTAGTAAGAAGATCTCTTTGGTAGGATCCACATGCTGGAGTCCTGCCTTGGAACATGACCTTTTGATGTTTTGCATAACAGAGATAAGTCAATATATCTAGTAAGTATGAAAGGCTACCCTTTTCAATTTCCTTTGTGCCTACAAGTCATATAGATGAGGTCATATCTGGGTGAAAGAGTTAAGGAAATCCTAGACCAAGATCTGAATATTTAATAGAATATAGCTAACCTGACTAGATGGTGCGTTTTAAAAAAAAATTGTTGCAGCCCCGGTTCGAACTGGGGACCTTCAGTTTGTAAGATTGCATATTAACCGACTACACCACAACACCCATGCGTTTTAATTTATACGCATATGCTTTTTTATTTAAAACAAATTGGTGTTGCCAAGTTTCGAACTGGAGACCTCTTGTGCATAAGATTGACCTGGTAACCAACTACTCCACGGCACCCGTGTGATTTAATTCATACGCATATTGTTTTTATTATCAAACTCTGGATTTTTTTTCGGAGAGAGCAACAAATCTGTTTTTCAAAGGTTAAAAATGGATATTGATGGTGAAAGACCAAGCATCCTTGTTTAGTATTGCTGTTGAGATGTTTTATATCACGTTTTCTTTGGGATCTTGACACTTGGATTTGTATATATAATGTGACGTTATTTGCTAGGGACTTGTACGGAGTGTATACAATTTGATTACTGTATACACGTTGTTAGTACACAAAAATGTATGAAGTGTATGTGGTTTATACCATTATTATACCAGTCACTTGTTTGGACTTGTTGGCACCTTGTGTACTAACCATACATTTACTATCATTCTTCATTACTTTATTAATTTGTTTGATGTCATTTTGGCATGATTTGTATAACTGAATCGGGAGGAATAGCCACAGCATCCGATCGATTCATTTTATACATATTTATTCTTGACATTGAGTAGTTATTGGTTAGTTATCCAAGAGTAGCCACAGCATCTTGGATAACAATCTCAATAATTGCATTAAGTGCTAAAGTTCAATTATTTGAACTAATGGCATCATATCACATCTACATGATGGTAATAACTTGATTAACTCCCTTTAAAGTCATTCAAATAAATGTGTATAATTGAATCGGGAGGAAAAGCCATAACATCTGATCGGTTCATATTATACATATTATTTCTTGTAATGAGTAATTATTGGTTAGTTATCCAAGAGTAGCCACAGCATCTAGGATAACAATGCAAATACTTACATTAAGTGACGGAGTTAATTGGACATTTTTTTGGAATGAGAAAAATAAATTATTTTGTTAGTTATTCTAATGCCCACAGGTACAGAATTTCTAATGAATATTTGAAATTTATTTGTTTCATTTATTAAGAAAAATTAATTGTATATTACAATTCTTTAGCCACAACAAGTATTGTAATGATAGTACATTGATTTCTCAAAATATTAAATAAGTTAATATTTTGGATTAGGTTTTATGCTTGAGTTATTGCTTATTGTGGTTGTCTTGTTATGAATTTATTGCAGATAGTTCAGCTTTCATGTCTACTCAGTTCAATATACTAAATTCTGTTTCGATTCTTGAATGTCATGTATGTCATGAATCTAATTTCATTGATGTTCCTATTAATACTTGGTGGATTGATTCTGGTACTTCAATCCATATTTCCAACTCCATGAAAGGCTTTTTGAGCACAAGGAGACCAATGGAAAATGAGAGAAGCGTGTTTATGGGAAATCGCATGTCTTCAAATGTAGAAGCGATTGGAACGCAAAGACTCATTTTACCATCTGGCTATGTTCTTGATTTGGAAAATATTTTTTATGTACCCAAGTTCTCTAGAAATTTGGTTTCCATATCTAGACTTTGTAAACTTGGATACAGATTTTTATTTGATAAATTACTTTTCCAAATGTTCGAGAATGATAAGTTAATTGGCACAGGTGAATTGGTTGATAATTTGTACAAAATGCATTTAGATTCGCATTTTGAAAACAATCTCCTTGTTTGCAATGTAGTTGGTAAAAAGCGAAAATGTAATAATGATCGGTCATCAATGCTTTGGCATAAAAGATTAGGTCACAACTCTATTAAAAGGATCAAGAAATTAGTAAATGATGGAGTAATTGATACTCTAGATTTTACTGATTCTAGTGTTTGTGTGGAATGTATTAAGGGAAAACATACCAACAAACATGCTAAAGTATCAAGGAGAAGTACTAGTCTTTTAGAAATTATACATACTGGCATATGTGGAATGTTTTAGTGGTCAAAAATACTTCATCTCATTCATAGATGATTTCTCACGTTACATGTATCTTTATCTTTTATTTGAAAAATCAGAAGCTATAAATGCTTTTAAGGATTATCAAATAAAAGTAGAGAGACAATTAGAAAAGAAAATTAAAATTGTGAGATCAGATAGAGGTGGTGAGTATTATGGTAGGTATGTTGGAGGAGAACAAAAACTTGGACCATTTGCACGATTTCTTAAGGATGAAGGCATTGAACATCAATTTTCAATGCCTGGTGAACCGGATCAAAACGGTGTTGCCGAAAGACAGAATCGTACGTTAATGGATATAGTTCGAAGTATGATGAGTAACTCCTTATTACCTTTATCCTTTTGGAGTGAAGCTCTAAAGGCAGCCGTGTATATATTAAATAGAGTTCCATCAAAAGCGGTTCCATCCACTCCATTTGAGCTTTGGAAGGGATGGAAATCAAGATTGGAACACATACACATTTGGGGTTGTCAAGCTGAGATTAGAATCTATAACCCACATGAGAAAAAATTGGATATGAAGACTACAAGTGGATACTTCATTGGTTATCCAGAAGGCTCTAAAGGTTATAGATTTTATTGTCCAAATAGGGAATCGAGTATTGTAGAATCGAGGAATGCTATATTTTTGGAAAATAGCGAGAAAAGTGGGAGCAGGATGGTAATTAAAGACATCATATTTGATGAATTACCGGATCTTGTTATACCACTAGAAAGGGAGGAGCAAAATATTCAACATGATATCATGGATGAGTCACAACATCAAGACATTATTGTCTCTCAAGTCCAAGATATTCCTTTAGTTGAACCAATGGTGAATCCTCCACTACCTGAGAATCAAGTTGAAATAGCACCAAATGTTCAACAAGGTGTTGTTACAACTAGATCTGGTCGAGTTGTCAAATCTACAATCTCATCAGATTTTATAACATATCTACAAGAATGTGACTATGACATGGGAATATTAGAGGATCCAACATCATTTTTACAAGCCATGAATTCTATTAACTCTACTCAATGGTACAATGCCATGAGGGAGGAGATGGATTCTATGAGTGTAAACCAAGTATGGGACTTGGTAGAGCTACCCAAAGGAGCGAAATCTATTGGTTGCAAATGGATCTTTAAAACTAAGAAAGACTCAACATTGAGAGATATAAGGCCAGACTTGTGGCTAAAGGTTTCACTCAAAAAGAGGGCATAGATTACCATGAGACTTTCGCTCCAGTATCACGAAAGGACTCATTGCGAATAATCATGGCATTGGTAGCTCATTATGATTTAGAGTTACACCAAATGGATGTGAAAACGGCTTTTCTTAATGGAGACTTGGATGAACATGTTTACATGCAACAACCTGAGGGTTTTATTTTAGATAATAACAAGCATTTGGTTTGTAAATTAAGGAAGTCTATATATGGACTAAAACAAGCATCTCGTCAATGGTACATTAAGT
Source organism: Ottelia alismoides (assembly GCA_037367405.1). Lineage (NCBI taxonomy): Eukaryota > Viridiplantae > Streptophyta > Magnoliopsida > Alismatales > Hydrocharitaceae > Ottelia > Ottelia alismoides. The sequence goes on along the minus strand of JAZKJV010002186.1, from coordinate 1,296,515 downwards.
TCAACAATGCAATAACTTCATTTGGTTTTGTTGAGAACATTGTTGATAATTGTAAATATCTTAAGACGAGTGGGAGTAAATATGCTTTTCTAGTTCTTTATGTAAACGATATTTTAGTTGCTTGTAATGACCTTGGGATGTTACGAGATACAAAGATGTTCCTTTCTAATAATTTTGAAATGAAAGATATGGGCGATGCTAAATATGTCATTGGCATAGAAATTCATAGAGACAGATCTCATAGAGTACTTGGATTGTCTCAAAAGGCCTATATTGAGAAATTATTAGAGAGATTTGGAATGAAATATTGTTCTCCTACTCCAGCACCTATGGTAAAAGGAGATAAAAAATTTTCATTCAAATGTCCCCAAAATAATTTAGAAAAGGAACAAATGAAGGACATTCCATATACATCTATCATTGGGAGTCTAATGTATGCCCAAACATGCACTAGACCAGATATATGTTTTGCAGTTGGAATGTTGGGTAGACATCAAAGCAATCCAGGCATGGACCATTGGATAGCGGCAAAGAAGGTCTTGCGATATTTGCAAGGAACTAAGGATTTTATGCTAATCTACCAGCATTCAGATTCCTTAGAAGTCATTGGCTATTCGGATTCGGATTATGCAGGAAGTAAGGAGGATAGAAAATCTACCTATGGATACATTTTTCTTCTTGCTGGAGGTGCTATTTCATGGAGAAGTGTGAAACAATCACTTGTCACATCAAGTACCATGGAAGCCGAATTCATAGCATGTCACGAGGCTACTACACAAGCACTTTGGCTAAAGAATTTCATTACGGGTCTTAAGATAGTGGATTCAATCTCAAGACCATTAAAGATTTATTGTGATAATTCTGCAGCCGTCTTTTTCGCCAACAACAACAAGTATACACGTACCGGAATGAGAATCGACATTAATTATCTTGTTGTTAAAGAGAAAGTTAGAGATCATTTAGTATTGATTGAACATATAGGTACTAAGTACATGATTGCGGATCCTATGACAAAGGGTTTGCCGCCTAGTGTATTCATCAATCATGTTACTGAAATGGGCATATCTAGTACCCTGTAATAATATCAATACATCCATGTGTGTACACCTTAAGTTTGGTATAATGATCTACTTGTTTATTGTCTGTTATATTTCAGTTGCATGCAATTAATGAACAGACATAAAGAAAGGACCCATGTTAATATATGGATATTGACACATAAAGATTTGTCATGTTAAATAAACTATTAGTATTGTAATGCTTGGAAGGATATATCTGCTTGAAAGGTATCTACCGCCAAGATTCATATTAATAGAGCTTAACTAGACAAATGTAAAGCAACAATTTTGTTACATGAGCCAAGTGGGAGAATGTAAGAAATATTATATATGCAACTACCAAATATGGTAGTTGCCAACTTTATTTAATTTCTTATTTTGTGGCTCATGATTAATTGTGAAAGGATGCATCTTTGAGAAGTTGCTTTGGTGGTTATCTTAATGGATAGGTAACCATCATGTATTATAAATATAAGGATTGGGGTCCCTCTCCCTCAACTAATGAATGCAAGAGGATCCATTACTCAAGCATGTTAGGCAATTGTTGAGAAGGAGAAGGAAATCCCATCATCATCCCTTCATTTCCGCTGCAATGGCTTTCGATAACTGTTTAGTACTTAAGTCTATTATTGATTAACTTTATAGATCTATCAGGTTATCAGATCTATCACCCCGACCTCCGCCAGTGCTCCCGACTCCCGAGAAGGAAAGCGATGGCGACGGTGTTTGCTTGTGCTACCACTTGGGGTTCGGGCAGTGATGCAGGCTACTGAACGATGTCCGGTGCAAGCAACGTGTTCAAATATTTTATGCCCTTGGGAGGCGGGCAGCAAGTAGAGTAGTGGGGTGACCCACGTCCATGCCCTCGACGAGTGTTGGCAACAGCATATTCTTCCGTTATTGGCCGATGTGGGATGATCTTTCTTTTCCCACAGATTAATTTGTCTCTGAATGTAGTCATGATTGGCCAAAACGGAAGTGATTTGGTGCGGTTAGTTGGTCGAGAGGATGTCACCTGAAAATGTCGATTATGGAAGAATATTGGAATCAAACTACTTTCAAGTAAAAAACAAATTCTTCGGTATATGTTTTGAAATTACTTTGAAACTATAGAGCAATATTTTCCCCCCTCCCCTAATTCAGATGGACTCAGTGCGATCATACTACCCTCAGCGAGATGTAGGAGGAGGTCTTCGTCCAGCGAGAATGAAGAAGGAAGGAAAGAGAGTGGAAGAGGAAGGAGGGGGAGGAGAGAGGGAGTAGAAGAAAACTTATCATGAGATTTGCTATGTTTTGATTAACTCAACTTAAACTCAAGTTAGTTAATCTAAGAAGGCTCAAATTAACGGCATGATTTGTGGGGGTAAGAAGGAATAAGTTTACGGGGTCGAGAGGGTAATAGCGATGTTTAAATTACAATGATTCTAAGGTTCGTGGGATAAAAAAATCTCTACTAACAATGTTCTATATCAACTTAGTATTCAATAACTGTTAACCAGTTGCCTATTAATGAAATCATTAGTGAACCATCGAATTCAAGTTCAGGTTGACGAATTTCCAAAAATTCAAACATTAAAATGTACACTGACTTGAGATTATGTATACCCTCGTGAAGTAGCATTCATTTGCACGTTGAGGATTTGTACAATATGTTGAGCATTGCACGCTCCAATTTGAAGGGCACCATGGGAGATGGAAAAATAATTATGTAAAAGGGTCAAATTCGGATCCAATTTAAAAAAATTACGCACAGATGATCAATTAAATAATTTAGCCATGGGAGCGAAACCGAACTATGTGTTACTTGTTTCAAAAGGAAGAATGGATTATTATCCATCAGATTATCCAATCCGTTCGACCCTCTTCTTCATAAGTATATAGGAGAAAAGATCAGATTGAGGAGCATTTACATTAAAAAAACGCTAAATTGCAACGTCCGTGAAGTAGACATCCTTAATCAAATAAATATCCATCTGGTTAACCGACAGCAATAAATGGCCTTATTCGATTTTTTTAAAAAAAAAACCTCCCTCTCTGATATACAATATAATAACTTGATCTGTCCTGTAGAATAATCGAGCATTTACATGATAAGAATTTATACTATGAAGACACGTATTTTCTAATACATAAAACATGTGAGCATTATCCAGAAGCCACGCTGCATACAGTCAGTGTATAAACAAAAGCAATGTAAAAACGTTTGTTTTTAAACAACGCGCAAACGCTAAGAGATCAAGGCCCCGTTTGTTGTGCTGGAACAGAGGGAAGAATGGAATCATCGTTCCTCTTTTGATTCCATTCATGTGTTTGTTAGATCATATTAAGACATAAATGACGATTACAAAAGAAATCCGATTCCTTCCGATTCCTTCATACATGGGAATCGCCATCTAGGAACTGAGATTCCATTCCTTACAAATGCTAATGAATGTGTTCTTCAATTTTTTAAATAAGATATCATTGTTACAAATATATGATTATCGACATGGATATGTATTTTTTTATATATTTTTTGGACACTGACTTGAATATGATTTTTTTAGACACGGATGCAAATATATTGATGCAAAATGTCAAACAAGTTACAAATATATGCATATATGGATACTAAAATAGATATGGGATTTTTTGCGGATACATATATAGATGCGGTTCAATTTTTTGGATATGGATACAAATATGATTACAAGATATTCAAGCAGATATAAACACACACACACATATATATATTAAATATATCTACTACATGGATAAATTATATCAGATAAGATTGTTTACTGATACGAATACGAATACGAAAATAGATATGTGTTTTTTTTCAAATATGGATATGGTCGGAGATATGGGATTTTTTTAATATGGGTATGGATATGGATGCAATTTTCATTTTTTTATAAGATATGGATACTGATTATATTCTAGCGGATACATATACGAAGAAGGATATGTATTTTAATTTTTTTGTGGATACAGATATGGATATGGATGATGATTTTTTTACGGAAATGGATATGGACAAGGAAATGTGTTTTTATTTTTTTACAGCTATAGATATGGGTACGGGTAGTGGATACGTATACGTACATGAATATGTGTTTATTTTTTGCGAATAAGGATACCCATAATATTTTCAAATTTTTTAGAATATAGATATGATAATAAAATATTCTAACAGATACAGATATGGATATATTAAATATATCAATTGTATTGAAAAATTTGACTATTGATTTCTTATATGAAATATATCAAATATATGGAGGACACCGATTATTTTTCTACTTAACAACAAAATATATCAAAGGAAGGTTATTTTCTTTCTATTATTTTCCCTTTCCAAACATAAGAAAGGAATATGTCTCATAACAAATGTTTCAATTCCTAATACGAACCAAACAATGGATTGGAAAAACTTATTCATTTCCATTCCATTGTTAATTCCATTCTTATCTTGATTCCATATCATTGTAATTCCTTTCCAACCAAACAAACGGAGCCTAAACAGAGAAAATAATGGCCTCTTTAGAGGCATGACCTCTTTAATGGCCTCTTTAGAGCCTAAAAAAACGGAGCATCGACCAGCCATTCAATCATACTGTTCATGACACTTGTACAGAAGAAAGCAGAAATTGGTTTTGACAAGCTTGTGATTTTTGATAATGGCCTCTTTAGAGGCATGACCTGTCAGATCTATCATGTCCGATCCAGAGAAAATAATGGCATCGACACATGTAGTACATCGGCACTGGAAGTAGGACGAGCATCACAACAAAGCCAAGAACTTATCTAGTCATAAATAAAGGTGCTATGCAATCTAAATCTTTCCTTTTTAGGTGAGACAGTTTGAAACTCAATTCCTTTACATAGTTCATTTCTATTTTGTCAAGTGACTGAAATTAAACATAACGTTCATAGATAATATAATTCATGCACGTCGTCTTGGAATCCCGTAGTATTTTCGGCGTATAAATTCTGACGCTGTGTATGGTCAAAGCCGAAGAAATAAGCCCACGTTCAGTTTAATCCACTTGGTTTGCATAAGATAAGGTAGAAAACAAAATAAAGTTTCATATGTGTGCATCAGACCACATCATTTTATTTTGTTTAATGTTCATTGCTACTAACAAGGAATTCTCGGAATTCCACAGCTCACTAAAAATTGGAACAGGAAATGCGGGAGGAATAAAAGGGTTCATGCTTTGAACTTAATTTCCTTCAGATTTTGGAGGACCCTTCCACTTGAAGTTGTCAGAATAGGACTTGGGCTGCATGAAGAGAAGCAAATATTTTAGCAATGATCAGAACTTGCACACCGAGATTCCAGTAATTCAACGACTTCAAAAAGTGATTGCTCACAACCATTTCAAGAGTGATTAATCAGATAGATGTTCGACTATCTTAAGAGCTAGCATGATACAACTTCTGCTCCCAATGTTATTTCACGGTCCCAGCAGATTCCTTTTTCACCCAATTTTATAAAACACAGCTAAAGCACTTTATACGGATGTGATCCGCATGAGGTCGAATTCACATATATTCACACATATTCTTTTATAAATAAATCAAACTTCAAGATATTTCTTTTTTAAATGACACTATAGATTATTTTTGTTTGTATTTTTTAGATTTTGATGGGGAAATTTTGATAATTTGGTTTGTCTAACTCATTAAAATTAACACATATACATCACCTTTGTGTAAGAGAACTTAGTAGAGTTGCCTATCATCAGAAGCTAATCTACAAGGCAGACGTGTCCATAATAAATAGTTTATCATCAAGAGTGGCATCCATCTTTAGGAAGCAGCTAAAGTTATAGCACTAGTTTTATCCACCATTTTATTAGAGTCAGATCTTATCCTTCTCGGGGGAGAAATGAAATGAAAACTGCAATCTCTTCAAAAGTACCATGGCATGTCACTGCAGCGAGCAGCTAAATTGGACTCATAAAACAGAAAGAAGAAAGCAATGCCCTGAACTGATAAATGATTCACGTCATGATAATCTCAGTAACTAATAATAATACAACGTTCATAATTAGAAATTAGGTGAACCAGAAAAACGAGATTAGATATAAAGAGGTCATATTCCGGGTTTCGTTTTGTTTTTTGTTTTTCCCAGTGGCTGACTCTCTCCTGTTCGACAGAGTACTTGCCTGCTTAGTCTATCTGAGATTGTTTACTCTTACATCCCAAAAAAGGCACCAACAAGACGGATGTGAGAAATGGATGAACAAAGAAACACTATAACATAGAACGTCTTCCTAGGAATAAACACCTTGGCAGACTGAATGTCCCTTCAGAGACATTCTAATAGGGGAGAGCCGAAAACAAACAGGAATAAAACCACTATTACATCCATCCATGAAGCTGAATCTCTGGTCACAGGTAATCTGCAATCCAACCCCAAAGCCCAAAAGAAACCAGCATCACATACTGGTCATTTCCACATATTGAAGACACCAAGAGATCGCCAATGGAAAAAGAAAAAAAAATATGGAATTGCTTAGGAGAGAAGGCTTCACATCAACAGGTAAAGATCATGTAGAACCAACCTCATCGAGGGAGGATGGTCGAGTACCAAAGCACAACCATCGCCAAAGGGAAAAGAAAGTAGGTGAGAATTGCTTGGACCAGGCTTCAGTTTTAGACAGGTTGTTTGGATACTCCACTAGTAGTGCCAAACGTCACTTGCAAGGAATAACAGGAAAAGGTCAAATAGGTGCTTTGTTAATGATTTAAAATCATTGTCATGATCTACATTCTTCAGCAATCAAAGTTGTATTGAAAAACATTCATTAATTGCTCCAAATATTACTTGTTACAATCACCGGATTCCAATCACAAGAGATGACTGCCCTTTAACTGGTAACCGAACTACACCAATGATGCTTTCCACTCAGGAGTTATTTTGGCTGTTGCAAATATTTCTCCACCAAGCTCACCCAGATGTGTCCAACAGTCCTTTTCCAATGTATAATCACAGCAATCTTCACCAAAATACTAATCATTTGATCACAATATTGCTTATTCCAAACACCAGATTCCAATAACAAGAGATGGTGTCCCTTAACAGATAAACGAACTACACCAATAGATGCTAGTCAATCAGAACTTATTTGACTATTGCAAGTATTTCTTCGCGAAGCTCTCCCAGATCTCTTGGGCAGTTTTTTTACAAAAATATAATTATAGCAACCTTTGCCTCCAGTACTAATCAAAAGTCAAAATTTCAGTATGTAGTTGACCTACTACACCCACTTGAAAAATAAGCGGTTCCATTCAACAGTAAGGATGTAGATCTCTCCAGTATAATTTAAATGCAAAGGACCATAGGAAGTTGTTAAATATGCCTTGAATCTGGCTATCCTATTTAAGAATTTGAATTCGATTTGCATTTCGATTTGAATCTTATTTGTTTTGGAATTTGGATCCTATCTATCATATTTAATGATTTAGATTTTATTTGTATTTAGATTTGAATCCTATTTGTATTGGGATTTGGATCATATTTGTTGAGTTGTCCTATCCCATTTTAGGATTTAGATCCTATCAGTATCGGGTCCAGAAAGTCCCTCTGTAGGGGAAGGTACCATATAAAGTCCTGAAGGGTTAGAGTTTGATATATCGCAATATTTTGAACCTTGCTTCTTGCATGCTTCCGTCCGCAATAGACTCGCTGCTCATGGATGAGAGTACATGATGAGAGTAGCCTCAAGTAGGTGGAGTTGAGGTTGATTAATCTTTTTTTTTAAACGGTGGGATGGATCTTCTGTAAAGATCCATCCAAAAAATATGTAAATAAATAATTAAACTGATAGTTACATCCACCATGATTCAAAGAGGGCTCTGGCATGCCCAAGTATATTCTCACAATAAAACCTCGCTCCCTCAAAGACCACACAATTTCTAGCTAACCAAAGGATCCAAATAGTCGCATAAATCTTCACTATCCCTTCCTCTGAGCCAGACCACCTTCTTCAAACAGACTCCCAGAAAGTATCTCTATTCACTCCAATCTAGACTCGTAAATGTCGCATTTCTCCAAACTTCAACTGACCATGGGCACTTAAAGAACAAGTGATTTATATCTTTTGACGACTCACCACATCTTCTACATCCCCCCTCTACACCTAAGAAAATCATTGCTCTTCTAGCTACCGCCAGTACCCGTGTTCTCCTTAGTAACCAAAGAAACACCTTTACTCTAGAAGGAATCCTCCAAGACCAGATCCTCGCACAGTCTCTCAAGATCACCGGATATGAGGCTGAAGGTTAGGTAGCCATAACCTTGTAAGTATTTTTTACTGTGAATAAACCATCCCACCAATACCACGAGTCTCTTCCTTCCGAAGGCGCCTCAAGTCTAGTCAATCTGGTAGATAGACACATAAATTCTTCAACTCTTTGATCCGACAGTTCTGCCACAAAACTAGGTGTTCATGATCTATCCGACCACACACCTGCCATACAAATGTCCGTGTTTGAAGCCAACGCAAACAATCTTGGGTAAAGATCGCAGAGTGTACCATCTTTCGTCCAGTCATCCATCCAAAATCAGAAACCATGGCCATCACCTAGCACATGGTGCAAGTACCCAGTGAAATCTGGCAGGATTGAACACACTCCTCTCCAGAAAGTAGTTGGCGATCCCACATCATCAATACGGGCCACCAAGCTTGTAGATAATCCATATATCGAACTAATCAGATTTGAGAAGAGATCATTCCCGGGACCCGAGATCTTCAACACCCATTTCGCTAGCAGCACCTTGTCCATATCCCCAATCCACAAAACTCCCAGGTCACCCTCGTTGATTGGCGTAGACACCGTCGACCACCCAACCAAAGCAAGACCTTTATCTCCCTGAGATGATGACCAGAAAAACGGCGCACCAAAGATTCAAATCTCTTTCGGACTCCCATAGGCATGACACTCGTAGACATAAAGACGACAGTAATGGTAGATAGGACAGCCTTGATCAGGACCAACCTCCCTCCCTTCGACAGGAAAGCCACTTTCCAACCTGCAAGCTTCTTATCTAATTTCTCTATCAGAGGTAACCAATAAATATGTCGCATCCTCCCTGTCAGCAAAGGCAGTCCCAGATAACTAATAGGCAGGGATCTTCGCATCGTCCCCAGGATCTCGCTACAAGTCACAGAGTTTGTTGCCGATAGGTTGAAGGGTATAAATGCCGACTTCGCTCCATTCACCCTCAGACCTGATAGGTCACCAAAAATGTCAAGCACCGCCTTCACAGCCCTACACTCAACTACACCCCCTTCTATAAAAAATAGGGCCTCGTCAGCATATTGCAATAGTGGTATAGAAATTCCATTCCTGGAGGTTGATAAATCTGATTTAGTAGACATTGCAATCACATATATGACACAAAAGACAAGGGAATGATGCAGCCACATAAGCAGATACCAATGCCCTTAGAAGCACATACATGAATATTAATAGGCATGCAAGATATTGATAGGACGTATCTAAAATAATAGAATGAATGTGTAGGGCTGGCTATCGAGCCTAACGAGCCAAGCCAGGGCTGAGCTCGGGCTCGATAAGCCCAACTGGGCTCGGGCTCGAGCTCGATCGAGCCCAGCCGAGCTGGCTCGAGCTCGGTGGGCTCGGTGAGCTCGGTGGGCTCGGTGGGCTCCAGCTCGGGCTCGATAAGTCTTGAGCCGGACCCTTTATCGAGCCCGAGCCTCTTATCGAGCCTGGTCTGGGCTCGAGCCTATTCAGGCTCGTTAAGGAAATAGGTGTTTTTTTGGTGAAAAAGTGTTTTGCTTGAGCTCGAACCTGAGACCTTTTTAAAGATGGTCCACCTTACCAGTAGGCCACCATCTGAGTTGTATATAAAAGTTAAATTATAATATATATTGTAGCATTCTGCTTGTTAATAAAAAAGAAAAAATACTAAATATCTCACTATAACCTAGATTAACATAGATAAAAGGTAGAAAATCCAAGTCTACAACATAGTCCACCCAACATTGTTGTTACATAAACAATATAAACACATAATCCACCATTAACAATGTTGCAAAACTAATACAAATAAAAATAAAAATCAGTGTAGTTTCACAAATAGAATATATATATATATTCCTTATCGAGCCCGTTATGGAGTTATCGAGCTGAGCAGGGCTCGGCTCAGGCTCGGCTCGATAAGCTATCGAGCCCAAAAATCTAGCTCGGGATCGGCTCAATAGCTTAATGAGCCAAGCTCACGATCCCTTATCGAGCCGAGCCCGAGCCTGGCTCATCGAGCCATGACTCAATAGCCAGCCCTATGAATGTGTAATCCACAAACCAGGATGAGAGAGCCTAGATCATTTTCGAGCAAGAAAATTGGTGTCTCGGACTAGGGTTAGTGCCTCTTGTTTTTTGAGAATCTTTAGTGCAGTTGACTTATAACTGTAGATCGTTGAGAGTGCTATAATTGTAGATCGTTGAGTGCAACTTAGGGCTAACAAATCTTTCACCAAGTTATTGAGACCTCAGCATTTGCACAAGCTTTGTCAGTTGTACATGAAACTTGTCATGCAAGAGCACCGAGCAATTTCGCAAAAGTTGTTTCATCGCAGATTTCATTTCCACCAAAAAGGTTGAATGAAGGCCAGCTGCATAGGGACTGTTTGCAGAGGTAAATCTTCATCAGTCAATTTTGATCATTCACTGCTCTAGTTAGAGAGTTAGAGCATTATTCACTTGATGGACCATGAACAGACCAAGCATATTGATATAAGTCATTTTTATGCGTGATATGATAATTGAAGGCGAGGTTCAAGTGAAGAAGCTCCCTACTGAAAACAAAGAAGCTCCCTACTGAAAACAATCTTCCACACATGATAACAAAGCCATTTCCACTACAAATTTACTACTTCTACATGCAGTTCAAGTCAAGGTGAAGATTAGTTGGATACTTGGATATGCCTCGAACGTCTACCCTATTTTAGATTTTGAATCCTATTTCTATTGGGATTTGGATCCTACTTGTTGGATATGCCTTCAATCCTTTCTACATTTTAAGATTTGGATCCTATTTGTATTGGGATTATAAGAATCCATCTTATATGATATAAACTCCAATACAGCTAGAATTTGGAAAATCTTCCCATGATATATTATATAACGGATTGAGGTATCATAAAAACCATATCCCCCTCGGGCGTCTTTTATTCTTTCTTCCAATCACAGTGGATTGATCTCTTTGACTGTGATTTTTCCCCACTTCATTGGTTGGGTTTTTCCATGTAAATCTATGTACCTCAATGTGAATTGATTATTTCTTAGATGTGTGAGTTCATTTCTTCTACAGATGTATCAAAAAGCATTGACATCCTAGAGTTTTACATCCTAGAACTACATTTTAAGTCGTAGAGACTAATCAGTTGACCAAAATAGAGACATTCTAAGATATCCTAACACAACCACAAAGGATGCGGAGAACAAACAATGTTTTAAAATTCACAAGGAACAGCATACAAGCCTCAAGGCAGCAGGACCCGGAAATTTGGGTCCTTACAACCACCTTGCCTCCATGTCTGAAAAGTTTCATCAACATATAAGTATGTTGCCATACCCTAGACCTCTACTACTGTAACACATCACAGACTCACTGCCATATTGCAGGCAAAGATTTCGTGAGCCACCATTAGAGTTTCTCTAAGGTCTCCTCTTACCTTAGAGGTACTAAATCTGAGATGACCTTAAAGACGAGTATCGCATTGAGACCTTGGCAGTGTCAGGAAGCCGCAGCGAAGAACCCCTCCTCTCTGTCAGTGGCACTGCCAAACTCAAGGAGGCTCCTGGTGGAAAGGCTGTAATAGTTGATAACCATATTCTGTCTATCCGATTCTGATCACTAGTCAGTCGATTAATCACATTTCAATTTATATGTTTGATTAATTTAGATATATAAATTATTTTTTAAATATATATTCTTGTAAGACTATAAAATAGCGAAGAAGGAAGCAAAGAAGGCTATAAGCGAAGCTAAGTCAAAAGCTTATGAAGTTTTGTATAAAAATCTCGACTCTAAGGAGGGCCAGAAGGATATATTCAGGTTGGCCAAAGCAAGAGAAAGAAAGACCAAAGACCTTTCTCAAGTGAGATGCATTAAGGACGAGGAAGGTCTCAAGTATGGAAAGTTTTAGGTGAGCGTGGTTTGACTTAGCTTACGAATCTATTCAATGTTATTTGGCGAAGCAAGAAAATGCCTGAAGATTGGAGGAGTATCGTGGTGCCTCTTTATAAGAACAAAGGAGACATTCAAAATTGTTCAAATTACAGAGGTATCAAGCTGATGAGTCACACTATGAAAATTTGGGAATGTGTGATTCGAAAGAAAGTTGAGGCAAGTTTCCCAAGTAAAAGAAAACCAATTCGGATTCATGCCAGGTCGCTCAACTATTGAAGCCATTCATTTGCTAAGGAGAACAATGGAGATTTATAGAGCTAAAAGGAAGAATCTCCATATGATCTTTATTCATTTGGAGAAGGCTTATGATTCCGTCCCACGATAGATACTGTGGAGAGTTTTGGAGAAGAGACAAGTACCTGACATATACATTAATCTCATAAAGGATATGTATGATAGGGCTTTATCTTGTGTAAGGACCCCGACGGGGAAGACTGACTATTTTGATATCAACAATGGTTTACATCAAGGTTCAGCTTTGAGTCCATTTCTTTTTACTTTGATTATGGACGAGTTGACAAGTCACATTGAGGATGAGTTACCTTGGTGTATGTTATTTGTTGATGATATTGTGTTGATTGACGAGACTAGAGATGGAGTAAATGAGAAGCTTGAGGTTTGGAGACATACATTGGAGACTAAAGGTTTTCGTATAAGTAGGGCTAAGACGGAATATATGGAATGCACCTTTGATGGAAGCAATGGTGAAGGAATCGAGGTGAAGATTGGTGACGATAACATTCAGAAGAGAGATTCTTTTAGATATCCGGGATCTTTTTTGCAACATGATGGGGAAATTGATGGAGATGTTACTAATAGAATAAATGCAGGCTGGCTAAAGTGGAGAGGAGCCTCCGCTATTCTCTATGATAAGAAAATTCCTTTAAAATTTAAAAGAAAGTTTTACAAAGCAGCCGTGAGATCTGCTATGCTTTATGGATCTGAATGTTGGCCTGTGAACCATAGACATGTGCAAAGAATGGTTGTAGCAGAAATGAAAATGCTAAGATGGATGTGTGGACATACACGTAAAAATCGGATTCGAAATGATGCAATCAGAAAGAAAGTTGGTGTAGCTCCGATCGAGGATAAGATGCGAGAAAACCGCTTAAGATGGTTTGGTCATTTGCAAAGAAGGTCAACTGATGCACCGGTTAGGAGATGCGAGTGTTGGGATGTTGAGCCGGCTAAGAGAGGGCGAGGATGGCCCAAGAAGTGTTGGAAAGAGACTATACGAAGGGATCTTACTTTTTTTGGATATAAGCCCGAGATTGACCCAAGATAGATCTGAATGGAGGCGAAGAATCCATGTAGTCGACCCTACTTAATTGTGGGAAAAGGCTTTGTTGTTGTTGTTGTTGTATATTCTTGTAAACTTGTATAGATATATTGTTAGAGTTATTTATTTCATTTGTTTGAGTATTGTAACCCCTTTTGAGGGTCTATGTATTTTCTCCTTTTTGTGAGTTTCTTGTTATTATATAAGAAGCACAAGACTTCTTGAAAGAAGCAAGCTATTCATTCTTAACTTTTTCCTCCACATGGTATCAGAGCAACGATCCTAGATCGGTGCTCAGATAAAAAACACATCACTACTACTAGCCTCCCCCATCTTCTTTGCTGCCATCGGGACCTTTCTCTACACGCCACCTTTCCGTGCCACTGGTCCTGGCGAGACCACTCACCATTGGTGGGCAATTCTCATGTCCCATGTAACACCTTCTAATATCCAGCCCAAGATCCCTAGAACAAGAGCCCTTGACCAAGCAACACCATTGCGCATCCAGCTCATCGCCATCACCATCCCATTGCATAGTCCATCATACACCCTCGTGCGCCATCTCCAGCCCATCATGCACCCTCGTGCACCACCACCAGCCCATCGCGCATCCTCGTGCACCATCACTAGCCCATCGCGCATCCTTCTGCGCCAGAAGACACCATCCTTTGGTGTCAATGGACCTCGCTACTGGAAATCACATCGCTAGAGGATTATCGCTTGTAGGATATAACCCTATAGGGTATTATCTCCAGCCCCGATAACAAAGCATCGTCGGGCCCAATTGACCCTTCTAGGAACCTCGACGTCTCATTGACAGTGTCTAGACTGCTACAACCATTATTATTCCACCTCCAAGGCCTCTGCATGATATAGGGTGATTTTTTGTCAGAAGGAACTAAGGCGCATAATTGCCTAAACTCTTACAGCATCGTTGCGATTACTATCTATGACACAATAGCCACGACTCCTACCGAGACAAAATCCATGTTCTCGATATCCTCAATGATGATGCAGGGTATTTATATCAAACTTAAGAGTGCGGAGAACTATGTGTTATAGTCTCGGGCTTTCAAAGTGGTCATCGATGGTCAGAGGAAGATATCAATCTTGCTAAAGGAGCCTATGAAGGAGGCAGACAAGAACTCTGAATCATGGCTTGGGGGCAACTATCATATCATGAAATGCATGACCAATAGTGGTGAATCTCATATTGCAACGAATCTTTCGTACAAGGACATTGCGAAGGAGATGTGGGAAAAACTGGCTACAAGTACCATAGCCAATTCAGCATATGGCATAGCACTTACTTGGATTATTGACTATAGTGCCTCTACTCATCTAACAAGCGAAGATAGTGAGATAACCAACCATAACCCACTTCCACTGTGAAGTCGGTTGGGTAGCCAACGAGGCTCAGTCCCCTATTGTCATTGTTGGAACCATGGATTTTTTTCCTCCAAGATCTGTCACACTGGAGTTCATTGTGCTCTTGACTTTCCTTTGAGCTTATTTTTTGTTCATATGTTTTGTGTTGAGCTAAAATTCGTGTGATTTTTAACGAGCTCTACTAGTATTTCAAGACATATGGACAATAAAGATTTTTGATGGGGGACATGAGAAGAATGACCTCTACTATCTTGACATCCCTTATGATTCTATCTTTGCTGGAGTTGTATCCATCTCCACATACCAAGGTTTTAAATTTCGATATCGGATATCGTATCGACACAAAGTCGAAACAAAATTTCACCGAAATTTCGGTAATCATATTTCGCCTAAATTGAGCAACATTTGTGAAGGAATGCCTATGTATCGGCATTTCGCTCGAAATTTCGGTACCATGTCAAAATCGAAATTTTGGTGAAATTTCGTTGATATTACGCGAAATTTGAAACAATGCCACAGACCCATTCTTCTGGCACTTACGACTTGGACAACCTTCTGCTAAAGCTCTTCATGATGTTCCCCGGACTCTCTCCACTGAAATCATTTAAGTGCGAGGTGTATCAATTTGGAAACATCATCAGAGTTCCTTTCCTCTTAAGGTTGAGCCACGTCGAACTTTATGTTTTTCTTTGGTTTACTGTGAGGTTTCGATACCTTGTTTGATCTGCACTTTGTGTGGTTGTATATATTTTATGGTCTCTGTAGGCAATTATAGCATATCTTCTTATGTCTTTCTAATAAATGAAAGTTTAGAGATAAATAAAATTGTTAGGTCCTTTTAGTTTATTAAAACATATTTCTCTGCTTGTGTCCAAACTATTCAAACTGACAATGCTCTTGAGTCTACCCAGCAGGACTTGGTATTTTTCTTTGCCTCACTGGGGACTCTTCATCAAATTTCATGTATGTACACCTCCCAGCAGAATGGGATAGCGGGGGATGCCATTCTCATTGCCACTTATCGCATAAACAGGGTCCCATCGTATATTGTCAAGGGTGTAACTCCGTTCTCTCTGTTATATCCCAATGAGACACCTTTTCCACTTCCATTGAGAATCTTTTTGTAACATTTTTTCATAACTTACAAATGCAGACAAATTGTCTCCTCATGTTATCAAGTGTGTTTTCCTCGGGTACTTTCACATCCAGAAGGAGTATAGGTGCTACGATCAAACTTACCATTGTTATTACATTTCTGCTAATGTCACTTTCTTTGAACAGACCATCGACTTTACTCAATCTATTAGTGACATTCTCCTGGAGCAACCACCACTACCCACTATCTAGAAAAGGAAGCATGATACTTATTTGGATCATGTATTGTTGCATGTTCCTTGCAGGTTGATGTGCCCTCTTCGAGAGTCCTCATTACTACAGTCCTGGATGCTCCGCTAGATCTCCTTATAGCTCTGCAACAGACACAAAAGACAATGTACTACAAAAGGTAATTTTATACAACAAGAAGCAGAAAGTGATTTCTAGATCGAGTGCAAAGGCTGAATACATAGTGACAGTTCAAGCCACTTGCGAGATTACATGGCTGGTCTTATTTCTACAGAAGTTTGGACTTCCTGCTAACACGTACCTTAGTATTGTGACAACAAACCTGTCATGCATTGCCATCAATCATGTCTTCCTAAGCAGACTAAGCATATTGAAGTTGATTGTCATTTTATTCAAGATGTAGTACAAGGAAAAAAGATCATTACTCCCCATATCTCTACAGATCTTCAGCTTGCAAACATATTTACAAAGGCACTACGTAAGATACGTATCTCTTAATTAACTTCCAAATTGGGCATGACTGATAGATATGCTCCAACTTGAAGGGGAGTGTTAAAGTTCTCTATTTTATTTGTTTATATGCCTTTTGGGGGTGCCAAAGAGATGCTAGGCGAGTCAAAAGGAGGAGCTCCGGGTCAAAAGGAGGCTTGGTGGTGGAGTGAAGGGGTGCAAGAGAAGCTAAAAATTAAAAGAGCTTGCTTTAACGCTATGTCTAAGGATAGAACAGAGGAAACTGTCACAGACTATAAAATAGCGAAGAAGGAAGCGAAGAAGGCTGTAAGCGAAGCTAAGTCAAAAGCTTATGAGGTTTTGTATAAAAATCTCAACTCTATGGAGGGCCAGAAGGATAAATTCAGGTTGGCCAAAGTAAGAGAAAGAAAGACCAAAGACCTTTCTCAAGTGAGATGCATTAAGGATGAGGAAGGTCACGTGCTTGTTCATCAGAAGGATATAGAGACTAGATGGGAGCAATACTTCCATAAACTTTTCATTGGAGAAGGAAATAGAGAGATCACTTTGGGTGATCTAGCTAGTAGTGAAAGTTACTTGAATCGTGCATGCTATAGACGAATACAAAGAAAAGAAGTAGAGGAGGCTTTGAAGGTTATGAGACCTGGGAAAGGTGTTGGACCGGATGACATCCCTGTAGAAGTTTGGAAAGTTTTAGGTGAGCGTGGTTTGACTTGGCTTACGAATCTATTCAATGTTATTTGGCGAAGCAAGAAAATGCCTGAAGATTGGAGGAGGAGTATCGTGGTGCCTCTTTATAAGAACAAAGGAGACATTCAAAATTGTTCAAATTACAGAGGTATCAAGCTGATGAGTCACACTATGAAAATTTGGGAACGTGTGATCGAAAGAAGGTTGAGGCAAGTTTCCCAAATAAAAGAAAATCAATTCGGATTCATGCCAGGTCGCTCAAC
Organism: Ottelia alismoides; assembly: GCA_037367405.1. NCBI lineage: Eukaryota > Viridiplantae > Streptophyta > Magnoliopsida > Alismatales > Hydrocharitaceae > Ottelia > Ottelia alismoides. The sequence goes on along the minus strand of JAZKJV010002186.1, from coordinate 1,278,809 downwards.
TATTGAAGCCATCCATTTGCTGAGGAGAACAATGGAGATTTATAGAGCTAAAAGGAAGAATCTCCATATGATCTTTATTGATTTGGAGAAGGCTTATGATTCCGTCCCACGAGAGATACTGTGGAGAGTTTTGGAGAAGAGACAAGTACCTGTCCTATACATTAATCTCATAAAGGATATGTATGATAGGGCTTTATCTTGTGTAAGGACCCCAACGGGGAAGACTGACTATTTTGATATCAACATTGGTTTACATCAAGGTTCAGCTTTGAGTCCATTTCTTTTTACTTTGATTATGGACGAGTTGACAAGTCACATTCAGGATGAGTTACCTTGGTGTATGTTATTTGCTGATGATATTGTGTTGATTGACGAGACTATAGATGGAGTAAATGAGAAGCTTGAGGTTTGGAGACATGCATTGGAGACTAAAGGTTTTCGTATAAGTAGGGCTAAGACGGAATATATGGAATGCACCTTTGATGGAAGCAATGGTGAAGGAATCGAGGTGAAGATTAGTGACGATAACATCCAGAAGAGAGAATCTTTTAGATATATGGGATCTATTTTGCAACATGATGGAGAAATTGATGGAGATGTTACTAATAGAATAAATGCAGGCTGGCTAAAATGGAGAGGAGCCTCTGTTGTTCTCTGTGATAAGAAAATGCCTTTAAAAATTAAAGGAAAGTTTTACAAAGCAGCCGTGAGACCTGCTATGCTTTATGGTTCTGAATGTTGGCCTGTGAACCATAGACATGTGCAGAGAATGGCTGTAGCAGAAATGAAAATGCTAAGATGGATGTGTGGACATACACGTAAAGATCGGATTCGGAATGATGCAATCAGAAAGAAAGTTGGTGTAGCTCCGATCGAGGATAAGATGCGAGAAAACCGCTTAAGATGGTTTGGTCATTTGCAAAGAAGGTCAACTGATGCACCGGTTAGGAGATGCGAGTGTTGGGATGTTGAGCCGGCTAAGAGAGGGCGAGGACGGCCCAAGAAGTGTTGGAAAGAGACTATACGAAGGGATCTTAGTTTGCTGGATATAAGTCCGAGATTGACCCAAGATAGATCTGAATGGAGGCGAAGAATCCATGTAGCCGACCCTACTTAATTGTGGGAAAAGGCTTTGTTGTTGTTGTTGTTGTTGTTGATATGCCTTTTGGGGGTCTTTATATATTTTAACCTTTTTTAGCTCTCTACGATCTCGCACTATATAAGAACCCCTATACCTCTTGAATAAAGCAAGTTGTTCATTCTCATCTTTTGCTTCCACACAGTTCATTCAAAATAACAAGATAATTATCAAACATGAAAGCGATTAATAGCAAAGTATCTTTTGTAAAACAAGATTCAATTTTAAACAAATACCTATGAAATCACAGATATGCTTAAGAAAAATAGGTTCTACTAGGTATCTACTAGCCATCATCATTTTATAAAGCAACATCTTCATCCCCATATTTATTTATTTCTTCAATATTAAATTCCTCTTCATCATTTATCAGTACTATAATTAAGCCTAAACCCGAAGCTAATGTGCCACATTCATTTCTTTGACTTCTTCTTAGTTGTAAAATATGCTCACCAGTCACCACTACATGCATCTATAAATAACCATAAATTGTAAACGAGGTCTCATCTCTATCAAGAATAACCATGTTTCAATAAAGAAATTGTTAATTCAAAAAACCCTAAATTATATAACATTGTCCAAATTAGTATAGACTTTATCTAGATCAATGCTCATTTCACATCCAGTACATCACAATCGACTTTTCAAATGATCCTTGAGCATGTTTATAGGGAATCAACTCGTGCATGGTTATGATTCTTCTATGTCCAAATGTAGATAGAATTTCTATGCAATCTATGGAAGAATAAATATATATCCTTTTCAAATGGTCCTTAAACATGTTTATAGGGAATCAACTCGTGCATGGTTATGATTCTTCTATGTCCAAATGTAGGTAGAATTTATATGCAATCTATAAAAGAATAAATATGTATCCTCTATTTATTGTTTTAGGACTTAGAATATTCCCTTGTCTAAAATATTTATTATTTACCTTTGATTTCATTCCATTTTTGTATATTTCTAATGTAACCTCTCTTTACAAGAAAATAAATATGTGGAGCATTAATGAATAACATCGATATATTCATCCAATTGGTTTTTATATATAGTAACAAGCAATGGTGGAGCTTTGGATCTCTCTCTCTCTACATTGCCCTATGTGCTCCGCCACACATCTTCACCTCCAGTGTCGCCACTTTCTAGTGACCTCGTAACTCCAAGGCTGCTTTGCCACCGCCCTATATCGAGACCCCGCACCTCCAGCGAGTCTTGCACCTCCAATTGTGATGTTGCCTTCACGTTGCACATCATACACCTTCATACTTTGTGAGATTTATCTTTGATTGGATGTCTACTATATGGAGATTGAAATATATAGTTGCATGCGATATGTTTATACTTTTGCAAAATGACTACAGGATCTTTAACTCTCTTTCTAGAGGCAAAATTTATTGCCTCAACTATTACCCTTTGCCTTTAGACATATGTATCTGTTGAAGATTGATGTTGTCTTATGCAACTTCTCGAAAATAACCCTATGTCTCAAATTCAGCATGCCATTTGTGCATCACCTACTATGGCTACTACTATATTTGTTAGACTTGCTGCTACTATCGCTAATGTTGCATCCACTCCTACCCGCCAGTGGATTGTTGATTAAAAGACATTAAATCATTTAACAGGTGATGTTAGCTCTCTTTTGTCTTCACAGCCATCTATTTATGTGACTTATGTGAGATAGTTAAATTGTCTAATGGATCCTTCTCTCCAATTACTGTTGTTGGTGTAATGAACTTCTCGTCTAGATTTAAACTCGATAGTGTATATTGTGCTCTTGATTTTCCTATAAATTTGCTATCTTTTCCTACATTATGTGCAGAGCTAAATTGCATGGGTTTTTTTATCAGTGACAACTAATTTCAGGATAACTAGACTTTGTAGGGTTTTTGTAGTGAATGTGAGAAGGGTGGGCTCTGTTTGCTGGTGACGTTTCTATTTTTCCAATCCATATCTCTGGAATCTAGGCCTTGGATATTCTTCTACAAGTACTATTTCTTAATGCTGAAATTAGATCCCTAAAGTCGTCTGATTGTGAGACTATCCAGTTTAGGAAACATAATGAGGCATCATTTCCTCAAAGAACTGAACCACGAAAGTTGCCTATGTTTGGCCTTGTTCGTTGTGATGTTTGGGATCCTTGCCAAGTATACAGTACTACAGGCCATGGATACTGTGTTGTTTTTGTTGACGACTATAGTCAAACTTCACCGGTCTACCTTATAAAGAAACGGTAAGAGATAATCTATGCAGTCAAGACCTTTGCAGAGATCGAGACTTCTTTCTTTGGCAACATAAAAATATTTAAATATGATAATGCTCTTGCATTTATGCAAAAAGATTTATTTAGTTTCTTTGGTTCCCACAAAATATACATTAGGCATCATGTCCCTATGCCTTGCAAGAGAATGATATTATAGAAGGGAAACTTCATCATCTTCTTGACATGGCCCATACTCTCCTCACTCAGATGAATGTCCCAAAAACTTTCTAGGAAGATGTTCTCACAGAACTTATTTGATTAGACGGGTTCCCTCCTCCATATTGGAAGGTGTTACTTCATTCTCCCTTCTTCATCCGATGATAAGCTATTTCTGCTACATGAGTTTATTTTTGTTGCACTAGCTTTTTATAACTTTCATGCCAAAGATAAGCATTCTCCTCGTGCAACCAAATGTGGCTTCCTAGGGTAATCAAGAACCCAAAAAGGATAAATGTGTTATGAACCTATTGGCCAACTTTATTTTGTATCTGTAGATGTTACATTTTTTGAGCAAACGGCTTCCTTTACTGAGGATGTCGAGAATGTCCTTCGGAATTCCCCCCTCTACTCTAGGATTACAAAAGGAGGCACAAACATGTGACTGAATTGATCCATTTACCTACTCCACATGACTTGCATGTTCTTGGAAACATATAATCCCACACTTGATGCAACTATGAACGATCATTCTCCCTCCATTTACCTTCTCACTACCCTGAGAAAGCATGTTTGACGGTGTACTTTTACACCCTCTATCATATTTCACAAATATATACGGTTAGTATAATGATGATAGGCAGTTTATAGATGTTCTTATGACAATGTCAATACCAAGTGATCACCACATACCTATGCAAGATACAAGGTGGAAACATGCTAGGTATGAGGAGATTAATGCCCTTACTTCTAGAGGCACTTGGGCTCTAGTACATTATCCCACATGTGTCACTCATGATGCTTGTAAATGCGTCTTTACGATCATAAATGCTTCTGATGGTTCACTAGAGAAATTGAAGGCTAGGCTACCGGTCAAAGGCTTCAATAATACCTACAAAATCAATTGCTTTGAGACATTGTCTCATGTTGAGTCTATTATCTTGATATCATAAATATTTTTCTTTATGCACATCTTCAGGAAGAGGTGTTTATATGTGTCAATTGTCAGCATGGTATGTAAAAACACGCCTCAAAAAGTAGAAGTGAAGTCTCGAGACACAATGCCTCGAGGTGGTATTCCATGAAAAACGCCTCAAGGCTATAGCCTTGAGGTAGTCTTAGTGAGGCCTACCTCGAAGCGTATTCAGGCACTCGAGGCGTTGAGGCGGTCATTAGGTGTTACCTCAAGGTTGAAGTATTTTTTCACTCGTCAACAGTGGATACTAAATTTATAAGTTTCTAATTGAACTAACAAACATTTAATATTCCTTTTTTGTTTGAAAAGTAGACAACTAGCAATAAGTGGTATAAATATAAGAAAAAGGTAAACTCAATTGAATTTGATGATCAATTATTTCAATAGAATTCAATGGCAAGAAATGTAAAGTTAGTTGTATTTTTTTGGTTGGTCCGCCAAAGAAGTAAACATTAACCGTTGTGAGATTGCAATTATTGTTAGCATGTAATGACATGTTAGATGTGATTTACTTCTGAATCATCCTAAAATTGGTATAAACCAGAACCTACTTAATGGTCTGTTGGTAGTGCAGTGTGCCTACCACCCAAAGGATCATGGTTCAAACCTTGGGGCGGACACATGTGCGTGTTTCCCTCTCTTATTTCAAAAAAATAGGTATTGTTGGGAGAAAAACTGAGAGATTGATTATTCAGAGAAACCCTAGGCTCTCTTATATAGGGAGAGACCGTAAGGGTAAAGTACAAAGTAGTCCAGAGAAAACAAAGAAATAACAAGCAGGCACATAACATAATAATAATAACTATCTCTACACTCCCCCTCAAGGAGGAGCATAGATGTCTATCATGCTCAGCTTGGATGAACATCTCTGAAAAGGTCCTCTGAGCAACGGCTTGGTGAATACATCCGCAGTCTGATCCCCTGAGCTCACATGAGTTGTAGATATCAATCCTCTCTGGATCAAGTCTCTAGTGTAATGGCAGTCAACTTCGATATGCTTGGTTCTTTCATGAAAAGCTGGATTGTTGGCAATGAACAAGGCTGCCTGGTTGTCACACTGAAGCTGCATGGGTAGAGGTACGGCTACATGTAGATCTTCTAGTACAGATCGAACCCACATCATCTCCGTGTTGGCTTGCGCCATGGCCCTATATTCGGATTCAGCACTGGACCTTGCCACAACCGTTTGTTTCTTGCTTTTCCAAGAAACCAGAGAGCTTCCAACAAAAACTGCGAATCTGAGGTTGATTTTCGATCCTTAGGGCATCCTGCATAATCGGCGTCTGCATATGCTGAGAGCATGTGCCCTTCCGAAACAGCAACCCTGAACCTGGAGAAGACTTCAGATACCTCAGTATCATGTGTATAGCATCCATATGAACTTGTCTTGGATGCTCCACAAATTGACTCACCCTGCTTACTGCAAAGGCAATATCAGGTCGAGTTATGGTAATATAAAGGAGCTTACCCACCATTTCTCTATATCTCCTTTTATCCACTTCAGCAGTATCGCCATCATACAACTTCGTGCTTGGATCCATGGGAATACTTGATAATATGCATCCATCCATGCCAGTTTCAATCAAGAAGTCTGTAATGTACTTCCGTTGGGTCATCACCAAACCCTGTGCATTCCTGGCAAATTCCAACCCCAGAAAATATCTTAGGGTTCCAAGATCCTTCTTAACAAACTGACGGCCTAGGAATGCCTTCGCCCTTTCTATGCCCTGAATATCATCTCCTGTAACCAGAATATCATCAACATAGACCATGATAACAACTGCACCTGCCGATGACTTCTGAACAAACAATGAGTGGTCTGCATTTGACCTCTTGAATTCCTGTTGTTCAATAAGATTGGAAAGCTTCTGGAACCACGCTCTTGGACTCTGTTTGAGGCCATAAATTGCCTTGTGAAGTCTACACACCATATGCTTCTCCCCCTCAGCAGTGAACCCTGGTGGTTGCTGCATGTAGACTTCCTCCTGCAGATCTCCATACAAGAAGGCATTCTTGACATCCAGTTGAGATATACTCTAGTCACGGACCACAGCCACGGATAAGAGAATGCGAAGGGTAGAATGTCGAGCCACTGGAGAGAAAGTGTCCATATAGTCCACTCCATAGGTTTGTGTAAAACCACGCGCGACCAAACATGCTTTGTAGCGATCTAGACTGCCATCCGCATGATATTTAACTGTGAAGACCCACTTGCAGCTCACAATAGCTGCATCAGGAGGAGCAATAACCAAAGACCATGTGCCAAGAGACTGCAATGCACGCATCTCATCTTCCATAGCCAATCTCCAGCAATCAATCTTCATAGCTTCCTGGTAGGTCCGTGGTATATCCACGGAAGACAACGCTGCAGCAAATCTCTGAAAGTCTCCAGTGAGATGGTGAAACGACACCTGTGAAGCAAAGGGATAAGTACTGTATAACTTCTCAAACATCCCCCTGAGGGATGTGTATAAGGAGTGAAGAGGTCTGCCGCTCTGCTTCATCGTGAATATGTCATGGTGAAGATGTAACATCTTGGTCCCATTTCACACCTGCAAATATGCAGCAGCTAGGATATCCCACATTGCCTTGGCGGTGGGCTTATGGAGGACATCATTGGCAATCTCCATCGTCAATGTACCTGACAAACAAACCTTTGCATAGGAGTCATCAGCCTCCCACGAGGCATATATCCATGTCTTCTCTGCGGGCTCATCCTCGATAAGAATGTGCTTCTTACCATTCGACTTCATGAGGCTCATGAACTGCATCGTCCAGAGCTCATAATTCGACCCGTCCATCTTGACTATTCGCACAGGACTTTGAATGCGCCTATGGAGGGCATATCAACCTTTGATTCTGACATATTGCCGCTGGAGAAGAACTAGGGTTTGTAGACAAAGTGATAGATGTCTACACAAACTGCATGGGATTCGAGTGCGTATGTAGACATTACGCACTCAAATCTATCTATCCGGAGGAAGAGACGAGTACGGGCACGCCGGGGATCGCCGAGGATCGGCTACGGCACGCCGGAAGATCGGCTAGGGTCGCCGGGGGGAGATAGCAGTGAGATTAGAGGGCCGCCTGGGTGTTGGCGACGGGACTAGGAGGCCGCCGGGGGCTGGCAGCGGGACTAGGGGGCCGTCGGGGGGTTGGGGGCGGCACTAGGGGGCCGCCGGGGGGGATTGGCGGCAGGCTGGAACCACCGGGGGGGTTGGCGACGCTGAGGAACCCCCGGGCGGGGCTGGGAACCGAGCCGGCAGCGGCGGGTTGAGAGAGGAGAGAGGGCGGCGGGTGGGGAGAGGGAGGGAGCCCTAGGGCTTGGGCTCTGATACCATGTTGGGAGAAAAACTGAGAGATTGATTATTCAGAGAAACCCTAGGCTCTCTTATATAGGGAGAGACAGTAAGGATAAAGTACAAAGTAGTCCAGAAAAAACAAAGAAATAACAAACAGGTACATAACATAATAATAATAACTATCTCTACAGGTACAAACCACTTTAATCTTTTTTTGCTCATAAAATATGTTACTATCATAAGTTAAAGCAACGAAAAGCAAACTACATATGTATATACACCCAGGATCCTAATGGAATTCAAGATTTCTTTTCTTTTTAGTGGGCATGTAGTTTTTTTACTGAGCATTAAGAAAATGCAATTATGCATATAAATATATGGCGTGTATTTAGGCATCTTAGATTGAGCTTTAATCGCATTTCGACAACTTTAGTTAGTTTTATAAATATAGAGCAAGTCGGCGATCATATATGAGACTTTTTATGTTTCAAGAGATAAATTATGTTTAGTACGATTATTCTAATATATGCAAGTTAAAAAGATTTCATTTTCCAACCGGATACAAATGGTCGATTATTAACCTTTTCTTTTGTCTATATGGAAATATTATGCAATTTATGTGATACAACTTTAAGGAGGTGATTGAATACAAGTTATAATCAAATCGTAATTCATATCGAGTAGTCAACATATATATAATGAAAAGTAGGTCAATATTATGCAATGTACGTCGATATTTATGTGTATTTTTTTGTAGAGCAGTTGTCTTACTGATGTATGATTTTCATATTTTTTCATTTGTCTAGTTTATGATATGATCATATATATTGTGATAAAAGATTACTCTAAAAATCCTTAAAACGTAGTGTTTTGTAATATAGTTTTCTAGATCTTATGCAATAATTTTTTATTTAATTTTATGTACTTTATGTGGAAAATGAGGATTACGCCTCACCTCGAAATTGGAAAACCGCCTCGTTCCGCCTTTCACTTTTTAAAACCTTGGCTACACCATCAAGGGGGTACGTCTTTGCAAACTCTGAAAAGCTATCTATGGCCTAAAGCAAAGTTCCAAATCCTGGTTTGGTAGGCTCATTAGTGAGATCAACCCTCGTGGCTTTCACAAGACTTCCTATGATCTATCTGAATTTGTCAGACAAGAGGCTAGAGGTGTTGTTATTCTTGATGTATATGTTAATGATATGGTAGTGCAGGAATTCTAGAGACCAATGATTTCCTATAGAAGGTGTTGGTTGATAAGGATCTTGGTATATTTCATTTTTCTAGGCATTGAAGTGACTCGTCATTCTAGGAGACTTCATCTTTCTCAATGAAAGTATTGTAGAGATATCCTTGAGGAATCAGGCTTACTTGGTTGTAAGCCATCATCCTTCCTACCGAGTCTTAGTTCCATGCAAGCACCAACAATATGTTATTTGAAGATACCAAAAGGAGAAGCATATAGTGGGAAAGTTTTTGTATCTCACTATCAGTAGGCCAGATGTATCATATGTTGTGAGCAAAGCCAATCAATATGTGGAGATCCTAGATACAACCACTGGCATGATGTTATTCTTATCCTCATATACCTATAGAGTTTACCTCGGAAAGGACTTTCCTATGTCTCAAAAGGACACACTGATTTTATTTCTTATGCAAATGCATACTATGCTAGCTCCCCTAAGGATAGAAGATCTACCACATTTTTGTTATATTTGGAGTTAATCGTGTTACATGGTATAGCAAAAACCAAAGTGCGGTTTCCAAAACTAGTGTGGCGGCATAGTATAGAGATATGCATTAAGCCACCTGAGAAATTAGTTAGCTTGCATCTTTGCTAAAAGAACTCAGTATCAGTTATAGTTCTGGTTCCCTTTTATTATGAGCAAGCATGCAAAAAAAAGTAGTCAACATTCAGCCAGTTTTAACTTTTAACAATTATTTGACAGTCAGGTGATTAAAGAAATGGGTTTCTGACGAGCTCAAGGGGTGGTCACCCTCGGATTTCTATGGATAACGACACGCATGGTTCACCCAAAAGGAACAAGCATCCTCAAAAAGGATTAGAGTCAGTCTTTGACTTCAGTTTGTCAACCCATTTTTCTTTTAGGAGTTGAAAATAGACTCTTATCAGAAAAGGAAGAACTTGGTTAGTTCCCCACTGGTAAACTCCTTAGTACCAGCGCCAGTCTGAAAACAGGAAGTTGAGGTTGGGGGAAATCGTCTAGTAGGGGTTTTGTTTAAGGGATTCTGATTAGAAGAAGAGCATCTCCGGAATGGAATCTTTGTACGCTCTTCCACATAGGCAAGCAACAAGTCATAGCTAGTAGCGCATGTGTTAGGGGGATTTTCCCGGGACCCGACTCGAAGGCAGAGAGACTCATCTGGTAAGGAGATAAGGGGGCTAAGATAGACCGAAAAGTAGCAGGGAATTCCGGACTAGCAGTCCTAAGGCCATTACAGACAGGCCTCTCATGCTAAGAAAGTCATCCCCCCACAGTGTCCAGACGCTCTCGCTAAAGAACAAAGAAAGCCTAGTCCATGCTTCCTACTGAGAGAGAAGTCGAAGGGCCCTCCCCCCGCAATCTTAGAGACAGACCTCGCATCCGGCTGAGACCAGATAAAGGTAGCATCCGGGGCAGCAATGATCTAGTTGCCTCGTTGGAGGCACAGACGTCTGAGCCCAAACCAGTGAATCAATCAGTCATGAAGTTTCATCCATTTCCAACTTTCATTATCAACCTCAGCAATATATAATAGGAGGAGAAAGAAGCTCAAATTCATCGCTTGTTGCTTTCTCTCATACTCATGAGGTTGAGCCGTATAGGTGAAAAACGAGACTTGCACTTCGGATCCTCACCATTTTCGCATAGTCGTGACTGTGATAAGCGAAAGCAAAAAGCAAATTCCGAGGGAGCCAAGAGAGAGTCAATCGAATTTAGTAAGACTTTTGTTGATTTCATATTTTTTTAATTGTTTTAAATATAAATCGTTTTATACATATATCTGTATACATTTACAAAGAGTTGGACATCTTCATTACTAAAATAAAAGAAACAATTAAATTACAAGAAAACATTAAGCATCTTACATTTAGTTCTTTTTAACTAACAAAACCAATATTAAAGGGTTCTGGTAACCCTTTTATTTCATCAAAAAACTAATAACTTACAAAAGGAATCCTTGAGGAGAAAGTACAAAAAGGAGAAAACATATCTATTCTAACAAAAAGCATCCATCTCCACATGGAGGTGATGACCCCTACGCTTAATTGCTATCTTAGGCATATTTTTAACTCATTATTACTAATGCCACTCCGAAGAAAAGCAACCAAATTTGATATAGTCTCCAGCCTAGTGAACTCACATATGGTTATTGTACTGTGACCGTTCTAATAGATTGTGTGTGATTTAAAGTTAATATTATGTCGATTGAACCAAGCCTATGTAGTCTTTTCGTCTCCTGATAAACATCTTTTGGGTAGGAAGCTATTAGAAAGAAATTGGAAGTATTTCAAACATTTAAAACATGGTTGTAGAGATGTTATAAAAGCTTGTGCAAGCCCTTCTCACGTTCTGTCAAAGCTAATATAATTTTAGTTCCGTCATCTATGCTTTAAATTTGCAACGGTTCTTCTTGCTTCAAAGATAAAATGGTCTTTGTTCTTTTTTCTCTCAGTAAAAATTCTTGATATTCATTTTCATGCATAGGGATATACACTTAAATATTTTGAAGGGTGGCAGTTTTTAACTTCCTATGACATTATCAACAGCGAGAATTCACGTAGCTGACCTTAAGGCTTCGCCATTTTTATATTATCAGACCACAACAAATATGAGTCTTTTAGGTTCAAATATTTGTATGCACTGTCTGAAACAACAATAATAGCGATTATAAGAAAGCGTGTGTATCATCAATACATTATGCCTCGTATGTCAAAGATATGAACCAATTTTTCAAAAAAAACATAAATAGTTGTGAAATAAAGTTGATAGACCGGTCAGGGACTAAGCCAACTAATTAGATTGATTAGTCCGGACGGCCAACTAGTATTCGACTAAGCTCTATTCAATCAATCACCCGGTCGACCCGACTAGTCGACATAGTCGATCGATTCTTACAAGATTGATTATGACAATCAGTATACAACTTATATTGCATCTAATCCAGTTTCTCATGAACGGACCAAACACATTAAAGTGGATTGTCCTTTTACCAGAGACATAGTTTGAGAAGGAATATAGCTACTCGTATTTCTACAATACATTAACTTGCAGATATCTTGACCAAAGTTTTACTAGAGAAGTGCATCTTAGATCTTACCACCAAGTTGAGCATGATCGATGGATATGCTCCAACTTCAGGGGGAGTGTGAAAGAATATTTATGGATCTTCTATTTCTTGTTTTAGATTCTTAAAATATTCTTTGGAGATTGTAGAGAAGAAAATTTTAAGATCGTTATTACTCACCTTTAATTTCATTCCATGTTTATGTATTTCTATTATAACCTCTCGATAAAAGGCGTCAACGAATAACATCAATTCATTTCATCCCATTGGTTTTCCACATAATCCTTCTTCACGACACCATTTGCTTCAAACATAGTGCACTCTCTATAGAAGTAGCATGAGTTCGTAGAATATATACAAGTGCAAAGGAATATCAAGTCTTCCTTTGATCATGAAGACAATAGCATCCATGGAAATCTTCCAAGACAACTCGATACCATTAAAAGATCCACTATCAATGGTTTGAATGAATTTTCCTATCTTGTTCAAGCGATCTAGGATTTCTTATATAGTGTGAAACCCTTAACGTAAAGTGGAAATTGCATAAAGTCTCCAAAGGGGTTACAAAACTCAATAAATAGAAGAAGAAAAACATTTAAATAATAAAATAATTCTAGCACTCCCCCTCAAGTTGGAATATATCTATCGATCATGCCCAACTTGGAAATCATTCATGAGAGGTTTTCTTGGTAGCGTCTTCGTGAATATATCTATGAGTTGAAGAAATGTGGAGATATGAGCAGTGATCTTCTCTCCTTATACCGCATCTCGAATGAAGTGAGTCAACTTCATTGTGCTTAGTTCACTCATGGAGTACTGGATTGGTCGCAATGTATGTAATAGACTTGTTGTCACAATCCAAGGTACGGGAGTAGTAGCAGGAAGTTCGAGCTCCTTTAGGAAAGAGACAAGCTAGGTAATCTCACAAGTAGCTTGCGTCGTCGCCATATATTCTGCATCTGTACTCGATCTAGAAAAGCTTTATGCTTGTTGCTCTGCCATGTAATTAGGTTGCTACCAATAAACATAGTATAGCATGTAGTAGATAATCGATCCTTGGGTGAACTAGCATAACCTGCATCTGCATAAGTGATGAAATCAATGTGGCTATTGATCCCATCGCCCTAGAGATTCGTTCAAATATTGAAGGATTAAAAGAACATCTTGTCAATATCTATAGAGAGGTCTCTCCATGCGTTGGCTAGCTCTTCTAACAACATACGATAAATATGGCCAAGTGACAGTAAGGTAGAGTAGTTTCTCCACTAGGTTTCTATATCGTATAGTATCCTCAAACTTAGCATCAGTGGATGTAGAATATTTTCGCAGTTCTACTAGGATGCTAGATGGTTTGCATGCAAGTAGGATACCTTCTGTAAGAATATCTATGCAATAAATCCTCAGTGATAGGTATAGGCCGCTGTAGTGTGTATTACCTTAATGCCAAGAAAATATCATAGTTGACCAAGGTCTTGGGTGATAAACACCTTCTGAGGAAGGCCTTGATCTCTAGAATGCATGCCTGATCATCACCAAGAGAGTTGATCTCAGTAGTAAGTCTGTCAAACCAAGCACATGGACTCTTCTTTAAGCCATAAATGGCCTTACGAAGTTGGCACACATGCTCCCACTCGATGGAGTAACCTGGTGGCTGCATCAGATAGACCTCCAGTAAGCATGTCAAAGCAAGCACATGGACTCTTCTTTAAGCCATAAATGGCCTTACGAAGTTGGCACATATGCTCCCACTCGATGGAGTAACCTGGTGGCTGCATCAGATAGACCTCCTCCTCGAGGTCGCCATACAATTAAGCATTCTTAACGTCTAGCTAAAAGATGGGCAACTTCTTATTAGCAGCATCATAAAGAATAGTTCTAATATACCACATCCTGGCCGCTAGAGAAAAGACCTCAAAATAATCAATACCATAAGTATGTGTGAAACCTTTGGTTACAAGCCTAGTCTTCAATCTATTAATAGATCCATCAGATGATTGTTTGGTCGTGAAGACATGTCGGCATGCAACATGCTTGACACCAAGTGGACATGGTACAAGATCCAACATACCCCTTGAAGTAAGGACATCCATCTCCTCATCCATGACCTTTTTCCAACCATGAGCATGCAATGCACTATGATGATCATGAGGAATAGAAATAGCCAGAAAGCATCTGTAAATTGCATGTCACAATTGGATAGACTGTCAGTGGAAGTAAAATGTGACAATGAATGTATAGTACATTGCCTTTTCGTTCGTCATAGAGTTACCGAGAGATGTGGTCGAGCATCCAGAACTACAGAGGTGCGGACACTCGAAGAGGGCACATCATCCTGCAAGAAAGGAATAGGCAGTTTTATAGGATTAGAAGAAACAATGTGATTTAGTTTTTCGACAATGGGTGGATTTGGTAGCTCTAAGGGGGTGTAACCAACAAACTGTGTAAAGTAGCTAGTTTGTACAAAGAAAGTGACGTTAGCAGAGATAAGTAATGATGGCCAGTGGGATCAAAGCATTTATACCCCTTTTAAGTGTGAAAGTACCAAAGAAAACATACTTGATAGCACAAGGAGACGGTTTATCTGCAGTTTGAATGTTATGAACAAAATAAGTAAAAAAATGGCAAAGCCTTCTCCTACTATAAGTAGGGTATACATGGATTCTTGCTCAAATCCATGTCGAACAATTCGACTATTTTTTACGCTGGTGGTCGACTACCTAACGCAACCTCCACAAAGGGGGGATTTGAACCCTGGTATTTTGAGTAATAGGCACACTGCACTACGACGAGGCCATTTAAGTGGGTACGACCCTACTTATCTTTTGTACATCAAAAAATTCTCAAAGGTAGTGGAAAGAGTGTCACATCAGGATATAACGGAGAGAATGGAGTTGCACCCTTCAGAATAGACGATGGAATCCTATTTATGAGATGAGTAGCAATAAGAATGGCATCCCCCAGTCTTAGGAACCTCCATATGAGTGAATAATGACCATGCAATGTCAAATAAGTAGTGAAGTTTCCATTTTGCTACCCCATTTTGCTGGGAGGTATATGGACCAAGGCCTTAAATTTCAGATTTTGGTTTTATTTCACCAAAGACCGGAAAGAGAAAGTTCGAATAATTTCGGTAGAATTTTGTTGAAACCATCGAAAATCCTGGAAATGACTCTAAACTTGACTTTTCCAAAAATTAATGTTTTTAATATTCCCAAGTTAATAAATAAAATAGATTTGCACGCTTATTTGTAAAATAGAAGTGCAAATATAAGTTTTGAAATAGTATTATCGTCATAATCATCACATATTAATATATAGAGCAATGTGTAGGCTAGAGTCAGAATTGTATAATGCAAAATTGAAAGCAAAAGCCATGGTAATCACCTCTTCAATAAGAAAGAGGTGAAAAGTATAATAACTATTAATCAAAACATATATACCAAAATAAAGAAAAAGCAAAAAATGTAAAGCTTTTCGGTTAAAACTTGGATTTAACTCTTAAATCGTGTGTCTAACTGATTTGGTTTGATTTTAGATGTAAAATTTAAAAACTCACTAAAGAAAGTTCTTCAAGCAATGTAAAGCACTCTAACAACTCAATACATTGGGAATAAATAGTGAAAAGTCATTAATATAGCAAAATTTGAAGAAAGTGAAGGGTAGATTCCCATATTTTTGTTGTTTCGCCGAAACGACATGCAATTTCGATGAAATTTTATTGACATTTTGTGAATATTTTGTTAAAATACTACAAAAAGAAATATGCTAGCGTTTCGATTTCAGTGACTTGAAGAAATAGAATTTTCGGAGAAATTCAATGGAATTTCATTGAAATTTGAGACCATGGTGTGGATAGGAAGTCTGATGAAGGGTCCCTTAAGAGGCAAAGGAGGCCAAGTTAAGTTGGTTAAACTTATGAGTATTATCAGTCTATTTAGTTTGCACACAAGAAGAGAAAGATGTTTTAATGCACTGAAAGAAGGATTTGATAATCTTATTAATCTCATATCGTTCCTTTATTGGATAGACTGAAGATCGGTTATAATCGTCTACAAAGACCAATAAATATTTATGACCATCCAAAGTCCGGAGCGCACAAGGTCCCCACTCACAGACATCACAATAAACCAAAGCAAAAGGAAAGGAGGTCCTATGATGCTTGCTGAACTAACATGCCATGCACTTGAACGACTTCAGAGAAGAGATTTCGGAAAACATTATGGATAAGGCTTTCGTAAAGGCGTGTCCAAGACGCAAATGCCAAAGGAATGGACGCAGCACCAGCAAAAGTAGTATCTGACAGAATGTTGAGGTAGTAGGGGCCATTCTTCTCATGTCCCCCACCAAAAATCAGCATTGTTCAGATGTCCTGAAAGTAACAAAAAAACTCATCAAAAATTACGCAGTAATTTCACTTAGCGCAAAGCTTATGTACAAACAGTAGACTCAAAGGAAAGTCAGGAGCACAGTGAACCCCAATGAGTTAGATCTTGAAGAACTCCATGGTCCCATAATGGAAATAGGGGAATGACCCTTGTTGGCAACTCCAACCGACTTCACAGTGGAAAAGGGTTGAGAGGAGGCCAGCAGGCTACCTTCTCCAGTCAGATGAGTAGACGCATCAAAATCAATGATCTAAGCAGTTATTGAGGCAATGGCAAAGTCGGCTATGATACCTAAAATGGTAGCCAAGTGCGCAGCGGAAGGAATCTCACTAGTAGTTGCATTGGAGTTATGAAGTGGATGCATCAAGCGTGAATAGTCAGTAGTAGTGAGCCGGACTTTCTGTCCACTAGAGTCCTTGTCAAAGGAAGCCTTTGTGCCAAATGCATCATAGTCAGATGCATAAGCAGTATTGGCTTAAAGATAACCAGGAAGATATCCAAATTTCATCCAGCAACGCTTTGATGCATGCTTCCATTGCTGGAAGCGAATGCACTGCGTGTAACCAAAGTCACATTCAGGACCACAACATGTGTCACGACCACAGCCACAACCAGCATCTCGATCTCGTCCACCACGAAAGGTATATGTCACCTCCCCTTCCAGAGGAGACAACGTAAGCAGAGTTCTCTCCAGGATGCAGAGTGGAGTTACGACTGACAGAGGTCTCAAGCTCTTGAAGTCGGTCAAAAAATGACCTGTAGGACGATAAGGTGTCTAATGTGAGAAACTGCTCCTTCACAATTTGATAACGCGAACGTAATTCGACAAGAAAATGATGAACTTATCATTTGAACCTCTCTATTACCTATTTGGTGCAACATACGGGCTGAAAGATGGTTAACTCCTCATACAAATCGATGAGGAGCCGATAGTATTCCATAAGAGTGGATTCTCCCTAAGATGTGGACCATATCCGCATATATATATATATATATATATATATATATATATATCTACAAGACGAGACTTGATCATTTAATGCGAATAAATTTGGCACAGAAAAGGCCAGATCGTGGGCAAATAGGCCCCTAGCAGTGACATGCTAGAGCAAATAATCCCCTGACGACAAAAGGGCCCCTGTCGACGAGCTTAGGTGCTACGAT
Source organism: Ottelia alismoides (assembly GCA_037367405.1). NCBI lineage: Eukaryota > Viridiplantae > Streptophyta > Magnoliopsida > Alismatales > Hydrocharitaceae > Ottelia > Ottelia alismoides. Next base: position 1,261,135 of record JAZKJV010002186.1, on the reverse strand, counting down.
AAAGCCCCAGGGCCCTTGGTTGGTGATAATGGCTACCTTCGAAGAGAACGAGGGCCCCTAGAGGCGATTGAAGGGCTAAAAAGTCATAGAGGGTGTCGTTTGGTGTTTGTTTCTACTTCACGGACATCGATCGATGGCCACGGGTGAATCGAACTATATGACTTGGGCCGTTGCAATAACAATAATCTAAAAGAACCACAGAGTTATGTAGCACTCTCGATCACATATAAACAACCAGTCACAAGTGCACGGGTATTTAATGTAAACCTTCCTAGGTAGAATCACGACTAAAGCTTTCAACCTGACCCGCACGGGTCCTCCCCTAATCTGAGTTGCTTACGTGGCCAACCCAAGCGTATTACAACATGAGTTGATTATGCAGTCAACTCAACCATATACGGGAAATTAAAAATCTAACAACCTTAATATCAAAGTAAATATACAATAAAAAAATACAAGGAAAAGCTTAAAACAATCTTACAGAACGAGTGTGCTTGTAAGAATTGAACGCAAAGAACCAGAGATATTGGAATGAAACAACACAGCTGAAAATAGCTCATTGATCTTTCTCTCGAAGTATAGAATGGAAAGCAGAGAGAAAACTTGTTGCTCTTGTTGTATTTGTATAAGTGAGGTATGGGGTCATGTTTATAGGTCTCGGATTCACATAGATGTTGGAGATTAAAATGACAAGCAAAATTTTCCAAAAATACATATTCAAAAATTGATCAACAGAATTCAAAAATATGATTGATTAATGAAAACCTAATGATCGATCAGAATTCAAAAATATGATCAATCAATGAAAACTTGATGATCGGACAGAATTCAAAAATATGATCAATCAATGAAAATTTGATGATCGATCAGAATTCAAAAATATGATCGAATAGTCAAAACTTGATGATCGATCATTTTAACACTATGACTTGAAAGTCAAAGTCAGAGATGCAAGATGCATAATGCTTAAGATCTTTTACATTATAATACAATTACAAAATGCAGGACTCAATAAAAGAAAAGGCTTTATCTTCTTCTATAGCATAAGATCCTTCCATGAGCTTGAGATGGAGTTCCTAGGTTATGAACTCCTTTGAACTTCTTGACTTCTTCCCTTAGCTTGAGCTCCTCGGGCTTGAACTTGTTTTTGGTCCAGTAACTTGCATGCTCTTGACCTAGCTACAAGATAACTGCACAAGTTTTGTTATCATCAAAATATGCATGCTCATACACTAACAATCTTTCCACTTATACATGAACTCACAATATCCCCCCTAATTGATGATGATAAAATATTGTGTGTTTACAAAAATAAGTGTGTGTGAGCAAATAATATTTTGTAAATAACATTTCTCTCCCTTTTTGACATAATCAAAAAGATCAATTAATATCAAAAGATGAATAAAAACCAATTATTATTTAAAGGGATAATGGTTCTCCTACTTTTTGAAAACATTCTTTTTAATATGAGTTCTCTAAACTAGAACTCTCCATTAAACTTTGCTTAAAGGCTTCCCCGAAGATAAGAGTCGAGGGCTCATCGCCAATGCCTGATATGCATGCTCAACTTAGTAAAAAAGATAAAAAAAAGTCACTTATGATTCTTGGTTGCGGACTTCTCCAGTCTTGATAGCTTCTCCATAGCAGTGGCGGCAAACCATGAGCTGAAAGTTGTTTGGCCTTGGAGATAGACGGAGCACCAACAAAACTCGATTCAGATGGAATATGATGCAGCGTGGAACCAAAATATAGGGTCGAATATTTATTTAATTTTATCTGTCAATTTTATTTACGTTTATTTGAGTTGTCGCAATTTTAATTAAATAAACGAGATCGTTGTGATCTCGATTAATTAGTTAATGATTTGAATTTCAAAATTAGTCGGTTAATTAGTTAGAGTCAATTTAGGATAATTAGTTAAATTTCTATTTTTGTAATCTCATCCCTCCTATATAAAGGGATGATGGTCCATTATTTTAGTCAGTTCAGTATTTATAAAGAAATTGAGATTTTATCTCCCTCTCTCCTGGTTCTCTCTCTCTCTCCTCGCGATCTACGCGTTCTTCTTCTCGAATCTCGCGCATCCGGCGTGTTTCTTTTCTCAACCCCTCTATTTTCTCTACCAAAAAATCCACCGTTCAAAATATTTGTATTTTCCGTCGACGCAAATTCCAATCCGCATCATTTGGTATCAGAGCATGGCCTACAGATCGTCCTCATGATCTGATGATCCGTCCAGATGCTCGCACCGACATGCATCAAGGGACCATCGTTCATCCAAACAAAAACGACGAGCCATCTCGGCCATCGATGCCTACAACAAGGAGACGGAGCGCATTCTACGTGATTTACAAACCACATTCCACTCCGAGTTTCGAGCTCTTATGGCTAACTTCGAGGCCCTATGCGCCGCCAAATCAAAATCTTCTACGGCCAAAGTCGTTGTCCAGAGTTTCGACGAAGAAAAACTCACCATCAAGGACGATTCGATCGCTGTCCAGGTCATCTCAGAGGAGAAAAACGACGAACTGTTCGCTGTCCAGCCCATCCCAAAGGGAAAAGTCGCCGTTGCCAAGGAGTTATTCGCTGTCCAACCCGTTCTGGCAGAGAAAAAAGCTGAAACGCCTGCTGTCCAGGTATTTTCAGACCTACAGAAACCCCCGAAATCATGTGACGCCCCATCTGCAACCCTCTCGCGGGCCCCATCGCCACCTGCAAACCCCCGCGATCTTCCCCTCGCCCCTAGCGACCCCAACCCCGGCGTCGCCCCTCCATGCGTCGTCACCACCCTCCCCTGCTGCACAACCCCCACAACCCCAACCCCCATCCCCGAGGTCCCTGCCCCTGCAACCAAAAATCCCGTAACCCCACCACCCACCGCTACCGCTCCCACCCCGCCGCCCCCCTCCTCACCATCCGAACACCCCCTCCCTCCCTCGCCACCCCGCCTACCCGCGATCAGCGGCGCCAAAACCCCTCCTTCCCTCACAGCCACAGTCCACCTGCCTTAGCCTCGCTACCCTTTCCCTCCGCGAGCCCCACCGACACCTCACCCCTTGCGTCATCGACCCCCTCTCCCGCTCCCTCTCCCCAGTCCGCCACCCTAAACCCTCCCCTTTATTCTCGTCACCAAGCCGCACCCTTCCCCCTCTGCGCGCTAAACCCTCATCCCCGCTCCCTCCTCCTTGCCGCCTCGCTCTGACAACCACCCCTCACGCCTCGCCGTTCTATTCCGCCATCATTCCTACTACCACCAAACACCCCAACAGTCCACCACCCATCTCGCCATCCTTGCGAATAGCACGGAACTCCAGGGAGCGAGATCACGGACGCCGCCTCCCCTATCCGCGTCGCGTGCGGAAGAAGATCGGGAGAGCCCTAACCAGAGGCCCGATGACTATGGGGCTTGAATCCCATGACAAGTGGGATTGGAAATTACTTTGGCAAAATTACAAGAAAACCCCCCTATGCAAAAGTTTTTATTCAAAGGGAAAGTTCAAAGGCTCCTCTTACAAAATATGTTTAATTGAAGGGGTGCGAAAATTGCAACTCACCCCCCTGCTGCCGAAATATTTAAAAAGAAGGGCTGAGAGAAAGAAATATGGAAAGCTTCCTTATCCCAATAGGATTAGGACCTTGGGCTTCACCTATTTAAAGGCCCCATGGCTACATTCATTGGACACCTCTCCTCTTCTACTCTCATTGTGCTATTTCTTTGCTATGGAGTCTCCAAAGATCATGTTGTTCATTCCTCATCAATTTTTCAATCACCGCAATGAGGAGGCAAAGCTCATGAAGACGCCGCCATTTGCGCCCCACATGTTCTTCCACCACAAAGGCGTCGTCACCAACGGCCGCAACGCGCACGTGTGGATTCCGCCATTCGCTCCACACCAATTCTTCCAGGGGATGAACAAGAACGCGGATTCAAAATTCTCAACCTCCGAGCCTGCAGATCCAACAATTCGTCGGGAGACGAATTTTTAAAGCGGAGGAGAGTTGATGCAGCGTGGAACCAAAATATAGGGCCGAATATTTATTTAATTTTATCTGTCAATTTTATTTACGTTTATTTGAGTTGTCGCAATTTTAATTAAATAAACGAGATCGCCTGTGATCTCAATTAATTAGTTAATGATTTGAATTTCAAAATTAGTCGGTTAACTAGTTAGAGACAATTTAGGATAATTAGTTAAATTTCTATTTTTGTAATCTCATTCCTCCTATATAAAGGGATGATGGTCCATTGTTTTAGTCGGTTCAATATTTATAAAGAAATTGAGATTTTATCTCTCTCTCTCCTGGTTCTCTCTCTCTCCTCGTGATCTACGCGTTCTTCTTCTCGAATCTCGCGCATCCGGCATGTTTCTTTTCTCAACCCCTCTATTTTCTCCACCAAAAAATCCATCATTCAAAATATTTGTAGTTTCCGTCGACGCAAATTCCAATCCACATCAGAATATCAAGATAATAAAGGACATTCTCCTCATGTCCCCAACCAAAAATCTGCTCCTCCGGATGTCCTGAAAATAACAACAGGACTCATTAAAAATCACCCGACATTAAGCTCAGTACATAGCTTCTGAACAGATAATAGGCTAAGAGGAAAATCATAGGCACAATGGACACCAATTAGTCGGAACTTGGAGGAGAACTCTACGATTCTGACAGCAGTGACGAGGGAATGGGCCTCGTTAGCAACACAAATTGTCTCCACAGAGGAAGAGGGTTGAGAGAAGGTAAGTAGACTACCTTCTCCTATCAAATACATAGATGTCCGGGAGTCAATGATCCATGCAGGGCCAGAAGCAGAGATGGAGTAGGCTAATGTACATGAAGTTGTAGCCAAACTAGCAGTAGTAGCAATAATAGTACTTTCATTGGTGGAGAGGTTGGAATTCTGTAGAAGCTGTCTCAGATGGGAGTATTCTGACACACTGAATGGTGTTGGCGTTCCACCAAAATACTGATCTAGTAAGTCCTCGACGGTACCATAGGATGTTCCATAGGAGGTTGTCTTATAGGCAATGCTGGCATTGGAGTGTATGCCAAACTTTGCCCAGCACAACTTTGACGGGTGGTCCAACGCCCACAATGAATGCACGTTGGATACTGAGAAAAAGTAAAATCACGATCATGACCATGGTCAAAATCACATCCACATCGTGAGTCTCCTCCATGATTAATACCAATTCATGGCCCCAACCTCTACGGAAACTCTGTCATCCAATGTTCCTGGATGATGCATAGCGAGTAGAATTCTCTACAAAGGGCAGAGCATAAGCACGTCCAACATATGTAAACAGTTCCCGAAGATGACCAAGGATGGTTTGAATCAATTGAAGGTATTGACCGTCAGATATTGCTCCTTCACGGCTTGGTATCGTGAATGTAGTCTAGAAAGGAAGCATTAAACTTGCCACTTAGATCGCTCACCCACATGTTTATCACAACATACTAGCTGAAAAATCAGAAGCTCCTCAAATAGACTAATTAGATGCATGTGAGTACTCGACGAGACTAGAATCCCCTTGAGTTGAAGATTAGATCTGCATATAAATACCAGCAAGGCGAGACTTGGTTGTCTTCTGTGAGTAAGTTTGTTCCAAATTCTCTCGTATCTCCTTTGCAGAGTCTTTATAGAGGAGATTTGCCATAATATTTGTTACGCCGCTATTGGCCATCCAAGTGATGACATACCAATTGTCTGCATACCACGCGCCATAATCCTTATCCATCTCCTCCAGCGAATATTTAGTAAAGATATGGTTCTTGTGTTGACCATTGATGAATACCTCAAATGAACGAGAGGGCTCATAGTTTTCTGTGTCCTTGAGTTTGATAGATGTGCCATGTAGAAGAAGTCGAGTACAGGGGAATGGTCTCGGTGGAAGGGAAATCATTGTGGTCAAGAAGTGACCTAGAAGACAATAAAATTGTTTTAATCACGCATATGGGTGACCTACGCCATCGTTTCAATCCCCTTCGGGCTTCTGGAGCAACAAACCGTGGTTGTAACGCCAAAATCGGAGTTGAACAGTAAAAGAAAAAAGAGGTGCAGATGGTGTTGGGGTCCCATGCGGAGGTACTAACGGCCCAAGCCGCTTCTCGGGAGATGTACAAGCCTCTAACGAAGGTACATACACCTCATGAAGAGGCATACAGACCTCCGGCAGCCCAAGCAGCTGCTTGAGAGGCGCACAACACCTCAACCGGAGGCACAAAGGTCTTGCGGAGGCGCTAGCACCCCATGCCGAGCCTCGGGAGGTGTCCAGGCATTAGGGCTTCGCGAAGGCGCACAGGCCTCATGACGGAGCCACTAGGGCATCGTGAAGCCTCTAGCGAAGGCGTTAGGGCCTCGTGAAGGAGCCCAAGCCTCTAGTGGAGGCGTGGAGGGCCTCGGGGAGGCATACGGTACTGTGGGAAGCGCTTAAATCCCTTTGTGTGGGGCCTTCGTTGCTGGAAGGGACATACGCAAGGGCATCGCCGAGGAAGAGAGACGAGGGGTTGGTGATAGCAGCGAGATCTGGGTCAGAATACCGATTTAGGATCGTTGCTCTGATACCATGTAGAGAAAGAAGAGAGAAAGCAATGAGATACTTTATTCAAGAGGTCTAGGGGTTCCTATATAGGCTGAAACCCTACAGCACTTACAGAAGGGAAATTACATAAAAGGGCCCCGAAAGGTTACAACTTAATAACCTTAAATAAAGCTAACTCTAACAGGAATAGATAAAAAATCAAGTTCTACAAAGGCATCAGCTGAACAAGTTATGGGGAATCTAAGACTATGGCAAAGGTAGCTTTTGGAAAGACCGGCCAAACCACTAAATCTATCTATAAAAGACCCCACAAAAATTATACAGTTCATGCCGCCATGAACAAACCAAGCATATAAATTTACAGCTAACTTTCGCTTTAATGGGCCAAGATGCAAGTGATTCAGCATATGATTATGAGTTGTAGGGAAAGAGCAAGAAATAGCATGGTTTTTATTGTCTAACAATGTGTCTTTTCGACATCGATCATCATTGCATTTTTTTGGTAGAAGAAAGGGCCACCACCGTATAGGTGTGAGCTCAAAAACTTCACCATTAATCACCAAAAATAATTTTACAACATAACAAATCACCAACGCTAAACACAACTCATTACAAACTCCAACTATCACCTACAACTCTTGCATGAGATGCCGCATTCTCAACATAAAATCTATCTTGTTTGAAGATGACTCCATTTCTGGCAAACCAAATTGCCCAAATCACCACAATCTGTCTCTCTCTATCCATCTCCGTGCCCCTTTAATCTTCACCAATGGATCTCCAAAAATTGGTTGTGTTGTCAACACCCCCAAGCCTCCCTCCAATGATGTTCCAGACCTCCGTCGATGCAACGCATTAGAAAAAAAGGTGATTGACGTTACATCATCCACCTCGTTGAAACATCTTGGACACCACTGTTTTCCCATGTGTATGAATCTCGCCAGTTTGCTCCTGGTCAATAGTCTTTCCCTCATAAAAAGCCACATGAACACCTTCACTCGTGACGGAATCTTCCAATTCCATATTCGCTTGCAATTTGTCTCGCACCCCTCAAGATCGAAAGGCATAGTACCCTTTCAGAGCTTGGTGCGCTTTTTCAATTGAAAAAAAGATGTGCCTTCAGACCCATCGACCCCACCCCTCAGTAGGCTCGTCAATATCCTCCAACTTGGCTAACAACGACAAAAAGGCACGTCACTCGCTGCTCAAAAAGCTATGATATGAATGTTGGGAAAACCAAATGACTTATTCTATTCAATAAGCCCTAGGCTCTCTTATATAGGAGAGTAGCCTATGGGTAAATTACATAAAGAGGATAACAGAAAAATAAAATAACAAAGAGGTACAGTTAATATAAATGCGTCAACACTCCCCCTCAAGATGGAGCATAGATATCAATCATGCTCAGCTTGGACGTACACTTCTGGAATGGGCCTCGAAGTAATGCCTTGGTGAAAATATCAGCAGTCTGATTCTCTGATGTGACATGAGATGTAGCAATGAACCCCTTCTGAACCATGTCACGTATGTAGTGACAGTCAACCTCAATGTGCTTGGTCCTCTCATGAAAAGCTGGGTTATTTGCAATGAACAAGGCGGCCTGATTGTCACACTCCAACATCATAGGAAGAGGTATATCAATACATAGATCTGCAAGTAAAGATTTCACCCACATTATTTCTGTGCTAGCCTGGGCCATTGCCCTGTATTCGGATTCAGCGCTGGATCTAGCTACCACTGTCTGTTTCTTGCTTCTCCACGAAACTAGAGCATCCCCAACATAGACTGCAAATCCTAATGTGGACTTCCTGTCCTTGGGGCATCCTGCATAGTCTGCATCAGCACATGCCGTGATAGAGATCTCCTTTCCTTTCTTGAATAGCAAGCCTGCACCTGGAGATGATTTTAAATATCTCAGAATCATGTGTATTGCATCCATATGGGCCTGACGTGGTTGCTCCATGAACTGGCTCACACGACTCACTGCAAATGATATATCAGGTCTAGTGATCGTGACATACAGTAGTTTGCCTACCAGTTCTCTGTACCTTCTCTTGTCCACCTCTTCTGTGTCATCATTGATGCAGCGTGACCCCAAATTATAGGGCCACATTTATTTAATTAAATAGTAATCAATTTTATTTACGTTTTTAGCGGTCGTAATGGTCTAATTAAATAATTGAGATCGCCTGTGATCTCAACGTTTATTTCGTAGAGTCTAAATGTAATTTGGGTCAATTGAATAGTTTAGAGTCCAATTAAGGTAATTAGAGGTCAATTAGGATAAAATTAGTTGTTAATTTTAATTTATTTACTATTTTTGTAAACCATCTCTCCTATATAAAGAGATGGTAGTCCATCATTTTTAGTCAGTGAATGATTATGAAAATTTGAGAGTTATCTCATTATCTCTCTCTCTCCCTTGTTTCTCTCCTCTCTCCTCTCGCGATCTCCGCGGTTCTCCTCCTTCAACCTCTCGCATTCCCGGCGAGTTCTCTTCTCCAAACCCCTCGTTCCGACGAGTTTTTCTTCCCAACCCTTCCAATTTCTCTTCTCAACCCTTCTCGTTCTTCTACCTAAATCCACCAAAATTATTATTATTTTATTAACGACGTCGCGCCGGATCCCGTCCGCATCAATCATCATAGAGCTTCATACTAGGATCCATTGGTGTCGTAGCAGGTCGACACCCTAGCATACATGTCTCAGTCAATAGATCTGTAACATACTTCCTCTGTGACATTACTAATCCATATGGATTTCTAGCAAACTCCAGGCCCAGAAAGTATCTAAGGACTCCCAAGTCCTTGGTGACAAATTCGGTCCCCAGCCTTTCCTTTGCCTACTTAATGCCCTGCTCATCATCACCTGTAATCAAGATATCATCAACATAAACCATGATTACAATGATACCTCTAGCCGTCTTCTGTACAAACAAGGAATGATCAGCATTGGAGCGTTTATATCCTTGTTTCTCAAAGAGGTCTGAAAGCTTTTGAAACCATGCTCTGGGGCTCTGTTTAAGGCCATAGATGGCCTTATGTAATCTGCAAACCTTGGAACACTCCCCCTCAACAGCAAAACCAGGTGGTTGTTGCATATAGACTTCCTCCTGCAAGTCGCCATACAGAAATGCATTCTTCACGTCCAGTTGATAAAGTGGCCAGTCTCTAGCAACTGCAACTGATAACAGGATCCGTAAAGTGGAATGACGCGCCACAGGGGAGAATGTGTCAAGGTAATCTACCCCATATGTCTGTGTGAAGCCCCGTGCAACCAGGCGTGCCTTGTACCTGTCAATGGAACCATCTGCATTGTACTTCACTGTAAACACCCATTTGCAACTCATCGGGCTGACATCTGGAGGTATAGGAACCAAACTCCAGGTTCCTCTGGACTGAAGTGCCGCCATTTCTTCTTCCATAGCTCGCCGCCATCTAGCATCCTGCAAAGCATCATGATGATTCTGTGGAATGTCTGTAGCTGAAAGTGCCAATGCAAACGTCCTGAAGTCTCCAGATAGCCTCTCAAAAGACACAGCTGCTGATAATGGATATTTGGCACAGCTTCTCTTCGGCTTGCGTAGAGCAATTGGAACATCCAGATCATCTGTGTTCTCACCATGCTCCTGTAATACATCCTGCTGAGAAATGTCGTCAGATCCATCAACATTAATATTTTCATTACATACCATAGGCGAGCTAGTTGACGGGTCAGGACCATGTGCTGGAGGAGGCCTGCGGGTGTAATGGAATGGTAGCGGGGATACTAGCGGTGGCGGTGGTGGTGGCGGTGGTGGTGGCGGTGGCGGTGGTGGTGACGGTGGTGTTGTTTGTGGCAATGGTCGTGGTGGTGCCATTAATACGGCATCAGGAGATATAGGTGGTAGCTGCATGTTTCCAGATTCTGAAAAGTACATAACAGATTCAAAAAATGTAACATCTGCAATGATCATATACCGCCGACGCACAGGATCAAAACACTTGTACCCCTTTTGAGTTCTGGAGTACCCCACAAAGACACACTTGACAGCCCTAGGAGAGAGCTTGTCAGTACCAGGCGACAACTGATGGACGAATGCGACTGACCCAAACACACGAGGAGTAAGAACGAACAAATCCTTGTCTGGATAAATGAGTGAAAAGGGAATCTGTTCATTCAAGACGGATGAGGGCATACGGTTGATTAGGTAACATGCAGTAAGAACTGCATCACCCCAGTAGGAGTAGGGAGCATTACTCTGTATAAGAAGGGATCTTGTGACATCAAGAAGATGACGGTGTTTTCTTTCAGCAATCCCATTTTGTTGAGATGTATCTGCACAAGAGGTTTGGTGAATAATTCCTTTTGAGGAGTAGTAATTGGCCAAAGTGTGGGTGCATAACTCTAAAGCATTATCACTTCTTACAAGTTTGACAGATGTGGAGAAAACATTCTGAATTTCATTTAGAAAATGGATAATAATATTTCCTGCTTCAGATTTATTTTTCATAAGAAACACCCATGACACTCTCGAGAAATCATCCACAAAGACAATATAAAACATGTGTCCCTGAAGATCAGGCACACGACTCGGACCCCAGACATCTATATGAAACAACTCAAATTTGGAGTTACTACTCCGACCTGGACGACTGGGAAAGGACGACCTGTGATGCTTTCCCAACTGACATGCCTCACACTGGATAGGTGTGTGAGAGAGACCATATGGTAGAACCCGACACAACTTCTGAAGCGGTAAATGACCAAAACGCAGATGCCACAGGAGAGGAGATACTTGTCCAGCAGGAGAAGATGTGGTTCCGGCAAATGGGGTCTGGTTCAGACGGTAAAGGCCTCCTTGCTCATAGACATGACCAATCACGTTGCCCGTACGGATGTCCTGAAAAATCAAAGAAGATGGATCAAAAATAGCTCGACAATGGAGATCCTTCGTAATCTGACTAATTGACAACAGATTCATAGAGAAATGCGGTGCATGTAGGACATTCTTCAGCTGCATAGAAGATGTCAATCTAATCTCCCCCTGACCCGTGATAGGGGAGTGCGTGCCATTGGCAATCACTACTGTCCATCCTGGAGGGATCTGAGTGTATCCTGTAAGTAGACTCTGGTCGCCACATAGATGATGTGTAGCGCCCGAGTCCATGATCCATGGCAATGTATCAGATCTACTACTGTGGAGTGCAAGTGTACTACCTGAAGTACTAGTAGATGCAGAGGCAGAAGCAGCAGCATCAGTATGACTCTCTGTAGTCAGTGTTGGACCAGATGGTGGGATAATGCCCTTGAGGCGGGCAACTAGATCATCAAATCGTTGATCCAAGGTAGCAGCAGATGGTGGCTCTATCTGCTCAGCGGCTCGTGCAAATGCAGGGAATCCGTGCTTCGAATAGCATGTGTCTTCATTATGTCCGACTCGGTGGCAATATGTGCATGTTGACCTAGTACGGCCACTCCTTCCACGAGGTCCACGTCAACGGCCCTGTTGATGAAATCCGCGGCCTCTGTTTGCCGCCATGGCTAAGGAATTCTGACTCACAGCTGCTGAAGGTACTGTGATCCTACTCAATCTGTGAAAGGCTTCCTCCATGGGAGGAATAGTCCAATCTGCCAAAATCTGAGACCGTGTTGCCTCATACTCTGGATCGAGTGCAGCGAGAAACACACCCACCATCGTCGCATTCCTGTATGTCTTCTGCTGTTCTGGCGTGGCGGTAAGGGGCATGAAGCTATAGAGCTTCTCGAACATCCCTCTCAGTGATGTGTAGAGAGAATGTAAAGGACGGCCATTCTGCTTTATTGTGAATATATCATGTTGCAGTTGCAGGATCTTCGTTTCGTTCTTTGCCTGAGAATATGTCGCCGCCAGGATATCCCACATGTCTTTGGTTGTGGGTTGATGTAGAATGTCATTGGCAATTCCGATAGCCAATGTGCCAGATAGCCAGACCTTGGCATATGCATCATCTGCCTCCCATGAGGCATGGACTCCAGTCTTCTCTGCAGGCTCAGGTTCGGTAAGAATGTGCTTCTTACCTGTAGACTTCATCATACTCATGAACAGCATTGCCCACAGTTCATGGTTCGTACCATCCATCTTGACAATGGGCGCTGGACCACGAAATGCGCCAATAGATGGGATATCTGCCTTGTTGTCTGACATACTGGAGACGGAAGACTGGAGCGACTGACAGAAGATAATCTTTGTCTACAATGACATAGACGGGATTAGTTGCATGTGTAGACGTCAAGCAACTATCCCCATGAATATGTGCGCGCTACGGTCTGGATTACGTCTGGATACGCGCGCACAGAGTTCACACGCAGGGGCGGCAAGAACACGCTACTCGCGTGTGCAACTGAGACGAAGAGACGCACAGTACGCTACTGTAATGCGCACGGATCTCGCGCACCAATGCGCACAGATGCGCACAGGTGCACGGCTGGAGCGCGCAGGCGCTAGGGCTGGAGCGCGCAGGCGCTAGGGCTGGAGTGCGCGCAGGGCAGAAGGGCTGGAGTGCGCACACGCGCGCACCGATGCGCACAGGCAGTGCGCTACTAGGGCTGGAGTGCGCGCAGGCGATCGGAGAAGAACACCGCCGTAGGCGATCGGAGGTAGGCGGCGTCGAGTAGAGAGAGAGGGGAGAGAGAGGCCGGCGGGTGGGGTGGGCTAGGGTTAGGGTTTCGAGAACTCCGGTCTAGGACCGTCGCTCTGATACCATGTTGGGAAAACCAAATGACTTATTCTATTCCATAAGCCCTAGGCTCTCTTATATAGGAGAGTAGCCTATGGGTAAATTACATAAAGAGGATAACAGAAAAATAAAATAACAAAGAGGTACAGTTAATATAAATGCGTCAACAATGAAGCTAGGGAAGGAGTTTTTCCCATCCCATGCCTCCGCCACCATGCACCCAGGTATATCCGTCATTGCCTCCAACCGAGGGAATCTAATGTCCAGTGACCCCTCTCCACTCCAATCATCAGTCCAAAACCTAAACTCCTTTCCATCTCCAACCAGGGGCCTTAGAAAAGGCTGCATTTCCTGAGCCACATCACATATACCCCTTCAGAAAAAGACAGCCCCGCACCCATCTCCCTTTGGGTGGGAAAGGATAAGCGAAGCTCATAAATCCCCAGAATGAGTTTGCACACCATGTTGTCACAGTCACCCCAAATACGAATCACTCACTTGACAAGAAGAGCTTTGTTCAACTCCTCTAAACTCCTCAACCCGAGTCCATGACGAGTCCGGAAAAACCGCGTTAAGAGTGTGTTTTTAATGTTCGTTCGTGAAAATAAATATGTCGTTCGTTGTAGGCGGCGATCGGAAACAGTCAAGAAATAACCACAATTTTTAATCAAATTTAATCAAGTGGTTTTTATGTTTATTTTACTTGGGCAAGTCCCAAGGTCGATCACAAGGAGGCAAAGGAACAACCTAGAGTTGTGTCTATCCAATTTTGAGTTCGGTTTTCAAGGCGGTCTTTTTTTGGAATTTTTCAATGCAATAGAGGGTGCAATATGCAAATTCGGCCTATTTTAGGGACTAAAATGTCAAATACGTTCAAACGGTGTCCGAAAAATATGAAACTTGGCCGAGATGATAACTATGACAAAATTAGTGCACTGTAATTTTTTTGGAATTTTCTGATGCAATATGAATTTTTTAAGAATTTTTAAATGCAAACAGAATGACTTTCAATATTTAATTATAATAAATATTAAACCTACTTATTTTCAAGATATAAAATTATCCAGGATCTATCACTAGGTGATAGACCTCAGAAAAATCCTAGACCTCAAAAATGTGGGGTTGAATATCTATTAAAAATTAAATACTGAAATATGCTAAATAATTTTTACAGAGCAATTTATGCATGCAAATGCAACGATTTTTAGGCACAATGTCAAGCAAAGTAATCTCTACGATATTTGATTTTTGGGGAATTTTTAGAGTCACGGTTAATTAAAATAAAATCTGAAGAGCACGGACTGGGCAAAATATGGTAATTTCCACAGAATAATTAATTATTAATCAACCGGTCATCACAAAAATGTCCATGACATGTCAAAATGTAGAGAATTAAAAGATGAACAAAATGCTATATTTAAATGAATAAAATGATGCAATGTAGAGGTCTATAATGGATGACAAAGACAGGGGTACAGATGCAAACAGAATAAATAAATAAAAATAATGCAGGGGGGGACAGACTGTTAATTACCTATAAAATGAGGGGTGAATGTGCAATTTTCCCAAGGGGGCACGTGCGCGCGCAATATGAAGACGCTCCGGGGGATGACTGCAATTTGCCCCATCGGTCACGTGCGGAGCACGTGACCAGGGGTATGAGGTCACGCTGACGTCGTCCCCCCACGAACGTGCGGCTCACGTGCGGGGGGTCTCGGCCCTGGAGGCCGGTGGCGGTGTCGGGGCGGGTCGAAGACGAAGGCGGTGCTTGGAGCCTCCTGGTGCTGGTGATGGCTGACGGAGTCGGTGGAGGCGGGTCGAAGACGGAGGAGCGGGCCCGGTGGCGTGGGCGAGGGCCGCTCCAGGCGGAGGACGTCGCTCCTGGCGAAGGTGCCCGGGGGCGTGGAAGAGGGTCCCGGCCTGGCGTGAGTTGGTCGGAGACGAAAGTGGTGGGTGTCGAAGCAGGTGGCGAGGCGTCTGGGGCGGCGGAGATGAAGGTGATGCAGGCGGTCGATGCCGAGATAGAGGCGAAGTCGGTGGAGTAGTTGCTGGCGGCGTGCGAAGGCGGAGATGATGTCGGAGACGTTGGCCTGCCTCTGGCCGACACACGGCCAAGAGGGGGCGGAGCGGCGGAGCTCGGTGAAGTCGAAGAAGACCGGGACGAAGTCGGCGGTGCAGATGGTGGCGTAGCTTCGGGCGGCGAAGAAGATGATTGGCGGTGGCGATGTTTGCGAAGCGGAGAGGAGGGGAAGCTCCGAGCAGAGCGAAGAGCTCGGAGGCGAAGAGATAGAGAGGGAGAGAGGGGAGAGAGAGAGATTACCAGATCGGGTATAGGGCTCGACGGCGTTGAACGGCCGGAGCGAGGCGGCAGGCACGGAGGCAGCACCGCGACGAGGAGCTGGGGCTGCTCGGATCACGCCGGTGTCGAGGGCTGTCACCACCTGAAGATGTAGATCGGCGGATGAATCGGGCTGGTGGCGTCGGGTCTCTTAAATAGGATAGGGTCGGCGAGGGTTACGGGGAAGAGGCGGCCGTTGCGAGGTTTACGGAGGTTTGTTGGCAGCCGGCGGTTGCGGCGAAGGGTTGGTCGGCGCGGGGATATCGACCGGTGGTTGCGAGGGAGGGGGTCAACGGCGGAGAAGTCGGGGTCTGTTGGGAAGAAGACGATGGTGCAGGGGCCGTCCGATCGGCCGAGATCGGACGGCCCTGCTAAGGACGCGTGGCAAAGGGGGAAAGAGAGAAGGCGCAGCACGTGAGGGGCACGTGCCTGGGGGCACGTGCAATGCACGTGCGCGCCGGTTTATATTTTTTTTATAAAAACGATATAATAAAAATGCGAAAATAGCTAACACATGGCGGCCCCTGGGGCTGCCACGTGTCAGCACCAGAAAATTCGAAGGAAAATCATTTTGTAAAATCAAAAAGAGATAGCAAATGACCTCGGATCGAAAAAGTTCCTTCACGAAAAATGCTCGTATCGACGAGATCTACAACTTTCATGAAGACATCAAAGCAAAATTCGGTCAAATATAAAAAGTGAATTTTTGGGGTATCCCATGTACATAGAATACCTTGATTTTTGGTTTTCTAATTTTTTTGTCATTTTTAAACAAGATAAAAAATCCGGAAAATATGGAAAAATCAAAGATAAATAAAAGACATCTAAATCTAATTTTTTTGGATTTTTATTAATAAAGAAAATATGTACATAAAATAGAGGTCAGAAAAGCCGCGAAAATATACAATGTACAAAAGAGACCCAAAACCCAACTTTCACATACGAGCTCCGATTCACTTGAACTTGGTCTTGTTTTGAAGGTAATTGAATGTGCATTAGTTCAAAAGTGAGTAGGATCAAATCGGACACTGGATGGGGAAGATATGTGGCTTTTAGTCCGAAAATCCTAAAACTAGGGTTTGGGTTTTTTGGTCCACTTACCTGGGTTAATTATTTTTTTGTATTTTTTATTTATTCTTGTTAGTGATGTGTACACAGTGGAGGTGGTTTTGGGTTATGCGGTGTTAGCATGAAGGAGTTAAAAATGTGGGAAGTTTAGGCTATTTACAGGTCATTTTTGGCTTGGATTTTTGGCTTCTTATTGTATGCAGAAATTAATGCTAAAATGTAATTCTTATGAAATCATGCCTGAATGCTAATTATGCGAAATAAATGCAGGAATGCAGTTGATTTTGAGGGACTTGAGCTTAATTAATGAGACTTAGAGTGATGGATCCGAGATTCATCATCCCCCTATACTTAAACCATGCTCGTCCCTGAGCATCAAAAAGAACTGCCATGAAGTGAAATGAAGCTGGGTTCCACACCAAGACAATGAGCTGAAGGTGAAAGTGAAACTAACTCAACCTTTAGATTAATAATGTGTCGGAACTTCTGTGAGACTTAGAATTTTAAAATCAACAGCCCTCAAGTTCTACACATCATTGTCACAGTTTTGGCTCAGAAGTCATCTTAGATCAATCCTCTTCCCAAAGTATACCCTATGAACATTGAATAACCGACTCATGTGTGTGAAGGGTTTTAGCTCTTCCCATCCAGAATGCCGGACTACCATGCTCCTCTCCTCTCCAGTAACTCGTCCTCGGGAAGTCAGGTATTTTCTTCTAAGGTCTGTCGTGTTGTGTTCACAATCGAATGAGGGAGAAGATAGAAGAAAGAGAAAAGAACTGGAGGGTGGCCAGTGTAGTCACATCTCCTTGTGAAGATGGCCAGTGTAGCCGAGTCTCCACCAAGATCTGCAGGTTTTCTTGAAGCTTGGACCTTTTTGGTCGGATTTTTATTTGGTAGAATGCTTCTTTGTATTTGGAATTTTTGATGGTTCTGCTTGGATCTTGTTGTGCCCCTACGGATATAGAATCTTTTTGTTCCGTACATTTTTTGGGGTCTTAGAAAAAATTGTGCCCAACCGTCCATCCCTTTTCCGAAGCTTTATTTCAACCCGTACTCCGGTCTTTAGATTTCCACGCTACCAGAAAAGAGACTCACACAGTCTTCCAACATTCCGTCTGGGTTGAGCTAAGTGCATAGTGCGAGAGTGCGAATTAATTCCCTATTCTAGAGTTGTACCCAGAATGAAGAGACCAGGTTAGACACTAAGAGTCAAACGCTGTACATTGTCATGTGGAACTTAAGGAATTAAGTCAAAAAGACCTGAAGCTCTTAAAATCCTATTTCTCGATGAAGTTCCTCTAAAAAAATTAGGTGGATTAAGGTCAAGTCAAGAGTACTCTCGGTTTCTAATCATAACTTGGTTCGGAACCCAATGACTTTTCACAGATGCAAATGCATGCAGTGCTGGATAAAGTGCAGGTGTGTGAAATGCAGACACATTTTTTTTGAAGGATTTTTTTATTTTGACTTCTTTTTTTTGACATTTTATGCAAGGGATTTCTTTTATGCAAAAATGGAATAAGAAGCCTTCTTTTCTTTTTTTTTTAAATTAGTACCCACCCCGTAAATACATATAGACTTACGCGAAAGTACGAGATATGGGTAAAATATATACAAAGTATATATATAGACCCCCCTATACTTAGCGAGTGTTGTTTCCTCAGAGCACAAGAAGCGTAAAGAAGACATAGCTCGGGCTAAGCGTAAGGGAGTGAAAAAATGAAAAGAAAAATGAAGCGGTCTGGATATGTGAATGAAGAGAGTATATACAGGTGGATGTTGGTTCCCCCTATACTTAGGCTCTGGACAGCCTAAGTATGGAAGAAGGGTGGAAATAGAGCGATTAGGAGTCAGGAGAAGAATGATATATACAGATGGCATCGGTCCCCCCCTATACTTAGGCCTTGGCCTAAGTAAAGAAAGAAGTTGTACAAGGAGACCGATGTGGTCGGGAGGGGGGTGGGAATGATCAGATAGATCTTCAATGTCCTCGCTCTGTGTGAAATAGATGACCTCTACTTGAACTGTCTGCTCTTTGGGTGATTCAATATATGGCTTCAGCATTTGTCCATTTACTGAGAAAGGTTGTGCATTATCTTTGAGTTCGGCAATATCCACGCTTCCATTGGTATGCACATCGATGACAATGTAGGGACCCGTCCATTTTGATTTTAGTTTTCCATGAAAAATCTTCAACCGAGCATCAAACAACCACACTTTCTGTCCAGGGACAAAGGTTTTATCTCGAATGTGTCTATCATGCCATCTCTTGACCTTGTCCTTATAAATCGCACTGTTGTCATATGCCTGATTTCGGATTTCAATTAGCTCATTCAGATTTAAGTCTCGACATAGTTTCCTAAGGTGACAACTCCAATTCAACTTTTTGATCGCTCATTCAGATTTGTGAATTAATTCTGCAGGAAGATGACATGGCTTGCCATAGATCATCCTAAAAGGTGAAGTACCGAGTGGAGTCTTATAGGCTGTCCTATAGGCCCATAGAACTTGGTCCAACAGTTTCGACCAATTCTTCCTATCTGGACGAACCAATTTCTGAAGAATACCCTTCACCTCTCTATTAGAAACCTCTGTCATGCCATTAGATTGTAAAAGGTATGGGTTGGCTATTCTATGCTCAAATTTGTACTCCTTGGCCAAAGATCTCATTTCTCTGTTCACAAAGTGGCTACCTCCATCAGAAATCAAAACTTTTGGTATCACAAACCTTGCAATGATGTTATCTTTGATAAACTTACAGACGACTTTTCTATCTGCGGTTCGGGTTGGAATAGCCTCTACCCATCTTGATAAATAGTCAACCGCTAATAAGATGTACTCAAATCCACTGCTGTTGGGAAAAGGACCCATAAAATCAATCCCCCATGCATCAAAAACATCACAGAAAATCATTGGTTGCATAAGCATTTCATCTCTATACGCCATAGTCCCTCCCATTCTTTGACAAATCGGGCATGACCGTACAAATTCGTTAGCATCCTGAAAAAAGGTCCGCCAGTAAAATCCATATTGGAGTACTTTGTGCGCGGTTCTCTTTCCCGAATGGTGTCCTCCAGCCTCGAGAGAATGACAGTGTGTGAGGACACTCTGATATTCCTCCTGAGGAATACATCTTCTCCAGACACAATCCGGTCCTTCATAGAAAAGGAAAGGATCGTCCCAATGGTATTTTCTCGAATCTGACTTTAATCGATCAATCATTTTTTTGGTCCAACCATAGGGAACCTTCTTGAGACAAGATAGTTCACTATGTCGGAATACCATGGGGTTGATTCAATGACGCAAACCGATTCGTCTGGAAAAGTCTCCTTGATTGGTCCGATATCAGGATGATCGTTTGTTTCGATTCGGGAAAGGTGATCAGCAACAACATTCTTTATTCCAGGTTTATCCTTAATCTCCAAATTAAACTCCTGGATTAACAAGAT
Source organism: Ottelia alismoides (assembly GCA_037367405.1). Lineage (NCBI taxonomy): Eukaryota > Viridiplantae > Streptophyta > Magnoliopsida > Alismatales > Hydrocharitaceae > Ottelia > Ottelia alismoides. Next base: position 1,241,037 of record JAZKJV010002186.1, on the reverse strand, counting down.
CCATCTCAAAAGTCGTGCCTTGGCATCCTTCTTATCCATGAGATATCTGATTGCTGTGTGATCTGTGAAAATTGTTACCTTGGAGCCCAATATGTATGATCTGAATTTTTCCAGGGCCCAAACAACCGCGAGCATTTCCTTTTCAGTCACTGTATAATTTCTCTGTGCAGGATCCAACACTTTGCTCGCGTAGTGAATCGCATAAGGAATTCCATCTCTTCTTTGTCCGAGTACCGCTCCGACAGCAAAATCCAATGCATCAGTCATGATCTCGAAGGGAAGAGACCAGTCGGGAGCTTGTAATATCGGCGATTCACATATTTTCTTTTTCAGGAGCTCGAAGGCCTCTAGACATCTGTGATTTACAATAAATTCGGTGTCTTTTCCTAAGAGCTCAGTCAGTGGGCGGGCGATCTTTGAAAAATCTGGAATGAACCGTCGACAAATTCCAACATGCCCTAAGAACGACCTCACTGACTTGACGTTGGTTGGTGGCTTAAGTTTCTTGATCACATCCACCTTGGCAGGGTCCACCTCCATTCCCTTTTTGGAGATGACGTGCCCCAACACGATACCCTCAGTCACCATAAAGTGACTCTTCTCTCAGGAGAGTATCAAATTAACCTCCCTGCATCTCTGAAGGACTCGGTCCAAGTGTGCTAAGCATGTATCAAATGAATCACCATGAACTGAGAAGTCATCCATGAAGACTTCCAGAAAATCACCAACCATTTCGGCAAATACGGCAATCATGCACCGCTGAAATGTGCCTGGGGCATTGCAAAGCCCGAATGGCATGCGCTTGAATGCGTAAGTACCGAAGGGACATGTGAATGTGGTCTTTTCCTGGTCCTCGGGAGCGATAGCTACTTGATTGTAGCCGGAATACCCATCAAGAAAACAGAAGAATGCTTTCCCTGCAAGTCTCTCTAATATTTGATCAATGAATGGCAGTGGAAAGAAGTCTTTCTTGGTCGCAGCATTCAGGCGCCTGTAATCGACACAGACGTGCCACGACGTGGGTACTCGGGTCGCGATCTCTACCCCCTCCTCGTTGGTAACCATCTGGATTCCCGATTTCTTCGGGACGACATGAAGGGGGGCTACCCACTTGGAGTCAGAAATGGGGTAAATAAATCCTGCTTTGCACCATTTCTTTATTTCTTTCTTCACTACTTTCCGAAGATTGGGGTTTAATCTTCTCTGAAATTCACGGGAAGGCCTTGCATTATCCTCAACATAAATTTGGTGCGAGCAGAGAGCGGGGTTTATTCCTACGAGATCCAACACAGTCCAACCTATGGCTTTTCGATTTCGCTCAAGGACTTCGAGTAGTCTAGATTCTTGGTCCACGGTTAATGATGAGCTAATGATCACAGGGAATTTTTCTTTGGGTCCATTGAGGAATGCATACTTCAGCGTGGGAGGTAGTGGTTTCAGCTCTGGCAATTCTGAATCGTCGATCAAGTCTGACTGAATGACTTTTGCTTCTGGCTCAGTATCGGTTGGCGGTGAATCACTGTGTGAGATGTTGGCTACCAATTCCGAAGAAGAGTGAGTCGGATCGCTAGAGTAGAATGGTAATTCGGCCAGAGCCGCGTCCGACTCGTCATTGATATTTCTGGACTATCCCAAAGGTTATGGGACTGACAAATCCGAGAGGATTTCTGTGTCATCAAGGGTGTAATAATCTGGGGTCTAGAAATCTTAGAGACTGCATTGTGTATTATTTCTTCTTCCGAGGATGTGCCTTCTATCTGTATGTCTGGCAGTTGGTCCCATGGCCCAGTGGTTCTGAGGAGATTGCATTCTGATGTTTCGGCATCTTCAGTTGTGGATTCGGAGTCTGGCCTTTGCCACTTTGTTTGTTTCATCTCCAAGTCCACTTCTCCGCCTGGAGAACGGAATTTCATCATGCCAGTTCCATAGTCGAATACAGCCTTAGCGGTTCTTAAGAAAGGTCTTCTGAGAATGATTTGCGATTCCTTCCAATGGTTCGGGGTCTCCATGTCCAGGACAGTGAAGTCCACTTTGTATTCTGTACCCTCGATAATGATGATGGCATTCTTCACTTCTCCCTTAGGTCTTTTAGTGGATTTATCAGCAAATTGGAGTAAAGATGGTGATTTCTTTAGAGGGCCCAACTCCAATCGATAATATAAGGCTAAGGGTAGAAGATTTATTGAAGATCCATTGTCGAGAAGTGTGCGTGTGAATGCTATGCCGCCAATGCGACTCTCCACATAATGGGCGCCCAGATCCCTTTTCTTTCTTGGCAGATGCTGGTTTTTGACGCATTTGGTGGTGGCAACTGTCAAGATATGAGTCTCCACAAATTGACTTGTTCTCTTTGTACGAGTCCTGGTGGGAGTGCATTTTGCCTTCAAGTATTTCTGAAAGGCTGGATTACCGGCTACGTACTGATCAAAGGGTACTTTGACTGTGATGTTTTGTTGGCAGAATTTTTCCATGACTGGGTCATCTTTGATGTTTTTCTTTTGTTTCCCTTTCTTTAGGGCATGGGGGAAAGGAATGGAAGCATTTGAGACAGGAGATAGAGGGCCAGAATCATAAATAAGAGCATCTTTATTCGACTTGGAGTTTTTATTATAATCATAATAATCAAAATCAGGTTGTTGAAAAGGTGACAAAGGTATTTTTGCAGCAACTAGAGGTTCAAGGTCCTCTGCAGACTCCATAGATGCTTTCCCTTTATCTACTGCTGGGATCTTCGGGCGTCCTTCATCTTCCTCCTCGGAAACATCCTCCGCTTGATCTTCCGAGTCTTCATGGTCCGATTCCCTTACCCGGTCAGGTACGACCACGGTCCTTCCGCTCCTGAGTGACATGGCATTGATTTTGTCAAACGAAAGGATCTCATGTTCAGATGTGGAAAAGTCTGAATAGTATACCTGGTTATTGTGTTGAGATGAGTGGAATTTGTTCAAGCTATTGGGGTTAGCTTGAACCTGGGCGGGAATGGTTGTGGCTGGAGCTGTCTGCTCATCCTTCCAACGGGACAAGCGGTTGACATCAACCCATAGATCTTGCAGCTCATTTCGGAAGTGACGAAACTCTTCAAGTATTTGTCTCTGGATGTCGATCGGTTCTTCTAAAGGTTTGGACGACTGAGCTGATTGTCTGGGGGCTTGAGATTGTTGATGGTATTGCTGAGGTTGGTTCTGGCGATTGTAGGGTTGCTGCTGCTTCGGCTGCTGGAACGATGTAGTGTGTTGTGGAGGAAATGCGGCATTATAGAAGGTGGGTGGACGCTGATAAGTCTGACGGTCTCCCATATTACCCTGTCGGGTAGTGTCCTGGGTGTACCAGATGCCATTCACTTCAAATGTCAGAGGCGGGGCTTCCTTGACTGTCTCAGTCGGTGGGGGCGGTTGTTGGGAAAAGTGGGCATAGGATTGATCCTGAGCCCATGTTTGTTGTTGCTCTGCTCCCGGCTGCTCCTGGATATGATGCACATGATAGATCGGGACAGTAGTTGTAATAGGCATCCCCATCTTGGATACCTTCTCGGTGAGCTCCTCCATCTGCTTTGGGAATTGTGAAATCCTACTGTCGATATCGCTCATTCTCTTGTCCACTATTGTCAATTTATCAGAAATAAAGTGCATGTTTGGAATTAAGTCCTCAGCTATTTCTGCAACCGTCTGCTTCCCGCCTTTGGCTTGAAGGGTGTTCAGGGAATCAGTGTATGCTCTACTGGCAATTTGAGACCGGCTTGTTTCCGTCATTTGCTCCAGTATTTTCCATACAGCCTCAGCGCCACGCGATGTGTAATTCCCTCCGCAGGCAGCACTAACTAACCCTTGAGTTTCGTGGTTTAGGCCAGAGTAGAGTGACTGGACTAGGATGTTGTTGTCCAGATCATGGCAGGGACATTTTTGTAGTAGGTCCTTAAACCTATCTCATGCCTCACAGAGTGGTTCATTGGGCATCTGAGAGAAACTGGTGATGTGGGTCCTCATTTGATTGGTCCGGCTCAAGGGGTAGAATTTTTTCAGAAAAAGGTTTTTGAACCTTTCATAAGTCGTCACAATCACCCCCAAGTTCTTTACCCAGTAGTCTGCTTTCCCTTTCAAGGCGAAAGGTAGTGTCGTGAGACGAATGTAGTCTTGGCTGACTTGTGGGTGCCTCAGATTAGAACATATCAGCTCCAGGTCCCGTAAGAATTCATATGGCTCCTCAGTCGTATTACCATGGAATTGAGGTAATTGACTGACAAAATGTGGCTTTAGTTCATAGTGGATCTCTGGCTGTGCTGGCTGCAAATAATTCCACACTCTGTACTGTCCAGGTTGTATGCGGCTTCCATTGGCACTTCTCCCCCAGCATTCATTTGTTCGAGCTGCTCCCTCAGTAACTGTTGTTGCTGCTCAGATGCAGCCAGTCTTGCGAGAATCATCTTCATTGGATCTTCATTATGTTCATCTTCAGGGTCTTTCTTGGAAGACATCTTGGGTGGCATCTCTTTTTCTTTATCTGGAGAATATAAAGGGTTTGAGTTAATATATTGGAAAGAATTGATGTAACAGTTATCCTCGATCTTTTGTGGTGAGAAATAGACAGGGTGAGTCTGTCCTCCTTCTAGGAGGAAGAAGGAATAGGGTTCTTGGGAAGGGTTTCCCGGAGGCCAAGCAGGTCCAGGGTAAGAGTCTCTCTGGGCTTTTGAGGTTGGGGAGTTTGTGGTAGAGAGAGACGAGCCTGAACAAGAATTACCACAGTCCTCCATTCTCGGGGTCAACAAGATGTTTTATGATGTAGACACAATTGTGCGGTATTCGTTGATGAACTATTTTCTACGCACAATCCAAACACAATTCAAGGGTTATTTCACCAACTCACACAATGAAGCCGTAAGAGTTCGGCTATTATCTTTTCAATTTTAGTTGGTGATAAATTCAATCTTGCAAGTCGTTTAAACGAGCTGTTAGGTTTGGAGCTGGGCTCTATCCTAATGTGCGTCTCTCTCCTCGCTGCAAGATAAAATCAAACAATGTCGGGGTTGCTTTCCCGCAGAAATTCTTGATTTTATGGGTTTTTAAGATCGGCTATATTTAGCAGTCCCAATTTTAATGAGGTGATCACTAAAGAATTTAGATGAACACAAATACACGTCTACCGTCCAGTCCCAATTTCCTTTAGATTTAGGTGATAAAACAAGAGAGAGGAATTCGGGAAAAGCCGATGCACGCGGAAAACTATGATGAATGCTCAGTTAGAAGACTTACAGTGCCTCCTCGCAATCTCCATGTGGGATGCAATACAGAATTGAAAAATTTATACTAAATACGTGCAAGCCGATGAAAACCGCACCTCAGCAGAAAGTTCTATTAGCGGGAAGAATTGAGTTGAATTTGGCTAAGTTGAACGATCTAATGTGCGTCTCAGTTAAAGTGCAGTGTGGCTTAAGATCCTACGAGCACAATCAAAAATAAAAATGCTCTAAGAGCCGTATGTGCAGGTCTATCCTAATCGCCACTCAAGTCGGGCCCCACCCTCTCCGGAGAGTGAAACAGGCCACGACACACCACAAATAGAGTTCAGAGTCTTTTTACACACGCGAGAGTCCAAACGGACACCGCTATAAATGAGCAGAAATTAAAATTTGCAGAAATTAAAAACCTAGACTCTACGCTCTCTCACGACTCGACTCGATTTTAAATTAATTGCGGTTTCTTCGGATGTCGGTGAAGATGCGTCGGTCTCTTGAAAACCGCTCCACGTGCGTCGGGTACCTCGCAAGAAAAATAAGAGAGAGAATGTAAGAGAGTGACTCAAAAAATAATAAAATAAGAAAATAAATGCTGAAAAAAAATTATGGAATTTACAGTGAAAATTTCGGGGATCAGACTACCCGAATTCGAAAAACTGAACAAAAAATTTCAAAACAAAAATCTAAGCCGTTTGCCTCCCTGGCAACGGCGCCATCTGACGAGTCCGGAAAAACCGCGTTAAGAGTGTGTTTTTAATTTTCGTTCGTGAAAGTAAATATGTCGTTCGTTGTAGGCGGCGATCGGAAACAGTCAAGAAATAACCACAATTTTTAATCAAATTTAATCAAGTGGTTTTTATGTTTATTTTACTTGGGCAAGTCCCAAGGTCGATCACAAGGAGGCAAAGGAACAACCTAGAGTTGTGTCTATCCAATTTTGAGTTCGGTTTTCAAGGCGGTCTTTTTTTGGAATTTTTCAATGCAATAGAGGGTGCAATATGCAAATTCGGCCTATTTTAGGGACTAAAATGTCAAATACGTTCAAACGGTGTCCGAAAAATATGAAACTTGGCCGAGATGATAACTATGACAAAATTAGTGCACTGTAATTTTTTTGGAATTTTCTGATGCAATATGAATTTTTTAAGAATTTTTAAATGCAAACAGAATGACTTTCAATATTTAATTATAATAAATATTAAACCTACTTATTTTCAAGATATAAAATTATCCAGGATCTATCACTAGGTGATAGACCTCAGAAAAATCCTAAACCTCAAAAATGTGGGGTTGAATATCTATTAAAAATTAAATACTGAAATATGCTAAATAATTTTTACAGAGCAATTTATGCATGCAAATGCAACGATTTTTAGGCACAATGTCAAGCAAAGTAATCTCTACGATATTTGATTTTTGGGGAATTTTTAGAGTCACGGTTAATTAAAATAAAATCTGAAGAGCACAGACTGGGCAAAATATGGTAATTTCCACAGAATAATTAATTATTAATCAACCGGTCATCACAAAAATGTCCATGACATGTCAAAATGTAGAGAATTAAAAGATGAACAAAATGCTATATTTAAATGAATAAAATGATGCAATGTAGAGGTCTATAATGGATGACAAAGACAGGGGTACAGATGCAAACAGAATAAATAAATAAAAATAATGCAGGGGGGATAGACTGTTAATTACCTATAAAATGAGGGGTGAATGTGCAATTTTCCCAAGGGTGCACGTGGAACGGAGGGCTTGGCGCGCAATATGAAGACGCTCCGGGGGGTGACTGCAATTTGCCCCCTCGGTCATGTGCGGAGCACGTAATCAGGGGTATGAGGTCACGCTGACGTCGTCCCCCCACGCACGTGCGGCTCAGGTGCGGGGGGTCTCGGCCCTGGAGGCCGGTGGCGGTGTCGGGGCGGGTCGAAGACGAAGGCGGAGCATGGAGCCTCCCGGTGCTGGTGATGGCTGACGGAGTCGGTGGAGGCGGGTCGAAGACAGAGGAGCGGGCTCGGTGGCGTGGTCGAGGGCCGCTCCAGGCGGAGGACGCCGCTCCTGGCGAAGGTGCCCGGGGGCGTGGAAGAGGGTCCCGGTCTGGCGTGAGTTGGTCGGAGACGAAAGTGGTGGGTGTCGAAGCAGGTGGCGAGGCGTCTGGGGCGGCGGAGATGAAGGTGATGCAGGCGGTCGATGGCGAGATAGAGGCGAAGTCGGTGGAGTAGCTGCTGGCGGCGTGCGAAGGCGGAGATGATGTCGGAGACGTTGGCCTGCCTCTGGCCGACACACGGCCAAGAGGGGGCGGAGCGGCGGAGCTCGGTGAAGTCGAAGAAGACCGGGACGAAGTCGGCGGTGCAGATGGTGGCGTAGCTTCGGGCGGCGAAGAAGATGATAGGCGGTGGCGATGTTTGCGAAGCCGAGAGGAGGGGAAGCTCCGAGCAGAGCGAAGAGCTCGGAGGCGAAGAGATAGAGAGGGAGAGAGAGGGGAGAGAGAGAGAGAGAGATTACCAGATCGGGGATAGGGCTCGACGGCGTTGAACGGCCAGAGCGAGGCGGCAGGCACGGAGGCAGCACCGCGACGAGGAGCTGGGGCTGCTCGGATCACGCCGGTGTCGAGGGCTGTCACCACCTGAAGATGTAGATCGGCGGATGAATCGGGCTGGTGGCGTCGGGTCTCTTAAATAGGATAGGGTCGGTGAGGGTTACGGGGAAGAGGCGGTCGTTGCGAGGTTTACGGAGGTTCGTTGGCGGCCGGCGGTTGCGGCGAAGGGTTGGTCGGCGTGGGGATATCGACCGGTGGTTGCGAGGGAGGGGGTCAACGACGGAGAAGTCGGGGTCTGTTGGGACGAAGACGATGGTGCAGGGGCCGTCCGATCGACCGAGATCGGACGGTCCTGCTAAGGACGCGTGGCAAAGGGGGAAAGAGAGAAGGCGCAGTACGTGAGGGGCACGTGCCTGGGGGCACGTGCAACGCACGTGCACACCGGTTTTTAATTTTTTTTATAAAAACGATATAATAAAAATGCGAAAAACAGCTGACACGTGGCGGCCCCTGGGGCTGCCATGTGTCAGCTACAGAAAATTCGAAGGAAAATCATTTTGTAAAATCAAAAAGAGATAGCAAATGACCTCGGATCGAAAAAGTTCCTTCACGAAAAATGCTCGTCTCGACGAGATCTACAACTTCCATGAAGACATCAAAGCCAAATTCGGTCAAATATAAAAAGTGAATTTTTGGGGTATCCCATGTACATAGAATACCTTGATTTTTGGTTTTCTAATTTTTTTGTCATTTTTAAACAAGATAAAAAATCCGGAAAAAATTGGAAAAATCAAAGATAAATAAAAGACATCTAAATCTAATTTTTTCGGATTTTTATTAATAAAGAAAATATGTACATAAAATAGAGGTCAGAAAAGCCGCGAAAATATACAATGTACAAAAGAGGCCCAAAACCCAACTTTCACATACGAGCTCTGATTCACTTGAACTTGGTCTTGTTTTGAAGGTAATTGAATGTACATTAGTTCAAAAGTGAGTAGGATCAAATCGGACACTGGATGGGGAAGATATGTGGCTTTTAGTCCGAAAATCCTAAAACTAGGGTTTGGGTTTTTTGGTCCACTTACCTGGGTTAATTATTTTTTTGTATTTTTTATTTATTCTTGTTAGTGATGTGTACACAGTGGAGGTGGTTTTGGGTTATGCGGTGTTAGCATGAAGGAGTTAAAAATGTGGGAAGTTTAGGCTATTTACAGGTCATATTTGGCTTGGATTTTTGGCTTCTTATTGTATGCAGAAATTAATGCTAAAATGCAATTCTTATGAAATCATGCCTGAATGCTAATTATGTGAAATAAATGCAGAAATGCAGTTGATTTTGAGGGACTTAAGCTTAATTAATGAGACTTAGAGTGATGGATCCGAGATTCATCAGTCCACCATCCTCCTTTGCACATGTAACCGTCCTCTAATCCACCAGCGTGAACATACGTATCTGCCACCTCGTCGCCCAAAAGAAATGCCTCATAATGCCTTCCATCCTACTCATAATACCAACCGGCATGATTCTCGATGACAAGAAAGAATAGGAATGGCAAACAAAACCGACTGCAACAGTACCAGCTTGCCACCTCCCCTCGATAGACAGATCGACTTTCCAACCGGCCAACCACTGCTCCAACTTCTCGATCACCGGTGACCAATCAACTTTGAGCAGCCTGCCATCGAGCAGCGGCACCCCTGGTATCGAATTGGAAGGTCTATGCGTAGCGATCTCAACCAAGCAACACAATCTCTAATCTCTCCTTCAGTCAGCCTAAAAGCGACAAACTCCAATTTTTCTCTATTAAGCTTTAACCTAGAAACGTCACCAAAAATGTCCATTATCAGGGAGAGGTTCCTGCATCTGTCAACCCTTCCCTCCATAAATAGAATCGTGTCATCAGCGTGCTGGAGGATGGGATTAGAGATAACTCCCCTCGAATAACCCCTAATCAGCCCACCAGAGACAGCTCGTTCTACTGTAATCACCAACGCATCAGCCACCAGCACAAACAGTAACCGAGCCAAGGGGCACACCTAGCGAACACCCATTTGTGATTAGAAGTATCCATCTTTCGACGTTCATTCACCAACACCGCACAGGATGTCGTCGTAACACACCTCTTCATCTAAGCTATCCACTTATCCGGAAAGCCTCGCTTGTGTAACGAGGCCCACAGGAATCGTCAGTCTACACAATTGTAAGCCTTCAAGAGGTCAACCTTCCACAAGATCCCCTTAACCTTCCTTCTGCGACAATCAGCCATCATCTCTGATGCCATGACCACATTATCTATCAGTTGTCTGCCGGGCAAGAACGCACTCCACACAGGGGAGATGATCCTGTCCAACGCTCGCTTAAGATGGTTGGCCATCAGCTTCGCAATAATGAGATACACTGCATTAGATAGCGCAATCGGTCTGAATTCCTCAATTCGCACCGCACCATCCCTCTTCGGGAGGAGAGAAATAAACTTGTTGATACGATTAAACCCATAATTTTCCTCTTTAAATTCCGCCACCATCTGCACAAGCTCCTCCGAGATGACATCCCAGAACTCCATGTAGAAGAAAATCGAAAACCCATCACGGCCCAAGCAGCCAGGCAAGTTCAACCCAAAAACTGCCTCACGTACCTCTTCCACTCCAAAACCCCCTATCATACCCTCAGCCTCCTATGTAGACACCCGACTGACCCTAAACCCTAAACAAGATGACACGTAGTGTATAGATCGCATGCTCATCTCCCTAAAGTATTCTGTAACAACTCTCACCACATCTCCCTCCCCGTGGAACCTCTCCGATCCCACCTCTATCGAATGGATCAAATTCATCCTTCATTTGTCGCTTGCCACTACATGGAAGAAGCGAGTATTAGCATCTCATTCCTTCAGTCACCTTTGTCTCAATCTATGTCGCCACTCCATTTCACTCTTTCTATCCTCCTCCAGAATCTTTTAAACCAGACTCCTACGCATCAATTCCTCTGCCTCCAAATCCCTCGCGTCCTCCATCACATCCAATCTCCCCAATTCATCATGTACATGATCACATATCATTTGTAGTTACTCCCATGAACTCCAGCAGTCTCTGCCTTAACGTTGCCAGCTTATGAGCAAACCTCACCGTGGCAGATCCCTCCGCCTCCAGATCCGACCAGAAATTGCCCACCAAGTCCCAAAAACTTGGCTCCAACATCCAACTTCTCTCAAACCTGAAGTAGGAACCATATCCCCTACCATTGCAGGAGTCAAAACATAGTGGCATGTGATCCGATCTCTATCTAGGAAGAGACATGACCGTTGCCAAGCTGAACAACTCCATAGCTTCAGCATACAGAAGAAACATGTCAGGGCACGATCGAGAAGAAGAGTTTCTCCAAGTGTATTCACAATCTGAGGCATCCAGAACCTCCAGAGCCAGCTCCTCCACCACCTCACCAAACTGACCAGAGCATGGGCCTTGTGCCCCTCTCCCCCTTGGGCGATCATCCGCGTAGAGTGACATTAAGTCACCTGCCACGAGACAATCCATCTTCGAGAATTCGTCACGAATTTGCCTGAGCTCATCCCATAGAGCCAAATTGGTGGATGCCCATGTGCAACCATACACAGATGTAACCACAATGCGATAAAGATCCGCCTTACTAAACAACACCGAAACCGAGTGATTGAGCACCACTTCATTCTCCAGCACGAACGAGTCATCATTACAAGCCACTACAATTCCACCGAGCTACCATCTATTAATATCGTACAAAAAACATTTAGATGGGGGCCCGATGTGGATTCCCAAATCACAGACTCCCAAGAACCAGACCTAGTCTCTTGAAGACAAACAATATCTGCCCTCCACTTGACCATCAAGGATCCAACCGCCATGTGCTTGTCTGGATGTCCCAGACCCCTAAGATTCCACGTCACCACCTTCCAAGGTTGTAGAAATCGGTACTCAGTCGGCGGAGTCACTGACTAAGGATTACTTGGCAATCGGGCAACTAATCGGATTTAGTCAGTCATTAGTCGGTTTTAAATTTTTTTAATTACTTTAGACATATAAATCATTTGTATACATATATTCTTATATATTTGCATAGATTTGCACATTTTCTATACTATCATAATGAAACAAAAGAAGTCATTGGCTTTAATATAACATTAAGCATAAGTTTGCTTTAACAAAGCAAAAAATAAAAAAAAAAGTTCTATGTAAAAGTCGACCGAGTAGTCATCCGACTAGTCGGCTCGATTAATTCGGTTGGCCGACTAGGCCTAGTAGAGTCAGCTACCCCCCCCCCCCCCCCGACTCGACTTCGGCCGATTTTACAATATTGCCACCTTCATTGAGGAACAAAAGGGAGTCCCCTACTACCACCACACTAATAACCCTTGCAAGTTGCAACCTCCTGTTCCAAGCGCCTCCCCTCATCTCCTCCCACAGCCTTAGTTTCGCGGCTTACCATGTTGTTTTCATCCACCCCATCACATTGTGCCTCCTCTTCCTCCCCTTTCCCTGACCAGATCACTCTCGACGATGATCCACCTTCCTTCCCCTATGCACACTTCCCCACGCGCGTCTCAAACTCCATGTCCAAGAAGCTGGAGTCCCATTCCGCAACACTCGTACGACACCTTTTTCACGAGAAAGTAAGGATTCCAACCCTGAGGAGGTCCCCCCCCCTCCCCTCCCCCATTGTGGTCAGCCCCGCCCCACCTCTCCGCTCCTCCAACCCCCTTCCACCAGTCTTGCGATGCGCCGCCCCCCCTGCCTTGCTTCCCCGCTTTCCAAATCTCCTCTCGAGCCCCTCTGCCACTTTGCTTGTTGGAGAGCTCTCCACTCGAAACCAAGGACCAGCACCTTCCGCCAAAACCCCCGCCCTCCATCATCCTTCGTTCCGAGGATACGACAGCACCCCCCTTCACCACGCCAGAGGACCCCTCGGAGCCAGAGCCCTCAACCAAAAGCTTAAGACTCACAAGAAGGTTCGGGTCTAAAGTCCCCATGTCGAAGCATCCCCTCCTTGATGGTGATCTGCCCGAGGTGTTGGGCCAAGCCCGTGCAGCAATCAGCCGAGGTGTTGGGCGATCATCATTGCATCTTCTTAATATGTTCTTCATCGCATCTTCTTAATACGTTCTTCGTCGCTTTGTCCTTTATTTTAAAGCTAAAAGATGACTACAATTTAGTGATCATCCAGGATAATTTGTTTTCTCACGGTAACAATGGTTGTATTAGGATTTAATAAATTTAAAGGTGGGCTATACGAGGGCAGAGTTTTTCTTCAAAAAAAACTACTGAATGACTATTTTGAGGAATGGCAGTTTGTGCATTTCAAAACCAAAAAAATAAGCTTTGAACTTCTAGGGAACAATATCTCCAAAACTTCAAAACCAAAAAAATAAGCTTTGAACTTCTAGGGAACAATATCTCCAAAAGCCCGCTCCCGTCTTAATGCGAACATCAAAAGAAAAGACTGGAATATTTCTAAAACTGACCTTTAGAAGGGGTGTATGTTGCTTCTTTACCTGTAAATAAGATTCAGATGTCAAAATATCACATGCAAATCTAGGCCATGAAAAGCAAACAAAACAATGTTGTTCAACATGATAACAAGAAAGAATAGGACGTAAATGAGCAATCAACACCAGATTATATCTAAAACTGCCAAATCCAGAGTTTAATATAAAGCAAGCAGAAACTAGCATGATACTGAATTTGGCTGCAGCCCGATATGGGCACTGGGCACTGCTTGGACGAGACTAACATATGTGGGAGGAACATAGGGACCTCATTTTATGACACATCTATCCTCAGATCATTGAGGGGAGATATGCTTATTTGATTGTCACATAAGCGTTTGTCATCATTATTTGGAGAGGGGAGGATGGATTTAGTTAGGAGGGAAAATATTCAGTGAGAAAGGCATACATAAGACAGGAAACTATTCAGTGAGAAAGGCATACATAAGACAGGAAACTACTCCCGACAAAAGAGAGTCGGATCAGAATTGCATGACTAATTTGATTGCCAGATGTCTATCCCACCATTTGGTAAGAAAGGTGGACTTGATCCATGACAACTTCAGTAGGAAAGGCATTCTCAGATAGAAACAACTTTCAGAACACAGAAAATATGTTGCTTCAAGATAGAATGATACTGGATTATTGCGTACACTGAAGCTTCGATTCGTATACCATAATTCCAAGGAACAGATTTCTCACATAGGCACAGATAATATTCCCTATGAAATCACTAATATGTATTGCTTTGCATACGGGTGAATAGTAATACAAATCATTTTTGTTTGCACTTGCTAAGGAGATGGGTGAAGAATGGGTAAGCCGGATCGATTGGTTACTTTTCAGAGGAAAGTTTGAAGTTCTGGCACTGGGATGGAATTTCCTATGCACTGACTATAAAATCACAACAAAAACAAAGCCTTTTCCCACAATTAAGTAAGGTCGGCTACATGGATTTTCCGCCTCCATTCAGACCTAGTCTGAGTCATTCTCGGGATTAAATCCAAATAACTAAGATCCCATCGGATATTCTCATTCCAACACTTCTTGGACCTTCCTCGCCCTCTCTTAACTAGCTCAACATCCCAAATCTCTCATCTTCTAATCGGTGCATCAACCGATCTTTGCAAATGGTCAAACCATCTTAAGCAGTTTTCTCTCATCTTATCCTCTATCGAAGCTACACCAACTTTCCTTCTGATCGTATCATTCTAAATCCGAACTTTTCGTGTATGACCACACATCCACCTTAGCATTTTCATTTCCGCTATTGTCATTCACTGCACATATCTACGGTGCACATGCCAACATTCTGATCTATAGAGCATAGCAGGTCTCACGACTGCTTTGCAACACTTTCCTTTGACTTCCAAAGGGTTTTCCTATCACAAAGAATAGTAGAAGCTCCTCTCCATTTTAGCCAACCTGCATTTATTCTATGAATAACATCCCCATCAATTTCTCCATTTTGTTGTAAAATAGATCTCAAGTATCTAAAAGGACCTTTCTTTGAATGTTATTGTTGCCAATCTTCACCTCAAGTCCCCCACCATTGTTTCCATCAAATGTGCACTCCATATATTCAGTCTTAGCCCTATTTATACGAAATCCTTTAGTCTCTAGGACATGTCTCCAAACATCCAGCTTCTCATTTACTCTATTTCTTGTCTCATCAATCAACACAATGTCATCAGCGAGTAACATATACCAAGGTACATCATCCTGAATGTGGCTAGTCAACTTGTCTATAATCAAAGCAAAAAGGAATAGACTCAAAGCTGAACCTTGATGCAGACCAATGCTGATGTAAAAATAGCCCATCTTCTCAGACTGGATCCTTACACAAGATGAAGCCCCATCATGTATATCCTTTAGGTTAATGTATAGGATAGATATGTGTCTCTTATCCAAAACTCTCCACAATAATCTCCATTGGGATTGAATCATAAGTCTTCTCCAAATCAATAAAAATCAAATGGAGGTTCTTTTTTAGCTCTATAAATCTCCATCGGTCTCCTCAACAAATGGATAGCATCAATAGTTGAGCGGCCTGGCAGGAATGCGAATTGGTTTTCAGTTACTTTGGAAACTTGCACCAACCTTCTTTCGATCATACGTTCCCATGTTTTCATAGTATGACTCATCAGTTAGATACCTCTATAATTCAAACAAGTTTGAATTTCTCCTTTATTCTTATAAAGAGGCACCACAATGCTTCTCCTCTATTCTTCAGGCATTTTCTTGCTTCACCAAATAACATTGAATAAATTTAAGAGCCAAGTCGAACTCCGTTCACCTAGAACTCTCCAAATTTCTATAGGAATGTCATCATGTCCTACCCGTTTCCCATGTTCCATAACCTTTAAAGCAGCATCTACTTCCTTCCTTTGTATCCGTTTATAGCTTGCACGATTCAGATAACAATCACTACCAATAAGATCTCCCAAAGTAATCTATGTATTCCCTTCCCCAATGAAAAGCTTTTGGAAATATTGCTTCCATCTAGTCTCTATATAATTTTGAGTAACAAACACATGACATTCCTTATTTTTGATGCATCTCATTTGAGAAAGATATTTGATCTTCATTTCTTTTGCTTTGGCCAATCTAAATATATCCTTTTGGCCCTCCTTTGAGTCAAGTTTTACGTACAAAACTCCATAAGCTTTTGACTTAACTTCACTTACAGCCATCTTTTCTTCCTTCTTCGTTATTTTGTAGTGTGCAACAGCTTCCTCAGTTCTATCCATATACATAACTTTAAAGCAAGCTCTTTTAATTTTAAGCTTCTCTTGCACCCCTTCACTCCACCACCAAGCCTCTTTTTGTCCTGGAACATAGAAGGAAATATTGCGATATTATGAGACCGATTTCGGTATCGATAAGCCGATATATTCTCCTTTCCAGGTCATTCCTTCACAAAAGATCGTCCATATGGGCGATATTTCGGTGATATATCGCCAATATATCGTCGAAATATCGTATCGATACGATATCAATATCGATATTGCCTTCCATGGCCTGGAACCCCTTAGATTCGTCTAGCATCTCTTTGACTATAAAATGAACACGTAAAATTGTCATTCCTATCAGGCAAGGAAATAATAGTATACATAAAAAAACAAATGGATGGGACTGGATGTACACGAAAAGTATATAGAAGAGATGAAGATGATGTGGGTATCGCATCTAATGTGATCTAAATTTTGGAGATGTACAAAACGGGTCGTCCATAATACTCTAATTTGATGATGCAAGAAATTTGAAGAAAAATCTTGCAATAAACAAGGAGAATAAAGAAATGCAGGACGGAAACTATTAAGAAGGATACGACATTTCTAGATCCAAGCATGTGTATGGCATATCTATGTACCGCACCCACTTAAAATGGGAAAAGACTTGATGGAAGTGATGGTGGTAAAATAATTCATATCTACTAATAACTATAATAACCATATAGAAAATGGCTATATGAGTTGTAGAGTGCTAAACAAGGTTGCAAAAGTCAGTAGTCGGTACTCGATCGGTCGGGTCACTGACTAAGCATTAATCGGCAGTCGGGCGACTAATCGGATTTAGTGACTTTAATCGGCTTTGAATTTTATGATTATTTAAACATATAACTCATTTATACATATATTTACATAGGATTTGTACATTTTTATACTATCATAATAAATAAAAGAAGTAATTGAATCTAAATAAAACATTAAGCATATTGTAATAAGTTTGCTCATGAAAAACAACAAAATATGGTATCTCTAAGCAAAAATTAATCGAACGGTGTGTCTAGTCGGAATTAGTCGGTACTCGGTCGGCCACCCCACCGACTAGACTAGTCGGACCTAATAGTCGGGCCAGTCGGGCGACTTTTACAACACTGGTGCTAAATATTTCAAAATATGGATAAGTACCAATATTAAGTAAAAATATGCACATTTTTTCCTCCAAAAATGATTATTGGAAAAGCCTGTGATTAAGACTAAACGTGACCTTGCTAAATAAAAGATTCTGGCATACATTTATTTTTCTATCGTTTCGTGTTCTTTGCATGGACTTGTGCTTCTGAGACAGGTATAGCTTCTAAATTTACCGTTAACATAACAAGCAGTCAATTGTTTTTCAGATTTTTCAAAGCCTCTATCCTTGTACATGTTAGAGTTATGTACTAAGCAAGACTTACTCTCAAGTTCCTGTCTATAAAATTCGTAAATTTTCAGCAAGAGAATATGTAATTTTCAGAGAAACCATCCTTATTCATGAGCACATACAAGACCCACTTCGAGAGGTGGGCAATGTTCCACGTTTCAGACCATTCACTCCAAGTCCTCCCTCCACAAGGATGCACGCACCTTGCCAGAGGCATTCCTCATCCAACTTCCAATACTGCTTAGAAAAATCATCAGCATTTTTTTGGCAATCCCAATAGGCATGAAAAAAAAAGAAAGTACGTAAATGGGTAGTATTGAAAGGACTGATTTTAAAAAATTTAGTCTACATCTTCTGTCTAGAACCATAGAAGACCTTCCTTCCAATCATTTACCCATCTTCATTACAAAAGAAGCCTAGTAACCATTCTAATTGTAGTGCTCAAGAAAGGTATCCCCAGGTGTGTAAGAGGGTCCAGTCAATGTAGATTGTACCATCAACCAAGCTAAAGAAGTGGAATTTCGGTGTAGAGAATACCATCTAGCAAGCTAAAGATGTCAAATCATTCAATGAGCATTATGGTGGCATATGCCTGATTCCGACTACCCTCAATAAAGAAGTTTCTGCATACTGCCACATGAAAATATATAGTCAGAGCCTTATCCTCTCAAAAATCCTGCCATCAAACCAGTTTGGCAAACACTAGTGGCTCCCATTGCCAAGGCATCAACAGCAGTACAAACAACATATGGGCAACGGTGATAGATGAGAGTTTGGGAACTGAAGCTGGAAATGGCGCTATGGGAGGGGTGACGGGATGGGCCTCTCTCATCCAACAGAGAAGGGTAAATCGAAGCTGACGGAACCGATTCTGAAGGATAAATTTATGGTAAAAGCATGAGGGTCGATCTCACTCGAAGAAGCCAAGTGGATAAGTCTGTGTAGGCAATGCTCACATCTAAACTAGCTGTCAAAGTGTGAACGTTTTTTTTGTTACTGATGTGGAGATGATGGTCACATGGCGAAGGCATGCCATCATGCTGACGCCATTTGCTTCTGCTACAACCGTCATAGGCATAAGCGAAACTCTTGTGTGCTAAAGGGTGTCCGGCAGAGCGTCTCAAAGGAGTCGAAGTCAATAGAGGTCCCAGGGAAGAACATGATTGAAATCGTGCATCAATTATTGAGCGCGGTTGGGAAGGTCGCATCAAAGGTCGATATTCTAGAAGGGCTAGTTGATGGGTAGGGGTCTGAGGAGGAGCTTCGGAGGATGAAAGAGGAGGTTAGTTGGGCTAGGGCCGATGGGCTCATTGTGGATGTTGGGTGGCTTGTTGAAGGCGCTTTGTGCATCAGGGGTCTTTCAATGTTGAGAGCAGGTGAGGTCATGGCAAAGAGCCTGAGGGGTTTTCAAGGTTGGATGGTGATCCTTTTTGGTGCAGATCAACCGAAGATATCACAAAGGAACTCAAACCAATGGTGATGAAGGTGGAGATCGAGGGATCGGAGGTCGCACAATAGAGAAGATAGGAGTTGTAGGTGGGAAAGACGAGTTTCCAAATTTGGCTTGACCCTTAGAACGGAGTTGGCATGTGAGGAATAGCGGAGAAGAAGGTGGAGCGACCGTTTTCATTAGTAGACGGTCATGGTGTAAGATATGCGGCAAGATTTGTGCCATATCTGGAGAGTGTAATGGCTGGTGAGAGGTAAGGGTCAAGGTTTTAAAAAACGCGCCTCGAGGCGCTGAGGCGTACGCCTCGAGGCTTTTTTCACTAAAAACTGCCTCAAGGCGCAAGAGGCGTTACTGAAAATGGCAACGTACGCCTTGAATGTATGAGGCGTTCCACGAGGTGGTGAGGCGCTGAGGCGTTTGTGGGGTGTACGCCTCATCTGGAAAATATTAAAAGCCCCAAAACCCACAAAATTTTAGAACCTGGAATGTTGGAACCCTAAGTATCGACGCCGACGGCGGAGGTGCTGGGCTCGTGAAACTCGATATTCTCCCCTCTTCTTCCCCAAGTAGAAAGTTTTATCCTCTCTCCTATACATTTCAGCAGATCCTCTTCGCCCTTCACGTCGGATTCTTCGGTTGACACGCTGTCGGCTCGCCGTCGACTCAATCCCTGAGCAGTGGTGCTGCAACCTGCATCCTTTGAAGGTTTCATGTTTTCTTCTACTCAAAATCTGTTGTTGTGTACTCTTTTGTAAATAAATCCTTATTAGAAGAGTTCTACTTTGCTTTATTTATTTGGTTTTGTTTATCATGTATGATGTAATGCTCTATAGTCTATGCCACTTTCAAATTTCAGAAATGGCTCCAAGATTGAATAAGGAGCATGATGGTGGACGTGATAGATCGGATATTGCATGGAAATATTGTAAAGAGGTTGAGTTAGAGGGAGAACAAAAGAAGAAAGGATACAAATACGTGAGTTGTAACTTTTGTAACAAGATCATTACACGTGGTATTGCGAGATTAAAAGAACACTTGGCGAGAAGTCACAAGAATGTAAGTGGTTGCCCAAATGTACCGCCAAAACTGGAGAATGAAATCAAGTTGTTTTTGATGAAGAAAGAGTTGGATAAAAAAGGATCACTTGAAGAGAAGCAGGAGGTTCGTCGAGTGGGAGCATATGCAATGCAAGGAGGATCTGATTTTGGTGAGCATGTACCTTCGAATCAAGTGGAGCTCAACAAGCAAGAGGTCCTATGGATCATGGCCTCAAATTTCAGCGAAATTCGGTCGAATTTCTGTCGAATATCGATATCCAGTCGAAATCGAAATTCGACCGAAATGGCCGAAATGACCGAAATATGGGGGCGCTAGTACAAAAAATGACCGAAATGATCAAAATTTCGGTCGAAATTCGACCGAAATTCTACCGAAATTTCAATTTCGGTCGGTCACTGAAATGGTGACCGAAACCGACATTTAGGACCTTGCTATGGATCTTTTTGTGGGAGGACGAGGAGCTGCAATGACAAGCGGAAGTGGTAGATGTGCAACTACTCCAGATAATGCAGCACAGATCACATTGAATGCGTCTTGGAGAAAGGAAGGAAGGAAGAGATGTTGCCAAAGCATAGGGAGATTTTTCATAGAAAATGAGCTCCCTTTCAATGTTGCCACTAGTCCTTCATATGCGATAATGTTGCAAGACATTGGCAACTTTGGAAGGGATTTGAAACCTCCAACTCCAACTATGCATGAATTGAGAACTTAGATCTTAAGGGAAGAAGTTAGCACTATAAAGTCACTGATGGATGATGCTAAGGCATCCTGGAGAGAGGTAGGTTGCAACATTATGTCAGATGGTTGGACGGATGTTAAAGGATGCACTTTGATCAACTTCTTAGTGAATAGCCCTAAGGGCACATGGTTCTTGAAATCCATTGATGCGTCTGAAGAAATCAAAAATGCCACGTTCATGTTTAATTTGCTTGATGAGGTTGTTGAGGAGGTTGGACTTTGGAGAAAGCAATGTCATACAAGTCATCACTGATAATGATGCCGCTTACAAGGCAGTCGGAGAGATGTTGATGCAGAAAAGAAAGCACTTATATTGGACTCCATGTGCAGCTCATTGCATCGAACTCATGCTGGAGGATATCTTGAAATTGCCCTTGCATGAGTCTGTCTTTAAAAAGGCAAAAAAGATTATCAACTACATTTACGCTCATGGTTGGGTTTTAGCAATGGTGAAGAAACATGTTGATGTAGATCTGGTTCGACCTGCTGTCACTCGCTTTTCTACAGCTTTCCTTACATTGTAGAGGTTGTTTGATGCTAAAGATCCACTTGAGTCATTTTTCACTTCAAAAACATGGAAAAGCAGCTCCTACGCCGCGAAAGCTCCAGGTAAAAGCGTAAAAAATATTATCATGAAAAGTAGATCATTCTGGCCTGATGTGGCGTATGTGATCCAGACAACAAAGCCATTGGTAATGGTGCTTAGAATGGTAGACTCTAAAAGGTATCCACCGATGGGGTTCATTTATGAGGCCATGGATAGGGCC
The DNA here is from genome assembly GCA_037367405.1 of Ottelia alismoides. Lineage (NCBI taxonomy): Eukaryota > Viridiplantae > Streptophyta > Magnoliopsida > Alismatales > Hydrocharitaceae > Ottelia > Ottelia alismoides. The sequence continues at coordinate 1,219,580 of JAZKJV010002186.1, read as the reverse complement.
AAAGAAGAAATTTCTCGAAACTTGGGTAATAATGAGGGGAAATACAAGCCATTATCGGAAATTATTGATAAAAGGTGGGACAAGCAACTACATACCCATTTACATGCAGTTGCATACTTTGTCAAACCTCAATGCCAATATGATCCATCATTTAAAGATGATTACGAAGTGAAAGTTGGATGGTTGTCTTGTGCGGAAAGATTAGTTGCTGACAGGGAGGAAAGGATGAAAATTGATTTGCAAATAAGTTCTTTCATCAATGCAAGAGGGTTATTTGGCTGGTCACGTGCCATCGAGACACGAAAGAAAAGAAGCCCTAGTATTTAACTTTTTTCATATGTATGTGTTAAGTTCATTTCAAATTCGTCTTAACCATAACTTTGCAATCAATTATAGCGGATTGGTGGCAGCTCTACGGCGATGAAACTCCTGAACTGAAGAAATTTGCAATGCGCATTTTAAGCTTCGCATGTAGTGCATCTGGATGTGAGCGTAATTAGAGCTCCTTCAATCAGGTGATTACTCAAGCTTGGCATAGCTTACATTCGCATGCTAAATTTACAATATTATAACACATGTGATGCACCATGTAACATTTGATTGCTCAATGATAGGTCCACACCAAAAGAAGAAATAACTTGAGACAAGAAAAACTCAATGAACTGGTCTTCTGCATGTTCAACTTAAAGTTGAAGCAAAAGGAAGTGAGAAAAAAGACCTTGGAAGATCCCCTTTGCTTGAATGATGTTGATTCAGATGATGAATGGATTTCTGAACTCCAACTAACTGAAAGTGAAGTTGAAGCTTTTCATGAACTTGATGGAAACATTCCTCTTGAAGATGACACGTTAAATGAAGATATTATAGAGGAACAAGGTGGAAGGATACGACAAAAGAAGAAACAAAAGAGCCATCATGGGAAAGGTACCGTAACACAAATCATATTTTTTGTTGCTTCTTTGATGACAATTAAAGGGAATTATTCTTTTATATTTTGCTACTTTCAAATAGGAAAAAGTATTGTGGATGTTGATGAAGATGAATTCGTAGAAATTGAGGGACATACTGATGAAGACGATGATGAAGATGTGATTGTGCAGTATAATGACGACTCATAGAGGACCCAATAAGTAACAATGATGATGATGATGGGCAAGATGACATTGAGACGAAAATTGCTCCTGACGAGTGATGATATTTAGCTAGATTAATAGATGTTTAGAACTTTCATTAATTTTTGGATTTGAAACTTGTCTCCTTTTTATTTTCATATGATGGACTCTAGAAGCTTTCTTATTTCGATAATCAATGTTGTAACTTTAATGCCAGAACTTTAATGCTTTATTTCTAGCATTTTTCTACAAAATTCTAGATTTGTATAGTTTTTAACCTAAAAACGAAGGCTTACGCCTTGAGGCTTACGCGTACGTCTCGCCTCATTTACGGGAAACCGCCTCGATCCGCCTCACGTTTTTTAAAACCTTGGTAAGGGTTTCTCTTTCGATACCCTACCTTGTTACACTATTAAGTGGTACGGATTCATGTGATTTAACAGGTATCAAATCCCAAGTTCGGGGGCATGCACCAGCAGCTCTTATTACTTACAAAATATGGTTGTGTTGGCAGGTATCGGGTCCCAAGTTGGGGTTCGAGCACCCTGGTTGAATCTTAAGGATCCTTCTATCTATATATGGGCTCTTTGGATCGCATCTGGATCAGTACAATCAAGTTTAGAAACCCAAATACTTGTGAGGATCTATTTTTGGAGTTCTGAGCGAAAACCCTGAATGGATCATGTGAAACCCTTCATGCATCTGCTAACCAAGGGGTGGTGGCTCTCTTCGAACTCGAAGACAGCACTGAGCAGATGATGGGTGGTACGGATGCCTTTTACGAGGTTTTGGAGTATTACAGCAATGAAAATTCCGCTTGGGCCAGGATAATTGTGCATTGGCAATCGGTTATATGGTGGGGCAGCAAAACCATTCAGGGATGTGCTAGTTTTTTCTTGTAAAAGACAACGATAATGCTCTTTCATGAAGACAATGATGGATCAGAAGGGCCTTGGAGATGTTCTAGATTTGTCTTTTTCAATGGGAGAAAATGGGCTCAGTAGCAATGGATGAAGGGGGGCACTAGAGGGCATGGAGTTGCATAGAGATAGAGCATGAGGAGTCCATTTCGGTGGGAGGAGTCAAGCAAAGATATCAACAGAAATAAGGGTCACCGTGAGGTGTCTGGGGATTAAGGAGGTAGGGGTAGCCCCATTGGTTAGTTAAAGAAGGTGATTTCATTGAATGTAAGGGAGTTGGGTAAATCAGAGAAGAGAGCGGTGGTTGGCCAGTTGTTGGAAGCATGGCAAGCATATGGTGTGTCTTCAAGAAACTAAGATTGAGGAGTGGGATTTGGTAAAATGGAGATCGGTCTCAAGCCCCTATTTGTATGATTTCAAGTTATGAAAGCCATCGGTGGCTCAAGTAGTCAATTCATCGATTGACATGGTGATTAATTTATCCGAGTGAACGAATCCCTTTATGTAAGATCTCTCATAATTGTGCTTAATCGAGTTCAGGATAGCCTAAAGGTGATGACCATTTCAATATACTGGATTTTCATGACTAACTACAGTGCAAAGCATTAGGTTGAGATAAGAGGTTCTAGCACTGTTCCCCAAAACAACATGAACTATAGGAAGTGATTTCAACTGACATTATTCTCCAACGATAAACCATGAGGTAAGGGTATTATGAATGCGGATTGAATATATTTGTAGAAATGGTGGCGAATCTGGAGCTTGATACCATGGATGCTTCCTATGAAAATACACTTGGTAGAACAGCTTATCCAAGTCGTGTAATAACATGTTTCTCATCTATGTGAAAGAACATGAGAGTTTCCATCTTACAAGGGTCTGGTCACTGCTGTGAACATGAGAGTTTCCATCTTACAAGGGTCTGGTCACTGCTGTGTTCGCACTCGGATCATACACCGCTTTGCTTTGATTCGGGTGAATGCATGATCCATGCTTGCTTTCCAGCTTTGAACGATCATGGCTATTGGAGGATGGGTTTCATATAAAGCATCACAATTTTGGCAAGGGTTCATTGTAAAGGGAACGACCTAAGCAGGTTGGTTTACACACGTTGTTAATGCAGTTCAAAAAGGACATCTGAGAGCAACGAGAAGATACTAAAACTCAGGTTAAGAGCGAATGTGTTATGCTAGATTTGCTAGAGGGTGAAAGTGAGTTGGTTGAGGAGCTTATCAAGTAGTGATGTCCATGATGCGGGTACCCACCCCATTTGTTTGTGATTGTTGGAGTATGTGTGTCACTTGTAGTGATGGGTAAGTGGATCCCTCCAAGGTCCAATTACCACATCTAATGGTTTAGTCACACATCTACTATTTGTGGGACGTGGGGACTCGGTGGGGGTTGTATAAGAAGCCCCATACCCATTGTATCAGATGCGAAAAGTGGATGAAGGCATCAGTCCTTTGATGTGTGCTCCCGTGATTTCATCCCGCTCCTTAGGGAGTAGGGTTCCACCTAAAAATCCCGGTGTTCTTTCATTGTTCTCATTCTTTATCTCTGATATTACGCACGCATTCTCGTTTTCTAACAGTGACCTTCCCGACTCGTTATCAAGTCAGGGGTCGACCCGCACCAATACCAAAGGGTACCCGATTGTAACAGGTTATAGGGATGCAAACGGATGCGGTTATGTTCGTATTTGTATTCGTTTATAAGAGGATATGGTTCTTGTTTTTGTAAAACGGGTGAATACGAATACGAATATGAATATTCTAAACGAATTCTACACGGATACGAATACGAATCTTGGATTAACGAATGTGAATACGAATACGAACACGAAAAAAAAACGAATCCGGTTACGAATACGAATATTCACTATTTATATTTATATTTTAAAATATATACTTAGGGTTTATTCCCCCTCCCCCAAATTTTTCCCCTGCCGCCCACTCCCACCACCCACGGCCCAGACTCCCACCCCCTTCGGCCCCGACCTATCTCCCTCCTCCCCCCTTGCGGCCAGCCTGCAACCCTCCCGACCTCGGCCAGCTGTGCCCACTCTCCACCCCTCGGCTGCCTACCGCCCCCTTGCAGCCAACCTGTCGCCCTCTCGACATCCGGCTCCCTTGCGCCCAGCCTGTGCCCATCGCCCACCGCCCTGCCGCCTATCGCCCCCTTGCGGCCATGTTGCCGCCTCCCGACCTCCGCCCCCCTTGCGCCCAACCTGCACCCACCGCCCCCCTTGCGCCCAACCAGCCTCCCTCCCGACCTCCGCGCCCCTTGTGCCCCACCTCCCACCGCCAACCGCTCTCCCTCGCCCTTCCTCGCAGCCGTTGCCGCAACCACCCTCCCTCACCTCCCTCATCCTCCCTCATAGCCAGAGTAAAGCGCCTCCCTCGTCTCCCTCGCCCTCCCCCGCAACTGCAACCGATCTGGTATAGCATCTTATTCTTTTAATGTTCATTCAATTCTACCATTTCTTATGTGATTGCACAAGAGGATCTCTTATATTATGGCATATAATGAAGATTTTATACAGCATATGCTGCTTGTTTGAATCATGGCCTTAAATTTCGCCGAAATTCGGCCGAATTTCGGTCGAATTTCGGTTTCGGTAGGTGACCGAAATTCGGCCGAAATGGCTATATCGGTCGAAATTTGGGGGGGTCTAGTTCAAAAAACCACCGAAATGACCAAAATTTCGGTCGAATTTCGACCGAAATTCGGCCGAAATTTCGTTTCGGTCCCTCACCGAAACGAAACCGAAATCCGACTTTTAAGGCCTTGGTTTGAATCATGGAACGTGGTTAAACAAAAGATGGAAGTTATGCGGAAGTGGTCACCAAATAATCTAGGTACATTTTTTATAATTTAATATTCATGTTAAAGTTAACATTCGTTTGCATATTTGTATTCATTCGTAAAAGATTCGTTTCGTATTCGTCTTCGTATTTTGAGGATATGGTTTTTGATTTTTTACATTCGTGTAACATTCGTATTCGTATTCGTAAAATAATATGGGTATGGTTATGGTATGACCTGAATTCGCATTTGTATTCGTTCGTTTGCATCCCTACGTACCCAGTTAACGCCAATGGGTGTTGGGTACCTGCAAGTACCCTTGGGAATACCATCGTAATTAAAAGGCAATTGCTTATCTAATATGTAAGTATCGATAAAAGGACAAAATAGATCTTTTTTTCAAAAACTCTATTTATCAACTTTGAAGCTTATTAAATGTTTATGTAATACGCGTTTTGTACACTATGCCTTTGAATGTTATCAAGGAAATATTGGATTGATATTGCTCACACTTTACAGATACCATAGTCAATAGGTTCGCCTTAATGCAATGATTTCTTTGAAACTTGTTGTGTTTATATCAGAGACCATCTTGTATAAAAATGTATGTTAAAAGGTTTCTGAATTGTGTAGCACATCAAAACATAGTACCACATCTAGCAATCTGGAATTTTGGTTGTACCTTATAAGTAGTAGAAGCCACTACTTGCATAGTGCCCATAATGTTATAGATTTATACTCATTAGCCATAATCACATCATTAAGACTAATTAAGCATGATTAGTACTAATTAACCGTCATTAGTGATAATTAAGCGTCATTAGCATAGATTTATACTCATTAGCCATAATCACATCATTAAGACTAATTAAGCATGATTAGTGCTAATTACCTGTCATTAGTGATAATTAAGCATCATTAGCATAGATTTATACTCATTAGTCATAATCACATCATTAAGACTAATTAAGCTTGATTAGTACTAATTAACCGTCATTAGTGATAATTAAGCGTCATTAGCATAGATTTATACTCATTAGTCATAATCACATCATTAAGACTAATTAAGCATGATTAGTGCTAATTACCCGTTATTAGTGATAATTAAGCGTCATTAGCATAGATTTATACTCATTAGCCATAATCACATCATTAAGACTAATTAAGCATGATTAGTGCTAATTACCCGTCATTAGTGATAATTAAGCATCATTAGCATAGATTATTAGCCATGATCACATCATTAAGACTAATTAAGCATGATTAGTGCTAATTACCTGCCATTAGTGATAATTAAGCGTCATTAACAAAAGTAGGACACATGGAGAGGAAATCATGGGACACGTGTCGTTATATAGTCAGGACAAGTGTCAAAAACTCGATAGCACCATGTGTCATCATCCTAAGTCTAACACATGTCATGGTGAAGCCGCTTGCTTGGGCAACAAGTTATCTCGTGGATAAGACTAGCCGCTTACTTGGGCAACAAGTCTTCTTATGATTTAGCCATATGCCATGCCATGTATCTTCATACATGGATAAGAGACACATGAACCTCCCTTACATGTTGACACATGTCACACATGTAAAGGGGGTGGAGGCCTATAAATACCATGACCCCCCTATAGTCCTCCTCACTTCATTCACGCTCATCACTCCACCTTAGAGCCGCAAGGCCGCCGAGCTTGCGGGAGGAGCACGAGAGGAGCACGGCGAAGCCCTGTCGGTGATCGAGAGCGTTTTTAAAAGCCGTAACGAAGTTCTGTCCGCATCGAGCCGTAGTACTCAAATCTAGGACGGCTATAGAGGGAGATTTCACAAAAGAAGGCGATCTTGACTCGAGTTAGATATCGATCAGGTGAGGGATTCTCAAGCGCTATTTTAAAGCATTAGTCTTTCACTTTTATGCATGTTTTATGATATCAAGTATGCAATCGCGTTTTCTTGAGCTTTTACGCATGAATTGCAAGTACCGTATACCAGATATGAAATCAAGGCTTTAGAATGTATTTTCAAATATCATTTCAAGTGCTTTATGTTGATAGCATGTTTTCAAGCATAAAACTCGTTGTGGAATAGAAAACATAAGTTTCACTACGTAGATTTGAGTTTTTATGTAACGAATTTTGTTTTGTACGGATACTATGCATTATGGATCAGTTTTCCAAGTTCTGAATGGTTTTAGTGATCAGAATATGCATGCTATGTCAAGATTGTCTTATGTTATTGAATTTGTTGTTATGAGCATGAAATAGCATGTTTACGGTTTATTAGTGGTAAGAAAAGAATCAGAATCAGAAGATAAGCACCACAGTAGCTCTTTTATACAAATCATGAACTAGCCATTAGATATGGTGATGTCATTAGATATGACCCTGAAACCGTCATTAGATATGGCAAACCATTAGATATGGTATCAAGAGGACTTTGGGTCCGCATTCTGTATACATATAGGCTTTGGGCCGTATGCAGGGTGTTTTTGGTCTTTGGGACCGTCTGCGCGTATGACTTAGCTTTGTTTCAGCATTCATGAGTAAATAAATTAGCCACAGTGGTGATTAGTACAAACAGCTTGATAGTAATGATTATGTTTCAGTTTATCTGCTTTTGAAGTGATTTCAGTTTTCAATTGCAAAACTAATATGTTGTTATATGTAATTTCTTTCATAAAGTCTCTTTCAAGCTATTTCACAGTATTCAGCATAAATTCTTATCATGATGCTCATATTTCAGTTTTTAGCTATATGTAAAAAGCTTGAGATCCTTTCACTGGGTCTAAGCTCCTAAATGGGTTTAGACTCATCCCTTTATATTATAATTATGTACAGATCAGCAGAATCACGACTAGCAGGGGAAAGGACCGCTAATACACTTGGAGGAGGTGTCTTTTGCTTTTCGTAGTTTTTGTACTGTCTGTGTTATTTTGTGAGAAGTTGTAATAGATAGAACTTGTGTAATGCACTTCTTAGTGTTGTGAACTTGAAATACAAAGATATTATGTTTTTGAGATTGCCACATGTTTACTTGAGGAAAAAATATATATAAAAAAGAAGAAGAAAGATCTCTATCGCGGCACGTTCCGGTTAGCGGGACGGGTCGTGACAACTTGTGGTATCAGAGCAATGGTTTTAGGACCTTGAGCAAGAATTATATTAGGAGTCGACCTATAAGTATTAGAAGATAGTTTAGTTATTGATATAGTCTTGAGGATGTCTAGAATCATTATTGGAGGATTTTGTTGATAAAGGATCTAACTGAGGTTTTATTTTATTATTTTTAGGAAAAAAATGGCAGCAGAGCAGCCACCTGTGACCACACAAGGCCCTAGCCATGAGAATGATAACAATAATAACGTGTACGACACGTTGACCTTGATAGCTCAAACACTAGGAGGCATGGCTGCCCACTCAGTTAAAAGACATGAATTTGAGCACCAGTTACCTTTTGAACACGTAAAGAAGCTGGGAGGAGAACCATTTGTAGGAGACACTGATCCAAAGAAGGCTAGGGAATGGTTCAAGAATATGGAGAAAATATTTGCTCTTATGGACTGTACAGATGAACAAAAGTTGAAGTATACCATATTTCTTCTGAAAGATAGTGCTGATGATTGGTGGACATCGGTGAAAATGAAATATCCAAACCCATATCACATTACATGGGAGATCTTTGAGAAAGAGTTCAATGAAAAATACTACCCAAGGGTTTATCAGGAGGAGAAACGTAGGGAATTTCTATTCCTTACTCAGGGGAGCAATATGTTTGATGAATATGAGAAGAAATTCACCGAACTTTCAAAGTTTACTGCTTCTCTGGTTGCAACAGAAGAAGAAAGTTGTAGACGCTTAGAAGATGGTATGCATATTGATTTAAAAGAAATGGTTTCGGCCACAGGATATACAGATTATGCAAAATTGGTGGAAGTTGCTCGTAGGGCTGAACGAGTGGTGATAGAAAGAAGAAAGTGCAATGATCACGGAAAGAAAAGGTTTTCAGATAGACCCCTATGGAGAGGAACCATGAACAAAGAACCAAGAATAGCTGGGAATTCAAGGCAAGATAATAGATCAGCTCCTAGAGCACATGGGAATCAAACGAATAGATATACAGTTGGGAATTCTGAAAACAGAACTCTTTCTTTTCCACGGTGTACAAACTGTGGTAAGTTTCATCCGGGAACTTGCCGCAAGGGGACCACTGGGTGTTATCAATGTGGCGAGATAGGCCACATACGTCAGAATTGCCCCGTACTGGTCTAAGGTCGTCGGGTTATGGGAAAACCTGTAACAAATGAAAATCGTGATGTCGTTATACGTCGTCCTCCACCTACAAGGGAACAAAATAAAAACAATACACAGAAGAGATCAAACCAGAGAGAGGGAAAAGCTTTTGCCATGACCTTAGAGGAGGCCATATCTGCAGACGATGTTGTATCAGGTACCACTATTATTTTTGGTAAAAGTGCACATACTCTTATTGATTCTGGTGCAAGTCATTCTTTTATTTCACAAAGATTCTCCCAATATGCTGATAAAGTTACAAGTACTCTCAAGCATACTTTAGCAATTTCTTTGCCTAAGGGAGAACCAGAAATTATTAGGAATGTCCTCCAAAATTGTTTGGTTAAGATAGGGGAAAATTATATTGAAGTAGACCTGATTCCTATGGAGATAAGGAATTTGATGCTATCATAGGAATGGATTGCTTGAGTACATATCATGCTCTTCTAGATTGTCATAAGAAGCATGTTACTTTTAAAAACCATGTGATGTCGAATTCACTTTCTATGGAGAAAGAAGGATATATCCTACCCATGTCATCTCCTGTCTCTTAGCCCAGAAGTTATTAAGAAAGGGATATTCCTCTTATGTTGCTTATGTGTTTAATACTAAGGCAGAAGCAGTCAGTTTAGAAAACATCTCTGTGGTGAAGGAATTTGCAGAGGTGTTTCCAAATGAACTACCAGGAATTCCTCCTGATAGGGAAATTGAATTCACTATTGACCTTATTCCGGTACCAATCCATTGCCTTAGCTCCATACAGAATGGCCCCAGCTGACTTAAGAACTCAAAACACAATTGCAAGAGTTAACAGATAAGGGGTTTATACAGTCCAGTATGTCACCATGGGGTGCTCCTGTTCTATTTGTCAAGAAGAAAGATGGCTCCATGAGACTTTGTATAGATTACAGGAGACTTAAACAGAGTGACTGTCCGCAATAACTATCCTCTGCCCAGAATAGATGACTTATTTGACCAATTGCAAGGGGCCTCTGTATTTTTCCAAGATTGATTTGAGATCTGGCTATCATCAGTTAAAGATTAGAGGAGAAGATGTCCCTAAAACTGCATTCCGAACCCGATATGGGCATTATGAATTCCTAGTAATGCCTTTTGGATTGACAAATGCCCCAGCTGCCTTTATGGACTTGATGAATAGGGTTTTCCGTCCATATCTGGACAAGTTCGTGATCGTATTTATTGATGATATTCTAGTATATTCTAAAATAGAGGAAGAACATAGAGAACACTTGAGAATTGTACTTCAAACTCTGAAGGAACATCGATTATATGCAAAGTTTTGATAATGTGAGTTTTGGTTAAGGAATGTTGCATTTCTAGGCCATGTCATATCTGGAGAAGGAATAACAGTGGATCCATCAAAAATAGAAGCAGTTCTTAGATGGGAACGACCGATAAATGCATCAGAAATCCGAAGTTTCCTTGGATTAGCTGGGTATTATCGAAGATTTGTAGAAAACTTTTCTAGAATTGCTGCACCATTGACAAGATTAACTAGGAAGAATGTAAAGTATAGTTGGGATGAAGAATGTGAGAAGAGTTTTAAGGAACTCAAGAGTCGTCTCACCTCAGCACCTATACTTAGCCTTCCTTCAGGACAGGGTTAATTTTGTAATCTATAGCGATGCCTCAAGACAAGGGCTGGATGCGTCTTAATGCAGAATGATAAGGTGATTGCTTATGCTTCTAGACAGCTAAAACAACATGAGTTAAATTACCCAACTCATGACCTTGGAGTTAGCTGCTATAGTATTTGCTTAAAAATCTGGAGACACTACCTATATGGAGAAACTTGTCGAATCTTTACAGATCATAAGAGTTTGAAATATATTTTCTCTCAGAAAGAGTTGAATTTAAGTGAAAGAAGATGGTTAGAGCTAATCAAAGATTATGACTGTTCCATAGAATATCACCGGGAAAGCCAATGTCGTAGCTGATGCTCTCAGTAGAAAGTCTAATGGTCAACTATCTCACTTAAAAGGAGAATATTATAAGTTGAAAGAGTTACGTGCAAAGTTAACCATAAATAGCTCTGGAGCCTTATTAGCATCCCTACAAGTGAGACCCATATTATATGATAAAATTAAGGAGGCCCAAGTCCATGATGCTGAAATCATTAGAATGATTGAGAAGATTAAGGAAGGAGATGAAGCAGTGTATACAATAGATGGTCAAGGGGTCGTATTCTTCGAAGGAAGATTGTGTGTTCGAAGAAATCTGATATAAAGACTGAGATTTTGGAAGAGCACATAACTCCATGTATACCATGCACCCAGGAAGTACTAAGATGTATAGAACACTTAAGAGTTACTATTGGTGGTCTGGTATGAGAGAGAGAGATTGCAGAGAATGTTTCTAGATGTCCTATATGCAAAAAACTAAACCAGAACGTTTGAGACCTGCAGGGACTTTACAGCCACTTCCAATACCAGAATGGAAATGGGAACACATCACTATGGATTTTGTTACAGGATTTCCAAGGACTCGTCGAGGTCACGATGCAATATGGGTCATAGTGGACAAATTAACTAAGTCTGCACATTCTTAGCCATTAACATGACATCCAGTCTAGACCGTTTGGGAAAGATCTTTGTTAATGAGATAGTTAGCCCGACTTGGGGCTCCTGTGTCAATTGTTTCTGATAGAGATCCGCGATTTACTTCCAAGCTTTGGCCAAGCTTACATAAAGCTATGGGAACAAAGTTAGCATTTAGTACTGCCTTTCATCCTCAAACAGATGGCCAATCAGAACGGACTATCCAGACTCTAGAAGACATGCTTAGGCTTGTGCACTGAGCTTTAAAGAAAGCTGGATGAACATCTCTCACTTATAGAGTTTGCATACAATAACAGCCATAGCCTCAAATTTCAGCGAAATTCGGTCGAATTTCTGTCGAATATCGATATCCAGTCGAAATCGAAATTCGACCGAAATGACCGAAATGACCGAAATATGGGGGTCCTAGTACAAAAAATGACAGAAATGACCGAATTTCGGTCGAAATTCCACCGAAATTCCATCGAAATTCTGTTTTGTTCGATACCGAAATGGTGACCGAAACCGACATTTAAGGCCTTGATAACAGCTATCATACTAGTATTGGGATGGCACCTTATGAAGCCTTGTATGGTAGACCATGCAGAACACCTATCTGTGGAGTGAGGTTGGGAAAGAAATTGGTTCAACCTGAACTAATACAAAGCACAATAGAAAAAGTTGAGGAAATCAAGAGATGCTTAAAGGCAGCGCGAAGCAGACAGAAAAATTATGCAGATAAGCGAAGGAGAGACTTAGAATTTCAAGTGGGAGACCACGTGTTTCTAAAAGTATCTTCATGGAAAAGCCTAATCAGATTTGGGAAGAAAGGAAAACTAAGCCCTAGATACATTGGCCCTTACGAGATCACAGAGAGAATCGGAAGTGTGGCCTATCGTCTTCGACTTCCATCTGAACTAGCAAGGATACATGATGTCTTTCATGTCTCCATACTTCGGAAGTTTATTCCAGATCCAACCCATATGATACAACCTCAAGATATTCAATTGAAGGAAGATCTGTCATACGAGGAGTTCCTGTGGAAATTTTAGATTTTAAAGTACAAAAGCTTCGTACAAAGAAGATTCCTTTAGTTAAAGTTTTATGGAGGAGTCACGCAATAGAAGAAGCCACTTGGGAACGAGAGGAAGAAATGAGATCTCAATATCCCCACTTATTTTCAAGCTAGCAAAGGTACTTAAATTTCGAGGACGAAATTTATTGCAAGTAGGGGAGAATTGTAATACGCGTTTTGTACAATATGCCATTGAATGTTATCAAGGAAATATTGGAATGATACTGTTCACACTTTACAGATACCATAGTCAATAGGTTTGCCTTAATGCAATAATTTCTTTGAAACTTGTTGTGTTTATATCAGAGACCATCTTGTATAAAAATGTATGTTAAAAGGTTTTCTGAATTGTGTAGCACATCAAAACATAGTACCACATCTAGCAATCTGGAATTTTGGTGTACCTTATAAGTAGTAGAAGCCACTACTTGCATAGTGCGCATAATGTTATAGATTTATACTCATTGGCCATAATCACATCATTAAGACTAATTAAGCATGATTAGTACTAATTAACCGTCATTAGTGATAATTAAGCGTCATTAGCATAGATTTATACTCATTAGCCATAATCACATCATTAAGACTAATTAAGCATGATTAGTGCCTAATTACCTGTCATTAGTGATAATTAAGCATCATTAGCATAGATTTATACTCATTAGTCATAATCACATCATTAAGACTAATTAAGCTTGATTAGTACTAATTAACCGTCATTAGTGATAATTAAGCGTCATTAGCATAGATTTATACTCATTAGCCATAATCACAGCAATTAAGACTAATAATTAAGCATGATTAGTGCTAATTACCCGTTATTAGTGATAATTAAGCGTCATTAGCATAGATTTATACTCATTAGCCATAATCACATCATTAAGACTAATTAAGCATGATTAGTGCTAATTACCCGTCATTAGTGATAATTAAGCATCATTAGCATAGATTTATACTCATTAGCCATGATCACATCATTAAGACTAATTAAGCATGATTAGTGCTAATTACCTGCCATTAGTGATAATTAAGCGTCATTAACAAAAGTAGGACACACGGAGAGGAAATCATGGGACACGTGTCGTTATATAGTCAGGACAAGTATCAAAAACTCAATAGCACCATGTGTCATCATCCTAAGTCTAACACATGTCATGGTGAAGCCGCTTGCTTGGGCAACAAGTTATCTCGTAGATAAGACTAGCCGCTTACTTGGGCAACAAGTCTTCTTATGATTTAGCCATGTGCCATGCCATGTGTCTTCATACATGGATAAGAGACACGTGAACCTCCCTTACATGTTGACACATGTCACACATGTAAAGGGGGTGGAGGCCTATAAATACCATGACCCCCCTATAGTCCTCCTCACTTCATTCACGCCCATCACTCCACCTTAGAGCCGCAAGGCCGCCGAGCTTACGGGAGGAGCACGAGAGGAGCACGGCGAAGCCCTGTCGGTGATCGAGAGCGTTTTAAAAGCCGTAACGAAGTTCTGTCCGCATCAAGCCGTAGTACTCAAATCTAGGATGGCTATAGAGGAGATTTCACAAAAGAAGGCGATCTTGACTCGAGTTAGATATCGATCAAGTGAGGGATTCTCAAGCGCTATTTTAAAGCATTAGTCTTTCGCTTTTATGCATGTTTTATGATATCAAGTATGCAATCGCGTTTTCTTGAGCTTTTACGCATGAATTGCAAGTACTGTATACCAGATATGAAATCAAGGCTTTAGAATGTATTTTCAAATATCATTTCAAGTGCTTTATGTTGATAGCATGTTTTCAAGCATAAAACTCGTTGTGGAATAGAAAACATAAGTTTCACTACGTAGAATTGAGTTTTTATGTAAGAATTTTGTTTTGTACGGATACTATGCATTATGGATCAGTTTTCCAAGTTCTGAATGGTTTTAGTGATCAGAATATGCATGTTATGTCAAGATTGTCTTATGTTATTGAATTAGTTGTTATGAGCATGAAATAGCAAGTTTACGGTTTATTAGTGGCAAGAAAAGAATCAGAATCAGAAGATAAGCACCACAGTAGCTCTTTTATACAAATCATGAACTAGCCATTAGATATGGTGATGTCATTAGATATGACCCTGAAACCGCCATTAGATATGGCAAACCATTAGATATGGTATCAAGAGGACTTTGGGTCCGCACTCTGTATACATATAGGCTTTGGGTCGTATGCTGAGTGTTTTTGGTCTTTGGGACGTCTGCGCGTATGACTTAGCTTTGTTTCAGCGTTCATGAGTAAATAAATTAGCCACAGTGGTGATTAGTACAAACAGCTTGATAGTAATGATTATGTTTCAGTTTATCTGCTTTTGAAGTGATTTCAGTTTTCAATTGCAAAACTAATATGTTGTTATATGTAATTTCTTTTATAAAGTCTCTTTCAAGCTATTTCACAGTATTCAGCATAAATTCTTGTCATGATGCTCATATTTCAGTTTTTAGCTATACGTAAAAAGCTTGAGATCCTTTCACTGGGTCTAAGCTCCTAAATGGGTTTAGACTCATCCCTTTATATTATAATTATGTAGATCAGCAGAATCACGACTAGCAGGGGAAAGGACCGCTAATACACTTGGAGGAGGTGTCTTTTTGCTTTTCGTAGTTTCTGTACTGTCTGTGTTATTTTGTGAGAAGTTGTAATAGATAGAACTTGTGTAATGCACTTCTTGGTGTTGTGAACTTGAAATACAAAGATATTATGTTTTTGAGATTGCCACATGTTTACTTGAGGAAAAAATATATATATAAAAGAAGAAGAAAGATCTCTGTCGCGGCACGTTCCGGTTAGCGGGACGGGTCGTGACAGTTTATGCCCTCACTTTTTCGTGGAAATGATTTGTTCGGACAATAGATTGGTCAATTATTTTTATACAATTTTGTTACTTAATATTCAATTGAAATATTATTTACCAATTCTACGATAAAGACATTTATATTCATTGACATATGGATTCAAGTGAGCATTGTCTAGGTAGCGTACATTCTCTGAATAAAGAGAGACACTGCTAGTGAAAGGTGCCATGTAAAAAATACAAGTGATACGTAACTATGTATATCATATTCATAATGATAATGTTGAGACACGATAATCTAACTGGTAAGGAAAGCATTATATGTAAACATAAATAAACAAATTAATGAGAATAAATGAAATTATGCGGATAATGTAAACCATACAAATATATGAAAATGGAAGGTATGTACTCCGATATGGATCCAATAAAGCCACATACGTGTAGTTTCATCCTTAAATGAATCGGAATACGGATAAATGAGATGTAAGTATATATAACCACTACATTTGGTTATCGGGACGGACACACACACATACATGTGTGTACAATACAATTCCTATTCAAATTTATTCACTCATCATATCTGGATGCTAGGATGGACATATATCAATTTGGGTCATTCATGAATCAATATAATATACGTAAATTCAAATTTTGATATCTATATATATTTCGAATATCATCATGTGTGAGCCATCCAATAGATGTAAATTTAATCTAATCTATAAGATATTGATTCTATTATTTTTCGTATCTAATCTGCATCCATTTCATATATATGTATCCGGTTTTAAAATTTTGGCTATGCATTTTCCATGTTCACCAATTTATGTATATGCATCAATATTTATATTTTAAGATAGACAAGAATATTGTAACATCTATATTGGTATTTGTATCTTATCATTTGCATCTTTGTGAATTAATTGATAACGGAAGCTTCCAAACAAGTACATGTCACGTTTTTGTACGGGGCATGGGTCATGGTATAGCGGGTACATGACCCATCATTTTCAAAATTCAAACGAGTACCTGTGAGTTTAGGATCAAAATGGACGGGTCAAGATGGGTACTCATTGACCTGGATATTTTAAACATCCCCGTTATCAAGCATGAGGAGATGCACACAATCACTGAAGACGAAGATGAAGGTGGAGTGGCGACAGAGGTCGCAAAAGAGATGGTTGCGAAAGGGGGTGCCAATATATGTTTTTTTCCGTGCCATGGCTAGTAGCGGGTATCGCTATCGGAATCAAATTCACTCGGTAATGGTGGATGGGGAGGAATACCAACGGGAAGATAAGGTGGTCGATGCGTAAAGAAGTATTTCAAATTTCAAGGCAATGATAAGATGTATCCCTTCAAGTAGTACAATGTGCCTTGGTCAAGGAATAAATCAAATCTCTCAAAATGATGCCATGGGTCTTACGCAAGCAGTGGACCTACAGTAGGTTCAAAGAGAAGTCTTTGATCTCAACGGAGAAGGGTGTCTAGGGATGGATGGTGTTTCGGTCTTCTTTCAAGGAATTCAACGACATAGTCGAGGATGATGTCTTGGCAATGGTGGTAGAGTTTTTTGAAGGGAATCGTGGTTTCGGACAGCTAAATAGATCTTATCTTCCTCCTACCTAAGAAGAAGGGTGCTTGCAGGGTAGAGGATTTTCACCCTCATTACGTTGTCTAATGCAGTTTATATGATTTTCATAAAGGTGTTGCCTGACCGTTTAAGAGAAGAGTTGGGGAGATCATTTCCCCAAAGCAGAGTGTTTTTGGGCTAGGTAGATTGTTGATAGATAGTGTAGTTATGGCTAAGATATTCTTGTAGTCTGGAAGAGAAGGAAGGTCAAGGGGGGATTTGGAAGGTGGATTTCTCAAAGAATGTGATAGTATGGACCGGAGGTTCCTTTGGGCTATCTTTCACCATAGAGGTTATCCTAACATTTGTCTTAGATGGAGAGGTGTGTTACCACCTAGTGCACAGTAACAGCTAATGAGATGTCGCAAGGGGATTCGTCCATCTGCGGGAGAGGGGCGGGTCGAGGATGTCCTTTACTGTCACTATTATCCATTCTGATTACAAACATGTTGTCAGTAATGGTAGATAGAGTCATGGCATGTAGAGTCATAGGTTCTCGTACGAGGACTTGGTCACAATTTTGCAAAATGTGGATGACATAATCCTCTTTGTGGATGGAGGGGCACCTAGATGCAGATGCATGTCTATCTTGTTTGATCTGTTTGGTAGAGTTTCTGACCTTAAGATAAATAGAGAGAATTCAGCATTCCTTCCTTTGGGCTTAAGCCAGGAGGAATTTCAATGTACCAACAATGGTTGACATCCTCATGTATCGTGCTCCCATTTAAGTATTTCGGCCTTTCCTCTAACATATGGGTAGTTTCAACAAACTGGTTGTCTCACTTTGGTGGAGAAATAGGAGAACATGACTGGGTAGAATTCAATGTGCTTATCGGTGGGAGATCAGTGTTGCTCAGCTATGTGTTTACAGCTATCCCAATTTTATATCTCTTCGAGGTTTATCTGACAAGTGTGCGTAAGATATAGGAGTCTATCATATGGATATTTTTTGGGTCGACTTCAGGTGATTCGAAGGGTATTCATTGGTGGAGAAATAGGAGAACATGACTGGATAGAATTCAATGTGCTTATCGGTGGGAGATCATTGTTGCTCAGTTATGTGTTTACAGCTATCCCAATTTTATATCCCCCTTTTCTCTTCGAGGTTTATCTGACCAAGCAAGGTTCGAAAAAACGAAAGGCGGAACGAGGCGTTTTCCCTGGAAGCGAGGCGAGGCGTAGCCTCGAGGCGGTCGAGGCGTAAGCCTCAGTTTGTATAGAAAAATAATTACTAAATATATAATAAATATATTTATTGGTGAAATAATATAATCCGACAAACATATAGTATATAACAATGTAATATATGATGATATTATATGAAGATAAGAACATAAAAAAAGGATATGTCAATGACTCAATGCCATAAACCTTTCTAAATTTCTACCTAATCAAAAGGAAATCATTGGTTATAACTATCACTAAAAAATTATCTAAAATGGATTGGCTATAGTTATCATTATAAATATCCAAGGTGTTGATATGAATCATATGATTTGAATCCTAATTATATGTTCTACTATACCCAGATGAAGAACGGTTTGATGCCCTCCCTGTGCCACCATACCCTACCAGTACGGGGGTCTTGCTGCTGGGGGCAGCGCTCCCGTCCCAATTTTTTTTCTTATATGAGTATTCGAATTCGTATACACATTTTTATATGTTTAAGGATGTAATAGTAAGAGTTCACTAAAATAATTTGGCATGTTAATGGTAAATATGAATATGAAAGAGATCAAATTTAAGCATATGAATTTGAAAGAGGTCAAATTTAAGCATTCGTCTTGCATAAATTAATAGTTAGACATAATTAGTAGTAAATATGAAGCAGTTTGCTGAAATAGTTACACATAATTAATAGTAAATATGGAGTTATGGGTACGAAAGAAACATCATATTTAGGCATTTAACTTGCATAATCATTATCCTAAACAAGTATATATTATAAGCTTCTCAAACCACCATGTAAACTATTAAAATCATAAAAAAAAAACTTCAAAAAAATAAAAACTTCAAAAAAATAAAAACGCCTCGGAAAACGCCTCGAGGCTACGCCTCAGCCACTCGAGGCGCACGCCTCACTGGACAAGGCCGAGGCGCACGTCTCGAGGCTAAAAAGGCTCGCCTCGCCTCGAGGCGACCGCCTCGAGGCGCGCCTTTTAATACCATGCTGACAAGTGTGCGTAAGATATAGGAGTCTATCATATGGATATTTTTTGAGTCGACTTTAGGTGATTCGAAGGGTATTCATCTGTGGATTGGAATATGATTACTCAGTAGAAAAGGTGGTTGGGCATTCTCAACCTTAAGGCGATGAATACGGCCTTGCTCTGCAAAATGGTTGTCACATTTGGGGGGGGGGGGGGCAAGACCTAGCGGATGCACCACATAAACAAAGGGAGAGTAGTGTTATTGATCATACTTCTAACAAGGGTCTGATTTCCCCTTTCGGCTACTCTAATTAGACTACAGGGTTGGGTCGACCAGGCATGGAATATCGTGTGAGAATGACCTCAAGGTCAAAAGCATCTGGCATCCTTCATGTTTCAGTGCGCCATCAAGAAGAGCTATATAATGTAGGCGATCTTGCTAAGAGCTCCTCTTCCTGCGAAATGCTAGTAGCGGATTCAGGGTCCTTTTCACAAAAAGATGATTGCTTTCGCACCTTGCCTTGAATAAATAAGGAACGAGAGCACGAGGGCCCACCTTTGAAGGATATGTTGTGTCGTTATTGACCTATCCCAAGCAAGGGTCAAGCTTAAGTTGATTCCATTCCTACCTGATAATCGGATCACCTCTGCCTTCGCTTGACAGGCGCCTAAGTCGTATCCTCTCAGACCAGAAGAGAGTGTCGAGAAGTTGTGAACTCTTGGTTGGGAAGATCAGTCTACTATCCCGTCAATCACTTTTATTCGTTAAGGTGCTTCCACTCGGGTACTTTCAACAGTAGTGCTCGTAGCTGAGGCCGACTTTCGTCCCAGGGTCTTGCAGTCAAACTCCCTTCTGCCTTTGCACTGACTGCCCATATTCGTCACGAAGGGGTGAAAGTCAAAGAGTGTATCTATACAGCGGGATGGACTTCCCCAGGACAAGGCCAAGTATCCTTTACAAATAGGAATCCCAACATTGGCTTCTACACTTACCTCAAAGGCAGTCTTCTTTTGAAAGGAAGGACGAGACACCAATAATGTCGATGCCTGAAAACTTCATTAATGCATAAAATTACAAGTACAAGATATTTTCGAAGATTACAAAGACCACGCATTAGCGAGACAGATCGCATGCTTTACCACATTCTTAATGTAAAACCTATCTTGTCCGAAGCTTGCATTATTCTTTGCTAATCAAATGGCCTATACCACTACAACGATCCTTGACCTATCCTCCTCAAAATCATGCCACCTTGATCCAAAAAGAGAAGTAAAAACTAGAGGAGTGAACATATGCCCCTTCTGTATGAGCCAATTTCACCCAAATGGCCCTAGAACTCTCACATTCGAAGAAGAGGTGCCAATACTCTCCCCAACCATCAAACACCTAGCGCGTTTTGTAGTAATTCCCTCTGAATGAAACATGCCCTCCTTAAGCCAGTCATCACCTTCTCGCGTCTTAGACTATTAGCAACCATAAAAACAGCTTAACCCTTATCGGTACTTTCCACATCAAGACTCTCTTACAATCAGCAACACGTCCCCCAAGGCCAAAAGGCACATTCCCTAACAAAAACTTGTATGCCTTCTTAACCAAAATGTATAACATTCTCATACTTAAGAGGTACTAAAATCATGAATGCTTGATTACAAATAGGAATGTGACTTTTATTTTTTAACCTCATTACGGTATTATAACTTTAGAAGTTCTAAGATCTTGACTTCGAGATTGTTATGTTATTTGTCTTGACGAGATGATTCCAACAGATGTCGATTCATATCAATCGGATGTTGTTATGAATTTCGATGAATTTTTAAAATTAGGTAGTTGTTTATTAAGCTCAAAGTCAATCCTTAATCATTTTGTCATTAGGAAAAGTTAATCACGATTAAGGAAATTTAATGGTGATTAAGGAGCTCCATGAATTAATATAGGCTAAACATAATTAAAATTATTAATCTCGATAAGTATTAATTAATCGTAAATAATGCTAATTAAATATTATTAGAAAAATCATGGTTTAAATGAGCCAAAACCATGGACAAAAATCATGGGCATGGAAACCATGGTATTAGGAAAAAACACGGTATTCACAAAACCATGGGTTGAAATCATGGGTGATAAACCATGATTTTACAAATTTGGAGGCCTATAAATAACCCACTACCTCCTCATTCTCAACACATCCATTCTATAATCAAGTTCCTCCAAACTTTAGTTGAGAGGTTAAAAAAATGTGAGTGGGTGAGAAGAACGTAGCGAAGCTCTACCAGCAAGTAGAGTAAGGATCACAGCACAAGCAAGGCATATTGCATATTTCAAAAGAAATGTTAGTAGATCTAACCTATCTTTTCACATTTTCTTAGGATATAAGGGGAATCTATGCCAAAATTTTCTTGAGAAATATGACCTTTCAAAGGGAACCTCTGTCAAAATTCTCTTAAGAACATCGCCTCTTAAGAGGAAACTCTGTCGAAACTCTATTAAGAAGCATCACCGCTTTAGGAAAAACTTTATCGAAATTCTCTTAAGAAATATCACCTCTTAAAGGGAAATTCTACCGAAATTCTCTTAAGAAATATACCTCTTAAGGGGAAACTCTGCCGAAATTCCCTTAAAAAATATCACTTTTACAAGGAGAAACTCTGCTGAAATATACTTAAGAAGCATTACCTTTTAAGGAGAGAAAAGATCGTATCTTTAGATAAGCCAACACAAGCATGCATAAACATGGGTGAGCAAATTCCATACATTAATTTTTGTTCTGTTGCATATAAGGTGAATCTATTTTGGCTGGTGGATCGAGATACACTTTTTAAAAGGCATAAACATCAAATTGAAGGTGAGTGAGTTCTCAAGCACTATTTTTAGTATTCACCCATAATTTGACCATTAATTTATTGTTAAAGCTTCTAGATATCTTTAGATTGTATAGTTATACATGTTTTAGTTAAGTGGAAATCTAATAAGTTTTGGTCATGGTACATGAATCGTAGTATTCAGAACTTGTTTTTGCAAAAATATGATGTTTTTAGTTCTATATATGCTAGAAATCTTTGTTTTCATCTTTTAATATAGTGAAGGTTACAATACAACTTGTGAAATTTTATTATTAGATTATTTTGTAATAGTGCAACAGAAGCTTCATAAGCAAGTAAAGTTTTTATGTAGTGATATGATCCAGACATCATATGCTTTCAGCTTATAGATATGTTTCAGAAAGAAAGATTATATGAATGTTGAACACAACGGTTGCTCTCAAACAAGTCGTGAACTAGCCATTAGATATGGTGGTGTCATTAGATATGACTCTGAAATACGTCATTAGATATGACGAAGCCATTAGATATGGCGACCATTAGATGTGGTTCAGAGGACTTTGGATCCACATTCTATATACATAAAGGTTTTGGGTTGTATACAGAGTGTTCTATGGCCTTTGAGGTTATCTGCGCCTATGACTCAATTTGTTTCAGCGTTCATGGAATTAGTACAGTTAGTTAAGGTGGTGTTGATAAGTGTAAATGCAACAGTTATGAGTAATAACTATAGAGTTGCAATAATTTAACAGCTAGAATTAGATTATGTGCAGTTGTTCCTTATTTAAAGTTGAATATTTTTACAATAACATCTTGGAAAAGTTTGAAGTTTTGCTTTTTTTAAAGCACTTTATCAAATATTTCTATATTTTATGCAAAGTTACTTCAGAAATAGCCCTTATTTTTCTTACCAAAATGCTTAAGACACATTCACTAGGTCTAAAGCACATATTGAGTTTAGACTCAACCTCCTTTGTCTATTATTATTTACAGACATACTTGAGCAAGAATCTTAAAAGTACCAAGGATACTACATAGTAGCGGGATGTTGTGCCATCTTATACTGTATTTTGGATCTTTTGGTACCTTTTTGTACTTCAAGATAGAGTTGTTTAACTTAAAAGAAACATGACTATGTGATGGGAAGATAGATTACTCTTGTAAGTGGTACTTTGTAAATATAATAGTTTTAATATGTTAAAGAGGTTTTTGATATGGATGGTCATTTTGGATTTCTTTGTCATTGATGAAGAATATATTTTGATGATGATTTCAAGGAATGTTTGATAAAGGATTTATGTTTACATTTTACACATTCTGTTATGAGTTAGAAGAAAAGACTGGATTTTTGTTGTGTCCGTCTCGACTAGCGGGACGGGTCGTGACAAAAGGTATCATCAGCCCAACACCAGCGATCAGGTATGGGCTCTACATACTGTCTAGGGACTTCAACTCCAAGAGGTCGGACGCTCTTTGGTCTATCAAGTCAAAACAAAAAGACGAGAAGGAGTTGTCATTCATGTATCGACCACAGTCACGTAGGGTCGGAGCAAACAACCTAGGAAATCCCTCTTCAAGCACATCATCCTCAGTTCAGTCATCATTGTCGGTATTGAAGCTCAGCCCATCACCTGTAGTAGGTTGTAAGAACAAGTCGCACCTCAGGCAATCTGCACAAATCCTTCTCCAGATTGTTGACGATGATCTAACACCTTCCCTAAGAACCTAGGAACTGGTCGAAACCTCATAAATCCTTCTCACTAATCTGCACAGTAAGTTATCATTGCCGCCCCATATGCGGACAACCCACTTAGACACGAGTGCTTTGTCTGTTTCTTCCAAGCAGGGAACACCTTTCACTAAACAAGCGGCCATCCCCTATCTACCAAAGGCTAATCACACAAGTCACCGGAGTTGGACCAAAAGAAGCATCTCATGATAGAGTTTCAATCGATTTTTAACACCAACCAGCAACGACCTAAATGATAGAAAAAAATAGGTATGACCAACAAAACAGATCTAAGTAGCACCAACATGATGCCTCTAGACAAACAGGAGGATTTTCGCCAGCCAATTTCTTCCCCGTATTCTCAATCAAAGTAACAAATCACTTCCGCAGCATTCCAACCACAGAGGAAAGCTAAGATACTACGCGTGCGACAAGGCCCTAGGACATCTCAATGTAGTTGTGCATAACAAGACATCTTCATCGCTCAGGCTAAACGGAACAAATGTAAATTTGAGTCTACGTACCTCTCCTAACATATATAACATCAATGAGAGACCTCTATAGCTATCAACAACTCCTTTGACAAATAAGATCGTATCATCAACATATTGCATACTCGAAATGGATAACCCCTCCCACGAGTAACCAACGGAGAAGCCACAATAGATAGCATATTGAACCATAATAGACAAAGCATCAGCCACTAGTGGGGCCAGAGGACAACCTCGGACACCTCCTTGAGGCTCGAGAGTCCTCCCCTTGGCAGCCCATTAACCAAAACTACACATAAAGAAGTCATCGCCACATAGTCCATCATATGCCTCCTAGAGGAGAAGGCAGTCTGCAAAGGAGAAATCAGTCTCCCCAGTACTCCTCTGAGTTTGTTTGCCAAAACCTTAGCAACAATTAAGTAGACAGCATTAGATAACGTACTTGAATGATAATTCTAAAGGATATGGTGAGATCCTTAAGCGCATCATGGAAGCGTGAAGATCGCATTGTATGCAATCGGGAGCGACTAGTCGCACTAGTTGCTCGAGGAAGCGGAAATTAAAATTTTTCATGAGATGAAACCACGTGATCTAAGAACACTTCTCGGATCGTTTCATCTAAACCACAAACAAGTGTTAGGGTTACCTCTTGAAGCGTGGTTGCGATCGAGTCTCTAAACGAAGAGATATCCTGTCTCAAGTCCGACCCGACGGAGGAGACGCTTGCGAGCGCGTGGATGAGACGTGTGCTTCTCACAATCCATGATGATGGTCCAAGCGGCGAATCTCCTGATCTCGTCACACGAGATCCGACGTCTTCTTCACGAGCGAGGCGCACCGAAGGAGACGGAGTTCCACGAGCATTCAGTCCAGCAGCAAAACGACGATGCTGCGACGAGAGCGACTCTCTCTAGATCTTCATGGTGGACGGCCATAATAGAGAGGGAGAGAGATGATGTTGGCATGTAGAGAAAATGAGAGAGAGAGCATATATTGCCAAACTTAAGAAGAGCAAGGGGTGCCCTTCTTTTTATAATATTTTGGGATCCGTGGATCTCAATCCATGGACAACACAAATCCAACGGCTCACATTGATTTATGTTTCTTTTAATGGCCATGATCTTGTTGTTAAAAATACAACAATAATTGTTGGAGCATAAGTTGTAAGCGCCTATTGAGTTGTAGCAGGGTAAATGGATCCTGGAGGAGATCCATTTACCCCATCCAGTGTTTAGTCCCACATCGTCCAGTGGTGGGACTTGGAGGCTCTGGAGAGGCTATATAAAGAGCCCCAGACCTCCTGTAACAGTTGAGAAAAGCAATAGAGCATATGCCCCTTTGAGGGCTTCTCCCGTGGTTTCATCCCGCTCCTCACGGAGTAGGGTTCCACGTAAAATCCCGCGTTCTTTATGTTCTTTATCTTTTATTCCATGTTTCGCTTCCGCTTCCGATTTTCTAACATGGTATCAGAGCGGGTCGATTCTCGAGGATTTTTGTCTTTTATATTATTCGAGATTCGATTATCAGATCCATTGTACACGGTTCTTGAAGATTCATATTCAAAGATATTTTCCAGTTTTTTTTTCTAGGGTTTTTCTGTGAAACCCTTCTTTCTGCATTGTGTTCCTGGAAATCATGGCCCCTGCAAGAGATGATTTGTTCGTATGCCGTGTCTTCTTTCTCCACCAGCAGAATCCCTTCTAGGGCTTTACTGCCCTCCAAGGAGACCTCGATCTCATACAATACCCGGCGGCGCACGCAATCGCGCTCAATCCAGGCCCCTTGCGTACAACCACTAAGGTTCCAAGATCTTGGCGAGTCCCTAAGTTTCCTGGCGGCGACTGTCGCGAGGCCTGCTTCAGGCGTTAGACGACCTCCAGGCGGCAAGCTCCAGGACCTGCAGATCCATGCGCCCCCGCGCAACCCTTCAGCCCAAACGGACCCTCCTCGGCGGCGGCGCACCTCTCGCGCGCCTTCGACTCCACGCATCAGGCGTCGCATCTCCTGGAAACGTGGCTACGCCGCCCATCTCCTTCTCACCAGGCGGTAAAGGCACGACACCCTCCTCGATTGGCTTCGAGCGGCCTCTCCATATCGCACCCATCATGCGGCGAGCCCGCAGCGCGACACCCTCCTGCATCGCATCTCCTGGCGACGTGGCTATGCCATTTTCTGAAGACCCCCCTTCCCCCCGTGCAGAGAAATCCCATGGGAGGCGGCGGCGCGGCGACATTTTCTGAAGAAAGGGTTCCTGTGTCTTGGGAACCCTAAGTCCGATACCTCTTAAACAGGGCCTGCCGTGTAAAGTTTAAAAAAAAAAAAAGGGAGTCCAAGGGGGCTGCGACCAAGAAGGAATGAGTTTTGTTGGGCTTCAAAATATGGGCCCAAATGAGCCGTTCAAAAAAAAAAGGAGAGAAACGAAAAGATGAGCGATGTTGGGCTGTTGATGTTTTTTTTTAGCCCTTAGTGGGCGGATTGGTTTTCTTTGTAAAAAAAAAATCTGATTTGAAAAAAAAAGGAAAAGAAAAGAAAAGAAAAAGGCGCGTACATCTCAAAAGCCGTACGCAAATTGAAAAAAAAAAGAAGAGGGATGAAAAAGCCGAAAAAAAAAGTTAACGGCTTTAAAAAAAATGTTTCGAAAAAAAAAAAGGATGACGGCTTATTAAAAAAAAAGGAAAGCCGCAAGGAATTTTTTTTTAGAATATTTTCTCCCCATCATTGTTGTCTTCTCCCAACTTGGTCGACGTCCATGTTTTCCGACAAGTATGGGAGAAAGGGGGAGTATATGTAGAGTCACATGTCTGTTCATGATCCAGATTCAGATGCAGATGCCAGTCTTCAGACCATTCAGAATTTCCAGACTCTACAAGTTTTTCAGATGAAGATTTTTCATGCGCAGTCCCAGTTTGAGGCGCAGTTATTCAGACTCGATGATTGTCTTCCGAGTCCAGTTTCAGACACGCACGAGTGTGCGGTCATTGTCAGATGAGCATAAGTTGCCATCATTGTCAGAGGTCCCCATCATTCTTGTTGTTGTTCGGCCAGAGTTTTCATGTGAGCCATAGGGACTCCAGAGCAGAGGACCATTCCCTTGAGGGCAAGGGTTTTCATGTGGTATCATAGGTACACCAGAGCAGTGCACCATTCTCTGAGCCAGATGGGAGAGACCCAGTTCTCCGATGAGGAGACTTCAGGCGCAGTTTCAGACTCGATGGTCAGACGAGTCTTTTGTTGACTCACACTCTATCCCGTTCGTCCTCCTCACCTGCACGGCATGAGAAGCAACGTCCTCGACTGCAGCATGTGCGCGTTGGGTTGATATTGTCCGTAGTGTCTTGTAGTGTTGAGTTGAGTTTCTGTCTGTTTGTCCAAGCTGAGCATTGCATGCTCAAGCTTGAGGGGGAGTGTTGGAGCATAAGTTGTAAGCGCCTATTGAGTTGTAGCAGGGTAAATGGATCCTGGAGGAGATCCATTTACCCCATCCAGTGTTTAGTCCCACATCGTCCAGTGGTGGGACTTGGAGGCTCTGGAGAGGCTATATAAAGAGCCCCAGACCTCCTGTAACAGTTGAGAAAAGCAATAGAGCATATGCCCCTTTGAGGGCTTCTCCCGTGGTTTCATCCCGCTCCTCACGGAGTAGGGTTCCACGTAAAATCCCGCGTTCTTTATGTTCTTTATCTTTTATTCCATGTTTCGCTTCCGCTTCCGATTTTCTAACAATAATTAATTTAATTAAATCAAATATATATTGAATATAATTTGATTTATATTAAATCAATCAACATTGGAGTAATAGGAAGGAGGCAAGCCTCCTTCCATAAGGAGGGTGGACGGCTACCACATTCCTTATAGGAATTGTGGCCGTCCACTCTTCCTATTTGGAAGGTGGATCTCTCTTCCTTATTACATGAGATTATATTATCTCATGATTCTCTCCAATATTTGCAACAACTTTTGTTGCAAATTATTTCACAAATAAATCCAATTTATTTTGTGAACATTGCAATCATGCCATTGGAAATTTGTGAATCACATTCACAACCCAAAATAAAATATGAATTACATTTTCAATTAATTGTCCAATGTGAATCCAATTCACATTATCATTTAATTAACAAATGTAAATAACAAATAGCTCTCTTTTATATATTACAAATCACATTTATAATATATATATGATTAATATGGATAGTGCTATAAACATTATTCAATATCTATAGTAATTAAATCACATTTAATCATCTTGGATCTTTATTCTCATGTGCCCAAATAATATGAATCTCATTCACATTATTTACATCTTTGGTCATCAAATCACATTTAATTATCTAAGATAATTCTCCATATAATATGAATTAAATTCATATTATTCATGATAAATAAATCACATTTAATTATCCATTTTCTCAATGCTCGGATACATATATCATTATCCATGAACTCTTTCAAGGATAATGCGCTTTCTCCGCGGATAGTTGGATATAAGGACAGGGCGATTGTATTGTTCCACGTATAGTGACTTGGATATTGAGATCACATCTCAAATCCAGATCTTGCGGACCTCCCATACATGCTTGATTAAATCAAGGCCGTAGATCCAATCTTCTCATTGCATCTGAATCACATTCAGATCACTGTACAACACTTGGACCAAGATTAGATCACTTCTCTATTGAGAGGAGTAACTAAAATCCAGGCTCGTTTCATCACTTCTTAGGAATGGAAGCGTCAAGGTTATACAATCGTTTATGATCACATCACCCTCAGGTATTCCCAATACCTTTTTTTAAGTCAAGAATGGGGGATACACTCAAAGGTGTTCACCCCAAAAATTTATTGAAAGGTGGAGAAAAAGGGGAGAAGGTACAAGAGAGCACGCCAAGTGCTCAACACTCCAAGAGCTTAATAAGCTCGACACCTGTAGGTTGACATTTTCCAAATAGAATCTTTGCCATGAGCAAAGAAGTGCGTTCCTGGCAAGCCAAATAGCCCAAAGTGTAGCCAGCAGCCACAGCAAAACACGCCTCGCATAGTTGGAAGCCGCTACCAAACTGTCGCAAAAAGCTCCCACGTCAGAGAGGGCGACCCAGCGCAGAGACGGATTGTCCCAAAGGGGAGCCACCTCACAACAGGAGAAGAAGAGGTGCTCCGTTGATTCAATCTCCGTGTCACAAATGAGGCACCAGTTGTATACCACCCCAAGCAGCCTAGAGCATCTATCTCGCGTCATCAGCCTCTTACGTCTGAAGAGCCATAGGAAGAAGCCAATTTTCTCAGGAAGACGAAGGCTCCAAAGGAAGGCGCAATCTCTCGCTAGACTGGAGTGATGGGGGGCGGGGGCCTGGTAATTGCCTTGTAAGCCCTACGGACCGTGAAATCTTTGTCACGCCAAACCCAATGGTCGCGCCCCGAAGAGGGGCGGCTTGCGACCCTCAGAGCGTCAAGCAAGCCCAGGAAATCCTCTAATCGTTGATCAGAGAAGTTCAAGCGGAAAAGAGGCATCCAGTTACCGTTGTCCCAACAAGCAGCGACCCGCACATCCGGGTCCAAAGCAAGAGCAAAAAGGCGAGGGAAACGAGAAGCAAGGTCTCCCTAATCGGTCCAATTATCACGCCAAAAGGCAAATCTCTCACCATTACCCAGCACATGCCTAAAAAAATCCCGAAAGGCAGGGGTGACCTTGAGAATACCTCTCAAGAAAATGGAGGGCAAAGCCGTCCCCCCAAGTAAATCAAGCGTCGGCGCCGTGCTGGTAATCGGATAAATCTACCGAAGGAGCCGGGTGCATAGGTCATCGTTGTCACCCCAAATTCTTGCCACCCACTTGAGTAATAACGCCTCATTGAGAGCAGCCAGGCGGCGTACGCCCAAACCACCTTCACTTTTCGAGAGAGTGATTCCTCCCAGCCGACAAGATGCATGTCTGTCCCATCCTTACCATTCTTGCACCAAAGGAATCGCCGCAAAAGTCCTTCAAGCCTTTTCCTAATGCCGATCGGGAGCAATCTCGTGGAGGAGTAATAGACTGGAATCGCGGAAAGCACAGATTTGAGGAGTACTAACCTGCCACCTTTAGAGAGGAGCGACGCCTTCCAACCCGCAAGTCTCCCTTCGACCTTCTCTACCAAGGGAAGCCAGTCAGACAGCTTCGATCTCCTTGTGGAAAGCAGGAGCCCTAAGTAGTGGATCGGTAGACCAGAACGCACCGTACCCAACACCGTGTTGCACATCGCAGATTCGGCATCCATCATAGAGAAAGGAACCAGCTTCGATTTCGCCAAGTTCAACCGAAGCCCGAACATCTCGCTGAAAATCTCTAGCACTGTGGCCATGCCCGTGGCTTCCTCAGCCCCCCCCCCCCCCCGATAAAGAAAATGGTGTCGTCGGCGTACTGAAGCAGCGAGATCTGGAGATCCCCTTTAGAGAGCCCGCACGTGATGCTTGCCCGGAGCACCCCTCCAACCATGCAGGTCAAAACGTCCGCAGCAATGATGAAAAGCAGAGGGGCAAGAGGGCAACCCTACCGAACCCCCTTTTGAGGCTGGAAATACACACCCTCCGGGCGACCGCTCATGAGCACGGCCATAGAGGAAGTCGACACACAACACCCCATCCAGGTAATCCAGGTGGACGGGAATCCCCTTCTATGAAGCGCCGCCCAAAGGAAGCGTCAGTCTAAAGTATTGAATGCTTTCGAGAAGTCAACCTTCCAGAGTAAGGATTTTGTCCCACATTGTTTCCAGTCCGCCACAATCTCAGCAGCAATGACCATAAAATCTGCGATCTGTCTCCCGGGGACGGAGGCCGACTGAAGAGGCGAGATAATGTGCTCCAGAACCCTGCCCAGTCTGCACGCGAACACTTTGGCGACGATCAAGTAGAGGGCGTTGGAGATAGCAATGGGCCTGAAGTCCTCAACTCTGGAAGCCCTTGCGAACTTGGGGAGCAGAAACACAAGAGCCTTGTTTATGAGCTCGAAGGCAGCATTGCAGCAGCAACACTCGTGAACGACCTCGAGAACCTCCCCGCCCAGCAGGTCCCAAAAGTCTTTGAAGAATGATACGAGGAAGCCATCTGGACCCGGCGACCCTTCACTATTAATCTTCCAGACTACTGACTTCAGCTCCTCAGGAGTCACTGCAAGAGTCAGGCTAGACGTGTGCGCCTCCGACAAACGAACTGCCCCCTCGCCAGACCAACGCCAGAGGCGGTCACCACTTCGCTTGGAGAACTCTTTGAAGTGGTTTGCAATAGCATTTCCGAGCTCCATGTTGCCCTCCACCCGCGTATTGTTGATGACCAAACTCCTGAGAAAATTAGAGCGCCGCCTCCCACTAGCAAACCTTGTGGAAGAAAGCAGTGTTCGCGTCCCCCTCTTTGAGCCATTTGTATCTGGAGCGTTGCTTCCATTCAGTCACTCTCTTGCGATCTTCAACACTAATCTTCCACTGCGCCTCCGACCGCTTGAGCAGCTCAGCCGACGTCAGTGGCCTCTCGTCCTCAAAACCACCGAGGTCGGCGATCGTCGCTTCCGCCTCCGATTTAACCGCGCGGCGTGCCGCCCGCGACTCCTGTTTGAAAACGCAAAGGCGCGCCCGAAGGGAGTCAAGCTTCATGACTAATCTAGCTGCCGCCGAGCCCGCTGCGACAGTCGATCTCCAATGGGACTCCACTAAACCACGGAAGGATTCTTCAAGCAACCATGCCTTCTCGTAGCGGAAAAGACCCCGAGGGGGCAAGGCCTCCCCGGAATCCCAGAGGATGGGCGTGTGATCAGACCAGGTGCGGGGCCTGGCCGAGACCGAGAAGAGGGGGAAAGTCTCCAGGAAAGCTGACGACGCCAAGAAACGGTCCAGACGAGATCAAAAGCCCGAGTTCCTCCAAATGTGCCTGACATCCTGAGCGTCCAAGATCTCCAATTCAAAAGAATCAACCAGCTCAACGAAACTGGCAGAGCCAGGGTCCTGCCCGCCCCGCGAACGCGGGCGGTCCGAAGAAAGTAATGTTACATTGAAATCGTCCCCCACTAACCACGGGACGTCAGGGAAAAAGTCCCTGGCCGCTCGCAAATCCGTCCAAAGCTGATGTCTCAGAGACGCAGAAGAAGGGCCATAAACACACGAGATAGCAAAAGAGATCCCCGAGCGCTGACACTCGAGTAGAATTGAGAGCACGTGAGAGCTTTTCCGCTCAGCCTTCAGGGAGAAGAGGGAGCCCCTCCAAGCCACCAGCAAACCTCCCGTGAAGCCAAGAGCATCCAGGGCGCAGAAGTCCGAGATCGGCCCCGCCCCAAAAGATCGCCAGACCGAAGCAGAGAGCGAATCCAGCTTCGTCTCCTGCAAAAGGACCACATCGCAACCCCAATCCAGAAATCTTGACCCCAGCACCGCACGCCTCTTTGGGTCACCCAGACCCCTGACTTTCCATGAAAGAAGTTTCATTGACAACTGCTATATTCGCCCTCTCGAGATAAATCACCCCTTCCACCTTAGCAACCTTAGACAAGAACTCAGAAGGCGGAGCGGGGGTAGCAGCAGATTTGGAACGCTGTCGTACCTGTACATCCTACATACTGGAAGACCCAAAATAAACCCGAAGTATAAGATCAATTACACTGTCTACTTCAGAGTTCTATCATTAAGTTTCTCATTCGATCATTGGGAGTCGGTATCGATCATATACTTTCCAAAAGCATATATCAGACCCAGGTGTTGATCATATACTTTCCAAAAGCATATATCAAACCTACAAATTCAATCAAGCTTCCAAAGCGAGATGACCGTGCACGGAATTAGATTCTTCCCAATATCTCATGAGTGAGCTCATGTCTTCCGGTTCAATAAATGAACCTGTATGATCCCTTTGAGAGATCGTATTACTCATATGCCCTTGTATGCACACCAGCGTGTCGGTGTATAGACGTCGATTAGGTCATCAACCTATTGGTCTGCCAAATGTACATACTCAGACATATAGTAATACATCTGCCTCTGGTCAGAGGATGCGTGCCTATATCGTGACAGCATATGTCATAGGACTTTGGTTATCTCGATCTCGTTAAGTCAACTTTTGACCTAACTAATTCGACACCTCTGAATATCTATTCCTATGCAGAGGACATGCATCAAGAGGTCGGTCAGATATCAGCCTTTAGAGAAAGGGTTGCCATCTCCTTGTAAGGCCGCAGATCCTCTCTTAATAATCATTTGATGGTGCTTGATGAGTCCTCAATCTAACTCTTTAGATATTCATCCAAGCACCAGCCTCTATGATTCAATAATTGAATCAATAGATGTATGATCATCAAGATGGCATGGTACATAACCCTAATTGTACTAAGGGACCTCTTATGCAAATAAGTTATTCTTCATTTCAGATCAGGGAATGATATTTGCAATAACATTTATTGCATAATGGCTCGTCGTAGGCTCGCATGTCCAACAATCTCCACTCTAGTCATGGTGACCTTCCGTAGAAAAAAACTGAAATATCAATTCATGCAGTCAAAACCAGAATTTCCCTGGACGAACTCAACTCATACAGCATAGCTGTCACCTCCTCTACCACCATGTCCCAAAACTCTCTGAAGAAAAACACTGAAATCCCCTCCGATCAAGGTTATCCGATGGCATTCAAGCTAAAAATCGATGACCCAACCTCCTGCATATCTAAAATCTACGGTCCGACCATGAGCCTCCTCTTCTGTGACCTAAGAGACACTCGTGTCGAGTCGCGTGGAACCACTAGGTGAAACCTATTGATTCGCGAGTTTAATCGGTTCGTGATAGCACCGCTCGCATCAGCTTCCCCTTAAAAAGAATGTCCTCCCACGGCCACTAAATAAAAAAGTTGTGGCAACAACGACCGCTAGTTACTCCATTAAAAATCAGGTACTAGCACCTCCTTTCAACAACCTATGTTGGACATTGTTGCAGAAGTCGGTACTCGATCGACAGGGTCACTAAGGATAAATCAACGGTCGGACGACTAATCGGATTTAATCGGCCTTTAGTAGGTTTTGAATTTTTGAACTATTTTAAAAACATAAATCAATTTTTATACAAACATCCTTATATATTTGCATAGATTAAACATTTTCAATACAATAATACATTCATAAAAACATGACAAGAATACTACACATATTAAAAAAATAACATTTATAAAATGAACAGCATAAATATACTAACCAATAGGTTTAGCAAAGAATGAGTAGCATACAAAAATAAATCATCCCCATGTAAATGTTTATAGTAAGCAATAGCATCAACAATAATACAAAACTGAATAGTCTAAATTGTTGATATACCTTGAATCCTAACCATCTACTGTCCCTCGTCTGCCACCATACCATACCAAAATATTTTTTTAATTTTGTTATGAGGTTCCATTTACAACATAAACTAAATATACAACATGAAAGCATAGTTTTCCAAAAAAATGACTGGTTATAAATGATTTAAATCGTGCATGGATGACTTCTGCAACTAGAGAAAACATAAACGCTCACGTTGTGTCTAGACTGAGGTTGAACAAGGACAAGTCGGAGTTCATTCCTTTTGTCTTGATGGATATGGAGATAGACTCTTGCGCAAGATGGTTGCAATCTCCATGCAAGGACATGTTGTTGCGCTACCTTGGGATGCCTCTGGTGGCCGGACGAATGCGTGCCACTGACTGATTGCCGGTGATTGAAAAGTTGGAGCAGAAGCCGGTCGGATGGAAGTTTGTTTGCTTGTCTAGGGGTGGCAGGATGGTGCTATCACGCTCGATTTTATCGACGATTCTTATCTTCTAAACCAGTGCTTGTGGGTGTTAAGAAGAGACTTAAAACCATCATGAGGTGTTTTTTCTGGTCATCTTCTAGGAAGTCATGTGGGTTTCCTCTGGTGAATTGAAAGTCAGTTCCGTGCCTAAAGGAGGATGGGGGTCTTGGGGTACGAAGCTTGGAGGACATGAATAAGTCCTTTCTTAGCTAGTAAGATGAACGTATTTGGGTGATTATGACTCTCTGGTTTGCAATCTTGTTCAGAGGATCTATGGGCCTAGACTTTTGTTCCATGCTCATAAGGAACTAGGGTCGTGCCTTCATATTTTTGAAGGGGCATCTGCAGCGTGGCATAGGAGATACGTCCTTTTTTGAGACATGTGGTTGCAACAGCACAGGTTTCCGCTTCTTTGACTGGAGATTGTAGTGAGGGCAGGGCCTTGGCCGCAAGGGTCTCGCAACTAATGGTTATGGTGGAGCATCCGGATAGCTCAGTGGTTGAGGTCTGGGATGGGCACTCTTTCTTTCTACAGTATAGATCTAAGTTCTCATATCAGCGTTTGGAGGAGCTCATGCCTTTGCTTGCGGAGCTCGATGAGGTGGTTGGGCCCACGGAGACGGGATTGTTGAATATGGCGTGATGGTCCATTTTCGGTAGTGAAGGCCTATTATACGATAAGGGGATCGACGATTTGTGACTCTGGAGGGTATGCGGCGGACTGACAGATCTGAACGTGGAAGGTCCTAACTCATGTGAATGTCTCCTTGTAAATCTTCAAAAGGGGTAGATTGCAGATGAGGGATAGATTTGCTCGTTTCGTTCAAGAGGCAGACCCGGATTTGCCCAGATGTCGGCTAAATGGATTTTTCGCCTCCATTTAGATCTATCTTGGGTCAATCTCGCCCTCTCTTAGTCGACTCAACATCTCAACACTCGCATCTCCTAACTGGTGCATCAACTGACCTTCTTTGCAAATGACCAAACCATCTTAAGCGGTTTTCTCGTATTTTATCCTCGATCGGAGCTACACCAACTTTCTTTCTGATTGCATCATTTTGAATCCGATCTTTACGTGTGTGTCCACACGTCCATCTTAGCATTTCCATTTCTACTACAGCCGTTCTCTGCACATGTCTATGGTTCACAGACCAACATTCAGATCCATAGAGCATGCAGGTTTCACAGTTACTTTGTAAAACCTTCCTCTAATTTTTATAGGGAATTTTCTTATCACAAAGAACAGCAGAGGTTCCTCCCCACTTTAGCCAGCCTGCATTTACTCTATTAGTAACATCTCCATCAATTTCCCCATCATGTTGCCCAATAGATCCCGGATATCTAAAAGAATCTCTCTTCTGAATGTTATCGTCACCAATCTTCACCTCGATTCTTTCACTATTGCTTCCATCAAAGGTACGCTCCTATATTCCGTCTTAACCCTACTTATATGAAACCCTTTAGTCTCCAATGCATGTCTCCAGACATCAAGCTTCTCATTTACTCCATCTCTAGTCTCGTCAATCAACACAATATCAACAGCAAATAACATACACCAAGGTAACTCATCCTGAATGCGATTTGTCAACTCGTCCATAATCAAAGTAAAAAGAAATTGACTCAAAGCTGCGAGGTAAACCAATGTTGATGTCAAAATAGTCAGTCTTCCCAGACGGGGTCCTTACACAAGATAAAGCACTATCATACATATCCTTTATGAGGTTAATGTATAGGACGGGTACTTGTCTCTTCTCCAAAACTCTTTACAATATCTCTAATGGGACAGAATCATAGGCCTTCTCCAAATCAATAAAGATCATATGGAGGTTCTTCCTTTTAGCTCTATAAATCTCCATTGTTCTCCTCAGCAAATGGATGGCTTCAATAGTTGAGCGACCTGGCATGAATCCGAATTAGTTTTTCTTTTACTTTGGAAACTTGCCCCGACCTTCTTTCGATCGCACGTTCCCAAATTTTCATAGTGTGACTCATCAGCTTGATACCTCTATAATTTGAACAATTTTGAATGTCTACTTTATTCTTATATATAAAGAGGCACCACGATACTCCTCCAATCTTCAGGCATTTTCTTGCTTCTTCAAATAACACTGAATAGATTCGTAAGCCAAGTCAAACTACGTTCACCTAAAACTCTCCATACTTCTACAGGGATGTCATCCGGTCCTACACCTTTGCCAAGTCTCATAAGCTTTAAAGCCTCATTTACTTCATTTCTTTGTATTCGTCTATACCTTGCGATTCAAGTAACATTCACTACTAGCTAGATCACCCAAATTGATCTCTCTATTTCCATCCCCAATAAAAAGTTTATGGAAGTACTGCTTCCATTTAGTCTGTATATACTTCTGAGTAACAAGCGTGTGACCTTCCTCGTCCTTAATGCATCTTACTTGAGAAAGGTCTTTGGTCTTTCTTTCTCTTGCTTTGGCTAACCTGAATATATCCTTCTGGTCCTCCTTAGAGTCGAGATTTTTATACAAAACTTCATAAGCTTTTGACTTAGCTTCGCTTATAGCCGTCTTTGCTTCCTTCTTCGCTATTTTGTAGTTTGTGAGAGTTTCCTCTGTTCTATCCTTAGATATAGCTTTAAAGCATGCTCTTTTAATTTTTAGCTTCTCTTGCACCCCTTCACTCCAACACAAGCCTCCTTTTGACATGGAGCTCCTCCCTTTGACTCGCCTAGCATCTCTTTAGCTACCTTTCGGATACAAGATGCTACTGCCACCCACATCTCGTTTGCACTTCCGCTATAATCCCAAGATAAGTCTTCTGTAACCTTCTCCCTGAAGCTCTATTGTTTCAGACTTCAGTGGAAGATTCCACCATCTAGTTCTAGTGATCTTAGGAACCCTCCTTTTCTTTACCATCCCTTTTATTTGCACATCCATGCATGGTTCGAAAAAAACGAGCCACAAGGCACACGAGGCGCACGCCACGAGGCGAGGTGGCCAAAAAACATCTCTGAACGACCGCCACGACAGGGTCCTGAGAGGCGGTCGGCTTAGTTGGTCGAGGCGGTCGAGGCGCTCGCCGAGGCATTTTTTCAAATTATTTTTTTATGTTAATTCATTTATCCTATAGTAATTTCAGATGTTTATAAAGGTGTAGTTGTTTAGGATATAATTATATAAGATGAATGCTTAAATTTGGCCGCTTTCATGTTCATATTTACTATTAAACATGTCCAATCATGTCAAAAAACTCTTAAATTATGCCCTTAAACATACGATTCCACAAGTACCATAGAAAAAATTACCCGTAAACTTATTTTTATGTACTACTCCCATGTAAACAGATAATATATCCTAACAGAAATAAAATCCTTAATAAAAAAATTCATCGGGGGCGCTGCCTCCACACCCCCGCAGGGAGGGAATGCACCTGCTCCCCCCCTAGACCCCTCCCCTCCTCAGGCTCGTTGACCGGGCAACGAGGTCCCTTCCTTGTGGGGTATGGTATGACAGGAAGGGGTGCATACGACGGTTCTTCAAGTTAGGTTAGATGGTTAGAATTCAAAGGAATATCAACAGATTTAATCTCTGATTGGATGGAAAATTAGTAAAAAGGCACATACACTTGTATATCTTTTCTTTCGATGTTCCTATCTTTGTAATTCCATCATATATTATAGTAATTTATATCATATATTAGTTAGAATATATATAATTTCATTAGTATATATTTTGTTGTAGTTTTTATAGGTTTTTTCCTTGTAAACTGAGGCTTACGCCTCGACCGCCTCGAGGCTACGCCTCGCCTGGATTCCGGGGAAATCGCCTCGTTCCGTTTTTAGTTTTTTCAAACCTTACATCCATGACTAACAAGCGATGTTGGGTTGCCAAACTCTTTCCTGGAATTACTTTGCAGTCGTTACAACACACCCGATCTCTTCTCCTCAATGCAAAGTAATATATATGTATTCTAGTTGGGTCACTCTTATAAGTAATTAAATACTCCTCCCTCTTCTTGAAGAGAGTGTTTGCTATGAAAAGATCATATGCCGTTACAAAATCCA
The DNA here is from genome assembly GCA_037367405.1 of Ottelia alismoides. Taxonomy (NCBI): domain Eukaryota; kingdom Viridiplantae; phylum Streptophyta; class Magnoliopsida; order Alismatales; family Hydrocharitaceae; genus Ottelia; species Ottelia alismoides. The sequence continues at coordinate 1,180,379 of JAZKJV010002186.1, read as the reverse complement.
GAATGACTTTTCCCTCTTCATTTCTATCCCCAAAACCATATCCTCTATGAACACTAGCATACCCTGAAGCATCTTTTCTCACATGTCCATTAAAATCTCCACCGATGCAAATCATCTCTCTTTGTGGAATTCCTTGTAAAATCTTATCCAGATCCTCCTAAAAAGTTTGTTTAGTCCTTTCATCTAAACAAATTTGAGTTGCATAAACTGAGATGGTATTCAGAATTTCTTCTTCAAGCACCAATTTTAGCAAAATAATCTGATCCTCGAATCTTTACACCTCAACCACATAATCCTTCAAATCCTTATGAACAACCACTCCAACATCGTTTCTACCCTTATCTTTACCTAAATAGCAAAGTTTCAAGCATGTCTTCTCGATCTCCCTTGCTTTCTCTCCAACCCATTTATACTCTTCAAGACATAGTATATGAATCTTCCTTCTTTCCATCGTATCCATTATTTCCATCAATTTTCCAGTTAAAGTGCCAATATTCCAACTACCAATCTGCAACTTCCTTTACAATCTCTTTGGACTAACTTCTTTACTCGCATGCGTCCTTTATGCGAGAACCCTTGCAAATTTTGGGTTGCATCTGGGCGGTGATGCAACGGAACTAGCTTATTTAACCGCACGCGTTCCTCGTGCGAGAACCCTTGCAAATTTTGAACTACATACAGGCTGCGATGTAGCGGCCCTAGCAAATTTTTCATTGCATTCAGACGATGCAACGCGTCGGAAGTAGGGAACGCCCTAACGAAATATATATGTTTGCTTAAATCCATGTTGAAAAGATCTGACAATCATGAGGCAACTTCCTAAATAGAATTTTATAATAATTCTATTTAGGAAGTTGTCTCCGACTGTTTACGCTGGCTATCGGCTAACGCAACCCTCCTCATTTATCTGAGCTTGGGACCGGCCATGGCTGAGTTCCATGAGTCAGTGACCATATCTCAAAAACCTGACTCCAATAGCTAAGGTTGCTTAAATCTAAAGAACAAGCGGTAAGGTCCTCCTTCTCCAGTATCCATACAAATAGAAGAGTGATTGACCCTCAAACAGGAAAGGGAAAGAACAAAAGCTAACTAAATATGCGCCAACGTCTCAACCAATATAAGAAATCAATTAAGACGAGACTTTACGGTAAAGTTCCTTCTGATGTATATGTAGTTACAGGCGCCCAAAACCTCCAAAGCTAACTCATCTACAATCTCGATAAACGCTCTTGACCCATTATCATGCATTCCTCGCCTTATGGTTTGTCACCAAAATATAGGGTGACTTGAAGTCACCCCCACCACCCATGCCATGTACAGGAAGCTAGCACACACTAAGATTTAGAAAGTAGGTATGCCGTATTCGTTCAATCAGGTGGTTTGAAGCGAGTAAGCAAGCAAGCGGAAGTATATGCGATGCGGATTATTTAATTTCCATTATTTTAATTTAAAATGATTAAAAATATAATAATAAATTCAAACATTAGATATTTATGTTTCAAAAAAATGATATGGAAGAAATATAAAGTGAAGACCTTTTTGTTTTTTTGAAATCCATAATTGAGGGGGATACACTCGATGGTGCACGCCCCAACCTTTATTGAAGAGTAAAAGAAGGGAAAAAAAGAGGAAAGGGGAGATTACAACCAAACGCCGTTACCAAGGCCCATTACAACACCCAATCCTCCACAAACGCTTAGCAAAGAGCCACGCATTCTCCTTATAGAATCTTTGTCCCGAGAAAAGCAAATCATTCCTACCCCTCCAGATCGCCCACAGTACAGCCACCGGGTGAAGAATCTCCATCTTCGGCCTACCCTTGTTCGACCGGAGCGAGTCCCAGAAGGAGTGGACACCGCCCGTGCAGCACCAGTCCAAGCCAACCCCCTGCCACACTTGAATCATCACGGGGCACCGGAAGAAGAGGTGTTCCACGGATTCAATCGAATCATTGCAAAGCAAGCATCTGTCCGAGATGGAGCGCAACAGTCCCGCACATCGATCCCTCGTCATCAGCCTCTGTCTCCTAAGTAGCCAAAGGAAGAAACCAATTCTCTCCGTAAGCCCGAGATCCCAAAGAAAAGCACAATCCCGGCTAAGCATCTCCGAAAGCGACAGCGGCGGCCGAGAAATAGCCCGAAGGCCTTCTTGACCGAGAAAGGGCCCCCCCTCCAAGTCCACTGGTCACGGCCCCCCGAAGGTCGTGCCACCTCCCTAACAGCATCGAGCAAAACCAAGAATTCCTCCAACCTCTGATCCGAAAAGTTCGCCACGAAGGTGGGGCACCAATTACCATCAACCCAGCAATCAGCAACCGAACAAAATTTGTCATCAGCCAAGGCATACAACCGAGGGAAGCGCGAGCAAATCCCCCTCCCCCCGTCCAGTCGTCCGTCCAAAAGGAGAAAGAATCTCCCCCGCCAAGTGCCGGCCTAAAAAGCGCAATATTCTTCAGGAAGACCTCCACGACCCCTCGCCAAAAACGCGTAGGCGAGGCAATATGGGGGACCTGCGACGGCAGCGTTCCCCCACCCCATAGATCTGCCGAATCACATCACAGCAAAGATCCTCCCCCGGTCCCCAGATCCTACTCGCCCACTTAAGGAGCAAAATGTCGTTCATTTGGTCCAGCGACTTCACCCCCAACCCTCCCTGATCCTTCCTGCAAGTAATATGTGCAATGTTGTTAGAGTAATTGAAACTCTGATATTTTATTCCATAGAGCCCTCGGGTCTCTTATATAGAGAGAAAACCCTTGGGTAAATTACATAGACGTACGTTATATAAATAGGAAATACAGAACAGTACATCATAACATAATATAGCCTCTACACTCCCCCTCAAGATGGAGCATAGATATCTATCATGCTCAACTTGGAAGAACATCTCTGGAAAGGTCCTCTGAGCAATGGCTTGGTGAATATATCAGCAGTCTGGTCCTCTGAACTGACATGAGAAGTAGAAATGAAGCCCTTCTGAATCATGTCTCTAGTATAATGACAATCCACCTCGATGTGCTTTGTCCTCTCATGGAAGGCCGGATTATTGGCAATAAACAATGCTGCGTGATTGTCACATTGGAGATTCATAGGCAAGGAGACATCTACATTCAAATCTTCTAAGACAGCTCTAACCCACATCATCTCTGCGCTTGCTTGTGCCATGGCTCTGTACTCAGATTCAGCACTGGATCTCGCCACAACAGTCTGTTTCTTGCTTTTCCAAGAAACTAAAGAGCTTCCTATGAAGATAGCAAATCCAGAAGTAGATTTACGATCTCTTGGACATCCTGCATAGTCTGCATCTGCACAAGCTGAAATAGACAGATCTGTATCTTTCCTGAATAGCAACCCTGTGCCTGGGGAGGACTCCAGATATCTCAATATCATGTACAAGGCATCCATATGAACTTGCCTAGGCTGCTCCATAAATTGACTCACCAGGTTTACTGCAAATGCAATATCCGGTCGAGTTATAGTAATGTATAAGAGCTTACCCACCATCTCTCTGTACCTTCTTTTGTCCACTTCTTCGGTATCATCATCGTACAGCTTCATGCTTGGGTCCATAGGTGTGCTTGACGGTCTGCATCCAGTCATTCCTGTTTCACCTAGCAAGTCTGTGACATATTTTCTTTGAGTCATTACCATCCCTTGTGCATTTCTTGCAAACTCTATCCCCAAAAAATATCGTATCGTGCCCAGATCCTTCGTAATAAACTGGCTTCCCAACAGGGATTTGGTTATCTCAATTCCCTGAGCATCATCTCCTGTAACCAAGATGTCAACATATATCATGACAACAACTGTACCTCTAGGGGTCTTCTGGATGACCAGTGAATGGTCCGCATTTGATCTTCTGAACCCCTGTCGTTCAATTAGCTGGGAAAGCTTCTGGAACTAGGCTCGGGGACTCTGCTTGAGGCCATAGATAGCCTTATGAAGTCTGCACACCATCTGAGTCTCCCCCTCAGCAGCAAACCCTGGTGGCTGCTGCATGTAGACTTCCTCCTGTAGGTCACCATACAAGAAAGCATTCTTGACATCAAGCTGAAAAATGGGCCAGTTACGTACCACAGCAACCGATAGTAGGATACGAAGAGTAGAGTGTCGAGCCACCGGTGAAAACGTATCCAAATAATCTACCCCATAAGTTTGGGTAAATCCACGTGCAACAAGTCTGGCCTTGTATCTGTCGAGACGTCCATCTGCATGATATTTCACCGTAAACACCCACTTGCAGCTCACCACGGATGCACCTGTAGGAATGGGTACTAGAGACCAAGTCCCTCGAGACTGTAAGGCACGCATCTCCTCCTCCATAGCTAGTCGCCAGCAATCAATCTTCATAACCTCTTGATAGGTCCGTGGAATGTCAACGGATGAGACAGCAGCTGCAAACTTCTGGAAATCCCCATTGAGACGATGAAATGAGACCTGGGAGGCAAGAGGATATGAGGCACATTTTCTTCTCTGCTTTCTTTGAGCAATAGGCCGATCAAGATCATCTATCAGTGTAGTGACTGGTGGCTCCTTCTCTTGTAGTATAGGCTCCTGCATCGGTGCATTATCTAACCCATCATTAGTGATAACATCAGAACATACCTGAGGCGTGCTGGATGGTTGGCATGTAGATTGAGCAGGGCCTGTCCGCCTTGTATAGAATTTAGGAAACGGTACAATTGGAGGTGGTGGAGGTGGTGGTGGTGGTGGAGGTGGTGGTGGTGGTGGTGGTGGTGGTGTAGTGGATTGACCCAGGCTTGGAGGTGGAGGGACATAGACATTAGAATCCGTGGGTGTAGAGGATACCAATCTGTCACCTGCAGGGGAGAAGTACATGACAGGTTCGAAAAATGTAACATCAGCACTCACATAGTACTTGTCATGAACGGGGTCATAGCAACGATACCCTTTCTGTGTCCTGGAGTAGCCTACAAAAACACACTTGATAGCCCTAGGAGAGAGCTTATCAAGCCCTGGAGATAACCTGTGGACAAATGCAACAGTGCCAAAGACCCGAGGTGTAAGTGTAAACAAGTCTTTGTCAGGAAAGAGAAGAGAGATAGGAGACTTTTCCCCAAGAATAGTAGCAGGCATGCGGTTAACCATATAGCATGCTGTAAGTATAGCATCTCCCCAAAAGGCTAATGGGGCACAGCTCTGAATAAGCAACGTGCGAGCAATATCAAGAAAGTGTCGATGCTTCCGTTCGGCAACACCATTTTGTTGAGATGTGTATGCACATGTGGTTTGGTGGATAATGCCTTTAAAAGAAAGAAAGTGAGCAAGGGAACGAGTGCAGAATTCCAAAGCATTGTCAGTACGCACATACTTAACGGTTGATGAAAAAATATTTTGAACTTCATTGATAAGATTTTGAATAACACTTCCTGCTTCGGATTTATTTTTTAGAAGAAAATTCCAGGACACTCTAGAAAAATCATCAACCACAACTAAATAGAACATGTGCCTCTGATGATCTGGGACACGACTGGGACCCCAAATATCTATGTGAAATAACTCAAATGGGGAGCGACTGCTCCGACTCTGATGACTGGGGAAGCTGGACCGATGGTGCTTCCCTAACTGACATGCTTCACAACGAAATGACGAACTCGGAGAGATCTGAGGCAGGAGGTGACGCATTTTCTGAAGCGGCAGGTGACCAAACCGAAGATGCCAGGTATATGGTGATACGGAGCCCTGGGAATGCAGTGAGACGCCAGCATAAGAGTTCCGTACGAGACGATAGAGACCATTGTGCTCAGAACCACAACCAATCACCATGCCCGTTAGTATGTCCTGAAAAATAACAGACGATGGGTTAAAAATAGCACGACAGTGCAAATCTCGTGTAATCTGACTAATGGATAAGAGATTCATAGAAAATTCTGGTGCATGTAGAACATTTTGTAAGTGCATAGAGGGCAGCAAAGCTGTCTCCCCCTGACCGATGATAGGGGAATGAGTGCCATCAGCAATGAGTACAGAGCGACCAGGCTGAACAGCTCTATAGGACTGCAGGATATCTCTCTCACGACAGAGATGATGGATGGCTCCAGAATCAACAATCCATCTTGTGAGATCATGGTTATGATACGAGACTGAAGGACTACCTGAGGCACTGGCTGAAGCAGATGTACTAGCTGACGCCGAAGCCGCAACATCAGAAGCATCAGCACCCTCTGACGATGACTGTGGCATGATATCACGAAGCCGTGCCACTAGCTCCTCGAACCTGTGATCTGGAGTAGATGCTGGTGGACCCTGAATGTGATCAGCGACACGTGCAGAAGGAGGGAAGCCATGCTTGGAATAGCATGTATCCTCCGAATGACCAGTACGACGACAGAATGAGCACGTAGAGCGTATGCGACCTCCGCGGCCACGTCCACCACTTCCTCTGCCACGAAATGAGGACGAACAACCTCGTCCTCTGGAGACTGCCATTGCCGAGGGAGGTAGAGTCGCTGTATTCGATGGAACTGGTACACGACTGAACCTTCTGTAGACTTCTTCCATCGGTGGAATGGTGGCATCGACAAGGATCTGAGAGCGTGCTGCCTCGTACTCCGGGTCAAGGGCAGCAAGTAATACGCCAACCATAGTGGCGTTGCGGAACGTCTTCTGCTGTTCCGGCGTGGCTGTGAGTGGGATGGTGCTATAGAGTTTCTCGAACATTCCACAAAGAGACGTGTACAGAAAATAAAGAGGCCTCCCATTTTGCTTCGTGGTAAAAATATCATGCTGCAACTGCAGCATCTTTGTCTCGTTCCGCACCTGAGAGTATGTCGTGGCCAGAATATCCCACATCGCCTTGGCGGTGGGCTGATGGAGGACATCATTTGCTATCTCCGTCATGAGCGTTCCTGACAGCCAAACTTTGGCATACGCGTCATCGGCCTCCCATGAGGCATATATTCCCTTTTTCTCCGGCGGTTTCATCTTCGGTAAGAATATGCTTCTTACCACATGACTGCATAAGACTGAGGAACTGCATAGCCCACAGTTCATAGTTCGTCCCGTCCATTTTGACGGTTGGTGCCGAACCTTTAAAGGCACCTATGGCAAGCATATCGACCTTTTGTTCTGACATATTGCCGGAGAAGAACAACTAGGGATGATAGACAAAAGAACCAGTGTCTACCAAGACCTTTGTGGATTCAAGTGCATATGTAGACGTTATGATCTTGAATCCATCATCTATCCGAGACCGACCGGAGGAGAGGTGCTCCGGTGACGAGTAGAGGCTGTGGAAGCCTCGGCGGGAGAGAAAGGCGGCGGCTAGGGGGACCCAGCGGCGAGGCTGGGCACTGCTGGTGGGGCCGGGGACGGCTGGGGGGGGGGGGGGGGGCAAGGACGGCTGGGGGGGCCGGCGGAGGGTTGGGGGCCTGGCTGGGGTGGCGAGGCCCGCTGGAGGGCTGGCGGAACCGGCTGGAGCGGCTAAAGGAGCCGGCTAGGCTGGCGACGGCGGCGGAAGGGGGGGGGTGGAGAAAACCCTAGGGTTAGGGTTTTGGCTCTGATACCATGTTAGAGTAATTGAAACTCTGATATTTTATTCCATAGAGCCCTCGGGTTTCTTATATAGAGAGAAAACCCTTGGGTAAATTACATAGACGTACGTTATATAAATAGGAAATACAGAACAGTACATCATAACATAATATAGCCTCTACAAATGTGATTTCAACCAACTATTTCCAAAAAACATCTATTTAGATAAGGGACATTTACACCCATAACCTTAAGTAATTTCATAATTACCCAAAAAAACGTCGATAATCACGAATTACATCAGGAACCCCGAATAATGCTTAACCTTTACATGGGATAACCCTGTGTCAAGTTCCGTCTTAATTCTCCGTTAACTCTGACGAAAAAAGTCATATGTTGACCATTTTGTCATTCGAAACACGTCATATTTATAACATGATGCCATTTTATAGTTCAAACAAAATGATATCCCCCCCCTCGGCAAGCTGCCCCCCTCCGCCCCCGCTCCCCTGCATGCGAGCTCCGGCCCTCCCCACGTCCCCGCCGGCCCGCATGCGAGCTCCGGCCCCTCCCCACTCCGCGCGCCTCGCCCTGCAGCCTCCTCCCCATGTGCCTCGCCCTGCAGCCTCCTCCCCACGCGCCTCTGCCCTGCAGCCCTCCCCTCACCTCTGCCCCCCGCTCGTTGCGTGCACCTCCAACACCCGCGCACGCGCCTCCGCCCTGCAACCCTCCCCCCTCCCGCAAGCTAAAGCACCCGGTATACCCCCTCGCCCACCCCCACCCCCCGCCCGCGCCCACAAGCTCCAGCCCTCCCCCCTCCTCCCGCGCCCCCGCAAGCCCGCCCCCCATCCCCCACTCCTGCAAGCCCGCCTCCTCCCCCGCGCCCCCGCAAGCTCGCCCCCTCCCCCCGCGCACCTGCAAGCCCACTCCCCCTCCCCCCACGCAAGCTTGCCCCCCTCCCCTCATGCGGCACCCTCTTTGACCACCCCCCCCAGGCCCCCGCACCTGCAAGCCTGCCCCCTACCCTCCGCACCTGTAAGCCCGCCCCTCCCCGGCAAGCATGCCCCCTCCCCTCACACCTGCAAGCTCGCCCCTCTTCCCCTGCGTCGCACCGTCTTCGACACCCCCCCCCCCCCCCCGCATGCCTGCAAGCCCCACCCCTCCCTGCGACCCACTGCCTCCTGCTTGGAAGCCCCTCCTCCCCCTGCGCCAGCACCTTCGTCGAAGCCTCCAACCTCGCCTGCAAAACCCACCTCCTCTAGCAGCCTTACCATCATCAACCCCTCCCTGCAAGAGCCCCCCTCCCCAATCCGTCCTGGAAGCCCCGCAACCTGTACGTTTTTTTTCTTTTTTTTCTTGTTAACTTTTGATTAATCCTAGCCGTTAGATCGTGTATCGGTTAACTCACTCGTATAGTTGAGTTAATGAAAAAAAACTAACGGAAGGTTGTGGGTGTAAAACGGGGTATGTATTCAAGGTTTTGGGTGTAATTCGTGATTATAGAGGGTTTAGAAATTACTCAGGGTTATAGGTGTAAATATCCATTTAGATAAAGAGCAGATCATAACAAAATATCTAACAATGTCAGCTCAAACAAAGGTTCGTACACAAATGACCAAACTCCTAATCTAAATCGTCAAAAATAATAGGAGGAACTTCGTCATCATTGTCAGAACCTGTGATAAATTTTCTTTCTACTCCACACTTGGTAAGGCACTCACATTCCTTTGGCTCCTCCTATGCTTCAATTCTTCCGCTCCACTTGGCTCAGCCACCAAGTTCCAAGTTAGTCCCGAGCTGTGGAAAACATCTTCTCTGCTTTCCTCTGGTCCAATCCACTCGCTTACATTCATCCTATCTTTGGAAACGAGTAGGTCTCTTCCCTTTTGAGATTGTCACTCCTTCAGTTTTGAATTAAATTTCACAAAAATCAAGCCATTCAGTCTTTTAGTTTCAAGTTTACTCCTTTTTTGGTGTAGATCTGCAACACAAGTATGTACTCAAAATATTAATAAATTAAACAAACAGTTTTATTAGTTTAATCATAAATCACAAATGTAGTCGGTGTATCGCTACAAAAGAGCTTCAACTCATCCCACATCCACAAGAATAGGATGTCATTTTTAATACCTCTATTGTCATTGCCTTCATGTATGGTGTCTCACCACCATATAGAAACCACCTATTACCTACAACAAATATTAAGATGCCATCTCCTTAGTTCTTACATGCTTTAAATATGTGCAAAGAGTATATTATAAATTGCATGGTACTACATGGATCAAACTCATCGTCATTGAAAGATCATTTCTTGATAGCCTATAGTTTTTTTAATACACGAACTGTTTTTTATAAAGAACCATTTCTTTTGTTGTGATGGCATCTTCAATGTCCAAATCGGGGTAAGCTATCTCCAAGCATTGCAAAAAATGATTTATGACAAAGCTATCTTTTGAAACGGCTTTATCCTCCCTACAAAAATAATAGAGATTAAGATAGTGAGTGGCAAGGTCGAGAGAACGATATAATCTCCCTTTTGACTTTGAATCAATGACATCAATGTAGGGCTCATGTGAATGCTCAACATCTTTAAAAAGATCGTCTCCTTCGTAGCTTCAAGCCCTCCATACACAAAGCTCAATAACTGACCTCACATCATCAACAATATGCAAAAGACGAACAAGCGGGAAAAAGACCTTCAAGGTCTAGGAAATTTGGCTCCAAAATGATGCGCTTAGTACAATTGATACAGCCATTTCATCTTTCCATGTTTTAGACCGCTGCCACTCTCTCCATTCATCATAAGGAAACATCAATCTCAGTTTCTCTTTCTTACTAATGACACTTGTAGCATAAGAAAACAAGTGGCAAATCTTGTTTTCCCCGGTTTGACTATCTCACCCTTTTGGGTAACTGTTGCAAGTTGTAGATGAAATTAGTCGATGTTGGCCTTACGCTACACAATTTTTGACCTTCGACTAATTACCAATTTCTATAAGCATGAGATTTATGCAGTGAGCAGCATAAGAGAATCACAATATGATTGAATACTTGGTTTTGAGTAGCCTCTTAGCCACCATGTTAGCAAAAAACATTGCAGGTCATGACTTACAGAACATGGTCTACTCCAACTTCCTTGATGCAATCATCCACTAAAGAAGATATATGTTCAGCAGTGTGTATGTCGGTTGAAGCATCAACGAACTTCAAAAATATGTGCCCAACTCACAATTAACACACAAGCTCATTATGTGCCTTCCCCTTGTATCAGTCCATGCATCAGTCATGATGGAACAACCATTTTTCCTCCATACTTCTGTGTGCCCTTTCAAGAACTCTTTTGTTTCTTCCATTTCATCCTTCAACAAGGTTTGTGTGATTTCATAATAAGGAGACTTGTAGCCACTTCCATATAGGCTTATTGCTTCATATATGTACGTGATTGAGTTTTAGTCGCCATGTTTAATGGAATATAACAACCATGGTTTGAAAAATGTGCCTCGAGGTGCACGAGGCGTACGCCTCGAGGCGAGGCGACCCTAAACCATTCCAAAGCGGTTGCCTCATCTGGGTATTGTGAGACAACCGCCTCAGGTTGCTCGAGGCGATATGAAGCAGTCGATGCGAGAGGTAAAAGCGAAAGCGGTAATGATTTTCTGAACATTTTTATATAAATCATTTGTCTTATTGGTAGTTTCACGTGTTTCTAAAAGTCTAGTTGTTTAATATATAATTATAGAAGACGAATGCTTAAATTTAGCATCTTTCATTTTCATATTTACCATTAAACATGTCTAATTATTTAAATAAACTCTTAACATTACCCCATAAAACATATGGATCCCCAAATATCATAGAAAACATTACCCGTAAACTTAGGAGTGATCACATAATGTGTTATTTAGTATACCAAGCAGTACAAACATGATAGAAATGGGAGTTTATATACTACTCTCATACCGACAGATCCCTAATCCAAACGAATTCATATACTCGAATAGAAATAGAACCTTTAATAAAAAATTCGTTGGAGGCAACATCTCTGCAGAGGGGAGCGCACCTACTCCCCCCTAGATGCCCCCCCCCCAAGCTCCCTGATCGGGCAGCAAGACCCTCGTCTTGTTGGGCATGGTATGGCGAGAGGGGGATGCATACAATGGTTCTTCAACCTGAGTCAGGTGGTTATGATTCAAGGTATATCAACAAACTCCCTCTCTGATTGGATGAAAATTTAGTAAAAAGGCATATAGAGTTATATATCCTTTCTTTCGATGTTCTTATCTTTATAATTTCATCATATGTTATATATCATATGTTAGCACAACAATAATAATGCTTGTTCCCATATTAAGTAGTTGGCTACATGGATTCTTTACCTCCATTCAAATCTATCTTGGATCAATCTCGGACTTATATCCAACAAACTAAGATCCATTTGTATAGTCCCATTCCAACACTTCTCGGGCCTTCCTCACCCTCTCTTAGCCAGCTCAACATCCAAAAACTCGCATCTCATAACCGGTGCATCAGCCGACCTCCTTTGCAAATGGTTAAACCACTTTAAGCAGTTCTCATATGTTAGTCATTATATATATTGATGAAAAAGAGGGAGAACTCCCGAGGCGGGAGTCACCACAGCCACGTTTTCATTAAATAAAGATAGAGTACATTAACCTAAAGCCCAAATTGTAAAGAGCATTACAATGCGACACAACATTCTTAGAATAAAATCTCTGATTTTTAAAGATCAGCTCATTCCGACCAATCCATATGGCCCAAAGCACTGCAAACGATTTAGAACAGCCATCCATCGAACCCATGCCCACTGCGCGAACCGACCTCCAAAACGCCTCTAATCCGCTGACCTCCACCCAAGGTATCCCCGCCACCCTCCAGACCTGAGACGATGTCGCGCACCGAAGAAAAGGTGGTCAGCATCTTCCACTGCACCCTCACACCTCTCACAACACGTGTCTGCCAAGCCGAATAGTCTCCCCCTCCTCGCCTTTATCACACAAGCGGTTTCTTCTCAAACACCATAGGAAGATCTTCACTCTGCATGGGATCCTAGCTGCCCAAATAACCTTCATGTACGCATACAGCACTTCGTCACGCGCCACTGCCGACCTTCTCATAGCATCGTAAGCTTTCTTAACTGAGAATCTCACCCCTTCCCAAACAAAATGATCAGCTTCTTCAGACCACTCCCCCAGCTGAGTGATCTCCGCCAGCAACCACAAGAAGTCATCCATGTGTTGATCCGACAAATCCGAGACGAATCGCGGAGCCCGCGAGCTAGAGTCCGCCACCTCAGCAAGATGCACATCTCTAGCAGTCGCCAGAGCCAACAGTATAGGGAAACGTCGCCCAAGAGTGCCTTCCCCATCCAGTCATCGAGCCAAAATCTAAACCCCTGGCCGTTCCCCAAGCCTCGGACGCAAACTAGGAACAAGGACTAGGCAAAACAGCACGGATCCCGACCCAAAGCGACGATTCGAATCTCCTTCTGTTCGCCATCAACGCCCCCTTGACACCGTAAATACTCCTCAAGGCTCTGGCCGCTAGGGTGGAGCATTGGCTCGACCCGGCCCAACCCGGAAAAGCCCGGCCCAAACCCGCTAATTTTTCTCGGGCCATGGGCCGGGTTGAGGCCCGGGGTTTTTGCAAAATTGACAACCCGGACCCGGCCAAGGCCCATAGGTCTGGGCCCGGGTTCGGGCCGGGCTCGGCCGCTCCAAGTTGTTCCCACTAGATTGTGCTTCCCTACCAAAGTTCTGAATGCATGTACAGTCATAATGCACATACGGCATTTGTTGTGCACATCCACAAAAGGGGATGGCAAATGTACTATAATTCTTTCCAAGTTCTCGATGATGATGGCAACCTGGGTGGAAAGTTTCTATCTCATCACACAAGACGTTGATGCATCGAGGACAATGAGGTTCAGATCATGATGGTCTGTTATTCAAGCTCCCTGAAATAAAAGCTCCTTGGCTATTTCAGATGTGTTTAGCTCTAGGAGATTGCACAAGTTGAATACAATTTATTAGTAGCATTATATTGAAGGCTCGATCAGATTAGAAATGAATGGAAATGGAACGGGTTAGAAATAAAAGAGGGAATTGTATGGAATCTAACAGAGAGCGAGGAACAAACAAAATGTTGATGAACTGAAAACAAGCAGTGAAATAAAGACAATGGATCTTCCCAATCGTTTCCTTTCTTCTATGGATCAGCCTTATGGTCGCTTCCTATAGCCTCGACCCCTCTCTGAGCTTGTCTTCCCCCATAGTATCTCTGGCACCCACTTCTTTAGCTTGCTCAAACACCACTCCACCTTCACTAGGGCCTTGGACCTAAAGCACAGGGCTTCAGACATAGAGGTGGCCCTTATCCTCAGCTCGTGCTTTAGCCGCAAGAAGTCCTCCATGTCCAATAGTAGATGGTCCTATAGGAAGATAAGAGGGGGTTAATGTTAGATATAGGCGTAGGTGAGTGGAGCGGGTCGGGTCGGGTCACCCCGGGTCTACACGGGTTCGGGTTGGGCCCGGCCCGAAATTAAAATTTGGGTATTATGGAGACCCGGGCCCAGCCCATACATACATCGGGTCCGGGCTGGGTCCGGGCTTTGACAGGTCGGGTCAGGGTCGGGTCAGGGCTGACCCAGCCCAATGCTCCACCCTACTGGCCGCCAGCGAAGTCGAAGGTCCCCAAATTTTAATTACCCACTTGGCCAACTAAGCTTTTGAATTGAGGCTTAAGCCTCGACTGTCTCAAGGCTACGCCTCGCCTCGATTCCAAGGAAACCACCTTGTTTGATTTTCTTTTTTTCAAACTTTGATCACAATCATAGAAGAATTCAGCAACATATTTGTTAACATGCATGTGTTCCTCCATGCCTAGTGTTTCCTTGATAATAGTTTGGCGCATTGTGCCAATTGGTGCATTATCATCAGATATCTATGGTCTTTTCTAGAACATGTTCCTTTGCGTGGTGTTATGGAAGAGCGTCTAGCTATAATCACTACCTCCTCTCTCATTTCTTTCAAAATGATGGCTTTCTCCTATTTCCTTCTACACTTCACTATCAGCCTTAGGACATTATTTGCAATCCCCTTTGATATGCCTAAGATGTTTCATCCTCTTGATTCCTCCTTTCAAGACCTTGCCACACAAGCGACAAGTCATGGAGTTCGGATCCATCTTCTCTATAAGGTACGTGTATTTTCCAACCTGGATCGGTGGATCCAAGTGGGACAAAAAACACATGTTATGTAACATGCATGGTTATGGATCCATGATAAACTAAATTCATAGAAAATAATTAAGAAAATTACATGCAAAAAATTGACCTACACATAGAGTCATGTTAATCAAAGTAAATAAGGATCTATTACTGAAGAACCATCGTATGCACCTTGCTGCCACAACATACCCTACCAATACGGGGGTTATTGGATTCATTTGTATCAGAAGTACCATATAACAATATGAGACATATTAAAGAGAACTTCGATAAATATATAACGTATGTGCAACAATGACAACAAGATCATCTATAACAACAAAGAAATTAACATATCTAAAACCTATACAACAAACCTATATATTTAGATATCCTAAATCTACTTAATCTACGAATACAAGTTTAAAGTTTAAGAGTCTGAACAAGAACTAGCACAAAGTATGAGCCTTGCATTAAAGAAAGTCTCACAAAATAATGTCTAAGTCTAAATTTGAAATAGCAAGTCAAACGCGAAAGCCTGGCTCCAGGACGAGGTGTCAACACTTTAATGTTGTGGTGGCAAAGAAATCCATGCAAAAGAGGGGTAACACGGAAACAAGTCCTCCACGTAAGAGAAAGGCAAAGAGAGAGTTCTTGCAGTGATGTACGGACTCGAAGAGGAAATGAGGCAGAGCTAGGGCTTGGAGTCAAAACCTTGGAGGTGATGCACCTGCTCGAAGGGTATTGGGAGTTGGAGGTGCTTAGAGTAAGGTGCAGCAGCCTACAATAACCACGTACTCAGCCTTTTGTTTGTCTAGAGTCGAAGTCTCGGAGGTGCAGCAACACGTGAAGGTGCAGCAACATGGGGTCGGAGTCAGAGGGCGACAATGGTAGGCTCGGAACAGGACCAGCTGAAGATTAAGGGCGCTAAGGCTCGGGAGTGTCTGAAGATGGAGCGGAAATGGGACTTCAGAATTCGAGGGTTTATTGCATATGGTTGTGTTTATTTTTTTAAGTTAGGCTATGTTAGGGCGACTAAGTCACATTATCTCTAATTGATATGCGGCCGCATATGCGGTTAGCTTAGCCCACTTAGTCGATTGGACGCATATATAACATTTCGAGTATATGCGGTTCAAAATGGGGTTTGAGTCCGTATATGTCGAGGCATATGCAGCCACCTGACCGACTTTCTGAAAAATGGCATGAACCACTCTGATCTCCTCCCAGAAGTACTATTCCGAAACACCTCAGATAAGCTAGAAATGGATGATATCACCAGTACTAAAGCAGAGCGCACCAATAAGAACTCATAAATCAGATATAAAACCTCATTGTACCCTAGCACTACATGTCACCACTATCTGTCCCTCAAAGTTCAATTTTAGTTTCCTGTAGGAAAACGATATCCGCTTGCCAAGATGTCAACATGTTCCCTACTACCATTCTCTTCTCCGGCTATCCCAGTTCGTACAAATGCCACGATACCATCTTCATTGATCAAATAGAGGGGTCTCCCTCAAGGTACTAAATACCGATTTGGACACTATATCGACATGGTGTCGTATGATATTTTGACAAAATATCAACGATATATCATCGAAATATCGCCTATTTCGACGCACAATTTGTGAAGCTACAACAACAAAAACAACAAAGCCTTTACCCACATTAATTAGGGCTGGCTATATAGATTTTTTGCCTCCATTCAGATCTATCTTGGGTCATTCTCGGGCTTAGATCCAAAAAACTAAGATCCCTTCGTATAGTCTCATTCCAACACTTCGTGGGTCTTCCTCACCCTCTCTTAGCCGGCTCAACATCCCAAAACTCGCATCTCCTCATCGGTGCATCAGCTGACCTCCTTTGCAAATAGCCAAACCACCTTAAGCCATTTTCTCGCATCTTATCCTCGATCGGAGCTACACCAACTTTCCTTCTGATTGCATCATTCTGAATCTGATCTTTAAGTGCGTGTCCACACATCCACCATAGCATTTTCATTTCTGCTACTACCATTCTCTGGACATGTCTATGGTTCACAGGCCAACATTCAGATCTATAGAGCATTGCAGGTCTCACGGCTGCTTTGCAAAACTTTCCTTTGATTTTCAAAGGAATTTTCTTATCATAAAGAACGGTAGAGGCTCCTCTCTACTTTAGCCAACATGCATTTATTCTATTAATAACATCTCCATCAAGTTCCCAGCATGTTGCAAGATAGATCTCAATAATCTAAAAGAATCTCTTCCAAATGTTACCATCACCAATCTTCACCTCGATTCTTTCACAATTGCTTCCATCAAAAGTGCATTCCATATAATTCAGTCTTAACCCTACTTATACGAAATCTTTTAGTCTCCAATGCATGTCTCCAGACATCAAGCTTCATTTACTCCATCTCTAATCTCATCAATCAACACAATATCATCAGCAAATAACACACCAAGGTATCTCATCCTGATATGACTTGCCAACTCATCCATAATCAAATAAAGTAAAAAGGAATGGACTCAAAGCTGAACCTTGATGCAGACCAATTTCGATGTCAAAATAATCATTCTTCCCTGATTGTATCCTTACACAAGATGAAGCCCTATCATACATCTCTTTATGAGGTTAATGTATAGGACAGGTGATTGTCTCCAAAACTCTCCACAATATCTCTCATGGGACAGAATCATAAGTCTTCTCCAAATCAATAAAAATAATATAGAGGTTCTTCCCTTTAGCTCTATAAATCCCCATTGTTCTCCTCAACAAGTGGATGGCTTCAATAGTCAAGCGACCTGGTATGAATCCGAATTGATTTTCTTTTACTTTGGAAACTTGCATCAACCTTCTTTCGATCAGATGTTCTCAGATTTTCATAGTATGACTCATCAGCTTGATACCACTGTAATTTGAAAAAAAATTAATGTCTCATTTGTTCTTATAAAGAGGCACCACGATGCATCTCCGTCACATAGACTTCCTTACTTCACCAAATAACATTGAATAAATTTGTAAGTCAAGTCAAATCACACATACCTAAAACTCTCCAAACTTCTATAGGAATGTCATCAAGTCATACACATTTCCTAGGTCTCATAACCTTCAAAGCCTCCTCTACTTCCTTCCTTTACATTCGTTTATAGCTTGCACGATTCAAGTAACTTTCACTACTAGCTAAATATCCCAAAGTGATCTCTTTTTTTCTTCCCCAAAGAAAAGCTTATGGAAGTACTGCTTCTATCTAGTCTCTATATCCTTCTGAGTAACATGCATGTAACCTTCATCATCCTTAATGCATCTCACATGAGAAAGGCCTTTGGTCTTTCTTTCTCTTACTTTAGCCAACCTGAATATAACCTTTTAGCCCTCCTTAGAGTCAATATTTTTGTACAAAACTTCATAAGCTTTTGACTTAGCTTCGCTTACTGTCTTCTTTGCTTCCTTCTCACTATTTTGTAGTGTGTGACAGTTTCATCTATTCTATCCTCAGACATAGCTTTTAAGCATGCTCTTTTAATTTTGAGCTTCTCTTGCACCCCTCCACTCGACCACCAAAACTCCTTTTGGCATGAAGTTCCTCTGTTTGACTCAACCGGCATCTCTTTGGCTACCCTTCGAATACAAGATGCTACCGCCTCCCACAACTTGTTTGCACTTCCGTTACAATCCCAAGATAAGTCTTCTAAAACCTACTCCCTGAAGCTTGATTACTTCAATTGAAGATTCCACCATCTAGTTCTAGTGATCTTGGAAACCCTCATTTGCTTAACCAACCTTTTTATTTGTACATCCATGACTAACAAGCGATGTTGGGTGGTCAAACTCATAGGATTACTTTGCAGTCTTTACAATACGACCGATCTCTTCTCCTCAATGCAAAGTAACCTATTTGTGTTCTAGCCGGGCCACTCTTATGAGTAATTAAATGCACACCCCTCTTCAGCTCTTCTTGAAGAGAGTGTTTGCTATGAAAAGATCATAAGCCGTTAAAAATCCAGAGTGACTTTTCCGTCTTCATTTCTATCCACAAAGCCATGTCCTTTAATGCTAACAAGCCATGAAGCATCCTTTCCCACATGTTCATTAAGATCTCTACCTAGGAAAATCATCTCTTTATGGGATTTATGGGATTCCTTGCATAATCTTATCCAAATCCTCCTGAAAAAATGTTTAATCCTTTCATTTAGACCAATTTGCAGTGCATAAATTGAAATAATATTCAGAATTTCTTCTTCGAGCGTCACTTTTAGCAAAATAATACATCCTCGAATCTTTGCACCTCAACCACACGTACCTTCAAATCCATATGATCTCCAACACCATTTCTACCCTTATCTTTACATGAATACCAAAGTTTAAAGCATGTCTTCTTGATGTCCCTTGCTTTCTCTCCAAACCTATTTTGTCTCTTGGAGACATAGTATCTGAATCTTCCTTCTTTCCATCGTATCTATTATCTCCATTGATTTACCAGTCAAAGTGCCAATATTCCAACTACATATCTGTAACTTACTTTGTAACCTCTTTTAGACTAACTTCTTTACTCGCATGCGTCCGTCATGCAAGAAACCTAGCAAATTTTGGACTACATCCGGGCGGAGATGCAGCGGAACTAGCTTATTTACTCGCATGCGTTCCTCATGCGAGAACCCTTGCAAATTTTGAACTATATTCGAGTAGCGATGTAGCGACCCTTGTTAACTTCTCATTGCATTTGGACGATGCAACACGTCACTGGTAGGGAACACCCCCAACAATTTGTGAACTTAGACTGAAAAACACATGGATATCGCGATTTCGCCGACAATATCACCACCACGCCGATACTGATATATTGGTAATGTGTAGTAAATATTTCGTAATATTTCAATCCACGATCTCCCTAGCCACCTGGGCCCCGCACACCCCACCATTTCCTGCACAATCTAAGAATCTATTGCTTGGATCCCTTCTGTCAAAGAGATAAGAGTAGCATTTGTCTTATTGGGCATCTCCGCATAACCCATTTTGCCCTCCCCTACCTTCCACATCAGAGGTTGCACATACAAGCGGTGACGCGTCAGTTGATCCTCCCATCCATGATATCACCATCTCATCAACATCCACTCCCAATCTCCTCATTCAGTCTTATCACCCAACCGAGGGAATCAACCCTCCTCTTCCTTGAAAACACAAAGATGCCTTTATTAGCAACCATCACCTCATTTTATTGACGTGAAGTCATGTCTCCCACTAAAGATACAGTTCTTTAAGCGAATGATCAAAGCTTCGAGAGAATGAGCTCGCCCTAAAATTATGAACCTTGAGGAACTTGTAATCAATTATGCTCCAACTGCAAAAAGCAAGAGCCTGATCTAGAGCCTCAAGAAGAACCACTCACTCCAAAGCCTCACATGACCGAAGTTTGGACTTAAATTCGAGACCAACCAGTGTGCTCAATCCACCCTTTAAGCCAGGATTGAGATTCAAAATCGGGTTTGGAGATGATCGGTCACAAATTCAGGTTTCTCCAAAGGATCTAAACTGAACCCCCCTTCCCCCCATCAACCACACACTCTGCACCCTTAATAATTATATACTCGTAACTTTTTTTGGAAATAGGGGATTCAAATCCCTAAACCATCGCCCCCTTCCATAGCTGGAGATTCATACGCCTCCTTTAGACTTTAGAGATTTCATCGTGAATCTTACCATAATCGCCTCTTTGGTTTGCTTCTCATATTTCTTGCATGCAGGTGGTTTTGCCGCAGACAATGATGCATCGCCGCCGTCACCGACCACCCTCTCCACACATAATGTTACCACTGTGCCCTAGCTTCAACAGTACTCACATCATTTCCCCTATCGATCACCCCTCTACCTCAATAGCACTCCCATGTCCTCCCTCGGGTTCAGGTCAAAGTTGACCACCACTTAACCCCCCAAAAATCAACAAGAGTACCGTGCAACACCGTCATTGATCTATAGCGACACCTGAAAACCTTGCCATCCATTTCCGATCCTTCTTCGGAGCTCCATCCAAGTATCCTGGTTGAGGCCAATTGATCTGGGTCATGAACTCCCAAAGCCCAAAGGAAATCACTCTCTCCACACCTTTGGGCAAAAGCCCCTGAATGCACAATGATCGATCATTCAGCCACACAAGCAATATGGATCATGTCCTTGTACGTGCTCCCTATTCGGTCTTTGAGGAAGCACAATTCCTCCCCATACCACTCATTGATGATGGTGTAATCTACCTCTGCAAAATTTAGCAATAAGATCACTAGCAGGCACCTTCAGCAAACTTGGAAGGCCATCGAGACCAGGAGAACCTTTACCTAGGTGCCTCAAGAACGGCACTCCCGTGTACAATGATAGGTATGGTTACATCAGAAACAAATAGCTTCTGCCATCGAGCATGTTCTGGCGACATATTTGGTCTTTTCATACTTAAAACACTATAATTCGAAGACAATCTTGTCACAAGGAGCAAGAAACAAGTACTGTTATATCGTACGAATGTACAGAGTTTGTACAAACAATGGTTGAGGCAGTAACAGAGACTATTTCATCAAGCAAAGACTTTTGTTATTTCACGAAGGATCTCATCGAGCAAAGACTTTTGCGGGCCTTTGATGTTTATTTTGCAGCACATACCGTAAAATATGCACCAAGGGCACTCTCTAGATTTCTTTTCAATGATGTTGTCACAAGCTGAGCATGTTAGGCATCTATGCTCCATCTTAAGGGGGAAGAATATAGAGGTGTAACCCTCGAGGGTAGTTTTACTTTTTTTATTTCCTTATATACTCTCCTTAACCCTAGCTTCTTATATATAAAGGGCTAGGGTTCTTTATTAATATATCATCTATTATTATTTTTTTTGAAAACTAATATATCATCTATTATTCCATATATAAAGTCTACATCATCCTCTCCACCCACAAATAGGAAATGTTATGTCAAAGTTGGTCACTCATAAACTTTCGATCAATATCTGAAAAAGCATCTCCTGTCTCACCAACCATGCATGCAATATTACCTTTATGGGCACTTTACCTTTCCGAATCAATCAACAATATAAGTCAAAATTAAGTTGACGGAAAGTGCATGATCCTTAGCATATCATAGGCCTTGGATATTAAAAAAGTCCTCCCTCGTGCATCAAGCTCCTAATCTACCAGCTTCACCCTTCTAGATCATGATGAATAGAGAGAACCAAGGAAGCTACCCCTAACCAAGCATCGAGCCACCATATGTTGCATGTCACCGCAAGTCTTGACCATCTTGGGAACTACTCTGCCAATACTCCTTTTTGACAGTCATCCAGGCATATCCTAAACTCCTCTTGACTTCCTAACCTCCCTAGATATGGCTTTATAGTAGGCAGCAGGTGCATCAACCCCTTCTAGAACAAAGACACCTTTCTCACCAGCTCATCCCTCTCCTCCAAAGAAATATTCCATAGCACATCTCAGAAATCTCGCCACAAGTTCTTTCCCTCGTACCCCATTCCCCACCTAATAGCTACAGAAGACACTTTACTAATATTGTCATAGTGAACTACCTTGGCTTCTAAACCTCGCAGCCCCATACTCCAGTCTAGACACATCCTCTCACTTAATAATAAAGATGACGCATACCTCTTCAACCCCTTCCAAAGGAAACTTCTCTAATTTTCATCCAATTATTTCTCTACCTTTGCCACTACCCTAACATCACTAAGGAACCAACCAAAGAGATATGTTATCACCTTTATTGGATTATGTGCCAGCACGTGAGTGATTGGATCCCTACAGGGTCTAATTACTACACCCTCTTATGTTTAGTCCTACATTGATTATTCGTGGGACTTGGAGATTCAGTGGGAGCTATATAAGAAGCCACACACCTATTGTATCATTTGAGAGAAAGCAATACAGAATATCTGGTCATTAAAGGCCTTCTCCCGTGATTTCATCCCGCTCCTCACGGAGTAGGGTTCCACGTAAAATCCCAGTGTTCTTCCATATTTTATATTTCTTTATCTCTGATGTACTTTTGCATTAATGTATTCTACATGGTATCAAAGCATAATTCTACATGGTATCAGAGCGGGCTCGATTCTCAAGGATTTATTTCTATGTTCGTAATTTGTTTGAGATTCGATTATCAGAGTGGGTACGATTCTAAGTGTTCTTGAAGATTCAGAGCGGGTACGATTTTGGATTGAAGATTATTATTATTCACGTTCATGACATGGTTCAAAAAATCGCGCCTCGAGGCGAGGCGATGAGAAACCGTTCAGAGGCGAACGCCTCGGGCTGCATCTGCGAGGCGATCGCCTCGACACTCGGGGCGAGGCGAGGCGTTCAGAGGCGAGGCGTGGGGCGAGGCGCACCTACGAGGCGTTGCAGGGTTTTAGTGGGTCTTATAACTCATTTCCTCCCTTTCTCGCAAAACAAAAACTCCCGAAGCCCTTGCCTTCGCCCGACCAGGACGCCAGTTCCCTCGCCGCCTTGCCGAAGGCCTCGCCATCGTCGGTTCCCTCACCGCCTGTGGGGATTTTCGCCCTATTCCGTGCCTCCTACGTGTGTGTTGGGAAGCCCTCGGCCCCTCGCGCGCCTACGGTCTACCTTGCCTCAACCCTAAAATCCAGTTAGGTATGTTATTTCTAAAATAATTTGGTTGGTTATTTTTAGTACTAGCCTATAAGGCTACTAGCCTTTTTGATGCATTGACATTGTTTGTTGCATATGTATAGGAGTTGTAATCCAAATTTGGTTAGGTTATTAAAAGAATTGATTATGTTATCTTCTAGTTATTCAACTAGCATTTCATATATTTGTTAAATCATATGATTGTTGTTTATTTTTGTCGCTTGAAATCATATTATCATAGAGATGCCGAAGTCAAGGAAAGGCCCCAAGACTTCTGAAGGAAACCGGAATGATCCCGCATGGAAATATTGTGTTCAACTTGAGATGGAGGAGACTCAAAAAGCTAAAGGATATGTGTATGTTCAATGCAATTTTTGTGGCAAGAGAATTACTGGTGGAGTCGCTAGACTCAAGCATCATCTCGCGAAGACCGGAAAAAATGTGAAAGGTTGCGCGCAAGTTCCTGATGAGGTGTTGAATGAAATGAAGGCTATTTATCTTCCAGCGAAGAGAAAAGTAAAAGAGCAATGATGGAGATGGAAGAACTGTGTAGAGCTGGTAGTTTTGAGGTGCAAAATCCCTTTGGTGGTGGTAAAAATCAAGCAATCAGTCCATCTGGATCTACCAACATGAAGAGGGCAAGAGGTCCCATGGACGCCTTTCTTGCCGGACCATCACCATTGGGAAGTCCAAGTCCAACGACTACAATTGGGATGAGTGGTCATCAAATTACATTGAACGAGACATGGAAGAAAGAGGAGAGAAATCGTATGTGTCGTACCATTGGCATATTCTTCTTCGATAATGGGTTGTCATTCAATTGTGCAAGTAGCCCTTCCTTTCCGGCCATGCTTCATGTTGTCGGCTCCTTTGGAAGGGGATTGAAGCCTCCATCGGCTTACGAGCTAAAGAGTTGGACTTTGAAAGAAGAAGTGAAGAGCATTTGGGATGTTATGGGTGAGGCAAGGGCTTCTTGGGCGGAAACTGGTTGTAGCATAATGTCGGATGGTTGGACAGACGTAAAAGGTCGTTCTTTAATAAACTTCTTGGTGAACAATCCGAAAGGTACTTGGTTCTTGAAGTCTGTCGATGCGTCCGATAAAGTAAAGAATGCAACCTTGCTTTTTCACCTATTGGATGAGATTGTGGAGGAGGTCGGCGAATGCAATGTTTTGCAGGTTATCACAGATAATGCGTCGAATTACAAGGCGGTTGGACAACTGTTGATGGAGAAAAGGAAGCATCTTTACTGGACTCCATGTGCAGCCCACTGCATAGACTTGATGTTGGAGGATATCTTGAAATTGCCTCTACCCGCTTCTGTGTTCAAGAAAGCAAAAAGGATCATTAACTACATCTATGCGCATAGATGGGTTTTAGCCATGGTAAGGAA
The DNA here is from genome assembly GCA_037367405.1 of Ottelia alismoides. Taxonomy (NCBI): domain Eukaryota; kingdom Viridiplantae; phylum Streptophyta; class Magnoliopsida; order Alismatales; family Hydrocharitaceae; genus Ottelia; species Ottelia alismoides. The sequence continues at coordinate 1,155,653 of JAZKJV010002186.1, read as the reverse complement.
GCAAATAGGAAGAGATTTGGTGCAACCAGCTGTCACACGTTTTGCTACGGCTTTTCTCACGTTACAAAAATTGATGAGCATGAAGGATCCTCTGGAGTCTTTTTTTACTTCTAGTAAATGGAAGAAGAGTCCTTATGCTTCCAAGCCTCAAGGGAAAAGTGTAAGTCAAACAATTTTGAGAAGCAAAACTTTTTGGCCTGGTGTTGCCTATGTGATACGAACGACGAAGCCGTTGGTTATGGTTTTGCGCATGGTGGATTCCGAAAAATATCCACCAATGGGTTTCATCTATGAGGCCATGGATAGAGCTAAGGAAGAAATTGCGAAAGCATTGGGCAATGATGAAACAAAATACCGAACATTGTGGGATATTGTGGATGATAGATGGGGTCGCCAACTCCATACCAATTTGCATGCGGCAGCCTACTTTCTGAATCCTCAATGCCAATACGAACCTTCCTTCTCCAAGCATTTTGAGATAAAAAAGGGTTTGTTTGATTGCATAGCGAGGATGATAGAGGATCAAACTGTAAGGGAGAAAATCGATCTACAGATTGATGTTTTTAAGCATGCAAGAGGCTTCTTTGGATGGGAAAGTGCAATAAGTACACGAAAGAAGAGGAGTCATGGTTAGTATGTATCTGATTTTGTTATTTATTTCTTTCAATTGATAAAATATCTAACATTAATTTTGTTCATGAAATATAACATTTTCAGCGGATTGGTGGTCTCAATTTGGGGATGAATGTCCCGAATTGCAAAAATTTGCCATCCGAGTTTTGAATTTGACTTGTAGTTCATCGGGTTGCGAGCGGAACTGGAGTTCTTTTAATCAGGTAATATTTCGATAATATTTACAACTATATTATATCAAGATTTACGATTAATCTGATGATTTATATTGGAAATCCACCAATAGATCCACACAAAGAGAAGGAATCGACTCACACAAGCCAAATTGAATGATTTGGTCTATGTGATGTTTAACCTAAAGTTGAAGCATAGAGAGATAAGGAGAAAAACAATGGAGGATCCACTATGCTTGGATGACGTGGATTCTAGTGATGAATGGGTGTCAGAGCTCCAAAGTTGTGACTTTGAGGCGTATCAAGAACTTGATGCAAATACCCCCATTGAAGATGAGGTTGTAGAAGCCGAGGATGAAGCTGATCAACAAGACAATTCACGTCGGAAGAGGAGGAAGGACAAAGGTAATGGCTTCCTATTATTTTGATTCTCGAATATCTTTGTTTATGTTAAACACAATAGAAGTAAGTTAAGTAACATCATTGTTATCTAATTTAGGTAAAGCGGTAGTGGACGTCGATGATGAGGAGTTTCATGACGGTGATGATGAAGTTAGCGATGAAGGGGAAGATGAAGCAAATTTGAAGTATATGGATGACTCATTGGATGATCCAACAAGTAGCAGTTCTTCAGATGATGATCTTTATGCAGATATTGCAGTTGGGCTTGGAGGCTCGGAACCTTGATTAGAATTTTCTGAAGCTACATCTTTTAGTATTTCTTTGCGTTTTAGAACTAGTGGACATGGACTAGAAGTAGAATATTCGAACTTATATTATGTTTTCTGAGCATTGTAATATTTTGTCTTGAACTTTTAGACTTTTACATTAGCCCAAGTAATCTATCAGCCATGTTTATTACTCTTCGTATCGAAAAGTTACTACAAATATTCTTTAATTGCTTTGGAACATTGGAATTTTATTAGATAATATTATCTTACTGATATTATTACAAGATTCTTTATTAAATTACATAATTTGGGTGGGAAAACTAAGGCTTACGCCTCGACCGCCTCGAGGCTATGCCTCGCCTCGATTCTAGGGTAACCGCCTCGTTCCGCTTTTCGTTTTTTCCAACCTTGTTCATGAGTAGTTCAAGATCAAGTTCTAGGGTTTCTTCTAAAACCCTAATTCTGCACCGATGCCAATAACTATCAGAGCAGTTTGATTTTGGGTTCATCTTGGAGATTCAATTTTATTTTGATTTGTCTTCATGTTCTTCGGAGTTTATATTTTATTCATGTGATTGCCAAGTTCAAAAAACTAGGGTTTTTAGAACCCTAAATTATACACAACATCAACATCGCCTCCAGCAAGAGCACGGATCTGCAGCGCACAACACGACCACCTAACTTGAGGATGTGCATGCCATCAAGATATGTTCTCCATGGTGAAGACCCCTCGAAGATGTGTGTGCATCCTCCAGCCACAAGCATGATTCTCGTCGATAGGAGATCTTCTCTCAGCACAGAAGCACCCTACATCTGAGCATCTAATGGCACAAAACCTACTGACGGTGGAGCCCAAGTGCGTTCATCTCCCAACATTGGTGCAAGGTGCAGGAAAAGAAATAGGGAAAAAGAACGACGACACTCAAACATCTCCCAAATGTTGATACTCGTGCAATACCAAAACGATGTTGCAGCAGCCAATAGTCGTTACAGGTTCCATCGTCTGCTAACGTGCTATCTCCAGCCTCTTCCTAGCCCTTTCTCTAGGCGACACCGACAGATGGTGTACCAGCTCAAGCGGTGCTGCCCCACCCTCTAACCCTCATGGTGGTGGCCGTGGTGTTGTCGCCTTCTCATCCATGATGCACCTATGATGCAGCGTGACCCCAAATTAGGGGGCCACATTTATTTAATTAAATAGTTATCAATTTTATTTACGTTTTTCGGGTCCAATTGAATAATTGAGATCGCATGTGATCTCAACGTTGATTTCGTAGATTTTAATTATAATCGTTGGTCAATTAAATAATTAGAGTCTAATTAAAGTAATTAGAGGTCAATTAGGATTTGTTAGAGTCCAATTAGATAAGTGGTTGTCAATTTTACTATTTTTGTACACCCTCTCTCCTATATAAAGAGAGGGTAGGTCCTTGTTTTTTTAACAGTCCATTATGAATGAAAATTTGAGTTGATCTCATTTTATCTCTCTCCCTCTCCCTTCTCCCTCCACGCGATCTCCGCGGTCTTCTCCCTCAATCCCTCGTTACCGACGAGTATTTTCTTCTCCTCAACCCCTCTCTTCTTCCACCAAAAACCCACCAAAAAATATATTATCGTTATTATTCGCCGACGCCGATTTCTTTCTACATCAATTGGTATCAGAGCATGGCATTTAGATCGTCCCCACGATCTAACGATCCGCCCCGGCGTCCGCATCGACACCATCGTTCATCCGAACGAAAGCCGCGAGCCAATGACGTTTACGACAAGGAGACGGAGCGCATGGTACGAGATTTGCAGAACAACTTCCAATCCATGTTATCCATGTTTCGAGACTTCACGGCCAACCTTGAGGCCTACCGCGACGCCCAAGCAAAGCCGCCACCCGTTGAAGCCACTATCGCGAGTTTGGACGAGAAAAAACTCGCCGTGGAAGCCGATCAAGCCGCTGTCCAGATCATTTTTGAAGAAAAAAACGACAAAACGGTGGCTGTCCAGCACTTTTCGGAACCAAACTCGTCGCCGGAATCGACCCCGCTGCCTCCGCCGACCATCCCGGCACCATTCCAGCCCCTTGTCGCGCCGCCGGCGCCCCTCCTACCTCTCGCGCCGCCCGCCAACTACAGACTCTCTCCGCGGCCGCGCATCTCCTGTGTCACGGCAACAACCTCCCCTGGTCATCCCACCGCAAGCCCATCTCCGCCTCCTCTTCCCCGGGTACTGCTTCCCGCCCACGACCTCTCCCTCGCCGCCGCACCTCGCCTCTCTTCCTCTCGTCATCCCCCTGCACACCAACGCGCCACTGCGCACCCCTCCCTCATCACCGCCCGCCACCTCTTCCCCGGACCCACGACCTTCACCGTCTCACCAACAACCCCAGCACCCTCCGGCGCCATTTCGCGCTTCCCAGCCCACCCCCAGTCGAACCACCGCCGCCTTCGACCCTCCCCACGGCCCCTGCCGCACTTCGCGCCGCCGCCAGCAAGCGCGCGGCAACTCGCGCTGGCCTCGCCCACCCCCCGCGGTCTGTCCACCACTCGCCGCTGGCCCCCAGAGCCGGCCTTTGGCGCACCATCTCGTGCGTGCCCGACGCAACCACCCAGGCGACACCATCGGGGGACCGCCGCCCCTGGTCGCGCGCTCCAGAAACCCTCACCCCGCGAGCATATCGCGCAGGCCCTAACTAAGGGGGCGAGGTCTACGGGATTTCAATCCCGTGGATTGAGGGATTGGGATTTTAGTGGGAGAAATTGCAGAAGTTTTTTTCCCAAACCTCCTATTTACAAAAAGATCCAGAACCATATGGGAAGAGAAGAGGCCAAAGGGGTACGAAATTTGCACCCCTACCCCTGGTGGCGAAAATTTTTAAAGAAGAGGGCTGAGAACCAAAATTATGGGGATCCTCCTAATCCAAATAGGACTAGGGCATTGATTTTTACCTATATAAGGACCCAATGGCTCCAATTCTTAGACACATCTCCCCTTCTCCTCTCTTTGTGCCATTGCTTCATCATGGATTATTCAAGAGCCATATTCTCCATGCCGCATCAATTTTTTGGTCATCATGGGAAGGAGTCAACGGACGCGACGCCGCCACCGCACGCACCGCATATGTTGTTCAACCATGGCAGTCGCGCCTTCCCCGCCAGCACATGGATCTCGCCGTTCGCTCCGCATCAATTCTTCCAGAAGACGACGGAATGCACGAAATCATCCCCCAAGCCAGCAGTTCGCGCAATTCGTCAGGAGCCGAATTTTTAAAGCGGTGGAGAGTTGATGCAGCGTGACCCCAAATTAGGGGACCACATTTATTTAATTAAATAGTTATCAATTTTATTTACGTTTTTCGGGTCCAATTGAATAATTGAGATCGCATGTGATCTCAACGTTGATTTCGTAGATTTTAATTATAATCGTTAGTCAATTAAATAATTAGAGTCTAATTAAAATAATTAGAGGTCAATTAGGATTTGTTAGAGTCCAATTAGATAAGTGGTTGTCAATTTTACTATTTTTGTACACCCTCTCTCCTATATAAAGAGAGGGTAGGTCCTTGTTTTTTTAACAGTCCATTATGAATGAAAATTTGAGTTGATCTCATTTTATCTCTCTCCCTCTCCCTTCTCCCTCCACGCGATCTCCGCGGTCTTCTCCCTCAATCCCTCGTTACCGACGAGTATTTTCTTCTCCTCAACCCCTCTCTTCTTCCACCAAAAACCCACCAAAAAATATATTATCGTTATTATTCGCCGACGCCGATTTCTTTCTACATCAACCTACCACTCGGCGGTGGCAATGAAGATTTCTTTCGCTCCCCACAAAAATGTGCTCCCTGCCGCCAACCCTACCGTAAGCAACTCGTGTCCAACAGCATGACCAAACAGACAAACGGCAATGGGTTTCAAAGAAACCCTAGTTAGGAAAGAGAAGGCCTTTGATGCCCATCGTTGAAAGAAAAGAAGCCCTCCACGATTGCTTATGTCATTTCATATATTTAATCTATCTCTCCATTTGTTTACGGGCTCAGGGCTGCAGGTTGTCTTTAAAAATATGTAAGGAGGACTACAGAATATCGCTCCTGGAAAATAGAAGTACAAAAAAAGAGGGGAGCAAAGGAGTATGAGGGAGAGCTACTGGTAATTTTTTAAAAGGGGGCAGGTGGTTTGTTTTCAGCTCAACGGGTTTTTTGGGAGCTAAAGAGAAATTTTGAGCCCAAATTTGGTCATGTTCACGGTTAAAAAAAAGGGGGCTAAAAAAATTAAGGTTGAGATTGTGGGTCCAATTGGGCTGTGATTTAAAAAAAAGGAGGCAAGCATACAAAAAAGTTGTACACAAGAAAAAAAGGAAAAGCCAAAAAAATGAGATGGCTTAAAAAAAGAGATTGTTCTTTCCTATCTTCTTGTCTTCTCCCAACTTGGTTGACGTCGTGTATTCCGACTAGTATGGGAGAAAGGGGGAATACTATGTAGAGTTCTATAGGTCAGATTCAGACTCTCTAGTTCTTCAGATTCCTCATATTTCAGACTCTATAGATTGTCATATTCAAACTCTTCAAATTGTTCCTAGGTCTATAGTTTGATGCGCATATGCGATCATTATTTGAGAGGTCCCCATCTTTGATTTGGACTCGGAGTTTTCATGTGATCCATAGAGACTCCATAGTAGAGATCTCATTCTCTAAATCATTGTGGGCTAGGGTTTTCATGTGGTTTCATAAGCACTGCAAAGTAGAGATCCCATTCTCTAAGCCATTATGGGAGAAAGCCAGCTTTCCGATGAGGAGACTTTCATACTCCATTCTCTAGCAATTGTGAACTCCAACGAGGATGTTTCCATGGCCTCTTCCAGATTGGCCCTTCAGAGAGATGGAGCAGTTACGGGTTCTCCAGGTTAAAACTCATTCCAGTTTCAGTGTCTCTGACAGATGCAATACAGAACACACGTTCTCTGACAAAGAGACCCAGTTCGGAACGCACTCCAGGCCTTCAGTTCCTCCTCACCAGCACGACATGTGAAGCAACATCCTCAACAGGAAGCCAGAAGAGATTCCGTTCAGTTGATATTGTATGTATTGTATTGTATTGTGAGTGAGCGATTTCTTTTTATGTGTCCAAGCTGAGCATTGCATGCTCCAGCTTGAGGAGGAGTGTTAGAGTATGCGTCAGCACATGGGTAATTGGATCCATCCAGTGTCCAACTACCACACCCTCTTATGTTTAGTCCCGTGTCGGTTTTTCGTGGGACTTAGGGTCTGTTTGGTTGCTGGGTTGGGGTGGGTTGGGGTAACCTGATTGGAATAGTAGCTGTTTGGGATGGTTATGAGGGCTGGAGGGGGTTGGAATAAAGAATGTGATGTGATGTCACTATGATTTGTGATAAAATTCCATTCTATGAAAAGAGGGGGGTAAACCGGGTTACCTCGGGGATAACCCGGTTACCGAACGAGCCCTTAAGAGATTCAGTGGGGGCTATATAAGAAGCCTCACACCCGTTGTATCATTTGAGAGAAAGCAATACATAATACCTAGCCTTAGAGGCCTTCTCCCAGCGGTTTCATCTCACTCGTCACGGAGTAGGGTTCCGCATAAAATCACAATGTTCTTCCATGATTTATAAATCTTTATCTCTGATACGCTTCACATTATCGTTTTCTACATGTTTCTAGAACCCCCAACCCTTGAGTCATCTCCATCCGTTCAACCATCAGTGCTTACTCAATCAACCTGCATAAGATGCCCATCAAACACAAAGAAAAATTGCATCAGCACTATTTGCACACTATCAATGTTTATTACCCTTCCACCCAGAGACCTCCAAAAGGCATTCCTTCAACATGTCTCCTACACTGATCCGTGAACTAAGTAAACGTGTTGTTCGCATACTTGAGCAATGTCATATGCAAAAAAATCAACGGAATCCCCAAAGAAACCAAAAGATAATCCCAAATTGAATGACCAATGTATTCCATAAGCAAACACATCAAACCTTAAAACAAATAACACCAATGATAATAAGCACCTCTTCCTTACCCCTTGCTAGGTTGAATCCACACCCCCTTACCTTCGACCATCCATTTGCCAAGACAAAGAAAGAGACCATCATGATTAACCTCTTCAATAAGAAAGCCACAAGATAGGAAAACCCATCTCAGTGTGCTTCAAAGGAAGGACTAGTCTAGAGTACCGTAAATCACAAAAATCCACCATCCACATGAAGTCTGTAACAATATTCTCTCCCAATTTGAGACCATTTGCTTGCTGCTTCAAAATTATCAAGCAAAAATCTACCCGATGTGAAAGCAAACCAGATGGGGCCCACCAGGTCACTAAAACCCCCACAATCCCAAGGCAAGGACCTTTACAACTATAGACTAAAAGTCTGAAACACCTTGATATATCATCGATAAATATGTATTTGGCTTCAAAAAAATCGATAAATATGTATCGGCAGATTTATGATGTTGATATCACCTTGGATATCGTTTTCCCCGATATCAAACAATATATCGACGATATGTCATCTCGTCTCATCGATATTGGCGAAATTTAAAGTATTTAGAATAAATATTTCACCTTGATAGATATTATTGATATCACTTCAATAATGGTGCTCTATCATCGATATCAACCGTGTTGCTATATTTTGGGGAATGTTTCTACGTGGGAAAAGGCTTAGAACAAAAAATTTTATTTTTTATTTAACTTTATAGGTTGAATTGTTAGGGAATTTGTATAACTACCCAAGTATTAACACATACGGTATAAATTAAAACAAATAAATAAATAGATTTTAAATTAGTATGTATTAGTAATCTATAGGTATCGGTGTTGCAATAGTTGGCCGACTATACCGAATAGTCGGTCCGACTATGAGGTGCAGGGGTCCAACGCTAAACAATAAATAGTCGGCCAATAGTCGGCTTGACCGAATAGTCGGTCCAACTATTCGACCGACTATTGCCCGACTGCTGAATTTATGGTATTTTATTTTTATTTTTTTAATACTGAAGGCTTATTATTTATAGCAATATTACTAGAAATATCAAATATTCATATATGTATCTTGTCCATTGGTACTTGTATCTTGGATTCTTGTTAATTGATGGTCATATATGTGTAAATATACGAGAATATATGTATTAGAATTAAATCTTATATATAAAATAATTAAAAGATACAAAACCAAATAATTCCGAATAGTTGTCTGAATATCAATTATTCTCTATTCAGTGAGCCACTCCTACTGGATACTGAATACTGACCTCTACAACACTGATAGGTATGAATTCAGAACAGGCTCCAGTTGGCATTGACTGTCTAGTTCATGTAGATTTTTTTATTTTTTATCCATATTACATCAACTATATTTTTTCAAATTTATGGTTATCATGCATGAATATGTACTCTATAATCTGTATATTATTATACTCGTTTAATTTTTGATACCATTCGATCTTTTCTTTCTACATAATAGACAATGTAACATGCAGTTAATATGCTAAATACAGTTTCTTCATGTATATAAGAATTGTATTTTACTTATTGTTTTTAAAAGGATATTATTAATTATTCTATAACTAAGATGAAAATAATTTGCAAAATAAATATTTTTTAAGATTTCCATAGAAACGATATATTCTGATAAAACCCGATATATCTTGTTCACAACTACTTATATAATATCTATCATTTTTCTAATTGTGTTTGTGACTATCGGGTACACTCCATTGATGAGTGCAATCATCGTCTAATCCTTGGCTTGCTAAAGTGAGTCTTAACTTCAATATTAAGAAATGGAAGAACCAATTAAGCCTTTTGAAATTTGAGTTCCCTAGAGAGAACTCGAAAATCATCTATATCACAAGTCCACTCCAACCACTTCCTAACCCAAAAGTCCACGTAGAAGAAGGGGAACCCATACAGCCTCCAACGTACCCTCATGCTTCAACAGGACTAAGGCAGCCTTCACCTTCTCCATGACCAACCAATTATATCAACAGTTAAAATTTCGGACGATGATAAAAAAACTAATTGTAGAAATTGTGAATGTGTGTGTATATATACGTACACATATATATATATTCCATTTCCTTTTCAAAATACTTACAATATTTTCAGTGACCTTCGTACACATATATATATATTCCATTTCCTTTTCAAAATACTTACAATATTTTCAGTGGCCTTCTACCGGGATTTCAGTGGCCTTCTACCGGGATTTCTGGGACGATGTTGCTGGTGACGTAATGGAGGTTGCGCGCGAATTTTATGATGGAAACCGCGGGTTTGATAAAATTAATAGGGCCCTTATCATTTTGATCCCCAAGGCACCTGCGGCCAACCGCATTGAGGACTTTTGTCCTATCTCTATCTCGAATGGGATCTATTTAATTATTGCTAAGGTCTTGGCCAGGAGGCTTGCTCCCCTTCTGGCTTCGCTGATCTCGCCTTCGCAGGCGACCTTTATTCGTGGGCGGAAAATCTCGGATTGCTTCGCAGTGGCTTCCGAGAAGGTGGCGGCGTGGAGGAAGTCTAATGCAAAGGGGATTCTATGGAAGATCGATTTCGCTAAGGCCTATGACTGCCTCGATTGGCGTTTTTTGTGGTCGGTGCTGAGGCGGAGGGGCTTCCCGGAGGCGTGGATCTCGTGGGTGTGGCGATGTGTCTCCACGGCCTCACTTTCCATCTTGCTTAATGGTAGCCCGGTCGGGGGATTTTTCCAGCCAAGGAGGGGGGTGCGACAGGGGTGTCCTCTCGCACCTCTTCTCTTTGTCTTGGCGGCTGATGTTTTGCCTCGTATGATTGATGGAGTGGTTGCGGCGGGCCTGACCCGGGGATACATTATTGGGGACTTCCATGTCCCAATTATTCAGTTCGCCGACGACACTATTTGCTTTATCGAGGGGGTCCCACTGAGGTATCCGATATGGCTACTACTCTTCAACTTTTCAGTGAGGTCTCGGGACTCTTGATTAATGGGTCAGAGTCTAAGGTGGTACCCTTCGGCATGTCGCAGGCGGAGGTTTTGGAATGTGCTCAGCTCCTGGGATCCAATCCCAGTGCCCTCCCCTTTGACTATCTCGGGCTGCCCTTAGCTGTCGGACGTGTTCGGCTCTGTGATTGGAAGGTCATGGTGGAGAAGACGGAGGCTCGCCTAGCCGGGTGGCGAGCGGCTTTATTATCCAGGGGTGGGCGGCTGGTTCTTCTAAAAGCGGTGCTATCCTCTATTCCTATCTATTTCTTCTCGGTTCGTGGTATGCCGAAGGGGATTCGGTTGCGCTTGGAGAGGTGTATGCGTGGTTTTTTGTGGGGTCGGAAGGGGGAGGGGAGAAGGGGGGTTCATATGGTGGGGTAAGATGATGTATCTCGGCCCAAGCGGGTTGGGGGCTTGGGGGTCAGGCGCCTAGAACTGGTTAATGACGCACTATTGCTTAAGTGGGCTTCACGGGTGTGGGGAAATAAAGAAAATTTTATGATTAATGTCCTGCGGGAATTGCTGGGAGAGGATTTGATGGGCGTTACTCGGGGGAACTCGTTCCGCCACCTTTCTCCATTTTGGCGAGGAGTGATGAATGTTTTTACGCATAATTGCTTGCTATTTAAACCGGTTCTGGGCAAGGGGAATTCTTTTCGTTTCTGGACCGACGACTGGTCTGGAAGGGGTGCTCTCAAGGATACTTTCCCGTGTCTATTTGCTTTGGTGGAGGATAAGGAGGCGTCGGTGGCCTCGTGCTGGGAGGACGGCTTCTGGAGTCCTCGGATTGCTGCGAACCTTTCGGATCAACGTTTGGACGATCTTCTCTCGTTATTGGGTCAGCTTGCCGACGTTGCCCAACCGAATGATGGTCGGGACCACTGGGCTTGGAAGGATGGATCTTTTTCCACGAGGAAGGCGTACTCTGCTCTCGTTCCTAGCAATCGTGTCGACGACGATATTTTTGTGCATGACTGTAGATTCTTGTGGGGCCTGAAGTTACCAGAGCGCATTGGCATTTTCTTATGGCTTCTTCGCAGGGGAAGACTTTTGACGCGTGATCAGTGTGCAACTCTATTTCCTAATGTTGGGTCGATTTGCGGCCTTTGTGGTGCGGAGCGGGAAACAATCACTCATCTATTCTTCCATTGCGGCCCCGTTCGTGAACTTTGGGATGATCTTGATTGGGTTAATTCCGTCTCATTTCCTGCTTTATGCGAGAGCTTGGTGAATTCAAGGGGCAGGGATAGAAAGCATTTGATGGATCCGATTGCGAGGTTGTGGAGCATATGGCTGGGGAAGAATGAGGCCCTCTTTGCGGGCCAGAGATTCTACAGGGAAAACATTTCTATCTGTGCTACGCGTCTTCTGGAGGATTGGTGTCCTGGGCAGGCTGGCTTTGGTTGTATGGGGGGGCCATTGCTTTAGGATACCCAATCGGGTATTCCTTTTTGCTTTACCTGTTTAGCTTTTCTGTAAAATCTCTTTACATTTTATTTTTAATATATTGGGGTGAACACCGTCGAGTGTATCCCCCTTTTTTTGAGCGTCAAAAAAAAAATACTTACAATATTCACAAGAGGTCATAGATATCTTTTAAAATATTTTCTAGAGAAAAATAGAGATCTTGTAGAATATTCTCTGGATAGTATTGTAGTAACCCGAGATGGCTACTTGAGATACCATGCAAAAGACCTGCGATATTATCTCCGGTGCGCTGAATGTTGAGATCTAATTTCTAGATGATATGCGAAAAAAATTTCTTATCAGGACTTGTGTGCTCCCATTGATCACTAGCGACATCTCTTCAAAAACAAACTTTCAAAAACACGAATAAAATTGTAGAAATAAAACACAATACAAAATAAATTCCAAGAATCAAGAGATTGCTCGATAATGCGTGGAAAAGAATGTGGAAACAAATCAAAGTAGCAAAAAGAATAAGAACCCTTACTTTACGTAGAGCCTTACTCCCTGAGGAGCAAGATGAAACTACAGGAGAAAGCCTCAAAGAGCTAGGTATTTTATTGGAATCTCTCAACTGATACGAAATGTGTGGGGTTCTTTGTATAGCCCTACCAACATGCCAAACTCCCACCAACGAGGAGTATGAGATTAAACATCATAGTTGGACCTTACCACAATATCCAAATACTCAACCAACTAACTCAACCTTTCAATATTCTCAACAATTACATTAGTGAAACTATCAAATAACTGGCAATATGGTTGTGATACTACCTACTCCCAATCCCATAGTGAAACAAGCATTTTAGGTTGTAATGGCTCCTTGAGAGCAACCACCCCTACTACAGAGATCGTCCACTACTATATCATCATTATCACACAGTTCCAAGCACTTTCACGTACTTGTTGTGCCACTATGATACAAGATCCAACCACGGTTCGTTGCTTATCCTCGCATAAGAATCCTTTTACATGTGGATGAATATGAAATAGGAATTAGAAAACACGTGATGGATTACAAAGCCATTTATTCCTAAACAACATGGAAGAATTTTTATGATTACATAGCGTTAGTAAAGCGCCACAAGTGAGAACAAGAAAGGAGATATTATATGGGTTGCTAAAAAAACTCTCAAATTTGATCGTTGTTGTTCAATCATTTATATAAGATGTTACTTTCTTCTTAATCTAAATGTTCGTCTCCTTATTTTTAAAATATGTACTTATTTATAATTATGAAGGTGTTCTCTATAATCTATGTTGTACGAATTTTCTTGTTCTCTTTCTAATATCATTGAGTTGATCTATCGTTAGCTTGCCCTTATCAATTTATTGCCTGATTTTAATTCTTGAAATTATATCTTTTATCTTGTTTACATCTGTTATCTTGGCTCACTCCGTTTTCATTTTTGCTTTGCCAACATGTGACAGATTACAAATTGGCATATGGCATACATGCAAAGGACCTAAGGACTTCGCAGTTTCACTTTGCATTCGAGAACTGGGAGTATATTTGATGTGTGGAGATGTATAAATTTTGTGAACTCGTGGAACTACTGTATAAATTATGATGTGGCTTCTCTGTGTTTTGAATAGTTTGTGTACGTTTCTTTAGCAATTATTATTTTTAAACCAACAGCAATTATTGATGTATGTCCATGATCTCCAGTAAAAAAACTTATAAAGCATCTGGATCAAGTTAATCTAAAGAGGGATGTAAAAATATGACTACTAAAGTTCGCTTTCCATAAGAAGACACTGCTCCCCAACTTTTCTCAATCAGCCAGCCTTCAAAATAGTAACGGCGATAGAGATATGACCTCCACCATGATCGATCTATGCTTTAGCTAACACCTTGGCAAGTATTAAGTGCAGACCTAGAAATCCTCTATCCTTGTTATAATTGTCCTCTTCAGCAGAAAGACCAAGAATAGTAATTCAAACTATTGAACTCACACTGCTCCTAAGGAAATTGCACATAACATCCACAAACTCGTTGCTGCCCATGTCCTGAAACATGTGAAAAAAGGTGGAAAATACACAACCACCAACCACCACCCTAACCTCCACATCTAGTCAGCAACATCGAAAACCTTGGATGGAAGCGACTTTAGATGCGGCTGGATGTGCCAGAGATGGACTCCGATGCCAAGCTCCAGGGTGGTGGAAGTGGCTCTCTGACGGCATCGCAGGCGGCAATCGGTGGTGGCCTCGCCCCGGGCGGTGCGGCGGAGTTCTCGGAAGAGTGAAAATGGCGGAAGTCGAAGCGGCTCCCACGGGGATGATTGAAGGGCAAATTAAGAGGTCTTCAATGACATTTATTGACGCCTTGAAATTCAGACTCCTGAAGCAACCTTTCATATCTGGATTGGGCCCTTTCCTGAGAGGTAAGCCGGTGGGTTCTCCGAACCTGATTACCTCGGACCCATTCGGATCCAGGTCGGTTTTTTGGCTCAATAAATCCGATTTACTCCCTATGGGCGGAGTTGGAAACATCAAATTTTCGGAGGCACCCATGTTGTGCTCGAAGCATCTTACTTCGGCATCTTCCGGGTTTTTGAAGTCATCGCCTTTAGGGGGAGTTTCTTCGTGAAAACCAGGTGGTACGATAGCCTCAACTGTGGGGGGCGATGTGGCTTCTATTGGGTGTCCTACTCGGGCACCAGCGGTGGCCCTCCAGTTTGAAATGGATCCCCATGTGCAAAGATTGGCTTGGCGGAGGTCCTTGAGGAACATCATAGCAGAGAAGTGGCAGCGGGGGTCATTGAACCAATGTCGACCCCAGCAATTCAGCAACGTGGCGTACCAAAGGCTCGCCGCCAAAGGGGAAAGAGGTTGAGCGACAAAAAGAGCATCAGAGGAAAGCTCTTGGCCTCTAATACGGCACTGGAAATGTTGTTGGAAGACCAACAAATCCGCTTCTTCTCACGAAAGAGATTTCGCACCGATGCCAACGAGTGGGAAATGCTTCAAGGAGGACAAAACTCGACGTTGCGAGATTGTGATGGGACTGGGTCTGAAATGACGATGGGACTAGAGCACGATGGCAAATTGAAGGAGCTCAACAATAGCCACGGGGGATCGCTTCAGATACAAAAAGGAGATCAGCAGCGGCCTCTAGCTCACTCGATGGAGCGGGTTGAGTTAGGAAAAAAAGGAGAGGCAGAGGGAAGCAACCATGGCGAAAGGAATGAGGAGGAGTTGGTGTTCGAAAGGATGGTTGCGAGGATAGTTGGGTGAAGGTGGCGGGGATCTCCCCCACGAGTTCCAAATGAAGCTCTTGACCTGGAACGTGTGAGGGTTGGACCAACTGAAAAGAGGTTACCGATCAGCTCACTACTCAGTAGATGGAGGGTGGATGTGGCATGTTTGCAAGTAACCAAAATTGATTCCTGGAGTCTGTGAGGTGGTTTTCCGTTGCGGGACCACATCTCAGCGAGTTCATATCGATTCTGGCGAATGGGAGCTCGTGAGGGATCGGTGTGGCATGGCATGGTGACCTCTTCAATCTGATTGCAGAGGTATCTATGGCGCATTAAGTTATTGTGATCCTGGAAGGCCAGAGGAAGTTTTCTCGAATCTCGATTCGCAGTCACCTTGGTGTATGGCATTGTAGGTTCTTCGTCAAATACAGCTTTACGAGATTAGCTATGGGAAGTTAGAAGTAGGTATCCGTAGGTGCCCTCGTTCGTGGGAGGTGACTTTAATGTCATGCTTTTTGCAGAGGACAGGCCTAGAGATAGAAGTGCACATGATCCTGGGTCTGATCCCTTCGCAGAGGTGGTGGGGGAGCTTGCCTTGGATGTCCTTGATGAGGCGAATAGCGAATACACTTGGAGGAGTTCATCGTCTAGATCGCGGATTGATCGTTTCATGATGTATGTAGAGGTTTTGGAGCAGTACAGCTTGGCGGTTGTCAAATCGCTGCCCAGATCGAGATCAGACCATACCATGTTGTGCATGGACACGTGTAGTGGGCTTGGAGCATCATCATACTTCAAATTCGAGCAATGATGGTTGTTGGAAGAGGGCTTCCGCAAGATGGTTGCCTCCTTTTGTACTAAGCTAGTGGTGGAAGGTTCTGCTACTACGCAAATCTCTTTAAAGTTTGCGGTTCTATGTCGCATACTGATGGGGTTCAAGAAAGATTCGAGGGCGGCATGGGAATTGAGAAGATCTATGGCTCATGAGGAGGGAATGAGGCTTGATACGTTGGAAGATGTAAGAGATTTGGATGAGGAAGAGTTAGTGAGCAGGGGAGTTGTTCAGAATATCCTGGAGGAGGACGGGGAGAGGGAGCTAGAATGGAGGCAAAGTCCCGTCAGAAGTGGCTGAAGGAAGGGGGTGTGAACACTAAATTCTTCCCTGTGGTTGCTAGTGGAAGGTAGAGGAACATGATTTTTCCAATGGAAGTTGGTGGGGCGATGCACTACGAGGAGAAGGACATCACGAGGGCGGTGACGGGCTACTTTCACAACATGAACACGTGCTTGCCACATAGCGAATCCAGGTGGTTGGGGCTTGGGACGAAAAGCATAGTACCCCAGGAGGTGGATGATTTAATAAGACCTTTCACTGGTCAGGAGGTTAGGGAGGCGCTCTTCAGCTTGAACGTAGACGGTTGTCCTGGACCGGACGATTTTCTGATCTTTTTCTTCAAGGAGTTTTGGGAGTTGGTCTAGATGGAGGTTTTTGAGATGATGGCGAAGTTTGCAGAGGGAAACATGGGGTTCGAGCGGCTCAACAGATCTTTCGTCTTCTTGCTTCCCAAGGAGACTGTAGCATCCAGAATCAACGACCTTCGTCCGATCACCCCCTCAAACGCAATATACCTGGTTGTGGTAAAGGTACTGGCGAATCAGATACGGGGTACGCTATGTAGGACTATCTCATAGGTGCAGAGTGTTTTTTTTGTTGGGTAGGCAACTGATGGGCGGCGTGGTGTTGGCATCCAAGATAGTTGTGGATTGGTGCAGACGGAAGACAAAAGGCATCTTATGGAAGGTTGACTTCTCTACGACAGTGTCGATTGGCGGCTCATTTGGGCTTCCTTACATAGAAGAGGTTTTCCGGACAGATGGATATCCTAGATGAATAGATGCATTACGACTCCCTTGTGCGCAGTACTGATCAATGGTCAGCCCAAGGGTGGTTATTTCAGCCACGACATGGGGTGAGACAAGAGTGCCCATTGGCACTTCTCCTTTTTGTTCCCGCGAGTGATGCATTGGCCGTCATGATTGATCGGGCAATGTCCGAGGGGCTCTGCAGGGGCTATTCTCGAGAGGAGATTTCTATTCTGCTCCTCTAATATGCAGATGACACGATACTTTTTGTTGAAGGTGGCCAGGTGAGTTGTAGAGGACTCTCTAAGGTTCTGGATCTTTTTAAAATGGTCTATGGACTACGGCTTAACAGGGAGAAATCTGAGTTCATCCCTTTTTGTTTGGACGAAGCGGAGACAACGTTATGCGCGGGGTGGCTTCGCTCGCCCACGCAAAGAGATGCCTTTGCGCTACTTGGGCATTCCTTTGGTAACCGGGAGGATGCTCGTGGCGAATCGGTTGTCGGCAGTGGAAAAGATGGATCAGAAGCTGGCGGGTTGGAAATTTGCTTGCCTCTCACAAGTTGGCAGATTGGTGCTTCTTAAATCGATAGTGTCCTCAATCCCTATCTTCTTCTTATCTTCCAGTCTCATGCTTGTTTGTGTACGGAGGAAACTGGAGAGCATCATGAGACGATTTTTCTAGTTTTCCCCTGGGAGAAGCAATGGGTTATCGCTGGTGGATTGGGAGACAAATGCCTGGACCAAGGATGATGGTGGTCTTGGTGTTCGTAGCTTGGCAAAGATGAATAAGGCCTTGCTAGGCAAGTGGATCACCGTGTCTGGGGTGAGTGTGACAATCCGGTATGCTCGTTGATCAAAAAGATCTATGTTTCCAATTCTTCACTTCCAACATCGGGCGATCTGGGGCAGGCCCCTTCCCTTTTCTAGAGGGGCATTTGCAAAGCGGCGCAGGAGATGGAGTCTTCTTGAGACCAGTCATGGGTAACAGCAATGGTTTCAGATTATGGACAGATATTCCCGTGTCTGATGGATTTAGTTAATAACTCGAGATGTTTGGTGGCGGACTCGTGGGATGGTCATCCTTTTTTTCCCCGCTTCCAATCAGACCTCTCTGATCAAAGGATGGAGGAGCTTCTGGTGTTGCTTACGAAGTTGGAAAGGGTGGAGAGGCCTACTGAGGGCAGAGACAAGTGGAGCTGGTGTGACGATAATTTTTCAATTAGCAAGGCGTATATGGTGCTAAAGGGTCTTGTGGTTTTTGACCCCAGAGGATGCGGTATCAATTGCAGAAAGTTTTCGAATTGAAAGATTCCCATGAGAATCAAGGTTTTTTCGTTGGTTGTTTAGAAGAGGGAGGCTTCCCATGGGCGGCAGACTAGAGCGAATCATCTCGATTGTCGACCCTTTATGCTCCCGGTGCAGGGCAGAGGCGGAGGAGGCTGATCACCTTTTTTTAGCTATGAGACCTCGACGAAGACGTGGGATCTTAAGAGAAGTCGAAACATCTGTCATGCCAATACTTTGGGTTTCTGGAACTCGATTGGTCAGAACTGGCAAGGCATAGAGAGAGAAAGATCACAATGTGTTTCCCTGATTTGGGTCATCTGGTTGGCTAGAGACGGCATGGTCTTCCACCAGGATAGGTTTTATGCTGAAAATGTAGTAGTGCATGCCAAGAACTTGACTGGATTGTGGTATGTATAGTGTTTTTATTTGGTGTACTACCTGTCTACAGGCGTGTAACTTTGGTTTGATGATTAATGACGAAGTTTTTGGGACACACCTATATGGTGAATGCTCTTTTTTCTTTCTAAAAAACATCGAAAATCTTTTGGCTCCCTCTTTCATGTCGCCTACGGAGCCTCCTCACACTAAAGCTCCTACGTGTCAGAAAATGTGTTTCAGTCATGTTGCTTGTTAAAAAGGTGGAAATGTGTGTCATCACCCCCTCCTTCGAACAAATTAGCCATGAAAATTTTGTACATGCCATTTCCTTCAAGTCCTCATTCCTTACCACAATCCTCCAGTTGTTGCCTTCATCATGTTACCTCTCAATCGTTCAACATCCTCTAAACGATCAAACTTTCCATCACATGCAAAGACTCGTCACTTTTCCGTTCTCTTTAAAGCTGAAACAACCTCTTCAAATATACCAAAAGTGGGGAAGTGATCTTAGCCCAGCAGCCAAAGTCCTCATCATACAGTCCCCCCCAAGACAACTCCTTCAGTTAGTATATATAAAGCATTCTCCCACAAGCGAGTCCAACCAAATTTGAAATACTGTGTGATGAGATATGGAGCACATAACAAGTTGTGTGATGAGTGAGAAAGTGGTTGGGAAGGGAAATGAGAGGCATGGGATAAGATAAAACAGGAAAGAGAGATAAAAGTCGTTTGCTATTAAAAACACATTTATTTCCTTTCGTCACATTTACATATAAATAGGTTGACTTTTAACCCACTAAAGAAGCAACCAATCATCCAAAAAACACTTCCGAAGATTGTCCTTTGGATATTTAGAAAAACAATGAGCATAACAATACAACAAAACTAGAAAACAAAATTAGATATGTTTATGTTGCACAGATTTACGTCATCTATGCAAGAAGCAACTCCTTGTCTTACCCAAAATGTACTACCGTCTCACAACAAACTCGTGAAGGATGCTTCATCTCCACCAAATGTCTAGCATCAGTTGTCATTGTATCGATGAATATCACTCATTGTTCGCTAATTAACACCATCCATCTCCCCCAATATCAAGATTGAGGCGAAGAAGTAGCGCCCACCATGGTGAAGAGACTCTCGCCAAATTTCCACTTGTAGCTTCACACGGTAAAGCTCCCTTCCAGCAATCCCCATGAAACCACCTCAGGGAAGCAAGCAAAAGGGACCACCACAACACCAAAGACCTCCACATCATAACTCCTCACCTCCCCAGCAATGAGCCAACATGGTCCCACGTCATCAAAAGAGAGAGAGGTCACCTAACCACCTCCCCCATGCGCTACATCATCAAAGAGAGAGATGTCACCAAACCACCTCCCCCACGATAGCTTGACTCCAACTACTGCAAGCAAAGCACCTTGTCTGACCACCTAAGACGTGTCAACGTGGTCGTCTACAAAACACCACCTCTTGTCATTGGTCCTACAATATAACATAACTCCCATCATTAACAATCCTAACTTCGATGGCCCATCCCTCGACACACAAGACACACCAATGGGGCATTGCACGACTATGCATAGTAGCCCCACCCACAAGAAAATCACATGACATCAGGGAGCACATGGATGCTGCACGCCACAAACTCTCATGCAATGTCGTAAAGAGTATATGATTTTAAACAGTATAACAATATGTCTATGTTAATTGCATTCAGTAAATTAAAAAACCCATCTTACCACATAATCCCAGCCAAGCTTCTCAGCAAAACTTTTTGCAGCCTCTACGCTGGAGAAACTAAGTGCCGACTCACCTACATTGGCATATGGATCTCCGGTCGATGTCCAGCCCATGAGTGGGTTCTCCCACCTGCACCAGCAATAAATTTAAGGGACCTATGGGCAAAAATATATAATAAGATAACAATAGTGATTATTAGTTTTAAGTGATATAACGCACTTTTGCGTGGACACGAAATTGATTTTCCAAGTTCCAACTTTCCCAGAACCTTGCTGAGTAGCAGTCCTAGCTGGTGAATAAACAATGACCTACAAAGAAACATCCAAATTGGTGTACATGCAGATATCATTTCTATCATAGTAATAGATTCCTTCTCCCTATAATATAATTTCTACACTTCCTCAATTTTCACCTGATGTGAGAAATTACATGGAGGATTATAGTGCAATGAAATTACAGTATCTATCAGTAATCGAACTCAAATTTGACAATGCAACCAATCACTGCATACATGAAAAACCAAACTACAATATATAGAAATATATTACGTGCATTCCCTAGTTACACTACACCAAGCCAAGAAATAGTGACACGTCCACAACTATAATTCTACAAGGCACTAACAAAAGAAGAGAATGTTATCTCCGTCTCCAAACACCGACATAGCTGCAAAGGTATTTCACTTTCTCATCGCTTTCGATGCTCACACTATATAAATGACGCATCATCGTCCTCGGTTCTAATATTTCTTTAAAATGATCCTTTCAAAAGGGGCGTCTGTGTGCGTTCAATTTTCCACTATCGAACTACTTGCAGACCCGAAGCAAAGGGTAGGTCGGATAATCTTTCAGATACAGATACATGATCATAAGCACCACAATATTATAGTCACGTCTAGGGTTTACCCGAATGCAGATAGTCACATCTAGGGTTTACCCGGCGACGGA
Organism: Ottelia alismoides; assembly: GCA_037367405.1. Lineage (NCBI taxonomy): Eukaryota > Viridiplantae > Streptophyta > Magnoliopsida > Alismatales > Hydrocharitaceae > Ottelia > Ottelia alismoides. The sequence goes on along the minus strand of JAZKJV010002186.1, from coordinate 1,134,313 downwards.
GGTGATGCTCGGGGATGCCGGAGACGATCCCGATCTCTCCCGGTTTCAGATCTACGAGCGCGTTGGAGGAAATGCACCGGGGACTAGAGGCGTCCCCGGCAGCAAGACAGCGAACGCAGGAAGCGGAGCGTGCGAGGACGCGGCGAACGACCGGGAACGACATGGCGTCGTGGCTTGAGGGAAGTTGGGGAAAGGGGGAATGGATTTAATTGTAATCGGATGATTAACATTCTTGTATTATATGGGTGAATTGCAAAAAAGGATTGATCTTTGATGGATTTCAAAATTAGGGACCGATCTTTATTTTGTAATAAAAGGGGATCAAAGTTTAACTTAACGTTTGAGTCCTCGACGTCGTCAATGGGCGGTTCAACCCATGCCTTCAGTTGACGAAATTACCCATGCCCAAATTTATTACCCCTACCCTCTTCTCCTTCTCCTTCAGACATCCCCAAATTTACTACCCCTACCCTCCGCCTCCCGCCCTCCACTTCCTCCCACCTCCACCCTCCCCTCCCTACGCAAGCACATCGCCAACATCAGCCACGGCCTGCCAGAGGCGCTGCGGGACGCCATCCCCACACGCTCCATCCTCCTCAGCTATGTCCCTCTACATCTTAGAGGGCATCATCCGCATGGATCTCTCGACTGCATAGGCCCGACCAACATCGGCCTCCCGACGTCCTCCTTCTTCGTCGGTGATGAACGGTATTTTCACCACTTTAATTATGTATTTTATCATAGTACAAGTGGTGAAAATGGTTCAGCAAAAACTACACACTTTGAATGCTGTGGATTATTTATACTTGGCAAGTCTACCAAGGTCGAACACAGGGACACGAGCTACTCTATCTATTTATCGAAATATGGTTAATTAAGAGCTTGTGTGAATTATTTCTCAATTCTAAAGCCTTCATGCAAATGCACGCTGAGAAGTAAACAGAATGATGCATGTATTTTTTGTTGTTTTTTCGATGCAATTTTAGTATGATCCATGAACAATAATGCAATGTTGAATGCAGGTTATGAGTATGCAAGTGATTATCACAAATATACCCTAAAAATTACATAAATGAGCAACAAAAATATGGTTTGAAATCAGAGTCGAATTGAGCGCAAAATATATGAGCAGTCATCGAATCAGGGCAAGGACATGTAGAGCAAGGAACCCCATCTTAACATAAAAATTCGCTTCATTTAAAATGGTGTCAGAAGAGAAAATTAAGAATGCCACGATATAGAGGATGAAACAAAGGACAAAATGACACTAAAATCATGCAATTTGAATCTACGATGCTCAAGTTATGTTAAAAATAATGCAGGGGCATAAATGTAATAAAATGCAAGAAATAAAAGGATAAATATTACAAACAGATCCCTGGAGGGATTATTTACAATATGCAAAACCTGTCTGGGCCCCATTGTAATTTATCCATGCGCGCAGGGGCATAGATGTAATTCCGCACACCTGTAAGGGCCTCAATGTAAATAACCCAGGGGCGCACATGAGCGGCACGCCCTTGGGGACCAAAGTGTAATTTGCAAAACAACCAGGGTCATCACTGCAATTTTTCCAGGCCCTCACGTGCTGGGCACGCGAGGAGCTAGGCTTGGGGCGCTCGCAGGCTTGGAGACACGTGGCATCTGATGGAGGCTCGGTACGAGATTTGGTAGACCCGAGCCAGGAGGCTCGGCTGGAGGCTCGGCTGACCACGTGTCTTCATAAGAGCCGTCCGATCGAATTGATCGGACAGTAACTGCTTCTTCATGCTCCGTCGTGGCCCATCGGAGAAGACGAGGCTCCGGTGACTTTTGTGGAGCTCCACCGTGCTCGAGAGGCCCACATGATGGTCGAGGAAGGTTCGTGAGGGCTTGGCGTTGATGCTTGGTGGCTGGTGGATCTCCGTCTGCGTCTGGAAAGGCAAGGCGGAGGCAGATGGTCGGAGTGGACGCTCGAGACCGGCGAGGCATTGCAGAATCCGATCATTGATGTACCTGCAGATGTTAGGCATAGTAGAAGCGAGTGTGCGTGAAATGCGAGTGAGCTGGGGGTGGATGAATGCCATGGAAGCGACAGAAGCGATGGCCGGTGCTCCTTCTCCAACGTGGTGGAGGAGGAGGTCGGTCGGAGCGGAGAAGGTTGTGGAGAAAGGAGAGGGGTGAGCAGAGGCGTCGGCGAAGGTGCCGGTGGTAGGGCGGAGATCGGGAAGTGGTCGACGAGTGATGAGAGGTGATGTGCTGTGCGAAAAATCGGAGAAGAAGGGAAGAAAATAAGGAAAATGTGCATGACCGGAGCTAGGCAGTTGGCGGAGGAGGAGGCTTGGGCTGAGCTTCATTCGAAGCTCGGGTCGTCGCCCGGCGTGCTCAACCTAGGGCAGGAGATCAGCGGTGGTGGAATCACCGCGACATGGTCGGAGACATGGGTCGACACCTGGGCGGAGAAGGTCGTCCTCCGCTATCACCGGAGACAAGTCAAACGACGGAGGCTAGGCCTTAGCCTGTGAATTGGTGGACGGGTTGGAAGTGCGGCGGAGGAGGGATTTTTACAGGGGGAGGTTGACGGCGGTTATGTAGAGGAGAGGAGTTTTTAACGAAGGTTTGATGGCGGAGAAGTAATGGGAGTACAGTAATAAGTGGCTCGCGAGGATGGCGGGTGAACGGTTGACTGAGGGGAGCGTTATGCGAGGGAGAAGGTAGTCAGAGGTGGTTGCTAAAATTGGAAGGGGGCAGCGAGGTCGCGATGGAAATGGCTGAAGAGAGGGGGTTACGGAGATCCAACGGCCCAGATGAATGCGCAGGTGGAGGTCAAAGATTTGATCATATCTGATCTTGCGGTGGAGAATGGAGTGCGGTTAGATGGTTAGAATGAGACCTAAGGGTTAATCCTACAGCGTTGGGTGATCGGGTAACGTGGAGAACGGAGAGGTGTCGGATGAGAAGATGATCGAGTGGCTGAGGTTTAGGCAGTGAGGTGTGGCTGGGATCAGATCTGGGAGTCGGATCTGACGGCTATGAATGAAGCGATGATGAAGGGCTGAGATGGAGGCGGGTGGAGGCGATCAGATGGCTCATGAGGGGCCAGGTGGCGCAAGAGGGGGCGGCCACGTGGCAGCTCCAGAAAGCGCCACGTGGCCGCTCCAGAAAAATCCTTGAATACAAAAAGAAGAAAAATATAAAAAGAATTAGTTATAGGTAAAACTAGGAAAAAGTCAAAACATAAAAGTTGTAGATCTCGATGAGATCTACAAGTTTCATGTTGGTTAAAAAGCCAAAAAAGGTCATTTGTACAAAAAGCATTTTTGGGGGGTATTTTTAAGGGGTTAAAAACACCGATTTTGAATTTTGACAAATTTTATGCAATTAGTCTTTTTAAAGGGACGGGAACTCATAGACAATTAATCAACCTAATTTTTAGGGGTTTTAGTAATAAAATAATTACAAGGTAATTAAATGCAATAATTGCAGTTTAAATTCACACAATATATACAATATATAATGAGGAATTATTGGCGAATTTTAGTGATTTATTTAAGCCAGAGGTTTAATTAGTGACTTTAGCATGATGAATACGAGATTCATCATACCCTATACTTAAACCATGCTCGTCCTCGAGCATGTAAAGAATCAAGGAGTTGGATTAATTCCTGACAGTGTAAGTGAAGATTTTAAGGCTCATCTTTCGAAGACCCTCAATTTAAGCGATCCTAAAATTATGGGCTTATCCATGCTTTAGTCAGAAGGAATACAACTTCTCTAAATTATCAGACTCTCTTTTGTACATATAATATAAGGATATGAAATTAAGTGTACTACATTTCATGAGAGTCGAGTCGAGGCATCACTCAAAGTTCCAGTCCAAGAGACTCTTTTCTAGACCTCATCCTCAACACTAGGGAATAAGTCTATTCTTACTTCAATCAACCGTCTCATTAGTTTGTCAGACTTGAAATGTATATGGACGGCCAGACGATGGTGGGCATATGATTGTGTCTAATTTTCTCTTCCTCACATTGGAACAAGGGGCCTCTCGAGTGCCTTTTTACTCAACACAAGTAGATTTTTAACTTGTTGATCAATGTGTCCGTCAAGAGAGTTCAGAGTCATCTGCACTTGTTTTTCTGGGAGTACACCGGGGTGTGTCTCTTTTGAATATCTAAGATACCTTCGACACCCAGACTTGTATCGCTTACGATGCAGAGCACTTTTATGGTGTCATCCCAACTCCTTGGTCCTAATTAGCGCTTGGTCCATATGTACATATTGAAAATGTTTGGGAGCGCTCGCCATTAGTGAAAGCTCATTTGTCATTTAACTTTAGAGGATATAGTTTTTTCTTTGACATTTCTTTCTTTTCTTTTCTTTTGTTGGCTAGCTCCACTGCTTTTATCAAAAGTTGGCACACACTGATCAACAATTGAAATTAAGTTTCATCACACCCTGGCACATAGGTAAATGTCAAAGAGATAGCATATGAACTTGTTCACATATTGGCTAGGGTTTTGCTGACACTCAGGTTAATCCTCAAATATCATTAGATCGGGTCAAAACTCAAATCTCCAGTCCTAGCTCCTCAAGTGATAACTCAGCTCATCTCATCAATCATGCAGTTGTGAAAGTGATTATGCTGATCATATTCTTTCGAAGGTAGAGATGAAGAGTGCAATATAGCGCTCAAATATTTCAAACTATGGAAGTATGGATAATTGAGTTTAAAAACCCTAATGACTGAGGCAAGTTAACTCAGACTCTCAAGATCACAGAAATCCAGTGTCCTCAAAATCCTCAAGCTTGAAGAACGTGAATGTGTCAGGAATACATCAACTCCTTAGTTAGTGAATATTTTTGTGATTTTTGTTTACCGGTTTTTTGATTTTTTTAATTCTTTGGAGAGATAGTGACTGACCCAGACTCATTTGAATAAAAGTATCTACTCTCAGCCAGTATGGGTGTAAGTACGGACTGTTAAATGGACCCGTGTTACTTCAGGACGGAGCCATATACAATGTCCTCTAAACCACCCACTCTGCTAAGGGAGACCGAAGTTCCCTCACTGAAAGTATCTACTAAGCCTAGTAGTCAAAGTCTAATTCAAAGAAAGTTTTTTGAAAAGGGGTTTGTAGAAAACTGTAACGTTGTATTTTTATTCTGTGAGCTCTAGGGGTCCTTATATAGGACGAAAAAACCCTAGGGTGCTCAGAGTAGAACTTTACATAAGTACCCCTGTGGGGTTACAAAGGGAAACAGTTCATAAGGAAACAATGCATAAGGAAATAGAGATAAATAGAGAAGCGACAATATATGGAATTTCTAACACTCCCCCTCAAGTTGGAGCATATCCATCAATCATGCCCAACTTGGAAGTTATCCATAAAAGACGCCTTCTTTGATAGTGCTTTAGTAAATATGTCTGCAAGTTGAAGATCTGTAGAGATATGTGGTGTGACGATCTGCCCTCTCGTATTGCATCTCGAATGAAGTGACAGTCAACTTCAATATGCTTCGTCCGTTCATGAAAAACTGGATTGGTGGCAATGTATGTAGCAGACTTGTTATCACAATATAGCGGTGTAGGAGTGGTAGCTGGGAACCCAGATCCCGTAGAACGATACAAGCCACGTAATCTCACAAACAGCATGGGCCATGCCCTATATTCTGCCTCTGCACTTGATCTGGAAACCACGGTGGTTTTCTTACTTAGCCATGTAACAAGGTTACCACCGACAAACATAGCATAGCCTGTAATGGATCGTATGTCCTCAGGAGAACTGGCGTAATCAGCGTCTGCATAAGCAGCGATATCAGTATGACCGTTGACTCTGTAGATAAGTCCTCGCCCTGGTGAATTCCTTCAAGTATCGAAGGATCAGAAGGACATCCTGCCAATGACTGTAAAGAGGTCTTTCCATGTGACGGCTGGCTCTGCTCACAGCATAAGATATATCATGCCTAGTGACTGTGAGGTAGATTAGTTTACCCACTAGGCTTCTGTATCGTGTAGTGTCTTCCAAACTCAGAATCGGCACCTGTATTGTGTTTTCGTACCTCTGCAGGATGCCCAGATGGTTTGCATCCAAGTAAACCGACTTCCGTAAGAATATCCAAGCAGTATTTTCGTTGCGATAGATGTAACCCTTCAGAGTGCGTATTACCTCAATACCAAGAAAGTACCGGAGTTGTCTAAGGTCCTTGGTGACAAACACCTTTTGAAGGAATGCCTTGGTCTCTAGAATTCATTGTGATCATCACCAGTGACCACCATATCATCAACATAGACAGCAAGTATCACAGTACCAATGGATCGTCGTCTAACAAACACAGAGTAATCAGATGTAGTTTTGTGAAAACCAATAGAGCTAATTTCAGTGGTAAGCTGTCGAACCAGGCTCGAGGACTCTGCTTTAGGCCATAGATGGCCTTACGAAGTCGGCACACATACTCCCCCTCGACGGAGTAACCTGGCGGTTGCATCATATAGACCTCTTCTTCGAGATCACCATATAAGAAGGCATTCTTGACATCCAACTGAAAAATTGGCCAACTCTTGTTAGCTGCAACAGAGAGTATAGTGCGAATGGAACCCATCCTAGCAACAGGGGAGAAGGTCTCAAAGTAATCGACCCCATATGTCTGAGTGAATCCCTTTGCCACAAGTCGTGCCTTAAGTCTGTCAATAGAACCATCTGGAGATTGTTTGGTCGTAAAGACCCATCGGCAAGCAACATGCTTGATTCCTGTAGGACATAGCACAAGATCCCACGTGCCTCTGGATGTGAGTGCATCCATTTCTTCTTTCATGGCCTGTCGCCAGCCTGCATCTTGGGAGGCACTATGATGATCTTTCGGAATGGAGATAGTCATTAGGGCATCTGCATATTATTTGTCAGTGGAAGAGAGTCCAGCAGTAGTAGTAAAGTTAGACAAAGGATAAGAGGTACACTTTCTCTTCTGCTTCCTTAATGCAATCGGCAGGTCTTCTGGTTCATCCGGAACAGTACGGAGGGGACCATCGAGATGGCATATCATCCTGAGGCAGAGGTATGGGTAGAGGAACATCTGGTGGTGAGGTCCGAGAGTGATGGGTGTGGTTGATTGGTGGTGGAGGAAGATCTAGAGGGACATCGGGGACACTTTGTGTGAAGAAGCTGGTTTGCTCAAAGAAGGGTTACATCTGCAGATATGATAATATCGATTATTAATAGGATCATAACATCTGTAACCTTTTTGAGTGGAGGAATAACCAAGGAAAACACACTGATGGCGCGAGGGGATATTTGTCTTTAGTGTGAAAATTATGGACGAAGGAGACACACCCAAATATTCGTAGAGGTAAAGGAAAGGGAAGATTATCAGGGTGAAGTAAAGAAAATGGTGTGGATCCTTTGAGAGTAAGAGAAGGAGTCCTGTTGATAAGATGGACTGAAGTGAGGACAGCATCACCCCAGTATGTTTTGGGAACATCATATGGGTTAGAAGGACCGGGCAATATTTAGGAGGTGACGAAGCTTGCGTTCAGCAACCCCATTTTGCTGAGAGGTATAAGGACAAGAGGTTTGATGTATTGTTTCCATTGGAAGCAAAGAAATCAGAAAGATCTCGTTGAGTAAACTCCAAGGCATTGTCTGAGCGGAATATCTGATATTTGTTGAAAATTGATTTTTGACATAAGCGAAGAAATCTTTGATAATTTTATTGATTTCTGATCGTTCTTTAATAACATAGACCCAGGATGACCTGCTATAATCATTCAAAAAAACAGTAAAATAGCGGTGTCCACCAATGGTTCGGACAGGACAAGGCCCCCAAACGTCACAATGAAGTAATGAAAAGGGCATAGTATGACGGGGTTTCGGTCCTAGCAGGAAAAGATGCACGATGATGTTTCCGAACTGACATGCTTCACACTCGAAGGGTTTAAGCATGGACAGTTCAGGGAACATTAAGGAAAGAGCTTTAGCAGAGGGGTGACCCAGACGAAGGTGGCCAGAGAAGGGATCAGCAGAGATGGAAGTTGCGCCAGCGAAACCAGAGTTGACAGGGATATCAAGATAATATAAGCCGTTCTTCTCATGTCCCCCACCAAAGATCTGTTTCGTCCGGATGTCCTGAAAATAACAGCATAAGTCATCAAAAATCACGCGACAATTGAGTTCTGTGCATAATTTTGTGAACCGACAGCAGACTAAGGGGAAAAGCAGGAGCACAGTAGACATCCGTTAGTCTAAGTTTGGGGCTAAATTTCATAGTCCCCACACCAGTGATAGGTGAGTAGGCGCCATTAGCCACACGAACATGTTTTACTGTAGAGGGGTCCCTGGGAGAGGTGAGGAGACTGCATTCTCCTGTGAGGTGGGTTGATGCACCCGAGTCGATGATCCATGTAGAAGTAGTGGTAGAGGCAGAATTGGAAATGGTACCTATGGTAGCTGCTAGAGTTGCAGTAGGCCCTGAAGTTGTAGTGTCGACAACTGGGTTCTGAAGGAGTTGGCGAAGACAAGTATATTCTGCAGCAGTAAAAGATACAGGAGCATCGGTGGGAGATTGAGCCTGAGAGGTTTCCATAGTATCATAATTTGGGTCATAAGATGTGGCCTCATATGCATTATTGGCTTTGGGCATGCCAAAGGTCGCCCAACATTTGTCAGACGGATGGTTCCAGCGGCCACAATGAGTACTAGCAGGATAACGAGGATTTGAAAAATCACGGCTACGACCGCGTCCTGAGTCTCGTCCTCGTCCCTGCTCTCGTCCACGACTGCGACCAAATATGCGGCCGCGTGATCCTTGGAAGGGTGGTCGTCCTCCTGCGAAGTGAGCAGTAGTGTCTGCAGTGGGAGGTTGGTTGGGCGATTCCAGCTCCTGTAGTCTGCCAAAAATAGTTTCAAGTGACGGTAGGGAAGCTGCCGTCAGGAATTGGTCTTTGACAGATTTATACCGAGGGTGTAAACTGAAAGAAAACGATACACCTGCCATTCTGCTCTTTCACCAATTTGCTTGTCACAACAGGCAGGTTGAAATATAAGCAGTTCTTTCAAATAACCCTGTGAGTAGCCTATAATATTCTATCAAGGATGTTTCTCCTTGATTTGCAGACCAAATTCTTGTATAAATGTCAGAAAGCCTAGATTTTGTTGTTTTCTGGGAGTAAGTTTTCTCAAGACTTTCCCACATTTCCTTTGCAGTTGTTTTATAGAGCAAAATTTGACGCAATATTAGGATCAACATTGTTCGTTATCCAAGTGATTACCTGGCAATTATCGACATACCAGGTATCATAGTTGGCGTCTATCTCGGCATGCAGAGTAGTAGTGAGAATGTAGATCTTGTGCTGGCCACCAATGAAAATTTTGAAGGAGCGAGACCATAGTACGTAGTTCTCTGATCCCTTTAGGTTTGATTGAGGTGCCCTGTACCAGCATAGATGATGTATGGTACAGGGGCTTGGAGTCCGAAGACGTAAGAGCAGATGCCATGGTGGCCGTAGTGGTCAATGACCTAGTATGCAGAGATAATTGAGATCATACAGAATATTAGTAGATCATACTGAAGAAAACCATCAATCTATGGTTGGCAGTCTAGAGGACCCAGTCCTTGTGAGAAGTCTTGGATCGAAGGGAGCTCAGTTCTTGAGCAGAAGAGCCGTAGAGTAGTACTGGGAGGGCGCGTCTGGATGGGCGTAGAGCAATGACGTGGCTGGATGGGCGTAGAGCAGTACTGGTATGGCCGTAGTACAGTACTGGGATGGCGTAGGGTGTGGCGCGATTGCGGAGGGCGCCTGGCGGATGAGGCATTGCGGAGGGCGTCTGGAGGTGAGGACGAGATGAGGCGCGTCTGGAAGGAGATGAGGCACGTCTGGACGAGATGAGAGCGTCTGCGGATTGAGGCGTTGCAGATGGGCACGTCTGGAGGAGAAGCGTGTCTGGAAGGTCTCCTGGCGGAGAAGGTCTCCTGGCGTCTGGAGGAGAAGGCGTTGCAGATGGGTGCCAGGGAGGAGCGATCCTGGCGGAGGTCTCCCTGGCGGAGGGAGCCTGGCGGAGCGTCGCGGAGGGCGAGAGGTCACCTGGCGGAGGCTGGCGGAGGTCGCCTGGAGGAGGGTGAGAGGTCGCCTGGCGGAGGGCGACAGGTCTCCTGGCGGAGGGCGGAGGTCGCCTTGTGGAGGTCGCGGCGCGGAGGGGCGCGGAGGGGCGCGGAGGGGCGCGGAGGGGTGCCGTGCGGAGGGGTGCGGAGGGAGGGCACCGTGCGGAGGGGGTCCTTCTGGCGGAGGGATGTCCGTAGGTTGGCGGAGGATGGGCGAGAATCGCGCCTTGGCGTGGAAGGGCAGCGCTGTGAGGAACCCTAGGGGGGACCCCTAGGGTTCGAGCATGACGAGGGCGGCAGTTGGGGTTGGGGAAATTTAGGCTCTGATACCATGTGAAAACTGTAATGTTGTATTTTATTCTGTGAGCTCTAGAGGTCCTTATATAGGACGAAAAAACCCTAGGGTGCTCAGAGTAGAACTTTACTTAAGTACCCCTGTGGGGTTACAAAGGGAAACAGTTCATAAGGAAACAATGCATAAGGAAATAGAGATAAATAGAGAAGCGATAATATATGGAATTTTCTAACAGGGTTATTTACACAAATTTAATCCCTCAATTTTTAAGAAAACATTTTTATAGGGTTTTTAGAAAACTCAGTTCATAAGGTTACTAAAACTAAGCCGGATTTTTTTTTTCAAAAAGTTTAAAAATACGAGCTATAACTAAAGTAAATTTATAGTAATATATGGTATACCCCCTATACTTAATTTTTACTATGTCCTCATAGCACAAGTGATATGAAGCCATGGCTCTGTTAAATACAAGGTGATATAGTGAAACTTAGGAGGGGGTCCCCTATACTTAGGTCAAAAATTGACCTGAGTACAAGAAGACAAAGAGAGGGAGGGGTGAATGAGTTAGGCCCCCCCTATACTTAGGCTAAAAATAGCCTAAGTAAAGGATCTGAATTAGGGGGGTATGTGTTGGGAGTAGCATTTACATTGATATACAAGGGTGGAGGAGGGTGTGTTTTTACATAAGAAGATGAGAGGGGGTTTGTGCAATGTGTACAATTTAAGGTGTAAGAGGGGGGAGAGAGAGATTGTGAAATATACAGAGAGAAGGGAGATGGGGGGTGAGTGTATATGTGCAAGCGTGCGTGGGGGTGGGGGGGTAGATCATCTAGTGATCTATATTTTTTTCTTTTTTTTCTTTTCTTTTTTTTTTTTTTCTTTATTTTCGTTTTTTACAACATGCAAGATCTTTAATGAGGACTGTTAAAAATGCACATGCAATATTTTTTTATTTTACAATATGCAAGTGCAAGTAGACTGATAAAAAATCATAAATTTCTCCGTCAAATCTTTTGCGGACTCTTCAGCGGGAGCTCCCAACTCTACGCCTCCATAGAGATCAAGCGGTCCTCGATCTTCATGGGACCTGCCATAAAAGAGAAATGCTAGAAAAATAGAGAGGAAACTAATAGGCAGAAATGATACAAAAATAATGCATGAAAGGAAGACCTACGAATTTTAGAAATATTCAACACAGAAATAAATCAAAATTCAATAAATAAAAAAACGTGAGCCGTGTCCCCAGCAATGACGCCATTTGATGAACAATATTTTTCATTTCTTTAATTGCCATATTTCATCGCAGTACAGGTGGTGAAAAAGGTTCAGCAAAAAACACACACTTTGGATGTTGTGGATTATTTATACTTGGCAAGTATACCAAGGTCGAACACAGGGACACGAACTACTCTATCTGTTTATCGAATTATGGTTAATTAAGAGCTTGTGTGAATTATTTCTCAATCCTAAGGCCTTCATGCAAATGCACGCTGAGAAGTAAACAGAAGGATCATGCATTTTTCGTTGCTTGTTCGATGCGATTTTAGCATGATGCATGGACAACAATGCAATGTTAAATGCAGGTTATGAGTATGCAAGTGATTATCGCAAAAATACCCTAGAAAGATTACATAAACATGCAACAAAATATGATTTGAAATCAGAGTCGAATTGAGCACAAAATGTATGAGCAGTCATCGAATCAGGGCAAGGACATGTAGAGCAAGGAATCTCATCTTAACATAAAAATTCACTTTATTTAAAATGGTGTCAGATGAGAAAATTAAGCATGGCATGATATAGAGGATGAAACATGGAACAAAACGTACAAAATCATGCAATTTGGATCTACGATGCTCAAGTTATGCTAAAAGAAATGCAAGGGCATAAATGCAATAAAAATGCCAGAAATAAAAGGATAAATATTTCATATAGGTCCTTAGAGGGACCTGTTTGCAATATGCAAAACCCATCTTGGGCCCCATTGTAATTTCTCCATGCGCGCGGGAGCATAGATGTAATTTCCTCCACATGTGAGGGCCTCAATGTAAATAACCTAGGGATGCACGTGAGCGGCGTGCCCCTGGGGACCAAAGTATAATATCAAAACAACTAGGGTCATCGATGCAATTTTCTAGGCCCTCACGTGCTGGGCACGTGAGGATCTTGGCTCAGGGCGCTCGCAGGCTTGGAGACACATGGCATCTGATGGAGGCTCGGTGCGAGATTCGGTAGTCCCGAGTCAGAAGGTTCGGCTGACCACGTGTCCTCATAAGGGTCGTCCGATCAAATTGATCAGACGGCAATTTGCTTTTTCGTGCTCCGTCGTGGCCCATCGGAGAAGACAGGGCTCCGGTGACTTCTGTGGAGATCCACCATGCTCAAGAGACACGCATGATTATCGAGGAAGGTTCGTGAGGGTTTGGCATTGATGCTTGGTGGCTGGTGGATCTCCATCGGCGTCTGGAAAGGCAAGGCGGAGGTAGGTGGTCGGAATGGATGCTCGAGACCGGCAAGGCGTTACATAATCTGACGATTGATGTACCTGTAGATGTCAGGCATAGCCGAAGCGAGTGTGCATGAAATGCGAGTGAGATGGGGGTGGATGAAGGCCATGGAAGTGACAGGAGCGATAGCATGTGCTCCTCCTCCGGCGCGGTGGAGGAGGAGGTCGGTCAGAGCGGAGAAGGTTGTGGAGAAAGGAGAGGGGTGAGCGGAGGCGTCGATGAAGGTGCTGGTGGTAGGGCGGAGATCGGGAAGTGGTCGATGAGCGATGATAGGTGATGTGTGCGGTGTGAAAAATCAGAGAAGAAAGGAAGAAAATAAGGAAAATGTGCTTGGCCAGAGCTAGGCGGTTGGCGGAGGAGGAGGCTTGAGCTGAGCTTAATTCGAAGCTCGGGTCGTCACCCGGCATGCTTAGCCTAGGGCACAGAGCTCAGCACTGGTGGAATCACCGCGACATGGTCGGAGACCATGGGTTGACACCTGGGCGAAGAAGGTCGTCATCGCCTCGCGATTGTCGTCCTCCGCTGTCACCGAAGATAACGGAGGCTGGGCCTTAGCCCGCGAATTGGTGGACGGGTTGGAAGTGCGGCAGAGGAAGGATTTTACATGGGGAGCGGTTATGTGAAGGCGAGGAGTTTTTAATGAAGGTTTGAGGGCGGAGAAGTAATGGGAGTACAGTAATAGGTGGCTCGCGAGGATGGCGGGTGAACGGTTGACTGAGGGGAGTGTTATGCGAGGGAGAAAGTGATCGGAGGTGGCTGTTAAAATTGGAAGGGGGCAGCAGGGTCGCGATGGAAACGACTGAAGAGAGGGGGTTACGGAGGTATGGGATGAGCTCATAGCTGTTGGATCTTTCGATCCAATGGCCCAGATGAATGCGCAGATGGAGGGCAAAGATTTGATCAGATCTGATCTTGCAGTGGGGAATGGAGTGCGGTTAGATGGTTAGGATGAGACCCGAGGGTTAATCATACAACATTGGGTGATCGGGTAACGTGGAGAACGGAGAGGCGTAGGATGAGAAGATGATCGAGTGGTCAAGGTTTAGGCGGTGAGGTGTGGCTGGGATCAGATATGGGAGTTGGATCCGACAGCTATGAGTGAACCAATAATGAAGGGCTGAGATGGAGGCGGGTGGAGGCGATCATATGGCTCATGAGGGGCCAGGTGGCGCAAGAGGGGGCGGCCGCATGGCAGCTCCAGAAAGCGCCACGTGGTCGCTCCAAAAAATCCTTGAATACAAAAACAAAGAAAAATATAAAAGAATTAGTTAGAGGTAAAATTAGGAAAAAGTCAAAACATGAAAGTTGTAAATCTCGATGAGCTCTACAAGTTTCATGATGAATAAAAAGACAAAAGAGGTCATTTGTACAAAAAGCATTTTTGGGGGGTATTTTTATGGGGTTAAAAACACTGATTTTGGGTTTTGACATTTTTTATGCATTTTTAGTCTTTTTAAAGGGACATGAACTTATAGATAATTAATCAACTTAATTTTTAGAGGGTTTAGTAATGAAATAATTACAAGGTAATTAAATACAATAATTATAGGTTAAATTTACACAATATATACAATATAATAATGAGAAATTATTGGTGAATTTTAGTCGTTTAGTTAAGCCAGGTGTTTAATTAATGACTTTTAGCATGATGAATACGAGATTCATCATACCTCTATACTTAAACCATGCTTGTCCTCGAGCATCTAAGGGCCTGTTTGGTTGCAGGGTTGGGCAGGGCTGGCCCAACCCTGGTTACTATTCACAAGGGTACTTCCTCCTCACATATTATTATTCACCTATCCCAACCCAACCCAACCCAACCCTGCCCAACCCTGCAACCAAACATGCCCTAAAGAATCAAGGAGTTGGATTAATTCATGACCGTGTAAGTGAAGATTTCAAGGCTCAATCTTTCGAAGACCCTCAATTTAAGCGATCCTAAAATTCTTGGCTTATCCGTGCTTTAGTCAAAAGGAATCCAACTTCTCTAATTATCATACTCTCTTTTTGTACATATAATATAAGGATATGAAATTTAGTGTACTGTATTTCATGAGAGTCGAGTTGAGGCATCACTCGAAGTTCCTGTCCAATATATTCTTTTCTAGACCTCATCCTCAACACTATGGAATAAGTCTATTCTTGATTCAGTCAACCGTCTCATTAGTTCGTCAGACTTGAAATGTAGATGGACGGCCAAACGATGTAGGGCAAAGGATTGTATCTAATTTCCTCTTCCTCACATTGGAACAAGGGGTCTCTCGAGTGCCTTTTTACTCAACACAAGTAGATTTTTTTAACTTGTTGATCAATGTGTCCCTCAAGAGAGTTCAGAGTCGTCTGCACTTGTTTCTCTGGGAGTACATCGGGGTGTGTCTCTTTTGAGTATCTAAGATACCTTCGACACCCAAACTTGTATCGCTTACGATGCAGAGCTCTTTTATGGTGTGAGCACGACTCCTTGGTCCTAATTAGCACTTGGTCCAAGTGGACACTTCGAAAATGTTTGGGAGCGCTCGCCATTAGTGAAAGCTCATTTGTCATTTGACTTTAGAGGATATAGCTTTTCTTTGTCATTTCTTTCTTTTCTTTTCTTTGTTGGCTAGCTCCACTGCTTTTACCAAAAGTTGACACACACTGATCAACAATTGAAATTAAGTTTCATTACACCCTGGCACATAGGTAAATCTCAAAGAGATAGCATATGAACTTGTTCACATACTGGCTAGGGTTTTGCTGACACTCATGTTTTCTGAAGCCTTCATTAACTTTATCACATCCTTGAATATCATTATATCGGGTCTAAACTCAAATCTCCAGTCCTAGTTCCTCAAGTGATAACTCAACTCATCTCATCAATCATGCAGTTGTGAAAGTGATTGTGCTGATCATATTCGTTTGAAGGTATAGATGAAGAGTGCAATATAACGCTCAAATCTTTCAAACTAGGGAAGTGTGGATAATTAAGTTTAAGCTAATGACTGGGGAAAGTTAACTCGGACTCTCAAGATCACAGAAATCCAATGTCCTCAAAATCTTCAAGCCTAGAGTGAATGTGAATATGTCAGGAATACACCAACTCCTTATTCAGTGAATATTTTTATGATTCTTGTATTTGTCGATTTTTATGATTTTTTTAATTTTTGGAGAGACAGTGACTGGCCCAGACTCATATGAACAAAAGTATCTACTCTCAGCCAGTATGGGTGTAAGTACGGACCGTTAGACAGACCTGTGTTACTTCAGGACAGAGCCATATACAATGTCCTCTAAACTACCCACTATGCTAAGGGAGATCGAAGTTCCCTCACTGAAAGTATCTACTAAGCCTAGTAGTAAAAGTCCAATTCAAAGAAAGTTTTTTTTGAAAAGGGGTTATTTACACAAAATTTAATCCCCTCAATTTTTAAGAAAGCATTTTTATAGGGTTTTTAGAAAACTCAGTTCACAAGATTACTAAAACCAAGCCGGGAAAGAATTTTCAAAAAGTTTAAAAATACGAGCTATAGCTAAAGTAAATATATAGTAATATACGGCATACCCCCTATACGTAGTTTTTGTTATGTCCTCATAGCATAAGTGATAAGAAGCCATGGCTGTTAAATATAGAGTGATATAGCGAAACTGAGGAGGGGGGTCCCCTATACTTAGGTCAAAAATTGACCTAAGTACAAGAAGACAAAGAGAGGGAGGGGTGAATGAGTTGGGTCCCCCCATACTTAGGCTATAAATAGCCTAAGTAAAGGATCTGAATTAGGGGGGTCTGTGTTGGGAGTAGCATTTACACTAATATACAAGGGTGGAGGAGGGTGTGTTTTTACATAAGAAGATGGGAGGGGGTTTGTGCAATGTGTGCAGTTTAAGGTGTAAGAGGGGGGAGAGAGAGTGTGTGATTGTGAAATATACATAGAGGAGGGAGATGGGGGTGAGTGTATATGTGCAAGTGTTTGTGTGGGGGGGTAGATAATCTAGTGATCTATATTTTTTTCTTTTCTTTCTTTTCTTTCTTTCCCTTTCTTTTCTTTTTTTCTTTCTTTTCTTTTTTTTTACAACATGCAAGCCCTCTAATGAGGACTATTTATGCACATGAAACATTTTTTTTGTTTTACAATATGCAAGTGCAAGTAGACTGATAAAAATTCCTAAATTTCTCCGCCAAATCTTTTGCGACCTCTTCAGCAGGAGCTTCCAACTCTACACCTCCATGGAGATCAAGCGTCCTCGATCTTCATGGGCCGTGTCACAAAAGAGAAATGTTAGAAAAATAGAGAGGAAACTAATAGGCAGAAATGATACAAAAATAATGCATGAAAGGAAGACCTACGAATTTTAGAAATATCCAACAAAGAAATAAATCAAAATTTAATAAATAAATAAACGTGAGTCGTGTCCCCATCAACGATGCCATTTAATGAACGATATTTTCATTACTTTAATTACCGTATTTTATCGTAGTACAGGTGGTGAAAAGGTTCAGCAAAAACCACACACTTTGGATGTTGTGGATTATTTATACTTGGCAAGTATACCAAGGTCGAACACAGGGACACGAGCTACTCTATCTGTTTATCGAATTATGGTTATATAAGAGCTTGTGTGAATTATTTCTCAATCCTATGGCCATCACGCAAATGCACGCTGAGAAGTAAACAAAATGATCATGCATTTTTCGTTGCTTGTTCGATGCGATTTTAGCATGATGCATGGACAACAATGCAGTGTTAAATGTAGGTTATGAGTATGCAAGTGATTATCACAAAAATACCCTAGAAATATTACATAAACAAGCAACAAAATATGGTTTGAAATCAGAGTCGAATTGAGCACAAAATGTATGGGCAGTCATCGAATCAGGGCAAGAACATGTAGAGCAAGGAATCTCATCTTAACATAAAAATTCACTTCATTTAAAGTGGTGTCAGATGAGAAAATTAAGCATGGCATGATATAGAGGATGAAACAAGGAACAAAACGACACTAAAATCATGCAATTTGGATCTACAATGCTCAAGTTATGCTAAAAGCAATGCAGGGGCATAAATGTAATAAAAATGCAAGAAATAAAAGGACAAATATTACAAATAGGTCCTTAGAGGGACCTATTTGCAATATGCAAAACCCATCTGGGCCCCATTGTAATTTCTCCATGCGTGCGGGAGCATAGATGTAATTTCATATACATGTGAGGGCCTCAATGTAAATAACCCAGGGGCGCACGTGAGTAGCGCACCCCTTGGGACTAAAGTGTAATTTCCAAAACAACTAGAGTCATTGGTGTAATTTTTCTAGGCCCTCACGTGCTGGGCACGTGAGGATCTTGGCTCAGGGCGCTCGCAGGCTTGGAGACACATGGCATCTGATGGAGGCTCGGTGCGAGATTCGGTAGACCCGAGCCGGAATGTTCGGCTGACCACGTGTCTTCATAAGGGTCGTCCGATCGAATTGATCAGACGATAATTGCTTCTTCGTGCTCTGTCGTGGCCCATCAGAGAAGATGGGGCTCCGGTGACTTCTGTGAAGCTCCACCGTGCTCAAGAGGCCCGCATGGTTGTCGAGGAAGGTTTGTGAGGGTTTGGCATTGATGCTTGGTGACTGGTGGATCTCCATCGGCGTATGTAAAGGCAAGGCGGAGGCAGGTGGTCGGAATGGATTCTCGAGACCGGTGAGGCATTGCATAATCCGACCATTGACGTACCTGCAGATTTTAGGCATAGCCGAAGCGAGTGTGCGTGAAATGCGAGTGAGATGGGGGTGGATGAAGGCTATGGAAGTGACAGGAGCGATGGCATGTGCTCCTCCTCCGACGCGGTGGAGGAGGAGGTCAGTCGGAGCGGTGAAGGTTGTGGAGAAAGGAGAGGGGTGAGCGGAGGCATCAACAAAGGTGTTGGTGGTAGGGCGGAGATCAGGAAGTGGTCGATGAGCGATGAGAGGTGATGTGTGCGGTGTGAAAAATCGGAGAAGAATGGAAGAAAATAAGGAAAACGTGCCTGGCCGGAGCTAACAGTTGGCGGAGGAGGAGGCTTGAGCTGAGCTTCATTCAAAGCTCGGGTCGTCACCTGGCATGCTCAGCCTAGGGCACAGAGCTCAGCGTTGGTGGAATCACCGCGACATGGTTGGAGACCATGGGTCAACACCTGGGCGGAGAAGGTCGTCATCGCCTTGCGATTGTCATCCTCCGCTATCACCGGAGATGACGGAGGCTGGGCCTTATCCTGTGAATTGGTGGACGGGTTGGAAGTGCAGCGGAGGAGGGATTTTTCTAGGGGGAGCGGTTATGTGAAGGCGAGGAGTTTTTAACGAAGGTTTGAAGGCAGAGAAGTAATGGGAGTACAGTAACAGGTGGCTCACGAGGATGGCGGGTGAACGGTTGACTAAGGGGAGTGTTATGCGAGGGAGAAGGTGGTCAGAGGTGGCTGCTAAAATTGGAAGGGGGCAGCGGGGTCGCGATGGAAACGACTGAAGAGAGGGGGTTACGGAGGTAGGGGATGAGCTCATAGCTGTTGGATCTTTCGATCCAATGGCCCAGATGAATGCGTAGATGGAGGGCAAATATTTGATCAGATCTGATCTTGCGGTGGGGAATGGAGTGTGGTTAGATGGTTAGGATGAGACCTGAGGGTTAATCCTACGGCGTTGGGTGATCGGGTAACATGGAGAATGGAGAGGCATCAGACGAGATGATGATCGAGTGGCAGAGGTTTAGGCGGTGAGGTGTGCCTGGGATCAGAACTGGGAGTCGGATCTGACGGCTATGAGTGAAGCAATGATGAAGGGCTGAGATGGAAGCGGGTGGAGGCAATCATATGGCTCATGAGGGGCCAGGCGGCGCAAGAGGGGGCGACTGATGAATCTCCATTTCATCACCTTTATTCTATCATTTTGGCCTCAAAAACCCCAACAAATGCATGTAAATAACATCAATTTATACATATTAGCATTCATTGTTTATTGTATTTATTGTACACAAAATAAGGTTTTTAATGCCAAAATTATAGAATAAAGAGAAGAAAAGAAAAAAGAATAAAATATTGCAAATATTTTCTGACCCTAACCCCGAGACCAAGGCCAGCATGGAATTGGTCGACAATGAATAAAGTAGGGGGAGATAAGGGCCAATAATACAATAAATACCTCATTTATTTGTTCATTCATTCATGCATTTTGGACACCTATTTTGTATATAATTATTCATTCATCGAATAAAGAAACTTTGTTCATGAAAGTTGTAGATAATAATGTAAATAAAAATACACAATTTAGTTTGTGTAAAAATAATATTCAGTGTACATCTTATACACAGAATAAAAAGCCAAAATCTCAACTTCACAGACCCATATCTTGCAAATAAAAACTCCAAATCACCCAAACTCACCTTTAATTGTATATAGCTTTCCAAGCACTATTTAATAAAATTGGTTTCAGAATTTTTGGAGTTTGTATGTAAAAGTTAGGTTTTGGGCCCCTATTGCACATAATACCGATTAAAATATTCAATTTATTCATTACCCATTATTTTTACAAATTCATATTTTTATAAATTTATATACATTATTTATAACATATGTGTACATTAAAACTATAATTAAACCAAGAAGAAACGCACAAATAAAATAAATTTATCTAAATACATAGGCAAAATACCTATGTTATCTATATGTATATAAATAAAAAGGGACTTTATTCTTTTATTCTTTATTCATCAATATTTTTAATATTTATTAAAAATGTAATCCCTAAATAAAAACAAATAAAATACATTAAATAAATAAAATGTATATATAATATAGGTAAAATACCTATAAGTATACGTACATATTACATAGACCTATTTATTTAAACATGTAAATAAACTCCTAAAAATTAAATAAAAAAATATTTATACTCACAAAAATAAGTTATAAATAAATAAAATAAGAAAATAAAATAATAAAATAAAAAATACACAAAATAAAAATAAATACATGTAAATACACTTATAAATACATCATTAAAATAAATTCATAATAAAACACATCAAAAAATAAATAAAAATCATAAATAAATAATACATTAATTAATAAACATTTTTTATTTTATAATCAGAATTAAATAAGTCATTTATTATGACTAAATAATGAGTCAAATTTGTGCAGACGTAGACCAATAGGATTCCAGCATTCGTTGACCTCGGTCAACTCAGCCCTCAGCCTCACCAGCCCGTCAAATCTGTCAGACATTGCGTTTTCTCCAAATTTTCCTGATCGACCCGTCGCTCCAATGACATCGGTCCCTTTTCGGAAATTACTCCCAAAACAACCCTTATACATGCCGTGGCTTGTTTCCCTTGTATATAACTTCGATTTCTTATTTTTGGCTGGTAAATAAGGGCTCCCATTATGTTCATAAATAATTTCAGCCTCCAGCCCGTCATATCTGTCAAACCCCCCGTCTTCTCCCATTTTTCCCGGGCGCCCCATCCATCGATCGCCTTTGCGTTCTTCACAAGAAATGTTTCTGGCATATTGTACATCCATGCCCAAGGCTTGTTTCCCTTGTATATATCACCGATTCCTTATTAGTTGCCGGTCAAATAAGGGCGCCAACCATGTTTATAAATAACTCCATCTTCCTCCTCCGATTTTTTTGGCCATTTCCCTAGCCCTAGAGCTCCCACATTCGGCCTAGTGTGCATCCATGTGACAGGTGGAGGTCCCCTGAAGGTTGTGGAAGCTCGCGGAGGAAGGAGATGCACCCACGGCGGAGCTCCGGCGTCCGTCCTGCTCCCTGGAGGCCCCCAGGTATAAGAGCTACGCATTTACTTTCTTAGGTAGATTTTCATTTCAGTTTTTCATTCCCGCATTTTATTTCGCATTTAGATCAGTAGCATAGCCTAGTTTAGCCAAATCGAAGTTCGCCGGAGCTCTGCTCCGGCGACTTCTCCACAGTGCTTCCGACAGTTTCCGATCCCCATTCCGCTTCCATTTCACTCCCCATCGCTTTCTCCACCTCTATGTCACCTAAATCCAACCAGATCTTCCTTAGATCTACAAATCGATGCTCACCTCCTCCACTTCACCAGAGCATCGCCTCCCCCCTTCGTTTTTATGCTAACAGCTTCTATTTTTGGCCGAGGAGCTTCGCCTCGAGCCGTGTTAGCTTCCTATGCAGGTCAGGCGCCTTGAAATGCGCCAGGAGACGAAATCAAAGCCAACGGAGGTACATGGAGCCCCATTTTTTCCTGAGCTCGTTGCGATGCTCCAGTGCATCTCCGACCGATCCAAGACTCCCAGCACTTAGAGGGCACCTGCAGGAAGGTTTTGGGCCATCCCAGAGCTTCAAAGACCTTCGGAGGGGAGAGATATCATAGGAGGAACCTCGCTCAGGCGAGTGTTCTTCCTTGTTCTTCCACCAAGCCTCTCAGCCGTCGGATCAAGAAGGAGCGCCCAGTTGGAACCATAGCCGTTGGATGCAGCACTTCATCGACCGCCAGATCACGACCCGCGATCTAATCTCCACCATCCATCGACGAATCGTCATCGGCAAACGTGGAGGCGCCACGTGGATAAGTCAAGAACAAGAGCCGTCCGATCGCGCCTATTTTTGGGGTAAATTTCATCTCACCCCACTATTTTTGTATTTATTATATATTTTTGTTAATAAAATGTAAAGTGTTAAATAATTGGGAATTTTGCATAGGATTTCTTGTATGTTTTTGTATTATCCGTTTGGTCCTTCCCAGCCTCACGTGCAGTCCCATGTAAGGGTTGTAATTTTGCATGTGTGTCCTGGCATTTTTGTATATTGTAAAATAGTCTTTAATGATTAAATAAATGCTGTTTTGTCAAGGCAAAATTGCAACTGAGTCCCTGTTATTCATTCTTATTGCATATTTGCCCCTACCAGGACTTATTATCTCGTGATATTTATAAATTTATTAAAAATAGCTATTTAGCTCCTAAAAATACACAAAAAATAGTGTAGATGCTCCATGCAGTGAACTTTCACGCCCATATTTTTAACATGCATTTTTTTGCATTTTATCTAATTTTGAAAATTCAAATTGAGCCTAAATAATCACAGTTTGAATTATAAAATACAAAAAAAATATAAAATGTTTTCGAAAAATTACAAAAATATTCGATAGGATGTATTTATATATATATATTGAGTCCCAAAAATGAAAGAAACCTAAAAATAGAAAAATAAAATATAAAAATTTCAAGAACCTCCAAAATCTTAAAAAGATATAAAAACCCTTCAAAAATACCAAAAATATGTTTTCCTATTTTATAATTATCTATATAATAACTACTAACATATCAAAATTAATTTGGGTAATTTTGAGACTTATTTTATAATTTTAATACCCAAATTATTTTCGGCCTATATATTAGTCCCATATTAGGGACATTTTTTTGGAATCACAAATACATAAAAATTAGAAAAATCCCAGAAAAACAACAAAAAAAATTAGAAAAATATAAAAAGCTTAAAAGAATATTATATCCAATAAATTTTGAGTATTTATGTATATATATATCCATATATTATCTCTCTCTCTTCTCTTATATATATCTCTTTATATATATATCTATATTATATAATTAAAAATATAAAAAGAAAATAAAAAAATACAAAATATAAAAATTAAATAAAAATCATAAAAACCAAAAATAAAATAAAAATATAACAATTAGAAACCCACAAAAACAATAAGAATTGGACATGAACCAAAAATTGAATAACTGTGCAACCAAATTTACCACACAACCATTCGCCTCCTAGTGTTCGACCTCTACTTGTGCTTACACCTATACACATTTGCATGTAGAGTTATAATAAATTTTAACTCCACATTTTTGAGATTTAGTTGCATATATTTCGTTGTGGGTTAATTGTTGATTGATTTGGGATTTATTGAGCGGTCACCGCATCGACTGGATGTCTCGCCTTGTGAGATATCTAGACCCTCGATTTTTCCCTTTCATCAGCGACCGCGTGGCAGATCCAGAAAGCGTCACGTGGTCACTCCTAAAAAACCATTGAATACAAAAACCGAGAAAAATATAAAATAATTAGTTAGAGGTAAAATTAGGAAAAAGTCAAAACATGAAAATTGTAAATCTCGATGAGCTCTACAAGTTTCATGATGAATAAAAAGTCAAAAGAGGTCATTTGTACAAAAAGCATTTTTTGGGGGTATTTTTATGGGGTTAAAAACACTGATTTTGGGTTTTGACATTTTTTATGCATTTTTAGTCTTTTTAAAGGGACATGAACTTATAGACAATTAATCAACTTAATTTTTAGAGGTTTTAGTAATGAAATAATTACAAGGTAATTAAATACAATAATTACATGTTAAATTTACACAATATATACAATATAATAATTAGAAATTATTGGTGAATTTTAGTGATTTATTTAAGCCAGGTGTTTAATTAATGGCTTTTAGCATGGTGAATACGAGATTCATCATACCTCTATACTTAAACCATGCTCGTCCTCGAGCATCTAAAGAATCAAGGAGTTGGAATAATTCCTGACCGTGTAAGTGAAGATTTCAAGGCTCAATCTTTCGAAGACCCTCAATTTAAGCGATCCTAAAATTCTTGGCTTATCCATGCTTTAGTCTGAAGGAATCCAACTTCTCTAATTATCAGACTCTCTTTTTGTACATATAATATAAGGATATGAAATTAAGTGTACTGCATTTCATGAGAGTCGAGTCGAGGCATCACTAGAAGTTCCTGTCCAAGAGATTCTTTTCTAGACCTCATCCTCAACATTAAGTCTATAACCGTCTCATTAGTTCGTCAGACTTGAAATGTAGATGGACGGCCATATGATGTAGGGCATAGGATTGTGTCTAATTTCCTCTTCCTCACATTGGAATAAGGGATCTCTCGAGTGCCTTTTTACTCAACCCAAGTAGATTTTTTAACTTGTTGATCAATGTGTCCCTCAAGAGAGTTCAGAGTCGTCTGCACTTGCTTCTCTGGGAGTACACCGGGGTGTGTCTCTTTTGAGTATCTAAGATACCTTCGACACCCAGACTTGTATCGCTTACGATGCATAGCCCTTTTATGGTGTCAGCCCGACTCCTTGGTCCTAATTAGCGCTTGGTCCAAGTGGACACTTTGAAAATATTTAGGAGAGCTCGCCATTAGTGAAAGCTCATTTATCATTTGACTTTAGAGGATATAGCTTTTCTTTGTCATTTCTTTCTTTTCTTTTCTTTTGTTGGCTAGCTCCACTACTTTTACCAAAAGTTGGCGCACATTGATCAACAATTGAAATTAAGTTTCATCACACCCTGGCACATAAGTAAATGTCAAAGAGATAGCATATGAACTTGTTCACATACTGGCTAGGGTTTTGCTGACACTCATGTTTTCTGAAGCCTTCATTAACTTTATCACATCCTCTAATATCATTAGATCGGGTCTAAACTCAAATCTCCAGTCCTAGTTCCTCAAGTGATAACTCAACTCATCTCATCAATCATGCAGTTGTGAAAGTGATTGTGCTGATCATATTCTTTTGAAGGTAGAGATGAAGAGTGCAATATAACGCTCAAATCTTTCATACTAGGGAAGTGTGGATAATTAAGTTTAAAAACCCTAATGACTGGGGAAAGTTAACTCAGACTCTCAAGATCACAGGAATCCAGTGTCCTCAAAATCCTCAAGCCTTGAGTGAATGTGTCAGGAATACACTAGATCCTTAGTTAGTGAATATT
Organism: Ottelia alismoides; assembly: GCA_037367405.1. NCBI lineage: Eukaryota > Viridiplantae > Streptophyta > Magnoliopsida > Alismatales > Hydrocharitaceae > Ottelia > Ottelia alismoides. The sequence continues at coordinate 1,108,716 of JAZKJV010002186.1, read as the reverse complement.
TTTATGATTTTTGTTTTTGCCGATTTTTATGATTTTTTTTAATTCTTTGGAGAGATAATGACTGACCCAGACTCATATGAATAAAAGTATCTACTCTCACCCAGTATGGGTGTAAGTACGAACCGTTAGATGGACCCGTGTTACTTCAGGACGGAGCCATATACAGTGTCCTCTAAACAACCCACTCTGCTAAGGGAGACCAAAGTTCCCTCACTGAAAGTATCTACTAAGCTTAGTAGTCAAAGTCTAATTCAAAGAAAGTTTTTTTTGAAAAGGGGCTATTTACACAAATTTAATCCCCTCAATTTTTAAGAAATCATTTTTTAGGATTTTTAGAAAACTCAGTTCACAAGATTACTAAAACCAAGTCGGGAAAGAATTTTCAAAAAGTTTAAAAATACGAGCTATAGCTAAAGTAAATATATAGTAATATACGGTATACCCCCCTATACTTAATTTTTGCTATGTCCTCATAGCATAAGTGATAAGAAGCCATGGCTCGGTTAAATATAGAGTGATATAGCGAAACTGAGGATGGGGGTCCCCTATACTTAGGTCAAAAATTGACTTAAGTACAAGAAGACAAAGAGAGGGAGGGGTGAATGAGGGGTCCCCCACATACTTAGGCTATAAATAGCCTAAGTAAAGGATCTGAATTAGGGGGGTCTGCGTTGGGAGTAGCATATACAGTAATATACAAGGGTGGAGGAGGGTGTGTTTTTACAGAAGAAGATGGGAGGGGGGTTTGTGCAATGTGTACAATTTAAGGTGTAAGAGAGGGGAAAGAGAGTGTGTGATTGTGAAATATACATAGAGGGGGGAGATGGGGGGTGAGTGTATATGTGCAAGTGTGTGTGGGGGGTGGGGGGGGGGTATATCATCTAGTGATCTATATTTTCTTTTCTTTTCTTTTCTTTTCTTTCTTTTCTTTCTTTTCCTTTCTTTTTTTCTTTCTTTTCTTTTTTTTTACAACATGCAAGCCCTCTAATGAGGACTATTATAAATGCACATGCAACATTTTTTTGTTTTACAATATGCAAGTGCAAGTAGACTGATAAAAATTCCTAAATTTCTCCGCCAAATCTTTTGCGGCCTCTTCAGCGGGAGCTCCCAACTCTACACCTCAATGGAGATCAAGCGTCCTCGATCTTCATGGGCCCTGCCACAAAAGAGAAATGTTAGAAAAATAGAGAGGAAACTAATAGGCAGAAATGATACAAAAATAATGCATGAAAGGAAGACCTACGAATTTTAGAAATATTCAACACAGAAATATATCAAAATTCAATAAATATATAAATGTGAGCCGTGTCCCCAGCAACGATGCCATTTGATGAACGATATTTTCATTACTTTAATTGCCGTATTTTATCGTAGTATAGGTGGTGAAAAAGGTTCAGCAAAAACCACACACTTTGGATGTTGTGGATTATTTATACTTGGCAAATATACCAAGGTCGAACAAAGGGACACGAGCTACTCTATCTGTTTATCAAATTATGGTTAATTAAGAGCTTGTGTGAATTATTTCTCAATCCTAAGGCCTTCATGCAAATGCACGCTGAGAAGTAAACAGAATGATCATGCATTTTTCGTTGCTTTTTCGATGCGATTTTTGCATGATGCATGGACAACAATGCAATATTAAATGCAGGTTATGAGTATGCAAGTGATTATCACAAAAATACCCTAGAAAGATTACATAAACAAGCAACAAAATATGGTTTGAAATCAGAGTCAAATTGAGCACAAAATGTATGAGCAGTCATCGAATCAGGGCAAGGACATGTAGAGCAAGGAATCTCATCTTAACATAAAAATTCACTTCATTTAAAATGGTGTCAGATGAGAAAAGTAAGCATGGCATGATATAGAGGATGAAACAAAGAACAAAACGACACTAAAATCATGCTCTTTGGATCTACGATGCTCAAGTTATGCTAAAAGAAATGCATGGGCATAAATGTAATAAAAATGCAAGAAATAAAAGGATAAATATTACAAATAGGTCCTTAGAGGGACCTATTTGCAATATACAAAACCCATATGGGCCCCATTGTAATTTCTCCATGCGTGCGGGAGCATAGATGTAATTTCGTACACATGTGAGGGCCTCAATGTAAATAACCTAGGGGCGCACGTGAGAAGCGTGCCCCTGGGGACCAAAGTGTAATTTCCAAAACAACTAGGGTCATCGGTGCAATTTTTCTAGGCCCTCACATGCTGGGCACGTGAGGATCTTGGCTCAGGGTGCTCGCAGGCTTGGAGACACATGGCATCTGATGGAGGCTCGATGCGAGATTCGGTAGACCCAAGCCAGAAGGTTCGGCTGGAGGCTCGGCTGACCACGTGCCTTCATAAGGGCCGTCCAATCAAATTGATCAGACGGTAACTACTTCTTCGTGCTCCGTCGTTGCCCATCGGAGAAGACGGGGTTCCGGTGACTTTTGTGGAGCTCCACCATGCTCGAGAGTCCCGCATGATGGTCGAGGAAGGTTCGTGAGGGCTTAGCGTTGATGCTCGGTGGATGGTGGATCTCCATCGACGTCTGGAAAGGCAAGGCATTGTCAGGTGGTCGGAGTGGATGCTCGAGATCGGTGAGGCATTGCAGAATCCATCCATTGATGTACATGAAGATGTTAGGCATAACCAAAGAGAGTGTACGTGAAATGCGAGTGAGATGGGGGTGGATGAAGGCCATGGAAGCGACAGGAGCGATGTCATGTGCTCCTCCTCAAGTGTGGTGGAGGAGGAGGTCGGTCGGAGCGGAGAAGGTTGTGGAGAATGGAGAGGGTTGAGCGGAGGCGTCGGCAAAGGTGCTGGTGGTAGGGCGAAGATCGGGAAGTGGCCGATGAGCGATGAGAGATGATGTGCGCGGTGCAAAAAATCGGAGAAGAATGGAAGAAAATAAGGAAAACGTGCCTGGCCGGAGCTAGGCAGTTAGCGCAGGAGGAGGCTTGAGATGAGCTTCATTCAAAGCTCGGGTCGTCGCCCGACGTGCTCAGCCTAGGCTACGGAGCTCAACGGTGGTGGAATCACCGTGACATGGTCGGAGACCATGGGTCGACACTTGGGCGGAGAAGGTCGTCATCGCCTCGCGATTATCGTCCTCCGCTATCACCGGAGACAAGTTAGACGACAGAGGCTGGGCCTTAGCCTGTGAATTGGTGGACGGGTTGGAAGTGCGGCGGAGGAGGGATTTTTACCGGGGACATTGACAACAGTTATGTGGAGGCATGGAGTTTTTAACGAAGGTTTGATGGCGGAGAAGTAATGGGAGTACAGTAATAGGTGGCTCGCGAGGATGGTGGGTGAATGGTTGACTGAGGGGAGCGTTACACGAGGGAGAAGGTGGTCGGAGGTGGCTGCTAAAATTGGAAGGGGGCAGCGGGGTCGCGATGGAAATGGCTGAAGAGAGGGGGTTACAGAGGTAGGGGATGAGCTCATAGCCATTGGATCTTTCGATCTAACAACCTAGATGAATGTTCATATGGTGGGCAGAGATTTGATCAGATCTGATGTTGCGGCAGGGAATGGAGTGCGGTTAGATGGTTAGGATGAGACCTGAGGGTTAATCCTACAGCATTGGGTGATCGGGTAACATGGAGAATGGAGAGGCGTTGGATGAGAAGATGATCGAGTGGCTGAGGTTTAGGCGGTGAGGTGTGGCTGGGATCAGATCTGGGAGTCGGATTTGACGGCTATGAGTGAAGCGATGATGAAGGGCTGAGATGGAGGTGGGTGGAGGCGATCAGATGGCTCACGAGGGGCCAGGTGGCGCAAGAGGGGGCGGCCGCGTGGCAGCTCCAGAAAGCTGCGTGGTCGCTCCAGAAAAATCGTTGAATACAAAAACAAAGAAAAATATAAAAGAATTAGTTAGAAGTAAAATTAGGAAAAAGTCAAAACATGAAAGTTGTAGATCTCGATGAGATCTACAAGTTTTATGTTGGACAAAAAGCCAAAAGAGGTCATTTGTACAAAAACATTTTGGGGGGGGGGGCATTTTTAAGGGGTTAAAAACACTGATTTTGGGTTATGACATTTTTTTAATGCATTTTTAGTCTTTTTAAAGGGACATGAACTTATAGACAATTAATCAACCTAATTTTTAGGGTTTTAGTAATAAAATAATTACAAGGTAATTAAATACAATAATTACATGTTAAATTTACACAATATATACAAAATAATAATACGGAATTATTGGTGAATTTTAGCGGTTTATTTAAGCCAAGTGTTTAATTAATGACTTTTAGCATGATGAATACGAGATTCATCATACCTCTATACTTAAACCATGCTCATCCTCGAGTATCTAAAGAATCAAGGAGTTGGACTAATTCCTGATAGTGTAAGTGAAGATTTCAAGGCTCAATCTTTCGAAGACCCTCAATTTAAGCGATCCTAAAATTATGGGCTTATACATGCTTTAGTCAGAAGGAATCCAACTTCTCTAATTATCAGACTCTCTTTTTGTACATATAATATAAGGATATGAAATTAAACGTACTGCATTTCATGAGAGTCGAGTCGAGGCATCACTCGAAGTTCCTGTCCAAGAACTCTTTTCTAGACCTCATCCTCAACACTAGGGAATAAGTCTATTCTTGCTTCAGTCAACTGTCTCATTAGTTCGTCAGACTTGAAATGTAGATGGACGGCCAAACGATGGAGGGCATAGGATTGTGTCTAATTTTCTCTTCCTCACATTGGAACATGGGGCCTCTCGAGTGCCTTTTTTCTCAACACAAATAGATTTTTAACTTGTTGACCAATGTGTCCGTCAAGAGAGTTCAGAGACGTCTGCACTTGTTTTTCTGGGAGTACACCGGGGTGTGTCTCTTTTGAGTATCTAAGATACCTTCGACACCCAGACTTGTATCGCTTACGATGCAGAGCCCTTTTATGGTGTCAGCCCGACTCCTTAGTCCTAATTAGCGCTTGGTCCAAGTGGACACTTTGAAAATCTTGGGAGCGCTCGCCATCAGTGAAAGCTCATTTGTCATTTGACTTTGGAGGATATAGCTTTTCTTTGACATTTGTTTCTTTTCTTTTCTTTTATTGGCTGGCTCCACTGCTTTTACCAAAAGTTGGCGCACATTGATCAACAATTGAAATTAAGTTTCATCACACCTTGATACATAGGTAAATGTCAAAGAGATAGCATATGAACTTGTTTACATACTGGCTAGGGTTTCGCTGACTCAGGTTTTCTGAAGCCTTCATTAACTTCATCCCATCTTCGAATATCATTAGATCGGGTCTAAACTCAAATCTCCAGTCCTAGTTCCTCAAGTGATAATTCAACTCATCTCATCAATCATGCAGTTGTGAAAGTGATTGTGCTGATCATATTCTTTTGAAGTAGAGATGAAGAGTGCAATATAGCGCGCAAATCTTTCAAACTAGGGAAGTGTGGATAACTAAGTTTAAAAACCCTAATGACTGAGGCAAGTTAACTCAGACTCTCAAGATCACAGAAATCCAGTGTCCTCAAAATCCTCAAGCCTTGACTGAATGTGAATGTGTCCGGAATACACCAACTCCCCAGTTAGTGAATATTTTGTGATCTTTGTTTTTGCCGATTTTTATGATTTTTTGCAATTCTTTGGACTGACCCAGACTCATATGAATAAAAGTATCTACTCTCGGCCAGTATGGGTGTAAGTACGGACCGTTAGACGGACCCCTGTTACTTGAGGACGGAGCCATATACAATGTCCTCTATCCTACCCACTCTGCTAAGGGAGACCGAAGTTCCCTCACTAAAAGTATCTACTAAGCCTAGTAGTCAAAGTCTAATTCAAAGAAAGTTTTTTTTGAAAGGGGTTATTTACACAAACTTAATCCCTCAAATTTTAAGAAAACATTTTTACAGGGTTTTTATAAAACATAGTTCACAAGATTACTAAAACCTAGCTGGAAAAGAATTTTCAAAAAGTTTTAAAATATGAGCTATGGCTAAAGTAAATATATAGTAATATACGGTATACCCCCCTATACTTGATTTTTGCTATGTCCTCATAGCACAAGTGATATGAAGCCATGGCTCGGTTATGTATAGGGTGATATAGCAAAATTGAGGAGGGGGTCCCCTATACTTAGGTTAAAAATTGACCTAAGTACAAGAAGACAAAGAGAGGGAGGGGTGAATGAGGCAGGTACCCCCTATACTTAGGCTAAAAATAACCTAAGTAAAGGATATGAATTATGGGGGGTTTGTGTTGGGAGTAGCAACTACACTAATATACAAGGGTGGAGGAGGGTGTGTTTTTACAGAGGAAGATGAGAGGGGGGTTTGTGCAATGTGTACAGTTTATGGTGTAAGAGGGGAGAGAGAGTGATTGTGAAATATATAGAGAGGAGGGAGATGGGGGGGGGGGGGGGAGGGGTGAGTGTATATGAGCAAGTGTGTGTGTATGTGTGGGAGGGGGGGGGTAGATCATCTAGTGATCTATATTTTTTTCTTTTTCTTTTTCTTTTCTTTCTTTTCACAACATGCAAACCCTCTAATGAGGACTGTTAAAAATACAAAAGCAATATTTTTTTATTTTACAATATGCAAGTGCAAGTAGACTGATAAAAATTCCTAAATTTCTCTGCCAAATCTTTTGCGTCCTGATGGTTCCGAAATAGCCGATGTAAAATATATGTCGTGTATTATCATTCGCTTAAAAATATGTCGTTTCGTTGTTGGCGTGCAATCGAAATCGGTCAAGAAGTAACCACACAGAATTTTCGTCAATTTTAATAGATGTAGTTTTATGTTTATTTTACTGGGCAAGTCCCAAGGTCGAACACAAGGAGGCAAAGGAACAACATAGAATTTTGTCTATCAAAGTTCGTGCACGATTTTCGAGGCAGACTTTTTTTGTATTATTTTTTATGCAATTAGAGATGCAAAATGCAATTTTGGCCTACTTTAGGGACTAAAATGTAAATATCGATGAAACGATGTCCGAAAAATATGAAACTTGGCCATGATGATAATTACGGTGAAATGAGTGCAATGTATTTTTTTGGAATTTTGGACGCAAGATGATTTTTTTTTATGAAATTTTAAATGAAAATGATGTAAATTTCAATATTTAATTATAATAAATATTAAACCTTTTATTTTCAAGAGATAAAATTATCCAAGATCTATCACTAGGCGATCAATATCGGAAAAATTCTAAACCTGAAAATGTGAGATTTAATACTTATTAAAAATCAAATATTGAAATATGCAAAATGATTTTTACAAGGCAAATCTTGCATGCAAATGCAATTCTTTTTGGGCACAATGTTAAACACAATTAATTCTACAATCCATGATTTTTCGGTAATTTTTAGAGCAACGGTTAATCAATTATGAATTTCAGAGCACTAGATGGGGAAAATATACAATTTTCCACAAAATAATTAATTATTAATTATCCATTGATCATAAAAATGTCAAGCATATGGTTTCATGTAGAGAATTAATTAACGAACATCATGCTATTTTTTCAATAATAAAAACATGCAATGTAGCGGTCCAGAATAAAGGAGAAACACAGGGGTATATCTGCAATAATTTAAAACAAGATAAAATACAGAAGGGACTAATGTGAAGTAACCAAAAGATCTGAGGGGAGTTTTGCAAAATGTCCACAGGTCACGTGCCAAGCACGTGACCCTGGAGCTTCTGGTTTGAACTACAATATGGAAAATCTCCAGAGTCCCTTACGCAAAATTCCCACGCAGTCACGTACCTAGCACGTGACCCTTGGGATGGATGACGTTCTTCCCCGACGCACGTGCCTCGCACGTGCGTGGGGAGTCTCGGGCCTTGCGCTCGACGGCTCGTTGGCGGAAAGAGGCTGGTGGACTGCGGTAGGGTGCTAGTCGTCGGTCAAAGGGCACGTCAGTGACTGTGCTCCTGGCAAGGGTGTCGAAGACGACGACATGGCTTGGACCGTGGCCGTTGATAGCCTGAATGTCATTGGCAGAGCGGTGGAAGGAATCCGGCCATGGTGGCGAGACCGGTGAAGGACTGCTCCAGATGTCGATGACATCGCTGATGGTCGATGGTGGATGATCGTTGACGTGATGAAGCTTGTAGTTGATGAAGAACGTTGTCGGAGATGGAGGCGATAGATAACGAGCTCGACGGAGAGGCTCCGGAGAAAGGCGACGAGCGGATGAAGCTCGGGCTGCAATCGACCCGACGAAGCGGATCGGATCTCGCCGCAGGTCTGGAAAGCTTCATTGGAGCTGTCATCTCCGGCGTGGTGTCTCCCCATAGCTCTGGTGTGTATCAGTGGATGTACGCATATGGGGGGGGGGGGTATGGTGGTGGGGGCAGTAGCGAAGCTCAACGGCAACACAGCCGGAGCGGAGCATCCTGGAGGAGGTCTGCGACAAGGCTTCACAGCCTTGGATCTCGTCGAGGAAGAAGGGTATCGGGTTGTCACCATCGATGCCCTTGTCCTGTGCAATCAACAGATGATCGTCGAGGTCGGGGCGTCAGTCTATTTATAGGGTCGAAGGAAGGGTTGCCAACCATGGAAGGTTATGGTGATGGGATTTGGTTGGAGATGCGATTGTTGGAGATTTGGAAGGCGGCGTCGGATCTGATTAAGGAGGAGACAAGGGTGAAGCATGTGAGATTAGCAGCGATTAGAGACGAAAGGGGAAGGCTGGGATACATGGAGGAGAAGATCGTGACAGCGACGAGAATTGGGGGCGCTGCTGCCTGCTATGGAAAGGGGAGGAAGATGACAAGCAGGGGCCGTCCGATCGGCCGAGATCGGATGACCCAGATGGAGCCACGTGGCGGCTAGAGGGCGAGGGAAGCAGTATGTGCTGGGCACGGACACGGGAGGTACGTGCCTCGCGCGTGTGGATTTTTAATTTAATTTTATTTTTTTTTTATAAAAAATGAAATAAAAATAAACTAAAAATGGGTGACACGTGGCTGCTCCAGGAGCTGCCACAAGTCAGCCCCACAAAAATCAGAAAATAAATATAAGAAAAATAGAAAAGAAATAGTAAATGACCTCAGATCGAAAAAGTTTCTTCACGAAAATTGCTCGTCTCGATGAGATCTACAACTTTCATGAACACATCAAAAAATCAAAATCGATCATTTGCACAAAGTGATATTTTTGGGAGTATCCCATGTACATAAAATACCTTGATTTTTGGGTTTTATAATTTTTTGTCATTTTTAAACCAGATAAAAATCCAGAAAAAGTATGATAAAATTAGAGATAAATATTTACACATTAATATATTTTTTGGATTTTTATTAATTAATAAAAAGAAGAAATAAAATAAAAGACGAAAAAGACCAATTTTGTACAGACAATTAGTAAAGACTCGGACTCAGTTAGTTTCTTTGATTTCAAGCTTAGTTTGGATTTAGATTTTCACGCATTTTAATAAAACTTTTATCAAAGAAGACACATGAAAAAGAAATAAAATAAAATAGGTTAATTATGCACATAAAATATTAGGTCAAAAACTGCTAAAATACAAAATGTACAAAAGATGCCCGAAACCCAACTTTTACATACGAGCTCCGATTCATTGAACTTGGTCTTGTTTTGAAGGTAATTGAATGTACATTAGTTCAAAAGTGAGTAGGATTAAAACAGACACTGGATGGGGAAGATATGAGGGTTTTAGTCCGGGAATCCTAGAACTAGGGTTTGGGTTTTTAGTCCACTTATTTGGGTTAGTGATTTTTTTTGTATTTTTCATTTATTCTTGTCAGTGATATGTACACAATGGAGTGGTTTTGGGTCATTCGAAGTTAGCATGAATTATTTAAAAATCAGGGAAGTTAGGCAATTTATAGGTCAATTTTAGCTGGGATTTTTGGCTTCTTATTTTGTGCGAAAATAAGTGATAAAATGCAATTCTTATTTAAACAGGCATGACTGCTAATTATGCAGAATAAATGAGGAAATGCTAATGATTTTGAGGGATTTGAGCTTAATTAATAAAATTTAGATTGATGAATCTAAGATTCATCATCCCCCTATACTTAAACCATGCTCGTCCCTGAGCATCAAAAGAAATGCCATGAGGTGAAATGAGATTGGGTTCCATACCAAGACCAAGAGCTGAAGGTGAAAATAAAACTAGACTCGACCTTTGGATTATTACTTTGGTGGAACTTCTGTGAGACTTAGAATTTCAAACTCAACAACCTTCAAGTTCTACACATCATTGTCACAGTTTCAGCTCAGAAGTCATCTTAGATCAATACTCTTCCCAAAGCATTCCCTATGAACATTGAACAATCGACTCATGTGTGTGAAAGATTTTAGCTCTTCCCATCCAAAATGCCGGACTACCATGCAAACCTCCTCTCCAGTAACTCGTCCTTGGGGAGTCAGGTATTTCCTTCTAAGGTCTATCACGTTGTGTTCACACTCGAATTGGGGGAGAAGTTAGAAGAAGGAGAAAAGAAGTAAAGGGTGGCCAGTGTAGTCACCTCTCCTTGTGAAGCTGGCCAGTGTAGTCGAGTCTCCACCAAGATCTGCAGGTTTTCTTGAAGCTTGGACCTTTTTTGGTCAGATATTTATTTGGTAATGGCTTCTTTGTATTTGGAATTTTTGGTGGTTCTGCTTGGATCTTGTTGTGCCCCTACGGATATAGAATCTTTTTGTTTCCATACATGTTTTGGGGTCTTAGAAAAAATTGTGCCCAGTCGTCCATCCCTTTTCCGAAGCTTTATTTCAACCCTTACTCTGGTCTTTAGATTTCCATGCTACCAGAAAAGAAACTCACACAGTCTTCCAACACCCCATCTGAGTTGAGCTAAGTGCATAGTGCGAGAGTACAAATTAATTCCTTATTCCAAAGTTGTACCCATAATGAAGAGACCATGTTAGACATTAAAAGTCAAACGCTGCACATTGTCATGTTAAACTTAAAGAATTAAGTCAAAGACCTGAAGGTTCTACAATCCTATTTCTCGGTGAAGTTCCTCTGAAAATTAGGTGGATTGAGGTCAAGTCCAGACCACTCTCGGTTTCTGCTCATAACTCGGTTCAGAACCCAAGGATTTTCACAGATGTAATGCTGGATGAAGTGCTGGTGTGTGAAATGCAGACACAAGTTTTTTTCTTTCTTTTTTTATGTTTTTATGCTAAAATGAATAAGAAGCCATTTTTTTTCAAAAATTTCAGTTGAACACAGTCAGTGTTAGTAGCAAAACTCTTTTTCTTTTTATTTGTTTGTTGTTTTTTTGTTGTTTTTTTCAAGTAAGTTACCCACCCCGTAAATAAATATAGACTTACGTGAAAGTACGAGATATAGGTAAAATATATACACAGTATATATACAGACCCCCTATACTTAGCGAATGTTGTGTCCTAAAAGCACAAGAAGCATAAAGAAGACATAGCTCGGGCTAAGCGTAAGAGAGTGAAAAAGGAAAATAAAAAGATGGATTTGTCCTCCCCCTATACTTAGTCTGTGATCAGTCTAAGTATAGAAGAAGAGCGAGAAAAGAGAAAAAAGAGGTGGTCGAATATGTGGATGAAGAGAGTATGTACAAATGGGCATTGGTTCATCCTATACTTAGGCTCTGGTCAGCCTAAGTAAGGAAGAAGGGTGGAAATGATGCGATCGTGAGAAGACGTTTGATGAGGGAAATGGTATATACATATGGCATCGGTCCCCCTATACTTAGACCTTGGCCTAAGTAGAGGAAGAAGATGTACAAGGAGACCGATGTGGTCGGGAGGGAGGGTGGGTAGCCGATGATTAAGGTGGTTTTCGACCGATCTTCTTGTGAGCATGCGGTGGGAGATCGTACTGATGAGAAGGAGATGAAGTATATGATTCCCAGCTATTATCAATGTTATCCTCAGAAAAATCATGATGGATAGTAGATGAAGCGTATGAGTCAGATGAAAGGTAACCAGCATCAGAGTTATCCTTAGAGGAATAGTATTTGAAAGTGGACACACTCCATATATTCTTGTCTTTTTGTTTCTTCAGTTGTTTTCTCAGAATTCGTTCCTTTTTGAGATCAAGCATTTTGTCCTCGGATGAATACTCTGAAGCACCAGTCTCAATCAGCTCATAAGAAATAATTCCAGTGTATTTGATGAGAGCAGGAGCATCGACTTTGGATGAATAATAGTGAGGAACGAGAGTCATCCAAAGGGAATCGAAGTTTGGATCCTTGCGAAGATATGGTTTTAGAACCGTCGAACAGACTTCACTCATGTAGATTACCTTTTCCGGACATGATGAGGGATCATCAGATGATTCCTCTTCCGAAAGATTAAAGGTGATTTTCTTTTTCGACGAAGGAGTAGTCATTTTGTTTCGTAAAGTTGTTGGTCTACTTGAGTCTCCAGATGAATAACCATTGGAATTCTTATCCTTGGTCGGTGTTCGCCCTGCATGTTTGTTCTTAGTCTTCTTAATGTTGGTGCACTCTTAGTTTGGGATGATTTGGTCAAGGTATTCAGAGTAGGTTGACCCAAGGTGCGACCATGCATAGTCTCAGGATCATATAAGAGGCATTCTTCCATTATGAGATCTGCAGGAATTGAAATAGTGGGGAGAGTCTCTGCATGTTCATTCTCAATTGATTTGACATTGGAGCATTCCCGTGTCGAGCTGATGTGATCAAGGTAGTCGGAATAGGTTGACCCAGGGTGCGACCATGCATAAGTCTCCGGATCATATGATTCATATATTTGATTTTCCATGGTGAGAGTAGCTGGGAATGGAATAGGAGGGAGAGTCTCTAAACCAATAGTCTCATCAATAACCACTATCTCAGATATTGCAACGGGGTAGGGCTCTTCTACCGCTTGATGGTTACGGTTGTCGAGGACTTCGTGGGTTACCTCAGAAAATCATTGCTCCTCAAAGACTTGTTGAGATCGAAGTGCTTCTAATGCTGTAAAATTGATTTCCCGAATCTCACACTCAATAATTGCCTTAGCCAATAAGAATGGCTTTCCGAGAATAATTGGAGACTGGGTGAATTCTCCTTGATGCTCAATATCTATGATCGTGAAGTCTACTTTGAGCGGAGCACCTTGGAATGTAATGATGACCGAAATGGTTCCTCTCGGCTGCTTTATTGATCGGTCAGCTAATTGAACGATCTCTCATATCTTTCTGATAGGTCTGAGTTTGAGCTCGTTAAATACAGAGGTCGGGAGGATATTGATTGGTGAATCGTCATTAATTCGAGCATGGGTAAATATCATGTCTTTGATTATACAGTCAAATCTGGGTAACCGCTTCACTATGTGGCTCTTGGTTTTTCTCCTCAACACCAAGGAGGAGGCCATTGACAAGATATGTCTTTCAGACTTTGTTCTTATCCAGTCCGACTTTTTCATCATTAATTTATCCATTACAAATCCTTTATGGTCGGGAGAGTGTTCAATAGCCTGTATAAAGGGAAGTTCAAAAATCAATCTTATCTCCAGTGTTTCCCGTACAACAGGATCCAAATTCTCCATATCTTCTTCAGTTTCAATTATTATGAATTTTCCTGGGTTTTTGATTTTTTGGGTATTTTTGAATATTCCATTTTTTGGGTATTTTCTACGTGGTGTAATGATGTGGTGTGTTCCTCAGATGAGCAGGGGCTTTGATGTTCCGAGTAAGAGTCAAAGGCATAGTCATCCCTAGGGGAGTAATATGCAGAAGTGTCGCTGTCAGAGTCGTCCCTAGGGTGAACTTATTCTCTAGGTTTCCGAACATCCTCAGAATTTTCAACATGAGATCCAATCTTTTCTTTATTCATTTTCATATCCGAGCTCCCATAAAATAAACTGAGTCGGTCAGTAAAATTTCTGAATTTTTCCTCCATTAATTCAAATTTTTTATTTATCCTCGAAATATCATCCTCAAAAATCTTTTCATGATCAATCATGGGAGCAGTCGGTGTGTGTTCTTGTTTTTGAATTTTTGATCCGGACATTTTCTCTTCCATTTTCTTGTATGAGCTGGGAGGAGATTCTTTTTGATTATCCAATATATGCTCATTATTTTCTGAAAATTTCTCTTCAAAAATTATGGAAGGAGGCTGCTCAGTGGAAGGATTTTGCGGGAATGTGTAGGTCTCATACTCAACATGCCGTGACTCAGGCATGTAATGCTGGTTTGAGTAGAGTCTACTTCCATGGTCATGATTGATCGTATCCTCAAATAATGGAGTAATACAGGGTGCATATGTGTCGATATCATCCATTTGGTCCTTTGTATGTGTAGGTTGGTCGAAGGAGTGGTATCCAGGTTGGTCAATAGGGATCTAATCGTCATGGTCGATCCAACGCTGATGATCATTAAGTGCGTGTCTCTCCATCTAGGTTTGGTCTCTCGGCTAGTCATGAGCCTCAAAAGTGATTTGATCTTGAAATGGTTCATTAGTAAGAAACCGAGAATAAGAGGTTCGGTCTAAGATGGTAAATGGTCATGTGTGGTCGGATTATTCGAGTAGAATGGCTTGGAATTCAATGAGGGAATATGATTCATTTGAGAGTCAGAATCTCTCTCAAATGTTGGAGGATTATTGAAAGAAGAGGGTTGAGATGATTTTGGCCTAATCGAGACAAATTCATTTTCATAATATAGGTCAGATGGGTACTTGAACCATTGTCCTATTTTTGTCAAAGGAGGTTAACAATGAATCAACATGGTTGATCTCGGTGCAAGTGCACGGGATATTCAAAAGAAGTTTTTATCAAGAAGATTGATGGCACAAATGTACGGCTTTTGATCTTCGAAAGTGGTTTACGCACTACAATGCAAACACAAATCAAACCCCAAGTTCTCCAACTCACACAATGAAGCCGCAAGAGTTCGGCTATTTTCTTTTCAATTTTAGTTGGTGAGAAGACAATCTTGGAAAAAATTTAGCGAGTTGTTAGGTGCCGGAAATTTTCTTAATGACTAGCATGAATTCTTATGACTAGTTGCACCTACTTTCAGCCAGTATGGGTGTAAGTATGGACTGTAAAATGGCTACCCATGTTACTTAAGGACGGAACCTTACGCAATGTCTTTTAAACCACCCACTATGCTAAGGAAATCAAGACCGTTTACCGGCTACCCGTAGATCCTCACTGAGAAGTAGCTAATCATTTTTAGTAGAATTAGTAGTCAATATGAAAATTTCAGGCTTAGGCTCTAGCCTTAAGTGTCATCTCTCGCTCACTCAAAAAAAATAAAAGAATCCAAGGTCGGGATTGCTCTCCCGCGAAAATTCTTGGTTTTATGGGTTTTAAAGTCGGCTATATTTAACAGTCACAATTTTAATTAGGCGATCACTGAAAATTTAAGGTGAGCACAAAAGCACGTCTACCGTACAGTCCCAATTTCCTTTTAAAATTATTTGACAAAACATGAGAGAGAAATTCAGGAAAAGCTGATGCACGTGAAAAATGATGATGTATGTTCAGTTAGAAGACTTATAGTGATTCCTCGCAATCTCCATGTGGGATGCAATATAAGAATTTAAAAATTTATTCTAAATGAATGCAAGCCGACGAAAAACCGCACCTAGCAGAAAGTTCTATTAGCGGGGAAGAATTGAGTTGAATTTGACTAAATTGAACGATCTACCGTGCGTCTCAATTAAAGTGAAGTGTGACCCTAGGTCCTACGAGCACAATCAAAAAATTTAATTGCTCTAAGAGCCGTATGTGCAGGTCTATCCTAATCGCCACTCAAGTTGGGCCCCACCCTCACCGGAGAGTGAAACAGGCCACACGACACACCACCGAAAAAGTTTAAGGTCTGTTTACACACGCGAGAGTCCAAACAGACACCGCTATAAATGAGCAATTAATTACAGAAAAAATTACAGAAAATAAATCCTAGACTCTACGCTCTCTCACGACTCGACTCAATCTTAAATTAATCGCGGCTTTTTGGAAGTCGGTGAAGATGCGTCGGTTCTTGAAAAACCGCTCCACGTACGTCGGGTACCTTGAATAAAAATAAGAGAGATGGTGTAAGAGAGTGACTAAAAAATAAATCAAAAATAAAATAAGAAAAATAAATGCTGAAAAATAAAATAAAATAAATGCAGAAAAATGGAATTTACAGTGAAAAGTTCGGGGGTCAGACTACCTGAATGCGGAAAACCGAATGAAAAGATTTTTAGACAAAAACTTAGCCATTTGCCTCCCCGACAATGGCACCATCTGATGGTTCCGAAATAGCCAATGTAAAATATATGTCGTGGATTATCGTTCGCTTAAAAATATGTCGTTTCATTGTAGGCGGGCAATCAGAATCGATCAAGAAGTAACCACACGATTTTTTTGTCAATTTTAATCGATGTAGTTTTATGTTTATTTTATTTGGGCAAGTCCCAAGGTCGAACACAAGGAGGCAAAGGAACAACCTAGAATTTTGTCTATCAAAGTCCGTGCACGATTTTCGAGATGTTCTTTTTTGTATTATTTTTATGCAATTAGAAATGCAAAATGTAATTTTGGCCTATTTTAGGGACTAAAATGTAAATATCAATCAAACGATATCTGAAAAATATGAAACTTGGCCATGATAATAATTACGATGAAAATGATTGTATTGTAATTTTCTCGGAAGTTTTGGATGCAAGGTGAATTTTTTTATGATTTTTAAATACAAATGATGTGAATTTTATATTTAATTATAATATATATTAAACCTATTTATTTTCAAGAGATAAAAGTATCCAAGATCTATCACTAGGTGATCGATATCAGAAAAATTCTAAACTTGAAAATGTGAGATTTAATACCTATTAAAATTCGAATATTAAAATATGCAAAATGATTTTTACAAGGCAAATCATGCATGCAAATGCAATTCTTTTGGGCACAATGTTAAGCACAATTAATTCTATAATCCATGATTTTTCGGTAATTTTTAGAGCAACGGTTAATCAATTATGAATTTCAGAGCACCAGATGGGAAAAATATGCAATTTTCCACAAAATAATTAATTATTAATTAACCATTGATCACAAAAATGTCAAGCATATGCTATCATGTAAAGAATTAATTAACAAACATCATGCTATTTTTTCAATAATAAAACATGCAATGTAGCAGTCCAGAACAAAGGAGAAATACATAGGTATATCTGCAATAATTTAAAACAAGATAAAATAAACAAGGGACTAATGTGAAGTTACCAAAGATCTGGGGTGAGTTTTGCAAAATGTCCACATGTCACTGCCATGTTGGAAATGCGAGCCCACGGCGAGCCATTATGCAATAAATGTTGTTGCAATTCACTCCTTAATCTGAAATGAAGAATACATAATTTGCATAATAGGTCCCTTAGTACAATTAGGGTTATGTACCATGGCCATCTTAATGATCATACAGCTGTAGATTCAATTATTGAATCATAGAGGCTAGTGCTTAGATGAATATCTAATGAGTTAGATTGAGGACTCATCAAGCACCGTCAAATGATTATTAAGAGATGATCTCCAGCCTGAGTAGGAGATGGCAATCCTATCTCATTTAGGTTGATATCTGACCGACCTCTTGATGCAGGTCCTCTGCATAGGAATAGAGATTCAGAGGTGTCGGATGAGTTAGGTCAAAGAGTTGACTTAACGAGATCGAGATAACCAAAGTCCTATATCATATGCTGTCATGATATAGGCACACATCCTCTGACCGGAGACAGATGTGTTACTATATGTCTGAGTATGTACATTTGGCAGACTAATAGGTTGATGGCCTAATCAAGGTCTATACACCGGCGCGCTGGTGTGCATATAAGGGCATATGAGTAATACGATCTCTCAAAGGGATCATACAGGTTCACTACTGAACCGGAAGACATGAGCTCACTCATGAGATATTGGGAAGAATCAAATTCCGTGTGCACGGTCGTCTCGCTTTGGAAGCTTGACTGAATTTGTTGGTTTGATATATACTTTTGGAAAGTATATGATCAAGACCTAGGTATGATATATGCTTTTGGAAAGTATATGATCGATACCGACTCCCAATGATCGAATGAGAAACTTACTGATAAAACCCTGAAGTAGACAGTATAAAGTTGATCTAATACTTCGGGTTTATTCTGAGTCTTCCAGTATGCAGGATGTACAGGTATTGGGAATACCTGAGGGTGATGTGATCATAACGGTTGTATAACCATGACGCTTCCATTCCTAGGGAGTGATGAAACGGGTCTGAATTTTAGTGACTCCTCTCAGTAGAGAAGTAATCTGATCTTAGTCCAAATGTTGGACATTGATCTGAATGTGATTCAGATTCAATGAGAAGATTAGATTTACGGTCTTGATTTAATCAAGCATCTATGAGAGGCCCGAGATCTGGATTTGAGATGTGATCTCAATATCCATGTCACTATACGTGGAACAATACAATCGCCCTGTCCTTATCTCCAAGTATTCGCGGAGAAAACGCATTGTCCTTGAAAGGGTTCATGGATAATTCTATTGTTGATATATGTATCCGAGCATTGAGAAAATGGATAATTAAATGTGATTTAATTATCATGAATAATATGAATTTGATTCATATTACAAGGAGAGTTATCTTAGATAATTAAATGTGATTTGATTATCAAAGATGTGAATAATGTGAATGTGATTCATATTATTTGAACACATGAGATAAAGAGATCCAAGATGATTAAATATGATTTAATTATCAAGGATAAGAATAATGTGGATAGTAATATCCAATTATTCATAATATATTATAAATGTGATTTATAATGTATTAGAGAGAGTTAAATATAATTTATATTAGTAGATTAATTATTAATGTGTATTGGATACACATTGTCTAATTAATTGGAAATGTAAATTACATTTTGTTTTGGGTTGTGAATGTGATTCACAATATTCCAATGTCAAGATTGCAATATTCCCAAAATTAATTGAGAATTATTTTTTGGTGAATAATTATTGGAAAATAAGTTGAGAGAAAAACAAGGAGATATGCAATCCCATGGGAATCCATGGGATTGCCCTCCCCATATGGGAAGAGGGGGCGGCACCAATTCCTTTATGGAATTGGTGGCCGTCCACTCCTCCCAATAGGGAAGGAGGCTCTCATTTGTTTTTCCACTCCTTATTTAGTTGGTTTAATTTGGTATTAATATATATTTGATTTATCAAATATATTTAATCAAAATTAAATCACAAGTTGTTGGCTTTTACCAACAACAATCTTGACCATTGGATTGTCATAAATCAATCTCAACCATTGATTTTATATGACACATGGATTGAGATCCATGGATCCCAAAACCCTATAAATAGAGAGGCATACCCATGCTCTCTTTTTACACATAATGCTTGAGAAGCATCTCTCTCTCTCTTTCTCTCTAGAGGTCAGCCCTCTCTCTCCCTCTCATGGCCGTCCACCATGGATGCCATGGAGAGGTTCTCCATCGCCGCGGCATCGTCGTTATGCTGCCCGTTCTTCTGCTCGTGGATCTCCGTCTCCTTCGGTGCGCCTCGCTCGTGAAGAAGATGATGGATCTCGTGTGTCGAGATCAGGAGATCCACCGCTTGGATCATCAACATGGATTACGAGAATCACGCGGTTCATCCCCGCGCTCGCAAGCGTCTCCTCCGTTGGATCGGACTTGAGACAGGAGGTCTCTTTGTTTAGAGACTCGATCGCAACCACGCTTCAAGAGGTAATCCTATTACTTGTTTGTGGTTTATACGAAACGATTCGAGAAGTGTTCTTGGATTATGTGGTTTCGTCGTATAAAATTTTTAAATTCCGCTGCATCGAGCAACTAGTGTGACTAGTCGCTCCTCGTCGTATTCGATACGACGCTCACGCTTCCGTGATGCGCTTGAGGATCTAACAATATCCTTCAAGTGGTATCAGAGCCAGGTTGACGGTTTCGAATAGTGATTCGTTAACCAAGGACGACTTGGGTTCGTTGAGGTTGCGAAAGTTTTTATCGCATTTGATTTCGCAGATCTGTTTAGTGTAATTTTTCGGCCTAGTTTAAATTGTTTAAACACGAAAATAGCACTTGGATTTTGTTCCCCATTAAATAAGGAAACCATAGGATCTGAGTTTGCGTAAATCGGATTTCGTATGCTCGAGATATGGTCGTTTTAATGAACATGTATACACTGTTGCGGGAACTGTGAATCTGAACGTGATTAAAATGTTAATTACTGTTTAGACTTGCCTCGAAATGCGTGAAACATCACTTAGGTTCTATCCTAAATCAAATTAGCAAACTTTAGAAATTGACTTTGCTTAATTTGGATTTAATATGATTGAGATATGCCAATTTTAGTAAGTAGGGGTCACTGCTGAAATTGCTTTCCTAATCTAGAACCAAGTGATTGTCAATTAGTGAAATTAATTGTTAATTTCGTGAAATAATCTTGAAAAATATTTGTGAAATATTGAAACATGATTATTTGCCTAATTGACTTGGCCCCAACCAATTAGTTGATTAGATTTGATCTAAACCTTAATTGGAATTACAATCATCAAACTTCTTGCTTGAATAGGACTTGGGAATTTGCCTAGCAAATTTCCTTAAAATCAAAATTGTTTTGATTACTATATGGTATAATTTCGGTTGAAGAACCAATGATCATCTCAAGTACAAAATAATCAATTTGGCATTATCCTTTCCCGAGGTGGATATGGTGTCTAGTCGGGGATCGCTGGTCAGCGGGTTGCAACGTATGTGGTCCGCCCCACTCCCGTCGGTACTGGCCATGACAGCGGGTAGGGCCGGGATAATGTCCGAGGGATTATAATGTATTTTTCTAATTATTAAAATTCGAATTAATACGTACTTTGAGAATAATATCATATATGTATATTCAAGCATAAAATTAAGTTTGATTGATTAAATTGGATTGATAATTAATTTAATATGATTAAGTTAATTATGTCCAATTAAGAATACTCTAATATGATTAGAGTTGATAATTCCCTTGGAAGAATTAATTATATGAATGTGATTCATAAAAATTAATTTAATTTGAATAAGATATGGAGGATCACATAAGTGACATCCATGGTCCCCCGTCAAGGCGAAGAGTTTCGTCGCCAGATATTATATGTAGGAGACGCCTGTCCGAAGTGACAGCTCCTGCATATGATCCATTTGGATCGGGCTCGTCACTTCTCGAAAGAGTAAGGACGTATGCGTAGTGACCCCAATATCGGGTCCTCATATTATTGGGGCGATATTGGATTGCGCATAGCGAGTTGTATTCCTGTTGACGGTTGGTTCAATTAATGACGGGTCAACATCACCTTAGGGGTGGTGGGCCCGGGTATTAAAGACCGAATTGGGAGATGCAAGTTGGACTTGCAAGGCGGAATGTGTTCCCGCTTCTTTTTATCCGAGTTGTAGGTTCTCATATTATTGGGATGCAACAAAGATAAGGAAGGAGATCCCAGATCTTGCTTGAGATATGATGGTAAGTATATCTCTTACATTGAAAGTGATTAAGGGAATGAACTTTCATTGTTGACATGGCAAGACAACTTTGATATAAAAACTCCTGAATCAAAGTATAATATGTGTATATATATAAATATATACCCTTATGCAAATTACTTATTTCAGATAATCCTTCATTAAACCCACTCAATGTTATACTCATTAATAACCAGTAAAATATCGTGGATTGGACCCTATAATCCAGATATTGTACTTGCAATTGGACACACAATGTATGTGGTTGCAATATGCAAGTTTCCTCATAACAATGAGAAGTGATAATTAAATAGACAATAGGACTAAAACCCTAGGGTTTGTATGTCTCTATAAGTCTTGATCTTATCGAATGTACTTTTGAAGTGACATGTCGATGATGATCGTAATTATCAAATTAATCCTTATAAAATCAATAAAGATATTCTGGCATACATATGTGCTCTCGACATTTAATCATGAATGATGTGGTTCTCTACATCATGCAGAATGGTAGCTCTATAAGAGAGGATGTATTCAAATTATTTGAATACCTACCTGAACCTATGTTTTAAGAGTTTAGATGGATGTAGATGATGAGTGTCATCATTCTACTATCTATACTCTAGTCATTCATGAAGCTTCATAATATTCATATTGTATGAATTGGGTGAAGCTTGTATAAATGTTGAAATACTCTTATATTGAAATTTTTGATTTTAACATAAGAGATCCTTGGTCTTGAGCAAAGGTTGCTTATAGACAAAGGGAGCGTAGTGGAAGCATGGGTTGGACCCAAGTAAGAGGTATAATCAAAGAGTTGACTGTACTTCTGTGACTTCCATATGACATCCAAAGAGTTGGATGAATGCCAATACTGCAATAAGTTGATGTGTTGATAGTATGACTATCAAGTCTGTCTAGAATCCTCAGAAAAGGACTCGGATGGAGCATCAGTATAATCTACATATAATCATTGATATTGACTTACTTATTTGATAAGATAAAGTCTAATAATTGTATCTCAAATTTTCTAATGACACTTGCAATTGGTTGCATATGTATTAGAAATTTGATCTTAAGGTTTATTGGTCATCCATGTTGAAAATGATGCAAGTGTTGCAACCATTTCCATGAGATCAATAGACTTCATATTTTCAGTGGGAGCCCTTAGTCTTAGAGAATGTCTCTATGACCTAGATATTAGAATACACTCATTGTTTATTTCTAATTGTTGGATATAAACATGAATTCTGTAATAAATCTATCATAAAGAGTTATGATGGAAATATTTCAGATAGTAGTCTAAAATCTAATGGACTCTATTAAATTAGAAAATTAATGAATTGTTCATTAAGATTTCTAATACTGAAAAATTAAACCTTTAAAAGATCAATAGGAGGATAAAGATCATTTGATAATGATCTGACATCAAATTTTGGACATATGTCTGTTGATGAGATCAATGGACTAGTAAGACATGAAACTTTAGATTGTCTAAAGATTCAAATCTCACATACTTGTGAATATTGTATTCAAAGTAAAATGTCCAATACACCCTTCCTTGGGAAAGGTGTAAGATGTCAAGGTATTAAGGATCTCATACATATTGATGTATGCAGATCATCTATATCATAGTAAACATTATGGATATGTGATATCTGTTAATGGTTATGTATGATATGAGATTTCTTCTCTTCACCTAAGAAAACCTTTGAAATGTTCAAAGATTTCGCAATTTTGGTTTGGAACCAAAGTTTGAAGGAAGATGAAATGAATTTGATCTAACCAAGGTAGCCCGTACCTATTAGATGAATTCAAGAAATACCTTATGGAGATATGAATATCATTCCTATCTCAATCCTCCTAATGAACCTTAACTCAAAGGAGTTGTAGGGAGATACAATTGATCATGTGTGACATGATTTAATCAATGATTAATCATAGCATAATTATCTCTTAGTTTCCAGGTATATATATGTGGTAGAGACTGCATTATATATCCTTAATAAGGTTCCATGTGATTAAGCTGGAATCTGGCACTAGAGAGTGCTACTTCATTAGGAAAATAAAGGATGGTATTGGATACCTACTTTATGACCTTGAGATTCTTAAAAGATCTAATCTTTGAGAATATGATTCTTATAGGATGACTCTCTTGAGAATCAAGATGAAAATGAAGTGAAGGAACTCAAAAGATAATGAGGCTGCTGATATTGGAAACTGAAAGGACAATTAAAGATGAAACACTAATACCTCTTCAAATAAGTTTGAGGATGGATTCCATGTGTTAGTTAAATCTAAAAATGATCGGACTTCATGTGATGAAGCTCCTGAGGATCATGACATGGAAAGATGGATGTTAGCAATAAAAGTCTAATGTAGACTTCATATACAAGTGTCGTATATGGACCCTCGAGGATCCACCTATATGGGTGAGACCCATTAAGGTGTAAATGGATCTTCAAGAGAAAGAGGGAACCTGATGAGAAGGTAGAGACCTTCAAAGCACGGTTCGTAGCCATGAGCTACACATCGAAGAGAAGGCATCGCTTGCGATAAGACTTGCTCTCCAGTGACCTTGCTTTAACCCATCAGAATATTGCTAACTATAGCTACACAACTTGACTATGACATCTTCATGATGTGAGTCAAGATTGCATTCCTCTATGAATACCTCTCTGAGGACATTCATATGAAGTAGCCCCAGGGCTTCATGGTTGAGGAAAGCAAGGTGTGCTAGCTGAAGAACTCCATATCTGGACTCCAATAAGTTTCTTGTAGATGGAACATAAGATTTGATGAAATTATAAGTGTTGTGATTTCAGATAAAATCTTGATGAACCATGTGAAGCTTAGTGGGAGTGCCATTGTGTTCATCGTGCTTAATGTAGATATTATTCTAATCATTTAGAATGATATAAGAATAAATAATAAGTGTTTTATAATCTGGTTATCCCATACCTCGAGATATGATCTCAAGGATACCTCTTAGATATTAGTTCTGAAGTCGTTCAGAAGCAAAGAGAAGAGGGTATTGGGACTGTCGCATTAGTAGTACACCTTGGACTTATTCCATTTTCTGGAAAATTCCAAGAAAGGCTTCCTTCCCTTAAGATGTGGTTGTGACCTGTCTAGAGGGATAGCACCTCAAAGAGTTGAGGAAGTGAATGCTAGAACTACTTGCACTTGTGCATTAGTTATGAGAAGCTGAATGTATGCTAGATGTGTACAAGAACCAGATGTCTACCATGCAGTGGGAGTAGTAAACTGTTACTAATCCTACTATGGAGATAAAACACTTGATTGCAGTAATAAAAATATCTTCAAAAATGATGAAACTTAGAGATAGTGATCTCAAAGTCTTATCTTCAAAAGTTTAAGATCTTATAGATAGTGATCTATGATGGTCTTAACTGTAGATACCTTAGGAGATAGAGATCTCCAGGAATGAAGGTATTCTAAAAGGATTATGGGAATACTGGTTATGATAATTAATGTAGTGTTTAGGACACTATAACCAACCAAATTGAGTATCGGTTGCATGAGATGCAACATTCGCATTGGATGCGAGCACTGTTACTAAGAGATATGCAAGTGCCGTAAAAGGACTTGGCGTAGTCTCTTGGCAACAGAGTGACTAATCAGCTTACCTAGCTATTTTCTAAATAGCCTATGATTGTCACATGAGTGTGGGTTTAAATGATTAGCCCATTAATGGCTCTTTGGGCTAGTGGGAGATTGTTGGAAATGCGAGCCCACGGCGAGCCATTATGCAATAAATGTTGTTGCAATTCACTCCTTAATCTGAAATGAAGAATACATAATTTGCATAATAGGTCCCTTAGTACAATTAGTGTTATGTACCATGGCCATCTTAATGATCATACAGCTGTTGATTCAATTATTGAATCATAGAGGCTGGTGCTTAGATGAATATCTAATGAGTTAGATTGAGGACTCATCAAGCACCGTCAAATGATTATTAAGAGATGATCTCCAGCCTGAGTAGGAGATGGCAATCCTATCTCATTTAGGTTGATATCTGACCGACCTCTTGATGCAGGTCCTCTGCATAGGAATAGAGATTCGGAGGTGTCGGATGAGTTAGGTCAAAGAGTTGACTTAACGAGATCGAGATAACCAAAGTCCTATATCATATGCTGTCATGATATAGGCACACATCCTCTGACCGGAGACAGATGTGTTACTATATGTCTGAGTATGTACATTTGGCAGACCAATAGGTTGATGGCCTAATCAAGGTCTATACACCGGCGCGTTGGTGTGCATATAAGGGCATATGAGTAATACGATCTCTCAAAGGGATCATACAGGTTCACTACTGAACCGGAAGACATGAGCTCACTCATGAGATATTGGGAAGAATCAAATTCCGTGTGCACGGTCGTCTCGCTTTGGAAGCTTGACTGAATTTGTTGGTTTGATATATACTTTTGGAAAGTATATGATCAAGACCTAGGTATGATATATGCTTTTGGAAAGTATATGATCGATACCGACTCCCAATGATCGAATGAGAAACTTACTGATAAAACCCTGAAGTATACAGTATAAAGTTGATCTAATACTTCGGGTTTATTCTGAGTCTTCCAGTATGCAGGATGTACAGGTATTGGGAATACCTGAGGGTGATGTGATCATAAACGGTTGTATAACCATGACGCTTCCATTCCTAGAGTGTGATGAAACGGGTCTGGATTTTAGTGACTCCTCTCAGTAGAGAAGTAATCTGATCTTAGTCCAAATGTTGGACATTGATATGAATGTGATTCAGATTCAATGAGAAGATTAGATTTACGGTCTTGATTTAATCAAGCATCTATGAGAGGCCCGAGATCTGGATTTGAGATGTGATCTCAATATCCATGTCACTATACGTGGAACAATACAATCGCCCTGTCCTTATCTCCAAGTATTCGCGGAGAAAACGCATTGTCCTTGAAAGGGTTCATGGATAATTCTATTGTTGATATATGTATCCGAGCATTAAGAAAATGGATAATTAAATGTGATTTAATTATCATGAATAATATGAATTTGATTCATATTACAAGGAGAGTTATCTTAGATAATTAAATGTGATTTGATTATCAAAGATGTGAATAATGTGAATGTGATTCATATTATTTGAACACATGAGATAAAGAGATCCAAGATGATTAAATATGATTTAATTATCAAGGATAAGAATAATGTGGATAGTAATATCCAATTATTCATAATATATTATAAATGTGATTTATAATGTATTAGAGAGAGTTAAATATAATTTATATTAGTAGATTAATTATTAATGTGTATTGGATACACATTGTCTAATTAATTGAAAATATAAATTACATTTTGTTTTGGGTTGTGAATGTGATTCACAATATTCCAATGTCAAGATTGCAATATTCCCAAAATTAATTGAGAATTATTTTTTGGTGAATAATTGTTGGAAAATAAGTTGAGGGAAAAACAAGGAGATATGCAATCCCATGGGAATCCATGGGATTGCCCTCCCCATATGGGAAGAGGGGGGCGGCACCAATTCCTTTATGGAATTGGTGGCCGTCCACTCCTCCCAATAGGGAAGGAGGCTCTCATTTGTTTTTCCACTCCTTATTTAGTTGGTTTAATTTGGTATTAATATATATTTGATTTATCAAATATATTTAATCAAAATTAAATCACAAGTTGTTGGCTTTTACCAACAACAATCTTGACCATTGGATTGTCATAAATCAATCTCAACCATTGATTTTATATGACACATGGATTGAGATCCATGGATCCCAAAACCCTATAAATAGAGAGGCATACCCATGCTCTCTTTTTACACATAATGCTTGAGAAGCATCTCTCTCTCTCTCTAGAGGTCAGCCCTCTCTCTCCCTCTCATGGCCGTCCACCATGGATGCCATGGAGAGGTTCTCCATTGCCGCGGCATCGTCGTTATGCTGCCCGTTCTTCTGCTCGTGGATCTCCGTCTCCTTCGGTGCGCCTCGCTCGTGAAGAAGATGATGGATCTCGTGTGTCGAGATCAGGAGATCCACCGCTTGGATCATCAACATGGATTGCGAGAAGCACGCGGTTCATCCCCGTGCTCGCAAGCGTCTCCTCTGTTGGATCGGACTTGAGACAGGAGGTCTCTTTGTTTAGAGACTCGATCGCAACCACGCTTCAAGAGGTAATCCTATTACTTGTTTGTGGTTTATACGAAACGATTCGAGAAGTGTTCTTGGATTATGTGGTTTCGTCGTATAAAATTTTTAAATTCCGCTGCATCGAGCAACTAGTGTGACTAGTCGCTCCTCGTCGTATTCGATACGATGCTCACGCTTCCGTGATGCGCTTGAGGATCTAACAATATCCTTCATGCCAAGCATGTGATCCTGGAGCTTCTGGTTTGAACTGCAATATGGAAAATCTCCAGGGCCCCGTGCACAAAATTCCCACACGGTCATGTGCCTAGCACGTGACCCGTGGGATGGATGATGTTCTCCCCTGGCGCACGTGCCTCGCACGTGCGTGGGGAGTCTCGGGCCTCACGCCCGGCAGCTCGCTGGCGCAAAGTGGCCGGTGGACTACGACGGGATGCCGGTCGTCGGTCAAAGGGCACGTCGGTGACTGTGCTCCTGGTGAGGGTGTCGAAGACGACGACAGGGCTTGGACGGTGGCCGCTGATAGCCTGGAGGTTGTTGGCGGAGCGGTGGAAGGAATCCGGCCACGGTGGCGAGACTGGTGAAGGGTGCTCCAGATGTCGATGACATCGCTGATGGTCGATGGCGGATGATTGTTGATGTGATGAAGCTTGTAGTTGATGAAGAACGTTGTCGGAGATGGAGGCGGTAGATAACGAGCTCGACGGAGAGGCTCCGAAGCAAGGCGGCGAGCGGATGAAGCTCAAGCTGCAATCGACCCGACAAAGCGGGTTGGATCTCGCCGCAGGTCTGGAAAGCTTCAACGGAGCTGTCACCTCCGGCGTGGTGGCTCCCCAGAGCTCTGGCGTGTATTGACGGATGTATGAAGATGTGGGGGGTATGGTGGTGGAGGTAGTAGCACAGCTCAACAGTGACACGGCCGAAGCAGAGCAGCCTGGAGGAGTTCTGCGATAAGGCTTCACAGCCTTAGATCTCGTCGAGGAAGAAGGGTATCGGGCTGTCACCACCGATGCCCTTGTCTTGTGCAATCAACGGATGATCGTCGAGGTCGAGGCGGCGATCTATTTATAGGGTTGAAGGAAGGGTCGCCAGCCATGGAAGGTGATTGCGATGGGATTTGGTTGGAGATGCGACTGTTGGAGATTTGGAAGGCGGTGGTGGATCTGATTAAGGAGGAGACGAGGGTGAAGCGCGCGAGATTAGCGGTGATTGGAGACGAAAGGGGAAGGCCAGGATACATGGAGGAGAAGATCGTGGCACCGACGAGATTTGCGGGCGCCACCTCCCGCTATGGAAAGGGGAGGAAGATGACAAGCAGGGGCCGTCCAATCGGCCGAGATCGGATGACCCAGATGGAGCCACGTGGCAGCTAGAGGGTGACGGAAGCAGCACGTGCTGGGCACGTGCGCGGGTGGCACGTACCTCGTACGTGCAGCTTTTTAATTTTTTTTAATAAAAAACAAAATAAAAATAAACTCAAAATGAGTGACACGTGGCGGCTCCAGGAGCGGCCACGTGTCAGCCCCACAAAAATCAGAAAATAAATATAAAGAAAAATAGAAAAGAAATAGTAAATGACTTCGTATCAAAAAAGTTTCTTCACTAAAGTTGCTCGTCTCGATGAGATCTACAACTTTCATGAAGACATCAAAACCAAATCGATCATTTGCACAAAGTGATATTTTAGGGGTATCCCATGTACATAGAATACCTTGATTTCATTTTTATACCAGATGAAAATCCAGAAAAAGTATGGTAAAATCAGAGATAAATATTTACACATTAATCTATTTTTTTGGATTTTTATTAATTAATAAAAAGAAGAAATAAAATAAAAGACGAAAAAGGCCAATTTTGTACAGACAATTAGTAAAGACTCGGACTCAGTTAGTTTCTTTGATTTCAAGCTCAGTTTGGATTTAGATTTTCATGCATTTTAATTGAACTTTTATCAAAGAAGACACATGAGAAAGAAATAAAATAAAATAGGTTAATTATGTACATAAAATATCAGGTCAAAAACCGCTAAAATACAAAATATCAAAAGAGGCCCAAATCCCAACTTTCACATACGAGCTTCGATTCACTTGAACTTGGTCTTGTTTTGAAGGTAATTGAATGTACATTAGTCAAAAGTGAGTAGGATTAAAACAAACACTGGATGAGGAATATACGAGGGTTTTAGTCTGGGAATCTTAGAACTAGGGTTTGGGTTTTTGGTCCCCTTATTTGGGTTAGTGTTTTTTTTTGTATTTTTCATTTATTTGTTTGTGATATGTACACAGTGGAGGTGGTTTTGGGTCATTCGGAGTTAGCATGAATTAGTTAAAAATCAGGGAAGTTGGTCTATTTACAGGTCAATTTTAGATGTGATTTTTGGCTTCTTATTTTGTGCGGAAATAAGTGATAAAATGCAATTCTTATTAAAACATGCATGAATGCTAATTATGCAGAATAAATGAGGAATTGCTAAAGATTTTGAGGGATTTGATCTTAATTAATGAGATTTAGAGTGATGAATCTGAGATTCCTCACAGCCTCTTCAGCGGGAGCTCCCAACTCCACGCCTCCATGGAGATCAAGCATCCTCGATCTTCATGGGCCCTGCCATAAAAGAGAAATGTTAGAAAAATAGAGAGGAGATTAATCGACAGAAATGATGCAAAAATAATGCATGAAAGGAAGACCTATGACTTTTGGAAATATTCAACACAGAAATATATCAAAATTCAATAAATAAATAAACATGAGTCGTGTCCCCGACAATGATGCCATTTGATGAACGACATTTTCACGACTTTAATTGTCGTATTTTATCGTAGTTCAGGTGGCGAAAATTGTTCAGCTAAAACCACACACTTTTAATGTTGTGGATTATTTATTCTTAGCAAGTCTACCAAGGTCGAACACAGGGACACGAGCTACTTTATCTATTTATCGAATTATGGTTAATTAAGAGCTTGTGTGAATTATTTCTCAATTCTAAGGCCTTCATGCAAATGCACGCTGAGAAGTAAATAGAATGACACATGTATTTTTCGTTGCTTTTTCGATGCGATTTTAGAATGATGCATGAACAATAATGGAATGTTAAATACAGATTATGAGTATGCAAGTGATTATCACAAATATTCCCTATAAAGATTACATAAACGAGCAAAGAAACATGGTTTGAAATCAGAGTCGAATTGAGCACAAAATATATGACCAGTCATCGAATCAGGGCAAGGACATATAGAGCAAATTCGCTTCATTTAAAATGGTGTCAGATAAGAAAATTAAGCATGCCATGATATAGAGGATGAAACAAGGAAAAAACGACACTATAATCATGCAATTTGGATCTACGATGCTCAAGTTATGCTAAAAACAATGCAGGGGCATAAATGTAATATAAGTGCAAGAAATAAAAGGATAAATATTACAAATAGGTCCCTGAAGGGAGGGACCTATTTGCAATATTCAAAACCCGTCTGGGCCCTATTGTAATTTCTCCATGCACGCGGAGCATAGATGTAATTCCATACACCTGTGAGGGCCTTAATGTAAATAACCTCGGGGCGCACGTGAGCGGCACACCCCTGGGGGCCAAAGTGTAATTTCCAAAACAACTAGGGCCATAACTGCAATTTTTCTAGGCCCTCATGTGCTGGGCACCTGAGGAGCTTGGCTCGGGGTGCTCGCAGGCTTGGAGACATGTGGCATCTGATGGAGGCTCGGTGCGAGACTCCGTAGACCTGAGCCAGAAGGTTCGGCTGGAGGCTCGACTGACCACGTGTCTTCATAAGGGTCGCCCGATCAAATTGATCGGACGATAACTACTTCTTCGTGCTCCGCCGTGGCCCATCGGAGAAGACGGGGCTCCAGTGACTTCTGTGGAGCTCCACCGTGCTTGAGAGGCTCGCATGATGGTTGAGGAAGGTTCGTGAGGGCTTGGCGTTGATGCTTGGTGGCTGGTGGATCTCCATTGGCATTTGGAAAGATAAGGCAGAGGCATGTGGTCGGAGTGGATGCTCGAGATCGACGAGGTGTTGCAGAATCCGACCATTGATGTACATGCAGATGTTAGGCATAGCCGAAGCGAGTGTGCGTGAAATGCGAGTGAGCTGGGGGTGGATGAAGGCCATGGAAGTGACAGGAGAGATGGCATGTGCTCCTCCTCCGACGCAGTGGAGTAGGAGGTGGGTCGGAGCGGAGAAGGTTGTGGAGAAAGGAGAGGAGTGAGCGGAGGCATCGATGAAGGTGCTGGTGGTATGGCAGATATCAGGAAGTGGTCGATGAGTGATGGGAGATGATGAGTACGGTGCGAAAAATTAGAGAAGAAGGGAAGAAAAATAAGGAAAATGTGCTTGGTCGGAGCTAGGCAATTGGCGGCAGAGGAGGCTTGGGTTGAGCTTCACTCGAAGCTCAGGTCGTCGCCCGGCGTGCTCAGCCTAGGGTACGGAGCTTAGCGGTGGTGGAATCACCGCGACATGGTCGGAGACCATGGGTCGACATCTGGGCGGAGAAGGTCGTCGTCGCCTCACACCCTAAAAGAATTAGTTAGTGGTGAAATTAGGAAAAAAGTCAAAACATGAAAGTTGTAGATCTCGATGAGATCTACAAGTTTCATGTTGGACAAAAAGCCAAAAGAGGTCATTTATACAGAAAGCATTTTGGGGGTATTTTAAGGGGTTAAAAACACTGATTTTGGATTTTGACATTTTTTTATGCATTTTTAGTCTTTTTAAATGGACATTAGCTTATAGACAATTAACCAACCTAATTTTTAAGGGTTTTAGTAATAAAATAATTACAAGGTAATTAAATTCAATAATTACATGTTAAATTTGCATAATATATAAAATATAATAATGATGAATTATTGGTGAATTTTAGTGGCTTATTTAAGCCATGGGTTTAATTTATGACTTTTAGCATGATGAATACGAGATTCATTAGTCGGCTGCCTCGTTGGCGGTCTCCTCGTCTCCACCCTCGCTGACTCCCACCTTGGCTGGAAGACTATGCTCGTCCTCACATGCCTTCGCATGTTCCTCATCGGCTCCCTCACCGTGCTCTTCCAGAATGTGTGGATCTGTGCCACCCTCCGCTTCATCACCAGTTTCTTCTGGGCAACCATCAACACGATCTCGCTCGTGCTCTCCTCTAAGGTCGTCGGGAAGCGGATCCGCAGGCATGTCGCCATCATCGGCTTCTTTGTCTTTACCCTCAGCTTCCTCTCGCTCTTGGTCATCGTGTACCACTGCCGGGACTCCTCCTGATAGTATCTATACCTCTGTACGTCCACGCCATGCCTCATATACTCAGTCGTGGTGACTTCTTCGTTGTCGAGTCATTACGGTGGCTCGTAGTGTGCGGGCACCATGAGGAGGCTATACAGACGCTCATAGACATGGGGTTGTCCAACGACCACGGTAGCATCATCTACTCTAGCTTCTCCGGCTTGCCTGTATGCGAGAGCAAGCAAGGCGAGAACTCGCTCAGGCCTTTTTCCACAATGCAAAAGCTATTCAAGAGGTATTGGTCATTGAAGCGCATGATGCTGATAATGACGTCGGGGTTCGGCATTGGCATGCTGTACTACGGCATGCTGCTGGCCGCTAGCAACCTCAGAGCGAACCTGTACTGGAGCGTGCCGATCAACGTGCTGGCGGAGCTGCCGTTGACGGCGGTGGCATCGTTGCTGGTGCACCGGATCAACATGAGGGTGATATCGCCAGCGTTCACCTAGGGGAGCTCCATAACGAGCTCCCTCTGCATGGTGTTAGCCGGAGCGAAGGAAATGAGGATGGCGGTGGAGGTGGTGGCATTCTTCTGCGCGTGCACCACGTTCAATTAGGGAAAGCGAAAAACTAAATCAGGGGTAATTTCATCAAATGAATGCATGGGTAGAGCCGCCCATTGACGGCGTCGGGGATTCAAATGTTAAGTTAAACTTTGGTCCCCTGTTTGTTACAAAAAAAGATCGGTCCCTAATTTGGGAATCCATGTAAAGATCAGTCCTTTTTTTTGTAATTGACCCTATTATAATTGCAAAAAATGGCCTGCACCTAGTAGCGCCCAAAGTTGCCCTCATCTCATTTTTTAATATTTTTTTATTTTTGTTTAAAAATAAAATTATGTATTTTCATCACTATATTCCTCTAATATGTCATTTCAATTGTATCATAAACATATACTCCTATACTTTCCATCTAGAACTAGTAATTTTAACGGACTTAGAATTATTGTAATCGACTTGTTCTAGATGAAGGGCATAGTAGTCTTTGTTTTTTGACAAAATTGGAATGACATATTAGAGGGATATAGTGATGAAAATATATGGCTTTATTTTTAGAAAAAAGAATGTCGAAAAATGGGACGCCGGTGGCGAAGGGCTGCCCCATTGAACCCATCAAAATTACTATGTACGATGTTTCAAACAAATTGGTTAAATGGCAATTTCATTATGACTGAGGTACCGATGAATATGCATTTCATCATCTTTATTCATTTATACTTAAAATCTCTTATAAAACACATGTATATAATACTAACTCCATATTCTTACTAACTTGCATCTTTGTGTAAATATTGTACACTTATTACTATTATAACCTAAAATAAATAAAGAAAGAAATAAAGGAAAATAAAGAAAATAAAAAAAGAAAAGAAAAGAAAAGGAGAGTAATATATACATATAGTACATTATACAAATGTACGAATAAGGAAATAAAAAAAATTTAATTTTTTTATTTACTTTAAATTACAGTGATCAATATTTACAATTATAAAAATATAATATGTACAAAAAAAATAATAAAATACGA
Organism: Ottelia alismoides; assembly: GCA_037367405.1. Classification (NCBI taxonomy): domain Eukaryota; kingdom Viridiplantae; phylum Streptophyta; class Magnoliopsida; order Alismatales; family Hydrocharitaceae; genus Ottelia; species Ottelia alismoides. The sequence continues at coordinate 1,074,319 of JAZKJV010002186.1, read as the reverse complement.
CAAAAAATGGTAAAATTACACAAACCACCCTAGAAAATCGATTTTTCAACCATAATTCCAAAAATTATAAAATCACAACCATTTTAAAGATAATTTAATTTATAATACAATGGAAGTGAGTTTGATTTAATTCGAGTTCATATGGAGCCGGAATTAGTCTTTCAATTATCACTTCACAGCTTTTTCCAAGTGTGGTTGCTTTTATTTTGTACATGATTTTATTTTGCAATTATTTTTATGATTTAGGGAACATTTTTATATACAACTTTTGTTTTGAAAATTATTAATTTGAGGTCAATTTATGTACAAAATAAAATAGTGTAAGTATACAAATATACACAGAAAAATATTTACAACACATTTTTTGGATTTTCTGATTAAGGATCCTATCTCCCCCTACTTTATTCCTGGTCGATCAGGTCAAGTCTTGGCATTCTCTCGGGGGTCTGGTCAGCCTGTATCTTTTACATATATACAGTCTTCTTTTTTTTTAAAACACGTCTAACGAGATTTCTGATTTCCATTATTACTATATCCACAAAACGGAGGGGGAAAAAAGAAAAGCCGATGCATGAGAAAATATGGATGCAAATGCTAGAGATAGAGGTGCGTACTTGACTCCAGCGCCCTACATGCAATATGATCCGCGCAAAAAATTAAAACTAACTATATGCAAAATGCAAGCAGGAACCGTCCTAAGCAATAACTTCTATTCGTGAAGAACAAGTTAATTATTTGACTAAGTCCAACGTTCTATATGAACATATATTCTTTTAGGGTGTTTGGACCTAATGATTCCCTGGCTTAACCAAATAAAACCTAAGTCTAGGGGCTCCACTCACAAAAAATAAATAAAAATAAAGGCAATGAAAACAATGGAAAAATTGCGGTGAGGCCTCCCAAGTGCACCGACACTTGGCGAAATAGACCCCAAATAATGTTCGAGTGTTTCTACAAAAACAAAAAAGGGGCAAGTGCCGAAGTAATTATTATTACACTCTTTTTTTTAAATAAGAAAAGTTCCTACTCTTCAATAATCTCCTTCTCTACTCGGTGCTCTCTCCTACCGGTCGGTGAAGAACGCACAGCCTCCGCATCGCTCGAGTGCTTCAACTATCCTAGGATCGCCTCCTTCGCTCCACGGGTCCTCACAACAAAGAGAAACAAGAGATGTATTATAGACATATGAACAATTATTTTTAACGAAAATAAAAGGAAATGAAATGGAAATAAATAATCAAACAAACAAGCTAAAATGGACAATTAGCAATTATTGGAACAAAAGAAAAAGAAGAAAACTACCAAGCCGTGCTCCCCGGCAACAACACCATCTTGTTGAGCATGATGATTTTGAGGATTGGTTATTAATGATATAAGTTTGTTTGTTTGAGCCAGGAATTTTGGGGATCGCAATGATAAATTTATATCATTAATAACCAATCCTCGAGATCATCGTGCTCAACGGGTACTCACTTTGAGATGTAGTCTTATGCTTATATAACATGGTCCACCCCTTCAAGAGAAGGTTTTCTCCTTTAAAAAATAGTCCCTCTTATAATTAGAGTGGAATGTGTTATCGTTATGTAATTTCTTTCAGATTGTTGTTTAATTGATGTTGTGTGAATGCTTAATAAATGTTGAATGTCTTCGCAAGCTATAATAAATTATCAAAACTTTGCACCAAAAAATCAAATTGAAGCTCCAACAATATCAAAAACCCACAGGTGTTATTGCTTGTTGTTGATGTCTTCTCTTAGTTGGTTTTTAATAAATAAAATTAAAATAAAATAAAATTGAGCTAATTATTATATATAAAGTGATAAAACAAGGAGTTCAAGTACAAAAATGATGTAAATAGAGTATGGGTCAAGCATGGCGGTGCCCCATAAGGCTCGGGCCCATTTTTTTCTGGCTTTGAGCATGGCTTAGGCCCACTATATTTTTTAAGCAACCCAAGCCCGACTCAGTTATTACAAGTCAGACTTGGGTCGGGATGGCTGATGTAATCTAGGATATCAGTTGTGCCTAAGTCAGCCCAATTTTTGCGGTCGTGGGTCGGGTCAGCCCTTGTGTTTATACAATTTCTACAGAGCTAATTAGTTGTTGATTTTGATTGTATATTTCTTATCAGATGTGGATTTATAAATAATGTTCCCAACCTAGGTGGATGAGTTGCAATGTCATCTTGTGTAACCCATTTTCCTATAAAATCATTTCAAGCTGAGAGTTATCCTAATATGGCATCTGATGCATTGATTGGTAAATAAGAAAACTAATTTGGCATCAGAACATCTTCATATGGGATCCAAGTCGTGGATGCTTGGTGAAATTGGTGAGCCTATAACATCGGGTGAAAATTGGCGAGTATGTAAAATCAAAGCAATAACGAGTCTAAAAGAAATATATTTCATATCATATATAGAAGATTTTCACATAGTGCAGCTTAATAATTAGTCAATTCATAGCATTTCAAGAACTAAAAGTACAGAAAAATAGATAAACAATCATAAAAAAAACAAAACAAAACAACATGTATATTGACAATTGCTTATAATAGTTACAACAACCGCCAACACCACAATGAGGGTGAATCCAGACCCTTGTGTTCCCTGCTAAAACTGGATTGCAACGTAGTCGCGTTTACTGTAGCGAAATGCGAGGATGGCATCCCAGCGGAGCCCAACAGCCTCTTGGAATCCCATTTACTCTCCTTGAACATGCACTTCAAGCCAAAGATTTGTCAACAGATTTACAATACAGGTCACCCTCATCGCACAAAAAGGGGGATCACTCGCAATGAACATGGATAGAAAAAGGGATGGAGATGTCACCAAGTCGTGAAGAGCTTGGGGAACCAGGCGATGGCAAAGGCGAGGCAGGCAAAGATCAAGGGGAGGTTGCTGGCGAGGGAGGGGCTTCTGCCGGAGAGGGAGGAGGAGGAGGATGATGAAGACGAGGAAGAGGTTAATCGTGACCAGGACCTCGTCCATCGACGTTACGCTTCTCGACTCTGACTGTATTATATGGATTCCGAAAGCGAGATCCAACTTTGGCCTTTGCCCCCTTGCAGAGATCGATGTCGTCCCTTCTTTCCCTCTCTCTCACCTCTCTCCCTATATATCTCTCTGGATGTATGTTCCTATTCCTTTTTCCTCTAGTGTCCGAGCGAGGCAACGATGGAGGGCCACACAGAGAGGTATATCCAACGACAGGCTAGGGCCAGTGTGAGAAGAGGGAGGGGTTTGGGGGTGCTCGTTCATAATCAGAAAATGGAGGGGGGGGGGGGGGGATCTCGCGCATAGGTGGGGGTGGAATCCCCTTTGCCAAGGCCCGCAAGGGGTTGGGCCCTCATTCGGGCTGGTGGGCTGGACCACTGGGCCCTCTTTCGAGCTCCAAATGGGTCAGTCTATCTAGCATGATATGCTGGGTCGAGTGATAACGCGGCTTTTGCTAGCGGTTAGAGATGTCGGTTGTAGAGAACCACTGAATCAAGAGCCGTGTTGATCAAACATAAATCAACAAATAGGAGAGAGAGAGAGAGAGAAAGTGAGAATATGTGTCTTCTCTCTCCTATTTCGTTTACACTATATTATTTAGCCAGGTAAGTGTGCCTGGGTCGAACTCGAGGAGGCAGAATATCAATACATCGGTTTTTGATAAAAGAAATAATTCTAAAAAATATTGGCTTTCTTCTTGATTTTACAAAAGACTCAAAAACTGACTCAAAACCAACTCGATATTGCGAAAATCAAATCGACGAAACTAAGTGATGGAAATCCACGAAAAATAGCTAGAAAGGTCCTAGGGTAGTTGTGTTACTACCCTAGAAAACCCAAAGAAAAATACAACAAAAATGATGTCCAAAACACCCCTACATCCCAGGGGTACAAATGTAAGAAAAAGTTAAGGTTCTGTTACAAACCGGTCCCTGACAGGGAATGAAATGCAAAGAAAATAAATTTTATTGCATTTAGGTCCCTACGCGGGGACTTAAATGCAATATCTAGAAATGTCTGGAGCGAAATGAGCTTCTGGATCTTCTGTGGGTTTAAGATGCAAATTTTCTTCCCCTTCAAGATTAACGGCTGGAATTAGATGTGTCTGGCTGATCTCGACCGTTCGTGGATGACACTTGGCGCTCGACTGTACACTCTGGTGTGTTCTTGAGGATCTTCAACTTCTGCGCGTCTGGCGACGATGGGTACTTATCCAATTTCTTCCCGTCGATTGATGATGTTATGGGGCCCTGAACATGGCCAAGAGGGAGACACCTTCTCCATCCGAGCTCGCCTGCGGGTGAAGAGCTCCAGAGATGGCTGAAGATGACGGTTAGCTGCCAGTAAAGTTGGGGTTCCAGCTATCCTGGAAGCAATTGCAGCGGATTTGTAATTTGATCGTTCTTTGAACTTTCAATCTCTAGGATTTGTTATTGAACTCCAGATGAAAGAGTAACATGCAAACGAACAACTTCTCGCTCGATTCTCAAAGAATCAGCCACAATTTTAAGAGTTTTGCAGATCAAATATAGTTTTTCCAGAAAATGTTAAACGAGTGAAATTCGAGAATAGAAGTTCGATTTGGAATCGAGTTGGGATGGTTTGATAGAGTGAAATGGATGTGTGTCTAACTATGGTTATTAGGGTTCCTAATCACGCCATTAGCTACGGCAATATGAGTACGTAGATCGAGAAATAAAATGGGAAAAGATGGATGAGGTGACATGGGATGTTGAAGGTGTATGACCTTCTCGTAGCAGCTCGACGAGCGGTCTTCTCGGAGCTTGACACGACATGATGGCAGCGATGCAAGGCGGCGGAGCCTTGGAACATCTCCTATGACGTACCCTTGTCCACGCTAGAGCCTTAGTCAGAGCTGTCACCTCCAGAGCAAGGTAGAGCACGACGTTGAAGGTGGGGTGACGACCAGTTGTGTTTAGGAAGCTTGTTAATGGAGGTTTTGGAGTGCTTTTATATAGTGGGTCGAATTGAGTTAGGTAGGGATCAAGGGTAGGCATGAGAGAGGGTAGTTAGGAGAAGAAGATCGATGGTTAAGAATGGAAGAAGAAGTTAGAAGTTGGCGTAGAGAAAAAGTTGAAATCGGGTAGTTGAAACAGAAAACTGGCCAACCTTCTTGAGGAAGAAGGTCCCAGGTGCTGACACGTGTCATCACCTGGTTGGCCAGGTTCAAGAAATACATTAATAAATACTAAATAGGTAGTAAATAACCTTATTTTAATTAAGTGTAAAAATAAAAAAATGTAGATAAATAAATTATCTAAATTATGGTATAATTAGTTTTAATAAATAATAATTATTTTACGGAAAATAAATATTACATTAATAAATAAGTATAATTAATGCTTAATAAATAGGTTTTGTATTTTGTAACTTAGTAAATTATTAAATAATATATTATTTTTATTTTATTAAATATTAGGTTAATAAATAAAGTATATACGATTTTTTTTATAGATTTTAGTAAATTAATTTAGATATATAAATACAACTATAAATTTTATAGTTCATTTATACTTATAAATTAGGGTTTTTGATTTATTTAAAATAATAAATAATTTCCAAAAATTATGAAATAATTAGAGTTAATGTACAAGTTCAAAAAATAATTAAAAATTATAAAATCGTTAAAATGATAAATAATTTGTCTTAAATATAATAAATAGCCTTAATAACCCAGTTGTGGTTAGGTCCCATAACCGACTTTTTGCAAACGGACTCCGATTTTAGTGAAATCACCTTCATTAATTAGAGAGTATTATTTTACGAACTTTAGGTGAGTAGAGTGAAATTGAAGTTCATATAAGCAAGTTATGATGTTTGGAAGTTTGGATCTTGAGAATTTGCATGTTGGATTTCTTGGCATATATACAAGGTAATATTTTTAATTTATTTTTATATTTTTTTTATATTTTTAAAACAAATAGAAGAAGAGTTTGGTGAAAAATATGTTAATATGAATTAACTAGAAATCTTTAAAGTTTTGATATTTATTGGATAATTAATGGAGAATGTATGAAGTGTGAAATTAATTATTTTTATTTGTTTTCTTCCTTATCTCCCCCTACTTATTTATTTGTCGACCAATCCATGCTGACTTGGTCTTGGGGATTAGGTTATAAATATATCTTTCAGCTACATTTATTTTACAAGTCACATTTTACATATATACATATCTACAATTTGCCTTTTATTTTTATTTTCATTTATTTTTGTTCTTTTATTTATTTGCATGATTTTTAATGCATAAAAGTGGATTTTTATCCATGAATGGGATTTTGTTAAAAAGTGAAATTTAATGGATATTTACATGTATTTGTTAAGGTTTTAAGACAGAATGCAAACATAACGTTAATGAATCATGGATTCATCAACCCCATATATTTAAACTTTGCTAGTCCCTTAGCAAACACTTATTCGAAAAAAAATAAGGGAAAAATAAAGAAAGTTAGAATGAATTTATTTTCCTAAACCAATTCATGAGAACAGACAAAGGACATAGCTCGATCGGGCCTGAAACAAGCATTTTGTCGGAGCCTTAACTAGGATTAGGATTTTATCCTAAACAGCTCTTAAGTTCTACAAATCCATCACCTCAACAGCCAGTTCAGATCCACTCATTCATATCGCAAACTCTATCAACCTTGAAATCAATTTGTACGCTGTGTGAATTGTTTTAGCTCTTCTCGCTTTGAAAGAAGCGAAGAAACCGCCCATCCTAGCCATACACTCCTATCGGTTCCTCGTCCAGCTACTCTTTCCTCGGGGAGGGAGGTATTCCCTTATGAAGTCAGTTTGTGCTATGTCCACAATCGAATATAGAGATGAAGTAGAAGAATCAGAAAAGAACTGGAGTGTGACCAGTGTAGACACATCCCCTTGTGAAGCCCAACCGGTGTAGCTAAGTCTTCACGAAGATGTGCAAGTTTTTTGGTGGAAGCACGGACCATTGTGGTCGTATTTGTATTTGGTGGCTTCTTCTTTGAATTGGCTTTGTAGTGTTGCTTGCACTGCATTCATCTCTTTGTGCCTCGACAGATATAACATCTTTTCATTCCATCCATTTTTTGAGGTCTTAGAAAAATCGTCTCAGCAAATCCTTCCCTCATCCGAAGCGACTATCGCAACCCCAATCTCTCCCGTCTTTAGACGTCAATGCCGCAAAGATAAGGATAGAAACACACTACCAAGATGGATTGTCCTTCGTCGCCCCATGCAAGTCGAGCTAAGTGCAAGGTGCATGTGTCCAAAATTGGTTCATTGATGAAGAGTTGTACGGATGACACCAAGTGTTCTACTTAGGCACTTTTCGAGTTGACTTCCCAAACATGGTCTCATGGAACCCAAAGATTTTAGTCAAAGACCTGAAGAGTCTAAATTCCAATTCCTAACTAGGCTCCTTACAATGATCATCAAAAGCCGTAATCAAGCTCCATCCTTCAGACTTTTCTCAATCTTTAGTTCTAGAAATCAAACTTATTCTGAAAAATGCTAATGCAAATGCAACCATGTGAAGTATATTTTCTGGATTTCATTTAATTTTAAGGATTTTAAGAATTTGGTATTTTTTCTGGATTTTAAACTTTACATTTTTATGGATTTTGTGATTTTGATAAATAATTTTATGCACAAGAATTTTACAAGATAATTTACTAATATTTTATTTGGATTAAATAACTAATGGATTATACAAATTTTATATACAAAGGGTTTTACAAGAATTACATGAATTTTACATATTTTTAATATATAGGATTTAAAATAAGTGTTATATATACACATTTTAAATTAAGGATTTTAAATAAGGATTTTAAACATGTTTTACTTCTTTACAAGGATTTTAATTTAATTTAAATAGGTAGATTTTAACTTACCCTCACACACTTTTTATGGATTTTATAGATATAAAAAATACATAAAAGTATGAGTTATGGACAAAAGTATATATAAAATATATACGCACCACTTATACTTAGCTTGTGCTATGTCCTCATAGCGTCAAAAGAGAAAAAGGAAGACATAACTCATGCTAAATAAAAGTGGGTGATAAAGAATAAGTGTCAATCACCCCCCTATGCTTACGAGTAGATTATCGTAAGTATAGTAGAGCAAAGACAAGGTGACTGAGGGAAAAGAATATACACCCGAAAGAACAAACAGAGAAAGAAAAACAAAATCATCGAAATCACTCGGTCCCCCCTATACTTAGGATAAGGCATCCTAAGTATAGAAAAGAGTATGACCAAAATCATAGACCAATGATTAGATAAAAGAAAGGGTATAAAAAAGAAAAGTAAAAAGAATAAATATTGAAAATGAGAATCAGTGGGCAATCGGTCCCCCTATACTTAGGATATGGTATCCTAAGCATAGAAGAAGAACAAAAAAATGGGGACGATTGTGATCTATAGAGGATATACATGTATGTACTCTAGAAAACCGAATGGCTTCACAAGTCTCTATACATGATGAGATGAAGTGGAAGAGTAGTCATGCATCCTGTACAAAATAGATCACTTCGACTCGGGCTAGATGATCAATGGTCTCCATGAAGTGCTTCAACATCTGCCCATTTACTGTAATCGGTTCTGCACCAGGTGACACATCTGATATAGCAATACTACCATTGTCGTGCACTATTTTGACTATATACAGTCCTTCCCACTTGCTCTTTAATTTGCCAGGAAAAATTCTCAACCGTGCATTGAACAACCAAACTTTCTGCCCAGGAATAAAGATCTTATGTCGTATATGTCTGTCATGCCATCGCTTCACTTTGTCCTTGTAAATGAGGGTGTTCTCATATGCCTGATTTCAAATCTCTACAAGCTCATTCAAATATAACTTTCTCTTGTCTCCTGCATTCTGTAACTCTAATGAAATTTCTCCGATAGCCCATTCAGATTTGTGCATAATCTCTATGGGAAAATGGCATGGCTTCCTGTAAACTAATCTGAACGTTAAAGTACCCAAGGGGGTCTTATATGCAGTACGATAAGCCTAAAGAACTTGGTCTAGAAACTGTGATCAATTCTTCCTATTCGGTCGTACTAAATTTTGGAGAATAGATTTCACCTCCCTATTTGAAACTTCAGTCATGCCGTTCGTCTGTGGGTGGTAAGGAGAAGCTACTCTGTGATCAATAGCATAACTCTTTACTAACTTTTGCACCTCCTTATTAATGAAATGGCTACCCCCATCTGAAATGAGAATACGTCGAATATCGAACTGTGAAATAACGTGTTCCCTTAGGAACCTGCATACTATCTTGCTGTCAGTGGTTCTTGCGGGTATAGCCTCCACCCATCTGCTAACATAATCTACAGCGAGAAGTATGTACTCAAAGATATTGCTGGAGGGAAATGATCCCATAAAATCTATTCCCCATGCATCAAAGATCTCGCAAATGATAACAGGTCGCATAGGCATGGCATCTTGAGCACCAATTGTCCCTACAACTTTCTGACATTCTGGACAACTCCTCACGAATGTGCATGCATCTCTAGTAAGAGTCGGCCACCAAAATCTGCTTTGAAGTACCTTCTACGCTGTCCTCTTTCCCGAATGATGCCCTCCTGCCTCTAAAGAATGGCTCAGAGTGAGGACACTGTTGTATTCTTCCCGAGGAATACATCACCTGTAGATATAATACGGTCCTTCACAAAAAAGAATCGAATTCTCCTAGTGGTAATATTGTGCCTCGGACACTAGCCTGTCGACTCGGTCTTTCGGACAACCTTCTAGACTCTTCTGTGTAACCAGAAAGTTCACTATATCTGCATACTAGGGGAGTTCTATAATTGCAAAGATACTCTCATCTGGAAATCTCTCTGCAATCTCTAGAGTGTAATCATCTGAAGGCTGCTCTAACTGCAGACGAGAGAGGTGATCAGCTACCACATTCTTTACCCCAGGCTTGTCTCTGATATCCAAATCAAACTCCTGGAGTAAGAGAATCCATCTGAGAAGGCGTGCCTTAGCATCCTTCTTTTCCATTAAAAATTGGATAGCTGAGTGATCAATATAAACCATGATTTTAGAGCCAAGAAGATAAGATCTGAATTTGTCTAAAGCAAACACTACTTCCAACATCTCTTTCTCTGTTACTATTTAATTTCGTTGTGCATCTTCTAGAGTGCGGCTGGCATAGTGAATGGCAACTGGAAGTCTGTTCCTCCGCTGTCCTAATACAGCCCCAACCGCAAAATCTGAAGCATCCGTCATCCATCATGATCTCAAAGGGTAGAGACCAATCTGGTGGCTGTAGGATAGGAGCACCGATGATCATTTCTTTTAGAGTGAGGAAGGCATGAAGACATTTACCATCTAACAAAAACTCAATGTCTTTGCCTAAAAGTTCAGTTAACAGTTGGACAATCTTAAAGAAGTCTAAACTGTCGGTAAAAGCCCACATCCCCCAGTAAAGATCGTAACTACTTTACATTGGATGGTGGATCGAGTCGTTTGGTGACATCCACCTTGGCAGGGTCAACCTCCATGCCTTTCTTGGAGATGACGTGCTCCAACACAATCCTGTTTGTGACCATAAAATGGCTCTTCCTATGACAGAATGAGATCGACCTCACAACATTTCTGAAGAACTTGGTCTAGGTGCGCTAAACAATCGTCAAAGGACTCATCATAGATCGAAAAATCATCCATAAAGACCTCAAGAAAATCACTGACGATGTCCGCAAAAATGGCAAGCATGCACTTCTGGAATGTAGCGGGGGCATAACACAATCCAAAGGGTATCCGTCTAAAAGCATATGTGCCGAAAGGACATGTGAAGGTGGTCTTCTCCTGATCTTCAGGGGCAATAATAAACTGATTTTATCCCGAGTAACCGTCTAAGAAGCAGAAGTACTCCTTCCTTGCTAACCGTTCTATCACCTGGTCTATAAAAGGTAACGAGAAGTGGTCCTTCTTTGACGCGGTGTTCAGTTTTCTGTAATCTACACATACCCGCCACGACGTGGTTACTCTCTTTGGAATCTCCTCTCCACTATCATTCTTAACCATCTGAATGCCTGACTTTTTCGAAACAACATGCAATGGGCTAACCCATTCAGAGATGGAGATAGGGTAAATAAAGCCGGCATCACACCATTTCCTAATCTCTTTCTTGACAACATCGCATAAGACGGGATTCAGACTACGCTAAAACTCTCTGAAAGGTATGCTGTCATGATCAAGATAGATATGATGAGAACACAAGGCAGGATTTATCCCGTGGATATCGGATACAGTCCACCCAATGGCCTTGCCGTTTCTCTCAAGAACCTCCATCAGATGGAATTCTTGTTCATCGGTCAAATATGCGCTGATAATGACCAGAAACTGTCCGTGTGGACCCACAAGGAAAGCATATTGTTTGGTGGAAGGGTCTTCAGCTCAGGTAAGGTTAGATCTGGCTCTGTGATATCATCTTCTGATTGAGTTATGAGATCTGTGCTGCTGATGGATGTTTCTATCTTAAGGTTTTTCACCATCCCAACATGTCCTGGAGTCGGACTTCAGAAGATGTCTAGAACATCATCCGATTCGATACCGTGCTCATCCTCAGAATGATTAGATGAAAATAATCCGGCTACGTAAAAATCAGTCTCTGAATCATCTGAGGTGGAGAGATTCTATGAATGTTCTGAATCTAAAATATCTGCAATAAAGTCCTCAGATTTCTGCTCCATGTGATCTTCACCCTCCATGCTGAAATAAATAGTTTCGTCAGAAAATCTGCCAGCTGCAATCTCGGACCCATCCTCTTCTAGGATATCTTGGGTCTCTAATTGATACCTCTCGAGGTCATCAAGGCAAACCTCATCCATGTAATCACTGGCGGCTAAGGAACTTAAAGCACCGGAACTAGCTGTAGACATGGCACTGGATGATTCTCTCGCCATCTTTATCTGTACATTCTCGCCCTCGACGCGAAAAGATACCTTCCCTGTGTCATAATCGAAAAGGGCCTTTGCGGTCTCCAAGAAAGGCCTTCCAAGAATGATGAGGTAAGATATAACTATGTAGGGCATTCCATGTCCAGGACAGTAAAGTACACCGGGAACTGCAGACCCTACACAATTACGATAATGTTCCTCAAAATGACCCTAGGTCTCTTTATGGATCTATCAGCAAACTGAAGGATCGAACGAGATTTGTAAAGAGGACCTAACTCGATCTTGTCGAGTAAACAATATGGTAAAAGATTGATAGAGGAACCATTATCAAGAAGAGTGCGATCGAATGCGGCTTCTGAAATCTCGCATCTGACATAGTGTGTTCCTGAGTCCTTCTTCTTCTTCTTCAGAAGTCTATTCTGAATCACGCAGGAGGTAGCCTTGGTTAAAATATGCTTCTCTGTTCGGGACTTCTTCTTCCTATGCATTACACATCTATTTTTCAGCTGTTGCTTAAGCGTAGGGAAGTGATCCAAGGCATCACGGAGCGGGATTTTCAAAAAGATGTGATCTTTTAGTAATTTCTCAACTTCTGGCATAACATTATTCTTTTTGGATTTTTTATGTTTTGTCCATACAAAGCTTCGAGAAAAGGGACAACTTTCGGAACAAAATTCTCTTTTTTATTGCAATTAGGATCAACTTGTACATCAAGAGTATCAGAGTTATCTACAAAACTCTTTAACATAGGAAAGGATATATCAGCTTCGGGTGTGTCTTCATGGCCTGGCGTGGTGTCGTCGTCGGATTCGCCTAAGTCCATATCGACTATTTCAGCATCTCTTCCTTCTTCCTGATCATCGAGTGGTTGATCCCTATCATTGCGGTTCTCCTCCTCAGCATGTGTATCATGGTTTGGCTTTCGCTCTTCTCCCCGTGCCATCTCCTCCTCCCGATCAGGTGCTTGTGGTGATCTACTGCTCCTGAGACGAATGAAGTTAGATAAAAATTCAGGAAAAGAGATCGTACATGTTATGTCATCTACCTAATCTGGGTGCCTCCTTTTATTGTTTGGGTTTATCTGAGGCTGTGCGGGTGTTGAGCACGATTTGTTGAGGGGTCGGAAAAATTATTGATAAAAATAATATGTGTCGTTGCTCGTTGTTATCCCCAAAATCCCGTGACAAACAAAAAATATTTTTTTTTATTTTTTGCTACTTATTAACCTGTATAGCGGACATGGTCGTACTCCGGGAGGCTACAATTCCCGAGGGTTATTCAATTAATCGAAAATCAATTAAGAGAAAACAAGAATCTCAAAGGACAACTATCCTTGGTTTTTTGTGATTTTTTTCTTTTTAATTTTTTATTTTTTTATTTCTAATTTTTTGTATTTTTTGATTTTCAAATTTTTAGTGATTTTGATTTTGCAATTTTTTTATTTTCAAAAATAATATGAAGCAATATAAACAAGATCAAGAATATGCACACCACCTTTTTTTTGCAATTTTTCAATTAGTCAAAAATACTCAAAAAAATCCAAAGAAAATATTTTTGGGTTTTAAAAGTTTTGAAATATTTTTGAGAATTTTTATGGAATTTTTAGATGTTTTTGTATTTTTCTAAAAATCAAACAGTGAGAAAATAAGAAAATGTGCACAACGTGGAGTAATTTGCAACTTAAAAATATTTTAAGTGCCCAAAACTCCTGACAATTATTTTTATGACAAGCTAAAGGAAAATATCTACAAACAGGACCTGAAATCATAATTTTTGGATTTTTGTAGAACTATTTATGATTTTTATAAGATTTTTGATGTTTTTCAATTTTTTGAGTTTTATAAATAATTAATGCACCAAAGTCAGAAATTAAAACACACCAAAATACACCTACAATATTTTTTTGGAAATTTTAAGCAATATTTCAAATTTTTATGAATTTTTGAATTTCAGGAAGACAGAATGACACTATTTTTGATTTTTTAATAATTATAAATGAAGGCAAAATGCAATGAAAGTTTTATGCTAGATGTATATGCACATCAGGAACATAGCATAATTTTCTCAAAATGTTTGGACTAATAAAGACATTTATTTCAATGAAAAGAATAAGCAAATTATTGTTCTGCAGTTCACGGACCAAAGTGTAAATAAGCAAAAGTTTTGGACTGAATTGTAGTAAAAATAAATTGCAGAATGAGTTTCACAAATTACCCATAATCATGTGCATCCCATGTGATCTGATTTGAAGGCGGGGACGTTTCTGTAATTATGCAAATGTCCAGGGGACTTTGATTGTAATTTCCTCCAATAAAGTGAAGTGCAGAGGGACGTTTGTACTTTTAGAAATCTCCAAGGGTGCTGATGTAATTTACCAATGAATTATTGAAACCCTAATCCTTCTCCTGTTCTCTTCGTTCAAAAGTAAAGGGGCATCAAGGGGGCACCCACAACGGCCCCTTCTCTTCTTCCTTCTTCAGCGGTGGCTGGCGGTGCAGAAGGGGCGCGGGTAGGCACGGGGCTGAGCGGCGCGATGGCACGCCTGCGAGGGTGCTCGGCAGAGGACGAGGCGTGGCCGCGTGAGGAGGCGGAGGCCGATGGGTTGCGGCCAAGGGCTGGCGAGGAGCGACGCGACCAATGGAGGTGTCGGCGTTGGCGGCTGTCGTCAAGATCGGGAAGGAGGGCGAGGTGTGGCACGCCGGTCTGGAGGTTGGAAGCAAGAGGGGGCACCCGCCGCCTCCTCCCTTCCTTCCTCTGGAGGCGCAGGCGGTGCTGCCTCTTGCGGGGCGGAGTGGAAAGGCAGGCAGCGAGATGGCGGGACGCGACTGCCTGGCGGGGGGTGGCGATGGCCGGCCAGTTCACGGGCGAGCGCGGGGGAGCTTCTTCGGCACGGAGGTCGGCTGGTGGTTCCGCGTGCACAGGCACGGAGGAGGGCGCGCAGGCGGTGTGGAAAGGGCGGTGATGGTGGAGAGAAGGGGGGAGGGGGCGGCGACGCTCCTGGCTGTCGTCCTCTCTTCCTTTTTTTTATTTTTATTGTTTATTTTGTAATCAGAAAACAAAAATGAATACAAAAACTTTTTTTTATTTTTTTTGTAAATTGGAAAATAAGAAAAGAAAGGATAAAGATTTTTTATTTTTTTATTTTTATATGATCCTGCAAAACAAACGTTAGAGAACAAAAAAGAAACAAATGTTTTTTTATTTACACATAGGAATATGAACGGGGATTAGGTGAAAGTGGAAGGATCAAATCCGACTCTCCGGCCACCGTACGTGGTCGGAGTTGAGAAATCGTGTATGATAGAATAGAACGCGTGGGGATTGAGAAAGTGAGATGAAAAATCGAGTTGGAGCGGATCAAAATCGTGACTAAAAAATTTTTAGATCTAGAGGAATAAAAATGACGGAAAAATGCGATGAACTAAACTACTATTAGACTAAGATAAAAGTACGAAGAAAATGCGGATCTCACCTTAGGAGCGGAAAATGGACCGTGATCGCCTCGACGAAGGCCGAATCGCTATCACCAGACGACTCGGAGGCTAGACACCTTTTCTCAACAAGAAGACTCTCGGAGATCGGGCTCCTCTTTCTAAAGATTGATCAAGTTGGAATGAGGGAGAAGGAGCTGTATAAATAAAAAAGGAGATGAATTTTGAATTTTGAATTTTTGAATAAAGAGATAAGGTAGATGAAAAATTGAAATTAATTTTTGAATTTTTTGAATGGAAGGGATAAGAGCGATGAAAAGAGACAAAATAAAGGAGATAAAAATTATCTATTTTTTTGAATTTTCGTCACTTATTTAATTTGAATTAAAAAATGTTATTTTTTTATTTTTTATGAAGGTTAATTAAAAATAGCAACTATATACATATACTATATACATATATGACATTATATACAAGGGTAAATGACGAAATTAGCATTTTTTTGTTTTTAAAGAATTTTAATTTTTTAATTTTTAATTTTTATTCAATTAGTGAGAATAATTTACAAATATATATACAAATACAATATGCACAAAATACATGGGAAAATTGCACAAACAACCCCAAAAAATCGACTTTTCAACCGTAACTCCAAAAATTATGAAAATACAACCATTTTAAAGATAATTTAATTTCGAGTCTAATGGAAGTGAGATTGATTCAATTTGACTCATATGGAGCCGGAATTGATCTTTCAATTAGTATTTAGTGGCTTTTTCCAAGTGTGGCTACTTTTATTCTGTACATGATTTAATTGTGCAATTATTTTTAGTAATTAGAACACATTTTTATTTACAACTTTGGTTTTGAATGTTATTTGATTTGAGGTCAATTAAGACCCAAATAAATTAGTGTCAGTTTTATACAGATATACACAAAATAAGTGAGGACACATTTTTTTGGATTTACTGGTTAAGGACCCTATCTCCCCCTACTTTATTCCTGGTCGATCATGTCAAGTCTAGACCTTCTCTCGGGGTTCGGGTCAGGCTGTATACAGTCTTCCTTTTTTTATTTTCTTTTTTTTTTATTTTTTTCTTTTTCTTTTCTTTATTTCTTCCTTTATTTATTTATTTATTTTAGGTTAAAATTAGTAAGAAATGTACAATATTTACACAGATGCAAGTTAGTAAGAATATGGATTTTGTTTCGGCATGGTAACCCTAACTTTCGACTCTCTCTTACCACTGCGTTTGCTGCTGCGGAGCGTCCTGCTGAGGAGATCATTGTGGCGTATATGGAGACTACTACTGCTGATAATTGGACTGTGATTGCGGAGCAGGATGATGAACAGAATGTGGTCTCTGATAGACATTCTGGTGAGACTCCTGCTGCATGTAGTATTGTCAGTGCTGATAGTGCTGGCATCCATGCTGCGGATAGTGCTGCGGTTGCTGCTGGTGATGCACGCTCAGAGAAGGAAACAATGAAGCTGGTTGAATCGAAGCGTACCATATTCCGTCGATCTCAAGAGTGGCTTGAGACTCAACATCAATGCCTCATGAGCTGGTGATCTGGTTAGGATTGGCATGAGATTGTTCCTCAGGCCAATCAATCTGCGGAGTCTCTGGCTCGCTCTGGACGAAATGGATCTGTCGGGTGGGTGGAGTGGGTAAAGATCTCCGAGCAGGTTGTGCAGTCGAAGAAGCTTGAGCTTGCTGATACCGATGCTGTAGTTCTGTCACCTTCTTTGTAAGATCACTCAGCTGCTGAGGCAGAGATGAAAGTTTCTCCAACTCTCGTAGCGGTTGCAAGTCCTGAACTTGCTTCTGAATCACATCTACCAACGTTAATTTCTCGTTGATATATCCCATGTTGGTGTTGGATTCAGAGTCTAAAATGTTCGCCACCTTATGATGCTCTCGGTGATGCGGTGGCTGCGGGGCCTTCTGGAATGACTTAGTGGAGTCGATGACTCTTAAGTTCTCTGCCATCCCCTCGAAGATGGACCAGAAAGACTCGACATCTCGATTCAGATAGCTGCCGCCACATGCGGCACTCACAAGCCACTGAATATCCGGCTAGAGTCCTCCAAAGTAGTTCTGCACTAGCACCTTCATCGGTATCTCATGATGAGGACATCTCTCGGTAAGATCCTTGAATCTATCCCACGCCTCGTGGAATGATTCGTTTGACAACTGAGTAAAGTTGGAGAGCTGACTCCTCATCATGTTTGTCTATCCGAGAGGAAAATTTTTTTACATAGGAACGTGGACTTCATGTCAGTCCATGTAGAAATCTCTCTCCCCAAATGACTGAGCCAGTAAAGTGCGTTATCTGCTAAGGTGAAGGGGAAAACTTTGAGGCGAACGTCCTCTTGCGTAACTCCAGGGTAATTAGCCGTACCACAAATCATCTCAAATTGTTGCAAAAAGGTAAACGACTAATCTGCGGCATTCCCATAGAACTTGGGAAGCAATGATATGAATGATCGATGTAACTCGTATAGCCCCTGATTCGGTGGCAACCGAATCCAATGATGTAAAGTTCTGGCACCTGGGTCATACTCATATTTAAGTGTCGCGAGAACCACAACAGGTGGCAGTGGGTTCCCGGCTCCTGCTCTGAGCGCAACGATCTCAGCTTGCAACTCATTTAGTGTTCTGAATTGGTCTCGAATCTGAATATTCATCTGCTGCAATGTATCGAGAATCCTGCTTGTAATATCTGTGGCTGGATACGGTCTTCCTTCAGCGTGTTGTTCCTCAGATTGTCACTCCTTTATTGGTCCCTTTCCGTGAGCCATCTGCTTCAAATCTTTTGGAAAGGAAAACTTCTCGTAAGAACTTAGAGAAAAATCGGTTGGAGAAAGCGACGATAAATTGAGGTAGAGGTCTGCCTCAAAAAATGGACTGGGAAGCAAGGGAGTCTGGGTCTGACTCTCCTCGGGATCAGATGTGACCGACTCAGGAAAAGGGTCATCCCGGGTTTGTGAAGATGGACGACGGACGATGAAAGATCGAGAGCTCACAGAGTCTGAGTAAAATAGCCATAACGGGAGAGCACTATGTCAAATCAAAAGAGATTGGAGAAGGCGTATAAGACGTGGTAACTCACGCCTCACAAGCAAACACAAAGCAAACCCTGTATTCACCAACACACTCCAATGATGACCGTAAGAGTTCGTTTGTTTATCTTGTCGGTTTTAGGGTTATTTTGGCATACAAGCACATTCACAAATTAACGTGAGCTGATAGGTGCCCGGAATTTCCCCGCAACACTATCCCGAGCCCTTACAGAAAACCACTTGTTCTCAGCCAGTATGGAAGTACGGACCGTTTCCGGCTACCCGTGTTACTTGAGGACGGAGCCTTACACAGTTTCCACTAAACCCCCCACTTTGTTAAGTAAACTCAGATTGTTTTCGGCTACCCGAGCGTATCCACTGAAGAACAGTGATCAGGTGTATGGACTAAGTAGTATCTTGAAGGAAACACTGACTTTGGTTCTATCCTTAAGTGTCGTCCCTCACTCACAATATCTGTAAGTGTACCTGCAGTTGAAGTGCGGAGATTACTCTCCCAAAGCAAATGATCCTTACGTTTCTTTTAGAGTCAGATATTTAAGCAGTCCTGATTTTATTTTCGATTTTCTCTTTTTTAGGTTTTTTTTAGACAACCGTCTGACGATTATTATTATTATTTTATGTATCCTAAAAACATGCACCTAGGTCACGAATCCTAGAACTAACTATGAAGGCACAAATATATAGAAAAATAAATCGAAAAACACCTAAGCATGCACTTAGCCTCGTAAAAAACCATGGAAAACTAGCGATGTGAGAAAAACCGCGGTAGGTGCCCTGCTCCCTGAATGCACAACACTCGATGAAGCAAGCCCCGAGAAAAAGGGAGGGAAGGTACAAGTCGGGATGCCCTTACGGGGTCCCGTTCTACAAAATTAAAAAACACGGGAAAGTGACCTTAATTAATTTTTTATTACAAAAATATTATAAGTAAAACCCTAGCTAATTCTACCCTCAGCAACCGACCGTGAGAGAAGAGGTCAGTCTCTACACTTTCAACTGCTTCGGCTTCCGAGGAAGCAGGCTGAACCTGCAAGCCCTGCAAAAATTAGTTGGAGAAAAAACACAAAAAAGCGTAAAAAATGAAAGAAATTCGAAGAAACATGAAGAATTGTGAAAACTGAAGAAAAAACGGTAAATAGAAAACCAATCGAAAAATGAGAAAGAAACAAAATTTGTAAAACCAAGAATATCTGAAATTTTGGAAATTAAAGTTAAAAACCGATGTAGAAATAACGCCTCCCCGGCAATGGTAGCGGTTAGAGATGTCTGTTGTAGAGAACCGCTGAATCAAGAGTCGCGTTGATCAAGCATAAATCAATGAAATAGGAGAGAGAAAAAAAGTGAGAATATACGGCTTCTCTATCCTATTTCATCTACACTATATTATTTAGCCAGTTAAATGTGCCTGGGTCAAACTCAAGGAGGCAGAATATTTTTACTTCAATTTTCGATAAAATAAATAATTCTAAAAAATATTCGCTTTATTCTTGATTTTACAAAATACTCAAAAACTGACTCGAAACTAACACGATATTGCGAAAATCAAATCGACGAAACTAAGCGATGGAAATCCACGAAAAATAGTTAGAAAGGTTGCTAGGGTAGTTGTGTAACTGCCCTAGAAAATCCAAAGAAAAATACAACAAAAATGATGTCCAAACATCCTTACAACCCAGGGGTACAAATGCAAGAAAAGGTTAAGGTTATGTTACAAACTAATCCCTGACAGTGATTGAAATGCAAAGAAAATAAATTTTATTGTATTTAGGTCCCTGAGGGGGGACCTAAATGCAATATCTGGAAATGTCTAGAGCGGAATGAGCTTCTGGATCTTCTCTACCCCTTCAAGATCAACGGTTGGAATTAGATGCGTCTGGCTGATCTCGACCGTTCATGGATGACATGTGGTACTCAACTGTACACTCTAGCGTGTTCTCGAGGATCTTCAACTTCTGCACGGATGGCGATGATGGGCTCTTATCCGATTTCTTCTCGTCGATTGATGATGTTCTGGGGCCCTCAGCAGGGCTAGGATGGAGACACCTTCTCCCTCCGAGCTCGCCTGCGGGTGAAGAGCTCCGGAGATGGCTGAAGATGACGGTTAACCACCGGTGAAGATGGGGTTCCGGCTATCCTGGAAGCAATTGCATCGGATTTGTAATTTGATCGTTCTTCGAACTTTGAATCTCCAGGATTTGTTATTGAACTCCAGATGAAAGAGTAACATGCAAACGGACAACTTCTCGCTCGATTCTCAAAGAATCAACCATTATTTTAAGAGTTTTGTAGATCAAATATTATTTTTCCAGAAAATGTTAACGAATGAATTTCGAGAATGGAAGTTTGATTTGGAATGGAGTTGGGATGATTTGAAAGAGTGAAATGGATGTGCGTACCCTAATATGAGCACGAAGATCGAGAAATAAAATGGGAAAAAGATGGATGAGGTGACTTGAGATGTTGAAGGTTATGACCTTCTCGTAGCAGCTCGACGAGCGGTCTTCTTGGAGTTGACGCAACGCAATGGCGGCGATGCAAGGCAGTAGAGCCTTGGAACGTCTCCTCTGACGTACCCTTATCGAGCCTTAGTCAGAGCTGTCACCTTCAGAGCAAGGTGGAGCACGACGTTGAAGGCGGGGTGACGACCAGTTGTGTTCTGGAAGCTTAGCTCAGGAAAAGTTAGTTGTTAATGGAGGTTTTGGAGTGCTTTTATAGAGTGGGTCGAATTGAGTTAGGTAGGGATCAAGGGTAGGCGTGAGAGAGGGTAGTTAGGAGAATAAGATCGAAGGTTAAGAATGGAGGAAAAAGTTAGAAGTTGGCGTGGAGAAAAAGTTGAAATCGGGTAGTTGAAACAGAAAACTGGCCAACCTTCTTGAGGAAGAAGGTCCCAGGTGCTGAAATGTGTCAGCACCTGGTTGGCCAGGTTCTAGAAATACATTAATAAATACTAAATAGGTAGTAAATAACCATATTTTAATTGAGTGTAAAAATAAAAAATGTAGATAAATAAATTATCTAAATTATGGTATAATTAGTTTTAATAAATAATAATTATTTTACGGAATATAAATATTATTAATAAATAAGTATAATTAATGCTTAATAAATAGGTTTCGTATTTTTTATCTTAATAAATTATTAAATAATATATTAATTTTATATTTTATTAAATATTAGGTTAATAAATAAAGTATATACGAATTTTTTTATAGATTTTAATAAATTAATTTATATATATATATAAATAAAATTATACATTTTATAGTTCATTTATACCTACAAATTAGGGTTTTTGATTTATTTAAAATAATAAATAATTTCCAAAAGTTATGAAATAAATTGGAGTTAAAGGACACGATCAAGAAAATAATTTAAAATTATAAAATCATTAAAATGTAAATAATATGTATTAAATATAATAAATAGCCTAGAAACCCAGTTGTAGTTAGGTCCCAAAACCGACTTTTTGTAAACGACTCCGATTTTAGTGAAATCACCTTCACTAATTAGAGAATATTATTTTTATGAACTTTAAAGGTGAGTAGAGTGAAACTGGAGTCCGTATGAGCAAGCTATGATGTTCAGAAGTTTGGATCTTGAGAATTTGCATGTTGGATTTCTTGGCATATATACAAGGTAATTTTTTTAAGCTTTTTTTATATTTTCTATATATTTTTAGAAATAAATAGGAGAAGAGTTTGGTGAAAATTATGTTAATATGAATTAGTTAAAAATCTTTAAAGTTTTGATATTTATTAGATAATTAATGGAGAATGTGCGAAGTGTGAAATTAATTATTTTTATTTGTTTTCTTCCTTATCTCCCACTACTTATTTATTTGTCGACCAATCCATGCTGACTTGGTCTCGGGGATTTGGTTATAAATATATCTTTCAGCTTTATTTATTACAAGTCACATTGTACATATATACATATCTATAATTTGCCTTTATTTTTATTTTCTTTTATTTTTATTCTTTTATTTATTTGCATGATTTTAATGCATAAAAGTGCATTTTTATTCATGGATGAGATTTTGTTAAAAAGTGAAATTTAGTGGATATTTACATGTATTTGTTAAGGATTTTAAGACAAAATGCAGACAAAATGTTAATGAATCATGGATTCATCACCGAGCTAAGCCTGAGCCCGGCCTGATCAAGAAATGGGCCAAAAATATTGACCCAACATGGATTATGGCTTGCGTTGGGTCGGGCTTCGGGCTGGGTGATTCATGTCCTTTATTATTTTTATGTTAGCATAAATCCCTATGCAAAATGCTTGTGAATATATATTAAATCCAATAAATTAGCATTGTACATGCTTTTGTTAATAAGGTATAATTGACATTTATTTATCCAAAATAAAAAAATAAAGAAGAAAAGAAAGAAATAAAGAAGGTTGTAATTATGTAATAAGTATAGACTAACCCAAACCTTGAGAGAAGGTCAAGTATTAACTTGATTGATAAGGAATAAAGTAGAGGGAGATATGATCTTTATTTATTAATACTCACAAAATCCAGAAAAGCTTGTAAATATTATTTAATATTTATTCGGTATTTATTTTGTTTATATGGCTATCATTGTTCATTCGGTATAAACCTTGTTTTATTTTATTCATTAATAAAAAGATATTAAAATAATTTATTTCCTTGAAAAACTTGTGCATAAAAATGCGAGGTAAATAATAAAAATAATTGCAAAAATAGTTTTTGTATTGAATAAAAGATACAACACTCAGAAAAAGCTACAAAACAAGAATAAAAGGTCAATACCTTCTCCATATGAACTCATATTGAACCAGACTCACTTTCATTGTATTCTAAATAAAATTAGCTTTAAAATAAAGGTGAGTTCCATAATTTTTGGAGTTATGGTTTGAAAGTCAGCTTTTTGGGAGGGTTGTCTGTATAATATACTATGTTTATAAATTATTGGAGTTACGGTTTTTATATTTTTTTATTGATAGTTATTTTTTACTTTTGCATATATTGTATTTTTAAATATGTGTTTAATTTATATAAAATACAAACAAAATTAATAAAATTCAAAACAAATAAAAAATTAAAATAATCTAATTATTGTACATATGTATCATGTATCTATATTATAAATATATTTATTTATTTAACCTATTAAATTAATTCACAAAAATAAAATAAAAATCTAATTAAAATCCTTTAATTATTTTGTAGATAAATAAAATATAAAATACTACATAAAAATAATAAACCAAAAATATCTTAATATTGTATACATGTATATTATTCATGTACATATTAATGTATATTGTATATAATATTGTATATATATAATTAAATTTCTTAAAAATCACAAAAAATAGTTTGTAAAATAACTAACATTTTCATTTTGATCATTTTCCATTTTAAGGCCATTTTTTAATTTATTTTAATTTTTTTGTAAATCCTTTTTTATTGGTCAACTCGGGTCAATTGACCCGGGTCAACCTTTCCCCATCCTAGGTTCGACCCGACTGGAGCTTCGCCGGATCTGATTTCTCCTATTTCTCCAGCCCAAGTCCAATCACCATTCACCTCAGATTGCAGAATCTCATCCTCCCTGAAGATCCGCGACTTTCGCAGATACCTAGGAGGGTTTGAATCCCCCTCGGTTTGCGTGAAAAATTCCTGATCCTTCTAGACAACTGGGAGACCTATAAAGCATCTCATTCCCCTCCGCCGCACCCTAGCTCGCTCCGCGCACATCCTTCTCCCCACATGAGTCTGTAGGATAGTGACAAGATCCTTCAGCACCCTTTTGGAGCTCGATTTGGTGGCTGATAGAGTCTAAGCTCATACGTGGTCGGAGAGCTCCTCCATGTTCAACCTCCTTGGTCTTCCACAGCCTGGTCGAGGCCACGACCCCGCCATTCACTCTGCCTTGTTTCGTCATCCGTTCATAAACACTCAGGTACCCTATAACACTCTCCATTTTGTCGTTTCTTTTTATTTCATCCATCAGCCACCGTCCACCATATCTGCTCCGACCATCGGGTCTGGAGCTCCACCCGACCATCTAACCATATCGATACGCTCGCTACTTCACCCTGCATCTTCTCACACACCCTTATCATCCCTAAGATTAATCGTAGGATCGATTATAGAGCTAGACTTCCTTCCATCAACCTCGCTGAAAGTCAAACAACCATTCCATACCGCTTCTCTATTTTTTAGCTAACTAACTCGTGTCGGAGTTTCGTCTCGGAGTTGCGAATAGCCTTACAGGACCAGGTGCGCGAGGGAACTTGATTCAATGCCTCATCTGACCAAGCGGAGCACCTCCTTTTGCTATACCTTCTAGATCACCATCGAGCAGCCCTTCGAGCCATCTGAGGCTCTAGTTCGACGTGGAACCACTTCAGGAGTGAGATGCACCTCTCAACCAACAGAACCGAGCACCCCAGCGTGAGACATTACCGATCGATGTTCATTTGCGCCTCCCTATTCATGTTCTTCCAGCATCTCTCATAGTCATCGGATGAAGAGACCTCCTCCCAGTTTTGATCTTGACCGCACATTAGCGCCCAAGTATGGGCGCTCCGATCAGATCTAGGGGTGATCCATGTCACACGTCACCGCCTGCAACCAGCACTGTTAGATCCGTACCTGTGATTGATTAGATCTGAGCTGCATGTCCTTGTCCCTTCATCTGAACGCTAGGTCTTTTCTAGAGGCATCAGAGCCATACATCAGACGTCAAGCGTGCCACGTGCCTACATGGTAAATTTCACTTTACCCCTTTATTTATGTCATTTACTTTTTAGTATAATAAATGTAATAGTTAGTTATAAACTTTTTATAGTAAGGACCTAGAAATTTTTATATTTGCATTTCAGTCCAGTCGAACCGTAGTCACGTATCTGTACACGTATTTTCTGGGATATTTGCATGATTGATCCTGTGCTTTTACTTGTTATATAAGTCAGAGAATATATAAACCAGAGAAGTTTTTGAGTATTTGCATATATGCCCCTGTGAGCCTGGTTCACATGTCTCACACGTTTTGTGCTGGATTAATTACATTTTTGGCCCTACAATTCCATTGCTTGTTATTTATTTGGTCCTGAAACTTGAAATAATTCCATATAGGTCCTCTGTGTCCTATTTTATTTATTGCTCATTTATTAATCAAAATAATAGCAAAAATCATCCAAAAATTTTTCAAAAATTAGTGTTAGTTCCTGCTAGTGTCTTCTTTTGTGGTGATTTTTGTGTGTTGATTTTTTTATTTGCTATTATTAAAAGTTCAAAAACACACCAAAAATTTCTGGTTTGCTTTAGAAAATCCATAAAAATTCGAAAAATGAAATTGTAAAAAAATAGATTAGCTTTGTTTTTACTTGTTTGATTTTCTATCCAAATTTCACCTTATTTGCTTTTATAAAACTCTAAAAATATGTAAAACCGTAAAAACACCATAAAAATCATATAAAATCTTTTAAAAATCCAAAAATTGTAATTTCTTACTATGTTTATAGGATTTAAATATACTTTTTGATAAAATTGAGTTCAAGGAGTTTTGAGCTGATTTGTAAATTTAATTTGAAAAATACTCCTGGTTGTGCACTATTTTGTTTTTCTTAGTTTCTAATTTTTTATAAAATCCATAAAAATTACAAAAATGTTCCAAAAATCAATAAAAATAGTACAAAATTTATAAAACACAAAAAACATTTTTATTTGGGATTTTTTTAGTATTTTTACCATATTTGAAAAATCCAAAAAAGTGTGTGTCTTTTATTCCATTGTCTTTATTTTGGCTTTGTTAAAAAATAAAAATCATAAAAATCACAAAATCTTAAAAAGAAAAAGAAAAATCCTTTGAATCTCTTTGATTTATCTACCTAGTTTTTAACTATTGCTCCTTGTATTCGACCTTGGTCGCTATACCAGGTTAATAAAAATAGTTTAAACCACTTGTTACTTGCTTGATTCTTTTTGTGGTTGAATAAAATTTTCTCGATTTCAGCTTGGTTGATTTGGGCACAATGACACATTAATTAAACTAAACTGAAATAGCTCGAATTCTCAAAAATCAGAACGACATCGTTGTCAGGGAGCACGACTGGGTAGTTTAGGATTTTATTTTCTTACTTGTTTATTCCATTGTTAGTCATTTTATTTCTTTTATTTTTCATAAGATTTGTTCTGACGTATTCTCTTGTTTCTCTTTGTTGCGAGGGCCCGTGGAGCAAGAGGGGAGATCTTAAGATCACCAACGCATCTGAGTGAAGCGGAGGCCGGGCGTTCTACACCGCCTGGCAGGAGAGAGCTATGAGGAGAGATGGGAGACGATTAAAGAGCATCCTTTGTCCACTTCTAGATTAGGATTTTATTTTCCCATATATTATTATTGAATTTAATTTGTAAATATTTCTGACACTTACCCTTTTTATGTTTTGTAGGACTTGAGACTTTGGACATTATTCTGGGTTTTTTTTGCCAAGTGCCGGTGCACTTGGGGGACCTCATCGGATTTTGATTTTCTTTTCCTTTATTTTTATTTATTTTCTCGTGGTTTTCTGTGTGTGACCCTAGATTTAAGTTTCTGTTGGTTGAGTCAGATAGTGATTAGGTCCACAGTCCTAGTAGAATATATGTTCCCATAGACACGTTTGGACTTAGTGAAAATAACCGGTGCTTCACGCTAATAGAAGTTCCTATTTAGGGTGGTTTTCATTTGCATCATATAGCTTAATTTTAATTTATGCGTGGATCATAATGCATGTAGACTGCTAGAGCAATGTACACCTTCTATCTCGTGCATGCATTCATAGTTTTCTCGTGCATTGGCTTTTCTGTCTTCCTCTCCATGTTTTCTTTGACTTAGGAATAAAAGGAAATCAGAAAATTTGTTAGACATGTTTTTATTCAAAAATACATAAAAGTGATAACGAAATAAAATCAGGACTGCTAATTTTCACTCGACCCTAAAAATAAATGTAAAGATCACATTCATTATTTTGGGGAGAGTAACCCCCTCCTTGTTTGCATGTACTCTCCATACGGAGTGAGGCACGTACGCTTAAGGAATAGAGCCCAAAGCCATGAGCTTGTGCATTAAGCTCTTGGACTTTGACTCTCGGGCCCTGTTATTACTGTAAGCACTTGCCTCAGTTGTCAGTAGAAGTACTCGTGTGGATAAGGAGGTGAATTTCCTTAGATTGGTTCTTGAGCTCTTACGAGGATAGTTCTCTGTGTGGCGTCTTCATTGCCTTATTCACAATCTACTCTAGAAGACTTCACCTATGAGCTTGTTAATATAACCATTTTATCACTAAACTCTAAAACTAATGACCGAGCTTTCATGGTCATCGTTGCGTTGAGTTGGTGAACTTGGGGGTTTGTTTTTTGATCATTGCTTTTCATTTCAGATCTAATCTTCACTCCTCTCCACATTATGATGATAGGTAGGCGATCTCTTAGGCTACCTATGGTGGCATCGCTTCACAACACACCTGCCATTCATTTAGGGTAGTTCTAGAGAGCTCAGACCTGCTCTCGGAACCTGAGCATTCCACCTCTTTCTTCTTTGACCTTCCTGACACATCACCTGAGATACAACAGCAGTCAGAGCAGCTTTTTTTACTTGGCAACACCTAAGGTCTGCTCTTTTTCATTTTTGGAGTTTGACGAGCTAGACCAAGAGCGGAGAGAGGATGGGCAGCTATTTATTCATGATGTATTTGACCGGGTTGCGATCAACAACAACCTCCTAGAATCCCTAGAGGCGATGTAGAGACAAATCTGGGACCACAGGCTACTGATGATAGAGGTTAGGAGGGAGTTTATGGAGATCCGATATGCTAGACTTGAGAGACCCGGCGGTGGACCAGAGATTCCTATACTCGAGGACCGAGCAGATGCGAGATCATTACGCACCATGAGGGAGCTGCACAACCCTGGTGCAACTCTCACTCATAGGTGGATCCAGTTGCCTGCCATTTTGGGAGATTTTTAGATCCGTCCTCAGATGATCCAGCTATTGCCCAAGTTACATGGGCTTTCCACTGAGGAGCCTCACATCCATTTGCAGGAGTTCAAGATGATCTGCAACACCATCCATGATAGGATGGTGGACGAGGATACCATCAAGCTGATAGCCTTCCCATTATCCTTAGTTGACAGAGCAGCCTACTAGCTGAAGCACTTGGGGAAAGTTGTCTGTACTTGGGAGCAGTTGAGGACCAAGTACCTCAACAAGTACCAGCGACTCAGTCGGACCAACGCATCGAGAGCCATGATCAGTAACTTCACCACAATCCCAAATGACCATTCCTGTGAGGCTTGGGATCGATTCAAAGATCTCATCAACTGGTGTCCCCACCATGATATCAACAAGCCCAACTTGGTATAGAGTTTATTTTGTGGTCTAACTCCCAAGCTGAAGGGGCTTGTCAACGCCTCTTGTAGAGGATCATATTTTTCCAAGGACGAGGATCAGGTCTGGGCCATCTACGAGGAGATGGATGAGAACTACAGTATCATGACCCATCCCAGTATCTACACTCTGGGGAAGCCGTCCCACCAGACATTGTCGCATCACAGAGTTGCATGTATAGAGCCCGGTTCATCTTCATCTTCCACAACCACAGCACTAACGGAGTCGTCAGCTGCAAACATGGGCATTATCAGCCAGAAGTTGGATCACATGGAGATAATAGATAAGGAGACGTGACAGGGCCTGGATAAGTGATGAATCTGCTATTCATTTATGTTAGCTTAAAATCCCTTATAAAACACATGCATAAAACATTAACTCCATATTCTTACTAACTTGCATCTGTGTGTAAATATTGTACACTTCTTACCATTTTAACCTAAATAAATAAATAAAGAAAGAAAGGAAAAACAAAGAAAATAAAATAAAATAAAAAGGAAGACTGTATATACGTAATAGATACAGGCTGACCCGAACTCCGAGAGAAGGTCAAGACTTGACCTGATCGACCAGGAATAAAGTAGGGGGAGATAGGGTCCTTAATCAGAAAATCCAAAAAAATTGTGTGCTGCGTATACTTGTATACTTCACTATTTTATTTGTATATAAATTAACCCCAAACAAATAATTTTCAAAACAAAAGTTGTAAATAAAAATGTGTCCTAAATAATAAAAATAATTGCACAATCAAATCTTGTACAGAATAAAAGCAACCACACTTGGAAAAAGCCACTAAGCGAAAATTGAATGACCAATTCTGGCTCCATATGAACTTAAATTGAACCAAACTCACTTCCATTGTATTCTAAATTAAATTATCTTTAAAATGGCTGTGATTTCATAATTTTTGGAGTTACGGGTGAAAAGTTGGTTTTCTGGGGTTGTTTGTGTAATTTTGCCATTAATTTGTACGTATTGTATTTATAAATATTTGTAAATATTTCTAATAATTATTTAGAACAAAAATAAAAAAATTAAAACAAAACAACAACAACAACTAGTTTGCTTATTTACCCATGTATATAATGTCATATATGTATATAGCTTATGTATATAGTTAATTTTCTTAACTAAATACCACAAAAAAATAAAAAAAAATAACATTTATTTTTCAAATAAATAAAGTGACGAAAATACAAAAAAAACTAGTTAATTTTTGTAAATATTTATCTTGGTAATTTATCTCATTTCAATTTTCCTTCTCTCTTATCTCTTATCTTCATCCAAAAATTCAAAAATTAAAACTCCATTATCTTTTCTATTTATATGTCTCCTTCTCCCTCATTCCAATTTGATCAATCTTTGGTGAGAGGAGCCCGATCTCCGAGAGTCTTCTTATCGCATAAGGGTGCCTAGCCTCCGAGCCGTCCGGTGACAGCGACTCGGCCTTCGTCGAGGTAATCAATGTTTTTTCCGCTCCTAAGGCGAGATCCATCTTTTTCTTCTCGTTTTTCATCTAGATTAACCTTAGTTTAATTTTTCGCATCTTTATTTTGAAGTCATTTTTTATCTTGATCTTAGAATCTACCATCACGATTTAATCTGCCACCTACTTAATTTTTCATTCCACATCTCGATCTCTACGCGTTCGTTTCTACCTCGCACGGTGATCGGAGATCTGGTTCCATCTGCCATTTTCCTCGGAACCGCATTCATCCACATCTTCCGTTTTGATTTTTGGGATCGAGTCATCATGCTCGCATCCTAATTTGTCTATAAATAAAAAGAATAAAAACATAAAAAATTGTTTTCTTTCTCTCTAACATTTGTTTTGCAGGATCATCTAAAAAAAACATTTTTCTATATTTCGGATTTACAAAAAAATAAAAATAAAAAATTTTCTGATTACCATTTACAATTGAAAGTAAAAAAAATAATTTAAAAAAAAACACAGGCGGCACTGCCGCTGTCCATCCGCCCCATCGCAGGTAGCCCAGACCAACCGCCGATCTGCTACTACCCGAAGGTACATCTCCACCGCATGAGCCGTGATGGAGCCTCCATTGACGTCGACCTCCTCGAAGGGGCGGAGCCGTTCCAGCCTCCACCACCGTGCACGGCGGAGCCACACCGCCTGTGCTGCACCATCGCGCCGACCGCCATAATCCCTTTGGCTTTGGGCGGCGGCGCCCCCATCTCAACCTCCCCGACTTCAGCCATCTCCTCCGGTCATTCCCAGCCGCGCTTCACCACCCCCTCCGTCGTAGGCCTCCATCGACCTCCGCCTGGGGCGGAGCCACTTTTACGTCACCATCTGGGTGCACAACAAGCCCGACCCCAGTACTCATCTCTAGTGCTCCAGCCCCCCTTTGTGCCCATGCCACCGCCAGAGCCTCCGCCGATATGCCTTCATCGCCATGGTGCATCTTCCATTACCGTCATGACCTCTACAGAGCACCACGCCATCGCCATCAACTACGTCCTGTGAGCCGCTAACCCCCGACCTCCGTCTCCAAGGCGCCTGGAGAAAACTAACTGCCGACCTTGCTTTGGAGGAACGAGAGGGGCAGCGACGTCACTCATCCCATCTTGAAGAACGAACAAGGCTGGAAATGAAAGAAATCCTAGGGCCTTGAATAAAAAAATTGGGAAAATTTCAAATCTTCCCCTGAAGGTTTCTGACATTTCAAAAGAACCCCTACTCCAACTCAAGCACGTGTGTGGCATGCATTCACTGGGTATTTTGCAAAAACTTCCCATTGTTTATTCTCTTGTTATATTTTGATGCAAAAACTTTGAATATTTTCATTTCAGTCCTTGCTTTTTAGACCTTTATTTTGCTTGCTTCTCTTCATTTAAATAAATGTTTTCTTTGGTCAATAAAATTCCCAAAAATCATGCTATGCTCCTGAAGTGCTTATCTTTTTATATAAATTTTTCATTGCAATTGGTCATCATTTATTATTATTTAAAAAATAAAAAATAGTGTCTTTTTCTCTTTCTGAAATTCAAAAATTCATAAAAAATTGAATATTACTCTAAAAATTCCAAAAAGTTAGAGTAGGTTTACTTTATCATCTTTTAATTTCTGTCCATTTTCATGCATTAATTCTTTTCAAAACCCCAAAAATTGAAAAACATCAAAAATCTTATAAAAATCACAGAAAAAATTCCACAAACCTCTAAAAATTGTGATTTCAGTTCATGTTTGTAGATATTTGCATATATTTCATCATAATAATAATTGCCAGGAGTTTTGGGCATTAGATTTTTTTAAGTTGCAAATTACTCCAGGATATGCATTCTTTCTCATTTTTCCATCGTTTGATTTTTAGAAAAATACAAAAACATCTGGAAATTCTACAAAAACTCCCAAAAATATTTCAAAACCCTTAACACCAAAAATATTTTCTATGGTTTTTTATGATCATTTTTTATATAATTAAAAAATACAAAAAGAGTTTGGTGTGCGTATTTCTTATCTTGTGCATATTGTTCTTTATTTGAAATTTAAAAAAATTGCAAAATTAAAATCACTAAAAATTCAAAAAATAAAAAAATAAAAAAAAAATAAAAAAAATAAAAAAAACCTAAAAGATAAAAATCCACAAAAACCAAGGATAGTTTGCCTTTGAGATTTCTGGTTTTTCTTTTAATTGATTTTTGATTAATTGAATAACCCTCGAGAATTGTAGCCTCCCTGAGTTCGATCCTGTCTGCTATACGGGTAAATAAGTTGCAAAACATTTCTCTTGCTCCACATTATTCTTTGTAATCATTTGCAACGAGTGAAAAAAATGTTTGTTTGATCCGGGATTTTTGGGGATAACGACTTTCATATCAATAATTATCAATATTTGAAGTTTTCCTATTCAACAAAATGGAGCCATTGCCGGGGAGGCACGACGAGGGTAGTTAGGTTTCTCTTTTGACATGCTATTCTTGGTTGTAAATATTTGTTTATATTTTGCCATATTCACTCCATTGTTCATATTCACTGTTTCATTTCATTTTTTCTGCTTATATTTGATAATTGTGTTTATTACCAACAACCTCCGTACTATCAGCTTCAACGACAACCAGTCAATGAGCAACCTAAGGCCCCTTCAGTCAATCCAGCACTGGACCAACTTGCATTGCTCAGCGGATCGACGACCTGACCACCACCAAGACACTGATTCTAGCACAGGCCGAAGCCAACCCCAACAACTTCAAATGCAAGGAGAAGGTAGCCAATAGCCGATCCACCCCTGATACAGGTATATCCCTTGATTTTACATGTTTATCTGACGCCATTCATCTCAGGAGCGGTAGGAGATTGCAGTCGCCTGCGCAACAGTTGGGGTTGGGAGATCGATCCACTGAGAGAGCATCATCTTGTACATCATCTCCTTCACCAGCAATCGAGAGGCCCAGTGTAGCAGTACCCACATCTGGAGTTTCACCGCCTTCACCACCACCTTCACCAGGCAGATGTAGATCACCATCAGCAAGGGGGAATATACCAGTCATAGATTCTTCCTCTTCACCAGCAACAACATCCCATTCTATTTTACATTCTGTTTTTCCTTCACCTAGTTTGGACAACACTGTACAAACTGATTCTGATTGTGCTTTTGTACATGAGGATTCTACTTTGAATAATGGAAATGAACGTTCGCATGTTTATTCTGATTCCGTGTCATTTCCTTCTGCTCTCAAAGCTAAAAAAATTCAAAAATTAAAAACAACACTATTTGATCCTGGAGTGGTTGAGATCTTACAGAACATCTTTTTAAAGATGCCACTCCTTAAGGCCATGGAATACATGCCTACACTAAAAAGGGGAATGAAAGAGGCATGTACACAAAAGCGTCAACCAAAGAAGAACAGACGAAAGGAAATAGAGGAACACATTTTGACCATGGCCACAGTTCATGCCATCAATACCTTCCGCCTAAAAAGAAAGTCAAGGGAGCACCTCACATCCGTTGCCATATATTTGATCAAGAATTTGATCATACTCTTCTCGATAGCGGTTCCTCCATTAATCTCATGCCTTCCTCTTTACTAACTGAATTTCAGTTAGGGCCTCTGAAAACAACCAGAATGATCCTTCAGTTTGCTGATAGATCGATTAAGAGGCCAAGAGGCATTTTAAAGGACGTTATTGTAACGATACAGGGAATGAAATTCCTTGTTGATTTTGTTGTCATGGATATAGACACACCTGCACCGTTACTCCATACCTCGATCATACTAGCACGATCGTTCCTCTGAACGACCGAAGCAGCATTTGATTATGGTACTGGAGAGATCATCTTTCACTCTCGTAGTGACAAGGTGAAAATTGAGACGATCTCTGATCCTATACCATCACAACCACCAGCAGCAGATAATACAGAGAAAGTTATATCAGAGCCAGATGATTGTGATTTTCTTGCTGAATTCAGAGAGACAAATCTTTTCACTGACTTTATAGATACCCAAGAGTTCCTTTCCCAAAAGGACTCTCTGGAAAACACAATCGACATGAGTTCCCTTGGTGTTCCAATTGAGATAATTGCCGATGAGCAGTTTGAGCAGAGTTCTGAGGTCCATATATCTGAGCCATTCATTAAATTTCCTGATTTATGAACAGATGAGAGACATCTTTATGAGATTATTGCTAAGATATCTGAGCTGTTAAGAATATCTGAGCTGTCACAAGGGTTCGTCCAGGAACCGAGTCGAGGCTTTTAGGGGGATTAAAAGTGGCCCAAAATGATAAGTGTCTAAAGATCGAGTTTCGCGGCTTTCACTTTTTAAAGAAGAAAGTAAATTGTCGGTTGTAGCAGAAAGCCGCGAAACAAAATTTTCGATCTTTAAAACCTATCAAACAAATTTACGGTTTTCTGTCGGAAAACCGTTCACTAATATTTAACCAGGCAAGTGTTCCTGGGTCGAACTCAAGGAGGCAGAATATACTCCCTAGATTTCTCTTCTCGTAATTTTATTTTAACTCTTCTCTAAGTCAGAACGCTTTTTTAGTGATTTTTATTTTTATTATTTTTATTTGATTTTATTCTTTTAAATTTTTATTTAATTTTCAAAGAGGGATATTTTTCAAAAGATTTACTTATTATATAATAGGTGAATAGAATATAGGTGATATTATATAGTAAGGGTGAACGAGATTCGAGCCACGTACTCGAACTACACAAGAAAACAAAACAAAACGAAGCGGTTTTCGAGAAAATCAAAACATGTCAAAAACTCGTCAAAAAGCCGCGAAAATTTTATACTAAGTAGCTGGGGTAGTTGTGTAACTACCCTCAAAGAATCGTCGAAATCAGAGGTCACAAGAGCAAGAAACAACCCCTACAGACCAGGGGCATAGGCGTAAGAAAAACTATTAAAATTTGTTTGCAAATCGGTCCTTGAGGACTGTTCTGAAAGAAAAGTACAAAAAACTTTACATTTAGGTCCCTGCGTAAGGACCTAAATGCAAATATACAAAGTTCTGGAGGCGGGGTTGAAGAACTGGAAGTTGGCTGGGCTTATAATGCAAAATGTCCACCGTTTCAACTTTGACGGCCAAGATTAGAACCTGCAGGTGCGATCAGAAGGCTACGGACGCGCCACGTGTCAGCAGCCTGTACACCGGGCGTTCTTGAGCAGTTGCAGCTCCTGACTGACGATCATTCTTCTCCGATTTATCGCGACCTTCCTCCGAGAGCTTTGGCACACCTGCGGGGCTAGAGGGGTGGCTCCTCCACCCCTCGAGCTCGCCCGCTGAAGGTTTCCGGCGAAGGTCGCTCCGAGCGGCGGTTACAGGTCGAAGAAGATGGTGGTTCCGACCATCTGGGGCTGATGCAGCTCTGATGATGGATCTTCAAGATGACGTCCCGTGATGATCAAAGGTTAATATTGGCAGAGAAAGACCTCGCGAGCTACCTGGATCTGCAATAAACACAAGGCCATGCTCGATTTTCCTATAATCGGCTACAAATGTAAGAATTCGAACCCCAAAGTTTGAAGAAAAACATATACTTCCAGCCAAAACAACCAAAATGCGAGGAAGATGATGATTTGAAGATTGATCGCAACAAGATGGAAAGAGAGTCGAGAGGGCTTTTGATTGTGCGTTATAGATGGTTCATTAAGCTATCTAAAAGCGTGATTAGCCACGCTAATCGTGGCTCGTAGATCGAGAAATAAAATTGCAAAGATGGATGAAAAGGTCTGGGATTTCCAGGTGTATTACCTGGAAGTATTGGTCGACGGTCGACCTTCGAGCCGGAGCTGACGCACGATGGTGGCGATGCAAGGTGATGGAACACCTTGGAACGATCCTCCGTCGACTCCTCTTCCTCGCGGGCTACGCCTTGGTGCTGTCACCACCGGGGATTCGCCGGAATGGGGCTTGGAAGTTAGGGGGTCGGTAGTCTGGAGCTTGAGCTTCAGGCAGTTGGGGAGAGTTAATGGTGAATGGCGAACTTGGGGCCCTTATATAGGAGAGTAGCTTGGGCTCCAAGGTTGGATCAATGGCCGGCGTTGAAGAGGGTTGTTAGGAGGGTAGTATCGACGGTTTAGAATGGTCGGAGAGGTTGAAGGTTGAGCGGGAAAAATAGGGAAAGATGGCTGGTCGAGCAGCTGGGCATAACCTCTTCTTGAAGAAGAAGGTCCCAGGTGCTGACAAGTGTCAGCACCTGGTTTGTCCAGAGGCTGAAAATTATTGTAAAATATATAATAATTAGCAAATGATGTTATTTTAATTAGGTATAAATACAAGAAAGTTAAATAAATTAATTTTCTAAATTATGGTATAAATACTTTTAATAAATAATAAATATTATTTAAGATATAAATATTTTATTAATAAATATGTATTTATAAATAGGTTTTAGATTTTTGATTTAATAATTAATTAAGTAAAAATTAATTTTATATTTTATTAATTATTAGGGTATTAAATAAGACTTGTACGAATTTTTATGTATTTTTAGGAATTAATTTACATATTTTAATAAATAGAGTAAGTATCTATATAGGTCAATTATACCCATATTTTGGGATGTTTGCTTTTATAAAAATAACAAATAGTCTCCAAAAATTATGAAATAATTTATGGTGAAAGTACAAGATCATGAAATAATTTAAAAATTATAAAATTAAGAAAATAATAAATAGTGTGTGTTACATAAAATAAATAGCCCAGAAACCCCTTTGTCTTTTGGTCCCAAAACCGACTTTTTGCAAACGGACTCCGAATTCAATGAAACCACCTTTATTAATTAGATAATATTATTTTATGAACTTTAAAGGTGAGTAGAGTGAAATTGGAGTTCGTATGAGGAAGTTATGATGTTTGGAAGTTGAGATTTTGACAATTTGTAAGCTGGATTTCTTGGCATATTTACAGGGTAGTATTTTTAACTTATTTTTATATTCTTTTTACATTTTTATGAATAATTAGGAGAAGAGCTTGGTGAAAAATATGTTAAGATGAAATAATTAAAATTCTTTGAAGTTTTGTATTTATTTGATAAATAGTGAAAGGTGTAGATACATGTGTTAAATTATTTTTATTTGGTTTTCTTTCCTTATCTCCCCCTACTTATTGATTTGTCGACCAATCCAGGCTGACTTGGTCTCGGGGGCTAGGCTATAAATATATCTTACAGCTATATTTATATTTTAAGTCATATTGCATATATATACATATATTTCATATGCCTTTGTCTTTCTTTTCTGATTCTTTATTTATTTACATGAGTTTAATGGTTAAAAGTGAATATTTACATATGAATGGAGTTTTGTTAAAGTATGAGAATTAGTGAGTATTTACATCTATTTGTTAAGGGTTTTAAGACAAAATGCGACAGAAAAGTTAATGAATCATGGATTCATCAACCCCCTATACTTAAACTTTGCTAGTCCCTTAGCAAACACTTATTTTGAAAAAGTAAGTGAAAAAGAAAGAAAGTTAGAATGAATTTGTTTTCCTAAACCAATTCATGAGAACAGACAAAGGACAGAGCTCGATCGGGCCTGAAACAAGCATTTTGTCGGAACCTTAACTAGGATTAGGATTTCATCCTCAACAGTCTTCAAGTTCCATAATCCTTACTCAAGATCACTTCATCGGCTAGTTCAGACTCACTTATTCATATCGCAAACTCTATCATCCTTGAAGTCAACTTGTACAGTGTGTGAATTGATTTAGCTCTTCTTGCTTAGAGAACCGAAGAAACCGTCAATCCCGGCTATGCACTCCTATGGCTTCCTCATCCCGCTACTCTTTCCTCGGGGAGGGAGGTATTCCCTTCTGAGTTCAGTTCTGCTATGTCCACAATCGAATATAGGGAGAAGTTAGAAGAATGAGAAAAGAAGTGGAGTGCGACCAGTGTAGACGCATCTCCTTGTGAAGCCCAACCGGTGTAGCTGAGTCTCCACTAAGATGTGCAGGCATATTTGGTGGAAGCTTTGACCAGTTTGGTCTTATTTGGTGGCTTCTGCTTTGCTTTGACTTTGTAATTTTCTTGCACTGCATTCATCTTTTGTGCCTCGACGGTTATAGAATCTTTTTAATCCGTCCATTTTTTGAGGTCTTAGAAAAATTGTGTCAGCAGATCCTTCCCTCATCCGAAGCAGCTATCGCAACCCCAATCTCTCCCGTCTTTAGACGTCAATGCCGCAAAGATAAGGATAGGAATGCACTACCAAGGTGTACTGTCCTTCGGAACTCCATGCGAGTTGAGCTAAGTGCAGAGTGCATGTGTTCAAGGTCGGTTCACTGGTGAAGAGTTGTACGGATGACTCCAAATGGTCTACTTAAGCTCATATGACTTAATTTCCCGAATATGGTCTTACGGAACCCAAAGATTTTAAGTCACCAGACCTGAAGAGTCTAAATTCCAGTTCCTAATCAGGCTCCTTACAATGAGAGTTAAAAGCTGTAATCAAGCTCCATCCTTCAGACTAGACTCAGTCTTTAGTTCCGGAAATCAAACTTATTCTGAAAAATGCGAATGCAAATGCAACCATGTTTTTGTGAAGTCTATTTTCTGAATTTTACTCATTTTTATGGATTTTATGGATTTTGTAATTTTTACAAATTTTAGGACTTTGTATTTTTTATGGATTTTTTTATAAACAGGATTTTATTTACAATTTTTTTCAAGATAAATTTTATTTAAGTTAAATGTCTAATGTATTTACAAATTTTATCTACAAAGTATTTTACAAGGGTTGAATGGCTTTTATACAAATTTTAATAAATAGGATTTTAAATAAGTATTATACATATTTTAAGTACAAAATTTAAATACAAGTTTTAATTACAAGTTTTAATTACAAATTTTAAGCATGTTTTACTTATTTACCAGGATTTTATAAATAATAGAATGGATTTTAAATTAACCCGTTCCCACTTTTTTATGGATTTTATAGATATAGAAAATACATAAAAGTACGAGTTATGGCCGAAAGTATATATACAATATATACGCACCCCTCTACACTTAGCTTGAGCTATGTCCTCATAGCGTCAAAAGAGAAAAAGGAGGACATAACTCGTGCTAAGTAAAAGTGGGTGAAAGAGGGATATCGATGACAAGTCAGTCAACCCCCCCTATACTTACGATCAGGTCATCATAAGTATTACGGGAGAGCAAAAACGGGATGACTGAATGAAAAGGATAAATAACGAAGAATTCAAAAGGAAAGAATACGAAATCATCGAAATCACTCGGTCCCCCCTATACTTAGGATAAGGCATCCTATGTATAGAAAAGAATGTAGCCAAAAATTGGGGATCAGTGATTCGTGAAAAAGAATGGCTATACAAAAGAATTAGTACAAAAATAAAACGTAAATCAACGGGCAATCGGTCCCCCCTATACTTAGGATCTGGTATCCTAAGCATAGAAGACGAGCAAAAATGGGGACGATTGTGGTCTATGAAGAATATACAAGTGTTGTGAATCTCCAGAATGGCTCAAAAGGATTTGTACAGGAAGGAGTAAAAGAATGATCATGATTCCTGTACAAAATAGATCACTTCAGTACGGGCCAGATGATCAGTAGTCTCTACGAAGTGCTTCAGCATCTGCCCGTTGACCACGAACGGCTCTGCACCATGTGACACATCTGATATCGCAATACTGCCATTGTCGTGCACCATTCTGACTATGTACGGTCCTTCCCACTTGCTTTTCAATTTGCCGGGAAAAATTCTCAACCTTGCATTGAACAACCAGACTTTCTGCCCAAGAACAAAGCTCTTGTGCCGAATATGTCTGTCATGCCATTTCTTCACTTTGTCCTTATAGATGAGTGTGTTCTCGTATGCTTGATTGCGGATTTCTACCAGCTCATTCAGATCTATCTTTCTCTTGGCTCCCGCTTTCTGCATATCCATCAATATTTCTCGGATTGCCCACTCAGATTTGTGCATTATCTCTACGGGCAAGTGGCACGGCTTTCCATAAACTAGCCTGAATGGTGAAGTACCTAAGGGAGTCTTATATGCAGTACGATATGCCCAAAGAACTTGGTCTAGAAGAAGTGACCAGTTCTTCCTATCCGAACGTACTAACTTTTGGAGAATTGATTTCACCTCCCTATTTGAGACTTCGGCCATGCCATTCATCTGTGGGTGATAAGGAGAAGCTACTCTGTGATCGATGCTGTACTGTTTCACTAGCTTCTTTACCTCCTTATTAATGAAATGGCTACCCCCATCAGAGATAAGAATACGAGGGATCCCGAACCACGAAATGATGTGTTCCCTTAGAAACTTGCAAACGGTCTTACTGTCTGCGGTTCGTGCGGGTATAACCTCCACCCATCTGCTAACATAATCTACAGCGAGAAGGATGTACTCAAAGCCACTGCTAGAAGGGAACGGTCCCATAAAACCTTTGCCCCATGCGTCAAAGATCTCACAGATAATGACGGGTCGCATCGGCATTGCATCTTTGGCACTTACTGTCCCTACAGCTCTCTGACAATATGGACAACTCTTTACGAATGTGCAACCATCTCTGGTAAGAGTCGGCCACCATAATCTGCTCTGTAGTACCTTCTGCGCTGCCCTCTTCCCTGAATGATGTCCTCCTGATTCTAGAGAATGACACAAAGTGAGGACACTATTATATTCCTCCTGAGGAATACATCGCCTGTAAACGCAATCCGGTCCTTCGCGAAAAAGAATCGGATCCTCCCAATGGTAGTATCGTGACTCAGAAACGAGTTTCTCAACTCTGTTCTTCGGCCAACCCTGAGGACTTTTTTGTGTGACCAGAAAGTTCACTATATCTGCATACCACGGAAGTTCTGTAACCGCAAAGATGCTCTCGTCTGGAAATCTCTCTGCGATCTCTGGCGTGTATTCATCTGAAGGCTGATCTGGCTGTAATCGGGAGAGGTGATCAGCTACCACATTCTTTACTCCAGGTTTATCCTTGATATCCAAATCAAATTCCTGAAGTAAAAGAATCCATCTAAGAAGGCGTGCCTTGGCATCCTTCTTTTCCATAAAAAATCTGATAGCTGAGTGATCGGTGTAAACTGTGATCTTGGAGCCAAGTAAATAAGATCGAAACTTGTCTAATGCAAACACTACTGCCAACATTTCTTTTTCGGTCACTGTATAATTTCTCTGAGCATCATCTAAGGTCTTGCTGGCATAGTGAATAGCGATGGGAAGTCCATTCCTCCTCTGCCCTAATGCAGCCCCGACCGCAAAATCTGATGCATCCGTCATGATCTCGAAGGGTAGAGACCAATCAGGCGGCTGTAGGACATGAGCACTGATTATCTTTTCTTTTAGCGTGAGGAAGGCATGAAGACATTTGTCATTTAAAACAAACTCGATGTCTTTGCCTAACAATTCAGTTAACGGTCGGGCAATCTTGGAGAAGTCTTGAATAAACCGTCGATAAAAGCCGACGTGCCCCAGAAATGACCGTAACTGTTTGATGTTGGATGGTGGCTCGAGTTTCTTGATGACATCCACCTTGGCAGGGTCAACCTCCATGCCTCGCTGGGAGATGACGTGCCCCGACACGATCCCGTGAGTAACCATAAAATGGCTCTTTTCCCAGGACAGAACAAGATCTACCTCACAACACTTTTTCAAAACCTGGTCTAGGTGCGCTAAACAATCGTCAAATGACTCACCATAGACCGAAACGTCATCCATAAAAACCTCTAGAAAATCACCGACCATGTCCGCAAAAATAGCGAGCATACACCTCTGGAAGGTCGCGGGAGCGTTGCACAATCCAAAGGGCATCCGTCTAAAGGCATACGTGCCAAACGGACAAGTAAAGGTGGTTTTCTCCTGGTCTTCCGGAGCAATTGATACCTGGTTGTATCCGGAGTAACCGTCAAGGAAACAGAAGTACCCCTTCCCTGCCAACCGTTCGATGACCTGGTCTATGAAAGGCAAAGGGAAGTGGTCCTTCTTCGTCGCGGTGTTAAGTTTCCTGTAATCAACACATACTCGCCACGACGTGGTTACTCTCTTTGGAATCTCCTCTCCACTCTCGTTTTTCACCATATGAATTCCCGACTTCTTCGGGACAACATGTAATGGGCTAACCCATTCGGAGTTGGAGATAGGATAAATGAACCCTGCATCACACCATTTCGTGATCTCTTTCTTGACAACTTCTCGTAAAACCGGATTCAGCCTACACTGAAATTCTCTGGAAGGCTTGCTGTCATGATCTAGATAGATATGATGTGAACACAAAGCAGGATTAATCCCGCGGAGATCAGATACAGTCCACCCAATAGCCTTGCGGTTTCTTTCTAGAATCTCCATCAGACGAGATTCTTGATCATCGGTCAAAGTTGAGCTGATAATGACCGGAAACTGTTGATGTGGACCCGCAAGGAAAGCATATTTCATGTTTGGTGGCAAAGTCTTAAGTTCTGGCAAGGTAGTATCTGGATCTGCTGAAACATCATCTATATCTGTATGGGGATTTGTGTCGGTAGGTGATATATCTGCATTCTGCTTATCCACCATCTCTATGTGCTCTAGAGTCGGACTACAGAAGATGTTCAAGACATCATCTGACTCCTCAGAATGATCAGAAGAAAATAAGTTAGCAAGATAAAATTCTGATTCATCTGAGATGGAGGAATTGTGTATAGTTTCTGAATCTGAAAGATCTGCATTAATTTCATCAAAAGTCTGATCCCTTTGCTCATCATCATCCAAACTGAAATATAAAGTCCCATCGGAAGAACTACCTCCTAAAGTCTCGGACCCGTCCTCTGTCAAACACTCTTGGGTCTCTACCTGGTATCTTTCGAGGTCGTCAAGGCGAACCTCATCCATGTAGTCGCAGGAGGCTAAAGAACTCAGAAAATCTGAAGATGCATCACTGGAAATGTTAGATTCTTTCGCCATCTCTATATGTACCTTTTCGCCCTCGGTGCGAAAAGATACCTTCCCTGTATCATAATCGAAGAGAGCCTTTGCGGTCTCTAGAAAAGGCCTCCCGAGAATGATCGGGGTAAGGTGTAACTGTGCAGGGCAATTCATATCTAAGACCGTAAAGTCTACTGGAAATTGCAGACCCTGCACGGTTACGATAACGTTCCTAAGTATACCCTTAGGTCTCTTTACGGATCTATCAGCAAACTGAAGGATCGCGCGGGATTTGTAAAGAGGACCTAACTCGAGCTTCTCGAGTAAGGAAGCGGGTATCAGATTGATCGAGGAACCGTTATCTAATAGAGTGCGATCGAATTCGGCTTTTGCGATCTCGCATCTGACATAATGTGCACCTGAGTCTTTCTTCTTCTTTGGAAGCTTATTCTGTATCGCACAGGATGTAGCCTTAGTCAAAACATGTTTTTCTGTTCGGGATCTCTTTTTCCTACGCGTGGTGCATCTGTTTTTCAATTGATTCTTGAGCGTAGGAAATTGATCTAAGGCATCATGAAGAGGGATCTTCAGAAAGATGTGATCTTTGAGTAACTTTTCAATCTGTGGAGATTCAGGATTATTTTTGGTCTTTTTCTTTCCTTTTCCAAACAAAGCTTCAGGAAAAGGAATAAAGTCAGGAGTCAGAAAATCAGAACTTTTATTCAACTCATTGGAATCAGCTTGTACATCGAGAGTCTCAGAATTATTTACAAAACTCTCTAAAACAGGGGAAGAAATGGTTTTGTCTGGGGTCTCTGCCTGATCTGGCGTGATATCATCATCTGAGTCGCCAGTATCCATATCTGAACTGTTGACATTGCTCCCGTCTCTTGATTCTGCGTCCTCATCCTCTTGCGGATTCTCCTCCTTGGCATTAGGATCATGCTCGTGCTCCTCTGGTACCCTCTCCTCCTCTCCAGTAGGTGTTTGCGGTGATCTACCACTCCCGAGACGAATGAAGTTAGACAAAAATTCAGGAAACGAGATCTTACCTGTAGGATCTACCTGATCTGGATGCCTCCTCTTGTTGTTCGGATTCATCTGAGGCTGGGCTGGAAGAGTGGTCTTCGGCACGGTTAACTCGTCCAGACGACAGTTAACCTGCTCCATCTCTGTCTTGTGCGCGATCTGGAGCGTACTGAGCATATCCATGATCTGGTTGAGCGCCTGGGCCTGTGACGACATCTCTGATTCGGTGTGGTGGCCTTGGCTTGCTCCTTTCTCCTGCCTTGGCGTGAAGTGCTGAGAGGTGGAAGGCTGGGAGTAGCGCTGCGGTGTAGAAGAAGATTGCTGCGGCTGCTGAAAAGAATAGTTCGGTGAAAATTGGGCAGGGTGCTGATAAGAAAGCTGCGGTCTCTGATGGTAGACGTTCGGATGAGACTGCTGCGGCGTGAAGCTCTGGCGGTGCTAGAATTGCGGACGTCCATGCTGCGGATGACCGTACGGCTGCTGCT
This sequence comes from Ottelia alismoides, assembly GCA_037367405.1. NCBI lineage: Eukaryota > Viridiplantae > Streptophyta > Magnoliopsida > Alismatales > Hydrocharitaceae > Ottelia > Ottelia alismoides. The sequence goes on along the minus strand of JAZKJV010002186.1, from coordinate 1,029,622 downwards.
GTTGATGATTCAGTATACTTGACTGCTGCATCGGAGTATACCAAATTCCGTTGATCTCGAAAGTGTCTTGCGGCTCCACCTCCATCTCCGCGGCGCTGATGATCTGGCCGGAATTGACATGAGACTGATCCTCATGCCAATCAATCTGCGGAATCTCAGGCTCGCTCTAGACATAGTGTATCTGACGGGTGGGTGGAGCGGGTGCGATCCTCCGTGCTGGCTGTGTGTTCGAAGAAGTCTGGTTCTGCTGGTACTGGCTCTGAAGATCAGCGACCTTCTTCGAAAGATCACTTAACTGCTGAGGTAGAGATGAGAGTTTCTCCAACTCTCGCAGCGGCTGTAGGTCTTAGACCTGCTTGTGAATCACGTCCACCAACGTCAACTTCTCGCTAATAAAGCCCATGTTGGTGTTGGATTCAGAATCTGATATATTCGCCACCTTGTGATGCTCTCGGTGATGTGGTGGCTGCGGGGCTTTCTGAAATGCCCGAGTAGAGTCTACAACTCTTGAGTTCTCGGCCATCCCTTCGAAGATGGCCCAGACTGACTCAGCGTCCTTGTTCAAGTAACTGCCGCCACATGCGGCACTCACGAGCCCCTGAACTTCCGGCTGGAGTCCTCCGAAATAATTTTGCACTAGCACCTTCATTGGTATCTCATGATGCACGCTTCTCTCCGTCAGGTCCTTGAATCGATCCCATGCCTCATGGAATGATTCGTTCGGCAATTGCGTAAAGTTGGAGATCTGACTCCTCATCATGTTCATCCTTCCTAGAGGAAAATATTTGCGCAGGAAGGTGGACTTCAGGTCGTCCCACGTGGAGATTTCTCTTCCCAGATGGCTCAGCCAATAAAGGGCCTTATCGGCTAAGGCAAAAGGGAAGGCTTTGAGGCGCACGGCTTCCTGCGTTACTCCTGGATAGCAAGCCGTTCCGCAGATCATCTCAAACTGCTGCAAAAACGTAAACGGCTCCTCTGCGGCATTCCCATAGTACTTGGGAAGCAAAGAGATGAAGGACGGTCGGAGTTCGTATGGCTCTTGATTCGGCGGTAGCCGAATCCAGTGATGGAGCGTTCGAGCGTCCGGGTCATACTCGTCCCGTAAAGTAACGGGAACCGCAGGCGGTAAATGGTTCCCGGCCCCTGCTCTCAGTGCGGCTAACTCAGCCTGCAGTTCGGTCTGAACTCTATACTGTTCTCGAATTTGTAGATTCATCTGCTGTAATGTATCGAGAATACCTGTCGTGACATCTCCGTTCAGCTCTGCTCTTCCCTCCTGATGATCCTCAGCTGGTGGCCTCTCGTCTGCTGCTGATGCTTTCCCACGAGCCATCTGGTCGTCTGTAATATAGAAACTCTCGTAAGAACTCAGCGAGAAATACTCAGGAGATCTAGATTCTGTATTGAGGCAAAGGTCTGCCTCAATGATCTGGCCAGGAGGCGAGGGAGTCTGGGTCTGACTCGCCTCGAGATCGGATGGAACCAGCTCGGGAAGATGGTCATCCCGAGCCTGTGAAGACATACGCTCGACGGTGGACGGTCGAAAGCTCATAGAGTCTGAGCTGAAAAGCCGTCGAGACGTCATCTTCGATGTCAAGAGAAGATTGGGAGAGCACGTGTACGATTCAACTGAAGAAAGAATGCGAAAGCCGCGGAAACTCACGCCCCGCAAACAAACACAAAGCAAACCCCGTTTTCACCAACTCAACCCTGATGAAGACCGTAAGAGTTCGGTCTTTTTATCTTTTCGGTTTTATGGTTGTGTTTAGCAATCGTTGCAGTTACGCGAGCTGAGCAAGCCAATAGGTGCCCGATAGTTTCTCCAAGACACTGGCCCGAATCCTTACGCGAGACCACTCGCACTCAGCTAGTATGGGAGTAAGTACGGACCGTTTCCGGCTACCCGTGTTACTTGAGGACGGAGCCTTGCGCAGTGTCCTCTAAACCTCCCACTCTGCTAAGTAAACACGGACCGTTTCCGGCTACCCGAGCTTACCCACTGAGGAACAGTGATCAGGTTATGGACCCAGTAGTATCCCGCAAGAAATACGGGGTTTTGTCTCTATCCTTAAGTATCGGCTCTCGAGCTCGCGTACTCTGAGAATTGTGCGGGGGTTACTCTCCCCAAATCAATTGAATCGATTTACGGTTTTTGATCAGATATTTTTAGCAGTCCCAATTTTAGTTTTGCGATTTTTATGGTATTTTCAAACAACGTCTATTTTTTTGTCTTTTTGTTGAAAAACCCTAAAGCAAGCACCTAGGTTGCAAGTCCTAAAACTAGCTACATGGCACAAGCAGATAGAGTAAAAACCTAAACAATCATCTAGAAAACCGCGAAAAACCGATAAACGATGAAAAAGCCGCGGTGGGTGCCCTGATCCACCGGATACACGGTATCCGATGAATCAAGCCCCTAAAAAAATGAATGTTTTATTAAGTACAACTCTCTCCCTTTCTCTCTCTTTTACAAAAAAAGGATACTAAGTCTTTGCTCCTCTGCAGTCGACTCGTGAAGAAGAAGCCGACCTCTGCCCTTTCAACTGGCTCGGCTTCCGAAGAAGCCGGTTGATCCTGCAGGCCCTGCAAAGATGATTAGCACAAAAGAATTGATCGAGAAAGCTGAGAAAGCCGTAAAGAAACTAAAAAGAAACTCAGAAAATAAAGCACGAAAAAGCCGTACGAAAAACCGTACGAAAAACAACACAAAGAGAAGAGAAAGAATAAAATCACGAAAAACGAAAAATCCAAGGAATCTAACGCCTCCCCGGCAACGGCGCCATTTTGATGAGGGTAAAAAGATCGAGTTTCGTGGCTTTCACTTTTTAAAGAAGAAAGTAAATTGTCGGTTGTAGCAGAAAGCCGCGAAACAAAATTTTTGATCTTTAAAACCTATCAAACAAATTTACGGTTTTCTGTCGGAAAACCGTTCACTAATATTTAACCAGGCAAGTGTTCCTGGGTCGAACTCAAGGAGGCAGAATATACTCCCTAGATTTCTCTTCTCGTAATTTTATTTTAACTCTTCTCTAAGTCAGAACGCTTTTTAGTGATTTTTATTTTTATTATTTTTATTTGATTTTATTCTTTTTAGATTTTTATTTAATTTTCAAAGAGGGATATTTTTCAAAAGATTTACTTATTATATAATAGGTGAATAGAATATAGGTGATATTATATAGTAAGGGTGAACGAGATTCGAGCCACGTACTCGAACTACACAAGAAAACAAAACAAAACGAAGCGGTTTTCGAGAAAATCAAAACACGTCAAAAACTCGTCAAAAAGCCACGAAAATTTTATACTAAGTAGCTGGGGTAGTTGTGTAACTACCCTCAAAGAATCGTCGAAATCAGAGGTCACAAGAGCAAGAAACAGCCCCTACAGCCCAGGGGCATAGGCGTAAGAAAAACTATTAAAATTTCTTTGCAAATCGGTCCTTGAGGACTGTTCTGAAAGAAAAGTACAAAAAGCTTTACATTTAGGTCCCTGCGTAAGGACCTAAATGCAAATATACAAAGTTCTGGAGGCGGGGTTGAAGAACTGGAAGTTGGCTGGGCTTATAATGCAAAATGTCCACCGTTTCAACTTTGACGGCCAAGATTAGAACCTGCAGGTGCGATCGGAAGGCTACGGACGCGCCACGTGTCAGCAGCCTGTACACCGGGCGTTCTTGAGCAATTGCAGCTCCTGACTGACGATCGTTCTTCTCCGATTTATCGCGACCTTCCTCCGAGAGCTTTGGCACACCTGCGGGGCCAGAGGGGTGGCTCCTCCACCCCTCGAGCTCGCCCGCTGAAGGTTTCCGGCGAAGGTCGCTCCGAGCGGCGGTTACAGGTCGAAGAAGATGGTGGTTCCGACCATCTGGGGCTGATGCATCTCTGATGATGGATCTTCAAGATGACGTCCCGTGATGATCAAAGGTTAATATTGGCGGAGAAAGACCTCGCGAGCTACCTGGATCTGCAATAAACACAAGGCTATGCTCGATTTTCCTATAATCGGCCACAAATGTAAGAATTCGAACCCCAAAGTTTGAAGAAAAACATATACTTCCAGCCAAAACAACCAAAATGCGAGGAAGATGATGATTTGAAGATTGATCGCAACAAGATGGAAAGCGAGTCGAGAGGGCTTTTGATTGTGCGTTATAGATGGTTCATTAAGCTATCTAAAAGCGTGATTAGCCACGCTAATCGTGGCTCGTAGATCGAGAAATAAAATTGCAAAGATGGATGAAAAGGTCTGGGATTTCCAGGTGTATTACCTGGAAGTATTGGTCGACGGTCGACCTTCGAGCCGGAGCTGACGCACGATGGTGGCGATGCAAGGTGATGGAACACCTTGGAACGATCCTCCGTCGACTCCTCTTTCTCGCGGGCTACGCCTTGGTGCTGTCACCACCGGGGATTCGCCGGAATAGGGCTTGGAAGTTAGGGGGTCGGTAGTCTGGAGCTTGAGCTTCAGGCAGTTGGGGAGAGTTAATGGTGAATGGCGAACTTGGGGCCTTTATATAGGAGAGTAGCTTGGGCTCCAAGGTTGGATCAATGGCCGGCGTTGAAGAGGGTTGTTAGGAGGGTAGTATCGACGGTTTAGAATGGTCGGAGAGGTTGAAGGTTGAGCGGGAAAAATAGGGAAAGATGGCTGGTCGAGCAGCTGGGCATAACCTCGTCTTGAAGAAGAAGGTCCCAGGTGCTGACAAGTGTCAGCACCTGGTTTGTCCAGAGGCTGAAAATTATTGTAAAATACATAATAATTAGCAAATGATGTTATTTTAATTAGGTATAAATACAAGGAAGTTAAATAAATTAATTTTCTAAATTATGGTATAAATACTTTTAATAAATAATAAATATTATTTAAGATATAAATATTTTATTAATAAATATGTATTTATAAATAGGTTTTAGATTTTTGATTTAATAATTAATTAAGTAAAAATTAATTTTATATTTTATTAATTATTAGGGTATTAAATAAGACTTGTACGAATTTTTATGGATTTTTAGGAATTAATTTACATATTTTAATAAATAGAGTAAGTATCTATATAGGTCAATTATACCCATATTTTGGGATGTTTGCTTTTATAAAAATAACAAATAGTCTCCAAAAATTATGAAATAATTTATGGTGAAAGTACAAGATCATGAAATAATTTAGAAATTATAAAATTAAGAAAATAATAAATAGTGTGTGTTACATAAAATAAATAGCCCAGAAACCCCTTTGTCTTTTGGTCCCAAAACCGACTTTTTGCAAACGGACTCCGAATTCAATGAAACCACCTTTATTAATTAGATAATATTATTTTATTAACTTTAAAGGTGAGTAGAGTGAAATTGGAGTTCGTATGAGGAAGTTATGATGTTCGGAAGTTGAGATTTTGACAATTTGTAAGCTGGATTTCTTGGCATATTTACAGGGTAGTATTTTTAACTTATTTTTATATTTTTTTACATTTTTATGAATAATTAGGAGAAGAGCTTGGTGAAAAATATATTAAGATGAAATAATTAAAATTCTTTGAAGTTTTGTATTTATTTGATAAATAGTGAAAGGTGTAGATACATGTGTTAAATTATTTTTATTTGGTTTTCTTTCCTTATCTCCCCCTACTTATTGATTTGTCGACCAATCCAGGCTGACTTGGTCTCGGGGGCTAGGCTATAAATATATCTTACAGCTATATTTATATTTTAAGTCATATTGCATATATATACATATATTTCATATGCCTTTGTCTTTCTTTTCTGATTCTTTATTTATTTACATGAGTTTAATGGTTAAAAGTGAATATTTACATATGAATGGAGTTTTGTTAAAGTATGAGAATTAGTGAGTATTTACATGTATTTGTTAAGGGTTTTAAGACAAAATGCGACAGAAAAGTTAATGAATCATGGATTCATCAATGGAGTTATTTATAAACAAGAGGGAGCACCCTTATTGATCGGCTCAAATCAAAGAATCAGACGTATGTACAAGCAATCTACTAGGGTGGCATGAATTATGATGATTCTAGGAGAAATTTCCGTGAAGGGATCGAAGGTGATGGAGATATGTATCGAGCGGGAAAAATGCAAGAATAAGGGGGATTGGACAATTCTGACGGGAGTCAGAGGCGCAGGAGGAGTTGACCGGGGGTCAACATTCCCTGGATTCTGATTGGTCCACGTCAGCTCGATTATTGACTCATTTATTTAACCCCATAAATGATTTTATTACACTTTGCTTATAAATAAAAAAATGTGTATTAATTAATGTAGTATTTATTTATGATTTTTATTTAATTTTTTGATGTATTTTATTATGGGTTTTTTTAATATTGTATTTATAAGTGTATTTACATGTATTTTGTATAATTTATTTTTATTTTGTATATTTTATTTTATTATTTTATTATAGTATTTTATAAATTTATAACTTATTTTTGTGAGTATATATATATTTATTTAAATTTTATAAGTTTATTTACATTTTTAAATAAATAGGTATGTATACTATGTAGGTGTTTTTATAGGTATTTTACCTATATTTTATATACACTTTATTTATTTAATGTATTTTATTGGTTTTTATTTTGGATTTGTATTTTTAATAAATTATATGTAATATTTACAATATTATAAAAATATGAAAGAATAAAGTAATTAAAGAATGTATTCCCCTTTTATTTATATACATATATAACATAAGTATTTTGCCTATGTATTACATAGACTCATTTTATTTAACAAACTCTTTTTGGTTTTCTTCTAATTTCAATATGTAAATGCGTTATGTGTGTTATTTACAAAATTCTAAAAATATAAATTTATAAAAATGATGAATTAAGAATAAATTGAATATTTTAATCAGGTAGACTGTACAATGAGGGCCAAAAACCTAACTTTCACAGATTAACTCCAAAAATTACGAAACCAATTTTATTAAATAGTTCTTGAAAAGCTATGTACAATTAAGGTGATTTTGGGTGATTATGAGTTTTTATTTGCAAGATATGGGCCTGTGAAGTTGATATTTTGGCTTTTTATTCTGTGTATAAAATGTATACTGTGTATTATTTTTGTACAAACTTAATTTTGTATTTTTATTTACATTATTATCAACAACTTTCATGTACAAAGTTTCTTTATTTGATGAATAAATAATTATATACAAAATAGGTGTCAAAGATGCATAAATGAATGAATAAATAAATGAGGTATTTATTGTATTATTGGCCCTTATCTCCCCTACTTTATTCCTTGTCGACCAATTCCATTCTGGCCTTGGTCTCGGGGTTAGGGTCATAAAATATTTGCAATATTTTATTCCTTTTTCTTTTCTTCCCTTTATTCTATAATTTTGGCATAAAAACCATATTTTATGTACAATAAATACAATGAATAATGAATGCTATTATGGACAAATTGATGGTATTTACATGCATTTGCTGGGGTATTTAAGGCCATAATGATAGAATAAAGGTGATGAAATGGAGACTCATCACCCCCTATACTTGCCTTTGCTAGTCCCTAGCAAATACTTATGCAATAAGTACAGAAAGAATAAAGAATAAGAAGAAAAGAAAAAGAAAAAATAAAGAATTTAAAGAATAAATTGAATTGATCGTGATTATTAAACTCATTTGTACAAAATCAAAGTTTGGAGCTCAAGTTAGACCTTGGTATGAAGATGTGTGTGGAACCTGGTTGGGAACCAAATTTAAAACACAACAGCCTTTGAGAGTCACTGAACTCGGTTCAAATCTCCTCAATAGCCAGGTCAGAACTAGCCTACATCATACGCAAACCCTTATGACTATGAAGCTGACTTGTACAGTGTAAGTGATGGTGGCTCTCCCCAGCTGAAATGACAAAGAGACTAGCTTCTCCAGAATGACAACCCAATGATTCCCCAATCCAACAGCTCTTTCCTCCAGGAGCGGGGTATTCCCTTCTAAGTTCAAGTGGCATCCAACTCAAGAGGAGGAGGTAGAGAAGAGAATGGACGGTAGCCAGTGTAGCCACCTATACTGGGATGCAAGACCAGTGCAGTCAAGTCATCCAGCTGCATGCTCATATAGTATAACTTTGATGCTCAAGCTTGCTTATTTTCTATACAACATATTTACATTCTCCGGAAGTCACTTTATTTTATTTTCAAGCCTGTCCACTATTTTTGGAGAGATTTTTTTTTTCAACCTACTATTTACAGCATCATTTACATAAGGACTTTTTCCTCTTGAGCCAGAAGACTATCCCTCTTTTGAAGCTTTATTGCAACCCACATTCTCCTATCGTTAGACCTCATGGCTACTGGACCAGGTTGGGGTGCACTTCCCTCCCTAGACGAGGATGAATGTTTCCACCCGTGTATGTCTCAGACTGGTAAATCCAACCCCTTCACCACTCCAAATGAGTTGAGACAAGTGAAAGGTGCAAAGTGTCCAAGTTAGGTCACGGCCGACAAGAGTCATGTGTGTGTGTCGAAAAGTTCTAGTTTGTCAGTTGAGGTGACTTGAACCCAGCCCTGATTTCTCAAAGAATTAAGTCTGAATAGACCCGAAGTACCTTAAACCTAGTTCCCATAAGGTTCCAGTGCAGTTAGGTGCGGTAAGGTCCAACCAAGCTCCAATCTTTGACTTTATTGGACTAGTTCAATCATCAAGCTCAATCAAAGAATATGAATGCTATGCAAATGCTAAATATGCAAAGAATAATGCAATTTTTCAAAGAATTTGAAACAAAGAGAAAATTTTTACACAAAGAATTTTTGCAAAATAAAACAATTTTGGCACATAAAGTAACATATTTACATCTATTTACACGGGCGTGTTGCTTTATTTAGAAAGAATTCAGGATTTACAATTTAGTTTTTATTTATAGGCATATATGTATACTTATTAAAGAATTTGTGTTATTTATTTTTATTATATTATTTATTGATTTGATGTATATATTCCTCAAACTTATTTAAAAATCATTTTCAAACAATTTTGAAAAACTATAGTCCAAAATAATTTTTACAAACATTTTTACAAACATGTACACACATTTGAAAATCATTTTGCAAAGGTTTTTCAAACAATATATATAGATTTTTCAAAATATTTTTGCAGCCATTTTTCAAACTGTTTGCAAACAATTTTTCAAACGTTTTGTTTCACACAAAGAAAATAAACTTTACAAACCAAAAAGTTTTTACAAAGGTTGAAAACATGTAACAAAACGTTTTCAAAATAGTTTTCAATAGATTTTCACAAAGATTTTCAAACTATTTTTCAAACATTTTGCAAAAAATATTTTCACATGATTTATTAATCAGGATATACAAAAAGAATTTGAGGAATAATCACATCTTTTTATTAAGGTTTTAATGAATTTAAAGAATTACTATCCATATTATTAAGAGAATACTAAAGTACGAGTTATGGCTGAAGTATATACAGAGTATATACGACCCCCCTATACTTAGTTTGAGCTATGTCCTCATAGATCAGAAAAGAAAAAGAGAAGACATAACTCGTACTGAGTATAGACAAGTCTAAAGAATATACGGATAAGAAATGAGGAAAGAGAAGTTGACCGTCCCCCCTATACTTAGGATCAAGTAATCCTAAGTATAGCAGACTGTACACAAAGCAGGGAGGGTCAAGGGTGGGAATAAATAGCTCAAAGAAGTAACAAATCAGGGTTGCACCCCCTATACTTAGGACAAAGTACGTCCTAAGTATAGAAAACTGACACAAAGGGGCGACACCTATTATTCAGATAAAGAAATATGAAAAAGAAAAGAAGAAAAGAAGGAAAGATAGATATATACAGATAGATGAAAATATTGTCGAGAATATACGCATCACTCCCCCTATACTTAGGGTGAGATATCCCTAAGTATAGGCAACGACAGGAGTGACGAAACTGAACAACGAAAGAACAACGCGGTGTGTACCCCCTATACTTAGGACAAGGTATGTACTAAGTGTAGATACAAAGATATGTCGATAGATCTAGGGCACACATAACATGCCGGAGAAGGAATGAATAAGGAACACATATATACAAGTGGTAAAAAAAACTGGTGGAGTACAGGATGGTATCTGACAGGTGAATACCATACTTGCGCCATCGTCTCCCTGTGAGAACAATGACGCACTCAGACAGTGTAGGACACCCGGATAAGCAGTCAGGTGGGTGTCGGCTACCGGGGACAAACAGATCGGAAGGTAAAGCGGGGACTGGTAGCATGAAGCAGTCAATCGGATCATAAGGTCAGCATGAGGAAACAGAGCCGATACTATAAGACTGGGAGGAAGAAGGAACAATACAGATTCCTCCGGTTAATCAGAGTCTCAAAAAGATATGGGAAGGTAAGAAACAAGAGACATCGTGGCATTCGGTGGTCATGAGGTTGGAAGATCACAGGAGACACACCGAATACCGTAAGTCATGGCTCAACCCTACGAGGGTCGTCAAGGTGAGCAGGCTCAAAGGAGCCGGGAATCAGATCATAATCAGAAGACTTGGTCCAGTGATCCACAGATCGGATACACAATCAGAGAGAGGACCAAGTACACAAATCAGAAGTCTCGGTTTCATTCTCCACGACAGGAGACACCAGAATGAAGCCGAGTACCTAAAATATGATGTACTCTCCTGCAGATAACCCTCGGGGAGTAGTACATGCTAGTCAATGAATAATCAGAAGAAGACTCGACCTTGCGAGGGTCATCAAGGCGAGCGGACGCAAAGGCGTCAGTGATCCATCAGACGGATCATCAGGTATGGTCTCGGTAGGCGACATATCGACTACCCGCCGAAGAGACCGATAAATCAAGAAAGTGTGGCAGCGTCCCGCAGATAACCCTTGGGGAACGTGCTACCAGCTAGGAATGGAAACGACATATATCAGGAGCTAAACCTTGCGAGGATCGTCAAGGCGAGCAGACTCAAAGGAGTCTTATAAGATGGGTCCTATGATTCAAAAATCGGATAGGCAACTCAGGATGGGACCAAAATCATATATGTCAAACGACTCGGTTCCATGCTCCGCAGATCGGAGGCACAGTCAGAAGGGGAACCGAGCGTAAAGAGAGTGTTGCATACTCCCACAGATAGTCCTCGGGGAGTAATGCAAACTAAGCATTGAATATTCAGAATGTATCTCTGCCTTGTGAGGGTCATCAAGGAGAGGAAGAGGCTCAAAGGAGCCGGATCCATCAGACAGATCCACAGAGGGGTCTCAGTAGTCGACAAATCGGCTACCAGCAGAAGAGACCACTCATATCGGAAATATGTTGTAGTCTCCCGCAGATAACCCTCGGGGAGCTACGGGCTAGTCAAGGAATAATAAAAAAAGAGCTCATCCTTGCGAGGATCGTTAAGGAGAGCGGACTCAAAGGAGTCTGAGCAATTCAGTCTCATGAGGTCAACAGATCGAGCGCATAATCGGAAAGGGAGACCAACTGCCCATATCAGACGAATTGGTTTCGTGCCCCAATAGATGGAGGCACCAGAAGTGAGTGAAGTCGATCGTAAAGGAAGTGTCACATCCTTCTGCAGATAGTCCTCGGGAAGTGATGTGAGCTACATAGTGAATAGTCAGAGTATCTCCCATCCTTGTGAGGGTCGTCAAGGAGAGAAGGAAGGGCTCGAATGAGACGGATCCATCAGACGGATCCACAGAAAATATGGTCTCGATAGACAGCAGACCGCCTACCAGCAGAAGAGACCATCCTAGCAATAATGTGTCATAGCCTCTCGCAGATAACCCTCAGAGAGCTATGAACTAGGCAGTGAGTAATTGGAATATCAAGGCTCGTCCTTGCGAGGACTGTCAAGGAGAGCAATCAGACAGGTGGCCTCGTGTACCGACAGGTCAGGTACGCCAGCAGAGTGGAGGCCAATCAAGCATATCATCTGACTCGGTTCTGGGTCCCATCAAAATGGCGACCCAAGCAGTGGATGAAACCGTAGTCCTAGAAATTGTCGCATTCTCCCGCAGATAGTCCTCGGGGAGCAAAGCGAGCTAGATCAATGTAGGTCAAGGGAATGCTGGCATAAAATCTTGAGTCCTCAAAAGCAATCAATCATTCAATCATTCGGAGGGCATAAGATCATGTGAGGGAGCAAATAATCAGGTCAATCACAATACAATCCCTCAAGTTACTCTAATCAGCTGAGATGGCACAATATGTCATCAGGATTCCTCTAAGTGCTAGGGTGGATCAAAGAGTCAGGAGATCAAGGATGGTTCAATCAGGGAGAGGAGAGATCATGCAGGTTCCAATCATCGTCACCATGAAGCGTATATCAAGATAGTCTATCCAGCCCAGAAATCAAAGATGGATGGAACCTTGAAATGGATAGATTAATAGAAACATCATGATATCATCCTCAAATCACTGAAGCTCATCACATCCTCAATCTGGTGTGCGAGATTTAAATCCTCAATAAAGAATCACACCTAATGATCATGCATCTTCAAAAATCCTCAATAAGCTCATATGCACGTATCAAAGACAAATCCACCAAATAGATCTCCGCATCCTCAACATCATTGGCCCGATTACACAAATAATCAAGGTAATCATGAACTCCTCGATGCGGGCCTTATCAATATGCATAGCATTCCCGGGTAACAGAAAAATGATACAGAGGGTACGAGGAGGACGGGCGAGAAGATCGGGACATAGGTGAAATTGGGTGTTCCACACAAGGTGGGAACACCGTCAAAGTGGTGGTCCGAAGAGTATGATCTCCTCGAACCTGAGAAGATGGGGATGGTACGGTGGATACGAGGAAGATGGTGAAGAAGAGGGGAACGAAGGACTTGGCGAAGAAATGATTGAGCTCAAGCACCAATATCACGACTCAATGCAAATGAGGAGGTATATGTATAAGAGAGGTAGAGAGACTCAAAGATGAAAAATGCATGACTCACACGGACGGGACCGGCTACTCAAATAATGAATGAAAACGTAACGGACTCCAAGTAACAATCAATACTCAAGGCAAACCCCCAATTCACCTACTCGACACATTGAAGACTGTCAAGTGACGGTCATTTATCTTTTTGGTTTTAGAGTGAGGTGAAAATCACAAAGTTGTACAAAGACTTAGGAGGCTTGATGGGATTCGGGCTCTACTCCTTATGGTGTACGTGAGCAATTAAAATGCATACAATGAGGGGGCTTCTCTCCCCAAGACAATGGAATCTATTTGGTTTCCTTTTAAGTCCAATAGAGTTAGCAGGCCGGATTTTATTTAGGTTATCACTTTTTTTTGGGTATTTTCAATGCACGTGCCTATCGAGGTTCCACTTTCCATTAATCATCCTAGGTTGGCAAAACAGAGGGAGAAGATCGGAAAAGCCATGCAAGTCGGAAAACGATGATGCATGCCAAGTAAGAAGACTTACAATGCCTCCCAGCTCTCTCCATGTGGGATGAATAACATAATTTTAAGCCTATGCTATATGCAAATGCAAGCCGAAGAAATCGTCCTAGGTTCAGAAATTGCTATTATCGTGAAGCACCACAAGTTGGTCACCGATCTTCAATCCAGGAGTTCGGTCTAGGCTCATCCCTCCTCCTCTCGACACATCGAGTTCAGGAGAAGCGCTTGGCAGGGTGGGCTCGCTGCGCGTAGGCTCGAAGATGGTTAGACGACTGTTTTAGAATTTGATCTAGGTCCAAAGCGCACTATAGGTACATGCAAATACATTAGGGTGTTTGGACCTATTTCTACGAGCAAGCAATTCCTAAGCTAAAGCTCATTCACACAAAATAATAAAATAAAATAAAGAAAAGAAAAAGCATCAAAATCATCGAGGCCCCCTAGGGAACAATCCCTCGGGCACTGGACCTCGGGAGTCGGAGTGTACCTGTGAGAGTCCTGTATTATTACAAATTTTCTAAGTGTCACTCTCTCACAAGAATATACATAATAAAGTAAAATAAAATGCATAAAAATATAGACTGTCTTCAAAAATTCTCCTTCATCTGCCTTCGATGATCTCTCCTGTTGGCTGGCGTAGAAGAGCCAACTCCGCTTAGCTTGGGTGCATTGGTCCTCCTAGGAGGTCCTCCTTCGCTTGGCGGTCCCTCGCATTAAAGACAAAGAAGGAAGATGGGTCAGAACAATCAATCAAATAATGTCAATAAAAATAAAAATCAAATAAATAAATATATAATGGATATGAGCAAAGAATTAAATAGATAAATGAAAACCACACAAAATCATACAAAATCCGTTGCATCCCCGGCAATGATGCCATTTGATGAACAGGGATCTGATGAGGGTCTAGAGTAACCCACACAAGGCGGAACCACAATGTCGCTGAGGCGACCTCTCACCAAATCCCGAATCAATCAACATTTAACCCACAATGAAATATATGCAATTAAAATAAAAAATGTGGAGTTAAAATTTATTATAACACTACATGCAAGGTGTATAGGTGTAATCATGAGTAGAGGTCGAACACTGGGAGGCGAATGGTGATGTGGTGAAAATTGGTTGTGCAATTATTCAATTCAATGATCATGTCCAATTCTTATTGTTTTTGTGGGTTTTTGATTTTATATATTATTTTTTTAATTTTTATTTTGTTTTTATAATTTTTATTTTGTTTTATATTTGATATTTTTTTATTTTCTTTTTATACTGTTAATTATATAATATAGATATGTATACATACATACATACATATATATATAAAGATATATATAAGAAGAGAGAGAGAGGAGTAGTATAAGGTTAAATATTTATATAAATACTCAATATATATTACATATATTATTTTTTTGGCTTTTTTTTTATTTTTGTATTTTTTAGTTTTTATGGAACTTTTCTATTTTTTTGTATTTTTAATTCCAAAAAATGTCCTTAATATAGGACTAATTAAATAACCGAAACTAATTTGGGTTTTAAAATATAAACTAAGTTCAAAAATTACCCAAATTAATTTTAATACATTAATAATAATGTATAGATAATTATAAAAGAGAAAAATGTATTTTTGGTATTTTTCTAGGGTTTTTATATTTTTTGTTGGATTTTGGAGCTTTCTGATTTTTTATTTCTTCTTTTTCTTATTTTTAGGGTTCATTTTCTGGACTCAATATATATATATAAATATACCATATATAATTTTTTTGTTATTTTTCAAACACATTATATATATTTTTTGGTATTTTATAATTTTGACAGTGCAAAAATCGCTTCTATTTCATTTTTATAAATAGGTTAAATGCAAAAAATTTAAATTAAAAAGTGGGCATGAAAGTACACTACATGAAGCATCTACCCTAATTTTTGTGGATTTTTAGGAGCTACATAGGTATTTTTAATAAATACATAAAAGACACACAATTAAATAGCCTGACAGGGGCATAAATGCAATAAAAATAACTTGCAGGGGTCACAGTGCAAATATGCCAACAGTAAAAACATTTATTTTAATTTTTCAAACTAATTTGCAATTAACAGAAATGTCAGTGTATACACTGCAAAATTCACGCGCCTCACGTGGGACTGCACATGAGGCGCGGAAGGACCTAATTGCAATTGCATGAAAGCTCAGGGGTCCTTTAGCAAAATTTACAATTTATTTACAACGTTAAAACTTATTTACAAAATTAAAAATTAAATACAAAAAGTGCAGGGGTTGGTTTTGCAATTTACCCCCACAGGAGCGCGGACGAACGACTGGATTTGGTTCACTTATACACGTGTCGCTCATCTCGCGACCGGTACCGATTCGCCGATGAATGGTCCAGATCAGGTCTTTCATCTACATCAACGGCTGAGGCGTGGCTAAGATGGACGACCACGATCGAATCCGGGGCCTTCATCATGATCGGACGACAATGGAGCCACCTGGAAGAACAGGGAAGACGCTCGCACTAGGCGAGCTCCGATCTTGAATCGCGGGCTCCTCCGGGCTTCTCCGTCGCATCCATGGTGCTCTGCTCATTACTGGAAGGCTCTCGCGTCGAAGGACGGTCTTCTCTTGGCTCCTGGAGGTCCGAGGTGGTCAGGCGAGGTCGGGGAAGCTTGGTACCTCCAGGAACCTCATCCTGGTTCAAATCGAGTCCAAGAGGGCTCTTCTCTTCGTGGTACCTGCACAGTAAGAACAAGGGGGACGAGTGCTTTCTCCTCATCCCTGGGTTTTGAAGCTCTGATGCACGGTGAGGTGAGGCAGAGGAGCTCCGATGAACAACGGAGGTGGAGCTCCGATTCATGGAGACCGAGGGTCTTCGGTTGAACAAAGGTGGTCGGGAGATGGAGAATGCGATGAGGAATGAAATGGAATGGTAAAGGGGGTCGGAAACAGTCGATAATAGTGTGAAGAAGTCACCGGAGCGGAGCTCCGGCGAACTTCGATTTAACTAAACTAGGCTACACTACTGATCTAAAGTCTGAATTAAAAGTGGAATTAAAATGCTGGAAGTAAAATCTACCTAAAGAACATGGAATAACAGCTCTTATACCTGGGGGCCTCCAGGGAGCAGGACGGACGCCGGAGCTCCGCCGTGACAAAATTATCCCCTCCTCCGGCCGATTCAAGTTGCTGGGACACTCCTCCTGTCACAAGGGTTCGTCCAGGAACCGAGTCGAGGCTTTTAGGGGGATTAAAAATGGCCCAAAATGGCGAAGGAGGGAGATGGAGTTATTTATAAACAAGAGGGGGCACCCTTATTGATCGGCTCAAATCAAAGAATCAGACGTATGTACAAGCAATCTACTAGGGTGGCGTGAATCATGATGATTCTAGGAGAAATTTCCGTGAAGGGATCAATGGTGATGGAGCTATGTATCGAGCTGGAAAAATGCAAGAATAAGGGGGATTGGACAGTTCTGACGGGAGTCAGAGGCGCAGGGGGAGTTGACCGGGGGTCAACATTCCCTGGCTTCTGATTGGTCCACGTCAGCTCGATTATTGACTCATTAATTTAATCCCATAAATGATTTTATTACACTTTGCTTATAAAATAAAAAATGTGTATTAATTTATGTAGTATTTATTTATGATTTTTATTTAATTTTTTGATGTATTTTATTATGGGTTTATTTTAATAATGTATTTATAAGTGTATTTACATGTATTTTGTATAATTTATTTTTATTTTGTATATTTTATTTTATTATCTTATTATAGTATTTTATAAATTTATAACTTATTTTTGTGAGTATATATATATTTTTATTTAATTTTTATTAGTTTATTTACATTTTTAAATAAATAGGCATGTATACTATGTAGGTGTTCTTATAGGTATTTTACCTATATTTTATATACACTTTATTTATTTAATGTATTTTATTGGTTTTTATTTTGGATTTGTATTTTTAATAAATTATATGTAATATTTACAATATTATAAAAATATGAAAGAATAAAATAATTAAAGAATGTATTCCCTTTTTATTTATATACATATATAACATAGGTATTTTGCCTATGTATTACATAGACTCATTTTATTTGACAAACTCTTTTTGGTTTTCTTATAATTTCAATATGTAAATGCATTATGTATGTTATTTACAAAATTCTAAAAATATAAATTTATAAAAATGATGAATGAAGAATAAATTGAATATTTTAATCAGGTAGACTGTACAATGAGGGCCAAAAACCTAACTTTCATAGATTAACTCCAAAAATTACGAAACCAATTTTATTAAATAGTTCTTGAAAAGCTATGTACAATTAAAGGTGATTTTGGGTGATTTTGAGTTTTTATTTGCAAGATATGGGTCTGTGAAGTTGAGATTCTGGCTTTTTATTCTGTGTATAAAATGTACACTGTGTATTATTTTTGTACAACTTAATTTTGTATTTTTATTTACATTATTATCTACAACTTTCATGTACAAAGTTTCTTTATTTGATGAATAAATAATTATATACAAAATAGGTGTCAAAGATGCATAAATGAATGAATAAATAAATGAGGTATTTATTGTATTATTGGCCCTTATCTCCCCCTACTTTATTCCTTGTTGACCAATTCCATTCTATCCTTGGTCTCGGGGTTAGGGTCATAAAATATTTGCAATATTTTATTCCTTTTTCTTTTCTTCCCTTTATTCTATAATTTTGGCATAAAAACCATATTTTATGTACAATAAATACAATGAATAATGAATGCTATTATGGACAAATTGATGGTATTTACATGCATTTGCTGGGGCAAGGCCAAAATGATAGAATAAATGTGATGAAATGGAGATTCATCAGTCTCCTACAGATTTTTGGAAAGCCTTGCCACCTGCCAGTGGAATTAATTCACAAATCTTTACGGGCACTCAGTGTATGCAATCTAGATTTTGAGAAGGCAGGAAAGAACAAGAAGTTGGATTTGAATAAATTACTGGAATTTCGAGACTTTGTATATGATAACTCACTCATGTATAAGGAGAAAGTCAAGTGCTGGCATGATAAACACATTCGAAGGGAGACTTTCTCCCCTGATCAGAAAGTTTGGTTATTTGATGCTAAGTTGAAGCTGTTTCCAGGAAAATTGAAAAGCAAGTGGTCAGGACCGTTCATCGTGAGAGCTATGCGTGATAATGGAAGTATTCTCATATCTGGGTTGTCATCTGACGCACAGTCATTTGTTTCGAACGGAGAGTTGCTGAAGCCATATCTAGATCATTATACATTCCTGTCCGTCGTTGATTCTATATCTGTGATATCAGATGTCGATTTTTGATTCCATCTTCTGCGTCTGATACATGAGAATCCACTCCTCTTGTATATCCTTTCGTTTCACTCTTTCTTCTTCCATTTTATCATTCAACCCTTTTCCGTGTGTGTATATATATGCTATACTTAGGATGTGCTTTATCCTAGTATAGGGGGGATGAATGATTTGTGTTGTTCATATTCGTCATGTTCATCACTCCTGTTGTTGCCTATACATAGGGACTCTACCCTAAGTATAGGGGGGTGATGTTGTTCATATCTTTTTTTGTTTTTGTTTTTCTGCATCGAACCTCTATTCTTTTCATTTTCTCTTTGATTCGTTGTAGCATAGGAGTCTTTTCACTTTTCTATACTTAGCACGAGTTATGTCTTCCTTTGCCACTCTCTGATCACTATGAGGACATAGTTCAAGCTAAGTACAGGGGGGTGTTGTATATATTGTATATATACTTTAGACATAACTCGTACTTTTTAAGATAATTATTTTGGGGGATATGTATATAATTTTGTAAAATCCATATGTGTAAAAAAAGCAACAACAACAAAAACAAAAAAACAAACAAAAAAACCAAAAAAAACCAAAAAAATTCTTGTACATACTTGTATATATTTTACTAACCTTCCTTTTTTATTTTTTAAAAAAAACTACAAAACCAAAAATCTATAAAAACTTGCATAATTCAAAAAAAAACCCTTTCTTTTACATCTGCATTTTTCTCCAAAAATCCATAAAAAGTTCAAAATTAGAAAATTGTTTTTTAAATGTTCTTTTCACATGTGCATAATTTTTTCAAAAAAAAACAAGCTTTCTTTGTATTGTTCATATTTTCTTGCATTTGCATGTGCATTTTTCAGGATAGTATTGACATTTAAACTAAGTCTGGAATAAAATTGAAGAATGGAGCTTAATTGGGCTTTAATCCACTTAATTTCAGAGGAACCTTATAAAAAATGGAGTTAAAACTTTTCAGGTCATAGTGACTTAATTCTTTGAATCCATAAGACTATGTTCACATGTTATCTTGATTAGTCTAAGTAGAAATTTAACAACACACGCATGATTCTTTCAGACCGTGGCTTATCTTGGACAAGCACTCTACACATAGCTCTTCATGGATGAGGTAGTGAGGAGGCAGAATCTTTTGGCTTGGGGTAGCATATGAGGGTATTACATCTAGATGGAACCTCTCGTCTTCCTCTAGGGAAGGAACTGAGTCTCAACCCGGTCTAGCGATGTTGAGGTCTAAAGACAGGATGCTGTGGGATGGCAATAATGCTTCAAAAGAGGGATAGTCTTCTAGCTCAAGAGGAAAAACTCCTTATGTACATGCTGCGCCTTGTATATACTTTCAAAAAAAAGTATGGAAAAATAGATCTCCAAAAGTGGACAGGCCTGATTGAAAAGTAAAATACCTGCCAGATTGTACATACAAGGATAAAAAAATTACAATAAGAGCTTCAAAGACAAGTTTTTGTAAGCTTGCAGCGGATGACTTGGCTACACCGGCCATGCATCCAAGGATAGGTAGCTACACTGGTTACCGTCCATTCGTTTCTCCATCCCCTCTTCTTGAGCTGGTTGTACTTGAACTTAGAAGGGAACATCTTCGCTCCTCGAGGAAAGAGTTGCAAGACCGAGAAATAGAGTTACCTTGTTGAGGGAGGTTGTTTCTTTGCTACTTTTGAGATGGGGAGCTATATCTCACTTACACCGTACAAGTAAAGATTCATAGTCACAAGAATTTGTGTATGTAGACTTGTTCTGACCAGACAGTTGAGGTGACCTGAATAGGAGTCTTGTGGAACTTAGAGGCTGTTAGGTTTTAAATCCATCTCCTATTAAGATTCCTACACACTAATAATCCAAAGGTCTGACAAAGCTCTAAACTACAATTTTATGAAGAAAAGTTTAATACTCAATATTGTCCTAACTTCTTTATTTTTCCTTCCTTTTTTCTTCTATTCACTTATTATTTCAAATAAGTGTTTTCTAAGGGACTAGCAAAGGTAAAGCATAGGGGAATGATGAATATGTGATTCATCATCTTTATTCATTTATTTTAGCTTAAAATCCCTTATAAAACACCTATATAAAACATTAACTCCGTATTCTTACTAACTTGCATCTGTGTGTTAATATTGTACACTTCTTACCATTTTAACCTAAAATAAATAAATAAAGACAGAAAGGAAAAATGAAGAAAAGAAACTAAAAAAAGGAAGACTGTATATATGTATATAGATACAGGCTGACCAGAACCCCGAGAGAAGGTCAAGACTTGACCTGATCGACCAGGAATAAAGTAGGGGGAGATAGGGTCCTTAATCAGAAAATCCAAAAAAATTGTGTGCTGTGTACATTTGTACACTTCACTATTTTATTTGTACATAAATTGACCTCAAACATCAAAACAAAAGTTGTAAATAAAAATATGTCCTAAATAATAAAAATGATTGCACAATCAAATCTTGTAAAGAATAAAAGCAACCATACTTGAAAAAAGCCACTATGCAATAATTGAATGACCAATTCTGGCTCCATATGAACACAAATTGAACCAAACTCACTTTCATTGTATTCTAAATTAAATTATCTTTAAAATGGTCATGATTTCATAATTTTTGGAGTTACGGGTGAAACGTTGGTTTTCTGGGGTGTTTGTGTAATTTTACCATTTATTTGTACATATTGTATTTGTAAATATTTGTAAATATTTCTACTAATTATTTAAAACAAAAAATAAAAATATTAAAAATTTTAAAACAAAAAAAACAACTAATTTGCTTATTTACCCATGTATATGCTGTCATATATGTATATAGCATATGCATATAGTTAATTTTCTTAACTAAGTACCACAAAAAAATAAAAAAATTAACATTTATTTTTCATATAAATAAAGTAACAAAAATACAAAAAATTTGTTAATTTTTGTAAATATTTATCTTGCTAATTTATCTCATTTCAATTTTCCTTATCTCTTATCTCTTATCTTCATCCAAAAATTCAAAAATTCAAACTCCATTATCTTTTCTATTTATATGGCTCCTTCTCCCTCATTCCAATTTAATCAATCTTTGGTAAGAGGAGCTCGATCTTCGAGAGTCTTCTTGTCGCAGAAGGGTGCCTAGCCTCCGAGCCATCCGGTGACAGCGAGTCGGCCTTTGTCGAGGTGATCAAGGTCTTTTCCACTCCTAAGGTGAGATCCATCATTTTCTTCTCGTTTTTCATCTAGATTAACCTTAGTTTAATTTTTCGCATCTTTATTTTATAGTCATTTTTTATCTAGATTTAGAATCTACCATCACGATTTAATCCGCCTCCGACTCGATTTTTCATTCCACATCTTGATCTCTACGCCTTCATTTCTACCTCGCACGATCTCTCACCTCCAACCACGCACGATGATCAGAGATCCGGTTCCATCCGCCATCCTCAGAACGGCACTCATCCGCATCTTCTGTTTTGATTTTTGGGATCGAGTCATCATGCTCGCATCCTAATTTGTCTATATAAAAAAATAAAAAATGTTTTCTTTCTCTCTAACATTTGTTTTGTAGGATCATCTAAAAAATAAATAAGAAATAAAAAAATAAAAAAAAGATTTTTTTTATTTTCTATTTTTAATTTCTCTATTTCGGATTTACAAAAAAATAAAAATAATTTTTTCTGATTACTTTTTACAATTTAAAGTAAAAAAATTAATTAAAAAAACAAAGGCAACACTGCCGCTGCCCATCCACCTTACCGTAGGCAGCCCATGTTAACCGCCAATCCGCCACTGCCCGAAGGTACCTCTCCGTCGCAGGAGCCGCGACGGAGCCTCCATCGACATCGACCTCCGCCAAGGGGCGAAGCCGTTCCAGCCTCCACCACCGTGCGCGGCGGAGCCACACTGCCTGTGCTACATCATCACGCCGACCACCAGATTCCATTTAGCTTTGGGCAGTGGCACCCCCATCTCAACCGCCCCGCCAGCCGCGCTTCACCGCCCCCTCCGCCGTAGGCCTCCATCGACCTCCGTCTGGGGCGGAGCCACTTCTGTGCCGCCATCTGGGCGCACATCAAGCACGCACGAAGTCCAATACTCATCTCTAGCGCTCCAGCCCCCCTTTGCGCCTCCGCCACCACTAGAGCCTCCGCCGATACGCCTTCATCGCTGCGGCGCATCTTCCATTATCGCCGTGACCTCTATAGAGCACCATGCCATCGCCATCAACTACGACCGTATGAGCGCCAACCCCCGACCTCCGTCTCCAAGTCGCCTGGAGAAAACCGACCACCAACCTCCCTTTGGAGGAACGAGAGGGGCGGCGACGACTCTCATCCCATCTTGAAGAACGAACAAGGCTGGAAACAAAAGAAACCCTAGGGTCTTGAATAAAAAAAATTTGGGAAAATTTCAAATCTACCCCTAAAGGTTTCTAACATTTCAAAAGAGCCCCAACTCCAACTCAAGCACGTGCGTGGCACACATTCACTGGGTATTTTGCAAAAACTACCCACTGCTTATTCTCTTATTATATTCTGATGTAAAAACTTTGAATATTTTCATTTCAGTCCTTGTTTTCCAGACCTTTATTTTGCTTGCTTCTCTTCATTGAAATAAATGTTTTCTTTGGTCAATAAAATTCCCAAAAAGAATGCTATGCTCCTGAAGTGCTTATCTTTTTAGCATAAAATTTTCATTGCATTTGGTCATCATTTCTTATTATTCAAAAAAATAGTGTCTTTTCTCTTTCTAAAATTAAAAATTCATAAAAAATAGAATATTGCTCTAAAAATTACAAAACAATTAGAGTAGTTTTATTTTATTATCGTTTAATTTCATTCCGATTTTTGTGTATTAATTCTTTTCAAATCCTTAAAAAATAAAAACATCAAAAATCTTACAAAAATCACAGAAAATTCCACAAAATTCCAAAAATTGTGATTTCAATTCATGTTTGTAGATATTTGCATATATTTCATCATTAAAATAACTGCCAGGAGTTTTGGGCATTAAAATATTTTTAAGTTGCATTACTCCAGGCTGTGCATTCTTTCTCATTTTTGCCATTGTTTGATTTTTAGAAAAATACAAAAACATATGAAAATTCTACAAAAATTCCCAAAAATATTTCAAAACCCTTAACACCCAAAAATAATTTCTCTGGATTTATCTGATCATTTTTGATATAACTGAAAAATACAAAAAAGAGTTTGATGTGCGTATTTTTTGTCTTGTACATATTGTTCTTTATTTGAAATTTAAAAATTACAAAAACTAAAATTACTAAAAATGTCAAAATCAGAAAATAAAAAAAATAAAAATATTAAAAAAATTAAAAAGATAAAAAATCCATAAGAACCAAGGATAGTTTGCCTTTGAGATTCCTGCCTTTTCTTTTAATTGATTTTTGATTAATTGAATAACCCTCGGGAATTGTCGCCTCCCTGAGTTCGATCCTATACGCTATACTGGTAAATAAGTAGCAAAACATTTCTCTTGCTCCATATTATTCTTTGTAATTATTTTGCAGCGAGTGAAAAAATTGTTTGTTTCATCCGGAATTTTTGAGGATAACAACAACTTTCGTATCAATAATTATAAATCCTCGAAGTTTTCCTGCTCAACAATAAGCTCAAGAAGATTGATGCGTGATAAAGAGGATCTCCTGAGGGTTTACTAATCAAACTCAATTAGCGTCACTGAGGTGAATGCTCAAGAAAACCCTACTTTAATCAGCAACTGACCCGCAATATAATATCAAGGCAATGAAGAGCACAACAACAACAACAACAACAAAGCCTTTTCCCACAATTAAGTAGGGTCGGCTACATGGATTCTTCGCCTCCATTCAGATCTATCTTGGGTCAATCTCGGACTTATATCCAGCAAACTAAGATCCCTTCGTATAGTCTCTTTCCAACACTTCTTGGGCCGTCCTCGCCCTCTCTTAGCCGGCTCAACATCCCAACACTCGCATCTCCTAACCGGTGCATCAGTTGACCTTCTTTGCAAATGACCAAACCATCTTAAGCGGTTTTCTCGCATCTTATCCTCGATCGGAGCTACACCAACTTTCTTTCTGATTGCATCATTCCGAATCTGATCTTTACGTGTATGCCCACACATCCATCTTAGCATTTTCATTTCTGCTACAGCCATTCTCTACACATGTCTATGGTTCACAGGCCAACATTCAGAACCATAAAGCATAGCAGGTCTCACAGCTGCTTTGTAAAACTTTCCTTTAATTTTTAAAGGAATTTTCTTATCACAGAGAACAGCGGAGGCTCCTCTCCACTTTAGCCAGCCTGCATTTATTCTATTAGTAACATCTCCATCAATTTCTCCATCATGTTGCAAAATAGATCCCAGATATCTAAAAGAATCTCTCTTCTGGATGTTATCGTCACCAATCTTCACCTTGATTCCTTCACCATTGCTTCCATCAAAGGTGCATTCCATATATTCCGTCTTAGCCCTACTTATACGAAAACCTTTAGTCTCCAATGCATGTCTCCAAACCTCAAGCTTCTCATTTACTCCATCTATAGTCTCGTCAATCAACACAATATCATCAGCAAATAACATACACCAAGGTAACTCATCCTGAATGTGACTTGTCAACTCGTCCATAATCAAAGTAAAAAGAAATGGACTCAAAGCTGAACCTTGATGTAAACCAATGTTGATATCAAAATAGTCAGTGTTCCCCGTCGGGGTCCTTACACAAGATAAAGCCCTATCATACATATCCTTTATGAGATTAATGTATAGGACAGGTACTTGTCTCTTCTCCAAAACTCTCCACAGTATCTCTCGTGGGACGGAATCATAAGCCTTCTCCAAATCAATAAAGATCATATGGAGATTCTTCCTTTTAGCTCTATAAATCTCCATTGTTCTCCTCAGCAAATGGATGGCTTCAATAGAAGAGCACAAGTGAGGTTAAATTTTATTATCTCTACCATAAAATGCATAACAGTCAAGAATGTAGAGGTCGAACCACAAAGAGCAAAATGGGTAGCCTAAAGTTATTTGTGTACAAATGAGTCATTCATTCATATAGATCTTTTTGTGGGTTTTTAATTTTATATATTTTTTATTTTATTTTTGGGTTTATAATTTTTTTCTTTTAATTTTTATTTTTATTTTTTTGATTTTGTATTTTCTTTTTATATTTTTATATTTTTATATTTCTTTTTGATTGAAATATATATATATATATTTAGGGATTGGGGAGCCTACACCCATGTGTAGGTAACTTACCTACACCCACCTCTTGTTTCTTAATTTTTTTTGATTTTTTTGAAATGGATCTTTAGGGGATTTACTTAGAATATTAAATGGAATATGTGTTTCAAATTTCATGTAAAACAGACATTCCTAACAGCTCCATCGGAAGGGGCCGATTTCAGCAAATCTCAGACCGTTAAAATTTGACTGTCATGATGGATAAGTTAGAAGTCTCAAAATAAGTTGAAATTTGAATGACGATATGGTGATATATTGTGATCTAAATTCCCCAAGGAATTAATTCAAAAAAATAAAAAAATTTGAGGGAAAAAGAGTTGGGTGTAGGTAAGTTGCCTACACATGGGTGTAGGCTCCCTTTTCCCATATATTTATATGTATAAATACACTATAACGTATATATAGATACTTTATAGATAAAAATGTAAAAATAGTCAAAATATGGTAAATAATATATTTTTTATGATTTTCATATTTTTTTAATTTTTTGTTATTTTTTTGGAATTTCTACTAATTTTTATGTATTTTTAAAGTCAAAATTATCCCTAATAAGGGATTAATTAAATACCTGAAAATGATTTGGGTTTTAAAAATAGTAGATAAATCCTAAAATTACCTAAATTAATTTTAATATGTAAATAATAATAAATAATTATAAAATAGATTTTTTAGGTATTTTTATAGAATTTTTATATTTTTATTGGATTTTGGAGCTTTTTGATTTTTTAATTTTATTTTTCTTATTTTTTATTTTTTATTTTTTGGACTCAATAAATATCAAAATATACCATATATAATTTTTTTGGACTATTTTAAAAGATTTTTATATTTTTTGATTTTATAATTTAGACAAGGATTTTTTAGGCTCCTTTTTAATTATAATAAATAGATTAAATGAAAAAAATGCTTAGCGGACACGTGGTGTGAAAGTACAATGCATGGAGCATCTAATCCTATTTTTATGGATTTTTTAGGAGAAAGTTAGCTATTTCTAATAAATAGAGAAAAACAAAAAAAATACTTGTCCTAGCAGGGGCATAAGTGTAAATAAAATAAACATCAGGGGGCTATGTGCAATTATACCATAAATATACATCATGTTTAAGAATTTATGGGACTAATAAATAATTACAAAAATGCTACAATGATATATGCAAAATACCCATCACGTGGGACGATACGTGACACAGCCTGGAAGGGACTAAAATATAAATACAAAAAGTTCAGGGACCTCCAAGCAATTTTCACAAAAATATATAACTTAATATCAATTTATTGGACTTTTTATAAATACACAAACCCACAGGGAAATACATGCAATTTTGCCACCTTACGTGGGACGACACATGAGGTGACGTGGACTGGACCCAAATGCAAATAAAATAAGTACATGGGATCATTTGCAAAATATCCATTTTATTTTAAATGGCGAACTTTATTTACAGGACTGAATAATAAATACAAAAAAGCGGGGTGAAATATGCCATTTACCCCATTAAAGGCACTGACCGATGGTCTGGACCTCTTCACTTGGATACATGTTAGCATCTCATGCGCCGATGATGGTTCGCCGATGAGCGGTGGAGATCAGATCTAAGGGAGGATCCAACAGTCAAGGAGTGGCTCCATCGGACAGTTCTGATCAAAACTGGGGCGTATTCTTCATCGGACGGCTCCGGGCTAGTCTAGAAGAACTGGAAAGAAGCTCGCATGGGGCGAGCTTTGATCGGTCGTAGCAGGCTCCTCCGGCCTCCTCCATCACCGCCGAGTGGCGCTATACATCCCTGGGCATCCTTCGCATTTGATGATGGTCTCCATGAAGCACCTGGAGCTCCGGTGGGGTCGGGAGGAGCCGAGGAAGGAGACGAGCTCCAGATGCCTGTTTTTTTTAGCAAAAATCGACCCTACGCGAGTCTTTTGGCCTGCAGACCTGTATAAGCCTTTTCCGTAAGAAAATGGGGGTTCCAGGAGCCTTATTAGGGGTGGAATGGAGCGGAGTGAGGTGGGCGGAGGTGATCCAACGAACGATGGAGTAGAGCACCTGGATCTCCAGATCCACGATGGATCTGGATGGAGCAAGATGTACGGACTGATCATAGGGTGATCAGAAATGAAATGGGCACGAAGGATACGACGGAGGGGGGCTGATGACGTGCAGAGGAGTCCGCCGGAGCTCAACTCCGGCGAAGTACGGGTTGGAGTGATTAAGCTAATCTAACTGTCTAGGGATTAAACTAACTATTGGAAATAAAATCTAGGAGCAAAATTAAACAAGATAAATAGAAAAGACACAACTCTTATACCTGGGCTGACAAGGGAGCGGGGTCGCTGGTGACAGCGGCCGTGGGTGCACCCCCTTGCTCCTGGAGCTCGGCCAAGCATGGAAATTGATCCCCCTGTCACGAGGAACAATCCAAGGTGCTGAATCAGGGCTGGCAAGGCTTTAATGGTGACCAAATTTGAAGAACGAGGTGAAGGGTTTTATTTATAGACTTAATCGAGCACCCTTATTGACCAGGGAAAAACCACGATTTGGTTGTATGTACACGCGGCGTGCATGTACAATGATCAATGAGCATTTCGTATGAAGGGATTGAGGGCGATAGATGGATGTGGTGGTCGGGAAAAATGACGCAAAATCGGTGAAAAGACACGACGAGTCAAATCAAAAGACGAGGGTCAAGTTGACCGAGGTCAACGAACGAAGCGCCCTGATCGGGCCACCTAAGCCGCTAAACGACAAAACAACAAATTTTATTCGAAAATAATTAATTTAAATAAGTAAATTATTTTATTAATTTTTGAGTATAAAATAAAAAATGTTTATTACTTTATGAAGTATTTTATTATGATTTGTATTCATTTTTTGGTTTTATTTATTAGTAGTTAATTTTTATTAGTGTATTTATAGGTATATTCATCTATGTTTTGTACATTTTTATTTTTATTTTGTATATTTTATTTTATTATTTTATTATATTATTTTATATATTTATAAGTTATTTTTGTGAGTATAAATATATTTTTATTGTATTTTTGTGATATTATTTGCACACTTAAATAAATAGGTGAGTATATTATGTAGGTGTATTTTTAGGTATTTTACCTATGTTTTATATACACATTTTATTTTAAGGTATTTTGTTTAATTTTATTTTAGTTTTGCATTTTTAATAGGCTATATATAATATTTACATTATTATAAAAATATAAAGAATAAAAAATGTGTTTTCCCTTTTATTTTTATACAAGTACAATCTTAGGTATTTTATCTATGTTTTCTCATAGATTTATTTTATTTTGTATTTCCCTTTTGGTTTTATTCTAGTTTTAATATACACATGTGTTATAAATAATATTTACAAAATTATAAAACTAAGAATTTCTAAAAATAATAAGGGGTGAATAAATATATATTTTAATCGGTAGAATGTACAATGAGCGCCCAAAACCTAACTTTCACACAGTAACTCCAAAAAATATAAAACCACCACCATTAAATAGTTTGTGAAAAGTTATATATAATTAGAGGTGGCTTTGATATATTTGAGTTTTTATTTGAAAGATATGGGTCTGTGAAGTTTGGTTTCTGGCTTTTTATTCTGTGTATAGAATGAATACTATGTATTATTTTTGTACAAACTAGATTTTGTATTTTTATTTACAATATTATCTACAACTTTTATGAAGTTTCTTTATTTGATGAATAAATAATGAAGAATAAAATAGGAGTAAAAAATGCATGAATAATGAATAAAAGAATTGGGTTTTTATTCCATTTTGGCCCTTATCTCCCCCTACTTTATTCCTTGTCGACCATTTCAATTCTTGACTTTCCTTTTTCTCTTCTTCTCTTTTGTCTACAATTTTGACATTAAAACAGTATTATCTACACAATAAGTGTAATAAATGATGGATGTTATTTTGTACAAATTAATGCTATTTACATGCATTAGCTTGGGTTTTTAAGGCCAAAATGATAGAATAAAGGTGATGGAATGGAGATTCATCACCCCCTATACTTGCCTTTGCTAGTCCCTAGCAAACACTTATACAATAAGTAAAAAAGAATAAAGAAGAAAAGAAAAAGAAAGAATGAATAGAATTGCTTTCAGTTGTAAAACTTATCCTTACAAAATCAAACTTTGGAGCTCAGGTTAGACCTTGATGTGAGAATGTGTGTGGAACCTGGTTGGGAACCAAATTTAAAACACAACATCCTTCGAGAGTCACAGAACTCGGTTCAACCCACCTTAATCGCCAGGTCAGAACTAGCCTACATTATACGCAAACCCTTATGACTATGAAGCTGACTTGTACAGTGTAAGTGATAGTGGCTCCCCCAACTGAAATGGCAAATGAACTGACTTCTCCAGAATGACAACCCAATGATTCCCCAATCCAGCACTCAGTCCTCGAGGAGCAGGGTATTCCCTTCTAAGTTCAAGTGGCATCCAACTCAAGAGGAGGAGGTGAAGAAAAGAATGGATGGTAGCCAGTGTAGCTACCTATCTTGGGATGCCTGCCAGTGTAGTCAAGTCATCCACTTCAAGCTCACATGGTATAACTTTGATGCTCAGGCTTGCTTATTTTCTATACAACATATACACATACTCCAGCAGGCATGTTATTTTTATTTTCAAGCTTGTCCCACTTTTTGGGGTTTTTCTAACATACCATTCACAACAGCATTTACATAAGGAGGTTTTCCTCTTGAGCCAGAAGACTATCCCTCTTTTGAAGCTTTATTGCAACCCACACTCTCCTATCGTTATACTACATTGGAACCGGACCAGGTTGGGATGCACTTCCCTCCCTAGATGAGGAAGAATGTTTCCACCCGTGTGCATCTCAGACTGACAAATCCAACCCCCTCACCACTCCAACTGAGTTGAGCCAAGTGAAAGGTGCAAGTGTCCAAGTTAGGTCACGACCAACAAGAGTCATACGTCCGTCTCGAAAAGTTCTAGTTAGTCAGTTGATGGCTTGAACCCATCCCTGAATCTCAAAGAAATAAGTCCTATTTGACCTGAAGTACCTTAAACCTAGTTCCCCTAAGGTTCCAGTGCAATTAGGTGCAGTAAGGTCCAAGTAAGCTCCAATCTTCGACTTTATTGGACTTGTTCAATCATCAAGCTTAATCAAAAAATATGAATGCTATGCAAATGCTATGTACAATGATGCAAAGAATGATGCAATTTTTCAAAGAATTTGAAATCAAAAAGAATTTTTACACAAAGAATTTTGCAAATAAAAAGAATTTCAACACAAAGTATAAAATATGTACAGCTATTTACACGGGCATGCTTCTTTTTATTTATTTACAAGAATTAAGAATTTACATGATTTATATATTTAATTTTATATTTTATTTAGGTATTTATGTACAAGTGTTAAAGAATTTTTTGTTTATTTATATATTCATTTTCATTTAATAATGCATTTATTCCTCAAATTTATTTGAAAACAATTTTGAAAACTATAGTACACAATAATTTTTGCAGACATTTTCAAACATTTGAAAGCTATTATGCAAAGATTTTTCAAACAATATTTACATTTTTTTCAAAATATTTTTACAAAAAATTTCAAAATCACTTGCAAATAGGTTTTCAAATCCTTTATTTCACACAAAGAAAAAAAATTACAATTCAAAATATTTTTACAAAGGTTGAAAATATTTCACAAAAAAGTTTTCCAAACGGGTCACACCATTTTTCAAATCATTTTGCAAAAACATTTTTAACCTGATTTATTAATCATCATATACTAAAAGAATGGGTACATATCTTTACATGGATATATATTTTATGTATAGAAGAGTTTTGGTTCTTAAAGGATTTGCGAGGGATTATTACTCACTTTTATACATTTGTAAAGATTTTTGATTATAGTGTGTACGCTCCTCAAACTTATTTGAAAATCATTTTTGCAATAGTTTTGAAAACTTTAGTCCAACATAATTTTCACAAATAGTTTTGCAAACATTTACACATATTTGAAAATCATTTTGCAAAGATTTTTCAAACAGTATATATAGATTATTCAAGATATTTTTGCAACCATTTTCCCAACCATTTGCAAATCGCTTTTCAAACTTTTTTATTTCACACAAAGAAAAAAAAATTGCAAACAAAAAATATTTGCAAAGTTTGAACACTTTTTACAAAATATTTTCCAAACAGCTTTCAGAAGATTTTTAAAAAGAGTTTCAAACTATTTTTCAAACATTTTACAAAAAACATTTTTGCCTTATTTAGTAATCAGAATGTACAAAAAGAGTCTGAGGAGCTACAAACATCTTTTATTAGAATATTGTAATGAATTTTAACATTATTTTTAGCCATAGGTATTATTCAAAATACAAAAGTATGATTTATGGATTAAAGTATATACATAGTATATACGACCCCCCTATACTTATCTCAAGCTATGTCCTCATAGATCAAAGAGAAAAAGAGAAGACATAACTCGAACTGAGTATAGAAAAATCTAAAAAAATGAAGGAATGAGGAGACAAATAAATGAACAGGAAGTTGACCGTCCCCCTATACTTAGGATCAAATAATCCTAAGTATAGAAGTTTGTACACAAGGCAGGGATGGTCAAGGGTGAGAACGAACAGATCGTACTCAGGTTGTCTCTCGCTATACTTAGGGTAAGATATCCCTAAGTATGGACAAGAAGAGGAGACAATGGAGAGGATCAACGAATTAAAGGACTCTGGGTGCTCACCCCCCTATACTTAGGACAAAGTACATCCTAAGCATAGAAGACTGACAAAAAGGGGAGACACCTTTTTGGTAGAAAAAGAAGATAGAAAAGGAAAAGAAGAAAAGAAAAGAAATTAGAGGAAAAGTTTTTGAGGTGCACTGTCTGAATCTTTTAATGCTGCCCATGTCGCGGATGTATCTTCAGAGCGCAGAACCTAGATTGAGTCGACAACAACCAAGAAAGTATCAGGTTCAAGGTAGTGCTTCAATAGTTGACCGTTGACGACGAATGGTTGTGCATCAAGAGACAATTGTGATATCGCAATACTTCCATTGTCACACACTTCACGAACTTGAAATGACCCTGTCCATTTGTTTTTTAATTTGCCCGGGAATATCTTCAACTTTGCATCAAATAACCACACTTTCTGCCCAACTTCGAAGGTCTTTCGTCTGATGTGTCGGTCATGCCTGCATTTCACCTTCTCCTTGTATATCAATGTGTTATCGTATGCATAGTCTTGGATCTTTTCCCTTAGAATTCTTGTTGTTGACTTTCCTGAGACCGAATCTTCGGAATCCCAAATCGCAAAATGATATTCTCTCTTAGAAATCGGCATATTGTCCGGCTGTCTGCATCTCGAGCGGGGATAGCTTCAATCCAACGACTCACATAGTTGACAGCGAGGAGGATGTGCTTATATCCCTGACAGTTAGGGAAGGGCCCCATGAAATCTATGCCCCAAGCATCGAAGACATCTGCTATCTGAATAATCTTCAGGGGCATTGAGTCTTTCGCTGTGAGTGTGCCCTTCAATCTCTGACAGTCAGTGCATCGTTTGACGAAGGTTGCTGCATCCTTGAATAGTGTGGGCCACCAGAAGCCACATTGAAGTACTTTTGCTGCCATCCTATCTCCAGAGTGGTGTCCACCAGATTCGAGCGAGTGACAATGCTCGAGGACACTATGATGCTCCCCTTGAGGAATGCACCTACGCCAAATGCAATCTGCTCCTTCCTTGAATAAGAAAGGATCTTCCCATTGGTAGAAATGGATTATCGACAAGAATTTGTCCTTCTGAATTTTCGTCCAATCCGGTGGTACTACCCTCGAAATGAGGTAGTTGATATTATCATCATACCAAGGGAGTGAATCCACATCCAAAATCCACTCATCAGGAAAGGTTTCTGTGATGGGTGCATTGTTCAATGGAGGCTCTTGATGCTCAATTCTAGAGAGATGATCTGTTACCACATTCTGAACTCTAGGCTTGTACTTGATTTGCAAATCAAATTCTTGGAGGAGAAAGATCCATCTGATCAGTCTGGGCTTAGCATCCTTCTTCTGCTATAAATATTTGATAGTAGAGTGGTCTGTGAAGATGGTAACCTTCGATCCAAGCAAATAAGATCTGAACTTTTCTAGGACGAATACCACAACCATCAACTCTTTTTCTGTCACAGTGTAATTTCTTTGAGCTTCATCTAATGTTTTGCCGGCGTAATGAATGGCATAGGGCACCTTGTCTTTCCTCTATCCTAAAACAACTCCAACTGCAAAGTCTTATGCATCTGTCATGATCTCAAAAGGAAGAGACCAATCTGGCGGATGTAGGATTGGAGCTTGAGTGATAAGATCCTTCAGCTGATTGAAAGAAAAGAGAACTTGCCGATCAACATTGAACTTAGTCTCCTTGCATAAAAGTTCTATAAGAGGTCGGGCAATGCGGCTGAAATCTCGGATGAACCTTCTATAGAATCCCACATGCCCCAGGAATGACCTCACATTCTTTACTGTCTGAGGTGGCTCAAGATTGTAAATCACATCCACCTTTACCGGGTCAACTTCCATGCCATGTTTGGAAACGACGTGACCCATCACAATTCCCTCTGTGACCATGAAGTGACTCTTTTCCTATGATATCAACAAATTGACTTCACGGCATTTCTGAAGTACTCTGTCTAGGTGATCAAGACAAGAATTGAAAATATCACCATAGACGGAGAAGTCGTCCATAAACACCTCAAGAAAACTGCCCACCATCTCGGTGAAGACTGCAAGCATGCATCTCTGGAATGTCGCTATTGCGTTGCACAATCCAAAGGGAATTCTTCTGAAAGCATAAGTACCGAACGGGCAAGTGAAGGTGGTCTTCTCTTGGTCCTCAGGGGTGATTGCCACTTGGTTGTACCTGGAGTACCCATCCAGAAAGCAGAAAAACTCCTTGCCGGCTAGTCTTTCCAAAACCTGATCAATGAATGGCAAGGGGAAGTGGTCCTTCTTTATTGCTGCATTAAGACGGTAGTAATCAACACATACACACCATGATGTCAGTACCCGAGTAGATATCTCCTCTCCCCTTTCATTTGTAACCACAATAAGCCCCGACTTCTTTGGAACTACGTGCAAGGGGCTCACCCATTTTGAGTTGGAGATGGGGTAAATGAAGCCTGCGTCACACTATTTCATGATTTCTTTCATGATGATGTCCCGGAGATTTGGATTCGGTCTTCTTTGGAATTCGCGGGATGGTTTGGCATCTTCTTCCAGGTAAATATGGTGCGCACACAATACCAGATTTACCCCGCGGAGATCTGATACATGCCAACCAAGTGCCTTGCAGTTCTTTCCTAAAACCTTGAGGAGTCGAGATTCTTGCTCTGGAGTTAGCCTGCTGCTGATGATGACCGGGTACATGTTTTCTTCACCCGCAAGGAAAGCATACCTCAGGCCTGCTGGAAGTGGCTTGAGTTCTGGTTCCGACCTGGCCAACTTGTTCATCACTTTGGAGACTGTACTGGTGGTAGGATGTGTTGCTTGAACTTTGGCAGAGCTACCGCCCTCAGTACTTTGCTGAGATTCCGATAATGTGCCGAACAGTTCTGCACTAGGCTCATCACGTTCGGGCTGGAGTGAAGCATTAAGATCAAAAAGGTGCATCAACACATTGGATTCTGTCTCTCAAATATCATCGGAGCATGTGTCGGTTGTGCTTTCCGAGTCCTCCCCTAGAGAGAGGATTTCTTTGGTCTATGGATCATCCAAAGAAAGTGGCGTATCTCTGATTTCTGCAATAAAGTCACAGTCTACTGTACGGCTCTCATCAGTTACGACTTTCAGCTCGCTGATCATGTCTATAGTGAAGTGATATTGCCAGACCCATAATCAACCACGGCTTCTGAGGTGTGCAAGAATGGCTGGCCAAGGATGATAGGGGTCTGGAGTAAGGGTGCGAGGGAATCCATATCAAGGACTACAAAGTCAGCTGAGAACTGCATTTCCCGCACCTTTACTACAATGTTTTCCAAAAGACCTCTAGGTCGCTTGATGGATCGGTCAGCGAACTGAAGGATCATTCGTGTCTGCTTGAGCGGACCTAGTCCAAATTCTTGCAGTAGTGACGATGGCAGAAGGTTGATGGAAGACCCGCTATCTAGGAGAGTGCGCTCGAAGACATGATCAAAAATCTTGCAACTGATTAGAGGTGCTTCTTGGTCCTGCTTCGTCTGTGGGAGATTGGTGATGGCTGCTACAGTGGCCATGGTGAGAACGTGCTTCTCAACCTGTTTACGTCGGTTCTTTCGTGCTGGACGATGCTTGCTTGTACATGCTTCTTTCCAACCTTTCTTCACAGCTGACATGTACTCCATGGCCTTCATCAGAGGAATCTCAACAGTCAAGTTATTAATGATATCCACAACTCCAGGATCAGATAATGCACTTTTTCTTTTTGTATTTTTTGGGTTTTTCTATTGCATCAGGAAAAGGAATATGTACATCGCTGGTTTGGTATCAGAGCCCGGTTACTCCAGTAATTTATTTAGTAATCTACAACTATGAGTGGTATTCAAAAACTAAGGTTGTATTAAGATCCTTTGATCTTAATAATTGACTGCAGTACCATTCACAAGTCATTGTAACTTATGTACATCATGCTAAGACATATAGGATCTGACCTTTGACCTTCGTTCATCACAGGATCATAGCAGACCAAGACGTGTCTAGACAATTAGCGGCTATGACGACAATGCTCCAAGACATGGGGCAAAGGCAGCAAGCATTGGAGGAGAGGCTCAATGCACAAGCTGAGAGACCCGAGTCATCTAAGCCTGCGGATGGTAGGATTGAAGGTTCTATCCATCTTTTTGAGGAAGAATCTAGTTACCATCCTTCAACTGAGTCTGCTCCTACTCCATCTGAAGGAGCAATGGAGAAGGCCCTTCTTAGACACTAAACATTATTGGACAATTACCGAAAGGGAAGGATTCCTCGATTTAAAGGCATAGAGACACCTATTGAGGCAGAACTATGGCTTGATGACGTTAGTAGGATGTTGGGAATAATACACGCACCAGCAGATACTTGGGTGCACTTCGTTGATTACTCCCTAGCAGACTATGCAAGATGATGATGGAGAGCCATTTCTAAGAAATTAGTAGATCCTGTTCCATGGGATGTTTTTGAAGAAAGGTTCCGAGCTCACTTCTGTCCCTCCCATTGGGAAGAATTGAAGAGGAGGGAGTTGGCATCTTTGACCCAAGGATTCAAGAATGTACGAGATTATCATATTCACTTTATGGAGCCGCTACGTTACTACCCATCTTTAGAAGCTTCACCACAAG
This sequence comes from Ottelia alismoides, assembly GCA_037367405.1. NCBI lineage: Eukaryota > Viridiplantae > Streptophyta > Magnoliopsida > Alismatales > Hydrocharitaceae > Ottelia > Ottelia alismoides. Next base: position 992,340 of record JAZKJV010002186.1, on the reverse strand, counting down.
AGTATCTTACCAAATTTTTTAGCGGTCTTTAGGGAGATTTGAGAGGGAAGCTTGCAGGTTTTAGAGCCACCACTGTAGATGAAGCCATGGACATCACCTTTTGTATTGAGATGGAGAGGGATGAAAACCACTAAAGAAGAAGCTTCCACTTTACTGGTGGACCATCCAAACGTAAGGTGAATTATAACCGAAGAGACTATCATTATCATCCAACTGATTCTAGTAGAAGCCCACCAGACCTTGGGTCAGGAATTATCAAGAAGAGGGGATTTATCTAGACCTCCACTATACCCTCGTAACTCAGCACCAGGAACTAGTACCTCTGTGGTTGGGTCTTCAGCTCTGTCATGAATACGTGCATGTTATCACTGTCATCAAGAAGGTCACATTAGGAATGACTGTCCGCAGTTGAGACGTTCATGGTTTAAATCAACTCCAATTAACAATATAACATCCACCCCGAGCAATGGAGCAATATGCGGAGGAAGGCATGGTAGAGGTCGTAGCTCACAAGGAGCATCTCCTACACAACAACCACCACAAAGTGTTGCCGGTTCTAATTTGCATATTCCTAATGGCTAGCTCAATGCAATCACTGAAGAACAAGCCTACAATTCACGCATAGTCATACGGGGTACCGTTACTATTCATGGCTTTTCAGTACATGCCTTATTTGATTCTGGTGCTTCACATTCATTTATTACTCGACGGTTAGTACCCACTTTGGGTAAGATACCAGTAGAAGTACAACAGTCCTATCTGATCAAGGGATCAAGAGGACAAGTATTTATAATCCGAGAAATCCTGGATAATTGTATAGTACTGATAGCGGGACATCAGTTACCTGTTTCATTACTATTAATCGAAATGGAGGACTTTTATCTTATCTTAGGGATGGATTGGCTAGAAAGGCATCATGCATATCTTGATCGTTTTCAGAAGACAGTAACGTTTCACCTACCTAACTCAATAGAGTTCCAGTTCATTGGAAAGACATCCAATGATAATATCGAATATATCTCTACTTTGAAGGCACAACAATTGTTAGAGCAAGGGTACCAAGGTTATTTAGCCTATGTAACCACTACATCAGGGTTAGACAGAATTATGGAAGATATACCTATAGTGTGCGAGTTTCCTGATGTATTTCCAGAGGAACTACCTGGATTACCACATGAGCGAGAGATTGAATTTGAAATCTCTCTCATACCTGATACTCAGCTTATCTCTATCCCTCTGTATAAGATGGCACCAACTGAGTTACGAGAGTTAAAGGTACAGTTGCAAGAACTATTTAATAAAGGATTCATTCGTCCTAGTACTTCACCATGGGGTGCACCTGTCTTATTTGTCAAGAAAAAGGATGGGTCAATGCAGTTATGCATTGACTGTAGATAACTAAACAAGAAGACCGTAAAGAACAAGTATCCTCTGCCAAGAATAGATGATCTCTTTGATCAGTTACATGGTTAAACTGTATATTCCAAGATTGATTTAAGATTTGGATACCATTAGTTGAAAATTAAAGATAAAAATATTCCCAAGACAGCCTTTCGAACTAGATACGGGCATTATGAATTCTTAGTTATGCCTTTTGGACTGACAAATGCCCAGCAGCCTTCATAGATCTCATGAATAGAGTATTCAAGGAGTTCTTAGATCACTTTGTAGTAGTCTTTATTGATGATGTGCTTATTTACTCCAAGGATAAGTATCTGCATAAACACCATCTCAAGCAGGCACTTGAAACTCTAAGAAAGAGCAAACTGTATGCTAAATATAGCAAATGTCACTTCTGGTTGACTGAAGTATACTTCTAGGTCATGTTATTTTAGAGGCAGGTATATCAGTTGATCCTGTAAAGTTTAGTGCGGTGATAAGTTGAGAATGCCCGAAGACTCTCACAGAAATACGATCTTTTCTGGTTTTCGCTGGCTATTATAGAAGATTTGTGAAGGACTTTTCACTTATAGCATTGCCAATGATCGGGCTGACTCAGAAGGAAGTCCCATTCATATGGTGTGATGCATGTGAAACTAGTTTTCAGACACTGAAAGAATGCCTAACATCTGCACCTATCCTTACTCTACCCTCTGGAACTAAAGGATTTACAGTGTACACTGACACATTTAAAGAAGGAGTTGGGGCAGTTCTTATGCAACATGGTAAGGTAGTTACGTATGCATCACGATAACTCAGGACACATGAGAAGAACTACCCAACACATGACATTGAATTAGCTGCCATAGTTTTTGCTTTAAAGATATGGAGACACTACCTGTATGGTATTACTTTTGAAATCTTCACTGATCATAAAAGCTTGAAATATCTGTTTGATCAAAAGGAGATCAATATGAGATAGAGACGGTGGCTAGAGTTGTTGAAAGATTATGATTGCACTATCTCCTACTACCTTGGTAAGGGGAACGTCATAGCAGATGCCCTTAGCAGAAGAACTTATTCACCTGGGTTAGTGAGTGCTATCCAATTCTGGGGTTTACTATCAAAGTTAAGTGAATGGAAACCGTTTGATAGTAGTGCTGATATTATAACTATTCCTCACCGATACAAACCAGAGATCTGGGATAGAATAAAGAAAGGACAGGAGGATGATCCAGTCCTTAAAGACTTGAGATGACAACTTGAGAAGAATGAGATAGAGGGATTCCACATACAAGATGGATTACTATCTAACCATCACAGAGCTTGTGTACTAGACACACCTGAACTGAGGAAAGACATCTTACGTGAAGCACATTGTTCTAGATTATCTATTCATCCAGGAATTACAAAAATATATAAGGATCTTCATTCATACTTTTGGTGGCCGGGAATGAAGAAAGATGTTGCTGAGTTTGTGAATTCATGTTTCACTTTCCAACAGGTAAAAGCTTCACACCAAAAGCCACCAGGATTGTTACAACCCCTTCCTATACCTGAGTGGAAATGGGAAAGCATTTCCATGGACTTCATTACTGGCTTACCTCAGACGACTGGTGGTAAAGATAGTATATGGGTTATAATAGATCGTCTGACCAAGGTAGCATACTTTATCCCAATAAGCTTACCTTCCACTCTAGACCAGCTTGATGAGTTATATATTACGCATGTGATCCATCTCCATGGTATCCCAAAGGAAATAGTTTCTGATCGAGATTTACGATTCACCTCACACTATTGGGAGAACTTCATGAAAGCCTTAGGCACACAACTATGCTTGAGCACATCATATCATCCACAAACAGATGGTCAATCAGAACGTACGATTCAGACTTTAGAGGATATGTTACGAGCATATGCTTTAGAATAGAAAGGATCATGGTTGAAACATTTGCCTCTTGCAGAATTCACCTATAACAATAGTTACCATACAAGTATTGGCATGGCATCATTTGAAGCACTATATGGACGTAGGTGTACTACTCCTTTGTGTTAGTAAGAGGTCGGGATAAAGAACCTTTATGATTCAGATAGACTACAAGAGACACAGGAAGCTGTAGAACTTGCTCGAAAAAGACTATTGACTGCTCAGAGTCGCCAGAAAAGCTATAGTGATACCAGGTGAAGAGACCTTGAATTTGAGGTAGGTGACTTTGTATTTCTCAAAGTATCACCTATGAAGTGTGTTCAGAGGTTTGTCTTGCGTGGGAAGTTAGCACCCAGGTTCGTGGGTCCCTTTGAAATTATTCAACGGATTGGAAAAGTCGCCTATAGACTTGCACTTCCTCCACATCTTTCGGCATTACATGATGTTTTTGATGTATCAAATCTGAGAAAGTACATTAGGGATCCAAAGCATAAGATAAGTTATGATGATTTACATGTTGAGACAGACTTGACATACCAAGAAATACCTGTGGAAATATTAGATAGAAATATCAAGAAGTTGAGGAATAAAGAGGTGCCTCTAGTTAAAGTATTGTGGCAGAACCAAGAGTTTGAAGAAGCCACATAGGAACCTGAGGCAGAAATGATAGAGAAATACCTGTATTTGTTTGAGTGATAACACTATGTGTTGTATATCTTCTTTATAAATGAAATGGCATTCATTCTCTTTAAAGATGTTATGGTTTCAATCCTCTTTAAGGTTGTTATGCCATCGTTATAAGTCTCAAGGACAAGACTTCATTTAAGGTTGTTATAATTGTAAAGACTTGAACTTGGCATTTCTCAGATCCTATATAATAAGCTCTGGCTCGTCAAGAGGAAACCAACGGAATTCGTTTCATGTGAATCGGACTTCGTTTCGATTTGTTATGATTTTCAGAAGAAAGAGAAGTAAGGAGGTTTAAGATGTCATTAAACCTTAGTGACGTCATTAAGATTGATTAATCATGATTAAGGAAACTAATGACGGATTGAAAACCACTAATGACCATTAGCGAACACTAATTAATAATTAGCGAAAGATAAGCCTAAGCTGTGAAAGTTAAATCGTGATTAGTGAAAGTTAATCATGATTAGCATTGATTAAGCGTCATTAGCGAATCTAGAATCCTCTGGAATGTTCTAACTTAAGCCCTAAGTTTCGGATAAGTTTTGGCTAAAACCATGGGCCAAAATCATGGGCCGCTAACCACGGTTAAGGTCTAAACCACGGTTTTCTAACCGTGGTTAGTGGTTTTCTGGAGCCTATAAATACCCTCTACCCATTCATTCTCTACGACTTCCATTACCACCACCACCCCTATGGCTAGGGTCAAGAGGACGGGAGTAGGAGTAGGAGGCGAGGAAGGAGCGCCAGAGAAGCGCTGCCGGGAGAACGAGGAGGAGGAAGGTACGATCCTCTCTTAGTTTGCTTCGTGAGTTAGGTCTTCGATTCATGTTCAGATCCCTTTCTGTTTTCCTTTCGGTGATTTTATAAGGGGAAACTCTACCGAAATTTTCCTAAAAATATCACCCCATTTAAGGGAAAATTCTGCCGAAATTTTCTTAGAAATATCACCCCGTATAAGGGGAAACTCTGTCGAAATTTTCCTAGAAATATCATCCCCTATAAGGGGAAGCTCTGCTGAAATTTCAAGAGAAAATATGTTCTTCGCGTTCTTCATGTTCTTCGTGTGTTCTTCGCGTTCTTTGTGTTCTTCATTTGTTCTTCACGTTCTTGGCACGTTCTTAGCATTTTTGATACGAAAATGAAATTCGATCGTTTAGGAGCTATAAATCATCCTTTTGAAAAAGAATCGCAATAAAGCACTACATACAAGAGAAAGAGCTTGATTAGGTAACAAAATCCTTCATTTTTGCTGTTGGGTTTTCATATAAGATCGTTGAGATTTCTATATTTATGCTCCTTACTACTAGAAACCCTAATTTGGCTATTTTTGAGAAAGTGTGAAAAGTTGCTTTGTGATTTCAACTAAAATAAGGTCTAAGCATCGAATGGATGCCGTGATTTGGAAAGTTAGGGTTTGGAAGTTAAAAAGAGCATAAATATGAGTATATAAATACATGAATTAATATACGTGTAAGTCTATATCAGTATTTATGGTTATGCTAATCTAAGGCTTAACGTAGGAATTACATCATGGGAATTGATGTGTTTTGAGTTGGATCCTGAAAAGGATCGTGTGTCACGTTAAGGATGACTGGGAGTAGAACTACATGCCGGACATGCAACCTATAGGTTTGTCAGAAGGAACCCGTATTGACGTTTCCCTACCTAGGTGGTACACGGTTGCCCTGTTATGATAAGTGCGCATGAAATGAATGAGTTGCAACGCTTGGTACCGGGAGCCAATATATTCAGGTTTAATGACGGAAGATGTGGCCGTGTCATGTGGAGGCACGGGTGGTTCAATAGCGGCTGGGTCACGATAACATGTATTTAAAGCCGCTAGGTTATATGATTAAATGTTAGCCAGAGGTTTAAGAAACCGAGTCCTCGAGGACGGTGTGCTCCTTTGTTTGTCAGGCTGAGGGCTTGAGACCCTGGATAATAAAAGAAAAGGATATTGTCATGGTAGTATTGGAGGATTGGTTGAGGCAACGTACGGCGGCATAAGCTTACCAGGTCAACGCAATCTCCAATCCGGAAGTGTCCACAGCTTCAGAGTCCATATAGTGGTGAGGTAATTCCCTGGACTAATCCCTGCCATGGAATAAAAAGGAATAGGACTTAAATTAATTAGAAGGAATGAAACTTTCTGTGGTAACAAGTTTTGAAAAATTACACAATTTGTTTGCTTTTCTCTTCTTCGTTACTTAGCATTCGCTAATTGTTATCATATGATTTATGGAAAACCCAACAGGCGTCGGTGAGCCATCGCAAGGACTTTAGTATACATCTATCCAGACACAATAGCTTTACTTTGTAAGGTAGTAGTAATCTTTCTGTGTATTTCCTTCCAGCTGATGTACATATAAATGGTTGTAGTGGGACAATGAATCATGTGAACTGTATTTTGTGAATGGAAAAGTGTTGAAATACTTCCTTCTGAGTATTTTTATTTGCAGTCTATTTCTGAATGTTAGTTGTGATTGTTGAATAAATTATTGCGGAGTAACCAGATCCAGATATGGGAGGATCTGACGGCTCGAGAATCGGGGTCGTGACAGCTGGAATCCAAATTACAGTTCTTATTTACAATAACACCATCATCCACAAAATGTTGCACATCTGGACTACAAAAAGGAGTACAAGCTGGAAGCTGAGATGCTGGTGCTGGTGGACGAACAAAAAAGTGGGGCCTCCTCTTCGTTGACTGGCAAGGGATCGGCTGCTATTGGCGGCTCCTCCAAGGCTGACGCGGCTTCACTTCAGCGACGATCTTATTTTTGATCTTTTAGCTTTTGCTGATTTTTTGTGCTTTTTGTTGATGCAGATGGTGGTCCGTGACAGCTGGAATGGCTCCTCCTTCTTCTTCCTCACCCATCCCTGTAGCTGGCACGGTTGATGCAGAAGATGATGATTCACCTGAAGCTTTATTCTCCCCTTTGTTGGTGACAGGCGGAGGCAAGGCCCTACCGCTCCTGAGAGTTACAGAATTAGATAAAACAATAGTACAATCATCCGACTCTACATGCATAGATGGGACATCACATTCTACCTGCTCCTTCTTTTTGAAGCTATTGGGGTTAGCTTCGACCTGTGCTGGGATGGTAGTTTTAGTGGCGGTCAGGTCATCTAGTTTCCTGGTCATATCTGCTAGGCCTTTAATGAGCTGGACCAAGCAGTCTGGGGTCGGGTTCACGGGATTTGCCTTAGAAAAATCAGCGTGCACACCACGCTATTACTGTGGGTGCGGGAGCTGAGGCAATGACTGCTGGTGGTGCTGCGGTGGTGGAGGAAGTTGGAACTGATTGTAGGAGGGAGGAGGGTACTGCTGATACTGCTAAGGTGGTACAGCTGCATACTGATGGTATGGCAGTGGCTGTCGGTCCTGTGGCTGCTGGTAGTGTTGATTCTGCCTCCATTGGTTAGCATACTGAGGAGGATGGTGATATTGCAGTGACGACTGCGAGGACTACTTAAAACGACCACCCTACGGTTGGTGGTACTGCCTGTTGGCTTACTACTGGCCCTGTGGGTATCCAGTAGGACGAGCCAACTACGTATCGTTGCTCCATACCCCATTTACTTCTTGGATCAGGGGTGGTGGTGGGAATGCTGGATCCGACTGATTGAGGAAATCAAGTTGGTAAACAACCATTTGTTGTTGTGACTGGTCCTGGTCGAGTGTCTGCATGTAATACACTTGCTGAACTGCCGGTGGTTGCCGGCTCGACTGAAGCTGATGTGGCAGTGATGGATTGTCCTTCTTCTCAGTTGGAGCATCTGGAGATGGTGTTTCCGACTGGACAGAGTTGATGGTGCCTACCAGCAGCTCCAACTTCTTGGTGATCTGATCCAGTTTATCGAGATTTTGCATCCTCTTCTCGATCACAACGAGTTTCTCAAGGTCCTGTGATTTCTTCTCAATGATATCGACCTTCGAGAGATGACCCCCGATAATGCTAAGGTTAGAACTCTCATCTCTCTCCGTCTCTCGGGACACTGCCATGTGTACTTGCTTCTGGAGGATCTGGGGCTGCTTCTGATATGCCTTGGATGAAGAGAGGGCGGCCTCTCCCTCGACCATTTCCTCAAAGATCTGCTATATGACATCTTCATCTTTGTTAAAATGTAAGCCCCCCACATGCTGCGTCAACGAGTCTTTGACTTTCTACATTCAGACCCCCAAAGAAGTGTTGGACCAAGCCGGTCCTTGGAATCTCATGGTGAGGGCATTTCTCCTATAGATATGTGAATCTCTCCTAAGCTTCATGTATACTCTCATGTGCACCCTGAGAGAAATTGCTGATTCGGGCTTGCATCTGATTGAGCCGATCGAGAGGGTAGAACTTGTGTAAGAATACAGATTTCAGCTCCTCCCAAGTCGTCACAACCTTCCCCAGATGATTGACCCAGTAGAGGGCCTTGTCCTGTAGACTGAATGGGAACGCCATCATCTTCACTATATCCAGAGGGACATTGGGGTAATGAGTAGTACGACATATGCGTGAGAATTGCTGTAGATGAATGCACGACTCTTCACTAGTGTTCCCGTGGGAAGAGGGAAGAAGAGAAAGGAACTGAGGCTCCAACTCAAAGTGAGCATGCATCGGTGGAATACGGATCCACTCGGCCATCTGGCTATCTTCAGGGTTGTGGGTCTCTTTCAACGTCAGTTTCGGCCTTCCTTGTTCAGGTTCTTCTTCATCTGGGTTATCACAGGGTCCACCACCTCCTCCTCCTTGTCTGCCTCCTCCTCCTTCAGGTCTGTTCATTACATCATTCAGCATTTCCTGGAATGCAGTCTGTGCGAGGGCTTGCTCTGTCAGCTGCTGCTGGATAGCTTGGATAGATGCTAACAACTGTGCATTGACCTGATATTGATCAGGCATCTGTCCTTGCTCTGGCTAAGGGGGTAACTGACCTTTTCCCTTTCCTTGAGGAGCCATCTCAGGGTATGAATATGAGGAGATGAATTCTGGATTGGGATCTAGGGCTTGATTTGTCTTCTATCTGCAAGATGAGAGAATCCCAATTAGACCACTTGCAATCGAATCCCGGCTGCCATGTCGAATATGGAATTGAAGTCAATTCCAGAGTATTGTGAATGAAAAAGGATATGGACTGTAAACAACTTTCATTCACAACAGCGAAAGTGGGATAAGAATGGTCTCGGTTTATTGGATGGTCAAGAGGATGGGTAGAAGACGAGGAGTTTGGAGATCGACCTACAAGGTCCAGATCAGGTTCTCGGGAATTGCCTCGAATTATTGGCGAGGTCGAGTTCATGGATCGATGTAGGTGTCGGTGGGATCCTGACTAAACCATCCATGGACCGCCCTTGCGAAGCAAGAGAGAAATAGATATCGGAAGAAAGATACAATGGTCATTGAGGAACAAATCAGAATGCAAAACAATAGAAAGGCTCGAACTGAGCGGGGGTCAAATGGAGAAACACACGACAAAATTTTGTGCAAGCACATGGGACTTGATCTTTGAATCTTAATTTAGATCCATACAAATATAATACAAAATCGGGTTCACCAACTCACGCCATGTGAAGCTGTGAAGGTTCGGCTACTTATTTTCTTTTCAGTTTTAGAGTTGTTATTTCAGGCATATCTTATAACAAATCCTTAGCACGCTAACCCTATAAGAGAGAGAGTACTGCCAGAAAAGCATCCCGTACTTGTCCTCCTCCTTTGTAACCTGTAGTCTGCACTTTTTGAGGTCCTTGCAACCCTTCCTAGATCCCTATTCAGCCAAACAAAGAGAGAGAGAGGAAACCGATAGGCGAAACCAACACTTCGGTTCTCACTCGGAATGGAATCACTTGTGAGCGTACAAGAACCTACTCGGACGCAAACCGATAAGACAGACACCCCCGTGAAGGCGTGGCCTATGCTCAGTACTTCATACCATGTCGATGTTCCATACAAGGTGGGAACACCATCGTTGACAAGGCCCTACTCGCTCACGTACGATAGAAGCGTCATTACTTTGGAAATCCAAGCGATACACAAGGCAGTTATAGACTGGTATTTGGGCTCTATTCCTTATGGGACGTGCCTCGCTCATGGGAGGGTTTTGGTCCCCTTTGAAAGTACCTGAAAACAATGAGGGCTTTATGAACCCAGAACAATGATTGTCCATTACGCATTTTAATTAAGGTTAAAGTTTATTTAGCAGCCCCCTTTTTTAATTTTGGGTTTTCACTTTTTTTTGAGTCTGTTTTTATACAAGTGCCTAATGGTTTTTATAGATTTTCATTTAAGTCCTATGTGCTCAAAATCAAAGGGAGATAGCGGAAAAGCCATGCAAGTCAATTCAATGATGGAAATCTCACCATTGAACCTAATGATGCATGCTGAGTTAGAAGACTTACAATGCATCCCATCTCTCTCCATGTGGTATGCAAAATCGAATTTTTAAACCTATCTACATGGCGGTGTACAATCGACAAAATCACCCTAAATAGTAGCTGCTATTAATCGTGAAGAACCAATTGTTAGTTATTCAGAAATGAGACCAAGGACCGATCTCTGATGTCGATCGATGCCCACCACAACCGGTCCTGCACGCGCTGTATACAACGTCTAGCGGCATGCGGTCTCAGATCTGAATTACTAACATTATTAATTTGACTAGATCCATGTATAAGAGATTATAGGAACATGCATTCTTATTAAGGTGTGGACGTAGTTAGCGAGTCAAGCGGCCTAAATCTAGGGGCTCTATGCATACAAAACAAAGTAAAATAAGGTGGAAAGCTCAAAACAACAGGAAAACAAAATAAAGAAGGCGATAAAACACATAAAACTACGACGAGGCTTCCAGGTGAACAGACACCCGGGCACTGGACCTCGTTATGAAGAGTAGAGTCCAAGTTATATTACATGCAAAAATTCCCTCTCTCTCACCATAAAATTACAAAATTGATTTTTTTCTAAGCTAATTCCTCCTCCTGCTTCCTTGGTTCTCTCCAGCTGGTCAAAAAGAGAAGATCGGCCTCCTCCAAGCTTGGCCGCATCGGTCTCCTAGGAAACCGTCCTCGTGTGGCGGTCCCTCGCATCAAAGTTGCAAAAATATGGCATTAGAATTTTTAATCAAGTAATCAAACCAATGAATATTTACAACACCAATGAATATTTTCAACACCAATCAAAGAATTAATTGCGAATAAATTAATAAACATTCACAATAATGAATCATCAAATCAGATAAACCATTATACAAAAATGACTAGTAAAAATAGGCTATGCTCATTGCTCCCCGGCAATGGCACCGTCTGATAAAGAGGATCTCTTGAGGGTCTGCTAATCAAACTCAATTAGCATCGTTGAGGTGACCACTCAAGAAAACCCTACTTTAATCAGCAATTAACCCACAATATAATATCAAGGCAATGAAGAGCACAAGTGAGGTTAACATTTATTATCTCTACCATAAAATGCGTAGCAGTCAAGCATGTAGAGGTCGAACCATAGAGAGCAAAATGGGTAGCCTAAAGTTATTTGTGTACAACCGAGTCATTCATTCATATAGATCTTTTTGTGGGTTTTTAATTATATATATATATTTTATTTTTAGCTTTATATTTTTTTATTTTGATTTTTAGTTTTTTGATTTTGAATTTTCTTTTTATATTTTTATCTTTTTATATTTCTTTTTGATTGAAATATAATCTATACATATATTTATATGTTTAAATACACTATAAGGTATATATAGATACTTTATAGATAAAAATATGTAAAAATAGTCAAAATACGGTAAATAATATATTTTTATAATTTTCGTATTTTTTTATTTTTTATTTTCTGGAATTTTTGCCTATTTTTATGTATTTTTAAAGTCAAAATTATCCTATTAAGGGATTAATTAAATATCCGAAATTGATTTGGGTTTTAAAAATAGTAGATAAATCCTAAAATTACCCAAATTAATTTTATTATGTAAATAATAATATATAAATAATTGTAAAATAGAAAAACATTTTTTAGTATTTTTGTAGAATTTTTATATTTTTTGTTAGATTTTGGGGCTTTTTGATTTTTTTAATTTTCTTTTTCTTATTTTTAGATTTTTTTATTTTCTGGACTCTAAATATCAAAATATACCATATATAATTTTTTGGGAATTTTCAAAAGATTTTTATATTTTTTTGGTATTTTATAAATTAGATAGGGATTTTTAGTCTCCTTTTTAATTTTAATAAATAGATTAAATGCAAAAATGCTAAGCAGACACGGTTTGTGAAAATACAATGCATGGAGCATCTAATCCTATTTTTGTGGATTTTTAGGAGCAAGTTAGCTATTTTAAATAAATAGAGAAAAACGTCAAAAATACATGCCCTGACAGGGGCATAAGTGCAAATAAAATAAACATCATAGGGCTATGTGCAATTATACAAGAAATATACAACATGTTTAAGAATTTATGGGACTAATAAATACTTACAAAATCGCCAGGGTCATATATGCAAAATACCCATCACGTGGGACGACACGTGACGTAGCTTGGGAGGGACCAAAATGCAAATACGAAAAGTTCAGGGACCTCCAAGCAATTTTCGTAAAAATATATAACGTTAATTTCAATTTATTGGACTTTTTATAAATACACAACCCCACAAGGGTATACATGCAATTTTTCCAACTCACGTGGGGCGGCTCGTGAGGTGACGTGGACTAGACCCAAATGCAAATAAAATAAGTATAGGGGGTCATTTGCAAAAATGTCCATTTTATTTTAAACGGTGAACTTTTTTTACAGGACTAAATAATAAATACAAAAAAGCGGGGCGAAATATGCAATTTACCCCATTAAAGGAATTGGCCGACGGTCTGGATCTCTTCACTTGGACAGTGTCAACATCTCGTGCGTCAATGTCGGTTCACCGATTAGCGATGGAGATTCGATCCAAGGGAGGTACCAATGGTCGAGAAGTGGCTCCATCGGACGGTTTTGATCAAAATTGGGGGCGTCTTCTTCATCGGACGGCTCTGGGCTAGTCTGGAAGAACTGGAAAGAAGCTCGCCTGGGGCAATCTTTGATCGGTCGTAGCGGGCTCCTCCGACCTCCTCCATCGCCGCCGAGTGGCGCTATACATCCCTGGACGTCCCCCGCATCTGATGATGGTCTCCACGAGGCACCTGGAGCTCCGGCGGGGTCAGGCGACGCTGAGGAAGGAGACGAGCTCCAGTTGCCTGTTTTTCAGCAGAAATCGACCCTACGTGGGTCTTTTGGCCTCCAGACCTGCAGAAGCCTTTTGCGCAAGAAAATGGGGGTTCCGAGAGCCTTATTAGGGGTGGAATGGAGCGAAGTGAGGCGGGCGGAGGTGCTTCGGCGAACGGCGGAGTGGAGCACCTGGATCTCTGGATCCATGATGGATCTGGATGGAGCGAGATGCGTGGGATGATCGTGTGGTGATCAGGAATGAAATGGGCATGAAGGATACGACGCAGCGGGGCTGATGACGCACAGAGGAGCTCGCCGGAGCTCAACTCCGGCGAAGTACGGGCTGGAGTGATTAAGCTAATGTAAATGTCTAGGGATTAAACTAACTATTAGAAATAAAAGGTAGGAGCAAAATTAAACAAGATAAATAGAAAGATGCATCTCTTATACCTAGGCTAACCAGGGAGCAGGGTCGTCGGCGACGACGGCTGTGGGTGCACCCCCTTGCTCCTAGAGCTCGGCCAAGCATGGAAATTGATCCCCCTGTCACGAGGAACAATCCAAGGTGCTGAAGCAGGGCTCACAAGGCTTTAATGGTGATCGAATTTGAAGAAGGAGGCAGAGGGTTTTATTTATAGACTAAATCGAGCACCCTTAGTTACTGGGGAAAAACAACGATTGGTTGTATGTACACACGATTAGAAGGTATGGCATGTATGTACAATGATCAATGAGCATTTCGTATGAAGGGATCGAGGGCGATAGATGGATGTGGTGGTCGAGAAAAATGGCACAAAATCGGGGAAAAGACACGTCGAGTCAAATCAAGAGGCGGGGTTCAAGTTGACCGAGGTCAACGAACGAAGCGCCCTGATTGGGCCACCTAAGCCGCTAAACGAGAAAACAACACATTTTATTCGAAAATAATTAAGTTAAAATATTAAATGCTTTTATTAATTTTTGAGTATAAAATAAAAAATGTTTATTATTTTATGTAGCATTTTATTATGATTTTTATTTATTTTTTGTTTTATTTATTAGTAGTTAATTTTATTAGTGTATTTATAGGTATATTCATCTATGTTTTATACTTTTTTATTTTTATTTTGTATATTCTATAATATTATTTTATCCTATTATTTTATATATTTATAACTTATTTTTGTGAGTATAAATATATTTTATTGTATTTTTGTGATAGTATTTGCACACTTAAATAAATAGGTGAGTATATTATGTAGGTGTATTTATAGGCATTTTAAGGTATTTTATCTATGTTTTATATACATATTTTATTTTAAGGTATTTTGTTGAATTTTATTTTAGTTTTGTATTTTTAATAGTCTATATATAATATTTACATTATTATAAAAATATAAAGAGTAAAGAATGTGTTTTCCCTTTTGTTTTTATACAAGTACAATCTTAGGTATTTTATCTATGTTTTCTCATAGATTTATTTTATTTTATAATTCTCTTTTGGTTTTATTCTATTTTTAATATACATATATGTTATAAATAATATTTACAAAATTATAAAAATAAGAATTTGTAAAAATAATAAGGGGTGAATAAAATGAATATTTTAATCGGTGGAATGTACAATAAGGGCCCAAAATCTAACTTTCACATAGTAACTCCAAAAAATATAAAAACCACCACCATTAAATAGCTTGTGAAAAGTTATATACAATTAGAGGTGACTTTGATATATTTTGAGTTTTTATTTGAAAGATATGGGTCTGTGAAATTTGGTTTCTGGCTTTTTATACTGTGAATAGAATGAATATTATGTATTATTTTTGTACAAACTCAATTTTGTATTTTTATTTACATTATTATCTACAACTTTTATATATAAAGTTTCTTCATTCGATGAATAAATAATGAAGAATAAAATAAGAGTAAAAAATACATGAATAATGAATAAAAGAATTGTGTTTTATTCCATTTTGGCCCTTATCTCCCGTACTTTATTCCTTGCCGACAAATTCAATTCTTGACTTGGTCTCTGGGTTTAGGGGTATAAAATATTTTCAATATTTTATTCCTTTTTCTTTTCTTCTCTTTATTCTATAATTTTGGCATTAAGACAATATTATTTACACAATAAATGTAATAAATGGTGGATGTTATTTTGTACAAATTAATGCTATTTACATGCATTAGCTAGGGTTTTTAAGGCCAAAATGATATAATAAAGGTGATGAAGTGGAGATTCATCAATGAGCTCACTCAGAATTTGAGTGTCTTGAAGACGCAGATCGTGTGCCTTCTAGAGGCACAAACAACTTCTTTGCCACAATTTAGGTCACTTGATGATCAGGGGAGCAGATCTTCATAGCCACCCACCTCATACAGACAGGTTCACCATATCCAGGCGGAGCATATTTAGCCAGGCCCACTTAGAGTTTGACCCTCTTAAACAGAGCAGGACGATACTTCAGTTTGCATATAGATCTGCCAAGAGGCCGAAGGGGTTACTGAAGGACATTGTCGTCACCATTCAGAGCCTAAAATTCCATGTGGACTTTGTTGTGTTGGACATGGAGATCCCTGAATGCATGACCCCTGATCATATTTGGTCGACCTTTCCTGGCAATAACAAAGGCCGTGTAGGATCATGATAACGGAAAGGTATACTTTCACATCGAGGGTGAGAGTATACAAATAGAGACGATTGAGGAGCTGAGAGATGGAAAATTTAACTAGCTCTGAGTAGACGATATATTCAGAGCCAGACATCCACCACAAGCGTGACTTTGTGATTACATATGATGAGGCAGTTTGGGCAGATGAGGATTCACAACCTCTAGTCACATCTTCAGAGGCAGCAGATTTACAATTGACAGCTAACAAGAGTTCGGAGAGCGCACTTTTGGAGCAGGATACTACAGAGTCTGGTGATGCCGTTTCGGTTAGCGAAGCTGATTTCATTTCATGGCATTCTGATCCCTCCGATTCAGACACGAACTTTGATTGGTGGGAGTTTGGTGAGTACCTTTCGTGTTTGATTTCTATAGAGCCTACATCCAGGACGAAGATAGTACCAGTGCAGTTGATAGAGATACCAGTAGGGCCATCTTCGTTGAGTTCAGAGATGCATAGAGAGTTCTCACATTCAGATATGGTAGCTTTACGTAGACATTTCAGAGGTCGGATTTACTAGTTCCCACATGTCCAGAATTGAAGACCTTACCACAGAGCATGAATTACATATTCCTTGTAGGAGAGCCAGATATGTTTCCAGTCATTATCTCAACAGATTTGACTGATGACCAATAATCTTGTTTGATAGAAGTTCTTGAGAGGAACCACAAGGTGATAGGTTGGTCTGTAGCAAATCGCCAGGGGATAAGTCTGGCTCTGTTCTCCCACCACATCTATCTCGAGGATGATGCCAAGCCATCGCATGAGTTCCAACGCAGGATGAACCAGAATCTTTGAGAAGTGGTTATGAAGGAAATATCCAAGTGGTGGAGTACCGATTTTATCTACCCATATCCGACTTCGCGTGGGTTATTCCATTACATGTGGTATCCAAGAAGACGAGTATCACTATAGTTGTGAATGAGGATGGAGAGGAGATTGCTGCCTGTGTTCCCACTTCTTTGAGGACCCGTGTGGATTACAGACGATTGAATCATGACATCAAGAAGGATCACTTTTTTCTACCATTCATTGATCAGATTATTGAGAGATTAGTTGGGAAGAGTCATTATTATTTTCTTGACGGGTACTTGCAATATAATCACCTGGCCATTGCACCTGAAGAGCAGGATAAGATGGCAATCACATGTCCGTTTGGGACATATGCTTTTAGACGGATGCCCTTTGGACTAAGTAATGACCCAGATACAGCCCAAAGGTGCGTGCTTTCCATCTTTTCTGACATGGTCAGTGAATGTTTAGAGGTGTCCATGGATAATTTTTCGATCTACGGTGATGGGTTTGATGCTTATCTTTCTTGCCTAGACCGTGTGCTTCAGCGATACATCTAGGTCTACCTTGTCCTATCTTGGGAGAAGAGTCATTTTATGATGACTCAAGGGATGGTCCTTGGTCACATCATCTCCAACAGGGGAATGGAGATTGATCCGACCAAGGTGGATATCATCAAGAAGCTCACTCCACCGTCCAATCTAAGGCCGTTGCGATCTTTTCTAGGGCTTGTCGATTTCTACCGATGGTTCATTCTGGACTTCAGTCGAATTGCCTGACCACTTACTGATCTTCTCATGAAAGACACTGAGTTCCTTGTAGATGATAAGTGTCTTTTGTCATTTGAGACTCTCAAGAATCTGTTGTGTAGGCTCCTATCCTTCAGCCACCTGATTGGTCTCTCCTATTCGAGATCATGACGGATGCCCCAGTTTTTGCCGTCGGGACTGTTTTAGGACAGAGAAGGGATGGTTTGCCTTTCGCCATTCACTACGCTAGTAGGACTTTGGATTAGGGTGGAGCATGGGCCGGGCTTGGGCCGGGCCCAACCTAGCCGAGCCCAGGCCCATTTAGGAAACCAGGCCCACAGTCTGGGCCCAGGCCCGCTCATTTTTCAGAAACTGGGCCCAATCCCGAGCCTAGCCCAACTCATGATGGGTCGGGCCTAGGGTGGGCTGACCCATAAATCCGTGGGGAGGGAGGGAGGAAGAGGGAGGCGGTGGAGGGCGGGAGGGAGAGGGAGGAGGCATCACGTTGATGGTTGTCAGTTGGGGGTGGAGAAGGAAGGGAGGGAGAGGGAACACGAGGTGGTGCTGGCTCGCTGGGTGGTGAGTGAAGGAGGGAGAGGGAGGACAGGGTGGTGGTGGGCAGCGTTGAGTGGGGAGGGAGGGATGAAGAGGGAGGAGGCAATGCGACCCGAGGCACGATGCGAGGTGGAGGGGGGGGGGGGGGCGCAGGGGCACATCGGGAGGGAGGAGGCGGCGCGAAGTTTGACAGGGACAACAGGCGGCACTCGGAAGGGGAGGGGGGAGTCAGGGTCAGGTTTTGACTAGGAATTAAGACTTAAATTGGGCCCGCCCATGGGCTTCGGGTTCGGGCCCGTGCAAACCCGATCCTGGCCCGATTAGCTAGATGGGCCAAATTTGCGGCCCATGCCCGCCCATTAAGACAGTGGGCTCGAGCTTGGGTCGGGCTTGAGCGACCCAGGAAGCGGGTTGGGTCGGGCAGGCCGTGGCCCATGCTCCACCCTACTTTAGATGCCACTTAACGGAACTACACTATTACAGAGAAGGAGATGCTAGCAATAGTCTTTGCTTTGGACAAGTTCATATGTTACATTCTTGGATCTAGAGTGACAATATAAACTGATCACACTGCCATTCGGTACTTAATGGCTAAGAAGGATGCCAAGGCACGATTGACTAGATGGATCCTTCTACTCCAGGAGTTTGATATTGAGATTAAGAATAAGCATGGAGTTAAGAATGTGGTGCCAGATCACCTCTCCCGATTAGAGCATCTTGAGCATTCCGAGACAACCACACTTATTACTGAGACTTTACCAGACGAGGTGATTCTGGCTATCACCTCTCCCTTGGTATGCTGACATTGTGAACTATCTTTTGCCAAGAAAGTTCCACAAGGTTGGACTAGGTAGCGACTTGAGACTTCCCTCATGAAAGTCAAGTCGTACCATTGGGAGGATCCCACCCTTTACCATGAAGGAGGGGATAATGCCCAGCGTTGATATATTCCTCAGGAGGAGCACTACAACAACCTCACCTATTGCCACAAGCTTGAGGCATTGGGAAATCACTCAGGGAGAAGTACATCACAAAAGGTTCTCTATACTGGCCTCTGGTGGCTAACACTCTTCAAGGATTCAGATGAATTCATGAAGAGGTGTACTGACTGTCAGAGAATGGGTGGTTGTGATCATAGAGACATGATGTCTATGTAGTCGATTCACTTTTGTGATGTTTTTGTCGCATGTGGCATCGATTTTATGGGCACACTCTCGAATAGTCAAGGATTTGGATAATGTGAGTTGTTGGGTTGAGGCCATCCCCGCAGAGCTGTTGATGCGAGGACTATTTGCAGATTTCTAAGGAAGAATATCATATCATGGTTCTGAGTTCCTAGAGTTCTGAATTCTGAAAGGGGTACTCATTTCATCAACGACAAGGTAAGGGCCCTTACTAACAAGTTTAGCATAGACCATAGAGTTGCCACTCTATATCATCCACAGACGAATGGTCTTATTGAGGTTTCAAACCAGGAGATCAAGACGATATTGCATAAGGTTGTCCGCCCAAACCGAAAGGATTGGTCACAATTTTTGGACTCAGTCTTGTAGACCTATAGGACATCCTTCACGACTCCTTTGGGTACATCTCCATTTTGACTCGTTTATGGCTAGCCATGCCACTTACTTGTTGAGATCAAGCACAAGTCACTATGAACAATCACAAAGATATTATTAGATCCATAGAGTGTAGGAGATCATAGGAGAGTAGAGTTGGTAGCCCTGGAGGTGCTTACAGATACAACCTTTTCGAGTAGCATACAATATAAGGACAGAGTGAAGATATGACATGATTCACACATCAGCCATAAGCAGTTTGAGCCGAATCTGAGAGTATGGCTATTTGATGCACGTCTGAGATTGTTTCCAGGGAAATTGCAGAGCAATTAGAAAGGCCCATATTTGGTCAGAAAGGTGCACGACAACGATAGTATTGACATATCCAAGTTGTTTTCTGAGTCCACCTTTCGGATCAACGGTCAATGCATGAAGCCTTTTCTTGATCATGACATGTTGACCATTGATGTTACCCTGATTCATTTCGTATGAGATATGTTCTTTGATTCTCATCTTCTATGTCTCATACCTGATTTACACTTCCGTTCCGCCTCTTTGCATATCCTTTTTTCTATTTTATTCTTTCATTCTTCCATTTTGTTTAACACCCCAAGTCTCGCTTAGGATTCTTGCTATACTTAGGATGCACCTTATCCTAAGTACAGGGGGGAGTTGAACATGTGTTATTCATATTCCTTTTTGTTCTATTACCTCTGTTTTGTTGCATATACTTAGGGATATATGACCTTAAGTATGGGGGGGTGGTAATATCTATTTTCACTTCTTTGATTATTCCCTCGTTTGTCCCTCAATTGTTGATATTCTTTTCTATACTTAGGGATCTTTTACCCTAAGTATGGGGGGGGGCAAGTCGAGTCTTTGATTTCATGTACATTCTCTTCCTCAGTTTTCTCTGCTTGTATAGTTGTATAGTTTTCTATACTTGGGATTATTTGATTCTAAGCATAGAGGGGATCACCGACTTTTATTCATTTTATCTTTTTATTCTTTGAGTCATTGTAGTATAGGATTATTCACTTTTCTACACTTAGCACAAGTTATGTCTTCCTTTGTCGCTCTTTGATCACCATGAGGACACAGTTCGAACTAAGTAATATGGGGGGTGTTGTATATATTATATATACTTTAGTCATAACTCGTACTTTGGTGTTAATAATATGGATATTATTTATAAAATTGGAATAAAAATGTTTTCAAAAATGTTTGAAAAAATTATATTTTTTTGTAAAATGAATGGTAAACTATTTGTAAAAATGTTTGTAAAAACCTTTGTAAAATTATTGTTATACAAATTTTTGTAAAAATATTTGTAAAAATGCATTGTTTGTAAAATGTTTGTAAATTATTTTTGTATCAAAATTATGTATATTTTACAAATGTTTGTAAAATATTTGAAAATAAAATGTTTGCAAAAACCTTTTTAAAAAATGCTTGTAAAATGATTTGAAAAATAGTTTTTGAAAATATTTCTAATTATTTGTAAAATATTTTTAAAAATTTTGTAAAATGGTTTGTATTTTTTTAAAATATTTTGTAATGTGGGTTATAAATTATGGGTGTAGAAATTATTTTGTAAACTTGTAAAATCCATGTGTGTATAAAAGCTATAATTATTTGTATATTAAAATCATTATATATTATTTTGTATATAAAATCCTTTAATAAAATTTGCAGATAAAATCCACTTGTAAAACTTGTACATAAAACTTGTAAATATTCTCTTTGTAAAATCTTGTACAGATTGTGTATAGATCTTGTATAAAGTTTTTGTATAAAAATCTGTGTAAATATGCACAAGGTTTTGCAAATGTTTGTAAACACTTTCTTTATTTTCCTTCTTTTTTGTTCAAAATACCTAAAAATTTGAAAAATAAAAAATTCCATAAAAAAATGCATACTTTGAAAAAATCCCACAAAAGAAGTTTTTGCAAATACCTTTATTTGTATGTGCATATGCATTTTTAGAATCATTGTTGACATTTAAACTAGTCTGGAATAAAATTGAAGAATGGAGCTTGGTTAAAACCTTAATCCTTAACTTCAGAGGAACCTTATAGGATTTGGAGTTGAGATTTCAGGTCTAGCAACTTAATTCTTTGAGTCCACAAGGCTATGTTCACATGTCATCTTGATTGGTCTAAGTATAATATTTCGAGGCACGCATGACCCTTACAAACAATGGCTTGACTTGGACACACACTCTACATGTAGCTCTTCATGGATGAGGTGGTGAGGGGGTAGAATCCTTTGGCTTGGGGTAGCACACGAGCGTGTTACAATTACTGGAAACACTCATCCTCATCTATGGAGGGTAGTACGTCTCAACCTGGTCTAGTAGCATTGAGGTCTAACGACAGGATGTTGTAGGGTTGCAATACTGCTTCAAAAGAGGGACAGTCTACTGGCTCAAGAAGAAAAACTCCTTATGTACATGCTGTACATGTTGTATATAGTTTAAAAAAATACAAAAAATCCAAAAAAGAGAACATGCCTGATTGAAAATAAAGTGCCTGCCGCAGTGTATATAGTTGAATAAGCAAAGCTTATGTGATTCATTGTGTCATCTCATGGAATCTTGCAGGTGGAGACTTGGATACACTGGTCAAGCCTCACAGGATACATGGATACACTGAGCACTGTCTATTCTCTTCTTTCCCCCTCTTCTTGAGCTAGTTGTACCTGAACTTAGAAGGGAATACCCCACTCCTCGAAGAAAGAGTTGCTAGATCGAGGGACTAGAGTTACCTTGTTGAGAGAGGATGTTTCTTTGCCATTTCTGAGGTGGGGATCTATACTTCACTTACACTGTACAAGTAAAGATTCATAGTCATAAGAGTTTGCGTCTGTAGATATGTTCTGACTTGACTATTGAGGTTAGAATTGTGGAACTTAAGGGCTGTTGAGTCTTAAATCTGTTTCCCAATAAGGTTCCGCCAAACTAATAATCCAAAGGTTTGACCAAGCTCCATACTTTAATTTTATGAAGATAATTTTAATAATTAACATTAATTCTCCTTTCTTCCTTTTTCTTTTCTTTATATTTGTTTTCACTTCTTTATCAAATAAGTGTTTGCTAAGGGACTAGCAAAGGTAAAGTATAGGTGAATGATGAATCCATGATTCACATCCTTTAATATTTTATTTTAGCAGAAATCCCTATGTCAAATCAATATGAATATATATTAAATCCAATAAATTAGCAGTGTCATGCTTTTGTTAGTAAGGTATAATTAACATTTATTTATCCAAAATAAAAGAACAGAGAAGAAAAGAAAAAGGGAAGGAAAAGAAATTAAGAAGGTTGTAATTATGTAATAAGTACAGATTGACTCGAACCCCGAGAGAACGTCAAGTATTGACCTGATCGACAAGTAATAAAGAAGGGTGAGATAGGGTCTTTTTTTTATTAATATTCATAAAATCTTGTAAATATTATTTAATATTTATTATATATTTATTATGTATATATGACTATCACTATTCATTTTGTATAAACCTTGTATTATTTTATTCATCAATAAAAAGATCTCAACATAATTTATTTCTTTAATAAAATTTGTAAATAAAAATGTGAAGTAAATAATAAAAATTGCAAAAATAAATTTTGTCTAGAATAAAAGATACAACACTTAGAAAAAGCTGTAAAACATGAATAAAAAGATCAATACCTTATCCATATGAACATAGATTGAACCAAACTCACTTTCATTGTATTCTAAATAAAATTAGCTTTGAAATAAATGTGGTTTCATAATTTTTGGAGTTACCATTTGAAAGTCAGCTTTTTGGGAGGGTTGTCTGTATAGTGTACTATGCTTATACTTATATATATTTTTATTGATATTTAATTTTTTAGTTTTGCACGTATTGTATTTTTAAATATTTGTACATATTGTATTTAATTTATATAAAATACAAACAAAAATAATAAGATTCAAAACAAATAAAAATTAAAATAATCTAATTATTGTACATATGTATCATGTATCTATACTGTAAATATATATATTTAACCTATTAAATTAGTTCATAAAAATAAAATAAAAATCTAATTTAAATCCTTTAATTATTGTGTAAATAAATAAAATATAAAATACTATGCAAAAATAATGAACCAAAAATATGTAAATATTGTATATAGGTATACTACACTTGTACATATTAATGTATACTGTATATAGTATTGTATATATATTATTTAATTTATTAAAAATCACAAAAAAAGCAGTAAAATAACAATTGATTATTTTCCATTTTAAGGCAATTTGCTAATTTAATTTAAATTTTCTTTTATTTTTGTAAATTCTTTTTTCCTATTGGTCAACCCGGGTCAGTTGACCCGGGTCAACCTCCCCCCTCCCAGGTCCGACCCGGCTGAAGCTTCGTTGGACTTGATTTCTCCTATTTCTCCACCCGAGTCCAATCACCATTCTGTTAGCCATGTGAGTCCGAGGCGAACCATTCCTACAATAAATTATTGTAATATTTGATTTATCATTAAAAGTTATTGATTTTTCACTCTCTGTCTGAGATTAAATGAATGAATGCACTATAAGGTCCCTCTATACAATTAGGGTTATGTACCATGACCATCTTAATGATCATACAACTGTTGATTCAATAGTTGAATTATAGAGGCTGGTGCTTGGATGAACATCTAAGGAGTTAGACTGAGGACTCATCGAGCACCGTCAAATAATTATTAAGAGATAATCTCCAGCCTGAGTAGGAGATGGCAATCCTATATCATTAGGAAGATATCTTACCGACCTCTTGATCCAGGTCCTCTTCATGGGAATAGATATTCATAGGTGTTAGATTAGTTAGGTCAAAGAATTGACTTAACAAGATCGAGATAACCAAAGTCCTATGTTGTATACTATCACGATACATGCACACATCCTCTGACCAGAGAAATATGTGTTACTATATGTCTAAGTATGTACATTTGGCAGACCAATAGGTTGATGACCTAACAAAGGTCTATATACTGGCGAGCTGATGTGCATATGAGGACATATGAGTAATACAATCTCTCAAAGGGATCATACATGTTCACTTGTGAACCAGAAGACATGAGCTTACTCATGAGGTATTGGAACCAATCAAATTCCATGCATGGTCGTCGTGCTTTGGAAGCAGGACAATAATTTGTAGGTATGATATATGCTTTTGTAAAGCATATGATTGATACCAACTCCCAATGACCAAGAATGAGAAACTTGATGATGAAACCCTAAAGATGACAATGTAAAATTGATCTATATCTTCTGGTTTATCATAGGTCTTTCAGTATGCAGGATGTACATGTATTAGGAATACCTGAGGGTGATGTGATCATAAATGATTGTATAACCATGATGCTTCCATTCCGAGGGAGTGATGACACATGTCTAGATTTTAGTGACTCCTCTCAGTAGAGAAGTAATCTGGTCCAGGTGTTGGACATTGATTTGAATGAGATTCAGATGCAATGAGAAGATTAGATTTAGGACCTTGATTTAATCAAGCATCTATGAGAGGTCCATGAGATCTGGATTTGAGATGCTATCTCAATATCCAAGTCACTATACATGGAACGTACAATCACCCTGTCCTTATCTCCAAGTATCTACAGAGAAAGCGCATTATTCTTGAAGAGTTCAAGAATAATTACATTTTTGAATATATCTAAGCATTGAGAAATGGATAATTAAAAGTGATTTAATTATCATGAATAATGTGATTTTGATTCATATTATATTGATGCATGAGAATGATTATCTAATATAATTAAATGTGATTTAATTATTATGGATAAGAATAATGTGGATAGCACTATCCAAATTATTCATAATATATTATAAATGTGATTTATGATGTATTAGAGAGAGATTATTATGGTTTATATTTGTTGATATATATTTATTGATTAATTGTTGGTGTGAATTGGATTCATATTGGATAATTAACTGAAAATGTAAATCACATTTTATTTTGTGTTGTGAATGAGATTTATAAATTTCCAATGGCAAGTTTGCAATATTCACACAATAATTATGAATTATTTTTGTTGAATAATTTAACAAGTGTTGTTGTAAATCTTGAAGATTTCCATGGAATAATGTAATCTCATGAGATTACATGATATTGCTGTTGGACATGCGAGCCCACGATGAACCATTATGCAATAAATGTTATTGCGAATATCATTCCCTGATCTGAAATAAAGAATAAATAATTTGCATAATAGGTCCCTTAGTAAAATTAGAGTTATGTACCATGGCCATCTTAATAATCATACAGTTGTTAATTCAACTATTGAATCATAGAGGCTGGTGCTTGGATGAATATCTAAAGGGTTAGATTGAGGACTCATCAAGCACCGTCAAATGATTGTTAAGAGATGATCTCCAGCCTGAGTAGGAGATGGCAATCCTTTCTCACATAGGCTGATATCTGAACGACCTCTTGATGCATGTCCTCTGCATGGGAATAGAGATTCGGAGGTGTCAGATTAGTTAGCGTAAAGAGTTGACTTGACGAGATCGAGATAACCAAAGTCCTATATCGTATGCTGTCACGATACAGGCACGCATCCTCTGATCGGAGATAGATGTGTTACTATATGTCTGAGTATGTACATTTGGCAGACCATATTGGTTGATGACCTAACAAAGGTCTATACACTGGCGCGTTGGTGTGCATATAAGGGCATATGAGTAATACGATCTCTCAAAGGGATCATACAGGTTCATTACTGAACCGGAAGACATGAGCTCACTCATGAGATATTGGGAAGAATCAAATTCTGTACACACGGTTGTCTCGCTTTGGAAGCTTGACTGAATTTGTAGGTTTGATATATACTTTTGGAAAGTATATGATCAAGACCTAGGTATGATATATGCTTTTGGAAAGTATATGATCGATACCAACTCCTAATGATCAAATGATAAACTTACTGATTAAACCATGAAGTAGAAAGTATAAAGTTGATCTAATACTTCGGGTTATTCTGAGTCTTCCAGTATGCAGGATGTACAGGTATTGGGAATACCTGAGGGTGATGTGATCATAAATTATTGTATAACCATGACGCTTCCATTCCTAAGGAGTGATGAAACGGGTCTGGATTTTAGTGACTCCTCTCAGAAGAGAAGTAATCTGATCTTGGTCCAAATGTTGGACATTGATCAGAATGTGATTCAGATACAATGAGAAGATTAGATTTGCGGTCTTGATTTTAATCAAGCATCTGTGGGAGGCCCGAGATCTGGATTTGAGATGTGATCTCAATATCCAAGTCACTATACGTGGAACAATACAATCGCCCTGTCCTTATCTCCAAATATCCACGGAGAAAGCGCATTATCCTTGAAAGAGTTCATGGATAATTTCATCGTTGATAAATGTATCCAAGCATCGAGAAAATTGATAATTAAATGTGATTTAATTATCATAGATAATATGAATTTGATTCATATTATAAGGAGAGTTATTTGAGATAATTAAATGGGATTTATTTATCAAGGATATGAATAATGTGAATGTGATTCATATATTTGGGCACATGAGAAAAGAGATCCAAGATGATTAAATGTGATTTAATTATCATGGATATGAATAATGTGGATATCACTATTCATATTAATCATATAAATTATAAATGTGATTTATAATATATAAGAGAGAACCATATTGTGTTTTATATTTGTTGATTAATTGTTAATATGAATTGGATTTACATTGAACAATTAAATGAAAATATAATTACATTTAGTTTTGGGTTGTGAATGAGATTCACATAATTTCAATGGCATGGTTGATATTTTCCATAAGACAATTTGGAATTATTTTTTGGTGAAAATATTATCGACAAGAGATCATGATATAATCATGAGATAATGAGATCTCATGAGATAATGAGATCTCATGAGATGATGGTAGCCGTCCCCTTATTTTAGGGGATTGGTTTAGTCTTCTCATTATCCTATCTCTAGTCAAAAGTGATTTAATTTGAGATTAATTATATTGATTTATCAATGATAATTAATTTGAATTAAATCACTTGTTGTTGTGTTTTACCAACAACAATCCTAGCCGTTGAAAGGGACACAATCAATCTCATCCGTTGATTGTGTTGTCCATGGATTGGGATCTATGGACTCCTAAAACCCTATATAAGAAGAGGCACCCCTTGCTCTTCCATGACACTCGAGATCAATGAATGCTCTCTCTCTCTCTTTCTCTCTACAGGCCCATTCTCTCTATCTCTCATGTGGCCGTCCATTATGGATGCCCTAGAGAGATCCTCCATCGCCGCAACGTCGCCGTTATGCTGCTCGATCGTTTGCTCATGGATCTCCGTCTACTTCGGCGTGCCTTGCTCGTGAAGAAGACGTCGTATCTCGTTTATCGAGATCAGGAGATCCGTGGCTTGGATCATCAACATGGATTGCGAGGAGCACACGATTTATCCCCGCGCTCGCAAGCGTCTCCTCCGTCGGATCGGATTTGAGACAGGAGGTCTCTTTGTTTAGAGACTCGATCGCAACCACGCTTCAAGAGGTAATCCTATTACTTGTTTGTGGTTTAGACGAAATGATCCGAGAAGTGTTCTTGGATCATGTGGTTTTGTCACATAGAAAATTTTTAATTTTCGCTGCATCGAGCGACTAGTATGACTAGTCGCTCCCGATCGCATTCGATACGATCATCATGCTTTCGTGATGCGCTTGAGGATTTTACCATATCCTTCAATTGTACCCTTCCATAATGGGGGGGAGGGGTGGACGATCACCCAATCCCATTAGGAAAGGGTGGCCGTCCACTCTATTCCCATGGAAGGATGCAATCTCCATTCCATAATCTCCATGCTTGATTGATTTAATTTTAGGATTAATTTGTATTTATTTTTCAATATATATTTAATCTAAATTAAATTAATTATTTTTGTGTTTTTTACAATAAAATCTTGGCCATTGAAGAAGTACAAATCAATCTCGTCAATTGATTTTGTGAAGTCAATGGATTGTGATTCATGGACTCTTAAAACCCTATATAAGAAGAGGCACCCCTTGATCTTCTAAGTTATAACAACTCTTGCAACATCAAGCTCTCTCTCTCTCATTCTCATGTCCTCTCTATTTCTCTCTTTAAGTGTCCGTCCACTCAAACCTTAGAGAGAAGGCACCACCATTGTCGCATCACCATTGTGTTGTCTCCTCAACTGCCTTTGGTTCTCCATCTTCTTTGGTGCGCTTCGCTCGTGAAGAAGATGTTCGATCTCGTGTGATGAGATTAGGAGTTCTCTTGCTTGGATCAACGACTTGGATTGCGAGAAGCACACGACTCATCCCCGTGCTCGCAAGCGTCTCCTCCGACAAATCAGAGTTGAAATAGGAGGTATATTCTCTTAGAGGCTCGATCACAACCATGCTACAAGAGGTATTCCTTTATCTAATATGTGGTTAGATGAAACGATCCAGGATGTGTTCTAGGATCATGTGGTTTCATCGATTATTTTTTTTAAATTCTGCTGCACCGAGAAACTTGTGCGACTAGTCGCTCTTGATCGTATATGATGCGATTCTCATGCTTCCATGATGCGCTTAAGGATTCTTCCATATTTTTTAAGTGGTATCATAGCCTTAGGTCGGAGATTTTGGATACGATCCGTAAACTTAGGATGACTTGGGCTCATTAGGGTTTGTGAAAATTTTATCTCATTTCATTTATGCAGTCCTATTTTGTAAGTTTTTTCAGCCCTGTTTAAAATATTTAAACACAAAATTATCACTTAGATTATGTTCCCTATTAAATAAGGAAACTGTGAGATTTGAATTTGCGTGATTTGGAATCCTATTGCTTAAGTTATCTTTATTTTAATGAACATATATCCATTGTTTCAGGGATGGCGAATCTTGACGTAATTAAAGAGTTAATTACTATCTTGAAACACCTATAAATGCATGCAAATCACTTGCGTTCTGTTATAAATCAAATTAGCAAACTTTAAAAACTTATTTTGCATGATTTGGATTTAAATTGATTGAGATTTGCTAATTTTAATAAGTGAGGGTCACTGTTGGAAATTACACTCCTAATCAAGAACCATGTGATTGTTATTTAATCAATTAATAAAATTAGTGGTTAATTTCTTGGAATAATTCTTGATGAATATTATTTGAAATTTGATAATGATTATTTCCTTAAATGACATTGCTTAACCAATAATTGATTAGATATGATCTATATCACTACTGGTTACATGATCTTCTTTCCAATAAACAAACTTGCTTGAATAAGATTGAGAATTTATTTAACAAATTTCCTTATAATATAAATCAAAATAGTTTTGATTATTATATGGTATAAATTTGGTTGAAAAACCGATTATCATCTCAAGTACAAATTGATCAATTGGTATTATCCTAAACCGAGGCGAATATGGTGTCTAGTCGGGGAGCGTTGGGGTAGCAGGTTGCTCCATGAGCGATCTGTCCCACTCCCGTCAGTACAAACCACGACAATGGGTATGGAAGGTATAATGCTTGAGATATCATTATGTATTTTTCTAATTATTAAAATTCAAATAATACGTATTCTTGAGATAATACAATTCTTTCAAGTAACAATCAAGTTTGTTAGTTGATTGAATTGGATTGATAATTGATTTAGTGTGATTAAATGAATTATATCCCATTAAAACACTCTATTATATATAGATGTGTATTTACCTTGGAAGAATTAATTATATGAATGCGATTCATGATAATTAACTAGAATTTGAATATGAGGTGAAGGATCACATAAGTGACATCCATGATCTCACGTCAAGATGAAGGGTTCCGTCGTCATGGATTGTATGCACGAGATGCTTGTTCGATGTGACTACTCCAGCATACAAGCGCATCTGGATCATGCTCTTTGCTTCATGAAAGAGTAAAGCCATATGCGTAGTGACTCCAATATTAGGTCCTCATATTATTTGGGCGATATTGGATTGTGCATAGCAAGTGCTATTCATGTTGACAATTGTTTCAATTAACGACGGGTCAACATCACCTTCGGGGTGGTGGGTGCGAGTGTTAAAGACCAAATTGGGAAATGCAAGTTGTACTTGCAATGCAGAATGTGTTCTCGCTTCTTTTTATCCGAGTTAAAGGTTCTCATATTATTGGGATGTCATAGAGATAAAGAGGAAATCCTTGTTCTTGCTAGAGATATAGTGGTGAGTATATCTCTTGCTTTGAAAATGATTAAGGGAATGGACTTTTAAAGTTGAAAAAGCAAGACTAATTTGATGAAAAATTCCTTAATCAAATTAAATTGAATATATCATTATTTATATGTTCTAATATAGTGCATTCTTAATTTGAGAAAATAAAGTCCATGAACCCACTTAGTAGGCTCCAAGAGCTCAATCCATTGACCGGACCAAATTATTCGGATTGGATCCGAAATTTGGATCTTGGCCTTTCCGCTTAGTGCATCCCTTATGTGTTGTCCAAGGACAAGTACACAGATCCGAAGACTCTGGAAGAAATTATTTTTAATGAAAAATACGATGAAGATCATAATCTGTCACTTCTACATTCTAGATTCATTGTCCAATGTGCTTTAGAAGCAACCTGTAGAAATGGACACATGCCTTGCTATTATGGTTAATCTGAAAGAAATGTTTGGTAATGTAAACTGCACACTGCAAGATGCATGAGGGGACCTCTGTCAGAGAACATGTACACAAAATGTTTGGGTACCTTTCTGAGCTGGAAACCCTAGGAGCTAACATGGATGCAGATATGCAGACTGACTTCATTCTACTATCACTCCCTAAGTCTTTCAACGACTTTGTGGTCATGTTCCATATGAGAAAAGTTGATTATACTAACGTTGGGCTATTGGCTGCATTAAAGTATGATGAAGAAGTAATGAGGAAGGATGGCCCCTCTAGCAGTGCAACAGTTGCACAAGTCAAAGGAAAGTGTGGTCGAAAGAAAGGTTCTCGAAAGGGCCCAACCCAGAAGAGAAAGAAGAAGAGTCAAGGTGTTAGCTCATCTTCCAATTCATCCACTTTGATAGCATCAAAGAAAACCGATGTCTGTCATCCCTGTAAAAAGCAGGGGCACTAGAGGCATAATTGTCTGGAATACCTGAAGCCTGCTGACAAAGGTAAAGCCGCTGTAGGTACGAAATCTACTTTCATCATTGAAACAAATTTTCTCGTTGGATGAGAAGGAAGTTGGGTTGTAGATTTTGGTGCTTTTGTTCATATATGCAATTTGTTGCATCTATTTCAGGAAACTAAGAGTCTTGATCAAAGGGAGATAGTCATCCCGATGGGATCTGATGCAACTATTGCAGAAGTCGCCTTCGGGACCTACCAAATATCATTATATAGTGGGAGAGTCATTTTACTTAAAGAATGTCTTTATGTACCGAAAGTTAGAAGGAATCTTATATCTGCATCTAAGCTTGTTAGAAGTGGATATTCATTCCTTTTTAGTAATGAACTAGTCATAAATTGTTTGTTAAGCATATTGCGGATGGTGTTTTAACTTCTTGTGGACTCTATGAGTTGTGCATTGATGAAAATGTCATGAATGTTACTACCACTAATAAAAACCTTAAAAGATCCAGGGAGGATGGAAATTATTCAAACATGATTTGGAATTAAAGGCTTGGTCATTTATCTATTGATAGGATCAACAGATTGATGAAGGATGGACTCTTAGATTTTCTACAGGTTCAATCTTTACCTACTTGTGAACATTTTATTTGAGTTAAAACGACTAGGATGGCTTTTCCTAACAAGGTTATACGATGCGGGGGTATTCTTGACCTAATACATACCGATGCATGTGGTCCCTTCAGTACCGCGATTCGAAATGGATATTGATATTATTTGATGTTTATTGATGACCATTCGCGATATGTGTTTATCTTCCTACTATGTCATAAATATGGAATCTTTGAGAAGTTCAAAGAGTTCAAGACATTGGTTGAGAACCAAACCGATAGGAAGATTAAACGTATTTGATGCGACTGAGGTCGCGAGTACCTCTCAGATGAATTCAAGGAATACCTTAAAGAGAATGTAATTGTATTCAATCTCACTCCTTCTAGAATCCCCAACTTAATGGTGTTGCTAAAAGACGCAACAGGACCATCATGGATATGGTATGTTCAATGATGTGCAAAAGACATTTACCACTTAGTTTATGGGGATATACAAAAGAGACAGCAATATATATCCTGATCAAGATTCCTAGCAAGTCTATACCTAAGACTCCTCATGAGCTCCGGTATGGAACCAAACTAGTGTTAATCACTTGAGGTTATGGGATTGCTTGGTCCATGTGAAGAACACATACGCAAGTAAGCTAGAATCTCGCACTCGAGAGTGCTACTTCATTGAGTATGTTAAGGATGGTATTGGATATCAGCTTTATGACCCTGAGATCCATAAGATTTTCGTCTGTAGAGATGTGAGATTTCTGGAGAATGACTTCCTTAAAGGTCAAGACAAAAATGAAGTAGAGGAACTCATTAAGTCCCCTGAGGATTCTAAGCTTCTTGAACCAGAAACTAAAGAGATAAATAAAGATGAAACACCCATACCTCTTTGAAGGTGTTCGAGGGTGGTTGCAGCACCTGAAAGGTATGGATTCCATGTGCAGGTGAAACTGACAATGATCCTGCTTCATTTTATAAAGCACTTGTGGATCATGACATGGATAGATGGATGCTGGCAATGAAGTCAGAAATTGACTCCATGCATAAGAATGGTGTATGGACCCTAGAGGATCCACCTGAAGGGGTAAAACCCATTGGGTGTAAATGGATCTTCAAGAGAAAGACGGGACCTAATGAGAAAGTAGAGACTTTTAAGGTATGGATCGTAGCCAAGGGTTACACACAGAGAGAAGGAATTGACTATGATGAGACGTTCTCTCCTGTGGCTATGCTTAAGTCCATCAGGACACTGTTAGCCATAACTGCATCTCTTGAATACGACATTTGGCAAATGACGTCAAGACAACTTTCCTCAATGGATACCTCAAGGAGGATATCTATATGGAGCAGCCCCAAGGCTTCATAACCGAGGAAGGTAAATTATGCAAGCTGAGGAAATCCATCTATAGGCTCAAACAAGCTTCTCGTAGCTGGAACATCATATTTGACGAAACCATAAAGAGTTATGATTTTGTGCACAATCCTGATGAACGGTGTGTATACAAGAAGCTTAATGGGAGTGCCATTGGGTTCATCGTGCTTTACGTAGATGACATCCTTATCATTGGGAATGATACATGGATGATGACTAGTGTTAAGATTTGGTTGTCACATACCTTCGAGATGAAAGATGTTGGAGAAGCCTCTTACATCTTAGGTTTGAAGCTGTTTAGAAACTGAGAAAAGAGGATATTGGGATTATCACAACATGGTTGCATTAAGAAAATTCTTGAACGTTTATGTATGGAGAGTTACAAGAAAGGTTTCCTCTCCTTAAGACATGGTATCCACCTATCTAAAGGGATGGATCCTCAAAGTGTTGAGGAAAAGAAAGGCATGGCTGGATGCCCCTATGCTTCAGTTGTAGGAAGCTTAATGTACATGATGATGTGTACTAGGCCTGATATCTGCCATGCAGTGGGAATGATAAGTCCTTACCAATCTTGCTATGGAGAACAACACTAGAATGCAGTGTAGAAAATTTTCAAGTATCTAAGACGGACACAAGATTACATCTTGGTTTATGGAGATGGCGATTTCAAAGTCTTGGGATACACAGATTCAGACTTCCAGTCAGATATTGATGATCGAAAGTCGACATATGGGTTTGTGTTTCTGTTGAACGGTGGTGTTGTGAGCTGGAGAAGCAACAAGTAGGACACTACACCAAATTCAACAACAAATGCCCAATACATTGCCGCATCGGATGCTGCAAAGGAGGTGGTATGGTTCCGCAAGTTCATCTTGGAAATTGGTGTAGTTTCCTCTGATACTGCCATCTCGCTACTCTGCGATAACACATGTGCCATTGCCCATGAGAAGGAACTAGATGGCATCAAAAGAGCAAGCACGTGGAGAGGAAATACTACATCATCCAGGAGATTTAAAAGCGTGGTGATATCGTTATCACCAAGGTGGCATCTACCGACAACGTTGCTGATCCTCTTACCAAACCTTTGACACAGAAGCTTTTCAACCAGCATGTAATGAGTATGGGTTTAAGGATTGTACCTGAATGGTTCTAAGGGCTAGTGAGAGATTGTTATCCTTGTGAGACCGAGGCGAACCATTCCTACAATAAATGTCATTGTAATATTTGATTTATAAATAAAAGTTATTGATTTTTCACTACCTTTCTGAGATTAAATGAATGAATTCACTATAAGGTCCCTCTGTACAATTAAGGTGATGTAGCATGACCATCTTAATGATCTTATAGTTGTTGATTCAATAACTAAATCATAGAGGCATGTGCTTGGATGAACATCTAAGGAGTTAGATTGATGACTCATCAAGCACCGTCAAATGATTGCTAAGAAATGATCTCCAGCCTGAGTAGGAGATGGAATCCTTTCTCATTAGGATGATATCTGACCGAACTCTTGATGCTGTTCCTCTACATGGGAATAGAGATTCAGAGGTGTTAGATTAGTTAGGTCAAAGAGTTGACTTAACAAGATCGAGATAACCAAAGTCCTATGTCGTATACTATCACGATATATGCACGTATCCTCTGATTAGAGACATATGTGCTACTATATGTCTAAGTACATTTGACATACCAATAGGTTGATGACCTAACCAAGGTCTATACACCAACGAGCTGGTGTGCATTTGAGGGCATATGAGTAATAAGATCTCTCAAAGGGATCATACAGGTTCACTCGTGAACCAGAAGACATGATCTCACTCATGAGGTATCGGGACCGATCAAATTCCATGCATGGTCATCGTGCTTTGGAAGCATGATAAGAATTTGTAGGTACGATATATGCTTTTGGAAAGCATACAATCGATACCAACTCCCAATGACCAAGAATGAGAAACTTGATGATAAAACCCTAAGATGTCAGTGTAAAATTGATCTATATCTTCAGGTTTATCACAGGTCTTCCAATATGCAGGATGTACATGTATTAGGAATATCTGAGGGTGATGTGATCATAAACGATTCTATAACCAAGACGCTTCCATTCCGAGGGAGTAATGATACATGTCTGGATTTCAGTGACTCCTCTCAGTAGAGAAGTAATCTGATCTTGGTCCAGGTGTTGGACATTGATTTGAATGAGATTCAAATGCAATGAGAAGATTAGATTTATGGCCTTGATTTAATCAAGCATCTATGAGAGGCCCGTACGATCTGGATTTGAGATGTGATCTCAATATCCAAGTCGCTATACATGGAACGTGCAATCGCCCTGTCCTTATCTCCAAGTATCTACGGAGAAAGAACATTATTCTTGAAGGAGTTCAATAATAATTCTAGTTGAATTATATCTAAGCATTAAGAAATGGATAATTAAATGTGATTTAATTATCATGAATAATGTGAATTTGATTCATATTATATAGATGCACGAGAATGATTATCCAATATAATTAAATGTGGTTTTATTTTACAGATAAGAATAATGTGTATAGCACTATCCAAAATATTCATAATATATTATAAATGCGATTTATAATATATTAGAGAGAGCTTATGATGATTTATATTTGTTGGCGTGAATTGGATTCACATTGGATAATTAATTGAAAATTTAAATCACGTTTATTTTGGCTTGTGAATGAAATTCACAAATTTCCAATGGCAAGTTTGCAATATTCACAAAACAATTATGAATGATTTTTGTCGAATAATTTACAACAAGTGTTGTTGTAAATCTTGGAGATTTTCATGGAATAATGTAATCTCATGAGATTACATGAGATTGCACCCTTCCATAATGGGAGGGTGGACGACCACCCAATCCCATTAAGAAAGGGTGGCTGTCCACTCTATTTCCATAGAAGGATGAATCTCCATTCCGTAATCTCCATGATTGATTGATTTAATATTAGGATTAATTTATAATGATTTTTAATATATATTTATTCTAAATTAAATTAATTGTTGTTGTGTTTTTTACAACAAAATCTTGGCCATTGAAAGAAGCACAAATCAATCTCATCCATTGATTTTGTGTAGTCCATGGATTGTGATCCATGGACTCCCAAAACCCTATATAAGAAGGCACCCCTTGCTCTTCTAAGTTACAACAACTCTTGTAACATCAATCTCTCTCTCTCTCTCTCATTCTCATGCCCTCTCTCTTTCTCTCTTTGAGTGGTCATCCACTCAAACCCTAGAGAGAAGGATCTACCGTCGTCGCATCGCCGTTTTGCTATCGTCTCGACTGCCTTTGGTTCTCCTTATTCTTTGATGAGCTTCACTCACGAAGAAGACGTTTGATCTTGTGTGATGAGATCAGGAGTTCTCTTGCTTGGATAAACGACTTGGATTACGAGAAGTACATGACTCATCCCCGCGCTCGCAAGCGTCTCCTTCGATAGATCAGACTTGAGAGAAGAGGTCTCTTCTCTTAGAGGCTCGATCACAACCACGCTACAAAAGGTATTCCTTTATCTACTATGTGGTTAGATGAAATGATCCAGTAAGTGTTCTTGGATAATGTGGTCTCATCAGTTAATTTTTTTTAAATTCCGCAACACCGAGCAACTTGTGCGATTAGTCGCTATCGATCGTATATAATGCGATCCTCATGCTTCTGTGATGCACTTAGGGATTCTTCCATATCCTTTACATTCACCTCGGATTATGGACCCCTATCCTCCTTGAAGATCCGCGACCTTCACAGATACCTAGGAGGGTCCGTATCCCCCCCGGTTCGTGTGAATATTTGTGATCCTTCTAGACACTTGGGAGCCCTATAAAGCATGTCATTCCCCTCTGCCACGCTCAAGCTCACTCCACACGCCTCCTTCCCTCCACTTGAGTCTGTAGGATAGTAACAGGATCCTTTAGCACCCTTTTGGAGCTCGATTTGGTGGCCGATAGAGTCGAAGCTCGTACGTGGTCAGAGAGCTCCGCCATGGTCAACCTCCTTGGTCTTTTGCAACGTGGTCGAGGCCATGACGCTGCCATTCACTCCACCTTCTTTCATCGTATGCTCACATACACTCAGGTACCCTCTAGCACTCTCCATTTCACCGTTTATTTTTGATTTCATCCATCAGCCACTGTCCTGAAGGATATGGAATAATCCTTAAGTGCATCATAAAAGTGCGAGGATCGTATCATATACGATCAAGAATAACTAGTCGCACAAGTTGTTCGATGCAACAGAATTTAAAAATTTCATGCGATGAAACCACATGATCCAAGAATACTTCTTGGATTGTTTCATCTAAACCACATAATAGATAAAAGGAATACCTCTTGTAGCGTGTTTGCGATCAAGCCTCTAAGAGAAGAGACCTTCTATCTCAAGTCCGATCTTCGGAGGAGACGCTTGCGAGCACGAGGATGAACCGTGTGCCTCTCGCAATCCAAGATGTTGATCCAAGCAAAGAACTCCCGACCTCATCACACGAGATCGTACGTCTTCTTTGTAAGCGAAGCACACCAAAGGAAGATGGAGAACCAAGAGCGGTCGTGGCGATAACACAACGGCGACGTGATGACGGTGGAGTCTTACCTCTAGGGTTTGGATGGACGGCCACCCAAGGAGAGAGAGGGAGAGGGCGTGAGAATGAAAGGAGAGAGAGAGAGAGCTTGTTGTTGTAACCAAGAAGAGCAAGGGGTGCCTCTTCTTATATAGGGTTTTGGGAGTCCATGAATCACAATCCATGGACTACATAAAATCAATGGATGAGATTGATTTGTGCTTATTTCAATGGCCAAGATCTTGTTGTAAAAACACAATAACAATTGATTTAATTTAGATTAAATATACATTGATAAATCAATATAAATTAATCTCAAAATTAGATCAATCAAAATAAGGAGATAATGGGATGGAAATCACACTATTCCCTACAATAGAGTGGACGACCACCCTTACCTAATTGGGTTGGGTGGCCATCCACCCTTCCTATATGGAAGGGTGAGATTTCCATGCAATCACGTGAGATTGCATTATTCCTCAGAAATCTTCAAGACTTACAACAAAACTTGTTGTAAATTATTCAAAAAATATAATTCATAATTATTTTGTGAATATTGCAATCTTGCCATTGAAAATTTGTGAATCACATTCACAACCCAAAATAAAATGTGATTTATATTTTCAATTAATTATCCAATGTGAATCCAATTCACATCAATAATTAATCAACAAATGTAAATCATCATAAGCACTCTCTAATACATTATAAATCACATTTATAATATATTATGAATAATTTGGATATTGCTATCCACATTATTCTTATCCATAATAATTAAATCACATTTAATTACATTGGATCATCATTCTCATGCATCTAAGTAATGCGAATCAAATTCACATTATCCATGATAATTGAATCACATTTAATTATCCATTTCTCAATGCTTGGATATAATTCAACTATGGAATTATTCTTGAACCATTTCAAGAATAATGCATTTTCTCCGCAAATACTTGGAGATAAGGGCAGAGCGATTGTATGTTCCACGTATAGTGACTTGGATATTGAGATGATATCTCAAATTCAGATCTCATGGACCTCTCATAGATGCTTGATTAAATCAAGACCGTAAATCTAATCTTCTCATTGCATCTGAATCTCATTCAGATCAATGTCCAACACTTGGACCAAGATCAGATTACTTCTCTATTGAGAGGAGTCACTAAAATCCAAACCTGTTTCATCACTCCCTCGGAATGGAAGCGTCATGGTTATACGATCTTTTATGATCACATAACCCTCAGGTATTACTAATACATGTACATCCTACATACTAGAAGACCTATGATAAACCCGAAGATAAAGATCAATTTAACACTGTCATCTTCAGGGTTTTATCATCAAGTCATTCAATCTTTGTCATTGAGAGTTGGTATTGATCAAATGCTTTCACAAAGCATATATCATACCTACTAATTCTTGTCATGCTTCCAAAGCACGATGACCATGCATAAAATTTGATCAATCCCAATACCTATGAGTGAGCTCATGTCTTCCGGTTCACAAGTGAACATGTATGATCCCTTTGAGAGATCGTATTACTCATATGCCCTCATATGCACACCAGCTCGCTGGTGTATAGACCTTGGTTAGGTCATCAACCTATTAGTCTGCCAAACGAACATACTTAGACATATAATAACACATCTATCTCCGGTCAGAGGATATGTGCCCATATCGTGACAGTATACGATATAGGACTTTGGTTATCTCGATCTCGTTAAGTCAACTCTTTGACCTAACTGATCAACATCTCCAAAACCCTTTTCCCATGCAGAGGACCTACATCAAGAGGTCGGTCAGATATCAACCTAATGAGAAAGAATTTCCATCTCCTACTCAGGATGGAGATCATCTCTTAACAATCATTTGACAATGCTTGATGAGTCCTCTATCTAACTCCTTAGATTTCATCCAAGCAACAACCTCTATGATTCAATTATTGAATCAAAAACTGTATGATCATTAAGATGGTCATGGTACATAACCCTAATTCTATAGAGGGACCTTATAGTGTATTCATTCATTTAATCTTAGAAAGGGAGTGAAAAGAATCAATAGCTTTTATTGATAAATCAAACATTACATTGACATTTATTGTAGGAATGGTTCGCCTCAGGCTCACATGGCTAACATATCCACCATATCTGCTCTGACCATTGGGTTAGGAGCTTCACACGACCATCTGACCACATCAATACGTTCTCCACGTCACCCTCCATCTTCTCACACATCATGATCATCCCTAGGATCCACCGTGGGATCGATTATAGGGCTAGACTTCCTTCCATCGCCCTCGCCGGAAGTTGAACACCCATTCCCTACCGCTTCTCTGTTTGTTTTAGATAAATAACTTGGGCCGGAGTTTCTTCTCCGAGCTGTGAATGCCCTTGCAGGTCCAGGTGCGTGAGAGACCTTTTGATTCAATGCCTCATCTGACCAGGCGAAGCAACTCCAGGTGGTATACCTTCCAGATCGTCATTCAGCAATCCTCCGAGCCATCTAAAGCTCTAGTCCGATGAGGAACCACTTCAGGAGTGTGATGCACCTATCAGCCAGCCGAACTGTGCACCCCAACGCGAGACTTACTGATCGAAGTTTAGATTGCACCTCCCTCTTCATGTTCTTCTAGCACGTCTCATAGTCATCAGGTGTATTGGACATGCGAGCTCACGGTGAGCCATTATGCAATAATTGTTATTGCAAATATCATTCCCTGATATGAAATGAAGAATAATTAATTCGCATAATAGGTCCCTTAGGACAATTAGGGTTATGTTCCATGGCCATCTTGATGATCATACAATTTTTGATACAATTGTTGAATGATAGAGGCTGGTGTTTGGATGAATATCTAAAGAGTTAGATTGAGAACTCATCAAGCACCGTCAAATGATTATTAAGATATGATCTCCAGCCTGAGAAGGAAATGGCAATCCTTTCTCTGAAGGCTGATATTTAACCGACCTCTTGA
Source organism: Ottelia alismoides (assembly GCA_037367405.1). NCBI lineage: Eukaryota > Viridiplantae > Streptophyta > Magnoliopsida > Alismatales > Hydrocharitaceae > Ottelia > Ottelia alismoides. Next base: position 951,189 of record JAZKJV010002186.1, on the reverse strand, counting down.
TGCATGTCCTTTGCATAGGAATAGAGATTCAGAGGTGTTAAATAAGTTAGGTCAAAAGGTTGACTTAACGAGATCGAGATAATCAAAGACCTATGTCGTATGCTGTCATGATATAGGTACACATCCTCTGACCGGAGACAAATATGTTACTATATGTCTGAGTATGTACATTTGGCAAATCAATAGCTTGATGACCTAACCAAGGTCTAACCACCAGCACGCTGGTGTGCATGCAAGGGCATATGAGTAACACGATCTCTCAAAGGGATCATGCATGTTCATTTACTGAACTGGAAGATATGAGCTCACTCATGAGATATTAAGAAGAATCAAATTCCGTGCATGGTCATCTCTCTTTAGAAGCTCGACTGAATTTGTCGGTTTGATATATGCTTTTGGAGAGTATATAATCAACACCTGGGTATGATATATGCTTTTGGAAAGTATATGATCAATACCAACTCCCAATAGTCAAATGAGAAACTTAATGATAAAACTTTGAAGAAGACAATCTAAAAGAGATCTAAAACTTTAGGTTTACTCTAGGTCTTTCAATATATAGGATGTACATGTATTAGGAATACCCGAGTGTGATGTGATCATAAACGATTGTATAACCATGACGCTTCCATTTCGAGGAGTGATGAAACATGTCTGGATTTTAGTGACTCCTCCCATATTGAAGTGATCTGATCTTAGTCCAACTGTTGGACCTAGATCTAAATGTGATTCAGATATAATGAGAGAAGATTAGATCTACGGCTTTGATTTAATTAAACATCTATGGGTGGTCCACAAGATTTGGATTTGAGATTTGATCTAAATATCCAAGTTACTATACGTGGAACAATACAATCGCCCTATCCTTATCTTCAAGTATCCGTGGAGAAAGCGCATTGTTTTGAAAAGGGTTTAAGAATAAGTCCATTATTGATAATGTATCAGAACATTGAATTGATAATTAAATGTGATTTAATTATCATGAATAATATGAATTTGATTCATATTATAAGGAGAACTATCTACGATAATTAAATGTGATTTAATTATCAAAGATGTGAATAATGTGAATGTGATTCATATTATTTGGGTACTTGAGAATAGAGATCCAAGATGATTAAATGTAATTTATTTATTCTGGATATGAATAATGTGGATAGCACTATCCATATTAATCATAAATATATTGTAAATGTGTTTTATGATATATAAGAGAGAGCCTATTTTAATTTATATCTGTTGATTAATTATTGATGTGAATTGGATTCACATTAGATAATTAATTGAAAATATAATTTACATTTTATTTTGTGTTGTGAATGTGATTCACAAATTTCCAATGACATGATTGTAATATTCACAAGATAATTATGAATTATTTTTGTGAGATAATTTATAACAAGTGTTGTTGTAAAATCTTGGAGATTTCATGAGATAATGTAATCTCTTGAATTGGAAGGAGATTGCCCGTCCCAAGTCAATGTGGTGGACGACCACCAAGTCCTAAGGGGATTAGGTGGCCGTCCCCCCTTTTTAAGGATGAGGGCAATATCCTCCTCACAATCTCTATGATTTATTGATTTAATTTGGAATAATTTATATTAATTTATCAATATATCTTAATCTAAAGTAAATTAGTTGTTGTTGTTTTTTACAATAAAGTCATGACCATTGACAGAAACACAAATCAATCTCATCTATTGGTTTTCTGTTGTCCATGGATTGAGATCCATGGATCCTATTATACTATTATAAGAAGAGGAACCCCTTGCTCTTCAAGTTACATCAAATTATTGATCTCCCCCCTCTCTCTACACGCCAAGTCTCTCTCCCTCTCTCTCATTGTGACCGTCCACCATAGAGCCCTAGAGAGAGTCACCATCGCCGCAGCATCGTCGTTATGCTGCCAGATCGTTTGCTCATGGATTTCTGCCTCCTTAGGAGTGCCTCACTCGTGAAGAAGACGTCAGATCTCTTGTGATGAGATCAGGTGATTTGTCGCTTGGATCATCAACATGGATTGCGAGGAGCACACGTCTCATCAACGCGCTCGCAAGTGTCTCCTCCGTCGGATCAGACTTGAGACATGATGTCTCTTCGTTTAGAGACTCGATCGCAACCATGCTTCAAGAGGTAAACCTAATACTTATTTGTGGTTTAGATGAAATAATCTGAGAAGTGTTCTTGGATCATGTGATTTCATTGGATTAAATTTTTTAAATTTCGCTGCCCGAGCCACTAGTGTGACTAGTCAGTCCTGATCACATACGATGTGTTCCTCACACTTCTGTGATGCGCTTAAGGATCTTTCCTTATCCTTAAAGTAGTATCAAAGCCATGTTGGAGGGTTTAGATATGATCCATAAGCCTAAGATGACTTGGGCATTTTTTGGTTGTGTAATGTTTCATCGCATTTCATTCACGCAACCCTGTTTAGTGTATTTTTTCGCTCTATTTAAAATTATTTAAACATGTGATTATCACTTGTTTAATGATCCTCATTAAATAAGGAAACTGTGGGATTTGATATTGCGTGATTTAGAATCTAATTGCTCAAGTTATGTTCATTTTAATGAACATGTATCCACTATTTCGGGGATGGCGAATGTTGATGTAATTAAAGAGTTAATTACGGTTTTAAAATGCCTATAAATGCGTGAATATCACTTGGGTTATGTTATAAATCAAATTAGAAAACTTTAGAAACTTATTTTGCTTGATTTGTATTTAAATTGATTGAGATATGCTAATTTTAGTAAGTAGGGGTCACTGCTGGAAATTACATACTAGATCATGAACCTTGTGATTATCATTCAATTAATTAATGGAAATTAATGGTTGATTTTCTGAAATAATTATTGATGAGTATCTTTGAAATATTTTATGATGATTATTTCCTTGAATGACATTTACCATAACCAAAACATGAGTAGATATGATCTAGATCACAATTGGTTACAACAATTCCAACAATTAAAGTTGCTTGAATAGGATTGGCTATTTGTTTAGCAAATCTCCTTATAATATTAATAAAAATGTTTTGATTAATATTATATGGTATAACTTCGATTGAAAGATCGACTATCATCTCAAGTACAAAGTTATTAATTGGCATTATCCTGACCTGAGGCGGATATGGTGTCTAGTCGGGGAGCGTTGGGGTAGCAGGTTGCTCCATGAGCGGTCTGTCCCACTCCCGTCCATGACAACGGGTAAGGAAGGGATAATGTTTGAGGGATCATGATGTATTTTTCTAATTATTAAAATTCAAATAATACGTATTTGAGATAACACCATATTTCAAGTAACAATAAAGAATGTTTGTTGGATATTAATTGGATCATTGATTTAATTTGACTAGATTAATTGGAATCCAATTAAAATTGAAACACTCTATTACGAATAGAGTTGTAATTCCATTGGAATAATTAATTATGTGAATATGATTCATAATTAACTTGAATTTGAACATGTCATGGATGATCACACAAGTGATATCCATGGCGTTCTGTCAAGGCGAAGGGTTCCGTCACCAGGGATTGTATGTAGGAGACGCATGTCCGAAGTGTCAGCTCATGCATACAAGCGCATATGGATTAGGCTCTTTGCTTCTTGAAAGAGTAAGGCCATTTACTCAAAACAGCTTCCCCTGCCTCTTTTTGTATTTTATTTTTAATTTTTTAATTTTATATTTTCTTTTTGGATTTTCAGATTTTTATATTTCTGTATTTCTTCTAAATATAAATATAAGATATATAAGGGTATATATATACATATAGAGTAATATATCTATAAATACTAATAAATATAAATAAAATAAAAAGAAAAAACAATGTTTTTGTACTTCATATATTTTTCTAATGTTTTCGTAATTTTTGTGGAATTTTTTTGTTAATTTTTATATATCTCTTAAATAAAAATATCCCAAATAAGGGATTAAATAAATAGGCCAAAATTGATTTGAATATTAAAAATAGTAAATAGGTTCCAAAATTATCCAAATCAATTTTAACATATAAATATTTATATAAATAAAATTATAAAACATAAAAACATATTTTTGGATTTTTTTAATGATTTTTTAGATTTTTCTAAGAGATTTTAGTGTTTCAATTTTAAGCTTTCTCTTTTTCCATTTTTAGTGATTTTTGGTCTGTAAATAAAATATGATAAAATCTACTATATACATATTTTCTGGATTTTTCAGACACATTTTATATTTTTGGTATTTTCTAAGCTAAATAGTATGAAATTAGGCTCCTTTTGATTTATTAAATCTGACAGGCTCCTAAAATACGCAAAAATAGGTAGAACTACCTTTTTCCATGTATTTTCACGCTCATATTTATTTCGTATTTTTCCGCATTTATCTATTTTTTAATAAATAGACAAAAAGCATAAAATTATATGTCATTGCGAGGGCATTTTACAATAAAAATAAACTTCTGGGGATCTCTGTAATTTTGCCAAAAATATACAACGTAATTCAAGTTTTATTGGACTTTTAAACAATTACAATAGACGCCCAGGGTAATCATGGGATTTGCCAAGCTCACGTGGGATGACACGTGAGCTGAGCTAGACTGGACCAAAGTGCAAATAAAAGAATTACATGGGCCTTTTTTTGTAAAATACCCAATTTATTTAACACGTTAATTTTATTTACAGGACTAAACATTATATATACAAAAATACATGGCTGGATGTGAAAATTATCCCATACAACGTGTGGATCCGACGGTCCTGGTCGCTTTACTTGACACGTGTCAGCCTTACGCATGCCGATTCCCCTTTGATCCTCAGCAATCTAGATTAGATCGCGGAGCGTAATCTGACGGTCAGGAGCGGGCTAGATCGAACGACTCCTGTTGCATCTGGTACGCGGTGCTTGATCGAACGACAAAGAAGGGAGGGAAGAAAGGAAGTAGAACTCGCCTGGGGCGAGTTTTGATCTGGAATTGTGGGCACCTCTGGCCTTCTTCGTTGCCAATGAGCATGTACATTCATTCCTGGGAGTCCTCCGCATCGGTAGGTGGTCTTAGCTAAGCACTTGGAGCTCCGACGTGATTAGACAGTGTCGAGGAAAGAAGGGGGCTCCAGGTGCTTCTTCTTCTGGGAAATGACTCCAGATGGAGTCCTTGGGTCCTCCAGACCTGTAGAGAAGATACACACAAGCAAAAGGAAGGTCTGGGGACCTTATTGGATGGCGAGGAGTGCGAGGTGGGTCGCGACGGAGGCAGCTCCAGTGGGTGGCGGAGGTGGAATGCCAAAGACTCGACCTGAAGGGAGTCGAGGTGAATAGAGGGGTGCAAAGCGTGGGGAATTGGTTGGAAAAGAGAATGAAGGTGGAAGCAAAGGTCGGAGATGGATGTTGAACAGTGGAACAGTTGCTAGAGCTCAAGAGCTCCGGCGAGGCTACCTCAACTACCCTTACTTAAAAAATGAAATAAAAAACTTAAAAACGATCCTACGATTAAACCTAAGCTAAAGGAATGAAAAAGAACAGCTCTTACCTGGCCTTTGGCCAGGGAGCAGAGGTCGCTGGCTATAGCGGCCTAGGTGCACCTAACTTTCACAACTTAATTCCAAAAATTATGAAACCATCTCCATTAAATAGCTTGTGAAAAGTTATATACAATTAGCGTGATTTTGATACATTTTGAGTTTTTATTTGGGAGATATGGGTATGTGAAGTTGGGATTTTGGATTTTATTCTGTGTATAAAAAGTACATTGTGTATCATTTTTGTACAAACTCAATTTTGTATTTTTATTATATTATTATCATGTACTAAGTTTCTTTATTTGATGAATAATTAATAAAGAATAAAATAGGTATAAAAAAGGCTTTATTAAATGAATAAAAGAATTAGACTTTTATTGTATTTTTACCCTTATCTCCCCCTACTTTATTCCTTGTCAACCAATTCAATTCTTGGTCTGGTCTCAGGGTTTAGGGTCATAAAACATCTTTAATATTTTATTCTTTTTCTTTTCTTCTCTTTATTCTATAATTTTGGCATTAAAAACAATTTTATTTACATAATAAATGCAATAAATGATGAATGCTATTATGTACAAATTGATGCTATTTACATGCATTAGCTAGGGTTTTAAGGTCAAAATGATAGAACAAAGGTGATGAAATGGATATTCATCACCCTCTATACTTGCCTTTGCTAGTCCCTAGCAAACACTTATGCAATAAGTATAAAAAGAATAAAGAAGAAAAAGAAAAAGAGAGAATAAATAGAATCAATTTCATTTTATTGAACTTGGCTTTACAAAATCAATGTTTGGAGTTCAGGTTAGACCTTTGTGTGAGAATGTGTGTGGAACCTAGTCGGGTACCAAATTTAAAACACAACATCCTTCGAGTGTCACAGAACTCGGTTCAAACCACCTTAATAGCCATGTCAGAACTAGCCTACCTCATACGCAAACCCTTATGACTATGAAGCTTACTTGTACAGTGTAAGTGATAGTGGCTCTCCCTAACTGAAATGACAATGGAACTGACTTCTCCAGAATGACAACCTAGTGATTCCCCAATTCAACAACTCTTTCCTCGAGGAGTGGGGTATTCCCTTCTAAGTTCAAGTGGCGTCCGACTCAAGAGGAGGGGGTGAAGAGAAGAATGGGCGGTAGCCAGTGTAGCTACCTATCTTGGGATGCATGACCAATGTAGTCAAGTCATCCAGCTGCACGCTCACATGGTATAACTTTGATGCTCAAGCTTGCTTATTTTCTATACAACATATATACATACTCCGGCAGGCATTTTATATTCAATCAGACTTGTCCACTTTTTTTGGAGTTTTTTAACATACAATTTACAACAGCATTTACATAAGGAGTTTTTCCTCTTAAGCCAGAAGACTATCCCTCTTTTGAAGCTTTATTGCAACCCACACTCTCCTGTCTTTAGACCTCATGGCTAGTGGATCGGGTTGGGGTGTACTTCCCTCCCTAGACGAGGATGAATGTTTCCACTCGTGTGTGTCTCAAATCAGAAAAACCATTCCCCTCACCACTTCAATTAAGTTGAGCCAAGTTAAAGGTGCAAGTGTCCAAGTTAGGTCACGTCCGACAAGAGTCATGCGTGCATCTCGAAAAGTTCTAGTTAGTCGGTTAAGGTGACTTGAACCCAACCCCGAGTCTCAAAGAATTAAGTCCTAATGGACCTGAAGTACCTTAAATCTAGTTCCCAAAAGCTTCCAGTGAAATTAGGTGTAGCAAGGTCCAACCAAGATCCAATCTTCGACTTTATTTGGACTAGTTCAATCATCAAGCTTAATCCGAAAAGAATATGGATGCTATGCAAATGCTATGTACAATGATGCACAGAATGATGCAAGTTTTCAAAAAGAATTTGAAAATAAAAAGAATTTTGGCACAATAATAAAATATGTACAACTATTTACAAGGGTGTGCCTCTTTTTATTTATTTACAAGAATTAAAAATTAAAGGATTTACAAGTTACAAATGTTGTTTATTTTTATAGGTATATATACAATTGGTAAAGAATTTTATTTATATATATTTATGTTAATGATGCATATGTTTCTCAAATTTATTTGCTAACAATTTTGAAAACTATAATACAAAATAGTTTTTGCAAATTTCTAAAAACATTTGAAAGCCATTTTGCAAAGATTTTCAAACAGTATTTATAGATTTTTCAAAATATTTTCACAACCATTTTCAAAATCATTGTTTTATCTTACACAAAGAAAAGAATTTTTACAAATCAAAATAATTTTACAAAGGTTGAAAATAATTTATAAAAAGTTTTCCAAAAGGATCAAACCATTTTTCAAATCATTTTGCAAAAATATTTTTAACCCGATTTATTAATCTGTACATACAGAAAAAGAATTTGAGGAATGAAATTGCATTTTGTTATTAATTTTGTTTAATGAATTGTATATGTGTATATATTGTTTTTTAGCAATATTTATTATTAATAATATGAAAGTATGTGTTATGGCTAAAGTTTATACAAAGTATATACGACCCCCCCTATACTTAGCTTGAGCTATGTCCTCATAGATCGAAAAAGGAAAAGAGAAGACATAACTCATATTAAGTACAGAGAAGCCCATACTATAATGATGAAAGAATAAAGAGATAAATGAATAAGAAGGTGACCGTCCCCCTTTACTTAGGATTAAATAATCCTAAGCATAGTATACTCTACACAAAGCTTGGAGGGTCAAGGGTGGGAACTAATAGATCACAGCTCAGTCTGTCTCCCCCTATACTGAGGGGAGATATCCCTAAGTATAGTAGAGCAAATCAATAGGAGAGGAGACAACCCTGTTGAGACAACGAAGGGGATCAAAGAATGAAAGAATCGGGTGCACCCCCTATACTTAGTACAAAGTACAACCTATGTATAGAAAACTGACAAAAAGGGGCGACACCTCTCTGGTAGAAAAAGAAAAATGAAAAGGAAAAGAAGAAAAGAAGAAAAGACATAGGAATATAGACGAGAAGATCATAGAGAATGTACGCATAACTTACCCTATACTTAGGGTAAAAGATCCCTAACTAACGACAACAGTGATGCATCCGAATGGATAAAGAACAACACGGTGTGTACCCCCCTATTCCTAGGACAAAGTACGTCCTAAGTCTAGACACACGAATTTGATGAAAGAACTAGGCTACACATGACATACGGGAGAAAGAAGGAATGGAAGACGAAACATGTATATACAACAAAGAAGAAACGGTGAAGTACATGACGGTATCTGGAAAGCGAATACCATACTCTCGTCATCATCTCCCCTTGAGAACGGTGACACAGTCATAAAGTGAGAAGACACACGGGTATACAATCAAGTGGGTGTCAGCTACTGGGAAAACATATAGAGAATGAAACCAGTGACCGGTAGCTTGAAGTAGATCATCGGCTCATAGGGAAGGAATGATAGATCGAAGCCGCTATCGTAAGACGCAGAGGAAGAGTGAGCAGTACATAATCCTCTAGGTCAATCAATGTCTCAGGAAGACAGGAAAGGTGAATAACAAGATACTCTCAATGAAACGATGTGATATCCGGTGGTCATAAGATTAGAACGGTCAGAGGGACACACCGAATACCACAAGACAAGGCTCAACCTTGCAAGGGTCCTCAAGGTGAGCAGCCTCAGATGAGTTAAAGATCTCAGAATAATAAAGAGACTCAGCCCCGTGCTCCAACAGAGAGGAGACACAACCAGATAGGAGACTGAGTACACATGTCAGAAGCCCCGACTTCGTGCTCCACCAGATAGGAGACACCAAAAGTGAAACCAAGTACCTAAAATGATGTACCCTCATGCAGATAACCCTCGAGGAGTAGTACATACTAGTCAATGAATAACCAGACAAAGCTTACCCTTGCGAGGGTCGTCAAGGTGAGAGGACTCAAAGGAGTCATATCCAACAAACCGATCAGCAGAAACAGTCTCGGTAGGCGACAGATCAGCTACTAGCAGAAGAGACCGACAGAGCGAGAAAATGTGGAAGAGAATAATCTGAGACAGATGGCTCATCCTTGAGAGGACCTTCAAGGAGAGCGGACTCAAAGGAGTCAAGACAAATCGATCCCATGATCTAACAGATCATATATACATGAAGGTAGTGAGACCAATGGTAAATAGTAGACGACCCGGTTCCGTGCTCCAACAGAGAGGAGGCACAATCAGCAAGTGGAGCCGAGCGTAAAGAATGTGTTGCATCCTTGATGAATCTCAGATTCATCACTCTAAAAATGATGAATTAAGCTCAAATCCCTAAGATTCATTGGCATTTCTTCATTTATATTGCATAATTAGCATTCATGCATGTTTTGATAAGAATGACATTTTATCACTTATTATTGCACAAAATAAGAAGCCAAAAATCACAGTCCAATTAACCTGTAAATAGACTAAATTCGTCAATTTTTAACTAATTCATGCTAACTCCAAATGACTCTAAACTACCTTCACTGTGTATATATTACTAACAAGAATAAACAAAAATACAAAAAATTCACTAACCTAAATAAGTGGACCAAAAACCCAAACCCTAGTTCTAGGATTACCATACTAAAACCTTGATATCTTCCTCATCTAGTGTCCGATTTGACCCTACTCACTTTTGAACTAATGTAAATTTAAATACCTTCAAAACAAGACCAAGTTCAAGTGAATCGGAGCTGATATGTAAAAGTTGGGTTCTGAGCCTCTTTTGTACATTTTGTATTTTAGCGATTTTTGACCTATTATTTTATGTACATAATTGACTAATTTTGTTTTATTTATCTTCTTTGATAAAGTTTTATTAAAATGCGCAAAAATCCAAATTCAAACTTGAAATCGAAGAAACTAAATGAGTTCGAGTCCTCACTGACAGTCTGTACAAAAATTGTCATTTTCATGTTTTATTTTATTTCTTCATTTTCTTAATTAATAAAAATCCCAAAAAAATAGATTAATTTGTAAATATTTATCTTTGATTTTATCAATTTTTTTTCCAGATTTCTATATGGTTTAAAATGACAAAAAATTATAAAACCCCAAAATCAAGGTATTCTATGTACATGAGATACCCCAAAAATATCACTTTACACAAATGATTGATTTTGATCTCTTCATTGAAAGTTGTAGATCTCATTGAGACGAGCAACTTTTGTGAAGAAAATTTTTGGATCCGAGGTTGTTTGCTATTTTTTAAGTATTTATTATTGTATTTATTTTTCGATTTTTGTGGGGCTGACACGTGGCAGCTCCTGGAGCCGCCATATGTCACCCATTTTTGGAGGTTTTTAAATTCATTTTATAAAAAAATTTAAAAAATTAGTTAAAAATAATAAAAAAAAATAAAAAACAGCCACATGGCATCTCTAGGACCGTCCGATCTCAGCTGATCGAACGGCCCAGTGATCGCCCCTTCCTCTTCTCTCTTCACATAAGACGCCACGTGGCCGCACTAGGGCCGTCTGATCTCTCCGATTGGACGACACATGTGAGCCACCCCCTTCCTCCGTCTCCTCCCCTTTCCCAAACTCTTCACCGCCGCCTGCGAATCCCGGCCCTCCTCCGCGATCTCAGTCGCCTCCTCCTCCCTGGACGAACACCGCCACCACCTTCCCCCTTTCCTTCTACGGCCAGCTGCCCGCCTTTTCCGGCTTCAAATCGCCGCCGCCTTCTTGATTTGGCCGTGCACCACCTCTCCCAAATCTGGATCCACGCCCATCGTCGCCTCCCGATTCCAAACAAATCCCCAATCAAACCCAATTCCTGATCTTCGTCAACCCTCGAATCACGCCACCTTTGTCAAATCCCCTCCGGATCCCTTCTCGATTTTAGGCTCCGATGAAATCAATCACTCCCTGCCGCCAATCAGATCGATCACCTTCCTCGTTTAGAGCCTCACCGCCTCCTTTCCATGTTTGCCATCTCCCTCTCTGCTATAAAGCCACCGCTGCCAGTCCTTCGCTCCTCCATCCATCGTTAGCACATAGCAAGGAGAAGAGGCCGGTGGTGACAGCTCGACCTTCATCTCTCGACGGTGAGGTCCGAGGCTCTAAGCTTCGTTGTAGCCTTGCAGTGTCCAGCTACACCTGCTGCTATTCCACTCCGGCTTCAGCCATCGAGCCTACGTTCTCACAAACATCGGAGCTCCACTCCTCCAACATGTCCACCTCCGCCCTAGCGTCCCCAACTCCCTGCTCTGATTCCAGGAGGACCAACATTCATCAACGCACATCTACCATTGACTACAGCCTCAGCCACCTCCAACGCCATCCACAGGAGCCACGCATCTCCGCCGCCTCGTCTCCATCGACAGCCGCACCAGTGACCGTGGTCCACCCCCTACTGCCGCAGGAGCACGACCATCACAAGAGCAGCCTCGCCCAGAGCCCCTTCGCGCCCCCTCTTCTCTTCCGTTAGCCGCACCTCGCTGGGCGGGAAGCCTGAGGCCCTCCCACGTGAGGTGCACGTACGAGAGGGAACATGTGGGGCACACCCTCTCTTGGGGTTATTTGCGCAAATGCTTTCAGAGGATCCAAGTATTGCCGACCACCCCAGCCGCTCAAGGTCACGTGACCACTTGGCATTTTTGCAGACATCCCCCTCCGAATTTTGGTAATTACGCTTTAATCCCTGACTCTGCAGCTCTTTTATTTTAATTTATTGTAATAGTAAATAAACCCTTGTGTTCACTCTTCATTTTGAACCATTTTATTGCATCATTTATTATTTAAAAAATAACACTTTGTTCTTTAGTTAATTCTCTACATTATGGCATATGTTTGACATTTTTGTGATCTATGGTTAATTAATAATTAATATTCGTATGGAAATTTGTGTATTCTGCTTATCTTGCGCCTAAGATTCATAACTAATTAACCATTGCTCTGAAAATTGCCAAAAATTCACGGATTGTAGAATTACTTGCATACATCATTCCAAAAAAGAATTGCATTTGCATGCATAGTTTGTCTTGTAAAAACCATTTTGCTTATTTCGACATTTAATTTTTAATAGGCATTAAATTTAATATTTTTAAGGTTTTGGATTTTTGTGAGATCGATAACCTAATGACATATCTTGGATAATTTTTCCCTTGAAAATAAATAGGATTAATATTTAGTATAATTAAATATTGAAATTCGCATCATTTGCATTCATAAATTCATAAAATATTTTTCTTGCATCCAAAAATTCCCAAAAAAATTACATTGCATTCATTTCACCATAACTAACATCTCAACCAAGTTTCATATTTTTCGGATAATGTTTGATTGAAAATTGCATTTTAGTCCCAAAAATTGGCCACATTTGCATATTGCATCCCAAATTGCATTAAAAAATACCAAAAAATCCCGTCTCAAAAACCGTGCACGAACTTTGATATATAAAATTCTAGGTTATTCCTTTGCCTCCTTGAGTTCGACCTTGGGACTTGCCCAAGTAAAATAAACATAAAATCGCATTGATTGAAAATTGAATTAATTAATTGTGGTTACTGCTTGACCGATTCTGATTGCCCGACAATGACAAATTCAACATACATTTAAACGCTCAATAATTCTCGATAATTAACATCGAAAATTATAGACTCATCAATCCTCCCACAGATAGTCCCCGAGGAGTGACACAAATTAAGCAAATAATAGTTAGAATAGATCCCGTCCTTGCGAGGGTCGTTAAGGAGAGAAGACTCAAAGGAGTCTGAAAAATCAGTCTCGGTAGACGACAGATCGGCTACCCAACAGAAGAGACTGAAGGATCCTAAAAATGTCATAGTCTCTCGCAGATAACCCTTGGAGAGCACTATGAACTAGGTAGTGAAATAGTCAGCATAAGTGGTACTCATCCCTGCGAGGACCGTCAAGGAGAGTAGACTCGAAGGAGTCCATAAAATTAGCCTCGTGCACCGATAGATAGGTCACACAATCAGAAAGAGAGGCCAAACAGTCAAAGCAGATGACTCGGTTCCGTGCTCCAACATAATGTCAACACACGCAGTGAGTGAACCGAGTGTAGAAAAGTTGCATCCTCCCACAGATAGTCTTCAGGGAGTAATGCAAACTAAGTTAATAGAGTCATGGGAATGCTGGCATCAAATCTCAGGTCCTCAAATTCATCAATCAATCAATCCTCAAGAGGGCATAAGATCGTGTGAGGGACGAGAAAGACAAGTCAATCACAGTACAGTCCCTCAAGTCAGTCAAACCAGTTGAGATGGCTCAAGATGTAAATAGAGATCCTCTAAGTGCTACAGGTGGACGAAAGAATTAGGAGATCGAGGATGGATCAGTAGAGAGATGAGTGAGACCATATGGGTTCCGCACACCTGTGCTTTGAAGTCAAAATCAAGATAGTCAATCAAATCTCTAAATTAAGACGGATGGAGCCACAAAATAGATCGATTAGTCCTATCTCATGAAATCATCATTACATTATCAAAAATATATCACATCCTCAATCCGGTGTGCATGATCAGAAATCCTCAAATAAGCATCACACCTAGTAATCGTGCAATCATCAAAGTCCTCAATAAGCTCCTATGCACATATCGGGGTCAGATCCACCAAAAGTAGCTTATAAATCTCAGTATCCTTAACATGTTCCTGGCTTACCTAAATAATCAATGTAAGTCATAAACCTCGATGCGGGCTATACCTACAAGCACAACAATCCCAGGAGGGAGAAGGGATGATACAGAGGGAGCGAGGAGGGTGGGAGAGATAAATGTGGACATAGGCAAAATTGTGGATCAAGGAAAGGGTCTCCTTGAACCGGACTAGTGATGGGTGATATGGGAAAAGAAGATAGCCGTAAAATCCGGCGAGGAAGATGAATACAAAAACCCAATATCACGACTCGAATGCAGGTGAGGAGATATATCAACAAGGGAGGTAGAGAGACTTAATAATAATAAAAAATGATGACTCACACAAATGGGATCGTCAACTCAAAGAGAGATGAAAATGCAGTTGGACTCAAAGCACAATCAATGTATAAAGCAGACCCCCAATTCACCCACTCAACACAGTGAAGACCGAGATGTTGGTCTTTTATCTTTTCGTTTTTAGAGTTAGGTGATTTCAAGAAGTTGTATACACCGAAGATAGGCTTGGGATTTGGGCACTAATCCTTAGCGTGTATGTAGGAATAAAATGCACAAACAATGAGAGATTTGCTCTCCCTGAAGCAATGAATCCATTACATTTTATTTTAAAGTCCAATAGAGTCAGGAGTCCCAATTTTATTTATGTTATCACTTTTTTGTTTATTTTTCAATGCATGTGCCTAACGATGTTTTCAATTCCATTTAGCATCCTAGGTGCTCAAAATCAGAGGGAAAAGGTCGGAAAAATCGTGCAAGTCGGAAATCGATGATGCATGCCAAGTCAGAAGACTTACAGTGATTCCCAACTCTCTCCATGCGGGATGCATAACAACATTGAAATCTATACTACATGCAAATGCAATCCGATGAAATTGCCCTAGGCACAGAAATTGCTATTATTGTGAAGAACCATAAGATAAATATCTAGAAATGAGATCCAAAAGTCCGGTCTATGAAGTGCATCGGTGCCCACCACATCGGATCCTACAAGCGCTGTATAACACTTCTCTCGGCGCTCGATCTCAAATCCAAATAAGGAGCAATTCAAAATTTGACTAAGTCCAGAAGCGAAGCTATATGTACATGCAAATTTATTAGGGCTTTGGACCTTAGTCTATCGAGCAAACAATTCCTAAGCTAGGGCTCATTCACACAAAAAGAAAATAAAAATCAGAAAATAAATAAAAATAAAATGACAAAAAAAAGAAGCCAGTGAGGCCCCCAAGGGAACAATCCCTCGGGCAATGGACCTTGTGAAGTCGATGTACCTGTGAGAGTCCAAATTATTACATATAGAAGCTCCACTCTCTCGCATGAATATACATAATAATGCAAAATAAAATAAATTAAGAAAAGAGACAGTCTTCAAAAATCTCTTTGTCTGCGCTTGCTGCTCTCTCCTTCCAGTAAAGTCTGAAGGCTGGTTCCACCTTGCTCAGGTGCACTGGTCCTCCTAGGAGGTCCTCCCTTGCGTGGCGGTCCCTCACAACAAAGTCAAACAAAGAAAATGGTCAGAACAATCACAATCAATATCAAATATATCAGGAAAAATAAATAAACAACATGAATGAATAAATACAAGAAATAAATAAATGGACACGAGATATAGGACAAAATAAAAGAATCCCAATTTATGTGGTGTTGCTCCCTGACAACGACACCATTTGATAACTAGGCGTTTCACAGAGGCCTTGTCAATCCACGACATACCGACAGTCTTCGAAGCGACCCCGGACAAAAACCCTAATTAATCAACAATTAACCCATAATACGAATCAAGCAATTAAGTATAAAAAAATGTGGAGTTAAAATTTATTATAACTCTACAATAAATGTGTATAGGTGTAAGCATGTGTAGAGGTCGAACTTAGGGAGAAAACGATAGAAAGGGGGCAAATGAATGCGCACAAAAAAATGTCTTTTATCTCTCGTCCATTTTTATTGTTTTTCTAGGGTTTTGGACTTTATATTTTGTATTTTATTTTTGTATTTTATATTTTTGTATTTTGTTTTTAATTTTATAATTTTATATTTTCTTTTTACATTTTTAGATTATTATATTTCTTTCTTTCTTTTAAATATAAATATAAGATATGTAAGGGTATATATATAGAGTAATATATCTATAAATACTAATAAATATAAATAAAATAAAAAGAAAATTTGTTTTTGTGTTTTATATATTTTTCTAATGTTTTCTTAATTATTGTGGATTTTTTGGCTAATTTTTATATATTTTTAAAATAAAATTATTCCAAATAAGGGAGTAAATAAATAGGTCGAAATTGATTTGAATATTAAAAATAGTAAATAGGCTACAAAATTATCCAAATCTATTTTAACATATAAATATTTATATAAATAAAATTGTAAAACATAAAAACAAAATTTTGGATTTTTAAAGATTTTTTGGATTTTTCTAAGAGATTTTAGGGTTTTTCAATTTTTAAGATTTCTCTTTTTTCATTTTAGTGGTTTTCGGTCTATAACTAAAATATGATAAAATCCACTCTCTGTATTTTTTTAGAATTTTTAGACACATTTTTATATTGTTTTGGTATTTTCTAAGCTGAACAATACGAAATTAGGTTCCTTTTGATTTTTAATAAATATATATATGCACAAAAATGTGAAATAAATATGAGGCGTGAAAATACTTGGCAAGAGGCATTTATCCCTATTTTTCATATATTTAGGAGCATGTTAGATATTTTTAATTAATAGTTAAAGCGCATAAAAATCCTAACAGGGGCATATTTGTAATAAAAATAAACTTCAGGGGGATCTCTGCAAGTTTGCTAAAAGTATACAACATAATTCAAGTTTTATTAGACTTTTAAATAATTACAAAAGACGCCCGGGGTATACACGTAATTTGCGCAGCTCACGTAGGATGACACGTGAGCTTAGCTGGACTGGACCAAAGTGCAAGTAAAAGAATTACATGGGCCTTTTTGCAAAATACCCAATTTATTTAAGACGTTAAATTTTATTTACATGACTAAACATTAAATATCCAAAAAGACGGGGCTGGATGTGAAAATTACTCCATACAACGCGCGGATCCGACGGTCCTGGTCGCTTCACTTAACACGTATCGGTCTCTGCACGCTGATACCTCTTTGATCCTCAGCAGTCTAGATTAGATCGCGGAGCGCGATCTGACGGTCGGGAGCGGCTGGATCGAACGACTCCTGCTGTATCTGGTACTCGGTGCTTGATTGAACGACAAAGGAGGGATCTGGAAGAATGAAAGAAGAACTCGCCTGGGGCGAGTTTTGATCTGGAATCATGGGTGCCTCTGACCTTGTCCATCACCGATGAGCGTCTATATTTGTTCCTAGGAGTCCTACGCATCAGTAGGCGGTCTCAACTGAGCACATGGAGCTCCGGGGTGATCAGACGACGTCGAGGAAAGAAGGGGGCTCCAGGTGCTTCTTCTTCTGGGAAATGGACTCCGGATGGAGTCCTTGGGCCCTCCAGACCTATAGAGAAGATACACGCAAACAACATGAAGGTCTGAGGACCTTATTGGATGGTGAGGAGTGCAAGGTGGGTCGCCGCGGAGGCAGCTCCGGTGGGTGACAGAGGTGGAGCGCCAAAGACTTGACTTGAAGGGAGTCGAGGTGAATGGAGGGGTGAAAAGCGTGGGGAATCGGTTGGGATAGAGAATTAAGGTGGAAGCGAGGTTGGAGACAGGTGTTGAACGACGGAACAGTCGTCGGAGCTCAAGAGCTCCAGGGAGGCTACCTCTGCTACCCTAGCTAGTTAACTACTTAAAACACGAAATAAAAAACTTAAAAACAATCCTACGATTAAACCTAAGCTAAAGGAATGAAAAAGTGTAGCTCTTACCTGCCCTTTGGCTAGGGAGCAGAGGTCACCGGTGACAGCAACCTGGGTGCACCTCCCTCCTTCGGAGCTTCCAGACCTTCTGGGATACATCATCTGTCACATGGAGACCTTCTTGGTCAAAGGCAGGAGCTCTGAGACTCGGGAAATGACCAAAATTAAAAGGAAGAGGAGGTGGGTTATTTATAAAACATGAAAATCACCCTTATTTCCCGGCCTAATGGTTGGGCGTGGATCATGATTGATCTGGGAGCAAATCCCGTGAAGGGATCGAAGACAAGAGATGGATAGATCATGCGGGAAAAAGGGAAGAAAATGTAGGATTGGACAATTCTGACGAAAGTCAGAGGTAGAGGGGACAATTGACCAGGGGTCAACAGACGGGCAGCTGTAACTGGCCTAGCTCAACCCGCAAATTGACAAAATAGTTAATTAAATAAAAAATAATTATTTTTTTAAATAGTATTTGATTTTATTATGTTTTATATATAAAATAAAAAATGTTTATTATTTTATCTAGTATTTTAATATGATTTTTATTTATTTTTGGTGTTATTTATTAGTAGTTAATTTTTAAGGGTATAATTATAGGTATATTTAGCTATATTTTGACTATTTTATTTTTATTTTATATATCTTATTTTATTATTTTATTATTTTTTTTATATATTTATAACTTATTTTTATGTACATAAATATATTTTTATGATATTATTTGTACACTTAAATAAATTTGTATATAAATTATACATGTATACTTATAGGTGTTTTGCCTATATATTAAAATATTCTTATTTTATTTTGTGTTTTCACTTTGGTTTTATTTTTATTTTAATATGTACACAAGTTATACTTAATATTGACAATATTATAAAAATATGAATTTGTAAAAATAATGAAGAATGAATATATTGGATATTTTATTCGGGTATCGTGTGCAATGAGGGTCCAAAACCAAACATTCACATCTTAATTCCAAAAATTATGAAACCACCTGTATTAAATAGCTTATGAAAAGTTATATACAATTAGAGTGATTTTGATACATTTTGAGTTTTTATTTGGGAGATATGGGTATGTGAAGTCAGGATTTTGGCTTTTTATTCTGTGTATAGAATGTACATTGTGTATCATTTTTGTACAAACTCAATTTTATATTTTTATTTACATTATTTTCTACAACTTTCACGTACGAAGTTTCTTTATTTTATGAATAAATAATAAAGAATAAAATAGGTGTCAAAAAGGATTTATTAAATGAATAAAAGAATTAATTTTTTATTGTATTTTTGGCCCTTATCTCCCCCTACTGTATTCCTTATCGACCAATTCAATTCTTGACTTGGTCTCGGGGTTTAAGGTCATAAAATATCTTCGGTATTTTAGTGTTTTTCTTTTCTTCTCTTTATTCTATAATTTTGGCATTAAAAACAATATTATTTACACAATAAACACAATAAATGCTGAATGTTATTTTGTAGAAATTGATGCTATTAGCATGCATTAGCTAGTGTTTTTAAGGCCAAAATGATAGAATAAAGGTGATGAAATGGAGATTCATCAACAACCCCCATCTTCGCCACACCTTCAATTTCTACACTCCTCTTCTCCAGCTCATTTTTCGATCTATCCCATTCACCTTTTCACACAAAGGGTGAACCCATTAGGGATCCATATCCTCCACTTTGATACAATGCTCCATTCAGTCCTTTTCACCCCCAGTTTGAACCACACATGCTTCAGCTATCTATTCCTAACTCCTGCTGGCCAATTCCTTCACTGATTGGATATATACAAGCATCTCCGACCTCGAGCTCATTCTCCGATAAGCAGGTGCCACTTCGCTCCATCAACCATCTCCACTTCATCTCTGACCCTCCATCTCCTTTTTCTATTCTAGGAGAATCTTCCCTGACCTTCACTGACTTCAGATTATTGTGGAGGAGAAGCTAGACTTTCGCAAAAGTATCACTAGTACGCCACCTTCAACGGAGGAGCAACTAATTTCAAGTCCTATAGGTACCATCGATCTCATTGATCGAATGATCAATGATGAAACTTCAGTTCATCTCTTTTATTCTTAGATTTTGTCCTCATTTCCTGAGAAAAACATAATAAAATCCACAATTCACTATAATTACAAATATACATTATGCATTAAAGTTGGATTAATGAGAGGAAATCAACTAATCGTGAAAATCACAAAGGAAATATAAATTGGCGAGAAATCTGAGCTTAAATGTTAACTGATACACCTTTATATCTGTATATTATGTACAAACTTCTAACTTGTTTTAGTTTCACACTTGTTAGCCATGCGAGCCCGGAGCGAATCATTTCTATAATTTTATTGTAATCTTTGATATATCAATAAATGTTATCGATTTATTTCACTCCTTGTAGATTAAATGAATGAATGCACTTATATGGTCCCTTAGTACAAGTAGGTTTGTGTACCATGGCCATCTTAGTAATCATACAACTGTTGATTCATTGGTTGAATCATAGAGGCTGGTGCTTGGCTTATATCTAAAGAGCTAGATTGAAGACTCATCAAGTACTAGCACATGATTGTTAAGAAAGGATCTTCAGTCTGGAAGGAGATGACAATCCCTCTCTAAAGGCTAATATCTGTCTGACCTCTTGATGAATGTCCTCTGTATAAGAATAGATATTCAGAGGTGTCAGATAAGTTAGGTCAAAGAGTTGACTTAACGAGATCAAGATAACCAAGACCTATGTCGTATGTTGTCACGATATAGGCACACATCCTTTGATCGGAGACATATGTATTAGTGTATGTCTAAGTATGCACATTAGGCAGACCATTAAGTTGATGACCTAATCAAAGTCTATACACCGGCGATATGGTGTGCATACAAGGGCATATGAGTAATACGATCTCTCAAAGGAATCATACAATTTCACTACTCAATTGGAAGACATAAACTCACTCATGAGGTATTGAGATCAATCAAATTCCATGCATAGTTGTCTTGCATTGGAAGCATGAAAATAATTCGTAGGTATGATATATGC
The DNA here is from genome assembly GCA_037367405.1 of Ottelia alismoides. Lineage (NCBI taxonomy): Eukaryota > Viridiplantae > Streptophyta > Magnoliopsida > Alismatales > Hydrocharitaceae > Ottelia > Ottelia alismoides. The sequence continues at coordinate 930,183 of JAZKJV010002186.1, read as the reverse complement.
TTTTGGAAAGCATATGATCAATACCAACTCCCAACAATCAAAGGAGAAACTTAATGATAAAATCCTTAAGGAGACCGTTTAAATATGATCTAAAACTTCAGGTTTATTAGGTCTTCTAGTATGTAGGATGTACGGGTATTAGGAATACTCGAGGATGATGTGATCGTAAATAATTTTATAATCGCGATACTTCAATTTGAGGGAGTGATGAAACATATTTGAATTTTAGTGACCTCTCAGTAAAATGAATAATCTAATCTTAGTCCAAATATTGGACATTGATCTGAATGTCATTCTGGTGCAAAGAGAGGATTAGATTTACAGTTTCATTTAATCAAACATCTTTAAGAGGTCCCTAAGATCTAGATTTGAGTTATAATCGCAATATCAAAGTAACTATACATGGAATGTACAATTACCATGTCCTTATCTCCAAGTATCTGCAGAGAAAGCACATTATTCTATAAAGAGTTCAAGAATAATTCAATTGTTGATAATGTATCCGAGGATTGGGAAATTGATGATTAAATGTGATTTAGTTATCTTAAATAGTATGAATATGATTTATATTATTTGGACACATGAGAATAGTCATCTAAGATAATTAAACAGCTCGAAGTCATTGGATCAAGCCTCGAGCCCCAAGTGTACAACAATCGTTGGATCAGACGAGTCAGAGTCACCAGATCAGAGGGCGGGATCCAATCTCCGCCCTCCATCCTCAAACTGTCATTTGCCGTCCAGAGTGTGCTACGTGTTTAAGTGAAGGTATCTCAACCCTCCACCAGCATGTGTTTGGTTGTATTTTGCATCCTACATCCTGGGATTTTTGTATTTGGTCTTTGGTCTTTAAACTTTCATTCGTCGTTGTAGTATTTTTGTAATATTTGCACATTGGACCATGAGCTTGTATTTTATTGCACTTTAGTCCAATTCCACATCACCTCATGTCCTTGTACGCGTAAGGGTGTGGGTATTTTGCGTGGACCCCCTCTAAGATGTGCTTATTTCTGTTTGGTATATAAACTCTGTATATCAGTCAAAATATTTTGGTTAAATCGCTTTGATATTTGAATTTATAACCCCTACCAACATGAACTATATTTTTATTGTATGAATATTACATATATGCCATTCGATTTTGTTAAAGTACTACAAAATGCTCCAAAGCTTCTTAAAATTACAACAGGTCCCTGTATTGTTGATTTAATTCTGTACTTGTATTTTTATTATTAAAAATACCATTTTGCATCTAATAATTATAGGAAAATGATCTTAAGTGCATGGAGCCATATTCTAACATACATTTTTTGGAAGACAATTAAAATTATTTTACTATTTAAAAATGTTCAAGAACATTACATTTTCTCCTATTTAGCATTTAAAAAATCATAAAAATTACAAAATGATTTGAAAATTTCCAAGAAAATTCTTATATGTCTATTTTAGTATCTTTCATTTTCTAACCTAATAATTTTGCAAAATATTTAGAAACTCCAAAAAATACAAAACATAGAACTTATAGAAAATCTATAAAATCATAAAAAATGGTCTAAGCCTGTAAATTTTATTTATAGTTTCTTCTATTTAGGAAAATTAAATTTGGGCTCAATATAATTTGATAGATATTTATTAAGCCCATTTCAAGCTTTTGGATTTTCTATTTTGAATATTTAGTGTATTTTCTTATTTAAAAATCCATAAAAAATCTCAAAAATTATCAGAAAATTGGCATAAATAGAGAAAAATTTTAAACCAAAAACCATTTTATTTTTAATTTTTTTAGTTTATTTACTATACATCTAGATGTAGGCCCTCTGCATAGGAATAGATATTCATAAGTGTCAGATATGTTGAGTTAAAGAGTTGAATTGGCAAGATCAAGATAGTTAAGACCTATGACATATGCTGTCACGATATGGGCACATCCTCTGATAGGTGACAGATGTACTACTATATGTCTAAGTATGTACATTAGATAGACCATTAGGTTGATGACCTAATTAAGGTCTATACACCGGCAAGTTGGTGTGTATATAATTGCATATGAGTAATACGCTCTCTAAAAGGGATCATACATGTTTACTACTGAACCGAAAGACATGATCTCACTCATGAGATATTGGGACCAACCAAAATCCATCGATGGTCATCTTGCCTTCGAAATAAGACATGCTTTGTAGGTGTGATATATGATTTTGGAAAGAATATGATCAATACCAACTCCCAATGATTGAAAACTATAATACAAAATAATTTTTGCAAATTTCTACAAACATTTGAAAGTCATTTTGCAAAGATTTTCAAACATTATATATAGATTTTTCAAAATATTTTCACAACCATTTTCAAAATTATTGTTTTATCTTACACAAAGAAAAGAATTTTTACAAATCAAAATAATTTTACAAAGGTTGAAAATAATTTACAAAAGTTTTCCAAAAGGATCAAACCATTTTTCAAATCATTTTGCAAAAATATTTTTAACCCGATTTATTAATCTGTATATACAGAAAAAGATTTTGAGGAATGAAATTGCATTTTGTTATTAATTTGTTTAATGAATTGTATATGTGTATATATTGTTTTTTAGAAATATTTATTATTAATAATATGAAAGTATGTGTTATGTCTAAAGTATATACAGAGTATATACGACCCCCCTATACTTAGCTTGAGCTATGTCCTCATAGATCGAAAAAGGAAATTAGAAGACATAACTCATATTAAGTATAGAGAAGCCCATACTATAATGTGACAGAATGAAGAGATAAATGAATAAGAAGGTGACCGTCCCCCTATACTTAGGATCAAATAATCCTAAGCATAGTATACTGTACACAAAGCAGGGAGGGTCAAGGGTGGGAACTAATAGATCACAGCTCGGTCTGTCTCCCCCTACACTGAGAGTGAGATATCCCAAAGTATAGTAGAGCAAATCAACAGGAGAGGAGACAACCCTGTTGAGACAATGGAGGGGATCAAAGAATGAAAGAATCGAGGTGCACCCCCTATACTTAGTACAAAGTACGACCTATGTATAGAAAACTGACAAAAAGGGGCGACACCTCTCTGGTAGAAAAAGACAAATGAGAAGGAAAAGAAGAAAAGAAGAAAAGACATAGGAATATAGACGAGAAGATCATAGAGAATGTACGCATAACTTACCCTATACTTAGGGTAAAAGATCCCTAAGTAATGACAACAGTGATGCATCAGAACGGAGAAAGAACAACACGGTGTGTACACCCCTATTCCTAGGACAAAGTACGTCCTAAGTCTAGACACACGAATATGATGAAAGAACTAGGCTACACATGACATACGAGAGAAAGAAGGAATGGAAGACGAAAAATGTATATACAACAAAGAAGAAAAGGTGAAGTACATGACGGTACCTGGAAAGCGAATACCGCACTCTTGTCATCGTCTCCCCTTGAGAACGGTGACACAATCATAAAGTGAGAAGACACCCGGGTATACAATCAAGTGGGTGTCAGCTACTGGGAAAACATATAGAGAATGAAACCAGTGACCGGTAGCTTGAAGTAGATCATCGGCTCATAGGGAAGGAATGATAGATCGGAGCCGCTATCGTAAGACACAGAGGAAGAGTGAGCAGTACATAATCCTCTAGGTCAATCAATGTCTCAGGAAGACAGGAAAGGTGAATAACAAGAGACTCTCAATGAAACGACGTGATATCCAGTGGTCATAAGATTAGAATGATCATAGGAACACACCGAATACCACAAGACAAGGCTCAACCCTGCAAGGGTCCTCAAGGTGAGCAACCTCAGATGAGTCAAAGATCTCAGAATAATAAAGAGACTCAGCCCCGTGCTCCAACAGAGAGGAGACACAACCAGATAGGAGACTGAGTACACATGTTAGAAGCCCCGACTTCGTGCTCCACCAGATAGGAGACACCAAAAGTGAAACCAAGTACCTAAAATGATGTACCCTCCTGCAGATAACCCTCGAGGAGTAGTACATACTAGTCAATGAATAATCAGACAGAGCTTACCCCTGCGAGGGTCATCAAGGTGAGAGGACTCAAAGGAGTCATATCCAACAAACCGATCAGCAGAAACAGTCTCGGTAGGCGACAGATCAGCTACCAGCAGAAGAGACCGACGGAGCGAGAAAATGTGGCAGAGAATAATCAGAGACAGATGGCTCATCCTTGAGAGGACCTTCAAGGAGAGCGGACTCAAAGGAGTTAAGACAAATAGATCCCATGATCTAACAGATCATATATACATGAAGGTAATGAGACCAATGGTATATAGCAGACGACCCGGTTCCGTGCTCCAATAGAGAGGAGGCACAATCAGCAAGTGGAGCCGAGCGTAAAGAATGTGTTGCATACTTGATGAATCTCAGATTCATCACTCTAAAAATGATGAATTAAGCTCAAATACCTAAAATTCATTGGCATTTCTTCATTTATATTGCATAATTAGCATTCATGCATGTTTTGATAAGAATGGCATTTTATCACTTATTATTGCACAAAATAAGAAGCCAAAAATCATAGTCCAATTAACCTGTAAATAGCCTAACTTCCTCGATTTTTAACTAATTCATGCTAACTCCAGATGACTCTAAACTACCTTCACTGTGTATATATTACTAACAAGAATACACAAAAATACAAAAAAATCACTAACCTAAATAAGTGGACCAAAAACCCAACCAAGTTCAAGTGAATCGGAGCTGATATGTAAAAGTTGGGTTTTGGGCCTCTTTTGTACATTTTGTATTTTAGCGATTTTTGACCTATTATTTTTTGTACATAATTGACTCATTTTATTTTATTTATCTTCTTTGATAAAAGTTTTATTAAAATGCACAAAAATCCAAATCCAAACTGAGCTTGAAATCGAAGAAACTAACTGAGTCCGAGTCCTCACAGACAGTATGTAAAAAATTGTCATTTTCATGTTTTATTTTATTTCTTCATTTTCTTAATTAATAAAAATCCAAAAAAATTAGATTAATTTGTAAATATTTATCTTTGATTTTATCATTTTTTTTCCAGATTTCTATATGGTTTAAAATGACAAAAAATTATAAAACCCAAAAATCAAGGTATTCTATGTACATGAGGTACCCCAAAAATATCACTTTACACAAATGATTGATTTTGATCTCTTCATTAAAAGTTGTAGATCTCATTGAGACGAACAACTTTTGTGAAGAAAATTTTTGGATCCAAGGTTGTTTGCCATTTTTATGTATTTATTATTGTATTTATTTTTCGATTTTTGTGGGGCTGACACGTGGCAGCTCCTGGAGCTGCCAGGTGTCACCCATTTTTGGAGGTTTTTAAATTCATTTTATAAAAAAAAAATAAAAAAATTAATTAAAAATAATAAAAAAATAAATAAATAACAGCCACATGGCATCTCTGGGACCGTCCGATCTCAGCTGATCGAACGACCCAGTGATCGCCCCTTCCTCTTCTCTCTTCACATAAGCCGCCACGTGGCCGCACTAGGGCCGTCTAATCTCTCCGATTGGACGACACATGTGAGCCACCCCCTTCCTCTATCTCATCCCCTTTCCCAAACTCTCCGCTGCCGCTTACGAATCCCGGCCCTCCTCCGCGATCTCAGTCGCCTCCTCCTCCCTGGACGAACACCGCCACCACCTTCCCCATTTCCTTCTACGGCCAGCTGCCCGCCTTTTCCGGCTTCGAATCGCCGTCACCTTCTTGATTTGGCCGTGCACCACCTCTCCCAAATCTGGATCCGCGCCCATCGTCACCTCCCGATTCCAAATAAATCCCTAATCAAACCCAATTCCTGATCTTCGTCAACCCTCGAATCGTGCCACCTTTGTCAAATCCCCTCCAGATCCCTTCTCGATTATAGCCTCCGATGAAATCAATCACTCCCCGCCGCCAATCAGATCGATCACCTTCCTCGTTTAGAGCCTCACCGCCTCCTTTCCATGTTCGCCATCTCCCTCTCTGATATAAAGCCACCGCTGCCAGTCCTTCGCTCCTCCATCCGTCGTTAGCACATAGCAAGGAGAAGAGGCCGGTGGTGACAGCTTGAACTTCATCTCTCGCCGGTGAGGTCCGAGGCTCTAAGCTTCGTTGCAGCCTTGCAGTGTCCAGCTACACATGCTGCTATTCCGCTCCGGCTTCGGCCATCGAGCCTATGTTCTCACAAACATCGGAGCTCCGCTCCTCCACCATGTCCACCTCCGCCCGAGCATCCCCAACTCCCCGCTCTGACTCCAGGAGGACCATCATTCATCAACGCACATCTACCCTTGACTACAGCCTCTGCCACCTCCAACGCCATCCACAGGAGCAACGCATCTCCGCCGCCTCGTCTCCATCGACGGCCGCACCAGTGACCGTGGTCCACCCCTACTACCACAGGAGCACGACCATCACAAGAGAAGCCTCGCCCAGTGCCCCTTCACGCCCCCTCTGCTCTTCTGTTAGCCGCACCCCACTGGGACCATGCGATTCATCACTTGATTATGCTGCGATTGTTGTCATGCTGCCGGAACTATCGCTTGAGCAACCAAATCTTCTTCGGTGCTTCATGCTCATGTAGAAGATGACGGATTTCATGTGACGAAATGAGGAGGTTTGTTGCCTGGATTGTTTCTTTGAATTGCGGGAGCACATATATCATCAACGTGCCCGCAAGTGCACTCTCATCTGATCGGACTTGAGTCAGGAGGACTCTTCCTTCAGAGTCTATTGTGATCACAACCACATTTCAAGAGGTAAACCTAAAACTTGTGTGATCATGATGAAACAACATGGAAAAGGTTTCCATGTCATGTGGTTTCATCTTTAAAATTTTTGTTATTCCGCTGCCATACCAACTAGTATGACTAGTTGACCTAGATAAGATTTGATCTGATCTCCACGCTTATGTGATGCACGAGGCTAAAAACCCTCTGCACTCCGCTTCGCCCATCCAACAATCACTTGACTAACTCCTACCTTTAATCTCATCTCTCTCACACGATCTCCACACCACCGCCATCCCTTCCCTGTTTGACCATGCCCTCACCATGTGTCCTCCTATCCTCGAATCGGTACCATTCAACTAACCGAGTATCCCTATATCGTGTCAACCCCCTCACCTGAGCCCTACATGTCAACATAGTGCTCTCCACTTCGTAGAAAACCGATACCCCACCACCCCACTCATCGATCAAAACCCTCGGTAGATCATCTGTTACGGACATCTGCCTTTACACGGGTTTGCTCCGAGCTCCTATCATCCCTTCAGTGTGTGTGTGTGTGATTAGTTGAGCGATGGAAATGCATTAAATTTGACAAGATTCCAAGATTATTCACCTTTGTTGTAGTTCATCTCCAAGCTATTCAAGATCCATGCCTTTACCGAGCATGTCCGAACAAAGACTCGGAGCTCCCAAGAGATCCAGCCTAGGTGCATGACTCCACCTTCGATCTCTTTTCATCTTCCAAGGGATCTTTGCACTCAACCCCCATTGTGTTTCTTTTATTTATTCACAACACAACTCCCAATAATCCTTATCTCTGATCATGGTCGGAGCATCGCTATACAACCCCCATCTTAGCCACACCTTCAATTTCTACACTCCTCATCTCCAGCTCATTTTTCGATCTATCCCATTCACCTTTTCACACAAAGGGTGAACCAATTAGGGATACATCTCCTCTACTTTTATACAATGCTCCATTCAGTCCTTTTCACCCTCAATTTGGACCACACATGCTTCCACTATCTATTCCTAACTCCTTCTGGCCAATTCCTTCATTGATTCGATATCTACATACATCTCCGACCTCGAGCTCATTCTTCGACAAGCAGATGCCACTTTTCTCCACCAACCATCTCCACTTCATCTCTGACCCTCCATCGCCTTTGTCTATTATAGGAGAATCTTCCCCAACCTTCACCGACTTCAGATTACTGTGAAGGAGTAGCTAGACTTTAGCCAAAGTACCACTAGTACGCCACCTTCAATGGAGGAGCAACCGGCCTCGAGTCCTATAGGTACTGTCGATCTCATCGATCGAATGATCCATGACGAACCTTCAGTTCATCTCTTTTATTCTTAGATTTTGTCCTCATTTCATGAGCAAAAAATAATAAAATCCACAATTCACTATAATTACAAATACACATTATGCATTGAAGTTGGATTATTTAGATGAAATCAACTCATCGTGTAAATCACAAACAAAACCACATAAATTGGTGAGAAATCTGAGCTCAAATGTTTACCGATGCACCTCTATATTTGTATATAATGTATAAACTTCTAACTTGTTTTAGTTTCACACTTGTTAGCCATGCGAGCCTGGAGCGAATCATTTCTACAATTTTATTATAATCTTTGATATATCAATAAATGTAATTGATTTATTTCACTCCTTGTTTGAGATTAAATTAATGAATGCACTTATATAGTCCCTTAGTACAATTAGGGTTATGTAATTTGGCCATCTTAATAAGCATACAACTGTTGGTTCATTATTTGAATCATAGAGGCTGGTGCTTGGCTGATATCTAAAGAGTTAGATTGATGACTCATTAAGCACTGTCAAATGATTGTTAAGAAAGGATCTCCGGCTTGAGAAGGAGATGGCAATCCCTCTCTAAAGGTTAATATCTGACTGAGCTCTTGATGCAAGTCCTCTGTATAGGAATAGATACTTGGATGTGTCAGATAAATTAGGTCAAATAGTTGACTTAACGAGATCGAGATAACTAAGACCTATGTCGCATGTTGTCACGATATAGGCACACATCCTCTGATCGGAGATAGATGTATTACAACATGTGTAAGTATGAACATTAGGCATATCACTAAGTTGATGACCTAATCAAAGCCTACACACCAGCAAGATGGTGTGCATACAAGGGCATATAAGTAATACGAGACCTCAAAGGGATCATACAGATTCACTACTAAATCGGAAGATATGAGATCACTCATGAGGTATTGGGACCGATCAAATTCCATGCACGATTGTCTTGTATTGGAAGCATGACATGAATTTGCAGGTACGATATATGCTTTTGGAAAGCATATGATCGATACCAACTCCCAACGATCAAAGGAGAAACTTAATGATAAAATCTCGAAGGAGAAAATTTAAATATGATCTAATACTTTGGGTTTATTATAGGTCTTCCAGTATATAGGATGTACGGGTATTGGGAATACTTGAGGATGATGTGATCGTAACTAATTGTATAACCATGATACTTCAGTTCTGAGGGAATGATGAAACATATTTGGATTTTATTGACTCCTCTCAGTAGATCAATAACCCAATCTTAGTCCAAATGTTAAACATTGATATGAATGTCATTTGGATGTAATGAGAAGATTAGATTTACAGTTTGAATTAATCAAATATCTTTGAGAGGTCCCTAAGATATGGAATTGAGATATGATCTCAATATCAAAGTCACTATACATGGAATGTACAATTGCCATGTCCTTATCTCCAAGTATGTGCCGAGAAAGCACATTATTCTTGAAAGTGTTCAAGAATAATTCAATTGTTGATAATGTATCTGAGGATTGGGAAATTGATAATTAAATGTGATTTGCTTATCATGAATAATATGAATATGACTCGTATTATTTAGTCACATGAGAATAGTCATATAAGATAATTAAATAGCTCGAAGTCATTGGATAAAGCCTCGAGCCCCAAGTGTATTGCAGTCGTCGGATCAGATGAGTCAATATCGCCAGATCAGAGGGTGGGATCTAATCTCCGCCCTCCATCCTCAAACTGTCATCTACCGTCCAGAGTGCGCTACATGTTTAAGTGAAGGCATCTCAGCCCTCCTCCAGCACACGTTTGGCTGTTTTTTTGCATCCTACATCCTCAGATTTTTGTATTTAGTTTTAGTCTAAACTTTCATTTGCCATTGTAATATTTTTGTAATATTTACACATTGGACCAGGAGCTTGTATTTTAGTGCACTTTAGTCCAATTCCACATCACCTCATGTCCTTGTACACGTAAGGGGTGGGTATTTTGCGTGTCCCCCCTCTAAGTTGTGCTTATTTCTGTTATGTATATAAAATTTGAATAGCAGTACAAAATATTTTGATTAAATTGCATACTTGTTCCTGTGGTTTCTGATATTTGAATTTATACTCTAACCACCATGTACTACATTTTTATTATGTGAACATTACGTATATGCCCCTGGATAAAGTGTAGCTCTGAAACTTCTTAAAATTATAACCAGGTCCCTGTATTATCGATTTAATTTTGTACTTATATTTTAATGATTAAAAATACCATAGTGCTTGTAAAAATGATAGGAAAATGATCTTCAATGCATGGAGCCATATTCTAACATACATATTTTTCACAACGAAATTAATTTTTTTTAATATTTAAAATATTCTAAATCATCACATTTTCTCTTATTTAAAATTTAAAAATTCATAAAAATTACAAAATGATTTAAAAATTTTTAGGAAAATTCTTATATGTTTATTTTAGCATTATTCTTTTTCTAACCTAATATTTTTGCAAAATATTAAGAAAACTCCAAAAAATACAAAACATAGATAAACTTATGGGTCGATGTTGCGCGATGGCACAAAGAAGCCTGAGCTGCTGGGTTCTCCCCAAGACCGACAGATAGGGCTGCTGGATGATGGAACAAGGGATCTTATGGGTCGTTGGGAAAGAAGTAGGTGTGACAGTCGTGGGATTGTGTGTAGGAGGATGCAAGATCGGCGGGAAGGTTGAGATCAGGGAAGAGAGAGGAGAGGGAAAGGTCATGGTCGAAGGAAGCAGATGGTTGCACCTGAGGGGAGCAGGCAGTTGCCAAGATGGTAAGAGAGAGGGTACGGGGGCAGGCACACAGTTGCAGCATCACCACAAGACACATTGACTGCGTTTGCGCCACCTGAGTGCTGTGGAGGAGATACATGTAAGGGGGGTGCGGGTGCAGGAGTCAGCTGCAAGGGGAGAGGAGGAGGGCCACGTGGCACACGAGGGGGGGACCACATGGTGGAAAAAATAAATTAAATTTAAAAAACAATAAAATAATAAATAAAATAAATAAAATAAATTATAATAATTAAAATAAATAAATAAAATATAACCAAGTTAATAAATAAAATAAAAATGAATAAATGAATAAAAAATAAATAAAATAAATATCAAAAGAAAAGAAAAATTTAATAATAATAGTTAGAATAATTAAAATAAAAGTAAAATAAAAATAAAAATGGGAGGGACACGTGGCTGCTCCAAGAGCAGCCACGTGTCGTTCCCAAAAAAATCAAAAATTTAATACAAAGAAAAATAAAGAAGAAATAGCTAACGAAGTCAAATAAAAAATGGTCAACTTGAAAGTTGTTCGTCTCAAAGAGATCTACAACTTTCATGAACGACCCAAAACTAAAAAAATCATCTGTACAAAAAGTATTTTTGATGGTATTGTATAGATATAAAATACCAAATTTTTGTATTTTGCAAATTTATTTGTCATTTTTTAAATAAGATAAAATCAAATTGAAATAAAAAAATTATAAAATAAATATTTACACCTTAGTCTATTTTTTGATTTTTAATAATTAATAAAATAAAGAAAGAAAATAAAGAGGACATATGTACAAACTATATATGCAAACTCAGGTTGATTTATTTTCTTTATTTTTTTGTCTCAATTTTTATTATGATTTTTGCATGTTTTATTAAAACATAAATCAAAGAAAATAAATGCAAAATAATTAAATAAAAGAGGATTATTTTTGTATAAAAAATAATAGAGTTAAAATAGGCAATATGTACATTATAGAGTCGATTTTATGGGTTGGGGTTTTATTGGTCAAATTTACAAGTTAGTAATATGTACATTATAGAGTTGATTTTATTTAGTTCCAAGTCAATGAAAAATAAATAAAAATCAAAGAAAATATGGTAATTTACAAGTGATAATTTACAAAAGAATTTTGATCTTTTTATTTATGCAATTATGCATGCTAAAATGCAAATATTAATTCTAAGTGCATGACTAATAAAATTGCAAATGATCTAATGCAGCTAAATACTGCGGAACGGTGCTCTATTTTTTATATTTTAGAGTAATAAATCATATATTCTGCCTCCTATTTTACAAGAATGAATAAGAAGCCCTTTTTACAAAAGTTTTTTTGGTGTTATGTCTCCTATTTTACAACAATTTTACATTAAAGTATTATTTACAAAAATTTTACAAGATTATACAAAAAATGTATAGTTTACACATTATGCAAATTTTACTGCTTGTATAGAATATACACTTTATACAAATATTTTACGAAAACACAATTTTTTTCTTAAAGTTTATATATCCCGTAATTATTGAATAGAATATACAAAAATACGTGAAAGTATGAGCTATGGGTAAAGTATATATGTAATATACACACACCCTTCTATACTTAGCATGTGATATGTCCTCAGAGAGCAAAAAAAAGGAAAAGACTTAGCTCATGCCAAGCGTAGGAGAGTGAAAAGAATAAAAGTATAGGATGAAGGATATTGAGAATCCTCAAGCGCATCACGGAAGCGTGACGATCGTATCTCATACGATCAGGGCGACTAGTCGCACTAGTAGCATGATGCACCGGAAATTAAAAAAAATTTAATCAAGTGATGAAACCACATGATCACGAGAACATTTCTCGGATCGTTTCATCAAACCACAAAGTATAAGGAATACCTCTTGAAGCGTGGTTGTGATCGCGAGATCCCAAACAAGAGATCCTTCTGTCTCAAGTCCGATCCACGAAGAACGCACTTGCGGGTACGATGATGAGTCACGTTCCTCCCGCAATCCTCGATGAAGATCCATGCAGTGGATCCCCTGATTTCGTCAAGCGAAATCCATCATCTTCCTTTAGAGTAAGCAACTCCAAAGAAGAAGGAGATCCTCAAGTCGTCGAAGGCGAAGGCGAGAGAGACTCTCCTTCTCAACACAAAGTGGATGGCCACTTCTTGGAGAAGAGAAAGAGAGAGGGCGAGAATGAGAGAGAGAGAGTAGTAGGCTTCTACAACTCTTGATCATGCGTTTGAAAGGCTAGGTTAGCCCTCCTTTTATATTAGTTTAGGATCCAATGGATCTCAATCCACGGGACACATAGATCCAACGACCATGGTGATCTATGTATTAATCAACGGCCAAGATTGTTGTTGGCTAAAAACCAACAATATTAAGTTATATTTAAATTAAATTTATGTTGCAACATAATTTAATTTAACATAAATTATTTATCAAGAGATAATAATATAATAAAGGGGATAACCAATTTCCTCCTAAAATTGAGGGGGCGTCACCTTTGACTATGTCATTGGTGACGCCACCTCATTTGGAGGTTATTTTTCTCCTTTTTATTTTATATTATTATTTCTCAATGTATTATTAAAAATATCCACCAAATTAATTCCAAATTACTTTGTGAATATTTCAATCATGCCATTGATAAATATGTGAATCATATTCACATCCCAAACTAATTTGTAAATTACATTTCTAATTAATTAACTAATGTGAATCCAATCCACATTAATAATTAACAAATGCTATTTATAACATTTCTCTCTCTCTGATATATTATAAATCCCATTTATAATATACACAGATATTCTAGATAGCACTATCCATGATCTGCTTATCCTTGATAATTAAATCCCATTTAATTATCTTGGATAATTATTCTGACAATATGAATCTTATTCATATTATACTTGATAATTAAATCTCATTTAATTATCTTGGACAATCATTCTCATAATATGAATCTTATTCATATTATACTTGATAATTAAATCTCATTTAATCATCAAGACCTTCTTGCTTGGATACTAAATTCATCATAGGAATTATTCTTGAACTCCTTCAAGAATAATGTGCTTTCTCCGCAGATACTTGGAGATAAGGACATGGCGATTGTATTGTTCCACGTATAGTGACTTGGATATTGAGATCACATCTCAAATCCAGATCTCGGGCCTCTCATAGATGCTTGATTAAATCAATACCGCAAATCTAATCTTCTCATTGCATCTGAATCACATTCAGATCAATGTCCAACATTTGGACCAAGATCAGATTGCTTCTCTACTGAGAGGAGTCACTAAAATCCAGACCCGTTTCATCACTCCCTAGGAATGGAAGCGTCATGGTTATACAATCATTTATGATCACATCACCCTCAGGTATTCCCAGCACCTGTACATCCTGCATACTGGAAGACCCAAAATAAACCCAATGTATTAGATCAACTTTATACTGTCTACTTCAGGGTTTTATCAGTAAGTTCTCATTTGATCATTGGGATTTGGTATCGATCATATACTTTCCAAAAGCATGTATCATACCTAGGTCTTGATCATATACTTTCCAAAAGTATATATCAAACCTACAAATTCAGTCAAGCTTCCAAAGCGAGACGACCGTGCACGGAATTTGATTCTTCCCAATATCTCATGAGTGAGCTCATGTCTTCCGGATCAGTAATGAACCTGTATGATCCCTTTGAGAGATCGTATTACTCATATGCCCTTATATGCACATCAGCGCGCCAGTGTATAGACCTTGATTAGGTCATCAACCTATTGGTCTGCCAAATGTACATACTCAGACATATAGTAACACATTTGTCTTCGGCCAGAGGGATGCGTGCCTGTATCGTGACAGCATACGATATAGGACTTTGGTTATCTCGATCTCGTTAAGTCAACTCTTTGACCTAACTAATCTGACACCTATGAATCTCTATTCCTATGCAGAGGACCTGCATCAAGAGGTCGGTCATATATCAACCTATGTGAGAAAGGATTGACATCTCCTACTCAGGCTGGAGATCACATCTTAACAATCATTTGACGGTGCTTGATGAGTCCTCAATCTAACCCATTAGATATTCATCCAAGCACCAGCCTCTATGATTCATCGAATGAAACAACAACTATATGATTATCCGGATGGCCATGGTACATAACCCTAATTGTAGAGAGGGACCTATTATGCAAATTATTTATTCTTCAATTCAGATCAGGGAATGATATACGCAATAACATTTATTGCATAATGGCTCGCCGTGGGCTCACATGTCCAACAATCTCCCACTAGCCCAAAGCGCCATTAATGAGCTAATCATTTAATCCCACACCCATGTGACAATCGTAGGCTATTTAGAAATAGCTAGGTAAGCTGATCAGTCACTCTGCTCCCAAAAGACTATGCCAAGTCCTTTTACGACACTTGCATATCTCTTAGTAACAGTGCTCGCATCCAATGCGAATGTTGCATCTTACGCAACCAATACTCAATCTCGATAAAGCAATTATAGTGTCCTTGACACTATTGCTTAATAATTATTATAACCAGTATTTCCAAAATCCTTATCAGAATACCCTTATTCCGGTTACATCACTAGCTCTTAAGGTATCCACAGTTAAGACCTTTTAGATCTCTATCTATAAAGTCTTAAGTTCTTGAAGATAAGACTTAGAGATCACCATCTCTAAAGCCTTTGTCATCTTTGAAGATATTGTTATTACTGCAATCAAGTGTTCTTTCTCCATAGTAGGATTAGTAAGAGTTTACTACTCCCACTGCAAGGCAGATATCTGGCTTTTGTACACATCTAGGATACACTTAGCTTCTTGTAACTGATGCACAAGTGCAAGCAGTTCTAGCATTCACTTCCTCAACTCTTTGAGGTGCTATCCCTTTAGATAGGTCAGTACCAAATCTTAAGGTAAGAAAGCCTTTCTTGGAATTTCCAAGAATGGAATATGTCCAATGTGTACGACAAATGTGACAGTCCCAATATCCTCTTTTCTTTGCTTCTGAACAACTTCGGAACTAAGATCTAAGAGGTATTCTTGAGATCATATCTCAAGGTATGGAATAGCCAGTCTATAAAACACTTATTATCATCCTTATATCATTCCAAATGATCAGGATACAATCTACATTTAGCACTATGAACACAATGGCACTCCCACTAAGCTTCACATGGTATATCAAGATTCTATTTGAAATCATAACACTTATGATTTCATCAAATCTGATGTTCCAACTACAAGAAGCTTATTTGAGTCCATAGATGGAGTTTCTTTAGCTTGCACACCTTGCTTTCCTCAATCATGAAGCCCTGGAGCTACTTCATGTGAATATCCTCAGAGAGGTATTCTTAGAGGAATGCAATCTTGACTTACATCTTGAAGATGCAATAGTCAAGTTGTGTAGCTAAGGTTAGAAATATTCTGATGATTTTAAGCATGGTTACCTAAGAGCAAGTCTCATTGCAAGCAATGTCTTCTCTTCCGATTTGTAGCTCATGGCTACTAATCATGCTTTGAAGGTCTCTACCTTCTCATCAGGTTCCCTCTTTCTCTTGAAGATCCATTTGCACCTTAATGGGTCTAACCCTTATAGGTGGATCCTCGAGGGTCCATATACAACACTTGTATATAAAGTCTACTTTAGACTTTATTGCTAATATCCATCTTTCCATATCATGATCCTTAGGAGCTTCATCACATGAAGTCCGATCATTGTCAGACTTAACTGACACACGGAATACATCCTCAAACTCATTTGAAGAGGTATTAGTGCTTCATCTTTAATTATCCTTTAAGTTTTTGATTTTTTAGGAGCCTCATTATCTTCTCAAGATTAAATGAGTTCTGATACTTCATTTTCATCTTGATTCTCAAGAGAGTCATCCTCTAAGAATCACATTCTCAGAGATGAGATCTTTTAAGAATCTTAGGGTAATAAAGTAGGTATCCAATACCATCCTTTATTTTCCTAACGAAGTAGCACTCTCTAGTGCTTAATTACAGCTTACTTGCATGGAATCTTATTAAGGATATATATAGTGTAGTCTCTACTACACATATATACCTAGAAACTAAGGGATAACTATGCTAAAATTCATCTTTAATCAAATCATGTCACACATGATCGAATTGTATCTTCCTACAACTCCATTGAGTTTAGGTGTGTTAGGAGGATTGAGATAGAAATGATGTTCATATCTTCATAAGGTATTCTTTGAATTCATCTAATAGGTACTTGCTACTTTGGTTAGATCAAATTCATTTAATCTTCCTTCAAACTTTGGTTCTAAACCAAAATTGTGAAATCTTTGAACATTTCAAAGGTTTCTCAGGTGAAGAGAAGAAATCTCATATCATACATGATCATCAATAGATATCATATATCCATAATGTTCACTATGATATAGATGATTTACATACATCAATATGTATGAAATCCCGAATACCTTGACATCTTGCATCTTTCCTAAGAGAAGGGTGTATTGGACATTTTACTTTGAATACAATATTCACAAGTATGTAAGATTTGAAATTTTAGACATTCTAAAGTTTCATATCTTACTAGTCTATTGATCAAATCAACAGACAAATGTCCAAGGCTTGATGCCAGATCGTTGTCAAATGATCTTTATCCTCCTATTGATCTTATAAGGTTTGATTTTCAGTATTAGAAATCTTAATGAACCATTCATTAATTTTTCTAATTTTGTGGAGTCCACTAGATGTTAGATTACTATCTGAAATATATCCATCATAACTCTTTATGATAGTTCTATCTCAGAATTCATGTTTATTTCCAACATTTAGAAACAAACAATGAGTGTACTCTACTATCTAGGTCATAGAGACATTCTCCAAGACTAAGGGCTCTCCCACTGAGAATATGAAGTCTATCTATCCAATAGAGATTGTTGCAACAATTACAGCAATATCTATGCAGATGACTACTAAACCTTAAGATCAAATTTCTAATCTTCTAATATATATATGCAACCAATTGCAAATGTCATTAAAAGATTGGGATACAATTGTCAGACTTTATCTCATGAAATAAAAAAGTCAGAGTCAATGATCATATGTAGATTATTCTGATGCTCTATCTGAGTCCTTCACTAAGGATTTTAGACAGATTTGATAGTCATACTATCAACACATCAACTTATTGCAGCATTGTCATTCATCCAACTCTTTGGATGTCATATGGAAGTCACAGAAGTACAATCAACTCTTTGACTTTCCTTCTCACATGGGTCCAACCCATGCTTCTACTGTGCTCTATTCATCTATAAACAACCATTGCTTAAGACTAAGGGTCTATTATGTTAAATTCAAAAGAATTCAATGTAAGAGCATTTCAACATTTATACATGCTTCATCAAATTCATACAATATGAATATCATGAAGCTTCATGAATGACTTGAGTATAGATAGTAGAATGATGACACTCATCATATCTACATACATCTCAACTCTTAGAGACTTAGGTTAAGGTAGGTATTCAAACATTTTGAATACATCATCTCTTTCGAGCCACCATTCTGCATAATGCAGAGAACCATGTCATTCATGATTAAATGTCTAGAGCACATATGCATGCCAAAATATCTTCTTTTATTTTATAAGGATTATTCGACAATTACGATCACCATCGACATGTC
This sequence comes from Ottelia alismoides, assembly GCA_037367405.1. NCBI lineage: Eukaryota > Viridiplantae > Streptophyta > Magnoliopsida > Alismatales > Hydrocharitaceae > Ottelia > Ottelia alismoides. The sequence goes on along the minus strand of JAZKJV010002186.1, from coordinate 911,672 downwards.
ACTTCCAAAGTACACTCGATGAAAGATCAAGACTATAGAGGCATTCAAACCCTAAGGTGATGTCTTATTGTCTTATTTAATTGTCATTCCTCATTACGTTGAGGAAACTTGCACATTGCAACCACATACATTATGTGTCCAATTGCAAGTACAATATCTGGATCATGAGTCCAATCCATGATATTTTACTGGTTATTATTGAGTATAACATTGAGTGGGTTTAATGAAGGATTATCTGAAATAAGAAATTTGCATAAGGGTGTATATATTATATATATACATATTTTACTTTGATTTAGGAATTTTTATATCAAAGTTGTCTTGCCTTGTCAACAATGAAAGTTCATTCCCTTAATCACTTTCAATGTAAGAGATATTCTTACCATTATATCTCTAGCAAGATCTGGGATCTCCTATCCTATCTTTGTCACATCCCAATAATATGAGAACCTGCGACTCTGATAAAAAGAAGCGGGAACACATTCCGCCTTGCAAGTCCAACTTGCATTTCCCAATTCGGTCTTTAACACCCGGACCCACCACCCCTAAGATGATGTTGACCCGTTGTTAATTGAACCAACCGTCAACATGCTTAATACTCGCTATACGCAATCCAACATCGCCCCAATAATATGAGGACCCGATATTGGGGTCACTACATATACGGCCTTACTCTTTCGAGAAGCAAAGAACCCGATCCAATTAAATCATATATAGGATCTGTCACTTCGAACAGGCGTCTCCTATATACAACAACTGGCGATGGAATTCTTTGCCTTGACGGGAGACCATGGATGTCACTTATGTGATCCTCCACCTCATATTCAAATTGTAATTAATTATCGTGAATCATATTCACATAATTAATTCTTCCAAGGGAAATACACATCTATTCATAATAGAGTGTTTTAATAGGATATAATTAATTTAATCACATTAAATTAACTATCAATCCTATTATCAATCAACAAACTTTGAATTTTACTTGAATAGTAGGTATAATCTCAAAGTACATATTATTTCGAATTTTAATAATTAGAAAAATACACTTTGATTTCTCCGGCATTATCCAGTCCCTACCCGCCGTCATGGCCAGTACCGACGAGAGTGGGACGGACCACATACGTTGAAACCCGCTACCCCAGCGATCTCCGACTAGACACCATATCCACCTCAAGAAAGGATAATTCCAGATAGATCCTCATGTACTTTGAGATGCTCATCGGTCTTTCAACCGAAATTATACCATATAATATACATCAAAACATTTTTGATTATATTATATGGAGATTTGCTAAACAAATCCTCAATCCTATTCAAGCAAGAGGTTTTGCATGTAAAAGTTGTCCTACAACTATTGTAGGATGTTCTAGGGTTTTGCATGAAAACAATGTTTGTTGATGATTTCAAATTCATCAATGATCAAGATCAACTATCTTATCATTATGGTTAGTGGGATGTCATTCAAGGAATTGATTTTCATCTTTAAACATTTCACAAATATTTATCAATAACCAATTTCAGAAAATTAACAATTAATTTTCATCAACATTTATTTGAATGACTATCACAAGGTTCATGATCAAAATTGTCAATTTCCAGTAGTGACCCCTTATCACTAAAATTAAGTTATCTTGATCAATTTAAATCCAAAATTCGCAAAATTAGTACCCTAAGATTGCCAACTTGATTTACAAAGAACCTAAGTTATATTTCATGCATTTCGAGGCGCAACAAAATCGTAATTAACAAATTAATCACGTTCTGTTCTGCAGTTCCCGCAACTGTGAATACATGCATATTCAAAAGGCCATATCTTGAGCAAATTAAATCCAAATTTAGTAAACTCAAATCCTATGGTTTCCTTGTTTAATTGGGAACAAAATTCAATTGAATATTTTGTGTTTAAACAATTTAAACAGTGCCGAAAAAAATCAATTATACAGAGGTGCGAAAATTGAACTTTCGCGACCTTTTCAAACCCAAGTCGTCCATGGTTCATGGATCATATCCAAAACCTTTTTCGACCTAAGGCTCTGATACCACTTGAAGGATATTGAGAATCCTCAAGCGCATCATGGAATTGTGACGATCGTATCTCATACGATCAGGGCGACTAGTCGTACTAGTCGCATGATGCAGCGGAAATTAAAAAAAATTTAATCAAGTGATGAAACCACATGATCACGAGAACATTTCTCGGATCGCTTCATCAAACGACAAAGTATAAGGAATACCTCTTGAAGCGTGGTTGTGATTGCGAGATCCCAAACAAGAGATCCTCCTGTCTCAAGTCCGATCCACGAAGAATGCACTTGCGGGCATGATGATGAGTCGCGTTCCTCCCGCAATCCTCGATGAAGATCCAAGCAGTGGATCCCCTGATTTCGTCAAGCGAAATCCATCATCTTCCTTTAGAGTAAGCAACTCCAAAGAAGAAGGAGATCCTCGAGTCGTCGAAGGCGAAGGCAAGAGAGACTCTCCTTCTCAACACAAAGTGGACGGCCACTTCTTGGAGAAGAGAAAGAGAGAGGGCGAGAATGAGAGAGAGAGTAGTAGGCTTATACAACTCTTGATCATGTGTTTGAAAGGCTAGGTTAGCCCTCCTTTTATATTAGTTTAGGATCCAATGGATCTCAATCCATGGGACACATAGATCCAACAACCATGGTGATCTATGTATTAATCAATGGCCAAGATTATTGTTGGCTAAAAACCAACAACATTAATTTATATTTAAATTAAATATATGTTGCAACACAATTTAATTTAACATAAATTAATTATCAAGAGATAATAATATAATAAAAGGGGAGATAACCTATTTCCTCCTAAAATTGAGGGGGCGTCACCTTTGACTATGTCATTGGTGACGCCACCTCATTTGGATGTTATTTTTCTCCTTTTTATTTTATATTATTATTTCTCAATGTATTATTAAAAATATCCACCAAATTAATTCCAAATTAATTTGTGAATATTTCAATCATGCTATTGATAAATATGTGAATCATATTCACATCCCAAACTAATTTGTAAATTACATTTCTAATTAATTAACTAATGTGAATCCAATCCACATTAATAATTAACAAATGCTATTTACAATATTTATCTCTCTCTGATATATTATAAATCCCATTTATAATATACCCAGATATTCTGGATAGCACTATCCATGATCTGCTTATCCTTGATAATTAAATCCCATTTAATTATCTTGGATAATTATTCTCACAATATGAATCTTATTCATATTATACTTGATAATTAAATCTCATTTAATTATCTTGGACAATCATTCTCATGATATGAATCTTATAATTAAAACTCATTTAATCATCAAGACCTTCTTGCTTGGACACTAAATTCATCATAGGAATTATTCTTGAACTCCTTCAAGAATAATGTGCTTTCTCCGCAGATACTTGGAGATAAGGACATGGCGATTGTATTGTTCCATGTATAGTGACTTGGATATTGAGATCACATCTCAAATCCAGATCTCGGGCCTCTCATAGATGCTTGATTAAATCAAGACCACAAATCTAATCTTCTCATTGCATCTGAATCACATTCAGATCAATGTCCAATATTTGGACCAAGATCAGATTACTTCTCTACTGAGAGGAGTCACTAAAATCCAGACCCGTTTCATCACTCCCTAGGAATGGAAGCGTCATGGTTATACAATCATTTATGATCACATCACCCTCAGGTATTCCCAACACCTGTACATCCTGCATACAGGAAGACCCAGAATAAACCCTAAGTATTAGATCAACTTTATACTGTCTACTTCAGGGTTTTATCAGTAAGTTCTCATTTGATCATTGGGATTTGGTATCGATCATATACTTTCCAAAAGCATGTATCATACCTAGATCTTGATCATATACTTTCCAAAAGTATATATCAAACCTACAAATTCAGTCAAGCTTCCAAAGCGAGACGACCGTGCACGGAATTTGATTCTTCCCAATATCTCATGAGTGAGCTCTGTCTTCCGGTTCAGTAATGAACCTGTATGATCCTTTTGAGAGATCGTATTACTCATATGCCCTTATATGCACACCAGCACGCCAGTGTATAGACCTTAATTAGGTCATCAACCTATTGGTCTGTCAAATGTACATACTCAGACATATAGTAACACATCTGTCTCTGGTCAGAGGATGCGTGCCTGTATCGTGACAGCATACGTTATAGGACTTTGGTTATCTCGATCTTGTTAAGTCAACTCTTTGACCTAACTAATCTGACACCTATGAATCTCTATTCCTATGTAGAGGACCTGCATTAAGAGGTCGGTCAGATATCAGCCTATGTGAGAAAGGATTGCCATCTCCTACTCAGGCTGGAGATCACATCTTAATAATCATTTGACGGTGCTTGATGAGTCCTCAATCTAACCCATTAGATATTCATCCAAGCACCACCTCTATGATTCATCTAATGAAACAACAACTATATGACTATCAAGATGGCCATGGTACATAACCCTAATTGTATAGAGGGACCTATTATGCAAATTATTTAGTCTTCATTTCAGACCAGGGAATGATATACGCAATAACATTTATTGCATAATGGCTTGCCGTGGGCTCACATGTCCAACATAGGAGTCGATCCACCACCTATACTTAGGCTTTGGTTAGCCTAAGTATAACAACAGATCAAAAAATGGGGCGGTCAAGGTCGAGAGGAGAAATGGATGGATATATAGACAGGGCGGGCATCAACTCCCCTATACTTAGGCTCTGGTCAACCTAAGTATAGAAAAATAGTAAGTATGAGAATCAATGGGGTTGGGGGATGTATAGAAAAAGAAATGGAAAAGAAAATAAAAGAGCGACTCAGGTCACTCTCCCCAATATACTAAGGATCTGGTCATTCTAAGTATAGCCACAAAATGACAATGATATGGAACCAGAACGAGTGATACGGATCTCTGGGGACAAAGGGAACAAAAAGAAGAAAAACTATAAAAGATGAAGTAAGAATATACAATTATTAAGAAGGTTTGTAATGAACCTTCTTGCGTGAACGAGGAGGTAGGGAATATACATGTGTATCACTATCGGAATCGTCCTCAGATGGATAATAATGAGGTGAAGGGATTGTTTGACGAGGGTCGACACACGACTACTTTCTCAAAAAGGTCTTGAGGACAATCGATCTGAGCTCACTCATATAAATCACCTCATTTGGACCCGATGAGGAATCCTTAGAAAATTCCTTCTCTGGTATATCGAAGGAAACTTTCATAACCGTTTTCTAGAATGTGAAGCATTGAGAGGACGAGGAGATTGAGATGCCTTGAGTTGTTTGGGGAAATACCTCAAGGAATCAATACTTTTACTTCTTCACTAGAAAACCGACTAGAGGATAGGGCAACCACTTTCTTGGAAAGGGTCAGTTGGGTCCTGGCTGCCTCCTTTACAGGTCTTTGAGGTAATGTATCTAAGGGGTCAATTGGTAGTGGGCAGTGTAGGTACAGGAGTTTGATCCTCAAAATGGTCTAGGCAATCTGAAAAGGGTGGGTCCGACTCATGGATAGCTTCTGGTTGCGGGTCTTCTATAGAAGCTGTCACGGGTGTGGAGGGACAAGTAGTAGGTTCTATCACCTTTTGATGTTATGAAGTTTTGGTGACAAAGGAGATTTCCTTAGGCATAAGAGTCGGCTCTTGGAATGGTTCAAGTATTTAATGAACTACTACAGAATCAAAAGTTAGACCACTCAAAAATCATGATAATCATGATCTGAATTTAAATATGCTCATGTATATTGGTTCCTCATAGGAGCTGTAGCAGGTTGGTTATTCATGAAGGTGTGTTGAGAATTGATGGTCGGTCCAATAGTCAGTCTCTCGGGTGTATCAGAGAGGTGGGACTCATCTACCTCTCGATGGTCATGATTGTCAACGACTATGTGGATCACATTGGGATGGAGTGTGTCGTCAATGGTCACGTGTTCTTTGTATGTCCCCAATGTTGGAAAATCGATTTCTCAAGTCTTACAATCTATAGTCGCCTTAGCCAAGGCTAAGAACGGCTTCCTAAAAATAATGGGAGGCTGGGTGGACTCTCTTCGGTGATCGATATCAATGATCGTAAAGTCCACTCTTAGTGAAGCATCTCAGAAAAATGATGATTGAAATGGTTCCTCTCAACCGTTTGATGGATTGATCAGCCAGTTGAACGATTACTCTCAATTTCCTAATTGGTGCGAGTTTGAGCTTATCAGACACGGAGGCCAGGAGGATGTTCATAGACGAGTCATCATCGATTCTAGATTGGGTAAAGATGGTGTCTTTGATTTCATTCAACCCTATGCAACCTCTTGACCATGCAGTTCTTTATCTTTCTCCCCATCACCAAGGAGGTGGCCGTAGACGCTATGTGTCTCTCTGTCCTTGTTCTCTTATTTCCCAACCTCTTGGGAATCAATTTACTCCTTACACATCTTTTGAGGTAGTGTTCTATGTCTGAAAACAAGACGACTGACTAGGGTTAAGTAATGAAATTAACAACGTCGTTGTCACCCCAGAAATCTGGCTAGAAATCAAGAAAATTATTCAATCACAAAACGAATCAAGCAAGTAAATCAAGTGGTCTAAGCTACTTTTATTAACCTGGTATAGCGATTAGGGTTAAACACAAGGAGGCAACTACTATAAACAAGGGTAAAATCAATTCCATGAAAAATCAAAGAAATGAAGAAGGAAAATCAAAGCAAACTACGCTTGGGTTTTTGTGTTTTTTAATTTTATAATTTTTTGTTTTCTTTTTTTGAGTTTTTTTATTGATTTTTATTTTTGCAACTTTTATATTTTTAATTTTTCAAATAAATATAAATAAATAAAATGGAAATAAGGCACAGAAGCACTCTTTTTGGATTTTTAAAATATAAGAAAAATAGCCAGAAAATCATGTAAAAATATTTTTAGTTTTGATAATTTTATAATGTTTTTATAAATTTGCAGGTTTTTTAGATTTTTTTAGGATATTCAAAATAATTAGAAACATTGAATAAAACAAACAATGCACAACTAGGAGTATTTTCTAAATAAAAAATAGAAAATATGTTCAAAACTCTTAGTTGTTAATTTTATCAAAAATATAAGTAAATATCTACAAACAGAGACCAAGAATACAAATTTGAAGTTTTTAAAAGATTTTATATGATTTTCATGGTATTTTTAGGGTTTTACGAATTTTTAGAGTTTATAAAAGATATGAAAGTGAAAATTGGACATAAAATCAAGTAGCTAAAAACGAAGCTAACCTATTTTTTTAATTCTTAAAGGTATTTTAGAATTTTTATGAATTTTCTACGACAATCAGGGAGTTTTTGTACTATTTTTGAATTTTTAATAATAGCAATTAAACGAACAACTAATAAATAAAAATTACTACTTAAAGAATACAATAACATGCACTTATCTTAATTTTTTATGGGATATTTGAATTGAATTTGATATTTATTTCAATCAAAAAGAAAGAAAATAAAAATGATGGATACAGAAGGACCTAGATGTCAATACTTTAAGTTTTGGGGCCAATTAATAACACGCAACAAAAATACAGGGGCCAAAGCCATAAAAAGTCCAGCAAAAACATGCGTCACACGTGAAGTAGGCTCATAGGGGCAAAGTAAAAATATAGTTTATTAACATATAACAGTTCGGTGTGGAATGAGCAAAATACCCAAAGAAAACACGTGAACACACACGTGTGCCGTTCGGTAGGACTAAAGTGCAAATATGAAAAACATGAGGTCCTTACTATAAATATCAAAACTAACTTTTACAATTATTAGACTAAAATGAAATAAAAGGAAAAGCAGGGAAATAAGTGAAATATACCTAGTAGGGCGTGACGTGCACTGATAAATCCCAAATTTATCTATATTATTTTATATTATTATCTCTAACTTAAGCTATTCACCAAGGTTCGTTGATTATTAACACTAGTTAATATTTTATGTGCTGCACATAACTAACCCTAATTATACTATATTATTTAACCTTATTATTGTGTTATTATTTTATGTATTTATTTCTCATTAAAAATCAAATAAAAAGTAGTATAATATTGTACATAAATAATATAACATAAAATAAAATCAAAATACAAAAAAAGATAAAATCAAAATAAAAGAAAAATGTTTTCTATTATTTTAACATGTATTTATTTTTTATCTATGTACAAATGACCTCTGATATCTTTGACTTCTACATGAAAGTTGTAGATCTTAATGAGATCTACAACTTTCATGTTTAGTTTTTTCTAATTCCATTTCTTTCTTTTTCTTTTTGATTTATTACGTATTTATCCAATTATTTAATTTCCTATTGGGCCACGTGGTGCCACCATGGCCGCCCACATGATCACTCCTCATTACTTCATCTGCCATGTTTTTTGACCATTGGATTTTGATCTAACGGCCTGAAGCCATTCTCAACCTCTCGCCGCTGCTCTTCGAAGCGACACACCTTTCACCAGCGGCACCTTCTCTGATTTCTTCAAACCTCCCACCTACAATCGTTCCACCAACTTCCACCACCCTCCTCTTCGTTGTTCCTCCCTTATCCATGCATGATCCCTAACTCCCCCTCATCCTCTCTTTTCTAGCCAGTGTGGTTGAAACTACCACCTTCCTTCGCCAACCACCGAACCGCTTCCACCTCAAAACCCCTTTTCCGCCTTCATCAACCGTCATCTGCCACTCGGGGCGAAGCCACCAATCCTTGTGCACCTTTGAGTGATAGTGGAATATCGTATTCGAGAGCGATAATGGAGATCTTTCGCCAGTGAGTTCCCACGTCTTCTTTGACGTGCTACAACCATTCAAGTGCTGCTCGAGCATCGTTCTTCAGCCGAGAACCTGAAGCATCTACCAGAGAAACCTATGCTCCAACTCCTAGGCTATGAATCATCTTCAACTCAGGTAAGATTTTATCCCTATCTTTGTTTCTGATCTTATTTCACCAATTAAATTAGGGGCGAGTAGTCAATAATTCCTCAAATTGTTGTAACCTTGATCTTCGTCGAAGGTGGTAGAACTTCACGAAATTTTTCGAACCATCTATTCCCTTCTCAAGAGTCTGAACCCGGTCGCCCCATTTCTTCTTTAATTACTGGAGAAGAACCCACCTTGCCCACCAGTCCTTCGCACGCATAGGGCATCATCTCATTACTTCGTGCACACAAACTCTTCACTGGGATGTTTTCTAACATTTTCATGTCCCTTTTCTCCAAGGTCGGAATCCTCATCGTTGCTCTGTTCTAGAGGATCCACTCCGATGACCCTACTCTGATTTGCTCAGCTACACATGATGAGACAGTCTGATCTATTCCAAGTGGTTCACCCGCCATTCGCAAAGCTCTCCTAAGCAACAAACAACTAAGAAGAGCAAGGGGGAAGATTGAGGAGGTTGTCGGAGTCCCTTAATCATCGCCATAGATGGGCTGAAGACGGAGGAGAAGGAAGAAGCTGCTACTGTTGGATCCTTTGATCTGACGGTTCATTCCTCCTCCGTGCTCACATACCGAACCTCAAGCCTCGATGAAACCCAAGCAACGCCAAAGTACTGAAGCACTTCACGTGTCTTCAGAACCTACGTTCATTCCGAGCCAACCTCCGACCCTGACCAATCACATGTTCTATACACGTGACCTTGGAAAATTACATCGCATGCCCTCAACTTCTCTGTATTTTCAAATAAGTCCTCCCATAGTCTGTTATTTACATTTCAGCCCTTGTGGCTTGTTTGAATCGCAAATCAATCCTTTTTGTCCTCATTTGTAAGAGAAACTTGTTATTTTTATTGCAAAATGCACCTCGATTAAACCTTGAATAACTTTTCATTTATAAATCCAAATGAAGTGATTTTGGTCTTGTTTGAAAGCTAATCTAAATCTCTATGTGTTGGCATGCTTGGATGAACATTTTGACTTATTTCACGCATTCACAGTTAGTGTTTATTGATTTATTTGACTCCTTCTTTGAATAGAAATTGGTAGATCATGTATTATTCGAGTAATTGAATCCTAAATTTCTTAATTAACTGATTAAGATCATTAATGTACTGATTAATCTCTTTATTCCTGATTAGTTTATCCCTGATTGATTAATTAGGAGTCATCTCTTTATGGAATACTTACAAATCCATTTTGACTAAATTTGATGAATCAAGACCTCTTTATCTTAAATGTCAGATTCCTTATCATTTACTAAAAATTTAATCAATAATATTCAGGAGCTTTGTTGTGTTGTGGATTATTGTGTGCTGTTTGTGCATTATTATTTTCATTTAAATTATTTGCATAAAAATGTTTTAAGAAAAATCTGTCTCTTTATGTGTATTGTGCATCCGATCACGATGGTCATTCTGTAAATCACACTATTAAATATTTGATCTTTAAATTGATTCATCGAATTGCTTCGTAGAGACCCTAGACTACCCAGGTTTATAAATTCGAGCTAGGTCCTCTTCGTAGAGACATCTGACCTAGTTCTGCATGATTCGCTAAGTACCCTATTACAATGAGTGCATATTACAACATATATTTAGCGAGTTATCAGATGGCACCATTGTCGGGGACGCGACAACTTTTGTGATTATTTTTTGGTCAAAATATTTACTTGGTGAATTTTTAGGAAAATAATCGTGAGCATGTTTTGTTGTCCTGATTATTTTGTTTATTGGTTGTATTATTGTTGATGATATAAGTATCTGCTTATTTCTCTCTAATTATTTATCTAATTAAATCTGCTTTGTTGTTGGCCTGTGGAGTGACCAATCTTCAGGGAACCAGCGAAGGTGAGCGACTTGGAGTCCTTGCTGGAGAGATCGCAAAGCAATAACTAAGAGAGATTTAATTTAGTTAATTAATGTCATTCTTTGTGTTGTAATTAATTATAAATTAGTTGCCATTTACAATGATTTTCAGTTGAAAACTCATGCGTGTAACAAAGGCATGTTAACTTTAATTTTTATGTGGTGGTTGTGTCGAAGGTGGTTCTCGACTTGAGTGGCAATTTTAGATCAATGCACTATGCCAAAATAGACATATCGTAGGTCATTTTTGCTTGATCTAAATTGTAATTTAGGACACACCACTTGTCTCATAAGATTCACAATTGCAAAAATTTTAGGAGATTCATAGACACACATAACATACGTCCTACTTAATCAAAATAAATTGATTTCTCCACCGCTTATAGAACTTCTACTTAGATGCGATTTTTTTGACTTGCATCGTTTAGGTAGCTTTCTATATTCAGTCTATGCATCCACATGGAGAATGTTGGGAAGTGCTCTAAGTATCTCTAAACGACATCATTCATCACAATTTTCCATTGTATTCCGATTTCTGACTTCTCCTTTAGTTTTTTTGAGACTTAGGATTAAAAGGAAAAGGGACTGTTCGGTAGACGATGATCGTGTGATCACATTAATTTGAGCGATAATTTAATCTCTTAAAATCGGGACTGAATTGATGTGAGTTGTCCTAATTTAAGTTGGAATAAAATCAACCTTGTATTATGGGCAGTAAAACCCTCATTGTTTGCAGGTACTTACCTCCATACAGAGTTGGTGAAAATGTAGCCCCTAAGGAATAGAGCCAAAAATCCTTGGACTGTGCCCTAAGTGCTTGGACTCACTTTTAGGGTCATGTTATTGCTGCAGGCACTTGCCTCCAACCATTAGAAGAAGTAGTCTTGTTTCTTGTTGGTGTGTTCCACCATCTTGAACTTGAACTACCTTAGGTGACTACACCTGTGAGATTGCATAAGATTGTTTTGAATCATTAACGAAAATTGATAAGATAATAATGCCATCATCCCTGGCCTTTAGTGTTGAGTTGGTAAATTAATTCAAAGGTGTTTATATTGATTGTTTTGTGTGAGTAACTCCGCACATTCACGTGCTTAGTAGTGCTAGAATCTTTTTGTATCAAGCATGCTCCATTCTCGTATATTTTGAAACTCGAAGATGGATAATTGGTCATATATTTGCTCTGACTTTGCGAGCTTATCGTTGAACCGCCCAAGTATCATGTCTTCACCGGTCCACTCCCCTTCTTCTTCTCTTTAACTGGACCATCCAGGTTTAGAAACGAGTTTCAAATCGGTGTATCATGATTCACTCCTTGGGGGTGGTTACATCACAACCAACCTTTTTTCGTCTTTACTCACTGAGGAGGATCATTGCCTTGGTGAGGTTGATTTGACTTTATTATCTTCATCTAGATCTCACTCCAATCTTTTCTTTGATGAAGGTGATGAAGATACATATAAGATGCCTCATAAGAGATAAAATGGGGAGAATGAAGAATGGGAGGACCCGATGCTTGCAGTACTAGCTAGGATAGAAGAACCAGAGCAGAACCAAGCACTTATGAGAGCACAACTTGGCCTGTTACAGTTGGGTAGAGATGCACCTACGGATGTGACATATAAACCTTGGCAGTATCAGATGGTTAATTGGTTGAGTCCTGTCGAGCCTGAAGTAGAATATGAATTGAAGTTGTAGTTTATGAGTTTGTTGCCTCAGTTTCATGGGAATGCACACGAGGAACCATACGCATTCCTTAGGGAACTTTGAGTTGGTCTGCACTGACCTTAGGCATCCTAGGGTTAGCCAAGACTACGTCAGGCTCAAAGCTCTTCCTTTTGCGTTAAAGGATAAGGCTGATTATTTGATGAAGAACCTGGGGGTAGTTATAACTACCTTTGTTCTGTTCAAGGACTTCTTTTTGAAGAATTTCTAGCCTTTGAGTAGAATTGATGTGCTCATGCATCATGAGTTTTTCCCAACTTCCCAATGAAACTTTCTGCGATACATGGGAGAGATTCAAAGATCTCTTACAGAAATGTCCTTGTCACGGTTTAGGAGCCTACCATCCTGGTTCAATCTGTTTATTACGGTCTACACCCTGAGGTGCAGGGTTCGGTTAGTGTTGCTTGTAGAGTCATCTATACTTCATGACGTGCGGACATCGTCTGGAAGGTGTTTGAGCGGATGGCCGAGACGAGTAGAGCAAAAACTGCGAGTAGAGCTCAGTTAGAGACCACCATACCATTCTTATCAAGCGGGGGAGTGAAGGCTACAATGGATCCTTTTCACATGGGCATTGTAGCAGACAAACTTACAGTAGTTGAGAGGATCAATGGACGGACGGATTAGTTGGACAACAACTTATCCAAACAGCCTAAGCAGATGACGAAGCTTTCTTAGAAGGTATCCAAGATGAGGGTACTTGCCATGACTGCATCGGCGTCTCTCGTATACCGTGTTCACCATATTAGAATCAACAGATTTCAGGGCAACCCCAGCAATGGGTGGAGGACCAATCTCTAGCCCATTCTTGTCAACGTCATCCACCTTCTATATATACATTTTCTGAGGAGCCTTCATAGGTGTGGGAGGTAAATGGTGTGTGGTACACCAATGACATTGCCAGGTGGGGGAGTTCTGGGGACTGTTTCTCCTACCAACGTCCCCAGACCTTCTACAACACATCATTTACTCCTACACTTCCCAACACCACAGAGATTTGGAGCCATTCCTTTCGAGGCACAAAGGCAACATCAACATCAGTACGTCCGTCAGTAGACATACTAGTTGGGCTAGCAGGGCCCACATGTTTAGCATCATTCCCAACAACAACACTACTAGGGTCATTAAGGCCAATCTTCACATTCTTCATTACCTTCTTCATAACAACATCATTCATCTTTAGGTCTCATTGATTTTCAACGACAGATTCTTGAGGAGTTGCATTCCTATAGGAATGGGGTATAAGATTTGATGGTTGATCTCAACCATCTTTCCCGTTTACATGACGAGCACACTGCCCCTTCTACATCCATTCCCGCCCATGTTCAAGCTAATACCAATAGTCTGAACAAGACTCTGCATCATCATCATTCTTTTGACCAGGTATACTACTCAGATTCTCACAGTTTTGAGCACGAGATCTTTCCCTTTGATTGTGTTAAGCATATGTCTCCCCAGGAGTGGACGGATCATGGTCGTACCTGATCGGACAAGGGATATGGAGAGGACCGACTATGAGGCTCAGCCTGAGGAGACTTTAGAGGACGATGAAGCCAGACATCTACCAAAGACATCCATAAGAAGAAGAGAAAGAGAGAGGAAGACGAGAGCAGCATGACATGTATCAGATTCAGAGTCTACGGAGAACCTTGCACCTTTGGTTGAGGAGAATGCGTATTCAGCAGGCATTCACCAACATGTAGTAAATGATTCAGTTTTTATTCCAAATGTAAAAGATCCAGCTGTGAAAAACTTAGTTTCTAAAGATAATAAAGTGCATGTTTTTGTTTATGATTTTGAGTATTCACATTCTTCTTTAGCTATCCCTTTCCCACGTGCTCGTATGGTAGGAAAGTGCATCATAAAAAAGATTCAAAAAGATGATCTTGGTATGGCACAATTTTGCAAAGATAATATTATGGTTAAAGTTCCATTTGCTGAGTATGTGTCCACTCATCCTACATTTCAAAAATACTTAAAGGTGAGACGCACACCTAGCAGAGTCAGTAGGAAAAAATCGAACAGTTATGTCAAGACACATGTTCTCTCAGTTGCCACTACATTTTGTCTCAAGAACCGACTTTTGTTGAAAAATAAGAGAGATCTAGGTGCACATTATGTGGTGAGTCATATTGATGACATAGCATTTGCATGCACTCTACTAGACAATGGCTCTTCGATCAACTTGTTACCTTTTTCCTTGTATGATAAACTGAAGTTGGGACCTTTACGCAGATCTAGAGCTTTACTTTAGTTTGTAGATACGTCGATGAAAAAGGCACGGATGAGATAAAAGATGTCATTATCTCGATTGAGGGAAAGACTACAGAGTGGACTTCACTGTCCTTGACATGGACAACCCCAATCATTGGAGAGAGTTACAGATTATCCTTGAGCGACCTTTTCTTAGGACCGCTGGAGCTTCATTCGATTATCAGACATGGATGATGAAGTTCCATTCTCATGCAGAGAAGTGGAACTACAGATGAAGCAGACAAAATGACAACAACCTGATTCGGAGTCGAGCACAGATTACTCTTCTTTTTTAGAGGTAGATTGCAAAATAGTTAGCGGAGTCAGGATTTTGAATCAGCACCCGACAATATAGAGCGAGACCCTCTCATCTAGAGAGGACAACGTATACAGTGTAGTTGTTGATACAATGCCCGAGTTCTTGAGTTCTTTATCTCCCTATTCCATTGGTGAATTAGAAGTCCAAAGGGACTTATCAGTTCCTTCTTCTTTGGAATAGTAAAAGGAATTAGATGATGGGTCAGACATTACTTTGGATGAATTACCTTGGTTCATTGGTGATCCGACTCCTTATTCTTCAATTCAGTTGGTGAACAACATTACAGATGATTCATGTCCACTATGCAACACAGATCCAGATTCCGTGGCAATTCAACCTGATGTTCTTGATGATTCTTCTTTGCCATAGTTGAAGCCACTGCTCCTACACTGAAGTATTCCTTTCTTACGGGACCAAATAACAAGTTTCATGTTATCATTAGCTCTAGGTTGATTGTAGAGTAGTGATGAATCTACATTTCATCATCTTTATTCATTTATTTTAGCTCAAAATCCCTTATAAAACACATGTATATAATACTAACTCCGTATTCTTACTAACATGCATCTGTGTATAAATATTGTACACTTCTTACCATTTTAACCTAAAATAAATAAATAAGTAAAGAAAGGAAAAATAAATAAAATAAAATAAAAGGGAAGACTGTATATATGTAATAGATACAGGCTGACCCGAACCCCAAGAGAAGGTCAAGACTTGACCAGATCGACCAAGAATAAAGTAGGGGGAGATAGGGTCCTTAATCAAAAGAACCCAAAAAATGTGTGTGCTGTGTATATTTGTATACTACACTATTTTATTTTTACATAATTTGACTCCTCAAACAAAATAATTTTCAAAACAAAAGTTTTAAATGAAAATGTTTCCTAATTAATAAAAATGATTGCACAATCAAATCAAGTACATAATAAAAGCAACCACACTTGGAAAAAGCCACTAAGCGATAATTGAATGACCGATTCCGACTCCATATGAGCTCAAATTGAACTAACCTCATTTCCATTGTATTCTAATAAATTATCTTTAAAATGGCTGTGATTTCATAATTGTTAAAGTTACAGTTGAAAAGTCAGTTTTCTGCGGTGGTTTGTGCAATTTTCCCATGTATTTGTACATATTGTATTTGTAAATAATTTTATTAATTATTTAAAATAAAAATAAAAAATATAAAAGTTTTAAAACAAAAAAAACTAACTAATTTCCTTATTTAACTATGTATATAATGTACCATATGTATATAGTATATGTATATAGTTTCTATTCTTAAATAACCACCATAAAAAAATAAAAAAATAACATATTTATTCAATTTAATCAAGTGACACAAATAAAAAATTAAATTTTTTGTAAATAATTTTAACATTTATCTCTTTCTTATCTCTATCTCATTTCAATTTTTTCCTTATCTATTTATCTCATTTCAATTATTTGAATTTTGAATTCTTATCTTTTCTATTTACATGGCTCCTTCTCCCTCATTTCAACTTGATCAATCTTTGGTGAGAGGAGCCCGATCTCCAAGAGTCTTCTTGTCGCATAAGGGTGCTAGACTCGAGCCGTCTGGTGATAGCGAGTCGGCCTTCATCGAGGCGATCACGGTCTTTTACGTTCCTAAGGTGAGATCCATCATTTTCTCTTATTTTTAATCTTAATCGTACTCTTATATTTTTTCACATTTTTTATTTCCTTGTTATTTTTATCTAGATCTTAGAATCCACCACGAGTTTATTCACCTTCGATTCCTTATCCGATTTTTCATCTCACGTTCTCGATCTCTACGCGTTCTTTCTACCTCGTACGATCTCTCACCTCTGACCACGTACGGTGGTCAGAGATCCTGTTCCATCTGCCATTTTCCGTGGAAACGCACTCGTTGACGCCTTCTGTTTTGATTTTGGGATCGACTCATCATGCTAACGTTCTAATTTGTTTATAAAAAAATAAAAAAATAAAAAAATATTTTTCCCCTCCTTTCTTTCTAATATTTATTTGTAGGATCATATAAAAAAACTAAAAAATGAATAATAAAATAAAAAAAATTTATACCGTTCTGTTTTCATAAAAAAACAAAAAAAATGTTTTTATTTTCTGTTTCTAATTCTGCTGTTTCAGATTTTACAATAATAAAAAAATTTAAAAAAACAAAAAAAGAAAAAGCTCTAGCGAGCAGGGCCCGCCGCCCCACCACGGTCTACCGTCTCCAGACCGGCCATCACCGGCAACACCTGCTGGAGCCTGTCCTCCTCATCACCCAGCCCCTCCATCCCAGATCATCCTGAGCGCATCCGCCGTTCTGTAGTTGGTCTCCACCAACCCCCGCATGACGAGGGTTGCCGCCACCACCTCGCGAGCGGAGCCATCGATCTCCTTGCTCCTGTGGAGAACCACCTTCACCTCCACTGTGGGCTCTCCACCCTCATCTGTGTTCCACCCGCAACCTCTCCAGACTCCATCTCAACCATCAACGACCTCTTGTCTCCATCTCTGGAGCGCGCCCGCCAGTCCACGACTACCTGCCTCGATCATGCAACCTCTGTTAGGGGCGGACCCTCCTCCACCGCAGTGCCCCTTTGGTCTTCTGACCTTCCGCGGGACCTCCATCTGCCGCCACACCACCGTGGGCAACCTAGGCCCACCGCCTTCACTCCGTTGAAATCCAGACCTCTCGCAACCACCTTTGGTACCTCCCCACCTGCCGTCCTTCGCGAGATCATCTGAACCGCCGCCGCCAGCGTCCCCCATTGCTCCCCTTTGCTTTGGCTTGTGAATGAAGAAAACAAAGAACCCTAGGGGATTAAAAAATTATATTAGAAAATTTGCACAATAGACCCTAGAAGCTTCAGATATTACAGAAGAGCTCTTGCTAGCATTATACTTGGGAAAAATTGTGTTTCAGCCCCTAGAATTCATACGATTTGCAAAGACACCCCTTTTAGAGCTCAATCACGTGCTTTGCACAATTTTCTTGGGTAATTTGCAACATTTATCCTGCATTTATTTTCTTTTATTGTTTAATTCAAAATATTGAATAATTTGCAGTTCAGTCCTTAATTTCCAGACTATTATTTGCATGCTCTTTTTTATTGAAATAAATGTTTTCATTGATCTAAAAATTCTACAAAAATTTGTGTATACTCCTGATGTGTGTCTCTTTCTGGCACAACATTTTCATTGCATTTTATTTTAATTTGTTATTATTAAAAAAATAGTGTCATTTTCTCTTCCTAAAATTCAAAAATTCATAAAAATTTGAATATTACTCTATAAATTACAAAAAATAGATTAATTTCATTTCATTGTCTTTTAATTTCTGTGCAAATTTCGTGCATTAACTCTTTTCAAATCCCAAAAAAGTGAAAAATACCAAAAATCTTTGAAAAATAACAGAAAAGTCTTCAAAATAAAAAATGTCATTTCACTTTTTGTTTGTAGATATTTGTCTATAGTTTAGCATAAAAATAATTTCTGAGTTTTGGGCACTTAGAATATTTTTAAGTTGCAAATTACTCCAAGCTATATACTATTTATCATTTTTGCCACTGTTTGATTTTTAGAAAAATACAAAAGCATCTGAAAATTCAAAAAAAAATCCCCAAAACATTTCAAATCCTTTAAAACCTATAAAATTTTCTCTGGATTTTTCTGGACATGTCTGACTATTTTGAAAAAAAATACAAAATGAGTGTGGTGTGCGTATTTCTTCCCCCTGTGCATATTATTGCTTATTTGAAAAAATAAAAAATTCTTGCAAAATCAAAATCATTAAAAATTTGAATATCAGAAAATAAAAAAAATTAGAAATAAAAAAATAAAAAAATTAAAAAGAAAAAAATTCACAAAAAATCAAGATAGTTTGCATTAAGATTCCCTTTTTCTTTTAATTGATTTTTGATTAATTGAATAACCCTAGGGAATTGTAGCCTCCATGAGTTCGATCCTGTCCACTATACAGGTAAATAAGTAGCAAAACATTTCTCTTGCTCTACTTTATTTTCTGTAATTATTTTACAGTGAGAGAAGAAAAAAATATTTGTTTGATCCAGGAATTTTGGGGATAATGACGACTTCATATCCATTAATAATTACCAATCCTCAAGTTTTTCGTGTCAACAAAATGACATCGTTGCTGGGGAGGCACGACGAGGGTAGTTAGGTTTCTCTTTTGACCTGTTATTCTTGGTTGTAAATATCTGTTTATATTTTTTTCTACATTCATTCCATTGTTCATATTAACTATTTTTATTTCATTTTTCCTGCTCATTGATAATTGTGTTTCTTTTACATTCTCTCTTTTCGTTTTCTTGCAAGGGCCCGTGGAGCAAAGGAGGTGATCCTAGGAGAGCCGAAGCACCCATGCGAACTGGAGGCAGCTTGATTCTTCTCCAAGCCGTAGAAAAGAGTGAGAGGATGAGAAGAATAACTGAAGGAGACCAAAAAAATTAGATTTTTCTTTATTTATTTTTATTCTAGCAGTCAAACCCTTATAAACGGACATTCATTTGTTGCGGAGTCTATTTAGCCAAGTGCCGGTGCACTTGGGGGACCTCACCGATTTTGTTTTCATCGCCTTATTTTTCTTTGTTTCCCGCGGATTTCGTAAGCTACCTATTGATTGCTTTAATTAATTTGCTTGAGCCAAGAAATTAACTAGGTCCAAAAACCCTAAACAAGAATTTCTGTATCTATAGAATAGAGCGTAGTTGGACTTAGTCAAATTAACCTGTTCTTGCTCGTTAATAGAAGCTATTGATTAGGACGGTTCACTTGCGTTTGCATATAGGTTAGTTTATTTTTCTGTATTTCAATTCTGCGCGGATCACTTGCATGTAGAGTGCTGGCAACAAGGTACACATCTCTAACCCCTGCATGCATCATTGTGTTTAATCGTTGACGAGTCGCTAGGTACGATAAATAATTCGGTCACGTTGTAGCATGTGTACTTAGCGATTCGGTTAGAACCGAGAGAAGATCTCCGTGAAGAGTGTCTCGGCTTAATTTATATCTCGGGCAAGTCCGGGGTCGAACTCAGGGAGGCAAATGAACAACTTGGGTTTAATTTGCAAATTTAAGATCTAGATATCCAAACAGTATTTTTTTTTAGATTTTTTTTATGCAAGTAGAATGTCAAAAACAAATTGCGGGTGAATTACAACACTAAGAAAACATACAACAAGGCCAAATTAATTTTAATGGAAAAGAAGTCCAAATTAGCCAATTCGTATTTTTCCTAGAGTCCTAATCCAGTGGGGAACACAAAACATATTTTTTTTGTATTTTTTAGGTTTAAAATGCAATAATGAAAAATGCACAATTTTTATGGGTATTTTCGTAATTTTTCACACAAACAGTAAGCAAAAATTATGAAAAATTTACTGGACTTAAAACATGATGCAAGGAAGCTACAG
Source organism: Ottelia alismoides (assembly GCA_037367405.1). NCBI lineage: Eukaryota > Viridiplantae > Streptophyta > Magnoliopsida > Alismatales > Hydrocharitaceae > Ottelia > Ottelia alismoides. The sequence continues at coordinate 891,102 of JAZKJV010002186.1, read as the reverse complement.
TAAAATTTTTGGAATTTTTTGACAAAATATGAATTTTTTATGTATTTTTTAGTGGAAACAGAGTGACAGTGAGTAATTAATTCCTAATTAATCCATGGTATCAAATTAATCAGAATGCAAATTATCTCAGAAAGATATTTAGATCTAGAATCCAAGAGAGTTGAAATTTCGCAAAAAGAATATACGTGGATTTAATTAAAAATCAAATACTAAAAACACTCTATGATTTATTTCAGATACAAGACATCTCCATTTTAAGTGAAATTTGGATAGTAAGTTCATCACTCTTCATGGCATCACATATATTTTTTGTGGAATTTTTAGAGCAACTATGTATGAGATATAATTTTAAGAGCACGGAATAGGTAAAATATGCTAAATTTCAGTTGAACTTTTTTAATTAATTACCCATGTAACATAAAAATCCAAATAAATACTCAAAACGTACACAATTAGTTGCTCAACACAGTGGTATTTTTCATTGAATATAAATATGCAAGATAGATGTCCAAATTAACAGGAGAACATAAGGGTGTTTGTGCAAATACAAAAGCTGAAATAAACAAACAACTATACAGAGGGACTTGATTGTAATTGCAGAAACTTTACGAGAAATGTATGCAATTTTTACAATAAAATAATAGAAAAAATGAACCTTTCTTCTTCTACCTCTTGCTTGGGCGTAGATGAACCCAAAGCTGTGGAGTGCTCGGCGGACGGCGGAGGCAGCGCGCGGAGGATGAGCGCGGGGTGGCCGGCGGAAGGGCGGCGCGGGGGCACGGCGACGCATGGCGGAGGCAGCGCCCACGCGCGCCGAGCGCCGTGGAGCTAGGGCGGCACTGGTTGCCTGCGCGGACGGAGGATGAACGGGGGGCCGAGGCTGAGCTGGCCGGCGACGGCGGTGGGAGGAGAAGGCAGGGCCACCGCAGCCGAGGGCGCGGCTCTGGGGAGGGCGGCGGCCGCTGGTTGTGGCAGAGGGGGGCGGCGACGGTGGGTGCTCTCCCCCACCGCTGCTGCGTTATGTTTTTTTTTTAATTTTTTTAATTTTTTTATTTTTGCTTTTTCTTTTACTGCTGTAACAAAAGATTTTTTTTGTTTTTAAAATTTTTTATTTTTTTTAATTTTGATTAGACAGGGAATATGATAAAAAAAAGATGGGTTGGTGTATGATGAAGATGATGGAGATGAAATAAAATGAGAAAAAAAATGCTATGATGAAGGTGCTTCAATAAAAGGATTTTTTTTGTGGTTTTAATTGTTTTATATTTTTTTACTTTTGTTTAAAACAGGGAATGAACATGATGAGAGAAAAAAAATGTGATGATAGTGGTGAATGATTAACATAAACAAATGGAGGATGGTTGGTGAATGTGATGTGCTAAAAAAAATGCAAAACTAACAAGATGACAAAATGAGAAGAAAATTACCTACGGTGGAGACGGTCACCTATGATGTGCTCACGAGAGCACGGTCTTCGCTCAAATCGTTGGCCTGCGATGAGCTCGAGCAGCGCGCGGTTGCGGCTGCGATGTTGGCCAAAAAGCCAACGGATCACACCGGAGAGAGGGCCGTCGTCGCTCGATCGCGGTTGCGTCGCTGTCACCGATTCAACTAAGGGAACTAGGCTCTCCTCACATAAAGATAGATCAAAGGCAAAATTGAGGAGAATGAGAGGTATATAAAGAGAATGGAAGGAGAGGTTATTAAAGTGGTGGAGTTGAATGGGAGGTTGATTTATTAATGGAGTTGAATGGGAAGTTGGGAAAAAATGGTGGAATAATGGAGTTGAATTGGTGGTTATTGTAGAGGATGGAAATTAAATAATAAATAAATAAATAAATAAAGTTGTCTACTTTAAATATAATAAAATAAAAAGAGAAGAGAAATAGTGGAGAAATTACAAAAGAAGACAAAACACCATGTACATTTTTTTTACTTTTCTAATATGTAATTTTTTTGTCTTTTTAATAAGAGATATTTACAACGAAAAAAATACAATAAAATACTACAATTAAAATACAACACAAGTATGATTTGTTTTTTGTATTTTTAGTAATTAAGAAAGATACAATAAAAATTAAAGAAAGAATAAATATATACATGGTATACAATGTACATCTAGGTCCCAAAACCCAACTTTTGCAAATGAGCTCCGATTTTAATGAAACCACTTCCGTTGGATAGATAATTTTCTAACTTGAACTTTAAAAGTGAGTTTGGTGAATTTGGAGTTCATACGGAGCGGGAATTTAGCTTGGAAGTTGGTCTTTACGGCTTTTTCCCATTGGGATCTAGGAGCATTTATTTGAGGTAAAATTTGTTTTATATTTTTGTATTTTTATATATATTTTTATAAACAAGTTAGAGAAAAAATTAGGCAAAAAGGAGTTGAAATGAAATTATTAAAAATACATGAAGTTTTGGGTAATTTACAGGTATAAAACTCCTTTATTTTTGCGGCTTTTTATGTTAATTCATTTTGTACAATCTAATATACAGTAATTAGTGAGTTTTATTTACAAGAGATATTTTGTTAATTTATGGATTTTATGGATATTTATTTGGGATTTTACTTGGGGATTTTGCTAAGATCAAGATATTAAGATGATGAATCGTGGATTCATCACCCCCCTATACTTAAACTTTGCTAGTCCTCGAGCAAATAAAGAATGAATAAGTTGGGTTAATCCCTGACTGTGCATGTGAATACAAGACTTGATCCGTTCAAGAACTCTCGGTTTTAGAGATCCTAAAATTCTAAGCTGAACCAAGCTCTAGTCAAAAGGTACCCAATTTCCCTAATCATCAGAATCTCTTTGTATACGTATATACAAGGGATATGACTTTAAGTGTTGACTGCAGTTACAAGAGTAGAGTCACAACGTCACCCAAGGTTCCAGTCCAAGAGACTCTCCTATGGACCCAATCCTCAACACTAGGGAATAAATCATTTCTTGCATCCAACCACCGTCTCTTTAGTTGTCAGACTTGAAAGTGTAGATGGAAGGCCATTCGATGGAGGGCATAGGATTGTGTCATTTCTTCTCTCCCTCTCATTGGAACAAGGATCCTCTCAAGTGCCTTATTACGCAACGCATTTTTTTGGTGTTGATCAGTGCGTCCGTCAAGAGAAGTTGGACCCGTCTACACTTGTTTTCCTGGGAGTACACCGGGGTGTGCCTTTTTTGAGTACCTATCGTACCTTCTACACCCAGACTTGTAGCATTTACGATGCAGAGCCCTTTTTGGTGCAAGCCCGACTCCTGGTCCTAATAGCGGTGGTCCAAGTGGACACTTTGAAATGGTTGGGAGCGCTCGCATTTGGTGGAAGCTCTTTTGATAATTGACTTTGTGGAATGAGAGCTTTTCTTTGACATTTCATTGCTTTGTAGTATTTTTGGCTAGCTCCACTGCTTTTACCAAGAGTTGGCGCACACTGATCAACATTTTTTTATTTTATCACACCCTGGCACATAGGTAAATGTCAAGAGATAGTACAAGAACCATGTTCTCATAATGGCTAAATGTGCTGACACTCAGGTTTCATGAAGCCTTCATTGATTTTATCCCATCCTCGAGCATCATTAAATCAAGTCCAAACTCAAATCCCTCATCCCAGTTCCTCAAGTGAAATTACAACTCATCTCATCATAACTGCAGTCGTGTATGTGAGGTGCTGATCATATTCTTAAGGTAGAGACTAAGCATGCAATATAGCACACAAATCTTTCAAACTAGGGAAATGTGAATAATTAAGTCAAGGACCCTAATGACTAAGGCTGGTTAACTCAAAATCTCAAGACCTCATAAACCAAGTGTTCTTGAACATCACTAGTCTTGTGTGAAAGTGAATTGTGTCAGGGATTAAACCAACTTATTAGTTATTTTTTTAGTTTTTTTTAGTTTTTTTTATGAATGTTTTTTTGTTGTTTTTTGTTGTTTTTTTTTTAAATTTTGGAAAAAGTTTTTTTTGTTTTTTTTAAGAAAAGGTTTTTTTTTTCAAAAAGGGTTTTTTTTGTTTTTTTTGTTTTTGTTTTTTTTGACAAACAAAGGCAAAGAAGGTTTTTTTTTTGAAAAAGATAGGTGAATAAGAAAAGACCCTTTTTTTTGAAAAGTTTTTTTAAGCAAATAAGGAAAAAGGATTTTTTTAGGAAAAAGTTTTTTTTACCCAGCCCATAATTATTGTATAATATATATAAAAAATACGTGAAAGTACGAGGTATGGGTAAAGTATATATGTAATATATACACGCCCCCCTATACTTAGCTTGTGCTATGTCCTCATGGTACTAGGTGACAAAAAGACATAGCTCGTACTAAGCGTAGGAAAGATAAAATAATAGAAAGTATAGAAGTCGATCCGCCCCCCATACTTAGGCTCTGGATAGCCTAAGTGTAGAAGAAGAGCAAAAATGGGGCGGACGAGGTCAAGAGGAGAAATGATGAGTAAATACACATGGCGGGCATCGATCCCCCCTATACTTAGGCTTTGGTCAGCCTAAGTATAGGACAAGAGTAAGTGTGAGAACCGACGTGATCTCGAGAATATACAAAGAAGGGAGAATATGTACAAGAGTGATGGAATCTTCTAAGATGTTGAATCTTGATGCTGCATCTTCATGAAGAGTAATAAGATGTATCTGCTCTGTGCTCACTCTGTATGAAGTTGATGACCTCGACTTGGACTAACTGCTCTTTGGAATCAACAAAATGCTTCAACAGTTGTCCATTCACCATATGAGATTGTGCACCATCTGTGAGATCAGCTATCTCTACACTTCCATTCTCGTGCACTTTCTTAACCACAAAGGGACCCGTCCATTTAGATTTGAGATTCCCATGGAACATCTTCAACCTGGCATTGAACAACCATACCTTTTGTCTAGGGACAAAGTCTTTGCACCTAATGTGCTGATCATGCCATCTCTTTACTTTGTCCTTATAAATCAAACTGTTGTCATATGCCCTGTTTCGGATTTCCACGAGCTCGTTTAAGTTCAAGTCTCGGCAAAGCTTCCCTAGGTGACAACTCCAATTAATCTTCTTAATTGCCCATTCGGATTTATGAATCAATTCTGCGGGCAAATGGCATGGCTTGCCATAGATCATTCTAAATGGTGAAGTACCCAATGGTGTCTTGTAGGCTGTCCTATAGGCCCACAGAACTTGGTCCAAAAGCTGAGACCAGTTCTTCCTATCGGGACGAACCAATTTCTGTAAATACTCTTCACCTCTCTGTTCGAAACTTCTGCCATGCCGTTGGACTGTGGGTGGTAAGGACTAGTAACTCTATGCTCAAATCCATAGTCCTTAGCTAAAGATCTCATATCTCGGTTCACAAAATGGATACCCCCATCAGATATCAAAACTTTTAGCACCCCGAACCTAGCAATAATATGTCTCTCACAAACTTACAGACAGTCTTGCTGTCTACGGTTCGGGTTGGGATAGCCTCCACCCACCTTGATAAATAATCAACCGCCAACAAAATGTACTCATGTCCCTGGCTGTTGGGAAAGGGACCCATAAAATCTATGCCCCATGCATCAAAAACATCACAAATAATCATCGGTTGCATGGGCATCTCATCTCTCTGTCCAACTGTCCCTCCCATCCTTTGACAGATTGGGCACGACCGTACAAAATCAATGGCATCTCTAAACAAGGTCGGCCAATATAATCCACATTGAAGTACTTTGTGAGCGGTTCTCTTTCCCGAATGGTGTCCTACAACCTCAAGTGAATGACAATATGTGAGGACACTTTGGTATTCCTCCTGAAAAATACACCTTCTCCAAACACAATCCAGTCCTTCGAAGAAAAGGAAAGGATCGTCCCAGTGGTATCTCCTCGAATCTGACTTCAGTCGATCAATGCTGCTCCTAGTCCAACCATGGGGAACCTGCTTAGAGAAAAGATAGTTCACCATGTTGGCATACCACGGGAGGGAGTCAATAACACAAATTGACTCATCTGGGAAGGTCTCTCTAATCCGCTCATGATCAGGAGAATCCTTAAGTTCAATCTGAGAAAGGTGATCAGCCACAACATTCTTCACTCCAGGTTTATCTTTAATCTCCAAATCAAATTCCTGGAGGAGTAGAATCCACCTAAGAAGACGCGCCTTCGCGTCCTTCTTTTCCATTAAGTATCAAATGGCTGTATGATCAGTATATATTGTCACCTTAGAGCCCAAAATATATGATCTGAACTTCTCGAGGGCCCATACTACCGCGCGCATTTCCTTTTCAGTCACTGTATAATTTTTCTGTGTAGGATCTAAAACTTTGCTCGCATAGTGAATCGCAAACGGAATCCCCTCTCGCCGTTGTCCTAACACAGCTACTCTTCTCCCAGGAGAGTACCAGATTCACCTCTCTACACCTCGTGAGGACTCGGTCCAACTGCGCTAAACATGTATCAAAAGAATCACCATGGACCGAGAAGTCATCCATAAACACTTCCAGGAAATCTCCCACCATCTCGGCAAATATGGCTATCATGCACCGTTGAAATGTGCCCGGGGCATTGCAGAGCCCGAATGACATGCGCCTGAAAGCATAAGTGCCGAATGGACATGTGAATGTGGTCTTTTCCTGGTCCTCAGGGGCTATGGCCACCTGGTTGTAGCCTGAGTACCCGTCAAGAAAACAGAAGAACTCTTTCCCTGCAAGTCTCTCCAAGATCTGATCAATAAAAGGCAAGGGAAAGTGATCTTTCTTTGTCGCGGCATTCAGGCGCCTGTAGTCGACACAGACACGCCACGACGTAGGTACTCATGTCGCGATCTCTACCCCCTCCTCGTTGGTGACCATCTGAATTCCCGACTTCTTCGGAACAACATGAAGTGGGGCCACCCACTTGGAGTCAGAAATAGGGTATATAAACCCTGCTTTGCACCATTTCTCAATTTCTTTCTTCACCACTTCCCGTAGATTGGGGTTAAGTCTCCTCTGGAATTCACGGGAAGGTCTCACATTATCCTCAGTAAAAATGTGGTGCGAACAAAGAGCGGGGTTGATGCCCACGAGATCCGACACTGTCCAGCCTATTGCTTTGCGGTTCCTCTCCAAGACCTCTAACAACCTAGACTCCTGCTCTAAAGTCAATTCCGAGCTAATGATGACAGGATATCTCTCTTTGGGTTACGCAAGAAAGGCGTACTTGAGTGTAGGAGGCAGTGATTTCAGTTCTGGCAATGTGGTATCATCAAGCAGATCTGGCTGAACTGAATCTGAATCTGGTTCCGTGCTGCATGAAGGTGGGCTAAGCTGAGTAGTACTCGCCACCAAATCAGAAGTATCGTGAGTCGGATCGTCAAAAGTATCCAAACAATCGGCAAAAGCCACGTCCGACGCGTCATCTATGTCCCATGATTGTTCCGAAGAGGATGGAACTGACAGATCCGGATGGATCTCTAAGTCATCATGAGAATAGGTTGATGCATCTCTAGCAAGATCAGAAAACACCTGGCAAACTGCATCATGCACTATATCCTCTCCAGATGAAAGGGTCTCGCTCTGTCCTGAAGGAATCTGTCCCCAAATCCCAACTGTGCTAATCATACCGCAATCTGCCTCTGAAGATGAGTACTCTGTGCTACTCTCTGAATCGGGTCGCTGACACTTGGTTTGCTTCATCTCAAGGTTCACTTCTCCGCCTGGAGAACGGAACTTCATCATTCCTGTACCATAATCGAAAGCTGCGCCTGCGGTCCTAAGGAAGGGTCGCCCGAGAATGATCTGAGATTCTCTCCAATGATTGGGGGTCTCCATGTCCAAGACTGTGAAGTCCACCTGATAGTTCTGCCCCTCAATCGAGATAACGACGTTCTTCACTTCTCCCTTAGGTCTCTTCATTGAACGATCTGCGAATTGGAGTAAAGCTCTAGATTTGCGAAGTGGTCCCAACTCCAATTTCTGATATAAGGCTAAGGGAAGTAAGTTGATCGAAGAACCGTTATCTAAGAGTGTGCGTGCAAATGCAATGTCGTCAATACGACTCTCCACATAGTGAGCACCCATGTCTCTCTTTTTCTTTAGCAAAGTCTGATTCTTGAGACAATATGTTGTGGCTACTGATAAGACATGTGTCTTTATATTTCGGTTATCTTTCTTCCTGCTAACCCTTGTAGGTGTGCATCTCACCTTAAGGTATTTTTGGAAGGCAGGATGGTTAGCCACATATTCATCAAATGGCACCTTAACTACGATGTTTTCTTTACAAAACCGTGCCATGTCGGGGTCATCTTTCTGAATCTTTTTGATGCGCTTTCCTACCGTAAGAGCACAGGGGAAAGGGATTGAAGCTAGGGAAACAGAGGATGAAGAATCTGAATCATGAACTGAAAGATCATTCTTTGACTTAATGGAAACAGAGTTCTTCATACAAGAATCTTTTTGATGCAACATGGAATCGAAATCAAAACTATCTACTATAGGTTGTGGAATGGAAGCTGGAGTGGTATCCGCCACAACCGGAGATGCAAGGTCCTCCGTAGATTCAGAAGAATATCCATGCTGACGATGCTGCATACGTGCTCTCCTCCTCCTCTCGGCTCCCTGAGTAGAAATACTCAAATGATGCTGATGGGGCTCTGAAATATGATGCCTCTCCTCCTCGTCCTCTGAAAACTCCTCAGGTAGAGCTCCAGAGATGCCCCTCCTCGTGTCCCTCGCCCGGTCAGGTACGACCACGGTCCTTCCGCTCCTGAGTGACATGTGGTTAGCCTCGTCACACGAAAGAATCTCATGTTCAGATTTAGAGATGCTGAATAGTATACCTGACCAAAGTGTTGCTGAGAACTAGAACGGTTCAGGCTATTGGGGTTAGCCTGAACTTGGACTGGGATAGAGGTAGAGGGTGCAGTCTGCTCGTCTCGCCATCTAGACAGGCGGTTGACATCCACCCGTAAGTCCTGAACCTCATTCCTGTAGGAACGTAGCTCGTCGAGTATCTGCTGCTGAATATCCACGGGACTAGACGATGAAGGAAGTGGATAAGATTGAGAAGAAGAACGGGAAGACTGGCCCTGCTAGCCAGTGTACTGCCTCTGCTGCTGCTGTTGCTGGGGTTGTGGGCCCTGCTGGCCCGTCTGGTAATGGCCCTGTCGGCCATACTACTGGTACTGCTGCCTCTGCTGCTGGGGCGGATGGAATCCAGGGCTCTGCTGGGACGGAGGTGGTGCGGAGGTGAATGCGGTATTGTGAAAGGTCGGGGGACACTGATAGGTCTGTCGGTCTCCCGTACTTCCCTGCATGGCAGGGTCCTGAGTATACCATATCCCATTCACCTCCCAAACTGGTGGAGGCTCCTCCTGGACTGTCTCTGCTACTGGAGGTGGCTGCTGGAAAGAGTGGGTGTAGGATTGGTCCTGCTCCCACGGTTGGGGTTGCCCTGACACCAACTGCTCCTGAACATGGTGAACTCGGTAAATGGGAGCAGCGGGTGCAGTCACGTCAGGTATCTTTATCTTAGATACCTTCTCAGTCAACTCCTCCATCTGTTTTGGAAGTTTGGAGACGCTCCGGTCTAACTCATGATCCTCCTGTCGATCCTCTCGACTACAGTAAGCTTGTCAGCCAGAAGTCCCATGCTAGGGATCACGTCCTGAGAGAGATCGACTACAGCTGATTTTCCCCCTCCATATGAGAGTGAACTGGGGGATGGTGTATAGGCCCTGCTGGCCATCTGTGAGCGGCTAGTTTCAGCCATCTGCTCGAATACCCTCCAGACGGTATCCGCTCCTCGTGATGTATAGCTGCCTCCACAGGCAGCGCTCACTAAACCCTGCATCTCAGGGTTGAGACCAGTGAAGAAGGATTGGACCAAGATGTTGTCATCTAGTCTATGACAAGGACACTTTTGCAGGACGCCCTTGAATCTTTCCCAAGCATCACAGAAGGCTTCATTGGGTAATTGGGAAAAACTCGTAATTCGCATCCTCATCATGTTAGTTCTACTCAACGGGTAGAACTTCTTTAGGAATAGGTCCTTGAACTGGGCATAAGTGGTGACGATGATTCTAAGATTCTTCACCCAGTAATCGGCTTTTCCATCAAGGCAAATGGAAGGGCTTTGAGCCTAATATAATCCTGGGTAACATTGTTATGTTTGAGGTTAGCACAGATGAGCTCAAAGTCCCTTAGGAATGCATATGGCTCCTCAGAAGCATTCCCATCGAAGTGTGGCAACAGGTTCAGAAAATGCGGCTTCAATTCAAAATCAACCTCGGGTTCGGCCGGACTCAAGTAGTTATGAATTTGATATTGTCCGAGGTTGTATGCCGCATCCATTGGTAGTTGGACCCCAACATTTAACTGTCCCAACTGAGCTCTCAGTAATGCTTGTTGCTGCTCAGATGCAGCTAATCGGGCAAGTATACTTCTCATCGGGTCTTCATGGTTCTCTTCTTCCTCTTCTTTCTTCTTTCGCATTTTACTCGAATCTTCTTTATGTCTTGAATCAGCAATGTTTTCTTTATTAGAAGAGGATTTATGAATCATGATATTCTCACCAAGGCGATGGTCTTCCTCGGTGAGGTGGGAAGAGAGAAAGGGAATGGTTTGAGAGTAACCATCCCGAGAGTGAGTGATCCTGGGCTCAAGAGGGTCATGAGTCTAGGTTGGTCCAAGTTGCGCTTGGACCTTTGAAGACGTACTTTTTGAAGGGTTCAACGAGAGATTCGCAAAGTCCGAATAAATATCCCCCCAATCAATCATCTTCGATGTCAAAAGAACCGATTAGATCACGATAATCAATGAGGCGCTAGTTCTACGGTGCACGTAAATGTGCGGAGTGAACTCACACAATTCAAACGCAATTCAAACCCCCAATTTCACCAACTCAACACGTGATGGCCGTAAGAGTTCGGCCGATTTATAAAGATTAACAAGCTATTAGGTGCCCGTATTTTCCTACAGACTGGCCCGGTTCTTACGACTAGTTTGACCTACTTTCAGCCAGTATAGGAGTAAGTACGGACCGTATAAATACGGCTACCCGTTCCTTGAGGACTAATGCGTCCTCTAAACCTCCCACTCTGCTAAGGAAGTCCGGACCGTTTACCGGCTACCCGTAAATCCTCACTGAAAAGTAGCTAATCGCCTAAAAAGAAAGAACCAGTAGTAAGTAAGAAATCCAGACTTGGCTCTATCCTAGGGTCGTCTCTCTCTCACTTGCAATTTAAACAAACAACGAGGGCTTTATGCACCCGAGAACAAGGGTTCTTTTTATTCCAATTAATTAGATCGACCTGCTCAATTCAGTCCCAATTTTAGAGTTAGGTTATCACTTGAAATTTATGTGAACACACAAGCACGTCTACCGTTCAGTCCCAATTTCCTTTTAACCTTAAGTTGTAAAACAAGAGGGGAATCGGAAATCAGAATGCAAACGAGAAACTATGACGCATGCTCAGAAGAAGGTATACTTACAGTGAATCCCAGCACTCTTCATGCGTTATGCAGAACAGAATTTGTAAATATTACACTAAATGCATGCAGATCGAGAAAACCGCACCTAAACAATATACTATTAGCGGGGAAGAATTGATTGAATTTGAGCTAAGTAGTACGTGTCTATGTGCGTCTCATTATGAATCTTATCAGATAAGTGAATCTTCTAAGATATGTGTGGCCTAAATTACGATGGGCACAAACAAGTTTGAATCTAAACTACCGTGTGCCTAATCCTTAAGTTCGCCACTCAAGTCGAGCCCCACCCTCGCCGGAGAGTGAAACAGGCTCGACACACCACAAAATAATGTCCAAGTCTTTTTACATGCGCGAGCTCTCAAACAACAGCCGCTATAAATGAGCAACTACCTAAATAATTACAAGAATTTACAAAAAATTCTCTCGAAGATAAACTAGTTCTCCTCGCTCTTCACAGTCAACTCGCGTCGTGTCCGTCGACCTCCGATGCACTCCAAGTCCACCGGGCCCTCGCAAGGAAACAAAGATTTATGTTAGAGAGATAAAAAAAATATACAAAAAATATAAAGAGAAATAATTGCAAAAAAATGTAATAAATACAAGTGGCTCGGGGGTCAGACTACCCGAGTAAATGGAAAACTAAATCCAAATTTTTAAATTAATCCCTAAGCCGTTTGCCTCCCCGGCAACGGTGCCATCTGACGAGTCGCTAGGTACGATAAATAATTCGGTCATGTTGTAGCACGTGTACTTAGCGATTCGGTCAGAACTGAGAGAAGATCTCCGTGAAGAGTGTCTCGGCTTAATTTATATCCCGGGCAAGTCTGGGGTCGAACTCAGAGAGGCAAAGGAACAACTTGGGTTTAATTTGCAAATTTAAGATCTAGATATCCAAACAGTATTTTTTTTAGATTTTTTTATGCAAGTAGAATGTCAAAAACAAAATGCGGGTGAATTACAACACTAAGAAAACATACAACAAGGCCAAATTAATTTTAATGGAAAAGAAGTCCAAATTAGCCAATTCGTATTTTTCCTAGAGTCCTAATCCAGTGGGGAACACAAAACATATTTTTTTGTATTTTTTAGGTTTAAAATGCAATAATGAAAAATGCACACTTTTTATGGGTATTTTCGTAATTTTTCACACAAACAGTAAGCAAAAATTATGAAAAATTTAGTGGACTTAAAACATGATGCAAGGAAGCTACAGTAATATTTTTGGAATTTTTTGACAAAATATGAATTTTTTATGTATTTTTTAGTGGAAACAGAGTGACAGTGAGTAATTAATTCCTAATTAATCCATGTTATCAAATTAATCAGAATGCGAATTATCTCAGAAAGATATTTAGATCTAGAATCCAAGAGAGTTGAAATTTCGCAAAAAGAATATACGTGGATTTAATTAAAAATCAAATACTAAAAACACTCTATGATTTATTTCAGATACAAGACATCTCTATTTTAGGTGAAATTTGGACAGTAAGTTCATCACTCTTCATGGCATCACATATATTTTTTGTGGAATTTTTAGAGCAACTATGTATGAGATATAATTTTAAGAGCACGGAATGAGTAAAATATGCTAAATTTCAGTTGAACATTTTTAATTAATTACCCATGTAACATAAAAATCCAAATAAATACTCAAAACGTACACAATTAGTTGCTCAACACAGTGGTATTTTTCATTGAATATAAATATGCAAGATAGATGTCCAAATTAACAGGAGAACACAGGGGTGTTTGTGCAAATACAAAAGCTGAAATAAACAAACAACTATACAGAGGGACTTGATTGTAATTACAGAAACTTTACGAGAAATGTATGCAATTTTTACAATAAAATAATAGAAAAAATGAACCTTTCTTCTACCTCTTGCTTGGGCGTAGATGAACCCAAAGCTGTGGAGTGCTCGGCGGACGGCGGAGGCGGCGCGCGGAGGATGAGCGCGGGGTGGCCGGCGGAAGGGCGGCGCGGGGGCACAGCGACGCGTGGCGGAGGCGGCGCCCACGCGCGCCGAGCGCCGTGGAGCTGGGGCGGCGCTGGTTGCCTGCGCGGGCGGAGGATGAACGGGGGGCCGAGGCGGAGCTGGCCGGCGACGGCGGTGGGAGGAGAAGGCGGGGCCGCTGCAGCCGAGGGCGCGGCTCTGGGGAGGGCGGCGACCGCTGGTTGTGGCAGAGGGGGGCGGCGGCGGTGGGTGCTCTCCCCCACCGCTGCTGCGTTATGTTTTTTTTTAATTTTTTTAATTTTTTTTGCTTTTTCTTTTACTGCTGTAACAAAAGATTTTTTTTTGTTTTCAAATTTTTTTATTTTTTTTAATTTTGATTAGACAGGGAATATGATAAAAAAAAGATGGGTTGGTGTGTGATGAAGATGATGGAGATGAAATAAAATGAGAAAAAAATGCTATGATGAAGGTGCTTCAATAAAAGGATTTTTTTTGTGGTTTTAATTGTTTTATATTTTTTTTTACTTTTGTTTAAAACAGGGAATGAACATGGTGAGAGAAAAAAATGTGATGATAGTGGTGAATGATTAACATAAACAAATGGAGGATGGTTGGTGAATGTGATGTGCTAAAAAAAATGCAAAACTAACAAGATGACAAAATGAGAAGAAAATTACCTACGGTGGAGACGGTCGCCTATGATGTGCTCACGAGAGCACGGTCTTTGCTCAAATCATCGGCGTGCGATGAGCTCGAGCAGCGCGCGGTTGCGGCTGCGATGTTGGCCAAAAAGCCAACGGATCACACCGGAGAGAGGGTCGTCGTCGCTCGACCGCGGTTGCGTCGCTGTCACCGATTCAACTCAGGGAACTAGGCTCTCCTCACATAAAGATGGATCAAAGGCAAAATTGAGGAGAATGAGAGGTATATAAAGAGAATGGAAGGAGAGGTTATTAAAGTGGTGGAGTTGAATGGGAGGTTGATTTATTAATGGAGTTGAATGGGAAGTTGGGAAAAAATGGTGGAATAATGGAGTTGAATTGGTGGTTATTGTAGAGGATGGAAATTAAATAATAAATAAATAAATAAATAAAGTTGTCTACTTTAAATACAATAAAATAAAAAGAGAAGAGAAATAGTGGAGAAATTACAAAAGAAGACAAAACACCATGTACATTTTTTTTACTTTTCTAATATGTAATTTTTTTTGTCTTTTTAATAAGAGATATTTACAACGAAAAAAATACAATAAAATACTACAATTAAAATACAACACAAGTATGATTTTTTTGTATTTTTAGTAATTAAGAAAGATACAATAAAAATTAAAGAAAGAATAAATATATACATGGTATACAATGTACATCTAGGTCCCAAAACCCAACTTTTGCAAATGAGCTCCGATTTTAATGAAACCACTTCCGTTGGATAGACAATTTTCTAACTTGAACTTTAAAAGTGAGTTTGGTAAATTTGGAGTTCATACGGAGCGGGAATTTAGCTTGGAAGTTGGTCTTTACGGCTTTTTCCCATTGGGATCTAGGAGCATTTATTTGAGGTAAAATTTGTTTTATATTTTTGTATTTTTATATACATTTTTATAAACAAGTTAGAGAAAAAATTAGGTAAAAAGGAGTTGAAATGAAATTATTAAAAATACATGAAGTTTTGGGTTATTTACAGGTATAAAACTCCTTTTTTTTGCGGCTTTTTATGTTAATTCATTTTGTACAATCTAATATACAGTAATTAGTGAGTTTTATTTACAAGAGATATTTTGTTAATTTATGGATTTTATGGATATTTATTTGGGATTTTACTTGGGGTTTTTGCTAAGATCAAGATATTAAGATGATGAATCGTGGATTCATCAATCGCGGATTGGCATTTTCGATCTCCTTCTTGTTTTCACTCACATAAGTTAAAAAGGAAATTGGACACTCGATAGGTGATTTATTGAAAATACTCAAACCAAGTGATAATTGCCTAAAACTAGGACTGCTAAAGAAAACTCGATCATAAAAAAAAATAAGGAAAAATAATTGTTTTGGGGAGAGTAACCCTTGTCTTGTTTGATTTATCTGCAGTGAGAGAGCAACCCACATACTAAGATAGAACCACGCACGAACTCTCTTCAGACTACTATCTTGTGATTAGTTGTTCTCCAATGAGGACTTCACCGGGTAGCCGGTAATCGATCCGGGATTTCCTTAGCAGAGCAGGCAGATCAGGTAGCCGGTAAATGGTCCGCACCCATACTGGTTGGGAAAAACTAGTTGTGAGATTGGGACAATCTCCTGGGGGCATTGGTCTTAATAGCTCACTTTAACTGCTCTGATAGATTGTATTCTCATCAAACTCTAAAAATTGACAAGATAATTGACCGAACCTTCACGGTCTTACATTGCGTTGAGTTGGTGAACTAGAGGTTTATTTTATGTTTGATTGATTGTGTACATACTCGATCCTTCCGTGCACTTGCGCCTTTTTCTTGCATAGCTTGACTTGACTATCGTGTTTTCCCGATCCTCTTCTTTTGTTTCGAAGATGGTCGATCGAAGTTATTTTAATCCGATCTTCGCGGATCCCTCGTATCCTCTAGCCGATCCACCTTCCTTTTTCCAGGAGGACTTTCCTCCTTATTTTTATGCATATCCACCTAACCCATTTTTTCAGGAGAAGGACTCTGATTCTCACCCACCCTCATTCTACTCACCCGATCTTGGGATTTTGGAGTCACCTTTCATGATTTCCGTACTTGAGACTCTGAACCAGATAATGGAGCATATGAATTCGAGGATTAGCAATCTATTTAACATAAATGAGAGACAGAATGCTGCTCCACTGTTTGAGGATATGGATTCACTTGAGGATAATCATGAAAGCTCGTAATCACCCAAAATACAAGAAAATGAGAAAGTTGTAAAAATCCAAAAATATTCTGGGAGATACATTGTTGATTCATTTAGTGAGGAGAGGGCACCCATGCCAAACCATTTTTCCACACAGTCATTCACCACATGTCCCATTTTTTAACTTGAGGATGCCACTGTACAGACTGCTCTTGGCAATCCTCGTGCATATGCTGATTCTGATCTCCTCCCTTGTATGGAGGAGGTCCAAAAATTCAAAAAAATGTTGATTGAACCTGAAGTGATGGCCACCATTCACGAGATCATTAAAACCCCACTTCACCGGGCCATGACCCATTTATCTGCTCCTCAACACAAGTAGAGAAAGCGGAGGAGTAGATCTGAGTGTCACATCTTGACCATGGCTACTGCCTATGCCATCTCTCACCGTCCACATTTTAAGAAAGGGAACACTGCCACACCTCTTGTGAGTTGCTCCATATTTTAGACTATTCTTGTGATAACACTCTCCTTGACGGCGGTTCGTCAATCAATATAATACCCTTCTTTGTGGTACAGTCTCTTCATCTTGGGCCTCTCAAGAAAACCAGGATGATAGTTCAATTTGCTGATGGATCTATCAAGAGGCTGAAGGGTATTCTAGAAAAGGCTTTCATTCTTATTAAGGGCATGAATTTCACTTAGGATTTTGTTGTATTGCCCATGGAGGCCTCCACCCCGTGGAGTACACTCCAATCATACTGGGTCTGCGAGAGCCGTTATTAATTATGGAACAGGAGAGATTCGCTTCCGTTCTGATGTAGGGAGCAATGTGTTCATCACTACACCCATTATTGACCAGAAACCTGCATCCCATGAGAGTGTTCTCAGGTTAGCCAACCCTAATGAATTTGGATATTGTCAGAGATTCTTGTTGTATGTTGGATGATAATGAAATCCAAGAATTCCTCTTCAAGGAGGAAGACTCGGAAGCATAGACCTTGGAGTTTTCTCTTCTGGTATATGGAGATGCATTGATGACATCCGTGGGATTTACACGATAGACACCCTAGAGTGGAAGGCGGACTCTGAGACTAGACATGACAGACATGATTTGACTATTGATGAGTCCGTTCCTATTCATACTGATTTAGATGAGACCGACAAGGCCAATTTTGATTTGATTGCTTTTATAAAGGAATTTGGGCCTTTTGATAAAGATGATGATCCGGTAGAGGCTCGCCAGGCTGAAATTGATCCTACTTTTTCTTATAATGATTTCGAGCCTTTTTACTTTGATATTTGCGAGACTTCCCAAGCAGGACATGACCACACTACCTCCACTAACCGATTCTTGCCTGCACACTCTGAGACTGCTGAGGATACATTCTTGGTCGATCCTGATCAGTTTATGTCTAATGGTAACCCCAATATCGACCTACACCTTGTCAGATCCATACTTTAGTGGTCCCGCAAGAAGGTTCGCTTTCAACCTTCTTGACCTTTGTACATCCACTCCTTTTGTATATCCTTTCGTTTCACTCTTTCTTCTTCCGTTTTATCATTCACCCTTTTTTCCGTCTGTGTGTATATATATGCTATACTTAGGATGTGCTTTATCCTAACTATATGGGGATGAATGATTTGTGTTGTGCATATTCGTCATGTTCATCACTCCTGTTGTTGCCTATACTTAGGGATACTCTACCCTAAGTATAGGGGAGGTGATGTTGTTCATATCATCTTTTTTGTTTTTGAGTCCCTACATTCTCTGTATCGGGTTTCCCCTTTTTGTACAGTCTTCTATACTTAGGATTACTTGATCCTAAGTATGGGGGGATCATTGACTTCCATTCTTTTCATTTCCTCTTTGAGTCGTTGTAGCATATGAGTCTTTTCACTTTTCTATACTTAGCACGAGTTATGTCTTCCTTTGTCGCTCTCTGATCACTATGAGGACATAGTTCGAGCTAAGTATAGGAGGGTGTCGTATATATTGTATATATACTTTAGACATAACTCGTACTTTTAATGATTATTTTTGAGGATATGTATATAAATTCATAAAATCCACGTGTGTGTTTATAGACTTTGACCATTTTAAGAAAAACAAACCAAAAAAACAAAAAAAAAACAAAAAACAAACAACAAAAAAACAAAACCAAATAAAAAACCTAAACAAAACAAAACAAAAACAAAAAAAACCAAAACACACACAACAAAAACAGAAAAAAACAAAAATAAAAAAAACTACAAAAAAATCATTGTATATACTTGTATATATTACTAACCCTTTTTCTTTAAAAAAAATCTACAAAACCAAAAATCTATAAAAGATCTGCATGTGCATCATTTTTCCTTTCCTTCCAGAAATCCATGAAACGTTCAAAATTAGAAAACTGTTTCAAAAAAATTGCTTTCTTTTTGCATGGTGCATATTCTTGCATTTGCATGTGCATTTTTCAGGATAGTATTGACATTTAAACTAAGTCTGGAATAAAATTGAAGAATGGAGCTTAGTTGGACCTTAATCCACTTAATCTCAGAGGAACGTTATAGGAACTGGAGTTCAGACTTTTCAGGTCCTATTGACTTAATTCTTTGAGTCCATAAGACTATGTTCACATGTCATCTTGATTAGTCTAAGTAGAATACTAACAACACACACATGGTTCTTTCAGACCGTGGCTTATCTTGGACAAGCACTCTACACGTAGCTCTTCATGGAGGAGGTAGTGAGGAGGCAGAATCTTTTTGCTTGGAGTAGCATACGATGGTAGTACATCTAGGCAGAACCTCTCGTCTTCCTTTAGGGAGGGAAGTGCATCTCAACCTGGTCTAGCGATGTTGAGGTCTAAAAACATGATGTTGTGGGGTTGCAATAATGCTTCAAAAGAGGGATAGTCTACTAGCTCAAGAGGAAAAACTCCTTATGTACATGCTGCACCTTGTATATACTTTCAAAAAAAAGAAGAAAGAAAAAATGTAGAATCTCCAAAAGGGGACATGCCTGATTGAAAAGTAAAATGCCTGCTGGAGTGTATATACAAGGATTAAAAAAAGAAAAAAATAATAAGAGCTTAAAAGTCAAATTTTTGTAAGCTTGCAGCGGATGACTTGGCTACACTGGTCATGCATCCAAGGATAGGTAGCTATACTAGTTACCATCCATTCATTTCTCCATCTCCTCTTCTTGAGCTGGTTGTACTTGAACATAGAAGGGAATATCCCCGCTCCTCGAGGAAAGAGTTGCTAGATCGGGGGACTAGAGTTACCTTGTTGAGGGAGGATGTTTCTTTGCTATATTTGAGATGGGGAGCTATATTTCACTTACACTGTACAAGTAAAGATTCATAGTCATAAGAATTTGTGTATGTAGGCTTGTACTGACCTGACTGTTGAGGAGATATGAATAGGAGTCTTGTGGAACTTAGAGGCTGTTAGGTTTTAAATCCAGTTCCCATTAATGTTCCGCCTCACTAATAATCCAAAATCTGATAGTGCTCCATACTACAATTTTATGAAGATAAGTTTAATATTCAATATTGTCCTAATTTCTTCGTTTTTTATTTCTTTTTCTTTTTCTTTTTATTCACTTATTCTTTCAAATAAGTGTTTGCTAAGGGACTAGTAAAGGTAAAGTATAGGGGGATGATGAATCTGCATTTCATCATCTTTATTCATTTATTTTAGCTTAAAATCCCTTATTAAACACCTGTATATAATACTAACTCCATATTCTTACTAACTTGCATCTGTGTGAAAATATTGTACACTTCTTACCATTTTAACCTAAAATAAATAAATAAATAATGAAAGGAAAAATAAAGAAAATAAAATAAAAAAGGAAGACTGTATATATGTAATAGATATGGGCTGATCTGAACTCCGAGAGAAGGTCAAGACTTGACCTGATCGACTAGGAAAAAAGTAGGAGGAGATAGGTCCTTAATCAAAAGAATCCAAAAAATGCGTGTTGTGTATATTTATATACTACACTATTTTATTTGTACATAAATTGACCTAAAAAAATAATTTTCAAAACAAAGTTGTAAATAAAAATGTTTCCTAATTAATAAAAATGATGCACAATCAAATCATGTATAGAATAAAAGCAACCACACTTGGAAAAAGCCACTAAGAGATAACTGAATGACCAATTCCAGCTCCATATGAACTCAAATTGAACCAAACACATTTCCATTATTTTCTAAATTAATTTATCTTTAAAATGGCTGTGATTTCATAATTTTTGGAGTTACGATTGAAAAGTCGATTTTCTGGGGTGCTTTGTGTAATTTCCCATGTATTTGTACATATTATACTTGTAAATATTTTTACTAATTATTTAAAATAAAAATAAAAATATAAAAATTTTAAAACAAAAAAACTAACTAATTTCCTTATTTAACTATGTATATAATGTACCATATGTATATAGTTGCTATTCTTAAATAACCACCACAACAAAATAAAAAATTAACATTTTTTATTCAATTTAATTAAGTGATGAAAAGACAAAAAAATTAAATTAATTTTTGTAAATAATTTTAACATTTATCTCTTTCTTATCTCTATCTCACCCTACACCGCATTGGAAGCACTCCATGTTAGCATTAACTTTCCAACCTGGCTTGATCCATTTCAAGGATGGGTAGCATGTACTTTCATAAACTAATTGGAATAATAGAATTGTACAAATGTGAGGGTGTGTACTATATAGCAATATTAAGAAAACCCTATGTGTTTGTTGGTTGAATTGGATTGTTAATTAATTTAATATGACTAATTTAATTATATCCAATTAAAATAAACACTATATTATGAATAGATATGTAACTCCATAGGAAGAATTAATTATGTAGGTATGATTCATAATAATTAATTAAAATTTAAATGGGATATGAAGGATCATATAAATGACATCCATGTCTCCCGTCAACGCGAAGGGTTCCATCGCCTTGGATTGTATGATGGAGACGACTATTTGAAGTGATAGCTCCTACATAGAAGCGCACAAGGGTTGGAATCTTTTCTTCTCCAAAGAGTAATGTCGTATGTATAGTGATCCCAATATTGGTTCCTTTTATTATTGGGATGACATTGGATTGTGCATAGCGAGTTCTATTCCTGTTGAAGGTTTATTCAATTAACAATATGTTAACATCACCTTAGGGGTAGTGGATACGGGTGTTAAAGATCGAATTGAGAAATGCAAGTTGGACTTTCAAGGCAGAATGAGTTCCTGCTTCTTTTTATCTGAGTTGCGGCTTCTCATATTATTGGGATGTAATAAGATAAAAGGGAGATTCCAAATCTTGCTAGAGATATAACAGTAAGTATATCTCTTGCTTTGAAAGTGAATAAGGGAATGAACTTTCAAAGTTGAAAAGGAAAGACTAAGTTGATTAAAAATACTTAATTAAAGAATTTAAATTTGAATATATAATTATTTATATATTCTAATATAGTGCATTCATAATTTCAGACATGAAATCCATGAACCCGCTCAACAGGCTTCTGGAGGTCAACTAGTTGATCTGACTAAATTATTCGGATTGGATCCGTAATTTGGAACTTGTTCTTTCTGTAGAGCACATTGGCTATGTGCTCACTAATAACAAGGACACAAACCCTCAAACATTGGAAGACCTTAAGTACAATGAAAAATATCATGAAGATCAATCATTGGCTAGGTGTTATATTTTGGGGTCTTTGTCCAATGTGTGTCATAAGCAACATGTGGACATGGACACGATACAAGATATAGTGCTGAATCTGAAAGAGATGTTCAGTAATATGAATTGCACTCAACATTATAATATCATGAAAGAACTTATTCACTGTAAGACATAGGAAGGGACTTAGGTTCGAGAGCATGTAATCAAAATGTTTGATTATCTCTCGGAACTGGATACCTAGGGATCTCAAATGTACACAAACATGCAGTTCGACTTCATTCTTCTATCTCTGTCCAAGTCTTTTAATAACTTTATTGTATCGCACCACATGAGAACGTTAAGTTGGACTAATGCTAAGTTAATATCTTCATTGAAGTCTGTAGAAGATATAATAAAGGAAGAAAATCCCACTAGTAGTGCAATGGTTGCATAGGTCAAAGGGAAGCATGCTCAGAATCTTGGGACTCGAAAGGGTCCGGGACAAAAGAAAAAGAAGAAGAGTCAAGCTGTTGTCTCATCTTCTCATGCTTCTACATTGATAGCGTCGAAGAAGACTAATGTTTGTTATCAATATAAGAAGCTAGGGCACTAGAAGTGTAACTGCCCAAAATACCTAAAAATTGCTGAGAAAGGTAAAGCCCCAACATGTATAAAATCTACTTTCATCATTGAAACCAATTTTCTCATACGATGAGCAGGTAGTTGAATCATTGATTCTGGTGCTTTTGTTCGTGTATGTAATTTTTGTTGCATCTGTTTTAGGAAACTAGAAGTCTTGGTGAAGGGGAGATAGTCATCCAATGGGATCTCATGCAACTGTTGCAACAATTACTACTGGGACCTACAAACTATCATTATCTAGTAGGAGAGTCTTAGTACTTGAAGAATGTCTTTATGTCTCAAATATCAGAAGAAACTTAATATCTGTATCTAAGTTAGATAGAAATGGATATTCATTCTTATTTTGTAATAAACTAACCATTAGTCATTATGATAAATATATTGCGGATGGTATTGTAACTTCTGGTGAACTCTATGATTATGCATTGATGAATGTGATATAAATGTAACACCAACTAATAAAAACCTAAAAGAAACAAAGATGATGGAAATCATTCGAACATGATTTGGCATCAAAGACTTGGTCATTTATCTATTGATAGGATCAATAGATTGATAAAGGATGGACCCTTAGATTTTCTAAAGGTCCAAACTTTGCCTACATGTGAACATTGTATTCGAGGTAAAATGACCAGGATGTCTTTTCTTAACAAGGTTACACGATGCAAGGGTATTCTTCACCTAATACATAACGATGTAGATGGTACCTTTAGTACCGCATGAAGGCTGTGGGTAGAACTTTAAGCACATCACGAAAGCTTGAAGATCACATCATATGCGATCGGGAGTGACAACCATACTAGTTGCTCGGGGCAGCAGAATTTAAAAAAAATTGAACGATGAAACCACATGATCCAAGAACACTTCTCGGATCATTTCATCTAAACCACAAAGGGGTATTATGGTTACCTCTTAGAGCATGGTTGCGATCGATTCTCTAAATGAAGAGACCTCCTGTCTCAAGTCTGATCCAATGGAGGAGATGCTTGTGAGAGTATTGATGAAACACGTGCTCCTCGCAATCCATGTTGATGATCCAAGTGGCGAATCTTCAGATCTTGTCTCACGAGACCTGACGTCTTCTTTACCAGCGAAGTGTACCAAAGGAGATGGAGATCCACGAGCTGTCGAAGTAGTATGAGAATGAAAGAGAGATGATTCAATTGACGTGTTTTGCCAAAAGAGCGAGGTGGCCTTCTTTTATAGTATTTTGGGAGTCCATGGACTCCAATCCATGTGAAACACAAAATCTATGATTGAGATTGATTTGTGTTTCTATTCAATGGCCATGATTTTGTTGTAAAAATACAACAACAAGTAATCTAGATTAAATTAATTATATATATAATAATCAATATAATTTAATTTGAACTATATCAATTATCATAGAAGGATTAGGATGGAGACCACCCACCTTCCTAAAAAGGGGGTGGGGGACGACTACCATTAAGAACAAGTCAAAGGGTGGCCGCCCACCATCCATTAAATGGATGGTGTTGGTGATGAATCTCAATTTCATCACTCTAAAACTCATTAATTAAGCTCTAATCCCTCAAAATCATTGGCATTTCTCCATTTATTCTGCATAATTAGCATTCATGCATGTTTTGATAAGAATTGAATTTTATCACTTATGTTCACACAAAATAAGAAGCCAAAAATCCCAGCCAAAATTGACTTGTAAATAGCCTAACTTCCCCGATTTTTAATTAATTCATGCTAACTCCAATTGACCTAAAACCACCTAAAACCTATACACATCACTAACAAGAATGAATAAATGAAAAATATAGAAAAACACTAACCGAAATAAGTGGACCAAAAACCAAACCCTAGTTATAGGATTTCCGGACTAAAACCTCAATATCTTCCCCATCCAGTGGTTCGATTTGATCCTACTCACTTTTGAACTAATGTACATTCAATTACCTTCAAAACAAGACCAAGTCAAGTGAATCGAAGCTCATATGTGAAAGTTGGATTTTGGGCCTCTTTTGTACATTTTGTATTTTAGCGGTTTTTGACCTATTATTTTATGTACATAATTAACCTATTTTTTTATTTCTTTTTCATTTGTCTTCTTTAATAAAAGTTTTATTAAAATGCATAAAAATCCAAATTCAAAATGAGCTTGAAATCAAAGAAACTAACCGAGTCCAAGTCTTCACTAACTGTCTGTACAAAATTGGTCTTTTTGTGTTTTATTTTATTTCTTCTTTTTCTTAATTATTAAAAAAACCAAAAAATTAGATTAATGTGTAAATATTTATCTTTGATTTTATCCTATTTTTTTCGGATTTTTCAGCCATGGCCGGTCCCAAGCCCGGGTAAATGAGGAGGGTTGCGCGTTAGGTAGCCGACAACCAGTGCAGGAGAGATAAATTTGTAAATAGTGTTCTTAAAGTTCTTCTAAGAACACTATTTATGAATTTATCTCAAAACCGTTCGGATCTTTTAAACATGGATTTTAATTATGGGAAAAGGCTTTGTTGTTGTTGTTGTTGTTAAATCGACAAAAAAATTATAAACCCAAAATCAAGGTATTCTATGTACATGGGATACCCCAAAAATATCACTTTGTGCAAATGATCAATTTTGATTTTGATGTCTTCAAGAAAGTTGTAGATCTCATCGAGACGAGCAATTTTTGTGAAAAACTTTTTCGATCCGAGGTCGTTTGCGGTTTCTTTTCTATTTTTCTTTATATTTATTTTTCTAATTTTGTGGGGCTGAGGCAGCTCCTGGAGCCGCCACGTGTCAGCCATTTTTGAAGGTTTTATTTCGTTTTTATAAAAAATTTAAAAATTAAAACCGTCGCACGTGCGGGGCACGTGCCACCACGTGCCCAACACATGCTCCTCGTGCCCCCTTCCTACTATTGTCACGTGGCATCTTTGGGACCATCCGATCTCGGCCGATCGGACGGCCCAGAGATCGCCTCCATCCTCCCTTTACTTTCCCAATTCCCAGGCAGCACCGCCCCATGACAATCGCTGCATGCCCCACCACCTTCCTATTCCGGTGCCGCCCGCCTGCCTAATCAAGGCTCCACCGCCTTCGATCCCCAATTCCGCCGGTCGCCGCCCATCGCGTATCTCGTCCAAGATCCCATCACCCTCGCGAATCTTCAATCAACTCCGCGAATCCCGTTAGCCTCCAATCACGACCTCCTACCATCGTCGGCGTCCCTGTCCTCGACCCTATTTAGGCATCCCTGCACCCTCGACAACTAGTATCCGCCGATCTGCTCTTTATCTTGACCGCCGGGGTGACAACCCGATCTTCTTCTCCGGCATGATCCGAGGGATCCCCCCTCGTTGCAGCAGCGACCTTCGCCTTCCTACCTAGCTCTGGCCCCCCTTCGATCGCCGTCGAGCCTACGACTACCTCCATCGACAATGCTACTCCAACACCGACCACCGCTTCCATCTCCGACGACGTTTGCATCTATAAGCTTCATCACGTCTTCGACTTCATTTACGGCTTCATGGACAACCTCCAGGCGCTCCGGCTTCGTCTCTGACAACCGCGTCCTCGACCACAGCTCCACCATAAGAGACTCGCCAACGGAGCCACCAACAGAGCAACGCTTCTCCACCTCAAGAAGCCTTCAACATCGACCCCTGGGTGCAGAAGCTCCGTCAACCCGCTCCTCTCGACGATCCCCCACCGTCATCCGATGTCCCTTCAGGCGCCAACAAAGCTTCTCTATCCAGAAGAGCCTCTGATACTCTGCCGCTCCATCAGCTAGGCACGAAGCCCGAGACGCCCACACACGTGCCTCACACGTGTGTTGGGGTACTTTACATCAGGTCCCTACAAAGACTTTAAATCACAGGAAAACCCCCGTACGTGATACTCACGTGGGGGTCGCGAAAATTGCAGAAGAAGCCCCCGGAGTTTTCCCCATTCGCAGATATATCCAACTATCCATACGCACGTGTTCCACACGTGCCCCCAGGGGAATTTTGTGCTCGACCCCCCACGAGTTCTGGTAATTACAATTTAGTCCCTTCTCTGCATATTCTATTTCCTTTTATTTATTGAAATTGCAGACACACCCTTGTTTTCCTTCATCATTGTGAACCGATACATTGCACTATTTTATTCATCAAAACATGGCACTGTGTTCTATTCATTATGGTATATGTCCGACATTTTTGTGACTTGTGGTTAATTAGTAATTAATTGTTTTGTGGAAAGTTGCATACTTTTCCCATTTTGTGCTCTAATTTTTATAATTGATTAACCGTTTCTCTAAAAATTGCCGAACAATCAAAGATTGTAGAATTAATTGTGTTTAACATTGTGCCCAAAAAGAATTGCATTTGCATGCATGGTTTGCCTTGTAAAAAACCATTTTGCATATTTCAATATTTGATTTTTAATAAGTATTAAATTTCATAATTTTGAGGTTTAGGATTTTCCATCTATTGATAGATCTGGGATAATTTTATCTCGTTAAAATAAATAGGTTTAAATATTTATTATAATTAAATATTGAAATTCACATCATTTGCATTTAAAAATTCATAAAAAAAAATTATCTAAAAATTCCATGCTTGGTATCTTGATGATGTGACTATCATCGGGGATACTTTGGAGGTAGACAAGGTGCTTAACATTATACATCGCAAGGATCCAGAGATGGGGCTTATGCTGAATATAAAAAAGCCGAACTTTTTTGGCCTTCGTGTGATGGACAAAAGATCCGCAAAGGGTTGTTTCCCAGGGATATTGGAAGACCTGTGCTAGGAGTGAGGTTACTAGGAGGTGCAGTGAGTAGGGACAAGGACTTTGTTGAAGACTTGGCTATGATGAGGGCTACAAAAGTTGTTGACTTAATGCATTTATCCCTTAATTGGAGGATCCACAAAGTGAGCTTCTTTTATTACGGTCTTGTATGGGCACTGCCAAGCTCATGTTTGGCCTAAGGACATGTCAACCTGCATACATGGAACAAGCTGCTACGTGGTTTGACAAAGGGCTTCGTGGAGCTATTGAGGATATTATGGTGTGTGGAGGCCCTTTCTTTGGTGACCTTCAATAGCGAGTGGCATCACTACCCATCAGACTTGGTGGTTTCGGTCTTCATTCAGCTCTTGAGGCTTCCTAGTATGCTTTCGTGGCCTCTAGAGCTCAATCATGGGTGCTCTAAGACCACATTTTACGAGACAGTGGAATACATGGTATGGATTCTGACTTTCTATATGCTTTGGAAGGCCTACGCACCACTCTTCCATCTCTCAATCTTACATGTTTTGCTAACAAGGATACGTCCCCTAAAGCCCAGAATGCTTTGGAGAGTTATCTTTTAGCAAAATTGTTGAAGAATGGAAATTAAGTTTGACATGACTGTTAGGCAAAAAGCAATTTTTCATTGTTTACAGGCGGACCATGCTCAAGACTTCCTCCTTGCTACTCCTATTGAGGGCCTAGGGATGCATATGTCACCTATTGAGTATCGCACTATCCTCAAGTATCATCTTATGATTCCTTTTTTTCTAGCTGATGAGCCTTGCCCAATATGCCACAAATCTTGCTTAGACGCTTTTGGGGAGCATGCAGTCATTGTCATGAACTCCCGGGTTTTAAATATAGACATGATTTTGTAAGGGATGTCCTTTATGATGTACTCAGACATGCTGGAGTTGCTTCAAAGAAAGAAGCACCTGTGAATTTTTTGACGGATCCTCAAGAGGGGAGATCGACACTCAGACCAGCAGATGTTTTAATTTTTGGATGGGCTGGAGGGAAGCATGCATGTGTTGATCTGACTGGAGTTTCTCCAGTGGTGAGTCCGATAAGGAGTGATTTTATTGCGGGACACGCTGCACAGAAAGCTGCCTCGGCTAAAGTTGCTAAGCATGAGAAGGCATGTATTGACAATCAACATGTATTCATTCCTTTTGGTTTTGACACCTTCATATTTTTGGCTACTGAAGCACTAGAGCTTCTCAAAAGGGTCCAAAGAATTATGCACAACAATGTCATGGCTCCCATATCTATAGATGTTGTATTTCGAAGAATTGGATTTTACCATTCAAAAGGGGATTGGCGGCGTAGATTGTTGTCGTCTCCCATCTATCTATCTGTAATAAGTATAAGCAATCATTTCGAACAATTGAAGATTTAAAAAAAAATTCCAAAAAATTACAGTGCATTCATTTCATTGTAATTTCATCTTGGCCAAATTTCATAATTTCGGACATTGTTTGAATGATCTTTACATTTTAGTCCCTAAAAAAGACCAACGTTGCATTTTGCATCCCTAATTGCATTAAAAAAATACAAAAAAAGAGATCACCTCGAAAACCGTGCATGAACTTTGATAGACAAAATTCTAGGTTGTTCCTTTGCCTCCTTGTGTTCGACCTTGGGACTTGCCTAAGTAAAATAAACATAGAACCACATCGATTAAAATTGACAAAAAATTTGTGTGGTTATTTCTTGACCGATTCCGATTGCCTGCCTACAACGAAACGACACATTATTTTAAGCGAACGGTAATCCATCCATGACATATATTTAACACATGCAATTTACGATCCATCAGTTGGCTCCTCTAATCCTTCATATATATTTACAACAACATTTTTTGTAAATTATATCACAAAATATATCCAAATTAATTTTGTGAATATTGCAATCATGTAATTAAATAATTGTGAATCATATTCAGAACCCAAAACAAAATGTAAATTGTTTTTCCAATTACTTTCCAATGTGAATCCAATTCACATAAACAATTAATTTGAAGATACTATTTATAATAAGATCTCTCTAATATATTATAAATCACATTTATAATATATATAATACGGATAATACTATCCACACAGTTCATATCCTTGATAATTAAATCATATTTAATTATCTTGGATCATCATTCTCATATATTTAAATAATATGAATCGTATTCACATTATTCATGACAGTTAAATAACATTTAATTATCAATATCTCAACGCTCAGATACATAATTCAATAATGGAATTATTCTTGAACTCTTTCAAGAATAGTGCGCTTTCTCCGCGAATACTTGGAGATAAGGACAAGACAGTTGTACATTCCACGTATAGTGACTTGGATATTGGGATCACATATCAAATCCAGATCTCGGGGACCACCCATAGATGTTTTATTAAATTAAAGACATAAATCTAATCTTCTCATTGCATCTGAATCACACTCAGATCATTATTCAACATTTTGGACCAAGATTAGATTACTTCTTTAGTGAGAGGAGTCACTAAAATCCAGACCTGTTTCATCACTCCCTCGGAATGGAAGCATCATGGTTATACAATTGTTTATGGTCACATCACCCTCAGGTATTCCTAATATCTATACATCCTGCATACTGCAAGACCTAGAATAAACCCAGAGTTTTAGATCTATTTAGACTATCTTCTTCAGGTTTTTATCATTAAGTTTCTCATATGATCATTGTGAATTGGTATCGATCATACACTTTTCAAAAGCATATATCATACCTAGGTATTGATCATATACTTTTCAAAAAAGGCATATACTAAATCTACAAATTCAGTCAAGCTTCCAAAGCGAGATGACTGTGCACGGAATTTGATCCCTAATATCTCATGAGTAAGCTCATGTCTTCCGGTTCAGTAATGAACATATATAATCCCTTTGAGAGATCATATTACTCATATGCCCTCGTATGCACACCAGCTCGCCGGACCTTGATTTGATCATCAACCTATTGGTTTACCAAATGTACATACTCAAACATATAGTAACACATCTATCTCCGATCAGAGGGTGCGTGCCTATATCGTGACAACATACAACATAGGTCTTGGTTATCTCAATCTCATTAGGTCAACTCTTTGACCTAACTTATTTAACACCTCCGAATCTCTATTCCTATGCAGAGGACCTGCATCAAGAGGTCGGTTAGATATCAACCAAAAAGAGAAATGATTGCCAAATCCTACTCAGGCTGGAGATCATCTCTTAGTAATCATTTGACGATGCTTGATGAGTCCTCAATATAACTATTTAGATATCCATCCAAGCACCATCCTCTATGATTCAAAAATTGAATCAACAACTGTATGATCATTAAGATGGCCATGGTACATAACCCTAATTGTACTAAGGGACCTCTTATATAAATTAATTATTCTTCATTTCAGATCAGGGAATGATATTTGCATTAACATTTATTGCATAATGGCTCACCGTGGGATCGCATGTCCAACAATCTCCCACTAGCCCACAGAGCCATTAGTGGGATAATCTTTAAACCCACACTCATGTGACAGTCATAAGATATTTAGAAAAATAGCTTAGTATGATGACTAGTCATTTTGTTCTCAAGCGACTACACCAAGTCCTTTTATGGTACTTGCATATCCCCTAGTAACAATGCTCACATCCAATGCAAATGTTGCATCTTATGCAACCATTACTCAATTTTGAAGTAGTTATAGTGTCGTCGACACTAAAACTCATCGGCTATTATAACCAGTATGTAATTTCTATTATCCTTATCAGAATGACCTCATTCCTGGAGATCTCTATCTCCTAAGGTATATGTAGTTGAGACCTTTTATATCACTATCTATAAAGTCCTAAGTTCTTGAAGATAAGACTTAGAAATTACTATCTTTAAAGTCTTATCTTCTTTGAAGATATTGTTATTTCTGCAATCAAGTGTTTTATTTTCTTAGTGCAATTTGTAATATTCTACTACTTCCACTGCATGATAAACATCTAGCTTTCGTACACATCTAGCATACACAGAGCTTCCCATAGCTAATGCACTAGGGTGTGTAGCTTTGGCATTCACATCCTCAACTCTTTGAGGTAATATCCCTTTAGATAGGTCAGTACCATATCTTAAGGGAAGCAAGCCTTCCTTGGGTTTTACCAAAAATGGAACATGTCCAAGGTGTACTACAAATGTGACGGTCCCAATACCCTCTTCTCTTTGTTTTTGAACATCTTCAGGATTAAGATCTAAGAGGTATCCTTGCGATCTTTCATCTCAAGGCATGGAACAAGCATACTACAAAACACTTATTACCATCCTTATATAATTCCAAATGATTAGGATATTATCTACATTTAGCACGATGAACACAATGGCACTCCTACTAAGCTTCCATGGTTCATCAAGATTTTATATGAAATCACAACCTTTATAATTTCATTAAATCTGATGTTCCGACTGCTAGAATCTTATTTGAGTCCATCGATGGAGCTCTCTTACACACTTTTCATTCCTCAACTATGAAGAACTGGGGCTACTTCATATGAATATCCTCAGTGAGGAATCCATAGAGGAATGCAATCTTGACTTCTATCTTGTAGATGTCATAATCAAGTTGTGTAACTAATGTTAGTAATAATTTGATGGGTTTAAGCATGGTTACTGAAGAGCAAGTCTCATCACATGAGATGTCTTCTCTTCATGTGTAGCTTGTGGATACGAACCATGCTTTGAAGGTCTCTCTACCTTCTCAGCAGGATCCCTCTTTCTCTTGAAGATCCATTTAAACCTTAACGGGTCTTACTGATAACAGGGGATATCATGCGAGGGTCACCATTAATAATATGAAAGGTGTCGCTGAGGCGACCGCTCACAAAATACCCGAGTTGATCAGCAATTAACCCACAATCCAAAGAATACAACAATCAAGCTCAAAAATAAATGTGAATTAATCTTTATTTACTCTACCATAAAATGTACAGTGACAAGTATGTAGAGGTCGAACCACAGAGAGCAATCCAAAATGCAATAGCCTACATGTAAATCACAATCATCCTTGTGTGGGTTTTTGATTTTTTTTTAAAATATAATAATATAATAATTAAATAATATATATATAAATATATAATATAAATATATTAATTATGTATACCCATAGAGGGTAAGTATATAGCTTATAATACAAATAATATATATATATATATAGGTATATATAAATATAATAAAATAAATAAATATATTTTTTTTCTTTTTTTTATATATTAAGATTAATGAGAATACATATAAATAATTACATATATATATATATATATAATATTTTTTTTCTTTTTTTTAGGATATATAGATATATATACATAAAGGGGGTATTATAATATTCACAAAAATACTAAAAAATAGTCAAAAATTCAGGTATAAAGTTGTTTTGGGATTTTCATGGTTTTTTACTGTTTTTGTGATTTTTGGGCATTTTTGCAAATATTTTTAGTATTTTTAAATAGCTAAATAATAGCAAACAATGGACTAGGTACTGGTTGTCACAAAAATAGATATTAAAAATAGCTAACAGCCTCAAAAATTTTCCACACTAATTTTCTAATAACGATAATAAAATATAGCATAAATAGGGCCTGAGTTTATATTTTTCTGATTTTTCTTTGGTTTTTAATATTTTTTAAAACTTTTTGGGTATTTTTGAATTTTTAAGGTTTTCCTTTTAAGATTTTTAGGGATTTTTGGATTGACACTAATATAGGTTAAAATACACCATAGGTAATTTTTTGGAATTTTTCGAAGCATTTTCATATTTTTTTGGGATTTTATAAGTTAGACAGGGAATAAAAGACATGTTTTTGATTTTTAATAAATGCAAAAATACCACAAAATGCAAAACTAAAAATATGGCGTTCAAGCACAACCAATCAGGAGCTTAAGTCTATTTTTGCAAGATTTTTCGATTTAATAAGAAGCATAAAATAAATAGACAAAGCCTTCAAAAATTAAATGGCCTGGCAGGGGTATTTTTGCAAATAAAATAGTTCGCAGGGGCATACATGCAAAAATCACAATAAAAATACACGTGTGCTTTTATTTTTAGGACCATTTCGTAATTACAGAAACCCGGCAGGGTTTAGATGCAAATTTCACGCGCCTCATGTGGGTGCTGCACGTGAGGCGCGGAGGGACTAAAGTGTAAATATAAAAACGTCAAGGGGTCCAACTGCAAATTATACAATTTATTTACAACTTGACTTTTTATTTTAGGTATTAAACTATAAATACAAAAAGGCAGGGGTTGGATGTGAAATTTACCCCTAAATAAGGCATTGCATCCTGCGGCGCTGGAGGCACCACTTAACCACGTGTCACGCATCGGACGGCGGATGTCGGTTCGGCGATGAAGGGCCTGGATTAGAACCTCCTGGCTGATCTGACGGTGGACGTACGTCTTCATCGAACGGTCGGCGTTCAATCTGGGTCGCCCCTCTCGATCCAACGGTGTTGGAGGCATCTGGAAGAACGGGGAAGAAGCTCGCCCCCGGCGAGCTTCGATCGGGTAGCTCGGGCTCCTCCGGGCACCTCCCGCGCATCTGAAGTTCTCTGATCATAGCTGGGAGGCTTCCGCGTCGTCTGACGGTTCTTTCATGGCTCCTGGAGGTCCAAGTCGATGGAGCGAGGTCGGAGAAGAAGAGGACCCCCAGGAACCTCTTCCTGGGTCAAAGCAAGCCCAGAAGGGCTCGATTCTTCGATATACCTACATAGGAAGAACCGCGGGCGAGAGAGCTTTCTCCTCGACCCGGGGTTTGAAGCTACGATGCAAAAATGAAGGTGGGCGGAGGGGCTGTGGCGAACGGCGGAGGGGGAGCCCTGATTCGCCAAGACCTAGGGTCTTGGGTTGAACAAGTGTGTGCGAGAGATGGAGAAGGCGACGAGGAACGAGATGGGATGCTTGGGGCGGTCGGATACAGTCGGGGATACGGTGAAGAAGTCGCCGGAGCCAAGCTCCGGCGAACTTCAAATTTCGATTTTTAAGCTACAAGCATTAATTAAAACCTACTCTAATGACTGGAATGAAAAACTAACATCTAAGACAAACTAAAAATGCATTAAATGGCATCTCTTATACCTGGGGGCCTCCAGGGAGCAGGGCGGACGCTGGAGCTCCGCTGCGTCAAAATCTCCTTCCTCCGACCGAGTCAAGATGCTGGGCTACTCCCCCTGTCACGAGGAACAATCCAGGAGCAAGATCTAGGCTTTAGGTTGGAATAAAAGTGGCCAAATTAGAGGAAGGAAGCGGAGCTTGTTATTTATAAACATTGGCAAGAGGCCTTATTACCCGGCGATTATTAACTGATCCAATGAACATCTCGTTGATCTATGATTTTGGCGGGCATCATGGAAGATTAGGGAACAATTCTTGTTAAGGAAGCGTTGTCAATTGATGGATGGTGTGCCCGGGAAAAAGGCATGAAATCGGGGGAATGGACAGTTCAGATACGCCAGGCGAGGGATGGGACAGTTGACCTGGGAGTCAACGAAGGCCGGCGCCTCATTGGGCCACGTCAGCCGCTACGAGACAAAATAGAAGACCTGATTAGAGATTGATTTATTTGACACCCTAAATGATTTTATTAATTCTTATAAAATAAAAAATGTGTATTATTTCGTCTAGTATTTATGTATGATTTTTATTGAATTTTTTGTGGTGTTTTATTATAGTTTTATTTGGATAATGTGTATATGCATGTATTTACATGTATTTTTATGTATTTTATTTTTAATTTGTTTATTTTCTTTTATTATTTTATTGGCTTATTTTTAAATTTATAATTTATTTTTGTGAGTATAAAAATATTTTTGTTTGATTTTTATGAGTTTATGTATATTTTTAAATAAATAGGTATAGATGTATGTAGGTATACTTATAGGTGTTTTATCTATGTATTTTATACACTTAATTTATTTAATATATTTTCTTGATTTTTATTTTGGTTTTGTATTTTTAATGAGTTATGTATAATGTATACATTATTATAAAAATATAAAAGAGCAAAAGAATCAAGGATTAAAACCCTTTTTATTTATAGATAGGTACATAGCATAGGTATTTTGTCTATGAATTTGTAGGCTTATTTTATTTTACAAATTAATTTTGGTTTTCTTTAACTTTTCTCATGTGTATGCATTATGTACATTATTTACAAAATTCTAAGAATATGAATTTATACAAATAATGAATATTGAATAAAATGAATATTTTAATCAGTCCTATATACTAGGAGGGCCAAAAACCTAACTTCTGCATATTGACTCCAAAAATCATGAAACCAATTTTATTAAATAGTTTATGGAATGCTATATACAATTAAAGGTGAGTTTGGGTGATTTGGAGTTTTTATTTGCAAGATATGGGTCTGTGAAGTTGAGATTTTGGCTTTTTATTCTGTGTATAAAATGTACACTGGGGATTATTTTTGTACAAACTCAATTTTGCATTTTTATTCATATTATATCTACAAATTTCATGTACAAAGTTTTCATGTACAAAGTTTCTTTATTTGATGAGTAAATATTTATGTACAAAATAGTAAATGCATAAATAAATGCATGATTAAGTGACGTATTTATTGTACACTGGCCCTTATCTCCCCCTACTTTATTCCTTGTCGACCAATACCATGCTGGCCTTGGTCTCGGGGTTTGGGTCATAAAATATTTACAATATTTTATTCCTTTTCTTTTCTCCTCTTTATTCTATAATTTTGGCAGTAAAACCTTATTTAATGTAAAATAAATACAATGAATAATGAATGCTATTATGTACAATTTGATGCTATTTACATGCATTTGCTAGGATTTTCGAGGCCAAAATGATAGAATAAAGGTGATGAAATGGAGATTCATCACCCCCCTATACTTGCCTTTGCTAGTCCCTAGCAAACACTTATGCAATAAGTACAAAAGAATAAAGAAAAGAAAAAGGAGAATAAAAGAAAGATAGAGTGAATAAGGGTGCTTTCAGTGCAATGCATGTCCTTACAAAATCTGAATTTGGAGCTCCTATCAGACCTTGGGTGTGAATGTGTGTGGAATCTAGTCGGGAACCATCTCTAAAATACAACAGCCTTCGATAGTCACAGAACTCGGTTCATCCCACCTCAATAGCCGGGTCAGAACTAGTCTACATCATACGCAAACCCTTATAACTATGAAGCTGACTTGTACGGTGTAAGTGATAGTGGCTCTCCCCAACTGAAATGATAAAGGAGCTGACTTCTCCAGAATGACAACCCAATGATTCCCCAATCCAACAGCTCTTTCCTCGAGGAGCAGGGTATTCCCTTCTAAGTTCAAGTGGCAACCAGCTCAAGAGGAGGGGGTGAAGAGAAGAATGGACGGTAGCCAGTGTAGCTACCTATCCCGGGATGCAAGACCAGTGTAGTCAAGTCATCCAGCTGCAGGCTCACATATTTGTCTTTGGAACTCAAGCTTGCTTATTGACTTTGCACATACTTTGCAGGCATTTTATTTTTGTACAGGCCTGACCATTTTTTTTTCAACATACTATTCACAGCAGCATTTACATAAGGAGTTTTTCCTCTTGAGCCAGTAGACTATCCCTCTTTTGAAGCTTTATCGCAACCCACATCTCCTGTCTTTAGACCTCACGGCTATTGAATCAGGTTGGGGTGCACTTCCCTCCCAAGACGAGGACGAATGTTTCCACCCGTGTGCGTCTCAGACTGGCAAATCCAACCCCCTCACCACTCCAACTGAGTTGAGCCAAGTGAAAGGTGCAAGTGTCCAAGTTAGGTCACGGTCGGTAAGAGTCATACGTGTGTCTCGAAAAGTTCTAGTTAGTCCACTGAGGTGACTTGAACCCAGCCCTGATTTCTCAAAGAATTAAGTCTGTGTAGACCTTAGGTACCTTAAACCTAGTTCCCATAAGGTTCCAGTGCAGTTAGGTGCGGTAACGTCCAACCGAGCTCCAATTTGAGACTTTATTAGACTGATTCAATCATCAAGCTTCATTCAAAAGAATATGAATGGTATGCTTATACAATGCACAATGAATGATGCAATTTTTCAAATCTTTTGAAAGAATCAAAGAATGTTTTTACACAAAGAATTTTTGCACAGGAAATACGAACTGAAAACGTACAAAAAGTATATACACTTATTTACACGGGCGTGCCGCTTTATTTACAAAGTTTAGGAATTTCTAAAAACTTTACAGGTTTGAATGAAGTAGTTCATTTGGGTATGTACAGAAAGAATCGTATGTGCCTTGTTTCTGATTTACAAGTATCGGCAATGGTGTTCTTATTAGTTTTTGAAAATAATTTTGCAAACTATAGTACACAATAATTTTTGCAATCATTTACACACATTTGAAAACTATTTTTGCAAAGATTTGTCACACTATATATGTATAATTTTCACAATAGTTTTGACAAGCATTTTTCAAAATATTTGCACATAGGTTTTTCAAATCCTTTCTTTCACACAAAGAAAAATTTTGCAATCAAAATGTTTTCACACATTTGAAATCATTTCACATCAAAATTTTCAAAACTGGTCACACTATTTTTCAAATCGTACTGTATAGGTATCTGATTTATTAATCAGTATGTACAAAAGAAGAAAAACAGTATTTGATGTATAATATGGTTTTGGTTTCTTATAGGCTTTGTTTGGGCTTATTCATTATTTACAAATGAGAGATTTTTGTGCGGACTCCTCAGACTTACTTGAGAATCATTTTCACAAGGATTTTGAAAACTATAGTCCAAAATAATTTTACAAACATGTTCACGCATTTGAAAATCCTTTTTCAAAGGTTTACACAACATAGATAGATTTTTCAAAACAATTTTGTCAATCAAATTTTTCACAATCATTTGCACACTGATTTTCACACATTTTGCTTTCACTCAATAAATTTTACACACAAGACTAATTTTTCAAACGTTGAATACTTGTACACACTATTTTCAAACAAATTTCACAAGATTTTTCAAAAGAGAATGTTTTGTACAGAACACTTTTCTGATTCAGTAATCAGTACAATTACAAAGAGTCTGAGGAACTCACAATCATCTTTCATTATTATAGAGCTACTTTTTACATTTTATTTTATGATGAGGTGGTCTTTTATTTTTCAGTATGAGTTATGGCTTTTAGTATATACAGGGTATATACGACCCCCCTATACTTAGCTTGAGCTATGTCCTCATAGATCGAAAGGAAAAGCAAAGACATAACTCGTACTGAGTATAGACAGATCTAAAGAATAAATATGAAAGAAATCAATGAATGAGAAGTTGACCGTCCCCCCTATACTTAGGATCAAATAATCCTAAATATAGCAGATTGTACAAAAAGCAGGGAGGGTCAAGGGTGAGAATACACAGATCGTACTCAGATTGTCTCCCCCTATACTTAGGGTAAGATGCTCCTAAGTATAGACAAGAAGAGGAGACAATGGAGAGGATCAGAATGAAATGAAAAACTCGGGGTGCACATCCCCCCTATACTTAGGACCAAGTACGTCCTAAGTGTAGAAAACTGTCTACAAGGGCGGCACCTTTTGTTACGAAAAAGAACATAGAAAATGAAAAGAAGAAAAGAAGAAAAGAAGAAAATCAGATAAACAGTTGTTGAATGGCATAGTCCGAATCTTTCGATGCCACAGGTGCTGTGGAGGTGTCATCATGGTGCCTTAGCTGAATAGAGTCAACAACGGCCAAGAATGCATCTGGTTCGAGGTAAGGCTTCAGTAATTGGCCATTGACGACGAAGGGCTATGCGTCAGAGGACAATTCTGATATAGCGATGCTTCCGTTGTCACGCACTTCACATACTCGAAATGGCCCTGTCCACTTACTCTTTAATTTACCTGGGAATATCCGCAACTTTGCATCAAATAGCCACACTTTCTGTCCAACGTCGAAGGTCTTTCGTCTGATGTGCTGGTCATGCTAGCGTTTCACCTTCTCCTTGTACATCAAGGTGTTATCGTATGCACAGTCTCAGAATTCCAAGAGTTTGTTCAGATCTTCTTTTCGCTTCTGACCACTTCTGCGTGAGTCTAAATTACAATTGTTGATTGCCCAAAGAGATTTGTGTATTAATTCCACGGGCATATGGCATGGTTTCCCATATACAAGACGGTAGGGCGACATGCCCAAGGGAGACTTGTAGGCGGTTCTGTAAGCCCAAAGAGCTGAGTCCAAGAGTTGAGACCAGTCTTTTCTGCTTGGCCTAATAAGTTCTGCAATGTGGTCTTGATTTCTCTGTTGGATAACTCTGCCATGCCATTGGTCTGCGGATGATAAGGAGATGCGACACGGTGATCGATGCCGTATTCCTTCGTTAATTTCTTGACTTCTTTGTTGATGAAATGGCTACCCCCGTCAGAGATGAGAATCTTTGGTATCCCAAACCGCGAAATGATGTTCTTCTTCAAAAAGTGGCAAACTATTTTGCTGTCGGCGGCTCGGGCGGGAATAGCTTCAACCCAACGACTCACGTAATCTACGGCAAGAAGGATGTGCTCAAAACCTTGACTGTTAGGGAAAGGTCCCATGAAGTCAATGCCCCATGCATCGAAGACGTCTGCTATCTGAATGATTTTCAAGGGCATTGAATCTTTGGCAGTGAGTGTACCTTTCAGTCGCTGACAGTCAATACATCTTTTAACAAATTCTGCTGCATCCTTGAATAATGTGGGCCACCAGAAGCCACACTGCAATACTTTAGCTACCGTACGATCTCCAGAATGGTGCCCACCAAATTTGAGCGAATGACAATGCTCGAGGACACTTGATTGCTCCGTCTGAGGGATGCACCGGCGCCAAATACAATCTGCTCCTTCTCTGAATAAAAGAGGATCTTCCCACTGGTAGAAGCGGATGGTCGACATGAATTTGTTCTTCTGATTCTTCGTCCAATCCGAAGGTATTACCCCAGAGGCGAGGTAATTGACAATGTCAGCAAACCAAGGGAGAGAATCCACTGCTAAGATAGCTTTATCAGGGAAGGTTTCTGTGATAGGTGCATTGCTCAGAGGAGACTCATGCTGTTCTATTCTGGAGAGATGATCTGCTACCACATTCTGAACTCCAGGCTTGTCCTTGATCTCCAAATCGAATTCCTGGAGGAGAAGGATCCAACGAATCAGTCTTGGCTTGGCATCCTTCTTCTGCTGTAGGTACCGGATAGCAGAGTGATCCGTGAAAATTGTGACTTTTGATCCCAACAAATAGGATCTGAACTTCTCTAAGGCGAAAACCACAGCCAGCAATTCTTTCTCTGTCACTGTATAATTTCTTTGAGCTTCATCTAATGTTCTGCTGGCATAGTGAATGGCATAGGGCGCTCTGTCTTTCCTCTGCCCAAGAACAGCTCCGACTGCAAAATCTGACGCATCGGTCATTATCTCGAATGGAAGAGTCCAGTCGGGAGGCTGTAATATTGGAGCCTGAGTGATAAGCTCCTTGAATTGATTGAAAGCAAGGAGAACCGGCTGATCAACAATGAACTCAGTCTCCTTGCACAAGAGTTCTGTCAGAGGTCAGGCAATGCGGCTGAAATCCTTGATGAATCGCCTATAGAATCCCACATGCCCCAGGAATGACCTCACATTCTTCACTGACTGAGGTGGCTGAAAATTTGAAATGACATCCACCTTTGCTGGGTCGACTTCCATGCCACGTTTGGAAACGACGTGGCCCAGCACAATACCTTCTGTGAGCATAAAGTGGCTCTTTTCCCATGAGAGCACTAAATTAACTTCCCGGCATTTCTGAAGCACTCTGTCTAGGTGCTCAAGACAAGAATCGAAACTATCACCATAGACAGAGAAATCATCCATGAACACCTCGAGAAATCTGCCTACCATCTCGGCGAAGACTGCTAGCATGCATCTTTGGAAGGTTGCAGGTGCGTTCCATAATCCAAAGGGCATTCTCTTGAAGGCGTAGGTGCCGAACGGGCAAGTGAAGGTAGTCTTCTCTTGATCCTCAGGGGCGATCGCCACTTGGTTGTACCCGGAGTACCCATCCAGGAAGCAGAAGAACTCCTTGCCTGCTAATCTCTCCAAGACTTGATCAATGAATGGCAAGGGGAAGTGATCCTTCTTGGTAGCTGCATTAAGCCGGCGGTAGTCAACACACACCCGCCAGGAGGTTGGTACTCGAGTAGAAATTTCCTCTCCTTTATCATTTGTAACCACAGTAAGCCCAGATTTCTTTGGAACTACATGCAGTGGGCTTACCCATTTAGAATCGGAGATGGGATAGATGAAGCCTGCGTCACACCATTTCGTGATTTCTTTCATAACAACGTCCCGAAGGTTAGGGTTTAGCCTTCTCTGAAATTCGCGGGACGGCTTGGCATCTTCTTCTAGATAGATATGGTGTGAGCACAGAGCTGGATTTATCCCTCGGAGGTCTGATACGCTCCAACCGAGTGCCTTGCGGTTCTTTTCTAGAACCTCGAGAAGTCAAGATTCCTGATCCGGATTCAGCTTGCTGCTGATGATGACCGGATACATTTGCTCTTCACCTGCAAGGAAAGCATACTTCAGGCCTGCAGGAAGTGGCTTGAGTTCTGGCTTTGATCTGTCCACTTTGCCTGTCACTTCAGATACCATGCTGGTGGTGGAATGCACTTTGAGGCTGCTACCATCCTCATCATTCTGTTGAGATCCCGGAGATGCACCGAACGGTCCTGCACTAAGCTGATCATGTTCGGTCTAGAGTGAATGCTCAAGAAGATGCGCCTGCATCTGAGAATCTGTCTCCCAAGAATCATCGGAGCATATGCTGACTGCGCTTTCCAAGTCCTCCTCAAGAGTGAGGATTTCTCGGGTCCATGGATTGTCCAGTGATAACTCTGAATCTCTGATCTCTGCGATAAAATCGCAGTCTGCTTCTGATGCTGCCTAGCTCTCATCAGTCGTGGCATTCTGCTCTTTGTTCATGTTTATCGTGATTTACTGGGTGTTCGAGCTGAAAGTGATCTTCCCAGACCCGTAATCAACCACGGCACCTGAAGTACGAAGGAATGGTCTGCCAAGGATGA
Source organism: Ottelia alismoides (assembly GCA_037367405.1). Taxonomy (NCBI): domain Eukaryota; kingdom Viridiplantae; phylum Streptophyta; class Magnoliopsida; order Alismatales; family Hydrocharitaceae; genus Ottelia; species Ottelia alismoides. Next base: position 848,733 of record JAZKJV010002186.1, on the reverse strand, counting down.
TAGGGGTCTGGAGCAGGGGTGCAGGTGAGTCCATATCAAGAACTACAAAGTCAGCTGGGAATTTCATCTCCTGCACGGTAACTATCACGTCTTCCAACAAACCTCGGGGCCGCATGACGGATCGGTCAGCGAACTGAAGGATCATGCGTGTCTGCTTGAGCGGTCCCAGCCCGAATTCTTGCATTATGGACGAGGGCAGAAGGTTGATGGAAGAACCACTGTCAAGAAGAGTACGCTCGAAAACCTGGTCAAAAATCACACAACTGATGAGAGGTGCTCCTGTATCATGCTTTTTCTGGGGGAGGTTGCTGATAGCTGCAACTGTGGTCAGGGAGAGAACGTGCTTTTCTACTTCTCGACGTCTGTTGTCTTACGCTGGGCGACGCCTATTAGTACATGCCTCTTTCAGTCCTTTCTTTACAGCTGGCATGTATTCCATGGCCTTCAACAAGGGAATCTCAACAGTCAATTTATCCAAAATATCCACAACACCTGGATCAGACAATGCCTTTTTTCGTTTTGCAATTTTTTTGGATTTTTGTATTGCATGCGGAAAAGGAATATTCACAGTACTGGCAGGAAAATTAGAGTTCTTATTTACATCAAAATCATCGCCCACAGAATGTTGTACATCCGGACTACAAAAAGGAGTACAAGCTGAATCAGAACATGCTGATGCTGCTGGGCGATCAAAAAGGGTAGCGTCGGCTCCATCGGCTGGCGAGGGATCGGCTGCTGCTGGCGGCTCCTCCAAGGCTGGCGTGGCTTCGCTTCTGCTACAAGCTTCTTTTTGGTGTTTTTGTTTTTGCTGATTTTTTTGTATTTTTGGCTGAGGTTGATGCTGACAAGGCATGACGACTGGACTGGCTTCTCCTTCTTCTTCCTCCTCACCCGCCCCTGGAGCTGGCACGGCTGATGCGGAAGATAACGATCCACCTGTTTCTTTATTCACCCCACTGGTAGTAGCAGGCGGAGGCAAGGCCCTACCGCTCCTGAGAGTAACAGCATTAGAACAAACAGTAATATCATTATCAGACACAGACTGGACATCACATTCTACCTGCTCTTTCTTCTTGAAATTATTGGGATTGGCTTCGACCTGCGCCAGAATAGTGGTTCGGGTGGCGGTCAGGTCATCAAGCCGCTTTGTCATATCCGCTAGCCCTTTGACAAGCTGGGCCAGACAATCCATAGCGGGGTTCACAGAGGGCATTTCAGAAGATTCAACGTGCAGACCACACTGATGTTGGTTAGATGGGTGGGGAGGCTGTTGTTGGTGGTGCTGTTGTGGTGGTGCAGGAAGTTGAAGTTGTTGGTACGACGGGGGAGGATACTGCTGATATTGTGGAGAGGGGGCAGCCGCGTACTGGTGATACGGCTGCGGATGGCGGTACTACAGCTGCTGTTGATACGTAAAGTTCTGCCTCCATTGCTGTGCAAACTGGGGAGGCTGCTGGTACTGCTGGTGCTGCTGGGAGGATTGACCAAAACGACCACCCTGAGGTTGGTGGTACTACCGGTTGGCAAATTGCTGACCCTGGGGTTGTCCCTGAGGACGGGTCGGCAGTGTATCATTACTCCATACCCCATTGACTTCTTGGATCATGGGTGGTGGTGGGAAGACTGGATCAGGAATAGAAAGGAACTCTGGCTGGTATACGACCATCTGCTGCTGCGGCGGGCCCTGGTCGGGTGCCTGCACGTAGTACACGTGCTGGACTGCCGGTGGCTGCTGGCTCGGCTGACGCTGATGCTGCGGTTGCGGCTCGTCCTTCTTCTCAGCGGGAGCGTCTGATGGTGTAGCCGACTGGACAGAGTTGATCGTGCTGACCAACAGTTCGAGGTACTTGTTGATCTGATCTAGCTTATCCAGGTTCTGGGTCCTCTTCTCAATCACAGCGAGTTTCTCAAGGTCCCGTGATCGCTTCTCAATGATATCTACCTTAGAGAGATGGCCCCCGATGATGCTGAGGTTGGAGCTCTCATTTCTCTCTGCTTCCTTGGATGCAGCCATGTGAACTTGTTTCTGGAGGATCTGGGGCTGCTTCTGGTATGCCTTGGATGAAGAGAGGGCGGCCTCTCCTTCGGCCATTTCTTCAAAAATCTGCCAGACAACATCTTCATCCTTGTTGAAATGGGAGCCCCCACATGCTGCGTCCACGAGCCTTTGGCTTTCAATGTTCAGTCCCCCAAAGAAATGCTGGACCAAGCTGGTCTTCGGGATATCATGATGGGGACACTTCTCCTGCAGATCAGTGAATCTCTCCCAAGCCTCGTGTACTGACTCATGTGCTCCTTGGGAGAAATTACTAATACGTGCTCGCATCTGGTTGAGCCGACCGAGAGGGTAGTATTTGTGCAGGAAGGCGGACTTCAACTCCTCCCAGGTCGTCACGACCTTTCCCATATGATTGACCCAATAGAGGGCCTTGTTTTGTAGACTGAAGGGGAAAGCCGTCATCTTTACAATGTCCAGAGGAACATTGGGATAGTGTGTGGTACGGCAAATGCGGGAGAATTGCTGCAGGTGAATGTACGGCTCTTCGTTCGTGTTTCCATGAAAGGCAGGGAGAAGGGCTATGAACTGGGGCTTCAGCTCAAAGTGAGCGTGTACCGGTGGAATGAGAATCCACTCGGTCATCTGGCTGTCTCCCGGATTGTATGTTTCTTTTAGTGTCGGCTTCGGTGGTGGTAATTCAAAGTCATCATCAGGAGGATCATCACCTCCTCCACCTCCTCCTCCCCGGCCTCCTCTGCCTCTGCCTCCTCCTCCATCGTCATATCATTCAACATGTCCTGGAATGCGGTTTGTGTGAGGGCCTGCTCGGTCAGCTGATGCTGTATGGCCTGGATAGATACCAACAACTGTGCATTAACTTGATTTTGATCTGGCACCTGTCCCTCTGGTATGGGTGGCTGCTGACCCTTGCCCTTTCCTCATGGCGCCATGTCAGGGTCTGAGTCGGACGAAATGAACTCCGGAGTAGTCTCCAGGGCTCGCACTGGCTTCTATCTACAGAATGAGATAGTCCGAATTAGATCACTTGCAATGAACTTTCAGCTGCCGTGATTAGGCTGGAATTAGGTCAACCCCAGCATGTTGTGAATGGAAAAGGGATGTAGACTGTAATCGACTCCCATTCACAACGGCGAAAGCGGGACAAAAGTGATCCCAGTTTATTGGGTGGCCAAGAGAAGGGTAGAAAACAAGGAGTCTGGAGATTGATCCGCAAAGTCCGGATTGGTTTCTCGGGAATCGCCTCGAAATTATTGGCGGAGTTGAGTCTATGGAATCGATGTAGGTGTTGGCATGGTCCCGACCAAACCATCCATGGATCAACTTCGCGAAACACAAGAGAGTGTCGGATGTTGGAAGAATGATACGATGGTCAACGAGAAATAAAAGGAGTGTAAAACAGTAGAAAGGCTCGGTTGAGCGGGGTGGTCAAAGGGAGAAACATCAAAAATGTGCGCAAATGCGCGGGACTTGATCTTTGAGCCTTAATCTAGATCCATACAAACACAATACAAAATCGGGTTCACCAACTCATGCCATGTGAAGCCGTGAAAGTTCGGCTATTTATTATCCTTTCATTTTTAGAGTTGTTATTTTCAGGCATATCTTATAACAAGTCCTTAGTACGCTACCCTATAGGAGAGAAAGTACTGCCGGAAGAGTATCCCGTACTTGTCCTCCTCCTGTGTAACCTGTAGTCTGTACTTTTTGGAGTCCTTGTAACCCTTCCTGGATCCCTACTCAGCCAAAGAAAAGAGAGAGGAAGCCGATAGGCGAAACCAATACTTCGGTTCTCGCTCGCAACGGAATCACCCGTGAGCGTGCAAGAACCTACTCGGACGCAGGACGATGAGACAGACACCCCCGTGAAGGCGTGGCCTATGCTCAATACTTCGGACAGGGTCGATGCTCTCACAACAGAGAGTCACCATTGGTGACCAAGTCGTACTCGCCTACGTACGATAGAAGCGCCATTACTTCGGAAATCCAGGCGATACACAAGGCAGTTGCAGACTGGGTTTTGGGCTTTAATCCTTAGGGGTCGCACTCGCTCAAGGGAGTAGGGTTTTGGTCCCCCTCCAAGGTACCTGAAAATAATGAGGGCTTTATGAACCCGGTACAATGATAGTCCATTACGAATTTTAATTAAGGTCAAAGTTTATTTAGCAGTCCCCTTGTTTTAATTTTTTGGGTTTTCACTTTTTTTGGATCTGTTTCATACCAGCGCCTAACGTTTTTGTAGATTTTCATTTAAGTCCTAGGTGCTCAAAATCAGAGGGAGATAGCGGAAAAGCCATGCAAGTGGTTCCATGATGGAAATCTCACCATTGAACCGAATGATGCATGCTGAGTTAGAAGACTTACAGTGCATCCCAGCTCTCTCCATGTGGTATGCAAAACAGAATTTTTAAACCTATCTACATGTCGGTATGCAAGGCATAAAATCGCCCTAAACATAAGCTGTTATTAGCGTGAAGAACCATAAGCCGCTAATTCATCTCTAGCCCAAGAGAGTCCGGTCTTGGCTCACCCCTCCTCTGCTCAACAAATTGAGGGTAGGAGAAAGCGCTTTACAGGGTTCGCTACGGCACAGAGGGCTAATAGACAAATTATCCACTTGTTTAAGTTTGACTAGATCCAAGCGTAGTAGACTATAGGAACATGCATTCTTATTAATGTTTGGACCTAGCTACCGAGTCAAGCAACCTATATCTAGGGGCTTCAAGCACATAAAACAAAATAAAAGAAAGGCGGAAAGCTCAAAACTTCGAGAAACAAAATAAAAGAAGGCGATAAAAACTCGAAAAAGCCGCGATGAGACCCCCAGGTGAACAATCACCCGGGCACTGGACCTCATTATGAAGAGTAGAGTCCTGTTTAATTACATGCCAAAAATGTCTCTCTCTCACCATAAATTACAAAATAAATATTCCTAAGTGTCTAGCCTATCTAATGCACATCTCCTTGCTTCTTTGGTGCACTATCCAGATGGTCATGAGAAGAAGACCATCCTCCTCCAAGCTTGGCTGCATTGGCCTCCTAAGAAGCCATCCTCGCGTGGCGGGCCCTCGCATCAAAGTCACAAAAAGAATGCATTAGTAAAGCTCAATCAATAAAATAAAGCAGATAAAATAATCACAATGAATGAAGAAATGGAGCATAGTGATTACTAGCAATAAAAATAGCTGCTCACAAAAATGCATGATGAATCAAGAATTTTTTTTATACAAGAATGACAAAATAATTAGGCTATGCTCATTGCTCCCCGGCAACGGCGCCATCTGATAACAGGGGATATCATGCGAGGGTCACCATTAATAATATGAAAGGTGTCGCTGAGGCGACCGCTCACAAAATACCCGAGCTGATCAGCAATTAACCCACAATCCAAAGAATACAACAATCAAGCTCAAAAATAAATGTGAATTAATCTTTATTTACTCTACCATAAAATGTACAGTGACAAGTATGTAGAGGTCGAACCACAGAGAGCAATCCAAAATGCAATAGCCTACATGTAAATCACAGTCATCCTTGTGTGGGTTTTTGATTTTTTTTTAAAATATAATAATATAATAATTAAATAATATATATAAATATATATAATATAAATATATTAATTATGTATACCCATAGAGGGTAAGTATATAGCTTATAATACAAATAATATATATATATATATAGGTATATATAAATATAATAAAATAAATATATATATTTTTTTCTCTTTTTTTATATATTAAGATTAATGAGAATACATATAAATAATTACATATATATATAATATTTTTTTCTTTTTTTTAGGATATATAGATATATATACATAAAGGGGGTATTATAATATTCACAAAAATACTCAAAAATAGTCAAAAATTCAGGTATAAAGTTGTTTTGGGATTTTCATGGTTTTTTACTGTTTTTGTGATTTTTGGGCATTTTTGCAAATATTTTTAGTATTTTTAAATAGCTAAATAATAGCAAACAGTGGACTAGGTACTGGCTATCACAAAAATAGATATTAAAAATAGCAAACAGCCTCAAAAATTTTCCACACTAATTTTCTAATAACGATAATAAAATATAGCATAAATAGGGCCTGAGTTTATATTTTTCTGATTTTTCTTTGGTTTTTAATATTTTTTTTAAAGTTTTTGGGTATTTTTGAATTTTTAAGGTTTTCCTTTTGAGATTTTTAGGGATTTTTGGACTGACACTAATATAGGTTAAAATACACCATAATTTTTTTTGGAATTTTTCGAAGCATTTTCATATTTTTTTGGGATTTTATAAGTTAGACAGGGAATAAAAGACATGTTTTTGATTTTTAATAAATGCAAAAATACCACAAAATGCAAAACTAAAAATATGGCGTTCAAGCACAACCAATCAGGAGCTTAAGTCTATTTTTGTAAGATTTTTCGATTTAATAAGAAGCACAAAATAAATAGACAAAGCCTTCAAAAATTAAATGGCCTGGCATGGGTATTTTTGCAAATAAAATAGTTCGCAGGGGCATACATGCAAAAATCACAATAAAAATACACGTGTGCTTTTATTTTCAGGACCATTTCGTAATTACAGAAACCCGGCAGGGTTTAGATGCAAATTCCACGCGCCTACGTGGGTGCTGCACGTGAGGTACGGAGGGACTAAAGTGTAAATATAAAAACGTCAAGGGGTCCAACTGCAAATTATTCAATTTATTTACAACTTGACTTTTTATTTTAGGTATTAAACTATAAATACAAATGGCAGGGGTTGGATGTGAAATTTACCCCTAAATAAGGCGTTGCATCCTGCAGCGCTGGAGGCGCCACTTAACCACGTGTCACGCATCGGACGGCGGATATCGGTTCGGCGATGAAGGGCCTGGATTAGAACCTCCTGGCTGATCTGACGGTGGACATACGTCTTCATCGAACGGTCGGCGTTCAATCTGGGCCGCCCCTCTTGATCCAACGTGCTGGAGGCATCTGGAAGAACAGGGAAGAAGCTTGCCCCCGACGAGCTTCGATGGGGTAGCTCAGGCTCCTCCGGGCACCTCCCGCGCATCTGAAGTTCTCTGATCGTAGCTGGGAGGCTTCCGCGTCGTCTGACGGTTCTTTCATGGCTCCTGGAGGTCCAAGTCGATGGAGCGAGGTCGGAGAAGAAGAGGACCCCCAGGAACCTCTTCCTGGGTCAAAGCAATCCCAGAAGGGCTCGATTCTTCGATATACGTGCATAGGAAGAACCGCGGGCGAGAGAGCTTTCTCCTCGACCAGGGGTTTGAAGCTGCGATGCAAAAATGAAGGTGGGCGGAGGGGCTCCGGCGAACGGCGGAGGGGGAGCCCCGATTCACCAAGACCTAGGGTCCTGGGTTGAACAAGTGTGTCGAGAGATGGAGAAGGCGACGAGGAACGAGATGGGATGCTTGGGGCGGTCGGATACAGTCGGGGATACGGTGAAGAAGTCGCCGGAGCCAAGTTCCGGCGAACTTCGAATTTCGATTTTTAAGCTACAAGCATTAATTAAAACCTACTCTAATGACTGGAATGAAAAACTAACATCTAAGACTAACTAAAAATGCATTAAATGGCAGCTCTTATACCTGGGGGCCTCCAGGGAGCAGGGCGGACGCCGGAGCTCCGCCGCGTCAAAATCTCCTTCCTCCGGCCGAGTCAAGATGCTGGGCTACTCCCCCTGTCACGAGGAACAATCCAGGAGCAAGATCTAGGCTTTAGGTTGGAATAAAAGTGGCCCAATTCGAGGAAGGAAGCGGAGCTTGTTATTTATAAACATTGGCAAGAGGCCTTATTACCCGGCGATTATTAACTGATCCAATGAACATCTCGTTGATCTATGATTTTGGCGGGCATCATGGAAGATTAGGGAACAATTCTTGTGAAGGAAGCGTTGTCGATTGATGGATGGTGTGCCCGGGAAAAAGGCATGAAATCAGGGGAATGGACAGTTTAGAGATGCCAGGCGAGGGATGGGACAGTTGACCTGGGAGTCAACGAAGGCCGGCACCTCATTGGGCCACGTTAGCCGCTACGAGACAAAATAGAAGTCCTGATTAGAGATTGATTTATTTGACACCCTAAATGATTTTTTTAATTTTTTCTTATAAAATATAAAATGTGTATTATTTCGTCTAGTATTTATTTATGATTTTTATTGAATTTTTCGAGGTGTTTTATTATAGTTTTATTTGGAAAATGTGTATATACATGTATTTACATGTATTTTTATGTATTTTATTTTTAATTTGTTTATTTTCTTTTATTATTTTATTGGCTTATTTTATAAATTTATAATTTATTTTTGTGAGTATAAAGATATTTTTGTTTGATTTTTATGAGTTTATGTATATTTTTAAATAAATAGGTATAGATGTATGTAGGTATACTTATAGGTGTTTTATCTATGTATTTTATATACTTAATTTATTTAATATATTTTCTTGATTTTTATTTTGGTTTTGTATTTTTAATGAGTTATGTATAATGTATACATTATTATAAAAATATAAAAGAGCAAAAGAATCAAGGATTAAAACCCTTTTTATTTATAGATAGGTACATAGCATAGGTATTTTACCAATGAATTTGTAGGCTTATTTTATTTTACAAATTAATTTTGGTTTTCTTTAACTTTTCTCATGTGTATGCATTATGTACATTATTTACAAAATTCTAAAAATATGAATTTATACAAATAATGAATATTGAATAAAATGAATATTTTAATCAGTCCTATATACTAGGAGGGCCAAAAACCTAACTTCTGCATATGGACTCCAAAAATCATGAAACCAATTTTATTAAATAGTTTATGGAATGCTATATACAATTAAAGGTGAGTTTGGGTGATTTGGAGTTTTTATTTGCAAGATATGGGTCTGGGAAGTTGAGATTTTGGCTTTTTATTCTGTGTATAAAATGTACACTGGGATTATTTTTGTACAAACTCAATTTTGCATTTTTATTCATATTATTATCTACAACTTTCATGTACAAAGTTTCTTTATTTGATGAATAAATAATTATATACAAAATAGGTATCAAAAATGCATAAATAAATGCATGAATAAGTGAGGTATTTATTGTACACTGGCCCTTATCTCCCCCTACTTTATTCCTTGTCGTTTAATACCATGCTGGCCTTGGTCTCGGGGTTTGGGTCATAAAATATTTACAATATTTTATTCCTTTTTCTTTTCTCCTCTTTATTCTATAATTTTGGCAGTAAAACCTTATTTAATGTAAAATAAATACAATGAATAATGAATGCTATTATGTACAATTTGATGCTATTTACATGCATTTGCTGGGGTTTTTGAGGCCAAAATGATAGAATAAAGGTGATGAAATGGAGATTCATCACTTACCCGTATAGGCGGAACCTCAAGGGTCCATATAAAACACTTGTATACGAAGTCTACTTTAGACTTTATTGCTAACATCCATCTTTCCATGTCATGATCCTCAGAAGCTTCATCACATGAAGTCAGATCATTGTCAGACTTAACTGACACAAGGAATCCATACCCTTTAGGTGGTCTTACCACCCTTAGACCAATTTGAAGAGGTATGTGTGTTTCGTCTTTATTTGTCCTTTTAGTTTTTGATTTCAGGAGCCTCATTATCTTCTCAAGATTAAATGAGTTTCTTAATTTCATTTCATCTTGATTCTCAAGAAAGGCATCCTCTAAGAATCATATCCTTAGAGATGAAATCTTTTAAGAATCTCAAGGTCATAAAGTAGGTATCCAATACCAGCCTTTATTTTCTTAATGAAGTAGCACTCTCCGGTGCTAGATTCTAGCTTACATGTATCCATGACATGGTTATGGACCAAGCATCCCTAAATCCTCAAGTGTCCAATAATGAATCCATGATTCATTAACATTCTTTATGCATTTTGTCTTCAAACCATTAACAAATACATGTAAATATTCATTAATTTCCATCTTTTAACAAAATCATACTCATGAATACAAATGCACTTTTATGCATCAAAGTAATGTAAATAAATAAAAGAATAAAAATAAAGGAAAAAGAGGCAGATTGTAGATATGTATATATGTACAATGCGACTTATAAAATAAATATAGCTAAAAGATATATTTATAACCTAACCCCCGAGACCTAGTCAGCATGGATTGGTCGATAAACAAATAAGCATGTGGAGATAAGGAAAGAAAATAATAAAAATATAGTTAATTATAGACTTTATACATCCTTCACTATTTATCAAATAAATATCAAATTTTCATTGATTTTTTTATTAATTCATATGAACGTATTGTTCACAAAAATCTTTTCCTATTTATTTCTAAAATGTAAAGAAAAATATAAAAATAAGTTTAAAAGAATATCTTGTATATATACCAAGAAATCCAACTTGTAAATTGTCAATTTCTCAACTTCCAAACATCATAACTTTCTCATACGATCTCCAATTTCAATCTACCCACCTTTAAAGTTCATAAAATAATATTATGTAATTAATGAAGGTGATTTCACTAAATCGGAGTCTGTTTGTAAAAAATCAGTTTTGGGACCTAATGACAACTAGGTTTCCGGGCAATTTATTTTATCTAGAACATATAAGTTTTAATGATTTTATAATTTTAATTATTTTCATGATTTTGTATTTTAACCATGATTTATTTTAGAATTTCTGACATTATTTATTATTTTAAATAAATAAATAAATAAAACACTAATTTATAGACAAAATTGAAATGTGTAACTTATAACCATATTTATTAATATATATAAAATAATTTATTAAAATCCACATATATTCTATTTGTCATTATAATAATTAAGAAAACATAAAAATAAGGTATTATTAATTTATTAAGTTAAAAATCAAATACATAATTATCAAGTAGTATTAATACCTATTTATTAATATAATATTTATATTTCCTAAATTATTTAATATTTATAAAACTAATTATTACATAATTTAGATAAATTAATTATTTATATTTTTTTGTTTTTATACCTATTTGAAATAATGTTATTCATTATTTATTATCTAATTTATAACATAATTAACACATCTGGCCAACCATGTCCAGACACGTGTCAGCACCTGGTTCTTCTTCAAGAACAAAGTTGTTGCAGTCTCTTCCAATGTCCGATATTCAACTAATTTCCCCACGTCCCTTATTCATCCTAAACCCAATCTAAACAATCCAATCTACCCTCATTACATCCACCATTCATGCCTACCATTGATCTCCACCTAACTCCCCATAGATCTATGTATAAAACTCTCCAAAGTTGCTTCGTCGCAACTAACTTTCCAGCTCCAGCAACCAACTGACCGAGATCTCAACTTCTCCACCCGACTCCAGCCAATCCAGGAGGTGACAGCTCCTATTGAGAGACCCGCGTGGAGGACCGATCATCAGAGGGGAGTTCCAAGGCGACAATGCCTTGCATCATGACCATCACCATCGTGTAGAGCTCCGTCCACCGACGTCGAGCGACAACTAGAAGGTCCTACACCTTCTATCCCCAGGTGACTTCCTTCACTTTTTTCCCAATCAATTCCATCGATTATCGAGCCCTAATCAGGCTAGTTAATCTCAGCATTAGACACTTAATCATATGATTCGATTCATATTCCAAAATCAAAGATCAATTTCATTTCAATTCGATTAAGTTTGTTCTGAAATACCCCTTTCTTGGAACCATATGTGTACTGCAATGCCATCTGATTTTCAGCTGATTCCCAAATGAATCGAGCAGCAATAATCTTCTTTGCACGTCCACACAACCTCTGGAGCGAATTCATCTTCATGTGGAGCACCATCTTCATAACCGATCACTCAATCAAGCATCAGTTGGCTCCTTCCTTGAGGTGAAGCCCTAATAGATCTTCTTCGACTATCGCCACCCTCTTCGATCGTTCCCTATCGCAGGCGAGCTCGGAGAGAGTAGACGACTCTCTCCTGACCCTACTAGAGTAACGCCGTAGCCGTCGTACCACCAACTAACCACTAGAGAAGGAAGAACGTCACCACCCGCGCTGGAAAGGGGAAGAACCGATCAAAAGATCAGCCGAGCTATGGACGTGTGACGCATGGCGTTAATCGATGATTCTGATCTGCTTTCATCTTGTAATCTGAACTGTCAAATGAGTCGGTAGAAAAATTGCATAAGAGGCCCTCAATAGATCCAGAATTTAAAGCCACACATGAAAGTTTCCAGAAATTGCATTTAGGTCGCCACACAGGGACCTAAATGTAACTATTTTTCTTTTCTTTTCATATCATTCCCTACCAGGGACCAAATTGCAAACACTTTCTTTTTTTACATTTCTACCCCTGGACAGTTTAGACATTTTGGACACCTTTTGATATCAATTTCCTTGAGTTTTCTATGGTAGTTACACAACTACCCTAACGAGGTTTTGTTATTTTGTTGTGATTTTTCATCGCATATTTTTCTTGTTTTTGAATTTTCTAAAGACACATACATTTTGAGTATTTTTCTCACATTTTTCAAGAAGATATAAAAATCAACAAAAATAGCATTTTTGCTCAAAAACTGAAGTACAATTATTCTGCCTCCTTGTGTTCGATCCATGGAAACTTACCTTGTTAAATAAATAGTTTAAGATAAAATAGGAGAGAAATTTATTCATTCCCGTGTCTCTCTCCTATTTACCGATCTTTTATTTGATTAATCGAATTTTGTCTTCGCGGTTTTTCTACACCGAAGACATTATTAACCGTAGGAAAAATTCGATTATAAAAATGGTGTCGTTGCAGCAGTACAATCATCTACAGCATGAACATCCACATTTCCAACACTGTCAGTACTACATGCAGCAACAGTCACACCAGCATGCATATCAGAGACCACATTCTTTTCAGTACCCTGCTACACATTCACAACCATATCATTACCACCAGCAACAACCGTTTTTTACACCACAGAGATCTCCTCAGCTGTACGCACCATAGCATCACACTCCGAGGCAGGAGAGAGTAGACAACCAGGGAAACCATACTGAGTTTGAGATGTCTTCACAAGCCCTGGAACTGAACCAGATCATGGATATGTTGAGTACGCTTCAGACCGTACACAGAACAGAGATGGAGCGGGTTAACCATTGTCTGGATGAGTTTATTGTGCCTAAAGACCACTCTCCCATCCCATCCTTAGATGAACCCGAACAATAATAGGAGGCACCCAGTTCCGGTAGACACCACTATAGGTACGATCTCTTTTCCTGGATTTTTTTATCTAACTTCATTTATCTCAGGAGCAGTACATCACCACAAGCACTTGATCGAGAGGAGGAGAGGGCACATGATGAGGAGCAAGGGCCGATCAATGATGATGATACATATCTTGATGCCGAGGAGGAGGACCACCATGATGATGAGGATCAACGTGATGTCCAGCCCGATGATGAGAGAGAGGGGAGCGATATCGAGACAATAGACATGGACAAAGGCTAGTCAGACGATGATACCACACCATACCATGCAGATTTTTCTTTTGTCATTTCAGAGAGTTTTGTACATACTTCTGAGACTCTCGATGTACGTGTTGATTTTGATTTGAATAAAAATGTTGATTTTGTTGTTCTTGAGTTTGTTCCTTTTCCCGATGCTTTGTATGTAAAAGGAAAGAAAAATACCAAAAAGAATGTTGTCACTCCAGAGACTGAGCGGTTATTGAAATATCACATTTTTCTGAAGATTCCACTCCATTATGCCTTGGACCACTTCCCTATGCTCAAGCAATAGTTGAAGAATAGATGTACCACACATAGGAAGAAGAGATCACGTACAGAGAAACATGTTTTGACCAAGGCCACATCCTATGCTGTTCAAAACAGATTACCCAAGAAGAAGAAGGATTCATGAGCACATTATGTCAGATGCGATATTTCACATGCAACATTCAATCTCACTCTATTAGATAATGTTCCCTCCATCAATTTATTAACATCTTGTTTACTCGACAAGCTCGAGTTAGGTCCTCTTTAAAAATACCGCACGATCCTTCAATTTGCTGATAGATCTGTAAAGAGATCTAGGGGCATTTTGAGGAACGTTATCGTGACCGTGTAGGGCCTGCAATTCCCAGTGGACTTTACTATCCTAGACATGGATTTCCCTACACTATTGCACCTTACCCCAATCATTCTTGGGAGGCCTTTCTTGGAGACCGCAAAGGCCCTCTTCGATTATGATACATGGAAGGTATCTTTTCGCGTTGAGGGTGAGAAGGTACATATAGAGATGACGATAAAATCACATAAATCTAGTGCCACATCTACAAGCAATTTAGATACCTTGAGCTCTTTAGCCACCTGTGATTACATGGATGAGATTTGCCTTGACGACCTTGAGAGGTATTGAGTCGAGACCCAAGATATCCTAGCAGAGGATGGGTCCGAGACTACAATTGACAGTTCTTATGATGGTATACTTTACTTCAACATGGATGATGATGAGCACATGGAGCAGTTACCCGATGATTTGATTGCAGATATTTCAGATTCTGAGAGATCTCACAATTCCTCCAGTTTAGATGATTTAGAGACTGACTTTCATTTAGCTGAGTTATTTTCCTCTAATCATTCTGAGGATGAGCACAATAGTGAGTTGGATGATGTTTTAGACATCTTCTGTAGTCCAACTCAGGAGCAAATTGAGATGGTGGAAAACCATGTTGCAGACTCGTCTGCCACCAGCACAAATCCCATTACACATACAGATGAGGTTACAACAGAGCCAGATCTTACCTTGCTAGAACTGAAGACTTTACCATCGAATATGAAGTATGCTTTCCTTGTGGGTCCACATCGACAGTTTCCGATCCTTATCATCTCATCTTTGATCGAAGAACAATAATCTTGTCTGATGGAGATTCTTGAAAGAACCGCAAGGCCATTGGATAGACTGTATCCGATCTCCGTGGGATAAATCCTACTTTGTGTTATCACCATATCTATCTTGATCATGACAGCAGACCATGTAGAGAGTTTCAGTGTAGGTTGAATTCTGATTTACGAGATGTTGTCAAGAAAGAGATTACGAAATGGTGCGACGCAAGGTTTATTTATCCCATCTCCAACTCTGAATGGGTTAGCCCATTGCATATTATCTTGAAGAAGTCGGGAATGGTTAAGAATGAGAGTGGAGAGGAGGTTCCAAAGAGAGTAACCACACCGTGGCGGGTGTGTGTTGATTACAGGAAATTGAACGCCGTGACGAAGAAGGACCACTTCCCTTTGCCTTTTATAGACCAGGTTATAGAAAAGTTGGCAGGGAAGGAGTACTTCTATTTCCTTTACGGTTACTCCGGATACAACTAGGTTACTATTGCTCCAGAAGATCATGAGAAGACCACTTTCACATGTCCCTTCAGCACGTATGCTTTTGGACAGATGCCCTTTGGATTGTGCAGTGCCCCCGCTATATTCCAGAGGTGCATGCTTGCCATTTTTGCAGACATGGTTGGTGATTTTCTCGAGGTATTTATGGATGTTTTTTTGGTCTATGGTGAGTCAATTGATGATTTTAGCGCACCTAGACTAGGTTCTTCAGAAATATTGTGCGTTATATGTTGTTTTGTCTTGGGAAAAGAGCCATTTTATGGTTACAAATGGGATCGTGTTGGGGCATGTCATTTCAAGTGAGGCGTGGAGGTTGACCCTGTCAAGGTGGATGTCATCAAGCATCTCGAACCACCATCCAAATCAAGCAGTTACGGTCTTTTCTTGGGCATGTTGGCCATTTACAGATGGTTCATACATGATTTTTCTAAGATTTCCTGACCGTTAACTGAATTATCAGGCAAAGATATCAGGTTCTTGTTAGATGACAAATGTCTTAGTGCCTTCCTCATGTTGACAGAGATGATTATCATCGCTCCTGTCCTAGAACTACCTGATTGGTCTCTTCCTTTTGAGATCATGACATATGCTTCAGATTTTGCGGTCGGGGCTGTATTAGGATAGAGGAGGAATGGACTTCCTATCGCTATCTACTATGCCAGCCGTACTTTAGATGATGGTCAGCACAATTATACAATGACCGAGAAAGAGATGTTGGCAGTGGTATTCGTGTTGGATAAATTTAGATCATATCTTCTTGGCTCAGAGATTACAGTTTTTACATATCATTCAACTATCAGATACTTGATAGAGAAGAATTATGCCAAAGCATGCCTTCTTATATGGATTCTCTTACTTCAGGAGTTTGATTTGGTTATTATATGTAAACCTAGGGTAAAGAACTTGGTAGATGATCACCTCTCCTGACTACAGATAGAGCAACCTTCAGATGAGTACACACCAGAGATTGCAGAGAGATTTCCAGACGATAGTATCTTTGCAGTTACAGAGCTTACATGGTATGCAGATATAGTGAACTTTCTGGTTACACAGAAGAGTCCACAGGGTTGGCTGAAGGACCAAGTCGACAAGCTAATTTCCGAGGCACGATACTACCATTGAGAGGGTCCGATTCTTTTTTTTTGTGAGGGACTGGATTGTGTTTACATGCGATGTATTCCTCAGGAGGAATACAATAGTGTCCTCACTCTATGCCATTCCTTAGAGGCAGGGGGACATCATCCAGGGAAGAGGACAACACAGAAGGTACCTCAGAGCAGATTTTTGGTGGCCGACTCTTACTAGAGATGCTTGTAAATTCGTAAAGAGTTGCCCAGATTGTCAGAGAACAACAATGATAGTAAGTGCTAGAGATGCGATGCCTAAGCGACATGTTGTTATTTGCGAGATCTTTGACGCATGGGGCATAGATTTTATAGGATCGTTTCCTTTCAGCAATGGCTTTGAGCACATTCTTCTCGCCGTGGATTATGTTAGTAGATGGGCAGACGCTATACCCACACGAGCCGCTGACAACAGGACAATATGCAGGTTCTTGAGGGAACATATTTTTCATGGTTCAGTATTCCACGTAGTCTTATTTCAGATGAGGGTATCCATTTCATTAATATGGAGTGAAAACGCTAGTGAAGAACTATGGCATTGATCACAGAGTTGCTTCTCCTTACCTCCCCCAGACGAATGGCATGGCTGAAGTTTCAAAAAGGGAGGTGAAATCTATTCTTCAGAAATTAGTACGTCCGGATAGGAAGAACTGGTCACAGCTTCCAGACGAGGTTCTTTGGGAATATCGTACTGCATATAAGACTCCCTTAGGTACTTCACCCTTCAGACTAGTTTATGGGAAGCCATGCCATTTGCCCGTAGAGATTGTGCACAAATCTGAATGGGCTATTAGAGAGATTTCACTTGAGATGCAGAAAGCAGGAGCCGAGAGGAAGATGGATCTGAACGAGATAGTAGAGATTCGAAATCAGGTATACGAGAATACCTTCGTTATAAGGACACAGTGAAGCGATGGCATGATAGACATATTCAACGCAAGATCTTTGTTCCGGGTTAGAAAGTATGGTTGTTTAATGCAGATTGAGAATTTTTCCTGGCAAATTGAAGATCAAGTGGGAAGGATCGTACATAGTCAGAATGGTGCTCGACAATGGAAGTATTGCTATATCAAATGTATCACCTGGTGCAGAGCCATTCATGGTGAATGGGCATATGCTGAAGCACTTCGTGGAGACCACTGATCATTTGGCTCGTGTTGAGGTGATCTACTTTGTACATGATGCATGACTACTCTTCCACTTCATTTATCTTGTACAAATACCTGTGAGCCTTTTGATTTGAATAGAGCACACCACCCGTATATTCTTTGTAGACCACAATCGTCCCCATTTTTGTTCGTCTTATATGCTTAGGATACTAGATCCTAAGTATAGGGGGGACCGATTGCTCGTTGGTTTACGTCTTTCGATTTTTATTCTTTTTACTTTTCTTTTGTTTTCCTTTCTTTTACACTAATCACTGGTCCCAAACTTTTGGCGACATTCTTTTCTATACTTAGGATGCCTTATCCTATGTATAGGGGGGACCGAGTGATTTTGTGGATTTCGTTTTTCTCTCTCTTTTTGTTCCTTCGTTTGTATAATCCTTTTCCTTAATCATCTCATTTTTGTCTTCCATTATACTTACGATGACTTGATCGTAAGTATAGGGGGGTCGACTTCTATTATGTTATTCTTTTTCACCCACTTTTACTTAGCACGAGTCATGTCCCCCTTTTTCTCTTTTGATGCTACGAGGACATAGCACAAGCTAAGTACAGGGGTTTGTGTATATATTGTATATATACTTGCATCCATAAGTCGTACTTTTATGTATTTTCTGTATCTATAAAATCCATAAAAGTGGGTGAGGGTTAATTTAAAATCCACTTATCTATTTATTTATTATTTATTAAATCCTGGTAAATAAGTAAAATATGCCTAAAATCCTTATTTAAAATTCTTAATTTAAAATATGTATTTAAAATACGTATTTAAAATATGTATAATACTTATTTAAAATCCTATCTATTAAAATATGTGTAAAATTCACTTAATCCTTGTAAAATTCTTTGTATATAAAATTTGTAAAATACATTAGTTATTTAATCCAAATAAAATATGGGTAATTTATCTTGTAAAATTCTTGTACAAAGACTTGTTTATAAAAATTGAAAAATCCAAAAAATACAAAGTCCTAAAATTCATAAAAAATATAAAATCCTTAAAATCCATAAAAATGAGTTAAATTCAAAAAATATACTTCACAAAAACATGGTTGCATTTGCATTTGCATTTTCAGAATAAGTTTGATTTCTAGAACTAAAGATTGGGAACAGTCTAAAGGATGAAGCTTGATTATGGCCTTTAACTTTCATTGTAAGGAGCCTAGTTAGGAACTGGAATTTAAACTCTTCAGGTCTTTGACTTAAATCTTTAGGTTTCATGAGACCATGTTTGGGAAGTCAACTAAAATGTGCCTAAGAAGAACACTTGGTGTCATCCGTTTAACTCTTCACCAACGAACCAATTTTGGACACATGCACTTTGCACTTAGCTCGACTTGCACGGGATTGTGAAGTGCATTCCATTTTAATGGTGCATTCTCACTCCTTGTCTAGTGGTGCAGACGTCTATAGACGGGTGAGATTGGGGTTGAAATAATGCTTTGGATGAGGGAAGGATTCGATGGCACAATTTTTCCAAGACCTCAAAAAATGGACGGAATGAAAAGATTTTATATCCGTCGAGGCACAAAAAGATTGATGCAATGCAAGCAACATTACAAAGCTAATTAAAAGAAGAAGCCACCAAATACAAATATGATGACAATAGTCCAAGCTTCCACCAAAAATCTTGCACATCTTAGTGGAGACTTAGCTACGCTGGCTGGGCTTCACAAGGAGATGCGTCTACACTGGCCGCACTCCAGTTCTCTTCTCATTCCTCTACTTTCTCTCTCTATTCGATTGTGGACACAACATGACCTGACCTTAGAAGGAATACCCCCCTCCTCGAGGAAAGAGTAGCTAGATGCGGGCCCAGTGGGAGTGTATTTTTGGGATGGGAAGTTTCTTCACTTCTTTAAGTAGGAAGAGCTAACACAATTCACACACAATACAGATTGAATTCAAGATTGATAGAGTTAGCGGTATGAATGAGTGGATCTGAGCTGGCTGTTGAGGTGAACCTAAATAAGGATTGTGGAACTTGAGGATTGTTGAGATTAAATTCCTAATCCTAGTTAAGGCTCCTACAAAATGCTTGTTTTAGGCCCGACCGAGCTCTGTCCTTTGTCTGTTTTCATGAATTGGTTTGGGAAAACAAATTAATTCTAACTTTCTCTCTTTTCCCTTATTTTTCAAATAAGTGTTTGCTAAGGGGCAAGCAAAGTTTAAGCATAGGGGGTTGATGAATCCATGATTCATTAACATTCTTTATGCATTTTGTTTTAAAACCCTTAACAAATACATTTAAATATTCATTAATTTCCATCTTTTAACAAAATCACACTCATGAATAAAAATGCACTTTTATGCATCAAAATCATGTAAATGAATAAAAGAATAAAAGAAGAAAAAAAGAGGCAGATTATAGATATGTATATATGTACAATGTGACTTATAAAATAAATATAGCTGAAAGATATATTGATAACCTAACCCCTAAGACTAAGTCAATATGGATTGGTTGACAAACAAATAAGTAGGGGGGATAAAGAAAGCAAATAATAAAAAATATTTATTTATACACTTCATACATCCTTCACAATTTATCAAATAAATATCAAATCTTCATTGATTTTTTATTAATTCATATGAAATCATTTTTCATTAAAATCTTTTCCTAATTATTTTTAAAAATGTAAAGAAAAATCTAAAAATAAGTTAAAAAGAATATCTTGAATATATACCAAGAAATCTAACTTGTAAATTGTCAATTTCTCAAATTTCGAACATCATAACTTTCTCATACGAACTCCAATTTCACTCTACTCACCTTTAAAGTTCATAAAATAATATTCTCTAATTAATGAAGGTGATTCACTAAATTGGAGTCCGTTTGCAAAAAGTCAGTTTTGGGACCTAATGACAACTGGGTTTCTGGGCCATTTATTTTATCTAGAATACATTAATTATAGTTTTAATGATTTCATAGTTTTAATTATTTTCATAATCTTGTATTTTAACCATGATTTATTTCAGAATTTTCTGACATTATTTATTATTTTAAATAAATAAAAAACACTAATTTATAGACAAAACTGAACTGTGTAACTTATAAACATATTATTAATATTTTTAAATTAATTTATTAAAATCCACAAAAATTCAAATATATTCTATTTATTATTCTAATAATTAAGAAAATAAAAAAATAAAGTAGTATTTATTAATTTATTAAGTTTAAAATCAGATACATAATTATCAAGTAGTATTTATATCTATTTATTAATATAATATTTATATTCCATTTTTATACCTATAAAAACTAATAATTCTATAATTTAGATAAACTAATTATTTATATTTTTTATTTTTATACCTATTTGAAATAATGTTATTTATTATCTAATTTATATCATAATTAACACATCTGGCCAACCAGGTGCTGATACGTGTCAACACCTGGTTCTTCTTCTTCTTCAAGAAAATAATTGTTGCAGTATGTTCCAACGTCGGATCTTCAACTAATTTCCCCGCATACCTTATTCATCCTAAACCCAATCTAAACCATCCAATCTACCCTCTTAACTTCCACCATTCACGCCTACCATTGATCTCCACCTAACTCCCCACAAATCTATCAATACAACTCTCTAAAGTTGCCTCGTCGCAACTAACTTTCCAGCTCCAGCAACAAACTGACCGAGATCTCAACTTCTCCACCCGACTCCAGCCAATCCAGGAGGTGACAGCTCCTCATGAGAGACCCGCGTGGAGGAATGATCATCGGAGGGGAGTTCCAAGGCGATGCTATCTTGCATCACGACCATCACCATCGTGTAGAGCTCCAGCCACCGACCGTCGAGCGACAACCAGAAGGTCCTACACCTTCTTTCCCTAGGTGACATCCTTCAATTTTTTCCATTTAATTCCACTGATTATCAAGCCCTAATTAGGCTAGTTAATCTCAACATTAGACGCCTTAATCATCTGATTCATTCATATTCCAAAATCAAAGATCAATTTCATTTCAATTCGATTAAGTTTGTTCCAAAATATCCCTTTCTTGGAACCATATGTGTACTTCAATGCCATCCGATCTTCAGCCGATTCCCAAATGAATCGAGCATCAATAATCTTCTTTGCAGGTACTCACAACCTTTGGTGCGAATTCATCATCATCTAGAGCACCACCTTCATAACCGATCACTCAATCAAGCATCAGTTGGCTCGTTCCTTGAGGTGAAGCCCTAGCGGATCTTCTTCGACTGTCGTCGCTCTCTTCAACCGTTCCTCACTGCAGACGAGCTCAGAGGGAGTAGGCGACTCTCTCCTAGCGCTGTTGGAGTAACGCCATAGCCGCCGTACCGCCAACTAACCACTGGAGAAGGAAAAACGTCGCCATCCATGTTGGAAAGGGGAAGCACCGATCAAGAACAATCGAGTAACATACGCGTGACATGTGGCGTTAATCACGCTTCATATCCGCTTTCATCTTCTAATCTGAGCCGTCAAACGAATCGATAGAAAAATTTCATATGAGGCCCTTGCTAGATCTAGAATTTAAAAAAGCTCCAGAAAGTTTCCTGAAATTGCATTTAGGTCCCCACACAGGGACCTAAATGTAATTACTTTTTATTTCTTTTCATTTCAGTCCCTTCTCGGGACCAAACTGCAAGGAATTTCTTTTTTTTACATTTCTCCCCCTGGACCGTGTAGATATTTGGGACATCTTTTTGATGTCATTTTCCCTTGATTTTTCTTGGGTAGTTACACAATTACCCTAGCGAGGTTTTGTTATTTTTGTTTTGATTTTTCATTGCATATTTTTCTTATTTTAAAGACACATCTGTTTTGAGTATTTTTCTCGCTTTTTTCAATTATATATAAAAATCAACAAAAATATCATTTTTGCTCAAAAACCAAAGTACAGTTATTTTGCCTCCTTGTGTTCATCCCAAGGAAACTTACATGGTTAAATAAATAGTTTATGATAAAATAGGAGATAAAAAAATCACTTTATTCATTCATGTGTCTCTCTCCTATTTTATTGATCTTTTGTTTGATTAATCAAATTTTATCTTCGCGGTTTTTCTACACCGACGTCCTTTATTAACCGTGGGTAAAATTCGATTATCATCAAACACTAGGCTAGGTTCTAAACCATTGCTTATGAGGGTTTTTAAGGTTTAGATTTGCAAGGAACCTTATTAAGGATATATATGTTGTAGTCTCTACTAGATGTACATATCTGGAAATTAAGAGGTAATTTATGCTAAGAGTCATCATTGATTAAAATCACGCCACATATGATCCTATTGTATCTCCCTACAACTCTATTGAGTTAAGGTGTACTAGGAGGAGTGAGATAGGAATGATATTCCTTTCTCCATAAAGTATTTCTTAAATTCATCTAATAGATACATGCTACCTAGGTTAGATCAAATTCATTTCATCATCCTTCAAACTTTGGTTCTAAACCAAAAAGTGAAATCTTTGAACATTTCAAAGGTTTCTAAGGTGAAGGGAAGAAATCTCATATCACAAATAATCAAATAGATATCACACACCATTAATGTTTATTATGATATAAATGATCCACATACATCAATATGTATGAGATCTTGAATACCTTGACATCTTGCACCATTCCCAGAGAAGGGTGCATCGGACATTTTTCTTAATTTGAATACATTATTCACAAGTATATAAGATTTGAAATTTCAGACATTCTAAAACTTCATCTCTTACTAGTCTATTGATCTCATCAATAGACATATGTCCAAGGCTTAATGCCAGATCATTGTCAAATGATCTTCATCTTCCTATTGATCTTTTAAGGTTTAATTTTCAATATTAGAAATGTTAATGAACCATTCATTATTTTTTAATTTAGTAGAGTCCTCCAGATGTCAGATTACTATCTGAAATATATCCATCATAACTCTTTATGATAGGTCTATTCCATAATTCATGTTTATTTCCAATATTTAGAAATAAACAATGAGTGTATTCTAATATCTTGGTCATAGAGAGATTCTCTAAGACTAAGGGCTCTTCCATTGAAATTATAAAATCTATCTATCCAATAGAGATTGTTGCAACAGTTGCATTAACATCCATGTGGATGACTATTAAACCTTAAGATCAAATTTTCTAGTCTTCTAAAACACATGCAACTAATTGCAAGTGTTATTAGAAGAATGAGATACAATTTTAAACTTTGATCTTATCTAATAAGCAAGTCAATTTCATTGATTATATGTAGATGTATAATATTCTAATGCACTATCCAGATCCTTCTCTAAGGATCTTAGATAGTCTAGGTAGTCATACTATCAATACATCGGCTTATTGCAATATTGGCATTCATCCAACTCTTTGGATGTTATATGGAAGTCATAGAAGTACAATCAACTCTTTGACTTTCCTTCTTACTTGGGTCATACCCAAGCTTCCACTGCACTCCCTTCATCTATAAATAACCATTTCTTAAGACAAAGGATCTCTTATCTTAAATTCCAAAGATTTCAATATAAAAGTATTTCAACATTTATACATGCTTCATTCAATTCATATAAATATGAATATTATGAAGCTTCATGAATGAATAGAGTATAGATAGTAGAATGATGACGCCCATCGTATCTACATCCATCTTAACTCTTAAAGACTTTTGGTTCAGGCAGATACTCAAACATTTTGAGTACATCATATCTTATCAAGCCACCATTATGCATAATGTAGTGAACTATGTCATTCGTTATTAAATGTTTAGAGCATATATGTCAACCAAAACATCTTCTTAGGTTTAGTAAAGATTTTTGATAATTACGATCATCATCGATTTCATACTTCCAAAGCACACTCGATGAGAGATCAAGACTATATAGACACACAGACCCTAGGTTATTATCCTATTGTCTATTTAATTGTCATTCCTCATTATTACGAGGAAACTTGCACATTGCAACTACATACATTATGTTTCCAATGGTAGGAACATTATTTTGATCATGAATCCAATTCATGATAATTTTACTGGTTATTATTGAGTATAATATTGTGTGGGTTTAATGTAGGTTATCCGAAATAAGATAATTTACATAAAAACATATTTTACTTTGATTTAGGATATTTATATCAAAGTTGTCTTGCCTTGTCAACACAAAAAGTTCATTCCCTTAATCACTTTCAATGTAAGAGATATACTTACCATTATATCTCAAGCTGGATCCAGGATCTCCTTTCTTATTTTTTTACGTCCCAATAATACGAGAACCTGTAATTTAGATAAAAAAGTGGGAACTCATTTCACCTTGCAAGTCTAACTTGTATTTCCCAATTTTGTCTTTAACACCCGAGCCCACCACCCTAAAGTAATGTTTACCCATCGTTAATTAAGCCAACCGTCAATAGGAATAGAACTCGCTATGCGTAATCCAATATCGCCCCAATAATACGAGGAACCGATATTGGGGTCACTACGCATACGATCGTACTCTTTTGAGAAGCAAAGAGACCGATCCAGATGCGCTTGTATGCAGGAGCAGTCACTTTGGATAGACATCTCCTACATACAATCCATGACGATGGAACCCTTTGCCTTGACGGGAGACCATGGATATCTCTTATGTGATCCTTTATATCCCATTCAATTTTTGATTAATTATTATGAATCATATTCATATAATTAATTATTCCAAGGGAAATACTACTCTATTCATAATAGTGTATTTAATTGGATTTAAGTAATTTAATCATATTAAATCAATTATCAATCCAATTCAAACAACTAATAAACAATCTTGATTGCTACTTGAAGGGTGGTATAATCTCAAAATATATATTATTCAAATTTTAATAATTTAAAAAATACCTCATGATCATTTCAAGCATTATCCTATCCTTACCTGCTGTCATGGCTAGTATGCACATGATGCGGGACAGACCGCTTACGGAGCAACTTGCTACCCCAATGGTCCCTGACTAGGCACCATATCCGCCTCAGGTCAAGATAATGTGATTAGATCATATTTTTTTGAGATGATATTCGATCTTTCAACTGAAGTTATACGATATAATATTTATCAAAACCATTTTGATTAATATTATAAAGAGATTTTCTAAACAAATCCCCAATCCTATTCAAGTATCAACATTTGTAGTTGGAAGGTTCATTATAACCAAATCGATCAAGATCAATTATCTTATTATGTTGGTTATGGTCATTCAAAAATAATCACCATTATTAAATATTTCACAAATAATTAACAACTAATTATTCCAGGAGATTAACCACTAATTTCCATGAATTAATTGAATAATAATCACATGATTCTTTCTCAAATTTGTTGAGTTTTCAACAGTGACACATCTTTACTAAAACTAACAAATCTTGAGCAAATAAACTCCAAATCAAGCAAACTATATTTATTTGATTTGCTAATTTGATATTCAAGAGAATCCAAGTGATAAACACATATTTATATGTATTTTAAAACCATTGTTATCTCTTGATTACGTTTTAAAATACCATTTCTGTAACTGTGGACACATGTCGACTAAAATGGTCATAACTTGAGCAAACATATTCTAAATCATGAAAACTCAAATCCTACGGTTTGCTAATAATATGGGGAACATAATAAAATTTATAAACTCAGTTTTAAGGCATTGAATTGGGCGAAAAAATAACAAAAAATAGGATTGCGTGAACAAAATGCGAATCACAACTAAAAATGCCCATGTCATCTCAGGTTTATGGATCATATCTGAAAGTCCTGACCTATGGCTCTTATACCACTTAAAGGTTATGGGTAGATCCTTAAGTGCATCACAGAAGCATGAAGATTGCATCATATGCGATCGGGAGCGACTAGTCACACTAGTCGCTAAGGGCATCGGAATTTAAAAAAATGAATGATGAAACCACATGATATAAGAACACTTCTCCTATCGTTTCATCTAAACCAAAAAGGGTTATTAGGGTTACCTATGGAAGCATAATTGCGATCGAGTCTCTAAACAAAGAGACCTCCTATCTCAAGTCCGATCCAACGAAGGAGACGCTTGCGAGCGCGTTGATGAAAAGCATGCTCCTCGCAATCCATGTTGATGTACCAAATGGAGAATCTTCTGATCTCATCTCACGAGATCTGAGCTATCAAAGCGAAGACACAATAACATGGCGATGACGATGATTCTCTCCAAGGCATAAAATGTACGGCCACTAAGAGAGAGATGTGGCGAGTCGTTTGAGAATGAGAGAGAGATGATTCAATTGTTGCATTTTCCCATAAGAGCCAGGGCCACCTCTTCTGTTATAGTATTTTGGGAGTCTATGGATTCCATTCCATGTGAAACACAAAATCAATGGTTGAGATTGATTTGTATTTCTATTCAATGGCCATGATTCTATTGTAAAAATACAACAACAATTAATTTAGATTAAATTAAATATATATTGAATAATCAACATAATTGAATTTGAACTAAATCAATTAGCATAGAAGGATTAGGAAGGATTCCACATACCTTCCTAAAAAGGGGGGACGACCACCCTTGAGAAGAAGTCAAAGGGTGAACGTCCACCATCCATTAAATGGATGGTGTTGGCTCCTCTAATCTTTCATATATATTTACAACAACTTTTGTTATAAATTATTTCACAAAAATAATTCCAAATTAATTTTGTAAATATTGCAATCATGCCAATAAGTAATTGTGAATCATATCCACAACTCAAAACAAAATATAATTTGTATTTCCAATTAATTTCCAATGTGAATACAATTCACATCAATAATTAATTTGAACATACTATTTAGAATAAGCTCTCTCTAATATATTATAAATCACATTTATAATATATACATATATAATATAGATAGTACTATCCACAAAGTTCATTTCCTTGATAATTAAATCACATTTAATTATCGTGTATCGTCATTCTCTTGTATTTAAATAATATGAATTGTATTCACATTATTCATGATAATTAAATCACATTTAATTATTAATATCTTATTGCTCAGATACATAATTCAACAATGAAATTATTCTTGAACTCTTTCAAGAACAACGCGCTTTCCCCACAGATACTTGGAGATAAGGACATGGCGATTGTATGTTCCACGTATAGTGACTTGGATATTGAGATCACATCTCAAATCAGAGACCTCCCATAGATGTTTTATTAAATAAAAGCCGTAAAACTAATCTTCTCATTGCATCTGAATCACATTCAGATCACTGTTCAACATTTGGACCAAGATTAAATTACTTCTCTAGTGAGGAGTCACTAAAATCCAGACCTATTTCACCACTCCCTCGAAATGGAAGCATCATGGTTATACAATATTTGATGATGACATCACCCTTAGGTATTCCTAATACCAGTACATCCTGTATATTGGAAGACCTAGAATAAACCCAAAGTTTTAGATCTATTTAGACTATCTTCTTCAGGGTTTTATCATTAAGTTTCTTATTTGTTCATTGGGAGTTGGTATCGATCATATACTTTCCAAAAGTATATATCATACATAGACATTGATCTTATACTTTCCAAAAAAAGCATATATCAAACCTACAAATTCAGTCAAGCTTCCAAAGTGAGACGACTGTGCACCAAATTCTATCCCCAATATCTCATATATGATCTCATCTTCTGGTTCAGTAATGGAACTGTATAATCCCTTTGAGAGATCATATTACTCAATGGCCTTATATGCACACCAGCTCGCCAGTGTATAGACCTTGATTAGATCATCAACCTATCGATATGTCAAATGTACATACTCAAAAATATAGTAACACATCTGTCTCCTGTCAGAGGATGCGTGCATATATCGTGACAACATACAACATAGGTCTTGGTTATCTCAATCTCGTTAGGTTAACTGTTTGCCCTAACTTATCTAATACCTCCTAATCTCTATTCCTATGTAGAGGAACTACGTCAATAGGTCAGCTAGATACCAACCAAAAAGAGAACGTATTGCCATCTCCTACTCAGACTGGAGATCATATCTTAATAATCATTTGACGGTTCTTGATGAGTCTTCAATCTAACTCTTTAGATATTCATCCAAGTACCAGCCTCTATGATTTAACAATTGAGTCAACAACTGTATGATCATTAAGATGGCCATGACACATATCCCTAATTGTACTAACATACCTATTATGCAAATTATTTATTCTTCATTTCATATCAAAGAATGATATTTGCAATAACATTTATTGCATAATGGCTCGTTGTGGGCTCGCATGTCCAACACTACAACCCAAAGTGGATATCGATATTATTTGATATTTATTGATGACCATTCACAATACAAGTTAATCTATCTTTAAAGTCATAAATCTAAAACCTTTGAAAAGTTCAAAGAGTTCATGGCTTTAGTTGAGAACCCAACCGACAGGAAGATTAAACGGATTCAATCTGACTGAGGTGTCGAGTTCCTTTCAGATGTTTTTAAGGAATGTGTCAAAGCGAGAGATGAATTGTATCCAAATTAGTCCTCCTGAAACTCCCCAACTTAATGGTGTTGCTGAAAGACACAACATGGCCATCATGGATATGGTCCATTCAATGATGAGTAATGCACATTTACCACTTAGTTTCTAAGGATAAGTAGTAGAGGCTGCAATATATATCATGGACAATATTCATAGCTAATCTATACCCAAATCGTCTCTTGAGCTTTTGTATGGTACAAAGTCCAGTGTTAATCACTTAAAAATTTGGGGTTGCTTGGTCCATGCGAAAAACGTGGATGCAAGTAGGCTAGAATCTCAGACTCGAGAATGCTACTTTATTGGGTATGTAAAGGATGGTATTAGATACAAACTTTATGACCCTAAGACTCAAAAGGTTTTTGTCTCTAGAGTTGTAAAATTTCTAGATTATGACTTCCTTAAGAGTCAAGATAAAAATGAAGTAAAGGAACTCATCAAATATTATAAGGATATTAAGCTTCGTGAACCAGAAACTGACGATGTAATTAATGAGGAAACACTAGTACCTCTTTGAAGGAGTTCGATTGTGGTTGCACCACCTGAAAGGTATGGATTCCAAGTGTTAGGTGAAACTGACAATGATCCAACTTCATTTGATTAAGCTTTCGTGGATCATGACATGGATATATGGATGCTAGCAATGTAGTCTGAAATAGACTCCATGTACAAGAACAGTGTATGGACCCCAGAGGATCCACCTAGAGGGGTAAAACCCATTGGATGTAAATGGATCTTCAAGAGAATGAGGGGACCTGATGGGAAGATAGATACCTTTAAGGCACGGTCGTAATCGAGGGCTATATACAGAGAGAAGGCATCGACTATGATGAGACATCTCTCCTATGTCTATGCTTATATACATCAAGACATTTCTAGCTATCACTACAAACCTCGCACTCAAGAATGCTACTTTATTGGATATGTAAAGGAAGTATTGGATACCAACTTTACGACCTTAAGACTCAAAAGATTTTTATCTCTAGAGATGTAAAACTACAAGAGGATGACTTCCTTAAGACTCAATATAAAAATAAAGTAAAGTAACTCACTGAATCCCCTAAGGATATTGAGCTTCCTGAACCGGAAACAGAAGATGAAAATAAAAATGAAACACCCATACCTCTTCGAAGTAGTTCGAGGGTGGTTGCACCACCTGAAGGTACGGATTCCTTGTGATAGGTGAAACCGACAATGATCCAACTTCATTAGATTAAGCTTTCGTAGATCACACATCGATAGATGGATGCTAACATTGAAGTCTGAAATAGACTCCATGCACAAGAATAGTGTATGGACCCTAGAGGATCCACCTAGAGGGGTAAAACCCATTGGGTGTAAATGGATCTTCAAGAGAAAGAGGAGACCTTATGTGGAGGTAGATACCTTCAGGGCACAACTCATAGCTAAGAGCTACATAAAGAGAGAATGCATCGACTACGATGAGACATTCTCTCCCGTGGCTATGCTTAAATCCATCAAGGCATTTGTAGGTATAGTTTCATATCTTTGCATATCGTGACTACGTATCTAGCAGATGGACATCAAGACAACATTACTCAATGGATAACTCGAAGAGGATATCTATATGGAGTATCCCCATGGCTTCATAATTGACGAAGGCAAAGTATGCAAGCTGAAAAAAACCATCTATGGGTTCAAACAAGCTTCCCGGACCTGGAACATCAGATTTGAGGAAACCATAAAGAGTTATGATTTCATTCAAAATCTTGATGAACCATGTGTGTACAAGAAGTTTAGTGGGAGCGCCATTGTCTTCATTGTGCTTTATGTAGTAGGCATCCATATCATTGGGAATGATACATGGATGATGACTATTAGTGTTAAGATTTGATTGCCCCATACCTTCGAGATGAAAGATCTTGGAGAAGAATCTTATATCTTGGGCTTGAAATTGTTCAGAAACAGAGAAAAGAAGCTTTTGGGATTATCACAACATCAGTACATTAAAAAGATCTAGAACTGTTTCCATATGGAGAATTCAAGAAAGATTTCCTTCCCTTAAGACATGGTATCCACCTATCTAAAGGGATGGCTCCTCAAAGTGTTGAGGACAAGAAAGACATGGCTGGATGCCCTTAAGCATCAGTTGTGGGAAGCCTAATGTACACCAATATGTGCACAAGGCCTAATATCTGCCATGTAATGGGAAGGGTAAGATGTTAGCAATCCTGCTACGGAGAGCAACATTGGAATGAAGTGAAGATCATCTTTAAGTATCTAAAACGAATGCAAGATTAGATATTGGTCTATGGAGATGGTGATCTCCAAGTCTTAGGATACATATATTCAAACTTCTAATCTTAAATATATGACTGCAAGTCAACTTCAAGATTTATTATCTTATTGAACGATGGTGCTATGAGCTGGAGAAGCAAGAAGCAAGATACTACGACTTAATCAACAATAAAAGCTGAATACATTGCCGCAACAGATGCTGCAAAGGAGGCAGTGTGGTTGCACAAGTTCATCATGGAACTTGGCGTACTTTCCTCTGATACCCCCATATCACTACTCTGCGATAACACAAGAGTCAAATCTCAGGAAAAGGAACCCAGATGGCATTAGAAGAGAAAGCACGTGGAAAGGAAATACCACATCATTTGGGAGATTCAAAAGCATGGTGACATCATCATCACCAAGATGGCCTCTACCGATAATGTTGCTGATCCCCTTACTAAGCTTTGACACAAAAAGTTTTTGACCAACATGTAATAAGCATGGGTTTAAAGATTGTAATTGAATGCTTTTGGGTTCTAGTGGGAGATTGTTAGCCATGTGAGCCTGAGACAAACCATTTCTACAATAAATATTATTGTTATTCTTGATATATCACTAAAGGTTATTGATTTATTTCACTCTTATATCTGAGATTAAATGATTGAATGCACTTAAGGTCCCATAGTACAACTAGGGTTATGTACCATGGCCATCTTAATAAACATACAAATATTGATTCAATGGTTGAATAATAAAGCTAGTGCTTGGATGATATCTAAAGAGTTAGATTGATGACTCATCAAGAACTGTCAAATGATTATTAAGATATGATCTCCAGCCTGAGAAGGAGATGACCATCCTTTTATAAGGGCTTATATCTGACCTACCTTTCGATGTAGGTCTTCTACATAGGCTAGAGATTTGGATGTGTCACATAAGTTAGGTTAAAGAGTTGACTTAATGAGATCGAGATAACCAAGACCTATGTTGTATACTATCACGATATAGGCATGCATCCTCTGACCAGAGACAAATGTGTTGCTATATGTCTAATATGTACAATTGGCTGACTGTTAAGTTGATGACCTAGTCAAGATCTATACATTGACGAGCTGGTGTGCAAATGGGGGCATATGAGTAATAAGATCTCTTAAAGGGATCATACAAGTTCACTACTGAACCGGAAGACATGATCTCACTGATGAAATATTGGGACCAATCAACTCTATGCATGGTCATCTTGCTTTGGAAGCATGACAATAATTTGTAGGTATAATATATGCTTTTTCAAAGCATATGATCTATATCAACTCCCAATGATCATATGAGAAACTTAATGATAAAATCCTGAAGAAGATAGTCTAAATGTGATCTAAAACTTCAGGTTTATTATAGGTCTTCTACTATGGATGATGTACGGGTATTTGGAATACTTGCGGTTAATGTGATCATAAACTATTGTATAACCACGTCACTTCCATTCTAAGGGAGTGATGATACATGTTTGGATTTTAGTAACTCCTCTCAAAAGATTAGCAATCTAATCTTAGTCCAAATGTTGGACTTGATCTGAATGCGATTTTGATGCAATGAGAAGATTAGATTCATGGTTGATTTAATCAAACATCTTTGAGAGGTCTTTGAGAATTGTATTTGAGATATGATCTCAATCCAAGTCACTATACATGGAATATACAATCGTGCTATCCTTATCTCCAAGAATCCACGGAGAAAGTGTATTATTCTTGAAAGAGTTCAAGAATAATTCCATTCTTGATAATATATCCAAGCATTGAGAAATTGATGATTAAATATGATTTAATTTTCACGAATAATTTGAATATGATTCTTATTATTTAAACACATGAGAATAGTCATCAAAGATAATTAAATATAAATTAATTATCGAGATTATGATTAGTGCAGATATCACTATCCATAATAATCATAAATATTATAAATATGATTTATAATATGATGGAGAGATTTAATTGTAAATAATATTTACAAATTAAATGTTAATATGAATTGGATTCACATTGAACAATTAATAGTAAATGCAATGTACATTTTATATTGGATGTATTAATATCATAATTGTTGATGGCATTGTCGAAATTATCACAATATAATTTGGAATGATTTTGGTGAATAATTATGCAACAAAAGTTGTTGCAAATGTGGAATATTTGGTGAGATATGGTATCTCCTAAAATTAGAATGAGAGAGACACTTTCCATACAAGGAGGGTAGAAACCACAACGAGTCTTATTTCAATGTGGTCATCCCCTCCATGAATGGAAGGAGGCTTGCTCTCTTTCCATTCATTCCACATGAGATTGATTTGAATTGAATTTAATGTCTTGAAAATTATTTGCAACATATTTAATTTATTTCAATCTGATTATTTATTGTTGCAAATTTATGCAACAAAATCATGATAATTGATTGAAAGCACAAAGTCATCTACACCGTTGAATTTGTGTGCACATGGATTGGGATCCATGGACATATAATATGTTATAAAAGAAAGGGTAACCCTATCTCTTTCTTTGACAACAAAATTTACAAGAGAAATCTCTCTCCCTCCATTCTCTACAGAGGCCCCATCTCTCTCTCTCTCAATTGTGGCCATCCACATATTGACCTAGAGAGCTTCGTCATCGTCGTTACACTCTCGTGCCGTCAGATCGACTGCTCATGGATCTCTATCCTCTTTAGTGCTCCTTGCTCATGAAGAAGACTTCGGATTTCATGAGACAAAATCAGGAGATTCATCACTCATAACTTTGACTTGGATTACGAGAAGCACACATCTCATCTACATACTCGCAAGTGTCTCCTTTGCTGGATCAAACTTGAGACATAAGGTCTCTTACGTTAGAGACAAGGGTTCGCAATCACGCTTCAAGAGGTATTCTTATGACTCATTTGTGATCTTGATGAAACAATTTTAGAAGTGTTCTCGAATCATGTGGTTTAATCTATTTAAAAAATTTTAATTCCTGCTACCCCGCACAACTAGTATGACTAGTTGCTCTTGATCTCATGTGATGCGATCTTCATGCTTCTGTTATCCATTAAGGAATAAACCCTAGCCTTCAGACCCATGCCTCAACACTAGGGATTAAATCAATTCTTGCATTAAATCCACCACTCTTTAGTTATCGAGCTTAAATGGGTAGATGGAAGGTTAGATGATGGAGGGATTATGGTTGTGTCTTTTCTTATCTCCCTCTGATTGGAACAAGGGTTATATCAAGTGCCTTATTTAACTCAACACATATATTTGGTTGCTGATTAGTGTGTCCATTAGAAGAGGTTGAGTCGTATGTACTTGTTTTCCTGGGAATGCACTGGGTTGTATCTCTTTTGAGTATCTAATATACCTTCGACACCCATACTTGTATCACTATACAATGCAGAGCCTTTTTTGAGGTACTAGCCTGACTCATAAAAGCCTATGATTTTATTCCAAGTGGAAACTTAAAAGGTTGGGAGCGCTCGCCACTGGTGGAAGCTCTTTGGCTTTTACTTTGGATTGTAAGAGAGTTTCTTTCATCATTTTTCTTTTCTTTTGGCTAGCTCCACTGCTTTTACCAAGAGTTGGCGCACACTAATCAACATTTTATTTAGTTTTATCACACACTGGAACTTAGGTAAATGTCAAGAGATTCGTACAAGAACCTTGTTCTCATACTGGCTAAATTGTTGACACTCATGTTTCATGAAGCCTTCACTGATTTTATCCCATCATCGAGCATAAGTAAATCGAGTCCAAATCAAATACCAAGTCCTAATTCCTAAAGTGAAACCTTAACTCATCTCATCATATATGAAGTTGTGCATGTGAGGTGCATGTCATATTCTTTAAGTTAGAGATTAAGCATGCAATATATCACTCATATCTTTCAAAATAGGGAAGTGTGAATTATTAAGTCTAAGACCTTAATGATTAATAGAAGTTAACTATGTATTTTATGACCTAATAAACCAAGAGTTATGAATCTCAACAAGTCTTGTGCGAATGTGAAAGTGTCAGGGAAGCATCGAACTCATTAGTTAGTGTTTTTGTGATTTTTATTTTTATTTTCCATTTTTCCATTTTTGAATAAAGTTAGGTTTATTTACAAAACAATTATTAATCTCAAATACAACCTCATGTTTGCAAAGATTTTGAAAACCATTTTACAAAATATGTCACATTATATACTTTCCAAACTTTTCACAAAGATATTTCAAAATAAGTAAAACCCTTTTTTTACAAACCAGTGTAAACCATTTTCAAAGAGATGCCACATAATTACATGTTTTTCAAATATTTACAAATAATTTTCAAAACAAGTAAAACAGTATTTTTACAAACCAATGTAAAACATTTTAGAAACATTGGGCCACATAAGCCTTTAATAGTTTTCAAATTATTTTACAACCATTTTTATAAAAATAAGTTAAAAATAATGCATAATTGTTATCCCAAAAATTTTAAAATATGAACTATGGCTAAATTATATTTGAAATATATACACTATATCCCCATACTTATCTTGTGATATGTCCTCATAGCACTAAGTGATATAAAGCCATAGCTCATGCTAAATACTGAGAGATGTACAAAACTTAATCAGAAATATAAGGAAGAGGATTGTGAATTGAGTGTAATGAATGGGGTAGAAGAATATGACTCGGGTCCCCCTGTACTTAGGATAAGAAATAGCCTAAGTAAAGAGATACAATGCAAATGAGAGGACCGAGGTGAACAATCAGAGAAAACCTCCTGCTATAGTTAGATGGAAAATAAGCCTAAGTATAAGAAATGGAGGATCTGAGGTAGAGGGAACCTAGACACAATGAAGTTAAATAATCTACTTGGATGTGAATCTAAGGAGATGGAATGGAGTTTTAGAGCAAAGGGAGGGATTTAAGGATCAAATAATAAATCACAAACAAACCAATTGATTTCACAAACTCGCACATGAAGATTATTGATGATTATCAAAAGTTTGAGTCCATTATGCGCATGCATAAAGAGGGATTTGGGAACTATCCTATGGATGCATCCTCGCCTCTCAACATACATGCAAAGTACCTACGAATAACGAGGGATTTGCTCTCCCAAAACAAGGGTTATTTTTTTAACTCCATTTTAATTATATCAACTTTCATTAAACAATCCCAATAATTAAGAGCTTAGTTATCACTGAAATTAATGTATGAACACATAATTCATCATCTACCGGCTACGCCCATTTTCTTTAAAAAATCCTAAGTTATAAATCAAGGGAGGGAATCAGAAAAAGCCAATGCAAGCAAAAACTATGATGCAAGCTCATGTAAGATATACTCACAGTATTTCCCAGCTCTCTTCATGTGGATGCTAGACTGTATATAAAATTATACCTATATGGATGAAAGTCGAAAAAGTCGCATATAAACATGCTTTTATTATCGAGAAAGGAAGTTGATTAATTTTGAGCTAAATGAAATGTATTTAAGTACGTCTCATGAATCTTAAGATGTGAGGTGAATATTTAAGATGTAGTTAGTGTATCCTAAATTACGGTTCAAGAACATAAAATATAACCTAAATTATCTCTAAGAGTCATGTGTCTAATCCTAATTTCAGATACTCAAGTTGAGTCCCACCTGTGTTAGGAGTGAAACAAGCTCAACACACATGAAAAAAGTCCAAAGTCCAAAATACATGCACGAGTTCTCGACCGAGAATCGATGTAAACAAATATATACAAATACAACAACAATAATACACAAAAAATTAGCTACACTTAAAGTTCTTTGGTTTAACTTTGTGGCTTCTCTCAGCTGAAGCATCGAGCTTCTTGCCTCCGCTTTTCTCCAAGCATCGTCAGATCGTGGGCCCTTCCATAAAAATCATATGGTTAAAAATAATGACAAGAAATAAAACTCAACATGACATAACAATGAAAAAAGTCAATACAAAACATTTTGACCTACATAACATATTAATCAAATTAACAAAAATATTAAATCTAATTAACTATATTAATGAAGCCGTGTTTCCCGAACAACACCATCTGATTATCCTCTAACAAACTAACTTAGTTTGCATTCGTTGTAATATGGCCAGTTAGTAATCTATCAGAACCAAGTTAAAAGATCTCCATGAATAGAAATTGGTTTAAATTTATTCGAGGTAAGTTCATGGTAAAATACAAGGACACAAGCTATTAATACAACTATTTAAAATTTAATATCAATGTTAAGTGACTAATGATACTATGTAGGTGAAAAGGAATAAAATAATGTGATGCAGAACTGATGAATATCAGATTCATCACTCTAAAAGCCATTAATTAAGCTCTAATCCCTAAAAAACATTGGCATTTCTTCATTTATTCTGCATAATTAGCATTCATGCATGTTTTGATAAGAATTGCATTTTATCACTTATTTTCGCATAAAATAAGAAGCCAAAAATCTCAGCTAAAATGACCTATAAAATAGACTAACTTCCCTAATTTTTAATTAATTCATACTAACTCCAATTGTCCCAAAACCACCTCCACTATATATATATATATATATATCACTAACAAGAATAAATAAAAAATAGAAAAAATCACTAACCCAAATAAGTGGACCCAAAACCCAAACCCTAGTTCTAGGATTTCTGAACTAAAACCTTGATATCTTCCTCGTATAGTGTCCGATTGGATCCTTCTCACTTTTGAACTAATGTACATTCAATTACCTTCAAAACAAGACCAAGTTCAAGTGAATCCGAGCTCATATGTAAAAGTTGGGTTTTGGGCCTCTTTTGTACATTTTATATTTTAGCGGTTTGACCTATTATTTTATATACATAATTGACTCATTT
This sequence comes from Ottelia alismoides, assembly GCA_037367405.1. Taxonomy (NCBI): domain Eukaryota; kingdom Viridiplantae; phylum Streptophyta; class Magnoliopsida; order Alismatales; family Hydrocharitaceae; genus Ottelia; species Ottelia alismoides. The sequence goes on along the minus strand of JAZKJV010002186.1, from coordinate 810,501 downwards.
TTTTATTTCTTTTTCATTTGTCTTATTTGATAAAAGTTTTATTAAAATACGCAAAAATCCAAATCCAAATTGAGCTTGAAATCAAAGAAAATAACTAAGTCTGAGTCTTCACTAACTATCTGTACAAAATTTGTCTTTTGTGTGTTTTATTTTATTTCTTCTTTTTTTCACTTAATAAAAATCCAAAAAAATAGATTAATGTGTAAATATTTATCTTTGATTTTATTATATTTTTTTAGATTTTTATCTGGTTTAAAAATGACAAAAAATTATAAAACCTAAAATGAAGGTATTCTATGTACATGAGATACCCCAAAAATATCACTTTATGCAAATGATCGATTTCGATTTTGGTATCTTCATGAAAGTTGTAGATCTCATCAAGAAGAGCAACTTTTGTGAATAAAATTTTTCGATACGAGGTTATTTACTATTGTTTATGTATTTATCAATGTATTTATTTTCCGATTTTTGTGGGGCTGACACGTGGCCGCTCCTGGAGCAGCCACGTATCACCAATTTTTGGATTTTATTTTCATTTATTCTTATAAAAAAATAAAACAAAAAATTTTTAAAATTAAAAAAAAACTACCACGGGGCGTGATCTGGGCCGCCCGATCTTGGCCGATCGGACGGCCCCCAGACCTGTCGTCTTCCTCCCCTACTTTTCCAATTGGGTGGGCGGCGCCACCCCGCGATTTCCGCCCTCCGCCCATCTCGCGATCCACTATCAATCTTCACATCACCTCCACGATCTCCACGTCAGTCACTTTCAAGCCTTCCATCTGAGGCCGTACCCCCACCACATACCTCATCCAATCCCATCGAATCAACCCTCCGATTTCATCTCTTCGTCGATTAGTCCCAGATCTCCCTTTCCATCTCCGATTACCCCCCTCGGCCTATAAAGCTCCGCCGCCCTCTTCCACTCAAACCCATCTGCCGACTACAGCTCGAGGGAAGGATCGGCGGGAGGTGACAACTCTTTGCCCCCGACGACTCAGCGAGATCCAAGGTTGCAAAACCTCGACGCATCTCCTTCATCCGAGTGCTGCTCAGCTCCGGCTGCTTCACGCCATCGAGCCTCCGACCTCAAATTTGCTCCACCTTCAATCCTTCCACCAGCAACCTCCCCGCATTTCGCTCCGATCTTCCAATAGGCACCGAGCTCGCCCCTTCATCATCGATAACATCATCCCGTTGCAGCAGCTCCGATGTCGCTCAACCACCGCTCTCCAGAATCTCACCGCTCATCTGCTACAGAGGTGCTATAGAATCCACTAGATCAAGAACACCTTTCATCTAGGTCGTCCAGCTCCGCTCAAAAATCCCCAAATGCTGGCCCTTGGATCATTTGCCTCTGGACGCTCCTGATCTTCCCTGAGCCGACCATCCGAACCAGCTGTCCTAGTAAGAGCCTCGGGCAAGCCGAAGCATATCGTTACGCCACGTGGAGGATAGACTCGAGCCTCGGATCAGCCCACACACCACGCACGTGCACGATGGAAGAATTACATTCAGGCCTTCAACTTCTCTAGAATCTCAAGAAGGTCCAGAACACGTGCAGCACACGTGTTCACCTGGACATTTTGCGTTTAGCCCCCTGGAATTTCTTCAAATCATAGAAAAGCCCCGCCACTAGAGGTCACGTGCTTTGCACGTGATACTTTGGTAATTTTACAGAAACCCCCCAGGTGTTTAGGTAATTGCATATTAGCCCCTTCTCTAATATTTTACTTAATTTATTTATTACAGTGATACCCCTGTGTTCCCCTTTCACTTTGAACCTCTACTTTGCATTGTTTTTATTATTTAAAAATAACATGATGTTCTTCAATTAATTATCTACATTATGGCATATGTTTGACATTTTTGTGATCTGTGGTTAATTATTAATTAATTGTTTTGTAGAAAATTACATATTTTACCCATTTTATGCTCTGAAATTCATAAGTGATTAACCATTACTCGAAAAATTGCAAAAAATGTGATTGTAGAAGTAGATGTATATTACATCGTGCCTAAAAAGAATTGCATTTGCGTGCATGGTTTGCCCTATAAAATTCATTTTGCATATTTCAATCTTTAATTTCTCGCAGGTACTAAATCTAGTATTTTTGAGGTTTAGGATTTTTCAGAGATAAATCACCTAGTGATAGATCTTGGATAATATTATCTCTCGGGAATAATTAGGTTTATATTTATTATTATTAATTATTGAAATTCACTTTGTTTGTATTCATAAATTCATAAAATATTTATCTTGCATCCAAATTCCAAAAAAATATAGTGCATTAATTTCATCATGATTGTCACCTCGGCCAAGTTTCATATTTTTCGGACATCGTTTGCTTGATATTCATTTTCTAGTCCTTAAAATCGGCCAAAGTTGCATTTTGCATCCCAAACTTGCATTAAAAATACAAGAAAAGGCCGTCTCGAAAAATGTACGTAAACTTTGATAGACAAAATTCTAGGTTGTTACTTTACCACCTTGAGTTCGACCTTGGGACTTGCCCAAGTAAAATAAACATTAAACCACTTCGAATAAAATTGAATAAATTTTGTGGTTATTTCTTGACCGATTCTGATTGCCCGCTTACAATGAAATGACATTAGCTTATACGTACGATAATTCACACAAATTAAAGTAGGGCATTCCGGACTCATTAGATGGCACCGTTGCCAGAGAGGCAAACAACTTAGATTTTGTCTAAAAACTTTTTGTTCGGTTTTCTTTATTCGGGTAGCCTGACCCCCGAATCTTCACTGTATAAATTCCATTTTTTCCTGCATTTTTTTTAATTTTATTTTCAACTTTTATTTTCTTGTTTTATTTTATTTTTTTATTTTTTAGTCACTCTCTTACATTCTCTCTCTTATTTTTCTTGCGAAGTACCCAGCGTACGTGGAGCGGTTTTTGAAAACCGAAGCATCTTCACTGACTTCTGAAAAAGGCTGCATTAAATTTAAGACCGAGTCACTCCTCGTGGAGCAGTTTTTGGAAGTATATGCATCTCCCAGTGTAGCCTAACCCCCGAATCTTCACTGTATAAATTCCATTTTTTCCTGCATTTATTTTTATTTTGTTTTCAGTATTTATTTTCTTGTTTTATTTTTTATTTATTTTTTAGTCACTCTCTTACATTCTCTCTCTTATTTTTCTTGCGAGGAACCCAGCGTACGTGGAGCGGTTTTTGGAAACCAAAGCATCTTCACGACTTCCGAAAAAGGGTGCATTAAATTTAAGATCGAGTTAGAGCATAGAGTCTTTGATTTTTTTCTGCATCTTTTAATTTTTGTAATTAATTGCTCATTTATAGCGGTGTCTATTTGGACTCTCGCATGTGTAACAAGACCTCAAACTTTTTCTGTAGTGTGTCGTGGCCTGTTTCACTCTCCGGTGATGGTGGGGTCCGACTTGAGTGGCGATTAGGATAGACCTGCACATATGTCTATTAGGGCTTTTAAATTTTTGATTGTGCTCGTAGAACCTAGGACCACACTGTACTTTAATTGAGACACACATCAGATCGTTCAACTTAGTCAAAAATTTAACTCATTTCTTCTCGGCTAATAGAACTTTCTACTAGGTGCGGTTTTCATTGGCTTGCATTCATATAGATTAAATTTTTAATTCTTGTATTGCATCCCACATGGAGATTGCGAGGAATCACTGTAAGTTTTCTAACTGAGCACACATCATCATTTTTCGCGTGCATCGGCTTTTCTCGAATTTCTCCCTCTTGTTTTGACACTTAATATTAAAAGGAAATTAGGAATGGATGGTAGACATGCATTTATGCTCACCTTAAATTTTCAGTGATCACCTAATTGAAATTGGGACTGCTAAATATAACCGATTTTAAATAACCCATAAAATCAAGAATTTGCAAGAGAGCAACCCCAACCTTGGATTCATTTATTTGTTTGAGTGAGCGAGAGACGACACTTAAGGTTAGAGCCCAACCTGAATTTTCATATTGACTACTGATACTATAAAAATTAGCTACTTCTCAATGAGGATCTACAGGTAGCCAGTAAACGGTCTGGATTTCCTTAGCAGAGTGGGTGATTTAAAGGACATTGCATAAGGATCCATCCTTAAGTAACACGGGTAGCTGTTTTATAGTCCGTACTTACACCCATACTGACTGAAAGTAGGTGCAACTAGTCATAAGAATTCATGCCAGTCATTAAGAAAATTTCCGGCACATAACAGCTCGCTAATTATTTTAAAATATTGATATATCACTAACTAAAATTGAAAAGATAATTGCCGAACTCTTACGACCTCATTGTGTGAGTTGGTGAACCTGGGGTTTGATTTGTGTTTGTATTGGTGTGCGTGAACCGATCTCGAATATCCAAAAACCACACCCTTGTGCCATCACTCTCCTTTCTTGATCTGAAACAGTTACGGTTTCTTCTGTTGAATATCCTAAGCACTTGAACATCGTTGATCAAGATCCATGATAGCAACCGATAAACCTCCTTTGAAAATTATGGAACTTTTGTCCAAGTATCCATATGATCTATATTATGAAAATGAATTCGTCTCGGTCAAACCCAAATCGTCATTCATTTCAGCTCTTTCAAAAATGACAGAACATTTATCCAAGTATCGATTATAGCTATACAATGAAAATGAATTCGTCTCAGTTAGACTCAAAGTTTCAAAACCTCCTCCAACTAGACATCATCCAACTTCCACAGGAGACTCTCACCCACAAATCAATCCAACAAATCTGATCTACGTCATGAATGGCAATCCTTTGTATTCGGATCATACAAACAAACAACCGACTGAGGTCTCCACTTCTTCGTATGTCAATCCTCTCTATTTTGATCATACAATCCATCCTTCATATTCTAACCACATGATAAATCTGATCGAATTTAACACTTCTTCACATCTTCCACCTCCTCCAACCTTGAACACAAATGAGCAACTATCATCTTTGATTGACCATGACAACCCCATCTTCAGACATGACACTCAGACAGAGGACTGGACTGATGATATCGACACACATAAACCCTATATGTTGACTACACAGTATAAGGGTCCGACCAATCATGATCAAAGAAATGAACTCTACTCAGACCAACTACACATGCCTGAATCACACCATAAGACATATGGTTTCTATCCTATTGAGCAGACTCCTTCCATGATTTTAGAGGAGAAGTTTTAAGAAGATAAAGATCATATATTCGATATTCCAAGAAGATCATCTCCTAGCTCATACATGAAAATGGATCATGTAATAATTGAATCTCAAATTCAAAAATGAGAAATCACACAGACTGCTCCTTAAAATTCTCTGGAGGATAATATTTCAAGGATAAATAAAAGATTTGATTTAATGGATGATAAATTTAGAAGGTTTGCCGACCGATTAATTTCCCTCTCTGGTAGCTCAGATATAAAAATTGATGGAGGAAAAGATTGGATCTCATGATGAAAATCCTGAGGATATTTAGAAATCTAGGGACGATCCTGACAGCGACACCTCTGCTATTACTCCCCTAGGGATGACTCTGACTCGACATATATAAGCTCCTCATCATCAATGGAAAACACCACATCCACACACCACATAGAATATACCAAAAAATTTAAATATTCAAAAACATCCAAAAAATCAAAAATCCAGAAAAATTCATAAAAATTGAGACTGAAGAAGATATGAAGAATTTGGATCTTGCTTTACTAGAAGCACTGGAGAAAAGACTGATTTTTGAACTTCCCTTTATACAGGCTATTGAACACTTCCCCGACCTGAAAGGATTCGTAATGAACAAATTAATGATGAAAAATCGGACAGGATAAGAACAAAGACTAAAAGACATATCTTGTCAATGGCCTCCTCCTTGGTGTTGAGGAGAAAAACCAAAAGCTGCATAGTGAAGCGATTGCCAAGATTTGACTGTGGAATCAAAGACACAATTTTTACCCATGCTCAAATTGATGACGACTCACCAATTAATATCCTCCTGACCTCTATATTTCACGAGCTCAAACTCGGACCTATCAAGAAGATACGAGAGATCGTTCAACTGGCTGATCGATTGATAAAGCGGCCGAGAGGACCATTTCGGTCATCATACATTCCAAGGTGCTTCTCTCAAAGTGGACTTCACGATCATTGATATTGGGCATCAAGGAGAATTCACCCAGTCTCCGATCATACTCGGAAAGCCATTCTTAGCATTGGCTAAGGCAATTATTGAGTGTGAGACTCAGGAACTCAATTTACAACACTGAGTGCACTTCGATCTAAATAAATCTTTGAGGAACCACGATTTTTGAGGCAACCCACGAATCCCTCGACAGCCATAACCATCAAGCAGTAGAAGAGCCCTACCCTATTGCTACACCTGAGATAGCGGTTTTTGATGAGACTAATGGTTTAGAGACTCTCCCCACTGTTCCATTTCCCACGGATCTCACCATAGAAAAGTGTTTCTAATATGACCCTGAGACGTACGCATGGTCTCACCCTAAGTCAACCTTTTCTGACAACCTTGAACAAATCAATCCAACTCAGGAGTGCACCAACATCAAGAAAACTAAGAACAAACATGTAGGACGAACACCGACCAAGGAGAAAAATTTCAATGGTTATTCGTCTGGAGATTCAAGTGTCAACACCTCACTCCCAGGACCAGCACTTTCACGAAACAAAATGACTGCTTCTTCATCTAAAAAGAAAGTCGCCTTTGACCTTGCAGAAGAGGAATCGTCTGGTGATCCCTCATCAAGTCCAGAAAAGGTAGTCTACATGAGTAAGGTCTGTTCGACAGTCTTAAACCTTATCTTTGCAAGGATCCAAACTTTGATTCCTATTAGATGACTCCCATTCCACACTATTATTCGTCCAAAGATGATTCTCCTGGTCTCATTAAATATACTGGGATAATTTCTTATGAGTTGACTAAGACTGGTGCTTCAGAGTATTCATCCGAGGACGAATCACTTGATCCCAAGAAGGAACAAATTCTGAGAAAACAACTAAAGCAACTAAAGAACAAGAATATCTGGAGTGCCTCCACTTTCAAATACTATTCCTCCGAGGATAAATCCGGTGATGGTTATCTTTCGTCTGATTCATACGCATCATCTACTATCCAGCATGATTTCTCTGAGGATAACACTGATATTAGTTGGGAATCATATGCTTCATCTCCTTCTTATCATTACGATCTCCCACCATAGGCTCACAAAAAGATTGGCTGAAAATCGCCTTGATCATCGGCTACCCACCCTCCCTCTGACCACATCGGTCTCTGATAACGCGGTCCTGACCTGCGGTTTATTGTCAGTTGTAGAAAGAGATAACCACAAAAGAGGGAATCGCGCTGAATCAAACAAAAATTATGATAAAATAGGAGAAAAATCCTATTTTATCGTTTACTACTAATTTAACCAGGTGAGTGTGCCTGGGTCGATCTCAAGAAAGCATAATAATTAAACCACAGTTTTCGAGACAAGGAAATAATTCCAATAAAATCCTCTTTTATTCTTGATTTTACAAGGAAAGAAATTGAAAACAAATACGACTCAAAACAAACTCAAGATGACGAAAATCAAAACCACAAAATAAAGAGACGAAAAATACGTGAAAATACTCAAAAAATAGCTTGGGTAGTTATCAATCTACCCTAGAAAAATCTTGGAAATATGTGAAAAATACGAGGTCCAAATGGACCCTACAAGCTAGGGGCCTAACTGCAAAGAAAGTATATAGTTATATTATAGAAAAGGTACCTGTAGGGACTAAAATGAAAAGAAAATAAAAGAATTACAATTAGGTCTCTACGCGGGGACCTAAATGCAATTTCCAGAAACTGCAGAGGCGCGTTTGAAATCAGAAACTCGGCTGGGCTGAAGATGCAATTTTTCCACCGTTTTGCTTTGAACATCTCAGATTAGAATAGGGAGTGCGATCCAGTCCGTGCGTTCGCGCTACGCGTCGTGCACCTGTATGTCCTGGCGTTCTTGGGCTGTTCTTGCGTAGGTTGCAAAAGTGACGATGAAGCTTCTTCCTCCGACTTTTCTCCGACAACTGGAGATGATCTAGGGCCTCCAGCGGGGCCAGAGGGGTGACTCCTTCACCCCTCGAGCTCACCCGCAGTAGGGATCCTCTAAGGGTGGCTGAAGACGGCGGATATCAGGCAATGAAGTTAGCAGTCACAGCTATGATCCTGGAGCTGCTAGGTTGTTGCGCCTTCTTCGGGTGTGAATTGCTTGTGATTGCGAGTTCCAATTGCGTTGAAATTTTCTCTAGATGGATGATGGATCTGCAAATAATGAGAATATGTGCTCGATTCACTTAAGAATCGACTGGATGATTAAGAATTGCAAGATCAAAATGGTGTTTCCAGAATAAATGAAACTTGGTGTATGAACAATGGCAAAATGAGGAAGAATCCGAATGAATCGAGATGAAATGGAGGACGGGGATTTGGTTCGCATTTTTGACGGATGAATACGGGATCTAATCGTGTAATTAACTACCCTAACCAATACACAAAAATCAAGAAAAGAATTAGTAAAGGTGGAGGATTAGATTTGTGAAGAGAGGTGTTTTTACCTCAGATGTCGGCTTTGAGAGGCGATCTTCCCGAAGCTAGACGCAGCGCTAGGCTGTGATGCAAGGGGTTAAGGCACCTTGGAGCTTCTCCTCCGACGTCCTTCTTACACGCAAGGCAGCGGTCTGGCGCTGTCACCACCAGAGTTGGCCAGCACGGGGCTTAGAAATAGAGGTTTCTGTTCTGGAAGTTGGGACTTTCAGGTAGCTGGAGAGAACTGAGTTGGTTGCACCAACTTCATGGCTTTTTATAGGTGGAATGGTGAAGCTCTAAGGTAGATCCAGTGGTCGGCGTGCATGAGGTTTGTTAGGAGGAAGACGTGGAAGGCGTAGATTGATCAAGGGCATTAGAGGTTGAGCTGGAGAATTAGTTGAAGATGGCTGGGTAGAACAAACTCCACATCGGCTTCGTGAAGAAGAAGAGCTAGGTGCTGACACGTATCAACACCTAGTTGGCCATATATAAAAAATGCTTATAAATTATGTAATGGCATTATTTTAAATAGGTATAAAAATGAAAAATATAGATAATTAGATTATCTAAATTATGGTATAATTAATTTTTTTTAAATAATAAATATTATTCGAAATATAAATAAATAAGTATAAATAATACTTAATAAATAGATAATGAATTTTTAATTCAAAAAATAATTAATTAATTATTAATTTTATACTTTCTTAATTATTAGAGTAATAAATAATGCATTTATGAATTTTCATGGATTTTAATAAAATAATTTAGATATATTAATAAATATAGGTATAGGTTAGATAGTTCAGTTTCATCTATAAATTTGGGTTTTGGTTTTTATTAAAATAATAAATAAGCTCCAAAAATTCTGAAATAAATCATGATGAAAATACAATAGCATGAAAATAATTAGAAATTATAAAATTAATACAACTATAATAATGTGTTCTAAATAAAATAAATAGTCCAGAAACCCCGTTGTCAGTAGGTCCCAAAACTGACTTTTTGCAAACTGACTCCAATTTTAATGAAACACCTCTATTAATTAGAGAATATTATTTTAAGAACTTTAAAGGTGAGTAGAGTGAAATTGGAGTTCGTATGAAGAAGTTATAATGTTCGGAAGTTGAGATTTTGGCAATTTAAAAGTAGGATTTCTTGGCATATATACAAGATAATATTTTTAACTTATTTTGTTATTTTTATATACCTTTTTAGAAATAATTAGGAAAAGTGTTTGGTGAAAAATATGTTTATATGAATTAATTAGAAATTAATGAATATTTGATAATTATTTGATAGATAGTGAATAATGTGTGGAGTGTACTTTAATTATTTTTTTATGGTTTTCTTTTCTTATCTCCCCCTACTTGTTGTTTTGTTGACCAATCCATACTGACTTGGTCTCGTTGGTTAGGTTATATTAATATATCTTTCAGCTATATTTATATTTTCTGAGTCATATTGTACATATATACATATCTACAATCTGCCTTCTTTTCTTTTCTTTTTTTATTCTTTATTTATTCACATGTTTTTGATGCATAAAAGTGCATTTTTATTCATGAATAGGATTTTGATAAAATGTGAAAATTAATGAATATTTACATGTATTTGTTAAGGGTTTTAAGACAAAATGCGACCGAAAAGTTAATGAATCATGAATTCATCAACCCCCTATACTTAAACTTTGCTAGTCCCTTAACAAACACTTATTTGAAAAGTAAGTGAAAAAGAAACAAAGTTAGAATGAATTTGTTTTCCTAAAACAATTCATGAGAACAGACAAAGAACAGAGCTCGATCGGGCCTGAAACAAGCATTTTGTCGGAGCCTTAACTAGGATTAGGATTTTATCCTCAACAGTCCTCAAGTTTCACAAATCCTTATTTAAGATCACCTCATCAGCTAGTTCAGACTCACTTATTCACATCACAAACTCTATCAACCTTGAAGTCAATTTGTACAGTGTGTGAATTGATTTAGCTCTTCCTGCTCAAAGAAACGAAGAAACCGTCCATCCCAGCTATACACTTCCATTGATTCCTCATCCAGCTACTCTTTCCTCGGGGAGGGAGGTATTCCCTTCTGAGGTCAGTTTGTGCTATGTCCACACTCGAATATATAGAGAAAGTAGAAGAATGAGAAAAGAAGTGGAGTGCGACCAATGTAGATGCATCTCCTTGTGAAGCTCAACCGGTGTAGCTAAGTCTCCACTAAGATGTGCAGGCATTTTTGGTGGAAGCTTGGACCATTGTGGTCGTATTCGCATTCGGTGGCTTCTTCTTTGATTTGGCTTTGTAATCTGCTTGCACTGCATTCATCTCCTTGTGCCTCGATGGATATAACATCTTTTGTTCTGTCCCTTTTTTGAGGTCTTAGAAAAAAATTGTGTCAGCAGATCCTTCCCTCATCCGAAGCGACTATCGCAACCCCAATCTCCCCCGTCTTTAGATGTCAATGCTCCAAAGACAAGGATAGAAACACACTACCAAGATGTACTGTCCTTCGCAACTCCATGCAAGTCGAGATAAGTGCAGAGTGCTTGTGTCCAAGATTGGTTCACTGATGCAGAGTTGTACGGATGCCACCAAGTAGTCTACTTAAGCACATATGAGTCGTTTTCCCAAATATGGTCTTATGGAACCCAAAGATTTTAATTCAAAGACCTGAAAAGTCTAAATTCCAGATCCTGACTAGGCCCCTTACAACGAAAGTTAAAGGCCATAATCAAGCTCCATCCTTTAGACTAGACTCAATCCTTAGTTCCAGAAATCAAACTTATTCAGAAAAATGTGAATGTAAATGGAACAATGTTTTTGTGAAGTATATTTTCTGATTTTTACTCATTTTTATGGATTTTAAGGCTTTTGTAATTTTTATGAATTTTAGGACTCTGTATTTTTTATATGGATTTTCTTAATTTTATAAACAAGCATTTGTATAAAAGTTTTACAAGATATATTTTATTCAAATTAAATATCTACTGTATTTTACAGATTTTATATACAGAGAATTTTACAAGGATTAAATGATTTTTACACATATTTTAATAGATAAGATTTTAAATAAGTATTATACATATTTTAAATACATATTTTATTTTAAGTCTTTTAAATACAGATTTTAGACATATTTTACTTATTTAAAAGGATTTTATAAATACCAGATAAATAATTAGATGGATTTTAAATTAACCCGCACCCACTTTTTATGGATTTTATAAATATAGAAAATACATAAAAGTACGAGTTATGGACAAAAGTATATATACAATATATACGCACCCTCCTATACTTAGCTTGTGCTATGTCCTCATAGCGTCAAAAGAGAAAAAGGAGGACATAACTCGTGCTAAGTAAAAGTGGGTGAAAAAGAATAAGAGAATACAAGTCAGTTAACCCCCCTATACTAACGATCAGGTCATCGTAAGTATAACGGAAGATCAAAAACGAGGTGACTCAGGAAAAAGAATATAGAACGAATTAACAAAAGAAATAATGAAAACGAGATCATCGAAATCACTCGGTCCCCCTATACTTAGGATAAGGCATCCTAAGTATAGAAAAGAATGTGACCAAAAAATGGGGATCAATGATTTGTTAAAAAGAAAGGATATACAAAAGAAAAAGAACAAAATAGAAAATGCAAATCAACGAGCAATCAGTCCCCCCTATACTTATGATCTGGTATCTTAAGCATGGAAGACGAGCAAAAATGGGGACGATTGAGATCTACGAAGAATATATAAGTGTTATGAACTTCCAAAAATCGAATGGCTCAAAAGTCTTTGTACAGGATGAGTTAAAGTGAAATAATGATGATGAGTCCTGCACAAAATAGATCACTTCAACATGGGCCATATGATCAGCAGTCTCTACGAAATGCTTCAGCATCTGCCCGTTCACCACGAACGGCTCTACACTAGGTGACATATTTGATATAGCTATGCTTCCATTGTCGTGCACCGTTCTGACTATGTAAGGTCCTTCCCACTTGCTTTTTAATTTGACAGGAAAAATTCTCAATCTTGCATTGAGCAACCAGACTTTCTGCCCATGAACAAAGATCTTGTGTCGAATATGTCTATCGTGCCATTTCTTCACTTTGTCCTTATAAATGAAGGTATTCTCATATGCCTGATTTCGAATCTCTACTAGCTCATTTAGATCCATCTTCCTTTTGGATCCTGCTTTATGTGCATCAAGTGAAATTTCTCGAATAGCCCATTCAGATTTGTACATAATCTCTATGGGCAAATGGCATGGCTTCCCATAAACCAGTCTGAAAGGTGAAGTACCTAAGGGAGTCTTATATACAGTATGATATGCCCAAAGAACCTGATCTAGAAGCTGTGACCAGTTCTTCCTATCCGGTCGTACTAATTTTTGAAGAATTGATTTCACCTCCCTATTTGAGACTTCAGCCATGTCGTTCATCTGTGGGTGGTAAGGAGAAGCTACTCTGTGATCAATGCCGTATTGTTTCACTAGCTTTTTGACCTCCTTATTAATGAAATGGCTACCCCCATCCGAAATAAGAATACGTAGAATCCTGAACCATGAAATAATATGTTCCCTTAGGAACTTGCACACTATTTTGCTATATGTGGTTCGTGTGGGTATATCCTCCACCCATCTACTAACATAATCTACAACGAGAAGAATGTACTCGAAGCCGCTTCTGGAAGGGAACGGTCCCATGAAATCTATGCCCCATGCATCAAAGATCACGCAAATAATAACAGGTCGCATATGCATTGCATCTCTAGCACCGACTGTCCCTACTGCTCTCTGACAATCCGAGCAACTCTTCACAGATGTACAAGCATCTCTAGTAAGAGTCGGCCACCATAATCCACTATGAAGTACCTTCTGTGCTGTCCTCTTCCCTAAGTGATGCCCCCTGCCTCTAAGGAATGACACAGAGTGAGGACACTATTATATTCCTCCTGGGGAATACAACGCCTGGAAATACAATCCGATCCTTCATGAAAAAGAATCGGATCCTCCCAATGGTAGTATCGTGCCTCGAAAACTAGTCTATCGACTCGATCCTTTGGCCAACCCTATGGACTTTTCTATGTAACAAGAAAATTCACTATATTTGCATACCATGGATGCTCGGTAACTGCAAAGATACTCTCGTCTAGAAATCTCTCTGTAATCTCTAGCGTGTACTCATCTGAAGGCTGCTCTATCTGTAATCAGGAGAGGTGATCAGCTACCACATTCTTTACTCAAGGTTTGTCTCTAATATCCAAATCGAATTCTTGAAGTAAGAGAATCCATCTAAGAAGGCGTGCCTTGGCATCCTTCTTTTCCATCAAAAAACCGGATAGGTGAATGATCTATGTAAACTGTGATTTTGGAGCAAAGAAGATAAGATTTGAATTTATCTAATGCGAATACCACTGCCAACATCTCCTTTTCTGTCACTGTGTAATTACGGTGAGCATAATCAAAAGTTCTGTTGGCATAGTGGATAGCAACAGGTAGTCCATTCCTCCTCTGTCCTAATACAACCCCGACCGTAAAATCTAAAGCATCTGTCATGATCTCGAAGGGTAGATACCAATCAGGTGGCTGTAGGACAGGAGCACTGATAATCATCTCCTTTAATGTGAGGAAGGCATTAAGACATTTGTCATCTAATAGGAACTCGATGTCTTTGCCTAATAATCCAGTTAACGGTCGGGCAATCTTAGCAAAATCCTGAATGAACTGTCTGTAAAAGCCGACATGCCCCAGAAAAGACCGTAACTGCTTAATGTCGGATGGTGGTTCGAGATGTTTTATGACATCCACCTTGGCAGGGTCAACCTCCACGCCTCGCTGGGAGATGACATGCCCCAACACGATCCCGTGTGTAACCATAAAATGGCTCTTTTCCCATGACAGAACAAGATCTACCTCACAACATTTCTGAAGAACCTAGTCTAGGTGCGCTAAACAATCATCAAAGGACTCGCCATAGACTGTAAAATCATCCATAAAGACCTCTAGAAAATCACCAACCATGTCTGCAAAAATAGCAAGCATACACCTCTGGAAAGTAGTAGGGGCGTTGCACAATCCAAAGGGCATCCGTCTAAAGGCATACGTGCCAAATGGACATGTGAAGGTGATTTTCTCATGCTCTTCAGGATCAATATTTACCTGGTTGTATCCGGAGTAACCGTCAAGGAAACTGAAGTATTCGTTCCCTGCCAACCTTTCTATGACCTGATCTATAAAAGGCAAAGGGAAGTGATCCTTCTTCGTCGCAATGTTCAGCTTCCTATAATCAATGCACACCCGCCACGACATGGTTACTCTCTTTGGAATCTCCTCTCTACTCTTATTCTTAATAATCTGAATTCCCGACTTTTTCGGGACAACATGTAATGGGCTAACCCATTTAGAGTTGGAGATGGGATAGATAAACCATGCGTCGCACCATTTTGTAATCTCTTTCTTGACAACATCTCGTAAAACCAGATTTAGCCTGCATTGAAATTCTCTGGAAGGTTTTCTATCATGATCGAGATATATATGATGAGAACACAAAGCATGATTGATCCCGTAGAGATCGGATACAGTCCACCCAATAGCCTTGCGGTTTCTTTCAAGAACCTCCATCAGACGAGATTCTTGTTCTTCGGTCAAAGATGAGCTGATAATGACCAGAAATTGTTGATGTGGACTCGTAAGGAAAGCGTACTTCATATTTGGTGGCAATAACTTCAGCTCTAGTAAGGTAGACTCTCGCTCTATTGAAACCTCATCTATATGTGTACTGGGATCTGTATCGGCAGCGGATTTGTCTGCAGTATGGTTATCTACCATATCAATATGCTCTAGAGTTGGACTACAGAAGATGTCTAAAACATCATCCGACTCGCTACTATTCTCATCCTCAAATTGACTAGAAGAAAACAATTCTACTAAATGAAATTCAATCTCTAGATCATCTGAAGTGGAGGAATTGTGTAAACACTTTGAATCTGAAAGATCTGCAATAAACTCCTCAGAAGTCTGATCCATCTGCTTCTCGTCATCCATACTGAAATATAAAGTACCCTTGGAAGAATTTCCAACTGTAGTCTCAGATCCATCCTCTGCTAGAAAATCCTGGGTTTCTACTCGATACCTCTCAAGGTCGTCAAAACGAACCTCTTCCATGTAATCACAGGTGGCTAAATAACTCAAGAAATCTGAAGATGCATCACTAGATTCGTGTGATTCTTTCGCCATCTCTATATGTACCTTCTCGCCCTCAACGCGAAAAGATACCTTCCCTAAATCATAATCGAAGAGAGCCTTCGTGGTCTTTAAGAAAGGCCTCCCAAGAATGATCGAGGTAAGGTGCAACTATGTAGGGCAATCCATGTCCAGGACAGTAAAATCCACTGGGAACTGCAGGTCCTGCACGGTCACGATAACGTTCCTCAATATGTCCCTAGGTCTCTTTACAGATCTATCAGCAAACAGAAGGATCGCGCAGGATTTGTAAAGAGGATCTAACTCGAGCTTGTCAAGTAAAGAAGATGGTATCAAATTGATTGAGGAACCATTATCTAATAGAGTGCGATCAAATACGGCATTGACAATCTCGCATCTGACATAATGTGCTCATGAATCATTCTTCTTCTTAGGTAACTTGTTATGTATGGAGCAGGATGTAGCCTTGGTCAAAACATGTTTTTATGTACGTGATCTCTTTTTCCTACGCATGGTGCATCGATTTTCAACTGATTCTTGAGCGTAGGAAAATGATCCAAGGCATTGTGAAGTGGGATCTTCAAAAAGATGTGATCCTTTAATACTCTTTCAGTCTCTGGAGTCACAACATTCTTTTTGGTATTTTTCTTTCCTTTTCCAAACAAAGCATCGAGAAAATGAACAATTTCAGGAATGAGAAAATCAAACTTTTTATTCAACTCAGAATCAGCTTGTACAACGAGAGTTTCAGAATTATGTACAAAACTCTCTAAAACAGGGGAAGAAAATCTTTTGTCGGGAGTATCTGCATGGTCTAGCGTGATATCATCGTCTGACTCGCTTATGTCCATGTCAACTGTTTCGGCATCGCTCCCTTCTCTCTGCTCCTCATGGTGGTCCTCATCCTTGTGTTGGTTCTCCTCCTCAGCATCAGAATGTGGCTGCTCATGGATTTTCTCTCGCTCCTCATCAAGTGCCCTCTCCTCTACTCCATCAGGTGCTCGTGGTGATCTACCGCTCTTGAGACGAATGAAATTAGATAAAAAGTCGGGAAAAGAGATCGTACATGTAGTGGTGTCTACCTGATCTGGATACCTCTTCTTGTTATTCGGATTCATCTGAGGCTGAGATGGGAGAGTGGTCTTTGGCGGGGTTAACTCATCCAAATGACGGTTAACCTGCTCCATCTCTATTTTGTGTGCAATTTGGAGCGTGCTCAACATATCCATGATTTGATTTAGGGCCTGGGCCTGTGAAGACATATCAGATTCGGTGTGGTGACCCTAACTTTCTACTTTCTCCTGCCTTGGCGTGTATTGTTGCGATGTGTAAGGCTGGGAGGATCTCTACGGTGTAAAGGAAGATTGCTGCTGCTGCTGATAATGATATGGCTGTGAATGATTAGCAGGATATTGATAGGAATGTGGTCTCTGATATGCATGCTGGTGAGACTGTTGCTGCGTGTATTGCTGTCGTTGCTGGAAGTGTAGACGTCCATGCTGCGGGTGACTGAATTGCTGCTGCTGATGATGAGGTACACCCGGTTGCTGAATCGGAGTATACCAAATCCCGTTGATCTCAAGAGTGGCTTGAGGCTCAACATTCATATCCGCAGCACTGGTGATATGACCGGGATTGGCATGAGACTGATCCTCATGCCAATCAATTTATGAAGTCTCGGGCTCGCTTTGAACAAAATGTATCTGTCAAGTGAGAGGAGCGGGTAAAGTCCTCCGTACATGTTGTGCAATTGAAGAAGATTGGGCCTGCTGATACTGAAGTTGTAGCTCTGATACCTTCTTCGTGAGATCACTCAGCTGTTGAGGTAGAGATGAGAGTTTCTCCAACTCTCGTAGCGGTTGTAAGTCCTAAACTTGCTTCTGAATCACGTCCACCAACGTTAATTTCTCGCTAATAAAGCCCATGTTGGTGTTGTATTCAGACTCTGAAATATTCACCACCTTATGACGCTCTCGGTGATGTGGTGGCTGAGGGGCCTTTTGGAATGCCCGAGTAGAGTCGACGACTCTCGAGTTCTCTGCCATCCCTTCAAAGATGGACCAGACTATCTCGGCATCCTTATTCAGATAACTGCCGCCACATGCGGCACTCACTATCCCCTGAATGTCTGGATGGAGTCCTCCAAAATAGTTTTGCACAAGCACCTTCATTGGTATCTCATGATGCGGGCATCTCTCCGTAAGATCCTTGAATCTATCACATGCCTCATGGAAAGACTCATTCGATAGCTTCGTGAAGTTGGAGATCTGACTCCTCATCATGTTCATCCTTCCCAGAGGAAAATACTTACGCAGGAATGTGGACTTTAAATCGTCCCATGTAGAAACTTCCCTTCCTAGATGACTCAACCAGTAAAGTGCCTTATCTATTAAGGCGAAGGGAAAGGTTTGAGGCAAATAGCCTCCTGCGTAACTCCTAGATAGCTCGCCGTACCGTAAATCATCTCGAACTATTGCAGAAAGGTAAACGACGCCTCTGTAGCATTCACGTAGAACTTGGGAAGCAATGAGATGAAGGACGGTCTCAGCTTGTATGACCCTTGATTCGGTGGTAGCCAAATCCAATGATGTAGCGTTCTCACGTCCGGGTCATACTCATCTCATAAAGTGGCGGGAACCACTGCAGGCGGTAAAGGGTTCCCGACTCCTGCTCTTAGTGAGGCTATCACAGCTCGCAACTCGTTCTGAGTTCTAAATTGTTCTCGAATCTGCAGGTTCATATGTTGTAAAGTATCGAGAATTCTTATCATGATATCTGCAGCTGGATCTGGTCTTCCTTCAGTATGGTGATCCTCAGCTGGCCTCTCCTCTGCTAATCCTTTTCCATGAGCCATTTGCTTCAGATCTTCTGTGAAAGAGAATTTCTCATAAGAACTCAGCGAAAAAACAGCTGGAGAAATTGATGATGCATTGAGGCAAGGGTCTTCCTCAAAAGACTGACCGGGAGTCGAGGGAGTCTGGGTCTGACTCTCCTCAAGATCAGATGGGACCAACTCGGGAAGAGGGTCATCCCGAGTTTGTGAAGATGTACGACGGGCGGTGAACGATTGAGGGCTCATAGAGTCTGAGTAGAATAGCCGTCGAGTCGTCATCTTTGATGTCAAGAGAGCGATCGAGAGAGCACGATTGAGAATTCAAAAAAGATGGGAAATGCGTAAAAGTCGCGGTAACTCACTCCCCGCAAGCAAACACAAAGCAAACCCCATTTTCAACAACACAACCTGATGATGACTGTAAGAGTTCGGTCATTTATCTTGTTGGTTTTAGGATTGTATCAGCAAACAAGTATAATCCCCGATTAACGCGAGCTGATAGGTGCCCGAAGTTTCCCCGAAATACTGTCCCGAGTCTTTATAGAAAACCACTTGCTCTCAGCCAGTATGGGGGTAAGTACGGACCGTTTCCGGCTACTCATGTTACTTGAGGACGGAGCCTTACACAATGTCCTCAAAATCCCCCACTCTGCTAAGTAAACTCGGACCGTTTCCAGCTACCCGAGCATACCCACCGAAAAGCGGTGATTAGGTGTATAGACTAAGTAGTATTTCACAAGAAATACGGGTTTTGGTTCTATCCTTAAGGGTCGTCTCTCACTCGCGCACTCTGAGAAGAACCTGTGCAGGGATTACTCTCCCAAATCAATTGAATCTTACGTTTGTTTTAGATCAGATACTTAAGCAATCCTGATTTTATTTTTGAATTTTATATTTTTTTGGGTTTTTTAGACAGGCATCTAACGAATGTCTTTTATATTTTTTTAAAAGTCCTAAAATCATGCACCTAAGTTGCAAGTCCTAAGACTAACTACGAAAGCGCAATAAGATAGAATAAAAAATGAAAACTCCTAAACAGGCACATAGACTCTTGAAAAGCCGCAAAAAAACATCGATGCAAGAAAAACCGCGGTGGGTGACCTGATCCCCCGAATGCACGGCACTCGACGAATCAGACCCTGAGAAAATGGAAGGGGAGGTACAAGTCGGGATACCTTTATTGGGCCCCTTTCTAAAAAACAAAAACACAGGCAAGTACCCTTTCTTTTTTTACAAGAATAAAGGAAAAGATACAACACAAACCCTAACTAACCCTGCTCTCAACAACCGAGAATCTCGGTCTCTACACTTTCAACTATTTGCGACTTCTGAGAAAGCCGGTTGAACCTGCAGGTCTTGCAAAGATTAGTTAAGAAACAAAAATACACAAAAAGCCGTAACCAAAAAATTTTAAAGACATACGAAAAACCGTAAAAACCAAAGAAAAATCGTAAATCAAAAACAAAAAGAAAATAAAATTGGTAAAATCAAGAATAATAATGAAAATTGGTTCAAAAATCGCTGTAAAAACAACGCATCCCTGGCAACGGTGCCATTTTGATAATGCGGTCCTGATGATCATCGGATCTACCCTTTTTATTGGTATCAAATTGACGATTTCGTTGCAGTCGGATAAATTCGGATCGATAAAAAATAACCGCACAAATCGATGAATCGTCGAATGAATTAACGCGCAGTTTTATGTTTGTTTAACCTGGGCAAGCCCCAGGGTCGACTCAGGGAGGCAAAGGAACAACTCGGGATCAGGTTAGAGGGATTAGATTGCGGTTCTCCAAGTGGGATTTTTTGTATTTTTTATGCAAATAAAAATGAAGATGCACTAATGCGAATGAACTAGGTTACTAAGAAAATCAACAACTTAGCCACATTTATTTTTAATCTAAAATTAGTCCAAATTGACCAAATTGTATTTTTATGTAAACCTAATTAAATGATTAATGCAAAATGGATTTTTTTTGTAATTTTTGTATTTAAAATGCACAAATGAAAAATGTAAAATTTTTTGAGGTTTTATGCAATTTTTCGTGCAAATGATATGCAAAAATTATGAAAACTTTACTGGAATATAAACATGATGAAATTAAGTTA
Organism: Ottelia alismoides; assembly: GCA_037367405.1. Lineage (NCBI taxonomy): Eukaryota > Viridiplantae > Streptophyta > Magnoliopsida > Alismatales > Hydrocharitaceae > Ottelia > Ottelia alismoides. The sequence goes on along the minus strand of JAZKJV010002186.1, from coordinate 789,787 downwards.
TACTAATATTTTTAGAATTTTCTGACACTTTATGATTTTTTTATGAATATTTTACTGAAAACAGAGCGACTGTTAGTCTTTAATTCCCAATTAGTCCAGAAGTCAAATTATCCAGAGAGCTATTTATCTCAAATAGATATTTTAGTCAGGAATGCAGGAGAATTGAAATTTCTCAAAAATCTTATTTGTGGATTTAATTAAAAATCAATTATAGAAATCACTCAAGAATTTATTTTATGCAAATGACAATCCAATTTCGATGAAACTTGGAAAGTAATTAAAGCAGAGAGAGAGGCATCATCTGCATTTTTTTCACAATTTTTAGCAATAAATATTGCTATGCAAATTTCAGAGCTTAAATGGGCAAAATATGATTGATTTTTAATCTCTGAATTTTAATAAATAACCAGATGCTCACAAAAATACAAATAAATAGCCACGAGATAACAAATTAGTTGCTCTACAACATGTTATTTTTCATTAAAATAAATGATGCTATTTTGAAGTCCAAATTACCATGCAAAGTCAGAGGTATCAATGCAATACTGAAATTGAAAGAAACAAACTAAAAATGTGCACGGGGGCACTTTTGGAAAGACATAAACAAGAAGGGGTGAACGTGTAATTTTCACAAAAAAAATAAAAAAATGAACCTTCCACTTTTCTTCTCCCGCAAGCAGGCACCGATGGAGGAGGGCAGTTAGGGCACGACGCGTATGGCGGCGAGGACGCGTGGCTGGCGGCCACACACAGGGATGACGGTGAGGGAAGCAGCACCTGCACAACGAGGGTGGAGGACGGCAAACGCTTGGCGCGTGCGCTGCAGCCGGCTAGAGGCTGCGGCTGGGAGGGCACGTGGCCAAGGTGCAGGGCGCGGTGGCCTGTTCGCTGTTGGCGGGGCTAGCGGTGCTGCAGCCGGTAGGGGGCAATGGCAGGAGGGTTTCTGGCGCAGCGGAGGCACCTGGCAAACAAAGGGCGGCGCTGGGCTGCAGGAGAGCGGACGACTGGCTAGAGAAGGAGGACGGACGGTCAAGGCGCCCATACGCGGAGGGCGGCGATTCGATTGCTGAACGTGCGACCTGGTAGAGTGGTGGCGTCGGTGATGGGTCGCCGCTAGGGACTGATGGCAGGCGGCCAGGGGCGGAACAACCGCCGTTGGGTCGGTGGGCTCCACACGGCAGCCTGGAGGGGAAGGTGGGTTGGTGGCACGAACGGCTGGCGGGGCGGCCTCAGATGACGGAGGGGTCGGCGCGGATGCCGCAGGAAGTCGGCGACCATAGAGGCGGTGGTCGATGGTCGTCCAATAGCTGCTGGTATTTTTTTGTATAAAATATTTTTTATATTTTTTTTAAAACAGGAAATAAAAAATGGAATGAAGAAAAGGTGTGTGTGTGTGTGTGTGATGGTGATTGCGATTGTGATTGTGGTTGTGGTGATGTTTGTGAAATGTTTTGGTGAACAATAAGGGGAAAAAATTTGTCAGATAAAAAACATGAAATGATAAGATAGGAAAATATACTTGTGTGGTCGTCGAAGGTGGAGCTGCGATATGCAGCTCTCGTCGTCGTGGCCTTGATCCGATTTGGCGATCAAAAATTAGAGAAGCTCTGTGAGCTTCGCTAGCAGCTCACTACGCGGAGATTAACCATGGATCTCGCCTTGAGGTTGTCATCGCTCAACTCGTCTCCTACAGCTGTTACCTGAAGGTTAAAGGGGCTCGAACACACTTCTCTCGAAAATGGCGGATGAGAGAACATAATGGACGTGGTGGTGAATAAAAAGAGGAGGAGGGAGTTGGAAAAGAGATGGAGAAAGTGGAGAAAATGGTGGAGGAAGTGGAGAAGATGTGGCTTGGAGTAGAAGGCAAGTAGAGGAGAAGAGGTAAAAGGAAAATAAAATAGATAAAATAATAAATTAATATAGTAGGCTACTAAAAATAATTAAAATAGCAATAATAAAATAATAACAATAAATTCGAAAGTAATCAAATAAATCTGAAAATAATGAAAAAGGGGTGACATGTGGCGGCTCCAGGAGCTGCCATATGTCGCTCCTGAAAATTCAAAATTTAAATGTAATGAAAAATAAAAAAGAAATAACAAAAGGGGTTAAATCAAAAAGTGGTCAACACAAAAGTTGCTTGTCTCGATGAGATCTACAACTTTCGTGAAGGGTCGAAAATCAAAGGAAAGCATTTGTACAAAGTGTATTTTTGGGTGGTACCTTATAGATATAAAATACCGCATTTTATCTTTTGTAATTTTTTTGTCATTTTTAAAAGAGAGAAAAATCAAAATAAAAATAGAGAGAATATGAAAAGAATATTTACAACTTAATCTATTGTTTTGGATTTTTACTAATTAAGAAAATAAAAGGATAAAATGAAGGGCAAAACGGTCAATATGTACAATATACAAAAGGGGCCCAAAACCCATGTTTTGCATACGAGCTCCGATTTTGATGAAATTGGTCTTGTTTTGAAGGCCTTTGAATGTATATTGCTTTAAAAGTGAGTAGACCTAATTTGGAGGTTGTATGTGAGAGATATGCGCATTTTAAGGCTCTTAGTTTCAAACGTGGATTGGGGTTTTATTGGTCAATTTTACAAGTTAGTATCTTTTTGATATTTTTCTTTAATTAGTGTTAGTAATATATACACTGTGGAGTGGTTTTATTGTATTTGGAGTCAATATAAAATATATACAAATAGGTGAAATATGGTGAATATACAGGTGATTTTTACAAGTGAAATTGGCTTCTTATTTTATGCACATATGAATGCTAAAATGCAGATAGTATTTATGCATGCATCAATGCTAATTATGCAATATAAGTAAAAATATGCATCTAATTACTCGGGAACAAAGCTATATTTTCAACTTTTAGAGTGGTGAATCACATATTCATCAACCCCCTATACTTAAACCTTGCTCGTCCCGAGCATCTAAAATGAAATGCTAGAGTGAAATAACTTTGGGTTCCATGCCAAGGTCATGAACAAAAGTTGAAAATGGAGCTTGACTCAATCTTTGGATTAATTGTGTAACGTAACCTTATTGGGATCTGAATTTAAGACCTAACAGACTTCAAGTTCCACAAGTCTTCTATTCAAGATGCCTCAACAGTCTGGTCAGAACAAATCCTCAAACGCAAATTTCTAATGACTATGATTCTCACTTGTACTGTGTAAGTGTAAAATATCTCTCCACGTCAGAAATGGCTAAGAAGCAGCCTCCTCTAACAAGGTAACTCTAATTCCCCGATCCAGTAACTCTTTCCTCAAGGAGCGGGGTATTCCCTTCTAAGTTCAAGTGGGACCAGCTCAAGAGGAGGGGTGGAGAAAAGAATGGGCGGTAGCCAGTGTAGCTACCTATCCCGAGAAGCCTGACCAGTGTAGCCAAGTCATCCAGCTGCAGACTTCTTGCTAATATACATACTCCGATAAGTATTTTATTTTCACTTTGACCTGTCTACGTTTTTGGAGTTCTTGCATTTTTTTCTTTTTTTCCCTTTTTTTCTTCTTTTTTTTGAACTATATACAAGGTGTAGCATGTACATCAGGAGTTTTTCCTCTTGAGCCAGTAGACTATCCCTCTTTTGAAGCATTATTGCAACCCACAACGTCCCGTCTTTAGACGTCAACACCACCAGACTAGGTTGAGATGCACTACCCTCCCTAGAGGAGGATGGATGTTTCCACCTGTGTGCTACTCCAAGCTAAAGGATTCTACCTCCTCACCACCTCATCAATGAAGAGCTACGTGCATTGCGCTTGTCCAAGTTAGGTCATTATCTAAAAGAATCACGCGTGTGCACGGGATATTCTACTTGAACTAATCAAGATGACATGTGAACATATACTTGCGGACTCAAAGAATTAAGTCACTTGACCTGAGAAATCTTAACTCCAGTTCCTATAAGGTTCCTCTGAAATTAGGTAGATTAAGGTCAAATCAAGTCCTTCCTCAACATCTACTCATAACTTGGTTCAGAACCCACTAGCTTTTCACTTTGCATATGCAAGAGGTGCATATGACATGCTATGTAGATGAATGAAATGCACGACTCTTTTTTTAGATGGAGAGATGATGTGCAAGAGTAAATAAGAAGCTTATTTTGTTTTGTTTTGTTTTGTTTTTTTAAAAAACTTCGATAAACCTCCTATGTTACAACAATTTACAAGAGTTTTATAAGTAATATACAATTATACAAGTGTTATACAATATACAAATATACATGTATTTTAATTTTTCTTTTTTTCAATTTTTACAAAAGTTTTACAAGTATTATACAACAAGTAGATTTTTTTTTCAATTTTTACCCACCCGTAATTATTGCATAATACATACAAAAAATACGCGAAAATATGCGAAAGTACGGGCTATGGGTAAAGTATATATGTAATATATACACGCCCCTATACTTAGTGTGTGCTATGTCCTCAGAGCATGAAAAGTGAGGAAAAAGACATAGCTCGTGCTAAGCGTAGGAGAGCTTAAAAGAACAAAAAGTATAGAAGTTGCTCCGCCCCCTATACTTAGGCTCTGGCAGCCTAAGTGTAGAAGAAGATCAAAAATGGGGCGGGTGAGGTTAGGGGGGGAATGGAGAAGTATACACACGGCGGGCATCGGTCCCCCCTATACCTAGGCTCTGGTCAGCCTAAGTATATGACATGAGTGAGTGTGAGAACCGATGAGATCTAGAGAATATACAACGAATGGTGAAGAGACTCGGGTCACTCTCCTCCCTATACTTAGGATCTGATCATCCTAAGTATAGCCATAAAATGAAATGATATGGAGCCAGGACGAGTGATTCGAATCACTGGGGAGGGAGGGAAAATATATACAAGGAGGATTGAGAATTTACATGGATCAAGAAGGTTTGTGATGAACCTTCTTACGGGAGCGAGGAGGTGGGTAATATACAAGTGTGTCGCTATCGGAATCGTCCTCAGATGAATAGTAGTAAGGTGAAGGGATCGTCCAACGTAGGTCGACACACGGCTGCTTGCTTAGATAAGGCTTGAGAAAAGCCGAATTGAGCTCACTCATATAAATCACCTTATCTGAACCAGATGAGGACTCTTCAGAAAATTCCTTCTCCGATATGTCGATGGAGATTTTCTTAGTCGGTTTTCTATAACCTGAATCATTAAGAGGGAGATGAGAGTGACACACCTTGAGAGGTTTGAGGGAACACCTCGAGGAATCAATTCTCGACTTCCTCTCACTACATAGCCGACTAGAGGAGGGAGCAACCATATTTTTATGTGGAGTCAATCTAGTGTTGGTTATTTCCTTTGAAGGTCCGAGATGTGGTGCAGTGCTGACCATGGGTTCCTCATATGACAAGTCACCATATAGATTGAAATATTCCTGAAGACTCAGCACGTGTCTCGAGAAAGTGCTAGTGATCTCAGTTGGCTTGGCATTATTGGGCTCTTGTGTCGGATCATCGAAATGATCAAGGTAATCCACAAAGGTCGTATCCGACTCAATGATAGCTTCTGGTCGTGAGTCATCCTTAGAAGCTGTCATGCTGGTGGTGCAAGCAGTTGATGAAATGGAGGTGTGGGGAGTCTCTGAAAAACGGTGGTCCGGATGATTGGTTTCTCAGGTGTAGCAAAGAGGTGGGACTCATCTACCTCTCGATGGTAGCGACTGTCAGCGGATGTGTTGGTCACCTTGGAGTAAAGTGTATCAAAGAGCGGGTGAGGTCGAAGCGCATCCAATGCTGAAAAGTCGATCTCCCGAGTCTCGCAATCTATAGTCGCCTTAGCCAAGGCTAAGAACGGCTTCCCGAGAATAATCGGAGGCTGGGTAAACTCTCCTTGGTGCTCGATGTCAATGATCGTGAAGTCCACCTGGAGTAGAGCACCTTGGAAAGTAACGATGACTGAAATATTTCCTCTCGACTGTTTGATAGATCAATCGGCCAACTGAACGATCTTTCTTGACTTTTTGATTGGCCTTAGTTTGAGCTTGTCAAACACAGAGGTCTGGAGGATATTTATTGGCGAGTCATCATCGATTCTCACATGGGTAAAGATGGTGTCTTTGATTTCACATTCAACTCGGGGCAACCGCTTCACTCTGCGGCTCTTGGTCTTTCCCCCCATTACCAAGGAGGTGGCCATAGACACTATGTGTCTTTCAGTCCGTGTCCTCTTAGTTCTCGACCTCTTGGGCATCATTTTACTCTTTACAAATCTCTTGAGGTCAGGGAAGTGATCTATGGCCTTTATTAAGGGAAGTTTGAAAATCAATTCTTCATCGAGTGCTTCCCTTAGGGTAGTATCCAATTTTTTAAATCATTTTCAATTTTTATGGGATTTTTTGGTTTTTCAAATTTTTTGGTGTTTTTAGTGGATGAATGACCATACTCTAGATTGGAAGGCAAGGGGTTAGTAGAAGAGGGAGATAGAATGGACTCCAGCTGTACATGATGTGTGGGTTCCCTAATGTTTGCTCTGTTTTCAACATCAGATCTACTTACTTCCTTCTCCACTTTCATACCCAGGCTGGAAGAAATTGAGTGCAAGATTTCGATGACATCTCTCAACTTGTTATCAAATGATTCATTTTTTTCAATAAGTTTTGAAATGTCATCCTTTAAAATGTTCTCATGACAAATCATGGGAGAGTTCTGCTCAATTGGAGGAGACTGTCGAGATGTTGGGGTCTCATACTCAACATACCTAGACTCTGGAATGTAATGCTGGGTCGAGTATGGACCATCCAAATGTCAAATATTGGTCGGAACCTCATATGATGGAGTCAATGAAACGAGGACTGATAAGTGTAGCTCATGAGTCCAATCTTGTAAATCTATAGGCTCTTCGAATGTGTGATATGATCCCCAGCAACAACGCCATTTGATGATCCTCGGATCTACCCTTTTTAATGGTATCGAATTGACGATTTCGTTGCAGTTGGATAAATCCAGATCGATCAAAAATAACCGCACAAATCGATGAATCGTTGAATGAATTAACGTGCGGTTTTATGTTTGTTTAACCTAGGCAAGCCCCAGGGTCGACTTAAGGAGGCAAAGGAACAACTCGGGATCAGGTTAGAGGGATTAGATTGCGGTTCTCCAAGTGGGATATTTTTTGTAATTTTTTATGCAAATAAAAATGCAGATGCATAATGCGAATGAACTAGGTTACTAAGAAAATCAACAACTTAGCCACATTTAATTTTAATCTAAAATTAGTCCAAATTAACCAAAATGTATTTTTCCTGTAAATCTAATTCAATGATTAATGCAAAATGGATTTTTTTGTAATTTTTGGATTTAAAATGCAAAAATGAAAAATGCAAACGTTTTTTGAGGTTTTTATGCAATTTTTCACGCAAATGATATGCAAAAATTATGAAACATTTACTGGAATATAAACACAATGAAATTAAGCTATACTAATATTTTTAAAATTTTCTGACACTTTATGATTTTTTTATGAATATTTTACTAAAAATAGAGCGACTGTTAGTCTTTAAATATTAATTAATACACAAAGTCAAATTATACAGAGAGCTATTTATCTCAAATAGATATTTTAGTCAGGAATGTAGGAGAATCGAAATTTCTAAAAAATCTTATTCATGAATTTAATTAATAATCAATTACAGAAATCACTCAAGAATTTATTTTATGCAAACGACAACTCCAATTTCGATGAAACTTGAATATAATTAAAGAACAGAGAGAGGCATCATCTACAATTTTTTCACAATTTTTTAAAAAAACAAATATGGCTATGTAAATTTCAGAGCTTAAATGGGCAAAATATGACTGATTTTTAATCTCTGAATTTTAATAAATAATCAGATGCTCACAAAAATGCAAATAAATAGACACGAGATAAAAAATTAGTTGCTCTACAACATGCTATTTTTCATTAAATAAATGATGCTATTTTGAAGTCCAAATTACCATGCGAAGTCAGGGGTATCAATGCAATACTGAAATTGAAAGAAACAAACTAACAATGTGCATGGGGGCACTTTTGGAAATATGTAAACATGAAGGGGTGAACATTTAATTTTCACAAAAACTAAAAAAATGAACCTTCCTCTTTTCTTCTCCCACAAGCAGGCACAGATGGAGGAGGGTGGCTAGGGCATGACGCATACGACAGCGAGGACACGTGGCTGGAGGCCACACGCGGGGATGACATCGAGGGAAGCAGCGCCAGCACGATGAGGACGGAGGATGACGAATGCTTGGCGCGGCGCTGCAGCCGGCAGGAGGCCGCGGCTGGGAGGGCACGTGGCCAAGGTGCGGGGCGCGGTGGCCTGTTCGCCGCTGGCGGGGCTAGCGGCGCTACAACCGGCATGTGGCAATGGCGGAAGGGCTTCTGGCGCAGCGGTGGCACCTGGCGAATGAAGGGTAGTGCTGGGCTGCAGGAGAGTGGGCAACCGGCCGGAGATGGAGGACGGGCAGACGGGTAGTCGCGACGCCCCTACGCGGAGGGCGACGGTTGGATTGCTTGGCGTGCGACCCGGCAGAGTGATGGCGTCGACGATGGGTCACCGCTGGGGACTGATGGCAGGCGGTCAGGGGTGGAACATCCGCCGTTGGGTCGGTGGGCTCCACACAGTGGCCTGGAGGGGAAGGTGGGCTGGTGGAGCAAACGGCTGGCGGGGCAGCCTTAGACGACGGAGGGGCCGGCGCGGCTGCCGCAGGAAGTCGGCGACCGTGGAGGCGGTGGCTGATGGTCGTCCAGTAGCTGCTGGTGTTTTTTGTATATATTTTCTTTGTATTTTTTTTAAAACAGGAAATAAAAAATGGAATGATGAAAAGGTGTGTGTGTGATGGTGATTGTGATTGTGGTTGTGGTGATGTTTGTGAAATGTTTTGGTGACAATAAGGGGAAAAAATTGTCAGATAAAAAAATGAAAAGATAAGATAGGAAAATATACCTGTGTGGTCGCCGAAGGTGGAGCTGCGATGTGCAGCTCTCGTCATCGTGGCCTCGATCCGATTTGGTGATCAAAAATCAGAGAAGCTCTGTGAGCTTGGCTGATAGCTCACTACACGGAGATTAACCACGGATGTCGCCTTGAGGTTGTCGTCGCTCAACTCGTCTCCTACAACTGTGACCTGAAGGTTAAAGGGGCTCGACCTCACTTCTCTCGAAAATGGCAGATGAGGGAAAATGATGGAGGTGGTGGTGAATAAAAAGAGGAGGAGGGAGTTGGAAAAGAGATGGAGAAAGAGGAGAAAATGGTGGAGGAAGTGGAGAAGATGTGGCTTGGAGTAGAAGGCAAGTAGAGGAGAAGAGGTAAAAGGAAAATAAAATAGATAAAATAATAAAGTAATATAGTAGGCTACTAAAAATAATTAAAAAAGTAATAATAAAATAATAATAATAAATCCGAAAATAATCAAATAAATCTGAAAATAATGAAAAAGGGGTGACATGTGGTGGCTCCAAGAGCTGCCACATGTCGCTCCTGAAAAGTCAAAAAATAAATGTAATGAAAAATAATAAAGAAATAACAAAAGGGGTTAAATCAAAAAGTGGTCAACACGAAAGTTGCTTGTCTTGATGAGATCTACAACTTTTGTGAAGGGCTGAAAATCAAAGGAAAGCATCTGTACAAAGTGTATTTTTGGGTGGTACCTTATAGATATAAAATACCGCATTTTATCTTTTGTAATTTTTTTGTCATTTTCAAAAGAGAGAAAAATCAAAATAAAAATAGAGAAAATCTGAAAAGAATATTTACAACTTAATCTATTTTTTGGATTTTTAATAATTAAGAAAATAAAAGGATAAAATGAAGGGCATAACAATCAATATGTACAAAATACAAAAGGGGCCCAAAACCCAAGTTTTGCATACGAGCTTCGATTTTAATGAAATTGGTCTTGTTTTGAAGGTCTTTGAATGTATATTACTTTAAAAGTGAGTAGACCTAATTCGGAGGTTGTATGAGAGAGATATGCGCATTTTAAGGCTCCTAGTTTCAAACTTGGATTGGGGTTATATTGGTCAATTTTACAAGTTAGTATCTTTTTGATATTTTTGTTTAATTAGTGTTAGTAATATATACACTGTGGAGTGGTTTTATTGTATTTGGAGTCAATATAAAATATATACAAATAGGTGAAATATGGTGAATATACAAGTGATTTTTACAAGTGAAATTGGCTTCTTATTTTATGCAAATATGAATGCTAAAATGCAGATAGTATTTATGCATGCATGAATGCTAATTATGCAATATAAGTAAAAATATGCATCTAATTACTCGGGAACAAAGCTCTATTTTCAACTTTTAGAGTGATGAATCACAGATTCATCAGGTCCCGACCTACGGTTTGTTGTCGGTTGTAGAAAAAGATAACTGCAAAAAGAGGGAACCACGTTGAATCAAACAAAAATTACGATAAAACAGGAGAAAAATCCTATTTTATCGTTCACTACTAATTTAACCAGGTGAGTCGAACTCAAGGAAGCAGAATATTTAAACGACGGTTTCGAGACAAGGATATAATTCCAATAAAATCCTCTTTTATTCTTGATTTTACAAGGAAAGAAATTGAAAACAAATACGACTCAAAACAAACTCAAGATGATGAAAATCAAAATCATAAAATAAAGCGACAAAAAATAAGGGAAAAATACTCAAAAAATAGCTTGGGTAGTTATCGATTTACCCTAGAAAAATCGCTAAAAAATGTGAAAAATACGAGGTCCAAATGGCTTCTACAAGCCAGGAGCCTAACTGCAAAAAAAGTATATAGTTTTATAATAGAATAGGTCCCTGTAGGGACTAAACAGAAAAGAAAATAAAAGAATTACAATTAGGTCCCTGTGCGGGGATCTAAATGCAATTTCCAGAAACTGCTGGGGCACGTTTCAAATCAGAAACTTGGCTAGGCTGAACATGCAATTTCTCCACCATTTAGCTTTGAACGGATCAGATTAGAATAGGGTGTGCGATCCAGTCCGTGCGTTCACACCACGCGTCGCGCACCTGTACGTCCTGGCGTTCTTGGGTTGTTCTTACGCAGGTTGCAAAACTGACGATGAAGCTTCTTCCTACGACTTTTCTCCAGCAATTGGAGATAATCTGGGGCCTCCGGAGGGGCCAGAGGGGTGACTCCTTCACCCCTCGAGCTCGCCTGCGGTGGGGATCCTCCAAGGGTGGCTGAAGACGGCATATATCAGGCGATGAAGTTTGCGGTCCTAGCTTTGATCCTGGAGCTGCTAGGTTGTTGCGCCTTCTTCGGGTGTGAATTGCTTGTGATTGCGAGTTCCAATTGCGTTGAAATTTGCTCCAGATGGATGATGGATCTGCAAATAACGATAATATGTGCTCGATTCACTCAAGAATCGGCCGAATGATTAAGGATTACAAGATCAAAATGGTATTTCCCGAATAAATGAAACTTAGTGCATGAACAATGGCGAAATGATGAAGAATCCGAATGAATCAAGATGAAATGGAGGATGGGCATTTGGTTCACATTTTTGACAGATGATTACGGGATCTAATCGTGTAATTAACTACCCTAATCGATACACGAAAATCGAGAAAATAATTAGTAAAGGTGGAGGATTAGATCTGTGAAGAGAGGTGTTTTTACCTCAGATGGCGACTTCGGCGGGCGATCTTCCCGGAGTTGGACGCAACGCTAGGCGGCGATGCAAGGCTTTAAGGCACCTTGGAGGTTCTCCTCCGACGTCCTTCTTCCACGCGAGGCGGCGGTCTGGCGATGTCACCACCGGAGTTGGTCGGCACGGGGCTTGGAAGTAGAGGTTTCGATTCTGGAAGTTGGGACTTTCAGGTAGCTTGAGAGAACTGAGTTGGTTGCACCAACTTCATGGCTTTTTGTAGGCGGAATGGTGAAGCTCTAAGGTAGATCTAGTGGCCAACATGCATGAGGTTTGTTAGGAGGAAGACGTAGATGGCTTAGATTGATCGAGGGCGTTAGAGGTTGAGCTGGAGAATTAGTTGAAGATGGCCGGGTAGAATAGACTCCACATCGGCTTCTTAAAGAAGAAGAGCCAGGTGCTGACACGTGTCAACACCTGGTTGGCCATATATAAAAAATGCTTATAGATTATGTAATGACATTATTTTAAATAGGTATAAAAATGAAAAATATAGATAATAAAATTATCTAAATTTGGGTATAATTAATTTTTGTAAATAATAAATGTTATTCAAATATAAATAAATAAGTATAAATAATACCTAATAAATAGGTAATGAATTTTTAATTCAATAAATAAATAATTAATTTAATAATTTTATACTTTCTTAATTATTAGAGTAATAAATAATGCCTTTATGAATTTTCGTGGATTTTAATAAAATAATTTAGATATATTAATAAATATAGGTATATGTTAGATAGTTCAATTTCATCTATAAATTAGGGTTTTGGATTTTATTAAAATAATAAATAAGCTCAAAAAAATCTGAAATAAATCATGATGAAAATACTATATCATGAAAATAATGACAAATTATAAAATTAATAAAACTATAAATAATGTGTTCTAAATAAAATAAATAGCCCAGAAACCCCATTGTCATTAGGTCCCAAAACTGACTTTTTGCAAACATTCTCTGATTTTAATGAAACTACCTTTATTATTATTTAGAGGATATTATTTTATGAACTATAAAGTTGAGTAGAGTGAAATTGGAGTTCGTATGAAGAAGTTATGATGTTCGGAAGTTGAGATTTTTGCAATTTAAAAGTAAGATTTCTTGGCATATATACATGGTAATATTTTTAACTTATTTTCATATTTTTATATACATTTTTAGAAATAATTAGGAAAAGAGTTTGGTGAAAAATATGTTTATGTGAATTAATTAGAAATTAATGAAGATTTGATAATTATTTGATAAATAGTGAATAATGTGTGGAGTGTACTTTAATTATTTTTTTATGGTTTTCTTTTCTTATCTCCCCCTACTTGTTGTTTTGTCGACCAATCCATACTGACTTGGTCTCGAGGGTTAGGTTATTTAAATATATCTTTCAGTTATATTTATATTTTCCGAGTCATATTGTACATATATACATATCTACAATCTGCCTTCTTTTCTTTTCTTTTTTTAGTCTTTATTTATTTACATGTTTTTGATGCATAAAAGTGCATTTTTATTCATGAATAGGATTTGGATAAAATGTGGAAATTAATGAATATTTACATGTATTTGTTAAAGGTTTTAAGACAAAATGCGACAGAAAAGTTAATGAATCAAGAATTCATCAGTCTCCTTGTACATCTTCTTCCTCTATTTAGGCCAAGGCCTAAGTATGGGGGGGGTACCGATGCCATATGTACATACCATTCTCTCCTTCTCACAATCGTTCCATTTCCACCCTTCTTCCATACTTAGGCTGACCAGAGCCTAAGTATTGGGGAAACCGATGCCCATCTGTATATACTCTCCTTATTCACATATCTCGACTGCCTCATTTTCACTCTTCTTCTATACTTAGACTGTTCACAACCTAAGTATATGAGGGATGACCGATCTATCTTTTTCTTTTTTTTTCACTCTCTTACGCTTAGCCCGAGCTATGTCTTCTGTACGCTTCTATGCTCTGAGGACACAACACTCGCTAAGTATAGGGGTGTGTGTATATATACTGTGTATATATTTTACCCATAGCTCGTACTTTCGTGTAAGTCTATATGTATTTACGGAGTAGGTAACTAACTTGAAAAAAAACAAAAAAAAGGAAAAAAAGTTTTGCTACTAAATTTTACTGTGTCCAACTAAAAGTTTTGAAAAAAATGGCTTCTTATTCATTTTTGCATAAAAAACAACAAAAAAATCCTTGCATAAAAAATGTTCTAAAAAAGAAAAAAAATCACAAAAAATTGTCTGCATTTCACACACCTGCACTTCATCCAGCATTACATTCATTGCATTTGTGAAAAGCCCTTAGGTTCTGAATCGAGTTATGAGCAGAAACCGAGAGTGGTCCGGACTTGACCTTAATCCACCTAATTTTCAGAGGAACTTCATCGAGAAATAGGATTTTAGAAGCTGCAGGTCTTTGACTTAATTATTTGAGTTCTACATGACAATGTACAACATTTGACTCTTAGTGTCTAACTTGGTCTCTTCATTCTGGGTATGACTCTGAAATAGGGAATTAATTTGTACTCTTGCACTATGCACTTAGCTCAACTCAGACATGGTGTTGGAAGACTGTGTGAGTTTCTTTTCTGGTAGCGTAGAAATCTAAAGACCGGAGTACATGTTGAAATAAAGCTTCGGAAAAAGGGATGGACGGCTGGGCACAATTTTCTCTAAGACCCCAAAACATGTACGAAAAAAGGATTCTATATCCGTAGGGGCATAACAAGATACAAGCAGAGCTACCAAAAATCCAAATACAAAGAATCCTTCTACCAAATAAATATCTGAACAAAAAGGTCCAAGATTCAAGAAACTCGGCTAGACTGGCCGGCTTCACAAGGAGAGGTGACTACACTGGCCATCCTCTAATTCTTTTCTCCTTCTTCTAACTTCTCCCCCATTTCGATTGTGAACACAACACGCCAGACCTTAGAAGGAAATACCTGACTCCTCGAGGACGAGTTATTGGAGAGGAGGTTTGCATGGTAGTCCAGCATTCTGGATGGGAAGAGCTAAAACATTTCACACACATGAGTCGATTGTTCAATGTTCATGGGGTATTCTTTTGGAGGAAGATTGATCTAAGATGACTTCTGAGCTGAATCTGTGACAATGATGTGTAGAAATTAAAGGCTGTTGATTTTGAAATTCTAAGTCTCACAGAAGTTCCGCCACACTGATAATCCAAAGTTTAGGTCTAGTTCTATTTTAGCCTTCAGCTCATGATCTTGTTATAGAACCCAATCTCATTTCACCTCACTGCTTTTGATTCTCAGGGACGAGCATGGTTTAAGTATAGGGGGATGATGAATCTCAGATTCATCACTCTAAAAGTCATTAATTAAGCTCTAATCCCTAAAAATCATTGGCATTTCTTCATTTATTTGGCATAATTAGCATTCATGCATGTTTTGATAAGAATTGCATTTTATCACTTATTTTCGCAAAAAATAAGAAGCCAAAAATCTCAGCTAAAATGATATGTAAAATAGCCTAACTTCCTTGATTTTTAATTAATTCATGCTAACTCCAATTGACTTAAAACCACCTCCACTGTGTACATATCACTAACAAGAATAAATAAAAAATACAAAAAAAACACTAACCCAAATAAGTGGACCAAAAACCCAAACCCTAGTTCAAGGATTTCCAGACTAAAACCTTTATATCTTCCTCATACAGTGTCCGATTGGATCCTACTGACTTTTGAACTAATGTACATTCAATTATCTTCAAAACAAGACTAAGTTCAAGTGAATCGGAGCTCATATGTGAAAGTTGGGTTTTGGGCCTCTTTTGTACACTTTGTATTTTAGCGGTTTTTGACCTATTATTTTATGTACATAATTGACTCATTTTATTTTATTTTTTTCATTTGTCTTATTTGATAAAGGTTTTATTAAAATGCGCAAAAATCCAAATCCAAAATGAGCTTGAAATCAAAGAAAATAATTGAGTTCGAGTCTTCACTAACTGTCTGTACAAAATTTGTCTTTTGTGCGTTTTATTTTTTCTTCTTTTTCTCACATAATAAAAATAAAAAATAGATTAATGTGTAAATATTTATCTTTGATTTGATTATATTTTTTTCCAAATTTTTTATCTTCTTTTAAAATATAAAAAAATTATAAATCCTTAAAATCAAGGTATTCTATATACATAGGATATCCAAAAAATACCACTTTATGCAAATGATTGATTTTGATTTTGCTGTCTTCATAAAAGTTGTAGATATCATCAGGACGAGCAACTTTCGTGAAGAAAATTTTTTGATCTGAGGTCATTTACTATTTTTTACATATTTATCAATGTATTTATTTTTCGATTTTTGTGGGGATGACATGTGGCAGCTCTTGGAGCCGCCACGTGTCACCCATTTTTGGATTTTATTTTCATTTATTTTTATTAAAAAATAAAATAAAATATTTTAAAATAAAAAAACCGCCACATGGTGTGATCTGGGCCGCCTGATCTCGGCCGATCGGACGGCCCCAGACTTGTTGTCTTCCCTACTTTCCCAATTGGGAGGACGGCACCAGCCCGCGATTTCCTCCCTCCGCCCATCTCGCGATCCACCGTCAATCTTCACGCTGCCTCTGCGATCTCATCGTCAGTCACCTTCAAGCCTTCCATCTGAGGTCGTGCCACCACCACATACCTCGTCCTATCCCATCAAATCAACCCTCCGACTTCATCTCTTCGTCGATCAGTCCCAGATCTCCCTTTCCATCTCCGATGACCCCCCGAGGCCTATAAAGCTCTGCCGCCCTCTTCCACTCGAACCCATCCAACGACTACAACGCGAAGGGAAGGATCGGTAGGAGGTGACAACTCTTTTCCCCCGACGACTCGGTGAGATCCGAGGTTGCAAAACCTTGACACAGCTCCCTCATCCAAGTGCTTCTCAGCTCAGGCTGCTTCACGCCGTCGAGCCTCCGACCTCAGATTTGCTCCACCTTTAATCCTTCCACCAGCAACATCCCTGCACTCCGCTCCGGTCTTCCAATAGGCACCGAGCTCGCCCCTTCGTCATCGACAACATCAGCCCATTGCAGCAACTCCGACGTCGCTCAACCACCGCGTCTCTAGAATCTCGTCGCTCATCTGCTTAAGAGGTGCTACAAAAACCACTAGATCCAGAACACCTTTCATCTAGGATGTCTAGCTCTGCTCGAAAAGCCCCAAATGCTGGCCCTTGGATCATCGGCCTCTAGACGCTCCTGATCTTCCCCGAGCCGACCATCCGAACTAGCTGTCCTAGCCAAGAGCCTCAGGCAAGCCGAAGCGTATCGTTACGCCACGTGGAGGATACGCCCGAGCCTCGGATCATCCCACGTACCACGCACGTACACAGTGGAAGAATTGCATTTAGGTCTTCAACTTCTCTAGAATCTCAAGAAGGTCCAAAACGCGTGCAACGTACGTGTTCACTGGACATTTTACGTCGAGCCCCCTGGAACTTCTTCAAATCATAGAAAGGCCTCGCCACCAGAGGACTTTGGTAGTTTTGCAGAAACCCGGAGGAGTTTAGGTAATTGCATATTAGCCCCTTCACTGCTATTTTATTTAATTTATTTATTGCCGTGATACCCCTGTGTTTCCCTTTCATTTTCAACCTCTACATTGCATTGTATTTATTATTCAAAAATAGCATGATGTTCTTCAATTATTTCTCTACATTATGGCATATGTTTGACATTTTTGTGATATGTGGTTAATTATTAATTAATTGTTTTGTGAAAAATTGCATATTTCGCCCATTTTGTGCTTTGAAATTCATAAGTGATTAACCATTGCTCGAAAAATTACCAAAAAATCGTTGATTATAGAATTAGTTGTATATTACATCGTGCCAAAAAAGAATTGCATTTGCATACATGGTTTGCTCTATATAAATTCATTTTGCATATATCAATCTTTTTTTAGTAGGTATTAAATCTAGTATTTTTGAGGATTAGGATTTTTCTGAGATAAATAACCTAGTGCTAGATCTTGGATAATTTTATCTCTCTGAAATAATTAGGTTAATATTTATTATAATTAATTATTGAAATTCACTTTGTTTGCATTCATAGATTCATAAAATATCTACTTGCATCCAAAAATTCCAAAAAAAATGAAAGTGCATTAATTTCATCATAATTGTAATCTTGGCCAAGTTTCATAATTTTCGGACATCATTTGATTGATATTCATTTTCTAGTCCTTAAAATTGGCTAAAGTTGCATTTTGCATCCCAAACTTGCATTAAAAATACAAAAAAAGATCGTCTCAAAAAACAGGTACGAACTTTGATAGACAAAATTCTAGGTTGTTCCTTTGCCTCCTTGAGTTCGACCTCGGAACTTGCCCAAGTAAAATAAACATTAAACCACTTTGAATAAATTTGATTAAAAATTTATGGTTATTTCTTGACCGATTCCGATTACCCGCCTACAACGAAATGACATTAATTTAAACATACGATAATTCACGCAAATTAAAGCAGGGTGATTCAGGACTCGTCAAGAACAACATGAGACATAATGCATTTTATTCAATTTTCATGCATGTCAAATAATGAACAAAATTATACAAATTGCAACTAAATATAAATATATACATAGGTACTTGAATTACGCTCTTAACTTACATGGACTCGAGCAATGACTTTACTAAAGATCAAAGTCTAATTAATGAACACAATTAAAGCTAGAATCAAGAAAAGGTATTTTTATATGAAGGTTATAACCTTATTCATCTCCGATTAATCAATCATTATTTAAGATAATACATCATGCCACAAGAAAGAATTAAATAACATTCACAGTGAAATTTAAATCACGTCTATAGGAGTTAAATTACTCAAGATATTATACATTGAATTCAGGGGCATAAATGCAATAAAAACATATATAAAATAAAATGAACAATCACGAACAGGACCCTACAAGGATTGAAATGCAAATATGAAAACCTCTACTCATTTTTAAAGTTAAATCCCTATGCGGGGTATTTTTGCAATATAGAGAAGTCGACAGGGCGTTCATGCAATTAACCCAAAAATTTGCACGTGGAGCTCGTGAGGTGTCTGCAAATTCGGAAAAGTATGGCCCTTCGACTGCAAATTACCTGAGTCCATACGTGCTTATCACGCACGACGAGGCTCAGGTTTAGGTCTGGGGCCGGGGCAGGTGTGGAGGCTACGTGGCATGCCTTCATGCTTCGATGCTGCTGTATCTCCTATGAGGCTAGTGGCTCGGAGTTGAGGCTGGGAACTTTTGCTGGCCATCAGATCAAGTTGATCTAATGTCATTTATATGTCTACTCCTAAAGCCTCCTCTTCCTCGACATGACAGACTTGCTAGATCTTCGACGAGTCCCCAGAATCTCCTCCTTGCAGCTGCTGGCTCACTGATGGTTGGACAAGCTCTTCTGACCTCCACCGAATGTCTTTTGTGGTTGGAGAAGGGGTGGAGTCCTCTAGATTGATGGATCGACAAAGCTTCACTAGAGGATATCCTCTAGAACAAAGCATGCATTGAAGCTCCGACCATTGAATCCTTGGCTACCTGTAGGTGTTAGAAAATCAACCAAAGCAAAGCGTCTGAGTGTGAGATGAGGGCTCGAGCGGTGGAGAAGGTGAAGGCCCAGGTAATTTTTTCACCGCTATGAACGAAGAAGAAAGATTGAAGTGGCTGGAGTGGTAGAGGGTCAAAGGTGATGGAGTGTACCCCTACGTGAATCTTGGATTCACGATGAAGGTTTAACACTGGTTTGATTTAGATTAGGTCATATATACAAGGTAGATTAAATCTAAGAACATAGCAAAAATAAAACCTAAGACCCGGGATTGAAGATGATGCATGGGTGAAGGAATCACTGGTGCTAGAGGTTCTTGAGTACCAATGGGTCTTCACTTGATGAGGGCGACATGCCTGAAGCTAGAACGGTCGCAGTGGCGACTGCGACATTGTCTCTTCCACCCAAGGGTCAACACCGGAGGTGGAACCTATTTTCGCTCATCAGACCACCCTCTTCTTGTCAGTAAGGGTCGCTTCACATAAAGGTGGATGGGGTAAATTTTGGGTCTGATGATGGGTATTTGAAGAAGAAGAATGTGGTGGTTTCGGTTTCCAGGTGGTGGTTTAAACCAACTCAAATTGGTAGTGGAGTTAGGGTTAGGAGGAGTTAGGTATTTAGCATGAGAGATGGAGGTTAGGGATAGAAGTTGGGGTGGACGTTGGTCGGGAGGCATGGCAAAGGAGTTAGGAAAATTAGGAGTAGGCTATGTGGTTGCTTCACATAGCTTCGAGGGAGTGGAGTTGGAGGTTGGGGATGATGGCGCTATCGTCTAATCGTTTGATCAAAAAATTGGGAATTAGGCACGCAGCTACGGTGGAGATGCGCTCTGATGGATGCGATTAAGCAGCTACAATGGAGACACGTATGATTGAAGTTGTGTCATATGATCTGCTCGATCAGACAGTGGTGATGAGGAGCGGGTAGCAGAATAAGGTCGAGTCACGTGGTAGAATTGGGTGGCACCATGTGGCCCAATGAGGAAAAGTTAAAATTAATTAAATAGTATACAATTAAAAACAATTAGTAAATGAGTCAAATTAAAAAGTATTCAACATGAAAGTTTTAGATCTTGATGAGATCTACAACTTTCATGTAAAACTCAAAGTGAGATTACATTATATATACATACTATAACTTTTGTAAATATTTCTAATGTATTAAAAATACTTGCTTTATTTTCATTTATTAATTTTTGTATTTTTGATTTATATTTAATGTTAAATTAATTATGTACACTATTAAACTAATTTTTATTTGATTTTTAATAATAAATAAACATGTAAAATATATGCACGATAATATATTTATTTATATACAATAGTTAGGTGTTAATTAATTATAGAGGGTGGATTATTAAGTTACGTTAATTGTTAATTAATGTTAATGAATTACTTATTCTAAAGGCACAATAAATATACATAATGATGATAAATCTGAGATTTATAAGAAGTTTAAGCTATTTATACAATATGTTGCATCTAAAAGAATTAGAGTTTCTTTGTATTTTTGTACAGTACTTCACCCTATCTCCTCCTACTTTATTCATGACCGACCTAATCAATATTTGATGTGGTCTCGGGGTTCAGGGTCAATCAGTATCTTTGGTACTTCCTTTAATTTTCTTTTCTTTCTTTATTCTTTTATTTAGGGTTTGAATACATGTATTTACATAGTATTTGTACAATAATGTTAGTTGTTAATTTATGCAAGTTAGTGACATTTACATGCATTTAGCTAGATATTGAAAGCTTAAATGAATGAATATAGGTGAATGAAATGCTATTCATCACCCCCTATAATTAGCTTTGCTAGTCCCTAGCAAACACTTATTAGGAGAAAAGTGATGAAATCGAAAATAAAGAAAAGGAAAATAAAGAACTTAGAATGATGATAATTTTTAAACTTATCTTCATAAAATCAATGTTTGGAGCTTAGTCAGACATTTGGTTTGTTAGTTTGTTGGAACCTTCTTAAGAATAGGATCTAAAACTTAATAGCCCTCAAGTTCCACAATCCTTTATTCGGTTCACCTCAATAGTTAGGTCAGAACAAGTCTTTTCATATGCAAACTCTTATGACTATGAATCTTACTTATACAATGTATGTGAAATGTGGCACCCCACATCTGAAGTGGCAAAGAAATAGCCTTCCTCAACAATGTAACCCTAATTCCCCAATCTAGCTACTCTTTCTCGTAGAGCAGGTTATTTCCTTCTAAGTTCAAGTGCAACCAGCTCAAGAAGAGGGACATATCTTTTATAGCTTGGCCAATGTAGCCAAGTCTCGAGCAGTAGGAAACTTTGTAACTTTGAATTTGAAGTATAAGCCTTGCTTATTATACATAACTCCGATGGGAATGATTTTTCATTGACCTTTGGCTCGTCTAACTTTTTTGGAGTCTTAATTTCATACATTTCTTTTATGTATGTTCAAAATCATTTAGATAAGGATTTCTTCTTGAGCTAGTAGACTATCCCTCTTTGAAGCTTTATTGCAACCCAAAACATCCCGTCTTTAGACGTCAGTGCCACTAGATTAGGTTAGGGTGCACTGATCTCCTATTGGGGTAGCTTATGTTTCCACACATGTGCTTCTCAAGCTAAAGAATTATGTCCTCACCACCTTATCTGAGTTGAGCTATGTGCAGAGTGCTTGTCCAAGTTAGGCCATTATCAACAAGGGTCAAGTGTGTGTTATTAAATATTCTACTTAGGATAATCAAGATGACATGTGAACATAGTCTTGTGGACTCAAACAATTAAATCATATTGACATGAAAAGTCTTAATTCCAGTTCCTATAAGGTTCTTATGAAATTAAGTAGATTAAGGTTTAAACTAATCTCCAATCTTCAGATTTTATTCCATACTAGTTCAATTGTTAAAATCATTCTGAAAAATGCAAATGCAAAGATATTTTTGCGGAGTACCTTTTCTAGATTTGATCATTTTATGTGAGTTTTTATGAATTTTGCATAATTTTATAAAATTTGAAACTTTTCAAATTTTAGGTCTTTTTGAAAGAGATAGTCAACTACACATATCTACAAGTATTATGTACATATTTACAACTGATTGTATACATACATGTTTCGTGCAAGAGTTTTATTTGAGTAATTTTGCAACATGATTATGTACCAGGTTTTAAAAATGATTTGCAAACTTTTTTAAAAACTTATTTTGCAAATAATTTTACAACTAATTTTCAAACATTTTTACAAATAATTTTATAATATTTTTACAAACATTTACAAAGGAATATTTTTCAAAGGTTTGCAAACATTTTACAAAGATTTTTCAAAGGTTTTTTAAAAGTTTTTACAAAACATTTTGCAACCATTTTTAAAAATTATTTACAAAATATTTTCAAACCAATTTTTACAAACATTTTTTTTTCAAAAAGATACACATATTTTATAGATTTTTTTAATTTTTTTATTTGTTTACCTTTTACCCAATGTATAATTGCCATATTATTGAAAAGACAAGAAAGTACGAGTTATGACTAACGAATATATACCACATATATAACCCCCCTATACTTAGCTCGAACTATGTCCATATAGTAACCAAGGAGTAACAGAGGAAGACACAACTCGTGCTAAGTACAAAATAATGCTATACTATAATGACAATGAAAAAAAAATGAGAAGTTGATCACCCCCCTCATACTTAGAATAAATTAATCCTGAGTATAGAAGATTGTACCCTAAGCGAGCACGATTGATGATTAAAATATATGAAGTCATCGTCTCAGCTTGTCTCCCCCCTATACTTATAGTAAATAGTCCCTATATATAAAATAGAATATCAACAAGTTGAGACACAAGCAAGGGAACAAAAGGAAAGACTCAAGTCACTCATCCCCCCAATACTTAGGATCTAGTCATCCTAAGTATAACATTGATGGAAGGGATGAATGAATAAAATAGAAGAATGAAAGAAATGAAAAAGAATAAAAAATTTTTTTGGGGCTTAGGTATTTGAATCTTCTATTGATGAATGAAGTTCTTCTTGAAATAACACATCTATTGAATCGAAAGTATATGATCGATACCACTCCCAATAATAAAATGAGAAACTTAATGGTAACAACCTTGAAGAAGACAATCTAAATAGATCTAAAACATCAGGTTTATTCAAGGTCTTCCAGTATGTAGAATGTACTTGCAATAGGAATACTGAGGGTTATGTGATCATAAGCGATTGTATGACCATGACGCTTCCATTTTGAGGGAGTGATGAAATAGGTTTGGATTTTAGTGATTCCTCTCATAGATAAGTAATCTAATCGTAGTCGAAATGTTTGGATAGTGATGTGAATATGATTCAGATGCAATGAGAAGATTAGATTTACAGTTTTGATTTAATCAAACATCTATGGGTGGTCCTCGAGATCTGGATTTGAGATATGATCTCAACCATGGCCATTGAAAAATCACAAATCAATCTCAACCACATATTTTGTGTTGTCCATGGTTTGGGATCCAAGGACTCTTAAAATATTATATAAGAAGAGGCAACCCTAGATCTTCAATAGAGACAACAAAATAGAAAGCTCTCTCTCTCTCTCTCTCATTCTCTACGCATCTCCTCTCTCTATCTCTCCTTAGAGTGGCCGTCCACTCTAAACCCTAGACAGGGTCACCGTCGTCGCCATGTTGTTGTGGCGCAGCTTCGACCATTCATAGATCTCGTATCCTTTGGTGCATCTTGTTCGTAAAGAAGATGTCGGATCTCCTGAGACGAGATTAGTAGATTCACCGCTTGGATCATTAACATGGATTGCGAGGAGCACATGTTTTATCAGCGCGCTCACAAGCATCTCCTCCATTGGATCGGACTTGAGACTGGAGGTCGCTTACTTTAGAGACTTGATCGCAACCACACTTCAAGTGGTAACCTTAATACCTGCATGTGGTTTAGATCAAATGACCCGAGAAGTGTTCTCAGATCATGTGGTTTCATAGCTTTTAATTTTTAAACTTTGTTGCCTCAAACAACTACTGCGACTAGTTGCTCCCGATCGCATATGATATGATCTCCACACCTCTATGATGCTCTTAAGGATTTGGAGTTTATTTAATCAAGATTTGGATTCTATTGCAAATCAAATTGGCAATCAAATTAGCAAATGTGTATCTGTCACTTGGATTCTATTGCAAATCAAATTGGCAAATCAAAGAAAGTTAGTTTGCCTGATTTGGAATTTATTTGCTCAAGATTTGTTAGTTTTAGTAAACATGTGTCATTGTTGGAAACTTAACAAATTTGAACAAGAATCTTGAGATTGTCATTTAATTAATTCATGAAAATTAATGATTTATCTCCTGGAATAATTAGTTGTTAAATATATGGGAAATATTTAACAATGATAATGTTTTTTGAATGATCATAACCAACAAGATAAGATAAATTTATCTTGATCGAATTGGTTACAATGGACTTTCCAACAATCATTTATGCTTGAATATGACTGAGGATTTATTTAGCAAATCTCCTTATAATACTAATCAAAATAGTTTTGATAAATATTTTATGATATAACTTCAGTTGAAAGATCGATTATCTTCTCAAATACAAAATGACCAAATCACATTATCCAGACTTAAGGCAGATATTGAAGGATATGGGAGAATCCTTAAGCGCATCATGGAAGCATGAGGATCGCATCATATACGTTCGAGAGCGTCAAGTCGTACTAGTCGCTCGGTGCAATGGATTTTGAAAAAAATTAATCTACGAAACCACATGATCCAAGAACACTTCTTGAATCATTTCATCTAATCACACAATAGATAAAGGAATACCTCTTGTAGCATGGTTGTGATCGAGCCTCTAAGAGAAGAGACCTCCTGTCTCAAGTCAAATCCATCGGAAGAGACGCTTGCAAGCTCGAAGATGAGTCGCGTGCTTCTCGCAATCGAAGTTGTTAATCTAAGCAATGGATCTCATGATCTCGTCCCACGAGATCGAACGTTTTCTTTACGAGCGAGATGCACCAAATAAGATGGAGACCCAAGAGTCATTGAAGCAGCAACACAATGGCGATGTGACGACGAAGGCGACCTTCTCTCTATGAGAGAAGTGGACTGCCACTCAAGGAGAAGGCTTGGCGTGAGAATTAAAGAGAGAGAGAGTTGTCGTAATCATCCCTCAAGTAGCAAGGGGTGCCTCTTCTTATATAGTGTTTTTGGGAGTCCATGTATCTCAATCCATGGACAACACAAAATCAATGGATGAGATTGATCTATGTTTCTTTCAATGGACATGATTTTGCTATAAAAATACAACAATAATTAATTTAATTTAATTTAATGTATATATATATATAAATAAATCAATATAATTAATTTCAAATCAAATCAATTAGTTAATCTTGGAGATAATGAGAAGATTGGTCATATCCCCTAAAAAGGGGGGAATGGGTTAATTATCTCATGAGATCTCATTATCTCATGATATCTCCAAAATTTACAACAACACTTGTTGTAAATTTTTCATAAAATAATTCATAATTATCTTGTGAATATTGCAATCATGCAAATGGAAAAATATGAATCACATTCACATCCCAAAACAAAATGTAAATTATATTTTCAATTAATCATCCAATGTGAATCCAATTCACATCAATAATTAATTAGCAAATATAAATCACAATAGTATCTCTCTAATATATTATAAATTACATTTACAATGTATATGAATAATTGGATAGTGCTATCCACATTATTCACATCCATAATAATTAAATCATATTTAATTATATTAGATTATCATTCTCATGCATTCAAATAATCTGAATCAAATTCACATTATTCAAGATAATAAATCACACTTAATTATACAATTTTCAATGTTCAAATATATTCAACAATGGAATTATTCTTTCTCTTTCAAGAATAATGCGCTTTCTCCGCAGATACTTGGAGATAAGGACAAGGAAATTGTACGCTCCACGTATAGTGACTTGGATATTAAGATCACATCTCAAATCCAGATCTTATGGACCTCTCATAGATGCTTGATTTAATGAAGGATAAAAATCTCATCTTTTCATTGCATCTGAATCTCATTCAGATCAATGTCCAACACTTGGATCAAGATCAGATTACTTCTCTACTGAGAAGAGTCACTATAATCTAGACCTGTTTCATCACTCCTTTGGAATGGAAGCATCATGGTTATACAATCGTTTATGATCACATCACCCTCAGGTATTCCTAGTACCTATAAATCCTGCATACTGGAAGACCTATGATAAAACCCAAAGTTATAGATCAATTTCATACTGTCATATTTAGGGTTTCGTCATCATGTTTTTCATTCTTGGTCACTGGGAGTTGGTATCGATCATATGCTTTCCAAAAGCATATATTATACCTTCAAATTCTTGTCATGTTTCCAAGGTACGATGAACATGCATGGAATTTGATCGGTCCCAATACCTCATGAGTGAGCTCATGTCTTCTGGTTCACAAGTGAATCTGTATGATCCCTTAAGAGATCGTATTACTCATATGCACTCATATGCATACCAACTCACCGATGTATAGACCTTGGTTAGGCCATCAACCTATTGGTCTGTCAAATGTACATACATAGACATATAGTAACACATCTGTCTCCGATCATAGGATGCATGCCTGTATCATGACAGCATACGACATAGGTCTTTGGTTATATCGATCTCGTTAGGTCAACTCTTTGACCTAACTAATCTGATACCTCTGAATATCTATTCCCATGTAGAGGACCTGCATCAAGAGGTTGGTCAGATATCAATCCAATGAGAAAGGATTGCCATCTCCTACTCAGGTTGCAGATCATCTCTTAACAATCATTTGACGATGCTTGATGAGTCCTCAATCTAACTCCTTTGATATTCATCTAAGCACCATCCTCTATGATTCAACTATTGAATCAACAATTATATGACCATTAAGATGGCCATAATACATAACCCTAATTGTTCTAAGGAGCTATTATGGAAATTATTTATTCTTCATTTCAGATTAGGGAATGATATTTGTAATAACATTTATTGCATAATGGCTCGCCGTGGGCTCGCATGTCCAGCAGATATGGTGTCTAGTTGGGGATCGATGGGGTAGCACGTTGCTTTGTGAGCGGTCTGTCCCACATCCTGTGTGTACTGGACATGACAGTGGGTAAGGAAAGGATAATGCTTGAAGAGATCATGATGTATTTTTCTAATTAATAAAATTTGTCGTGTCATATCACATGAGCAAAGGTGATTTCACTAACGCTGGGTTGTTAGCTGCATTAAAGTCTGCAGAAGACGTAATGAATAAGGACGGTCCCTCTGCCAGTGCAATGGTTGCACAAGTAAAAGGAAAGCATGGTCGGAAGCAAAGTTCTCGGAAGGGCCCGCCCCAGAAGAGAAAGAAGAAGAATCAAGGAGTTGGTTCACCTTCTAGTGCTTCCACGCTAATGACATCAAAGAAGATCGATGACTGTCACCACTGCAAGAAGCTGGGGTACTGGCGGCGTAACTGCCTAGAATACCTGAAGTCGGTTGACAAAGGTAAATCCCCAGCAGGTATGAAATCTACTTTCATCATTGAAACTAGTTTTTCGTTAAGGTCGACTCGCTGTCACCAGACGGTTCGGAGGCCAGACACTTTTCTCAACGGAATTTTTTCTCGGAGATCGGGCTCCTCTCTCTAAAGATTGATCAAGTTGGAATGAGGGAGAAGGAGACATATAAATAGAAAAGATAGAGATGAAATTTAAATTTTTGAATTTTTTGGTGGAAGAGATAAGAGAGAAGAAAATTGAAATGAGATAAAGATAAAAGAGATAAAACTATTTACAAAATTATCTATTTTTTTGAATTTTCTTCACTTTATTTATTTGAATTAAAAAATGTTATTTTTTATTTTTTATGGTGGTTAATTAAAAATAGTAACTATATACAAATACTATATACATATATGGCATTATATATATGGGTAAATGAGGAAATTAGCTTTTTTTTTGTTCTAAATTTTTTTATTTTTATTTTTATTTTAAATATTTAGTAAGAATAATTTACAAATATATACAAATACAATATTTACAAAATACATGGAAAAATTGCACAAACCACCTCGAAAAACCAACTTATTACTCGTAACTCCAAAAATTATGAAATCACAACCATTTTAAAGATAATTTAATTTAGAAACCAATAGAAGTGAGATTGGTTCAATTTGAGTTCATATGAAGCCAGAATTGGTCTTTTAATTAGTGCTTAGTGGCTTTATCCAAGTGTGGTTACTTTTATTCTATACATGATTTTATTGTGCAATTATTTTTATTAATTAGAACACATTTTTTATTTACAACTTTGGTTTTGAACGTTATTTGATTTGAGGTCAATTAATGTAAAAATAAATTAGTGTCAGTTTTATATAGATATACACAAAATAAGTGAGAAGTGTTTACAACAACACACACATATTTTTTTGGATTTTCTGCTTAAGGACCCTATCTCCCCCTATTTATTCCTGGTCGATCAGGTCAAGTCTTGACATTCTCTCAGGGTTTGGGTCAGCCTGTATACAGTCTTCCTTTTTTTATTTTCTTTTCTTTATTTTCTTTATTTTTCATGTCTTTCTTTCTTTATTTATTTTAGGTTAAATATAGTAAGAAGTGTACAAAATTTACACACAGATGCAAGTTAGTAAGAATATGGGGTTAGTGTTATATGCAGGTGTTTTATAAGGGATTTTAAGCTAAAATAAATGAATTAAGATGACAAATCGCGGATTTATCATCCCCCTATGCTTTACCTTTGCTAGTCCCTTAACAAACACTTATTTGAAAGAATAAGTGAAGAGAAAAAAAGGAAAATAAAGAAAGTAGGACAATATTGAGTATTAAACTTATTTTCATAAAATTGTAGTTTGGAGCTCTGTCGTACCGTTGGATTATTGGTGTGTTGGAACTTCTGTGAGACTTAAAATTTTAAAATCGACAACCTTCAAGTTCTACACATCATTGTCACAATTTCGACTCAGAAGTCATCTTAGATCAATCCTCTTCCCAAAGCATAGCCTATGAACATTGAACAATTGACTCATGTGTGTGAAAGGTTTTAGCTCTTCCCATCCAGAATGTCGGACTACCATGCAAATCTCCTCTTCAGTAACTCGTCCTCGGGGAGTCAGGTACTTCCTTTTAAGGTCTGTCGCGCTGTGTTCACAATCAAATTGGGGGAGAAGTTAGAAGAAGGAGAAAGAACTGGAGGGTGGCCAGTGTAGTCACCTCTCCTTGTGAAGCTGGCCAGTGTAGCCGAGTCTCCACCAAGATCTGTAGGTTTTCTTGAAGCTTGGACCTTTTTGGTCAGATATTTATTTGGTAGTGACTTCTTTGTATTTGGATTTTTGGTGATTCTGCTTAGATCTTGTTGTGCCCCTACGTATATATAATCTTTTTGTTTCCGTACATGTTTTGGGGTCTTAGAAAAAATTGTGCCCAACCGTCCATCCCTTTTCCGAAGCTTTATTTCAACTCGTACTCCAGTCTTTAGATTTTCACGCTACCAGAAAAAAAACTCGCACAGTCTTCCAACATCCCGTCCGAGTTGAGCTAAGTGCATAGTGCGAGAGTAAAAATTAATTCCCTATTCTAGAGTTGTACCAGAATGAAGAGACCAGGTTAGACACTAAGAGTCAAACGCTGCACATTGTCGTGTGAAACTCAAAGAATTAAGTCAAAGACCTGAAGCTTCTAAAATCCTATTTCTCGGTGAAGTTCTTCTGAGAATTAGGTGGATTAAGGTCCAAATAAGCTCCATTCTTCGATTTTATTCCAGACATAGTTTAAATGTCAATACTATCCTGAAAAATGCACATGCAAATGCAAGAAAATATGAACAATGCAAAGATTTTTTTGAAAGAAATGATGCACACGTGAAAAGAACATTTTTAAACAATTTTCTAATTTTGAACTTTTTTATGGATTCTTGGAGAAAAATGCAGATGTAAATGAAAAGGTTTTTTTTTTGAATTATGCGAGTTTTTATGGATTTTTGGTTTTGTGTTTTTTTAAGGAAAAATAGTTAGTAAAATAAACAGAAGTATATACAATATTTATTATTTTTTCTCTTTTCCTTTTTTATGTTTTTGTTATTTTTCCTTCTGTTTTTCTTGTTTGTTACACACGTGGATTTTACAAAATTATAAATATAACCCCCCAAATAAACATATTTAAAAGTACGAGTTATTTCTAAAGTATATATACAATATATACGACACCCCCTATACTTAGGTTGAACTCTGTCTTCATAGTGATAGAGAGCGAAAAAGGAGGAACTCGTGCTAAGTATAGAAAGTGAAAAGACTCCTATGCTACAACGACTCAAAGAAAAGATAAAAAAAGAGAAGTTGGTGATCCTCCCCATATACATAGGATCAAGTAATCCTAAGTATAGTAGAGTGTACAAAAGGGGAAAACCAATGAAGAGAACATACAGACTCAAAAATAAAAAGACACGATATGAACAACATCACCCCCTATACTTAGGGTAGAGTATCCCTGAGTATAGGCAACAACAAGAGTGATGAACATGACGAATATGAACAACACAAATCATTCACCCCCTATACTTAGAATAAAGCACATCCTAATTATAGCATATATACACACACACACAAAAAGAGGTGAATGATAAAACGATAGAAGAAAGAGTGAAACGAAAGGATATACAAGAGGAGTGGATGTACAAAGGTCAAGAAGGTCGAAAGCGAACCTTCTTGCGGGACCGCTGAGGTATGGATTTGACAAGGTGTAAGTCGATATTGGGATCATCATTAGGCATAAACTGAGTAGGATCGACCACAAATGTATCCCTAGCAGTTTCAGATTGTGCATGGCTAAATCGGTCAGTGGAAGTAGTATGGTCATGTATGGCCTGGGAAGTCTTGCAAACATCAAAGTAAAATGGCTCAAAATCATTATCAGAAAAAGTAGGCTCAGTTTCAGTCTGGCGAGCCTCTACTGGATCGTCATCTTTACCAAAAGGCCCAAATTCCTTTATAAAAGCAATCAAATCAAATTTGGCTTGATCGGTCTCATCTGAATCAGGGTGAATAGGAACGGAGACATCAGTGAAAGTAGTCGAATCATGTCTGTCTTGTCTAGTCTCAGAGTCTGCCTTCCGCTCTAGGGTGTCTATCATGTAAATTCCGTGGATGTCATCAATGCATCTCCACATACCAGAAGGGGGAACTCCAAGGTCTATGCTATCCGGGTTTTCCTGCTTGAAGAGGAATTCCTGGGTTTTATTATCATCCAACATATAACAAGAATCTCTGATATTATCATCGAGGTCAAATCCCTTGGGTTTTGCTAACACGGGCGGGCTCTCATGGGTGTAGTGATTAACACATTACTCCCTACATCAGAACGGAAGCGAATCTCTCTTGAACCATAATCAATAACGGCTCCCGCAAAGGCGAGGAAAGGCCGTCTCAGGATGATTGGAGGGTGCTCCACAGGGGTGGAGCTCTCCATGGGCATTACAACAAAATCAGAAGTGAAGTTAATGCCTTGAATGAGAATGACAGTGTTTTCTAGAATACCCTTCGTCCTCTTGATAGATCCATCATGAAATTGAACTATCATCCTGGTTTTCTTGAGAGGTCCAAGATGAAGAGGTTGTACCATAGAGAAGGGTATTATATTGATTGATGAATCACCGTCAAGGAGAGTGTTATCACAAGAATAGTCAGATATGGAGCAACTCACAAGAGGTGTGGCAGTGTTCCCTTTTTTAAAATACGGACGGTGAGAGATGGCATAGGCAGCGGCCATGGTCAAGATGTGATGCTCAGATCTTCTCATTCGCTTTCTCTTCTTGTGTTGAGGAGTAGATAAATCTGTCATGGCCTGTTGAAGTGGAACTTTAATGATATCATGAAGGGTGGCTACCACATCAGGTTCAGTCAACATTTTTTTTGAATTTTTGGACCTCCTCCATACAAGGGAGGAGATCAGAATCAGCATATACACGAGGATTGCCAAGAGCAATCTGTATAATGGAATCCATGGGGTAAAGGTTGGGACATGATGTGAATAGATGTGGGGGTAGATGAACGGGCATTTGGGTCCTCTCCTCACAAAATGAATCAATAATGTGTCTCCCGGAATCTTTTTGGATTTTTAAATTTTTCTCATTTTTTGTATTTTGGGCGATTGCAAGCTCTCATGATTTTCCTCAAGTGAATCCATATCTTCAAATAGTGGAGCAGCGTTCTGGCTCGTATTTATGTTAAATAGATTGCCAATCCTCGAATTCATATGCTTCATCATTTGGTTCAGTGTCTCAAGCGTGAAAATCATGAAAGGTGACTCCAAAATCCCAGGATCGGGTGGGTTGAATGAAGGTGGGTGAAAATCAAAGTCCTCCGATTCCTGAAATAATGGATTAGGCGAATATGCACAAAAATCAGAAGGAAAGTCCTCCTGAAAAAAGGAAGGTGGATCGTCTGGAGAGTATGAGGTATCTGCGAAGACTGGATTAAAATAACTCTAGTCAGCCATCTCTGAAACAAAAGGTGGGATCGGGAGATCACGAGTGGTCAAGTCAAAAGATATGGGGAAAAAGGCATAAATGCACAGAAGGATAGAGTATGCACACAAGCAATCAAACACAATGCAAATCCCCAGTTTACCAACTCACCTCAATGTGAAGACCGTGAAGGTTCGATCAATTGTCTTGTCAATTTTAGAGTTTGGTGAGAATACAATATATCATAGCGTTTAAAAGTGAGCTATTAGGAACCAAATGCTCTCAGGAGACTGGCCTAATCCCAAAGTTAGATTTTTCCCAGCCAGTATGAATTGTGTACCGTTTACCGGCTACCTGATCAATTCAATATGTTTAGGACGTCGCGGGTCACTTTACCGGCTACCGGAGAGATCCTCTCTAGAGAATGACTAACCCAAGATAGTAGTCTGAAAAGAGTTCGGGCGTGCTTCTATCCTAGTGTGCGGGTCGCTCTCTCGCTCAAGCAAACCAAACAATGAGGGGGTTACTCTCCCCAAAACAATGATTTTTCCTTTTATTTTTTTAGGGTCGAGTTTTCTTTAGCAGTCCCGTATTTTAGGCAGTTGTCACTTGGTTAAAATATTTTCAAGGAATCACCTACCAAGTGTCCAATTTCCTTTTTAACTTATGTGAGTGAAAACAAAGAAGGAGATCGAAAATGCCAATGAGCGATTAAAAACAATGATGCATGCAGGGGTTAGAGATGAGTATCTTGTCGCCAGCACTCTACATGGAAGTGATCCACGCAGAATTGAAATAAACTATCCAATATGCAAATGCAAGTGAACCGTCCTAGATGATAGCTTCTATTAACGGGCAAGAACAAGTTAATTTGACTAAGTCCAAATTACGCTCTACTCTATAGGCACAGAAATTTCTTGTTTAGGGTGTTTGGACCTAATTAATTACCTGACTCAAGCAAATTAATTAAAGCAATCAAGAAGTAGCTCTCGAAATCCGCAGGAAACAAAGAAAAATAAGGCGATGAAAACAAAACCGGTGAGGTCCCCCAAGTGCACAGCACTTGATGAAACAGACCCCGCAACAAATGAATGTTCGTTTACAAGAGTTCAAACACTAGAAAAGAAAATCTCTCTCTCTCTCTCTCTTTCGTCTCCTTCACTTCTTCTTCTCCTATTCTTATGCTATCTTGCATCTTGGTGAAGAATCAAGCCGCCTCCACGTCGCTTAGGTGCTTCGGCTCTCCTAGGTTCGCCTCCTTCGCTTCGCGGGCCCTCACAAGAAAAAGAAAAAGAATGTGTAAGAAACATAATTATCAAATATGAGAAAAAAATGAAATGAATGCAGTGAATATAAATAATGAAGTGAATGTAAAAATGTAAACATATATTTACAACTAAGAATAGCAGGTCAAAAGAGAAACCTAACTACCCTCGTCGTGCCTCCCCGGCAACGACGCCATTTTGTTGTGCACAGTTTTCTCGAGGATCGAATAAATTATTAATGATGAATAGTGTCGTTGCTATCCCCAAAAATCCCACGACAAACAAACAATATTTTTTTTACTTATTAACCTATGTAGCAGACAAGGTCGAACTCAGGGAGGCTACAAATCCTGAGGGTTATTGAATTAATCGAAAATCAATTAAGAGAAAAACATGAATCTCAAAGGATAACTATCCTTGGTTTTTTGTGATTATTTTTATCTTTTTAAGTTTTTTAATAATTATTTTATTTATAATAAATTTTTTTTTTCTGATTTTCAAATTTTTAGAGATTTTGATTTTGTAATTTTTTTATTTTCAAAAATAACACAAAGCAATATTCACAAGATCAAAAATACGAACACCAACTCTTTTTATAATTTTTCAATTTATAAAAAATGCTCAGAAAAATCCAGAGAAATTATTTTTGGGTTTTGAAAGTTTTGAAATGTTTTTGGGAATTTTTGTGAAATTTTCAGAGGTTTTTCTATTTTTTAAAATCAAACAGTGAGAAAATGCGAAATTGTGCACAGCCTGGAGTAATTTGCAACATAAAAATATTTCAAGTGTCCAAAACTCCTAGCAATAATTTTTATGACAAAATAGAAGCAATTATCTACAAACAAGAACTAAAATCACTATTTTTGGATTTTTGTAGAATAATTTATGATTTTTATAAGATTTTTAATATTTTTCATTTTTTTGGGTTTTATAGAGTTAAGGCACGAAAATTTGATAGTAATTAAATGAGACTACAGTACACCTACAGTAATTTTTTTGGAATTTTTAGACTAATTTTGAATTTTTACGAATTTTTGAATTTCAAAAAGCTAAACATGATATTTTTTCTAGTAATAATAAATGAAGATAAAATACAACGGAAATTTTATACAAAGTAGATGCACACTACGTGAGTCTAAGTAATTTTTTTTGGACTAATAAAAACAATTATTTCAATAGAATGATCATGCAAATTCAAGAGTTTGTACAATAGGGACTGAAACGTAATACTCAATGTTTTTCGCATTAAATAAGTAAACAAAATAAATTTGGAGAAAAGTTGCAGCTTACCCACAGTAGAGACGTGTTATGCATGCGATTTGCTTGGAGCAGAGGGATCTCTTTGCAATTCTTGAAATGTCTAGGGCGCGGATGTAAGTTCCCTCAAATTAAGCTTCTGGCAAGGGCGCTTCTGTAAATTTAAGAACTTCCAGGGGCTAGATTGATATTAGCCCAATTTATAATGCCCTAGGGTTCTCCTTCGTTTCCAAGCAAAAGGCACTACAGGGGGCTTGCAGGTACGGGTGCCACCGCCACCACTGATCTTCTCTTCCACGCAAGGGGAAGCACGGGCGTGGAGGTGTGGCGGCGCTCGCCAAGGGTGCGGATCGACTGGCGGCGGTGCGGTGTCTTTAGAGGGTGGCGGACTGGCTTCACGCGGTGGAGGGTGACTTCAGCGGTCGGCGAAGAGGTTGAGGCACTTCCAGGCCTGGAGGCGAAGCTTCAAGGGGGCGCGGGCTGCTGGAAGGGGGCTCCAAGAGGATGGCGGTCGCGGGTGACCGTGCGCGGGGGATCTGCTGGGCGAGCACCAGCGATGGTGGCAGGGGGTGGCGGCCCTGCTGCCGTCTCTTCTTTTTTTTATTTTTTAAATTTTATTTCTTTTGTAAATAGTGAATGAGAATAGTAATAATTTTTTTTATAAATCCTAAATATTAAAAAAATAGAAAATGAGGAATGTTTTTTTACGATTATCCTGCAAAACCAATGTTAGAGAGAATAATAAAACAAATAACTTTTTTTGTATTATTATTATTATTTAATTTATTTATTTAAAATTCAGAAAAAATGAGGGAGGATTCGACGGAAATGAGAGATTCGAATCCGATCTCCGGCCACCGTACGCGGTCGGAGTTGAGAGATCGTGGACGATAGAAATAGAACGTGGAGAGATCGAGAGAATGAGATGAAAACTCGAGATCGATAGCGAATGAAAAACATGATGGATTTTAAGATCTAGATAAAAAAATGACAACGAGATAAAAGTGCGAGAAAAACTATGATTAACCTAGATAAAAAGAAAAGAAAAATGTGGATCTCACCTTAGGAGCGGAAATGGACCGTGATCGCCTCGACGAAGGCTGACTCGCTGTCACTGGACGGTTCAGAGGCTAGGCACTTTTCTCGACAAAATTTTCTCTCAGAGATCGGGCTCCTCTCACTAAAGATTGATTATGTTGGAATGAGGGAGAAGGAGCCATATGAATTTTTGAATTTTTTTGGTGGAAGAGATAAGAGAGAAGAAAATTGAAATGAGATAAAGATAAAAGAGATAAAACTATTTACAAAATTATCTATTTTTTTTAAATTTTCATCACTTTATTTATTTGAATTAAAAAATGTTATTTTTTATGGTGGTTAATTAAAAATAACAACTATAATACATATACTATATACATATATTACATTATATACAAGGGTAAATGAGGAAATTAGCTTTTTTTCTATTTTTTTATTTTTTTAAATAATTAGTAAGAATAATTTATAAATATATAAGAATACAATATTTACAAAATACATGGGAAAATTGCACAAACCACCCCGGAAAACCAACTTTTTACTCGTAACTCCAAAAATTATGAAATCACCGCCATTTTAAAGATAATTTAATTTAGAAACCAATGGAAGTGAGATTGGTTCACTTTGAGTTCATATGGAGCTGGAATTGGTCTTTCAATTATTGCTTAGTGGCTTTTTCCAAGTGTGGTTACTTTTATTCTGTACATGATTTTATTGTGTTATCATTTTTATTAATTAGAACACATTTTCATTTACAACTTTAGTTTTGAACATAATTTGGTTTGAGGTCAATTAATGCACAAATAAATTAGTGTCAATTTTATACAGATATACACAAAATAAGTGAGAAGTGTTTACAATAATAAACACATATTTTTTGGGATTTTCTGCATAAGGACCCTATCTCCCCCTACTTTATTCCGAGTCGATCAAGTCAAATCTTGATCTTCTCTCAGGGTTTGGGCCAGCCTGTATACAGTCTTCCTTTTTTATTTTATTTTCTTTATTTTCTTTATTTTTCCTTTCTTTCTTTCTTTATTTATTTTAGGTTAAAATTAGTAAGAAGTGTACAAATTTTACACACAGATGCAAGTTAGTAAGAATATGGAGTTAGTGTTATATGCAGGTGTTTTATAAGGTATTTTAAGCTAAAATAAATGAATAATAATGACGAATCGCAGATTCATCAGTACCTCACACATTCCACATCGAGGACATACACCCAAAGAGACAACTGGGACCAAATTGACCAATCTTGATAAATCGGTTGCTCCATCCTCTAGTCGCTCATCTGGTAAGAAGAAGACGGGTATTGATTCCTCAAGTTGTTCCCCCGAACTCCTCAAGACGTATCAATCTCCTCTTCCTCTTGATGCTTTAGGTTCTAGAAAACCAGCTAAGACAGTTTCCCTCGACTTACTAGAGAAGGAACTTTCTGAGGAGTCCTCATCATGTCCGGATGAAGTGATCTATATGAGTGAGCTCAGTTCGGCTGTTGAGAAGCCATATTTGAGCAAGTAGCCGTGTGTCGACCCTTGTTGGTCGTTCCCCACACCTTACTATTATTCCTATGCAGACGACTCTAACAGCAACACACATGTATACTTCCCTCCCCCTCGTTCACGCAAGAAGGTCCGTCACAAACCTTCTTGATCCTTGTACATCCTTACTCCTCCTTGTACAGATTTATCTTCCTTTATTCCCCTCACTCCCCTGTGATTCACATCACTCGCCCCAGTTCCGTATCGTTTTCATTTTGTGGTTGTACTTAGGATGACTAGATCCTAAGTATATAGGGGTGAGTGACCCGATTTGATATGTCTCTTCTTTTTGTTTTTTGTGTATTCTTTCCCATTCTCGTTGGCCCCCCATTCTTGTGTTCTTTCCAATACTTAGGTTGTCCAAAGCCTAAGTATAGGGGGACGATGCCTGATGTGTATTATCCACACTCTTATATTCTTTTTCACTTCTATTCTTTCCACCCACTTATACTTAGTACGGGCTATGGCTTTTTGTCACATAGTGCCATGAGGACATAACACATGCTAAGTATAGGGGGTTTGTATATATTACATATATACTTTACTCATAGCTCGTACTTTCGTGTATTTTTATATATATTATACAATAAGTATGGGGTGGGTAAAGTTGGTAAAAAATTCTTTTTTCAATAAAAATAATCTTTTTAAAAAAATTTAAAAAAATAACTTTCAAAAAATACTTCCCTTTTATTTTCGTTTTCTTTTCAAAAAAAAAATTCTGCCCTTTCTTATTTACTTTTCTTTAGAAAAAACTTAAAAAAAAAACAAAAGCAAAAACCTTTTTCCAAAAAAAACTTTTCCTTCTTTTCCTTTCTTTTTCAAAAAAATCACAAAAATCAAAACAAAAAAAACTAACAAATAAGTTGGTTTAATCCCTGACACTTTCACATTCACACAAGTCTGGTGAAGTTCAAGAACACTTGGTTTATGAGGTCTTGAGATTTTTAGTTAACCAGCCTTAGTCATTCGGGTCTTTGACTTAATTATTCACATTTCTCTAGTTTGAAAGATTTGTGTGTTATATTGCTTACTTAGTCTGTACGTTAAGATTATGATCAACATCTCACATACACGACTGCGGTTGTGATGAGATGAGTTGAAATTTCGCGTGAGGAACTAGGATGAGGAATTTGAGTTTTGGCATGATTTGATGATGCTCGAGGATAGGATAAAATCAATGAAGGCTTCATGAAACCCGAGTGTCAGCACCTTTAGCCAGTATAAGAACATGGTTTTGTACTATCTCTTGACATTTACCTAAGTGCCAGGGTGTGATAAAATAATAAAAAAATGTTGATCAGTGTACACCAACTCTTGGTAAAAGCAGTGGAGCTAGCAAAAAACAATGCAAAGAAATATCAAATGTTGAAAAAGCTCTCACCCTACAAGTCATATATCAAAAGAGATTACACCAAAGGCGAGCGCTCCCAACCATTGCAAAGTGTCCACTTGGACCACCGCTATTTAGGACGAAGATTCGGACTTGCTCCAAAAAAGGGCTCTGCATCATAAATGCTACAAGTCTGGGTGTAGAAGGTACGATAGGTACTCAAATAAAGGCACATCTCGGTGTACTCCCAGGAAAACAAGTGCAGATGTTTCCAACTTCTCTTGACAAACGTATTGATCAACACCTAAAATATGTATTGAGTAATAAGGCACTTGAGAGAATCCTTGTTCCAATGAGAGGGAGAGAAGAAATGACACAATCCCATGCCCTCCATCAACTGGCCATCATCTACACTTTCAAGTCTTACAACTAAAGAGATGGTGGATTGGATGCTAGAAATGGTTTATTCCCTAGTGTTGAGGATTGGGTTCTTAGGAGAGTCTCTTGGACTTGAACCTTGGGTGACATTGCGACTCTACTCTCATAACTGCAGTCAACACATAAGTCATATCCCTACTATATATGTATACAAAGAGAATCTGATGAATAGGGAAATTGGATGTCTTTTGACTAGAGCTTGGTTCAGCTTAGAATTTAGGATCTCTAAAACCAAGAGTTCTTGAACGAATCAAGTCTTCTATTCACATGCACAATCACGGGTTATTCCAACTTATCCATTCTATATTTGCTCGAGGACTAGAAAAGTTTAAGTATAGGGGTTGATGAATCCACGATTGATCATCTGAATATCTTGATCTTAGCAAAACCACCGAGTAAAATCCCAAATGAATGTCCATAAAATCAATAAATTAACAAAATGACTCTTGTAAATAAAATACACTAATTAGTATATATTATATTGTACAAATATTTTAACAATAAAAATACGCAAAATAAAGGAGTTTTTCACCTATAAATAGCCCAAAACTTCATGTATTTTTA
This sequence comes from Ottelia alismoides, assembly GCA_037367405.1. Lineage (NCBI taxonomy): Eukaryota > Viridiplantae > Streptophyta > Magnoliopsida > Alismatales > Hydrocharitaceae > Ottelia > Ottelia alismoides. The sequence goes on along the minus strand of JAZKJV010002186.1, from coordinate 749,638 downwards.
ATAATTTCATTTCAACTTCTTTTTGGCTAATTCTTTCGCTGACTTATTCATAAAAATGTATATAAAAATACAAAAATACAAAATAAATTTCACCTCAAATAAGTGCTCCTAGATCCTAAAGAGAAAAAAGCCGTAAAGTCCAACTTCCTGGCTAAATTCCCGCTGCGTATGAACCCAAATTCACAAACTCACTTTTATAGTTCAAGTTAGAAAATTATCTATCCAATGAAAGTAGTTTCATTAAAATCAGAGATCGTTTGCAAAATATGAATTTTGGGACCTCGGTGTACATTGTATATATTGTACATTTTTTTGTTTTCCCATTTTTTATTTCCTTTTTTTAATCACTGAAAAAAAAATCAATATTGTGTTGTATTTTATTCCTAGTATTTTATTGTATTTTTCTATTGTAAATATCTTTTATTTAAAATACAAAAAAAATAAAATTAGAGAAGTAAAAAAAATATACATGTTGTTTGTCTTCTTTTATAAATTCTTCACTATTTTTCTTCTCTTTTATTTTATTGTATTTAAAGTAGCTAACTTTATTTTATTTTTTCCCTTTATTTATTTCTCATTCTCTACAATAACTTCTCTTCTACCACCAAATTCTATTCAACTCCACCATCTTCCAATAACCTCCCATTCCACTCCATCTCATCCACCTTCATTTTTTTCTCTAACTTCTCATTCTTCTTCTTTATATTCATCTCCACATCCTCATTTTCCCCCATCCGCTATTCTAATAGAAAAAGGAGAGAGCTTGGAGTGTTTTGTTGGTGACAACGACTAAACATCCTCCTCAAGCGATGACCTCCTTCAGGCGAGATCCGCGGTGACCACCGTCCCCACGTCACGAGATGTATTTTATATTGTTGAGCAACTAATTCTCTATCTTCTGTATATTTATTTGTATTTTTTGTGAGTTATGTGAATTAATTAAAATTGTTCAAGTGAAATTCTACATATTTTACCCAATCTTCTCCCTTAAATTCATATTTAACTCACGATACCTCCAAAAATTCCACAAAAATCAGAATTGATGCCTTGAAATGTGATTGAATTACTATCCAAATTTTACTTTAATTGGAGTTATCCTATGCCTAAAATAAATTGTAGAGTGATTGTAGTAAATGATTTTTAATTAAATCTACAGACATTATTTTTGCGAAATTTCAACTCTCCTGCATTTATAATATAAATACCTTATTGAGATAATTCACTCTCAATTTAATGTTGACATTGTGGATTTATTAGGAATTAATTGCTCACTGTCACTCAGTTTTCATTAAAAAATTCATAAAAATTTCATATTTTGTCTAAAATTCCAAAAAAATATTTGTAGCCTCACTACATCATGTTTTACTTCCAGTAAACTTTTCCTAATTTTTGCATACTATTTGTGTGAAAAATTGTGAAAAAACCCATAGAAAGTGTGCATTTTTTATTGTTGCATTTTAACTCCTAAAATCCAAAAAAAAGTCTTGCATTCATCTCTGGATTAGGATTCTAGGAAAAATATAACTTGTAAAAGTGGACTAATTTCATATTAAAATTAATTTGGCTAAATAGTGTCTTTTCCTATTAAATTAATTCACCTGCATTGTGCATTTCGCATTCATTTTGCATTAAAAAATACAAAAAAATCCACGTGGAAACCTAGACCTAAGTTTTTAAATTAACATGAAGTTGTTCCTTGGCCTCCCTGTTTTCAACCCCGGACTTTCTTAGGATATAAATTAAAGCCGAGTCCTCTTCACAGAGATCTTCGATTCTGTTCTGAATGGTTCGCTAAGTACCCGTATTACAATGAGCCCAAATTAAATCACGTGCCTAGTGAGTCGTTATTAGCCTTATCATTCATTCTTTTTGTCTGATACCCCGTCTTCATCTTATGATTATGCTATACTTAGGGTGTGCTTTACCATAAGTATAGGGGGTATCAGACTTGTAATTATCCATTTGATTTCACTACCTCTATTTTGCTACCTATACTTAGGGATATTTTACCCTAAGTATAGGGGAGGTAGTACATGTACATCCTACTCTTCAGTATTCCCCTTGTGTACAAACTTCTATACTTAGGATTATTTGATCCTAAGTATAGGGGGATCACCGACTGCTATTAGTTTGATTCTTGATATTCTTTCATTCGTCATTGTAGTATAGCATTCTTTTCATTTCCTAATACTCAGCATGTGTTATGTCTTCCTTTCATCGCTCTTTGATCACTCTGAGGACATCGTTCGAGCTAAGTATAGGGGGTGTCGTATATATTATTGTCATAGCTCGTACTTTATGTGAGTGTGTTAATAAAATAAAATGCCTAAATTTACTAAACTAAAAATCACAAAAAATGTAAACATTTTTTGGTACATAAATGTTTGTAAAAATCTTTTGTAAAAAATATTTTTTTTACAAATTTAGTAAAAATGATTTTAAAATTTTTGTACAAAATTTTTGGAATATATTTTGAAAATAAAGAATTTGCAAAAATTTTTGTAATTTTTTTGCAAAACTTCTCCTTCCTTCTTGCATTAAAAAAATCATAAAAATTTGCCTATTTTGAAAAATATTTCAAAAAATGTTTTGTAAATATTTGCTTGTACATTCTTTTTTATCATAGTTGACATTTAAACTAGTCTATAATTAAATTGAAAAATGGAGCTTAACTTCATAGGAACCTTATAGGATTTGGGGTTAAGACTTTTTAGGTCCGTAGAGACTTAATTCTTTGAGTACACTAGGCTATGATCACATGCCATCTTGATGAGCCTAAGTAGAACACTTAACAACGCACACATGACTCTCAGAGATAATGGCTTCACTTGGACATGAAGCTCAACACGGACGAGCTGGTGAGGAGGCAAGATTTTTTGACTTGGAGTTGCATACGAGGGTAGTACAACTAGCCGGAACCTCTCATCTTCTTCTAGGGAGGGATGTGCATCTCAACCTAGTCTAGTGGCATTGAGGTCTAAATACAGGAGTCTGTGGATTGCTATAATACTTCAAAAGAGGGATAGTGGCTCAAGAGGAAAAACACCATATGTACATGTTGCACCATGTAAATATGTTGTATATATGCACATCAAAAAAATGTGCAAAAATATGATAAACTCTAAAAAAAGGGACAAGCCTGATCGAAAATCAAATGTCCGTCGGAGTGTATGTAGCGAATAAGCAAAGCTTATGTATCCCACCTTCTCATCTCATGGAAGCTTGCAGCTGGAGACTTAGCTACACTAGTTAAGCTCCAAGGGATACGTGGCTACACTAGTCACGATCCATTCTCTTCTTTCCCCTCTTGTTGAACCGGTTGAACTTAAACTTAGAAGGGAATACCCCATTCCTCGAGGAAAGAGCTACTAGATTGGGATATTAGAGTTATCCTGTTGAGGGTGAGGTGGGGAGCTACATATCACTTACACAATACAAGAAAAGATGCATAGTCATTAGAGTTTGCGTATGTGGACTTGTTCTGACATGGTTATTAAGGAGTCTTCACCATAGAACTGTGGAACTTAGAGGCTTTTGAGTCCTTGTCTTATTTCCCAATAAGGTTCTGTGAAATTAATAATCCAAAGGTCTGACTGAGCTCCATACTCCAATTTTATGAAGATGAGTTTAATAATCAGCTTTGATTCCTCCTTTTTCTTTTTCTTTTTCTTTTTCACTTTTCTTTTCAGATAAGTGTTTGCTAAGGGAATAGCAAAGGTAAAGTATGGGGGATAATGAATCTACAATTATCATTCTTTATTATTTTATTTTAGGGATTTTTACCTGGCAGACCTTATAAACTTTTTAAATTACCTCTACGACCTTTTACACAATGTAATTACCCCATCGACCCTTTAAATTACCCAAAGAACCCCCACAGACTTCAAACAGATTAATCGGAGGGTAGATGGGGTAAGAGTAGGCAAGTTTACAAGGTCGAGGGGGGAATTAGGTTGTTTCAAAGGTCGTGGAGGTAATTGACAAAGTTTATAGGGTATGATGGGTAAAAATCCCTTTATTTTAACTATTTCTTTCAGCAAAAAAACCTGTAAATACATGTAAATACAATAACTTAGCATTTGTCATTCCTTTGTTAATAATGCATAATTAACACCTATTTTGTAAAAAAATAATAAAGAGAAAAGAAAAAGAAGGATGTATTTAGAATAAATACAGAGTGACCCAAACCCCAAGAGAAGGTTTGGCCTTGACCTGATCGTAAAGAAAATAGGTAGGTAGAGATAGGGGTTCACTATGTATCGTACATATCACATATACTTGTACATAATATTTATTTATTTATTTTTAGAAAAACAAAATTATTTTATCATTTACAAACTTGTATATATACTTAGAAATAAAATAAAAATAAAATAAAAATCAGAAAAATAAAATAAAATTAAAATTAAAATAATCAAACCCTTTTACAAAAATACACATGAATATAATACATTAACTACTTATTTTACACCTTTAAATAATTATAAAAATAAAATAAAAAACATTTTGTATCTCTTAGATATTTTGTAAATAAATAAAATATAAAATAAATGGAATTTTTATAAAAATAATAAAATAAAAATATGTGTACATAAAACATAGGTATATCATACCTGTAAATAATACTATATAATGTATATATATTATTTTATTTTTCATAAAAACAATTAAAAATCTAAGAAAAATACTTTATAATATAGTAAACATTTTTTATTTTATACACTTTTTATTTAAATACATTTACTATTTCTAATTCAATTTTCTTTTATTTTTGTACGTTTGATTTTCTCATTGGGCCACGTCAGACCGTTGACCTCAGTCAACGGTCTCTTCCAGGTCGGGTAGGGTTGCCTCTTCTCTCACCGAAGCCATTTCTCCATTTTCAAGAGCCCGGACCTGACCACCTCTTGACTCGATTCTTGCGCCCGATTACAACCCAGACATCCATGATCCTCGCGGATCACTAGGCACAATCGGATCACCCTAGGGTTCCGCTGCATGCTCTGATCTTTTTGAACCCTTGGGAATCCTATATAACATCTCCTCCAACCTTCTACGCCTCTCAGCTCACCCCTCGCGCCACCAAAGACCCCTAGCTCCCTTTCTTAGAGTGACAGTTACCAGAGGAGTATTTTAAGATCCATTGGAGACGCTTGGAGGCTTATTGCTCGCTTCATGGCTGGAGATCCGCCACGAGTAGCCTCCCATCCAGCCACAGCTCGGTTGAGGCCAAGACCCATCCGACCATCTTTGCATGATGCTTCTGAGTCATTGATGGACTTAGGTATACCCTTTATCCCTTGCTATTTCCATTTCGATTCAATCTTCCCTTTTATCACCGTCGCACGTTCCCCTGTTCCTACCAGACGGTCGGAGCTCCGCCGCTTTCTTCATCTGCTCCGATCGACTCTCCTAGTCGCCCAACATCTCATAGCACGACGTAACCAACCTTAGGCTTGCTTGTTCGGGAATGATTACGGTCGAGACCTCCATCCCCCACGTCCGTCGGAGGTCAACCCTCATCCACCGTCGCTTCCTTCATTTTTCTTGCACAATAACCCCGGCTGAAGCTTGGTCTACGAGCCTTGAGTGTACCCTACAGGTTTGGACGCACTTAGATGGCCATCTAGAGTATCTGCTGCTCAAGTGGAGTAGCTCCAACTAGACCACCTTTGCCTCGCTCATCCGCCATCGATCCACCACATCGGGCTCGACCATTCAACGTGGAATGCTTACACGATCGTGCTGGATGCCTTGACAGCCGCATTGGTATACCGGATCTCCGGCATCACTCCGTCAAAGTTTGTTGTGCACGAGTTCCTCCGGCAGCCATTGTAGCTGCTCGATAAGGTGTTTTGCTCCAGATTCAATCCTAGCCCTTGGTTCCCAATTCATCTTGATGCTCGGATCAAGTCTGCACCCACCATATCCACCGCCCGACAATCACAATATGCAAGCTGTTAGATCTGACATTGTGTTAGATCTAACCATGTATTTGCGACATCCCTTCGTCCGTTGGATCAGCTTTGCAGGAGCCATCTAACATGCACGTCCGCGACATATCACTTTGCATAGGGAGATTAGAATCATCAGAGCTACCACGCACGTCTCACGTGCCTCAAGGTATATTTCATAATTTCCCTGCATGTTTCCCTATTCGCTCCAGTGTAGAAAATAAAATATGTAGTTAAAAAAATTACAATTTGGACTTCGCACTTTTTATATTTGCATTTTAGTCATTCCGAGTCTAAAGCATGTGTGCCCTCACATGTTGTGTGGGTTATTTGCACTTTCTGTCTTGAGCTTTTACATGGTTAATGAATGAATGATATGTTTTTAGAATTAACGTTGAATATTGAGCGTGTATGCGTATTGGTTGGGCTTTTTGCATAATTGATCATATACTTTATTAGTGTGTTAGTCATTTGGTCTGTAAAATTAAATTAATTGCGTTTTGGTCCTTGTGAGCTATGTTTGATTGCATGCCTTTTATTGGACTTAGTAAATATTAAATTAATTCAAAAAATTACCTAAAAATTACAGTAGCTCTTGCTAGTATGTAGTTTTTTTTGTAATTTACATGCATTTTTTATTTTTAAAAATTGAAAACCCCTTAAAAAGTATCATGTCTAAGTTAGAAAAATTATAAAAATTCGAAAAATGTTTTAAAAATTCAACGAAAATTCATGTATGTGTCTATTATTGTGTTTTACTTTCAGTATTAATTTCATCTGAAAATTAATTATAAGATCCCTAAAAATCATAAAACAACCAAAAACTTATAAAAATCATAAAAAATCAAAGCAAAATACATAAATTATGTCATCACCTGTAGTCCGCGCATGTGTGTCCGCACCCCCTAGAGTGGACGAGAAAGAATGGATTTTTTCAGTTCTTGTTTATAGCTTTTTATTTCTATTTTATTATAAAATTATCATCCAAGACCTTAGGGCAATTTATTGTTTTAAATTTGAAATTTGGTCTTGGCTATGCACTGTTTTATATTTTGAGAACTGTTTGATTTTTAAAAATTTTAAAAATCAAAAATCCTTTAAAAAATATTAAAAACATTTTAAAACCCAGATAATCCAAAAATATTTTTACTTTAATTTTCTGGGTATTTTTACTATTTTAAAATATCCAAAAAGAGTGTTGTGTGTGTTGTTTTATATTTTATGCTTGTTTCCCTTGTATTAAGATTAAAACATCTGAAAAATTAGAACCACTAAAAAATATTTTATTTTTGAAATTTGACTACTTCGTTCTTTTTCGTGCTCCGTGTGTTCAAGCCTAGTAGCTATACCAGGTACAACAAAATAGCAGATCGCTGACATTGATTTTCTTATTTTCATTAGTGGTTGAATTTTCTCGTTGAGTTAGCCGATTGATTGGGGTCACAACGACCTTTGTTTATTTTGATACTTAACCCTAGTTAGTCGACCATTTATCAGAATGTCTGATTGCATCTGGCAGGGCCATGTCGATTTCTACCGACGGTTCATTCAGCACTTTAGTCGTATTGCCCAGTCGCTCACTGATTTGCTGACGAAAGACATCGAGTTCATTGTAGATGATAAGTGTCTTGCATCGTTTGAGACTCTCAAGGGACTAGTTGTTCAGGCTCCTGTCCTTCAGCCACCCGATTGTTCTCTTCCATTAGAGATCATGATGGATGCTTCTAATTTTGCTGTAGGGGCTGTGCTTGGACAAAGGAGGGATAGATTGCCTTTTTCCATTCACTACACTAGCCAAACTTTGGATGTCGCTCAGCGGAATTATACTGTGAAAAAGAAGGAGACGTTAGCCATAGTCTTTGCTTTGGATAAGTTCGGATCTTATATTCTTGGATCCTGAGTGACCATATTTACATATCACACCACCATCCGATACCTCATGGCAAACAAGGATGCCAAAGACAAACTGACCAGATGGATCCTTCTACTCTAGGAGTTTGATATAGAGATTAAGGATAAACATGTTGTCAATAATGTGGTTGCATATCACCTCTCCCATTTAGAGAACCTTGAGGATTCTTATCAGATCGCATCTATCACATAGACCTTCCCAAATGACGTGATTCTTACTATCACCTTGCTTCCATGGTAACCTGACATTGTGAACTATCTTGTGGCCTACCCTTTTCAAGGATTCAGATGAATTATTGAAGAGGTGCACTGACTGCCAGAGGATGGACACTTGTGGACAGTGTGATATGATGCCGATGCAGCTCATTCACTTATGTGAGGTTTTTGACGCATGGGTGATGAATCCATGATTCATTAACTTTTTCTGTCGCATTTTATCTTAAAACCCTTAACAAATACATGTAAATATCCATTAATTCTCATCTTTTAACAAAACACCATTCATGTGTAAATATTCACTTTTAACCACTAAAATCATGTAAATAAATAAAGAACAAGAAAGGAAACAAAAAGGCAGATTGGATATATGTGTATATATACAATATGACTTAAAATATAAATATAGCTGTAAGATATATTTATAGCCCAACCCCCGAGACCAAGTCAGTATGGATTGGTCGACAAACCAATAAGTAGGGGGAGATAAGGAAAGAAAACATAAAAAAATAATTTAACACACACACATACAGCTTTCACTATTTATAAAATAAATACAAAACTTCAAAGAATTTTAATTAATCCATATGAACATATTTTTCACCAAACTGTTCTCCTAATTATTTCTAAAAATGTATATAAAAATATAAAAATAAGTTAAAATATTACCCTATATATGCCAAGAAACTCAGCTTGCAAATTGTCAAAATCTCAACTTCCGAACATCATAACTTCCTCATATGAACTCCAATTTCACTCTACTCACCTTTAAAGTTAATAAAATAATATTATCTAATTAATAAAGGTGGTTTGATCGAATTCGGAGTCCGTTTGCAAAAAGTCGGTTTTGGGACCAAAAGACAACGGGGTTTATGGGCTATTTATTTTCTGTAACACACTATTTATCATTTTCTTAATTTTATAATTTTTAAATTATTTCATAATCTTGTAGTTTCACCATAAATTATTTCATAATTTTTGGAGACAATTTATTATTTCAATAAAATCAAAAACCCCAAAATATAGGTATAAATGACCTACTGAGATATTAACTATATTTATTAAAATATGCAAATTAACTTATTAAAATCCATAAAAATTCGTATAAACCTTATTTAATATTCTAATAATTAGGAAAATATAAAATTTATTTTTATTTATGTATTTATTAAATTAAAAATCTAAAACCTATTTATAAATACATATTTATTAACATAATATTTATATTTTAAATAATATTTATTATCTATAAAAAGTATTTATGCCATAAATTAGAAAATTAATGTATTTACATTTCTTGTATTTATAGTTATTTAAAATAAGCTTATCTACTATTTAATTTTGATTTTTTAGTGAATATACACCTCTGGGCCAACCAGGTGCTGACACTTGTCAGCACCTGGTTTATCTTCCCCAAGAGTCTATTGCACCCGCCTGCTCAGACTTGCCGACTTCCTCCAAATTTTCCGCGCTATTCTCGAACCTTCCGACCGATCTCAACCATCGGATCCCTCCTCCTAACTACCAGCTACCTCGCTAGCTCTAGATTTCGGCTTGGAGCCCAAGTAATCTCCCTATATAAAGGCCCCAACTTCCGCCATTACAACTAACTCTTCCAACTGCTTGAGCCCCAGCTCCAAGCTAACCGACCCCCCTACTTCCAAGCCTCGTCTCGACCAACCGGAGGTGGTGACAGTACCGTGGACACGCCAGCGAGGAGGAGGAGACGTCGGAGAAGGTTCCAAGGCCGAGCCCAGCCTTGCATCGCCGCGCTTCGCCGCGTACAGCTCCAGTCAAAGGTCGTCGTCGAGCACTTCATCCAGGTAATATACCTAGACTCTCGTAGACCTTTTCATCCACTTTATTCATATTTTCGTCTCGATTTTCGTGTATAAATTAGCGTGTTAAGAGCGTCATTAGGACGCTTAACCCTTTCGCTTAGACGCCCTTAGATTTTCATCTCGATTCGTTTCCAAACCACAACAAATCGCACTTCAAATCCACCGTCGTTCTCACACATCTCATAAGTTCAGCTGGAAACAAAGATTTTCGCCATGTTTTGATCCATATTATATCATTCATCGGCCGATTCCTTGGAGAACCGAGCAAGGCATCTACAATTGCAGGTTCTACATCATCGCGAGCCAGTTGCTTCGGATCTGGAAGACTCCCATCTTCTTCAGAATCCATCTCCAAAGAGGTTCGCCAGAACTTCATCAACTTCCAGGTGTTGAGGTCACCGTCTTCATCGGCGCACCACCACTGCTTCGAGCCAACGTCGATCGCTCCCTACCGCCCACGAGCTCGAGGGGTGGAGGCGCCACCCCTCTGGCCCCGCCGGAGTGCCAAAGGATTCGCCGGTTGGCCGTGGAAATTCCGAGAAGGAAGTCCTGTGCGTCCGGAGTCCAACCACCCAAGAACAGAGGAGGTGCAGAATAGCGACACGTGGCAGCAGTGCAGTCGTCCGATCGGCGCGCGTATCATCTAATCTGGAACGTCGATTGCGAACCGGTGGGGAAATTACTTCATAAATCCAACAGGTTTTCCAGATACTTCAGTCTGCCCCTCAGGTTTTCACTATTTACATTTAGGTCCCTCCACAGGGACCTAAATGTAAAGATTTGTATATATTTCTTTCATAACAGTCCCTGAGGACCTTTTTGAAGACATTTTAATTAGTTTCTTTCGCGCTTATGCCCCTGGGATGTAGGGGTTGTTTCGACTTCGTCTGACTTTGTTCTTTGAGGGTTTCTTTAGGGTAGTTACGCAACTACCCCATTCACATAGTTTAAAGTTTTCGAGCATTTTCGACGTATTTTCATTGTGTTTTGATTTTGTCGAAGATCGCCTCGTCTTGTTTTGTTTTCTTGTGCTGTTCGAGCTCGCGGCTCGACCCGATCACCATACTATATTCTATCACCTATATAATTTCCACCTATTATACAATAAATAAGGCTTTTTTGAAAAATCTCCCTTTTTTGAAAATTAAATAAAAATTGGAAAATAATAAAATCAAATAAAAATAATAAAAATAGAAACCAATAAAAAAAAGGGTTTCTTTACTTGACCACTTGGAGAAGAGATTAAAAATAAAATTACAAAGATAAAAAATCGAAGGAATTTATTATGCCTCCTTGAGTTCGACCCAGGAACACTTGCCTGGTAAAATATTAGTGTAGGTTTTCCGAAAAGAAAACTGAATTTGTTTGATAGGTTAAAAACCGATTTTTGTTTCGCAGCTTTTTAGCTACATCGACCGAGCTTCTTCATAAAAACGAAAAGCCGCGAAACTGATTTTTAGCTATATCAATGGGGTATTGACTTCATGGGTCCATTCCCTAAGAGTCAGGGGTTTGAGTACATTCTGCTTGTTGTAGATTATGTGAGTCGTTGGGTTGAGGCCATCCCCATCGGAGCAGCATATCCTAAGATCATATTTTTGGGGAAATATATCATTTCACAGTTCACGGTACCTAGAGTTTTGATATCTGACGGGGGGACTCACTTTATCAACGATAAGGTAAGGGCCCTTGCTAGCGAGTTCAGCATTGACCAATGATTTGCCACTCCATATCACCCTCAGACCAATTATCTTGTTGAAGTATTGAACAGGGAGATCAAGTCTATAACGTAAAAGCTTGTCCTCCTAGACCGAAAGGATTGGTCATAGCTTTTGGACTCGGTCTTGTAAGCCTATAGGACTTCCTTCAAGACACCTTTGGACACATCTCCCTTTCGTCTCGTTTACGGCAAACCATGCCATTTACCTGTGGAAATCAAGCACAAGTCACTTTGGGCAGTTACAGAGTTATTATTGGATCCCAAGAGTGTAGGAGAGCAAAGGAAAGTAGAGTTGGCAGCCCTGGAGGTGTTGAGAGATACAACCTTTTCGAGTAGCCTACAATACAAGGATAGAGTGAAGATATGGCATGATTCTCTCTCAGCCATAAACAGTTTGAGCCGAACCAGAGAGTTTGGCTATTTGATGCTAGGTTGAGATTATTTCCAGGGAAATTACAAAGAAAATGGAAGGGACCATACTTGGTCAGAAAGGTGCACAATAACGGAAGCATTGATATATCTGAGTTGTCATCTGCGTCCACCTTTCGAGTTAATGGTCAGCGCCTGAAGCCATATCTTGATCATGATCCGCTAATCGTTGACGTTGCCCCTATTCATTTTACATGAGATGTGGTATTTGACTCACATCATTTGCATCTTATGCCCGATTTTCACTTCTCTTTCACAGTTTTATAGATCCAACTGTCCATATTATTAATTCTTTTTGTCTAATACCACATCTTCATCTTATTATTATGCTATACTTAGGGGTGCGCTTTACCCTAAGTATAAGGGTGTATCAGACTTGTGATTATCCATTTGATTTCACTACCTCTGTTTTGCTGCCTATACTTAAAGATATTTTACCCTAAGTATAGGGGAGGTATTACCTGTAGATCCTATTCTTCAATTTTCCCCTTGTCTATAAACTTCTATACTTAGGATTATTTTATCCTAAGTATAAGGGGATCACCTACTTCTATTCAATTGATTCTTGGTATTCTTTCATCCATCGTTGTAGTATACCATTCATTTCATTTCCCAATACTCAGCACGAGTGATGTCTTCCTTTCATCACTCTTTGATCACTCTATGGACATCGTTCGAGCTAAGTATAGGGGGTGTCGTGTATATTGTATATATACTAATAAATAAAATGGCTAAAATTCACTAAACTAGAAATCACAAAAATTTTAGAATTTTTCTTGTACATAAATGTTTGTAAAAATATTTTGTAAAAATTATTTTTGTACAAACTTTTATAAAAATGATTTTAAATTTTTTTAAACATTTGTGTATCAAAATTTTGTATATAGTACACACTTTTTGAAAAATGTTTGGAATAATAAAGAATATGCAAATATGTTTATTAATGTTTTGCAAAACTACTCCTTCTTTCTTGAATTTATAAATTTTCATAAAAAATTGCATATTTTGAAAAATATTTCAAAAAGAGTTTTGTAAATATTTTCTTGTACATTCTTTTGAATCATAGTTGATATTTAAACTAGTATGGAATTAAATTGAATAATGGAGCTTGGTTAAGACCTTAATCCACTTAACTTTAGAGGAACCATATAGAACTTGGGGTTAAGACTTTTCAGGTCCATGGAGACTTAATTCTTTGAGTCTCCTGGGCTATGATCACATATCATCTTGATGAGCCTAAGTAGAACACTTAACTACGCATGCATGACTCTCAGAGACAATGGCTTGACATGGGCATGAAGCTCTACACAGACGAGGTGGTAAGGAGGCAGAATTTTTTTGACTTGGAGTAGCATACGAGGGTAGTACAACTAGACGAAACCTCTCGTCTTCCTCTAGGGAGGGATGTGCGTCTCAACCTGGTCTAGTGGCATTGAGGTCGAAAGACAGGAGTCTGTGGGTTGCAATAATTCTTCAAAAGAGGGATAGTCTATTAGCTCAAGAGGAAAAACTTCTTATGTACATGCTGCACCTTGTAAATATGTTGTATATATGCACATAAAAAAAGTGCAAAAATAAGAAAAACTTCAAAAAAAGGGGACATGCTTGATTGAAAATAAAATTCCTACCAGATGGTAACTTCTTTGATTCGATGTGGTAATCGAAGAGACTCAATGTCTCCGACGTTGGGTTTAATGATGTACTAGATCGTGTCCTCTTGCTGATCTAACACACTCCCATATGCAGTCGAAAAGCCATGTCACTGCTATGCTCTCTAGAACTCAGACTCGGACGAGAAATCTCTTGGAAAACTGATCCACCAGAGCTGGAGGTGATTTGGTTAAATATATAAGCGCAATAAATGATGAGTTTGAAATTCAAAGATACTACGACAGTGGTGTGAAAGGATGAATCAATGATTTGGCAAAGAATATGGTTAATCAGGCTTAAAGTTTGGAGAAGAAATCGAGCGTAGTTAGTGACTAGATGGAATAGGAAAAATTCGAGAAGAAGGGTTGGTGCGCATGCGAATCAGGGAAGGACTGAGATTATGGAGATTGGAGAGTTAACCTGGGTGAACAAACCCAGATTCAACCAATCCGAACGTCGCCCCGCTACAGGACAAAAACATAAAACGACGAAGGAGGTAAAAATGAAATAAATAAAAAATAAAATTGAGAATGAATTCAAATAAAAATGTTTTGAAAATAACAAATGTTAGTAATTAAATTATATTATTTTGGTGATTTTTTATAATTTAAATAAACTATAGACAAAGGTTAATATAAATAAAACATATTATTCATAAGTATGCGTACCTATATATACAACACCTTGATTTTTAATATATTATTTTTACAAATATACATATAATTTTATAATTTATTACTTTTTAAAAACTTTCAAGGATTTTAATCATATTTTTATTTTATTTTTATAAAACAATTATTAGGATAAATAAAAAGGGGTATTTCACACTATTCATAGTGATACATATACAATATAAACATGAATTTATTTTTGTATATTTTTGATTTTGTGATTTTTATTTGGAATTTATATAAATCAAATACAATATATAGAAATAGTTTAAAACACTATATATACAACAATACAAGGAAAATAAATATACATAAATAATATACACAGGTATAATATAGAATAGCACCTCAAAAAACCACATTTCACATCTTAACTTTGATTTTTATGAAACACTTCATTTTAAAGATTATTTCATTTAAATACAATGAAACTGAGTTTGGTTGATTTTGAATTTTTATGGAGAAGATATTGATAAGACAAGTGGAGTTTTGTGGATTTTTCAAAGTATGGTTATTTACAAACTGTATAATGATTCTTCTTGCAATTATTTCTAATATTTACAACTTATTTTTATGTACAAATTCCAAGAAGAAAATATTTTTATTTGGAGTGAATTTGGTGATGAATAAATTTAGTGTATAAAATATGTAATATATAAAGTGATATACAAGTGAGGAATACACATAAGTGAAGATTGGCTTCTTGATGATTCATGTTTATAGGCCTTATCTACCTCTACTTTATTCCTTGTCGATCAGGTCAAGTCTTGACTTTTATTCTAGGTTAGAGTCAGCCTGTATTTATTTTATATATACAGTCTTTGGTTTTCTTTATTTTTCCTTTATTTATTTATTTATTTTAGATTAAAATAATGATAAATATACAATATTTATACAAGAATTAGGGTTATTAAAAGGAGAGATTTATTCATGTTTACAGGTGTTTTATAAGGGTTTTTAAGCTAAAATAAAAGAATAAAGATGATAAAATGCAAATTCATCAGGTCCCTTTATACAATGAGGGTTATGTACCATGGTCATATTGAATGCCATGTAGCTGGGAGGATACATTTGACTTCAAACATTTGTTATTCAATAAAGACCTCCAGTTTGAGAAAAACATGACAATCTTTCTCTAAAGATAGATTTCCAACCGACTTCTTGATGCATGTCCTCTGCATAATAATGGAGATTCAGAAGTATTAGAATGATCAAGTCAAGGAGTTGACTTGATGAGTATAAGATATACTAAGACCTAAATCGTAACTGTCATAATCAAGCACGCATCCTTTGACCTGAGACAAATATGCATCTACATGCTTGATTATGCACATTTGACAGGCGAATAGATTGGTGACCTACCCAAGGTCCATATACCGGCACGTTGGTGTGCATATGAAGTCATATGAGATGTATGATCTCTCAAATGAATCATATAGGTTCATAGTTGATGAATCGAGAGAAAGATCTCACTCATGAGATATTTTGGGGTCAAAATGAATTCCATGCATGGTCGTCCTGTTTATGAAATAAGTCACAAATAGGGGATAATAATAAATGCTTTTGGAAAGTGTATGATTAATATTGTCTCCCAATTTTCAAATGAGAAATCTATTTATACATTTCGAAGAAGATAATCAAGCTAGGGTTTGAACTTTGGATTTATCAAAGTCTTATAGTGTGAAGGATGGATGAGTATTCATAATACTCAAGGTTACTTTTTTTGTTGTAATGGGTCATCTACCATGACATTTCCATACCGAATAAGTGATGAAACTGGATAGATTTTAGTGGCTCCATTTAATTAGATGATTTACGATTTAATTGGATTAAATCAGAATTCATTTGAATCCAAATTCTAATTTCAATAACAATTTCAATATCTAAATGTTGGAAATAGAAATGGTCATGGATATGGAAATATACAAGCTCCTTGAGATTCATTTCTTAGATCCAAATGATTTGGATTATGACTAGAAATGGTCAAGGAAGCTGGATTCAACTCATCGACATAATATCAGCTCATAGAGAGTGTGATGCATTTCGTTGAGCTCACTGAGAGTGTAAAGTGTTACAACTCAAGCTCAACATTCGTAGGTGACCGTTTCTTTTGCAAAAATGGTATAAATCCTGAAATAGGATAGTTATCTACATCTCAAGTCACTATACATGGATAGTATAATCTCCCTGACATTATCTCCAAGTATCTACATACTTATCTCATGAGTCCTAATTGGATTATGACTCATACATGTTAATGACAATATTGTAATAATTATCATTATTACATATTATTGATAAGGGCAATTTTGTGAATGTGATTCACAAGCATAACTCATTGATTAATGTGAATAGTGATTCAAAATAATTAACATTTATGTGGATGTGATTCATATAAATATTTATGTAAATATGATTTACATAATTTTTTTCCAAGGCATGAGATTGTGTGAATTTGATTCACATTAATTTTGTAGATGTAAAATGGATTTACATTTAGTTTTGGTCCCAATAATATGATTCATGAACTTTGAAGACTAATTTCAAAATTTCTCCAAGGTTGATAATATGATTATCAAGTGAATTAATTAATTAATTAAATTTGCATTAACAACTTCTATTTATGGAAGGTGGTTGGCTTGTATGCTAAGTATACATGATCCACCACGTTGTTGAGATCCTATGAAATTACGACTCTAAACTTGTTGCTTGTTTTATTTTAATTAATTAATATTGATTTGAGATAATTAGGAGATGATCCTTATTGAATTATGACTTGCTCTTAGCCTTTGATTTAAAATCTAAGGGCTACCATGGTACATGTTGGATGTGTACAATAAGTATAAAAGAAGGGCTATGCTCTCCATGTTTGCAACAATTTTAAGATCAAAATCCTCTTATAAATTTAGTGCCCCTTTGAGAGAGGAAGAGTCTCAAGAGTCTCCAACTCTTACAACACTCTTCTTGTTTCCCTAGTCGACGTTCGGGTTCGTGGGAAGAAAGACATCTAATCTCTGCACCCATGAGAGAGAAGTCTGCAGATCAGACTTCAATTCAGGAGGTTTCTTTCGTAGAAACTCACGCATAAAAGAAGAACCCTACTTACCTATTATTCATCATGAATATTAAAAATCATAAAGGAAATCATTTATTTATATATTTGATTTCTATATGCACAAATCGTTGTGCTACATTTTCTTGTTCATATGATGAACTAACAATGTTTTGGCAAACTATTTTCTAAATATTTTGCATTTTCCGTGATGCGTAGTAAATAATTATTTATATACTTCCTTTAATTGGTATCAGATCTATATTTTAGAGGATTGGGATTGCATCCAAGTTCGATGAACAATCATCTAGATAATTCCGATTAGTAGGTACATTGTCTTGCGACAGTTTCAACGATTCGAATGATTCGGCGAATTTTGAAGTGTTACTATTCACCCCTATTTTTAAACTTAATTTTGGGATATATATGACATCTAGAAGTTCTGGAATCATACACAAAAGATGCATCAATAGTTGGTGACATTCGGGAGAAGATTCGGATGTTAAAAGCGATCGCATACTCCGATTTCGTCTAAAGATCGTAGAATTAAGTTATGAAATTATTAGATACTGTTTTTGGGTCATATAACATGATAAAATACTGATTAATAAGTCATAAATCAAGTCCCCAATCAATTCAAAAAAGTTTCGTGCAATTTTGACCGTGCAGGCCAGAGAAATTGGATTTCTCCATATGTGGAGTTGGAAGAGGACTATATCATCTTATTGAATTATTTCTCATATTTTGGGACTGAAAATTGATGGAAATATATTAGATATATTTACATAAGGAGTTGGACCTAATATTTTAGAAATATCATGGGTCACAACGAATTGCAAGTCCAAGTTATATGATGGTTGATGAATCCATGATTTATTAACATTCTTTTTGCATTTTGTCTTAAAACTCGTAACAAATACATGTAGATATGCATTAAATCTCATCTTTTATAAAAGCATACTCATGAAAAAAATGTCATTTTAAACATTAAAAACATGTAAATAAATAAAAGAATAAAAAGAAGCCATACTGTAAAAACATGAATATATTTACAACATGATTAAAGAAATATAAATATAGCCGACATGCATATTTATATAACCTGACCCCCGAAACCAAGTCAGCATGGATTGGTCGATAAATAAATAAGTGGGGGGAGATAAAGAAGAAAACTCAAAAAAGAATTAATTATTCACTTTACACAGTATTCATTATTTATCCAATAATTACCAAAATTTCAATGATTTTTTATTAATTCTATTATAAATACATTTCACCACTCTTGTCCTATTTATTTCTAAAAATGTATATAAAAATATAAAAATCCTAAAAAAAATCATCCTTTATATATGCCAAGAAATCCAACTTTTAAATTATCAATTTCAAAAGTTCAGAACATCATATCTTCTTCACATGAACTCCAATTTCACTCGACTCACCTTTAAAGTTCATAAAATAATATCCCAAAATTAATAGAGGTGATTTCACTAAAATTGGAACTCGTTTGCAAAAAGTCACTTTTGGGACCAAATGACAATTGGGTTTTTGGGATATTTATTTTATTCAGAACATACTATTTATAGTTTTATTAATTTTAATTTTTTATTATTTTATTGATCTTATATTTTATACACAAATTATTTCAAAATTTTTAAACATTATTCAATATTTTAAATAAATTAAAAACCATAATTTATAGTAAAATTGAATTGTGCCATCTATACAAGTATTTAATTATATACGTATAATAATTTATTAAAATCCAGAAAAATTCATACACATCTTATTTATTATCCTAATAATTAATAAAGTATAAAAATGACATGTTACTTTAATTTATTAAATTAAAAATCAAAACCTTATTTATTATGTATATTATATAAATATTTATTATTATTATAATTATATTTTTATTAAATATTTATTTAAAAAACAAATTATATACTAAATTAGTATATTTAATTACTCACATTTTTATTTTCATACTTAATTTAAATATTTTATTTATTATTTATTATTTAATTTATAAATGATTTATTAATCTGCCCTACCAGGTGCTGACACATGTCATCACTTGGAGCCTTCTTTCTCAAGAAGTTGGGCGTTGCTTCAGTTTTAACATCCCAACTTCCAATAATTTTCCTATCTTCGTCTCCCACCCGATCTTCCATCCAAGCCAGTAATCTTACAGATCTAACATCTTAATCACTCGCCTACCTTTAGATCATCACCTAATCCTCACCATTTTCTCTATTTAGTCACCCAATGATTGTTAGTTCATACCTAACTCTTCAAACTCCAGCATCACCTAGTCATCGAACCAACTTCCTCCACCTTACGCCACCACCTCCGGTCATGACAAGGGTCTCGTAGCTGCCTCGTGTGGAAGATCGAACGTCGGGGAAGGTTCCAAGACCCTTGGTTGGTCTTGCGTCATCGTCGTGCACGGTATCCAGCTCCAACAAGTGCCGACCGTTGAGCAACTACCTAAGGTCATATACCTTAAATCCTAGGTGCATTCATCCATTCCTCGTTTGATTCATCGGTTTGAGTGCCCTAATTAGGTCTTATAATTACATTATTAGGTAGCTTAATCATCTGATTTGACACACATTCCAAAACAAAATTCAATTCCAACTTGAATCATCCAACTTTTCGATCTATTTTGCGCATGAATTTATTCTTCCTGGAAACTTATATAGAACATGCATTTTATCTAATACTTTTGCTAATTCTCACAAGAATCAAGCAATATAATCTCATTTTACATGTGTTATTATCATATGGAGAGAATTCATATGTATCTTCACCATTCGGAGCATTAGGTATTCACACTGATTAGTCACAGAGCTCTATCCAAGTCTCCAAACCCTAGCCGAACCTGGATTCATCATCATAATCTTCCTTGAGTCTTCCTCGTCGCAAAAGAGCTCAGAGGGGATAGGTGATCCTCTCATGGCCCTATTGAAGTAGCACTATCGCCATCAGGTGCTCGTCGCTTGCAGAGATCAAGATCGCCATTGCCGCTCTCTGAATTTGGGGAAGAACATCGCCCAAGAATGTGGGTCATAGAAAGCCAACACATGGTAGTTTGAACGGCCAAGATTACGCAAAGACATCGAATCTCGGCCATGTAATTGTGAAACAGTGTGAAAATATCAAAGAAGCCCATAAAGAGTTCCATCTTTCACACATGCCTCTAGATTTCTTTATATTTGCAATTAGGTCCCTATACAGTGACCTAATTTAAAGACTCTAGAGTTTTCTTCCAATTAGGTCCCTAACTACGGACCTAATTGCAAGATAACATTTATCTTTTCTTTTTTATTCTTTATACCCTATTTTTTTGTTGTGGACATTATGGACTCATAGACCATATTACAACATCGTTGTAATTTTACATTTTATTTTCTCATCGATTCTCAAGGATTTAATCTCACTTTTTATGTGTATTTTAATAATCAATCTTCAATACATTTTAATTCATTTTTGAGTTGTTTTTTGAGCTCGTTGCTCAAGTCACTTTATCTACTATATAGTATCAATCCTATTTCAGTATATTTTATATACTATATTGTAGATAAATCTTTTGAAAAAAATCATCTTTGAAAATTAAATAAAAATTAGAAAATAAAATTTAAAAAAATAAGAACTAAAAAAAAAGAGTTTTATCAATAAAGAAGAAAATAAAAGGAAGATAAAAAACATCAGAATAATATTATTTTTTACTCGAAGATTTTGAGAGAGAATTTCTGCCTCCCTGTTTTCGACCCAAGAACACTTATCTGGATAAACAAATATTGAACAACATCGAATTTATTTCGATGTTGAATTTTATTTGATCAACTATCTCTCTCCTTAGCGATTTCTACACCAACACTTTTTACCCGCTTGGTCAGAGACAGTTATCAGCTTCATAATTTCAAGTGTGATGGGCACAGCTTATAAAATTAGAATATGAAATTATTATTTGTTTATTTTGGAAAACTGCAATAAAATTGAATGTCTTTTTATTTTTCCTTATTTATTATACCCATGAATGTTTACAATGCAATTAGAAATTGCTGAAATAATTTGATTGATACCACGAATTGTCTAGATTGTTGCACTAGACATCTTTCGTAATTGAAATTGTTTTATTCAATGAAATATCTAGATTGTTGCACTGGACCTTTTAAAATTAAAAAAGAAGTTATTAAATTCAACAAGTTTTGATATTGTTGTACTATATCTTTTGGAAAATTAAAATAAGTTTTAAATACCTAAAATATCTGAAAGTTACTATATAGTAACATACCTAATTGAAAGATCGATAACCTCCTTAATACAATATGTACCGACTGTGTTTTCTCGAATTGATTTGGAGAAGGTGTCTAGGCTATGGAAATGCTTATGGGTTACTTAATTGTCACCCTACATCCATCTCTTCCTAAATCTTTTAATAAATATATTATTTCTCACCATTTGAATAAGTTGAAACATACAAATGTTGAGTTACTTGCTTCATTGAGATCTATTCAGGAAATCATGAAGAAAGAGAATCCCTCTGGTATTGCAATGGTTGCGTAGGTCAAAGGGAAGCGTGGCAGGAAGCAAGGATCCAAGAAGGATCCAACTCAAAAGAATACGAAGAAGAGCCAAGCCGTTGGCACCTCTTCAAAAGCTTCTACACTTCTGACATCCAAGGAAGGAGATGTATGCCATCATTGCAAAAATCTAGAACATTGTAAGCGCAACTGTCTAGAGTATCTGAAGACCCTTGAGAAGGGAAAAGGTGTTGCCCCGACAGGCAACTCATCTACTTTCATCAATGAAACCAACTTACTCGTATGATGAGAATATAATTGGTTGTTGATTCTGGTGCTTCTGTTCATGTATGCAATTTGTTGCATATATTTCAGGAAACTATAAGTCTTGATGATGGGGGGATAGTCATTCAGATGGGATCTGACGCAACCGTTGCAGTAGTCTCCATCGGGACATGCTGACTATCGTTATCTAGTGGAAGAGACCTAATTATTAGAGAATGTCTCTATGTTCCTGATTTTAGAATGAACCTTTTATCTGTTTAAATTGGTTGGACATGGATATTCGTTCTTATCCTATAATAAACTTATCATAAGTCGTTATGGTAATTTTTGTGGCAGATGGTTTATTAACATCAGGTGGACTATATGAATTAAACATGCATGATTGTGTTATGAATTTCAATATCATTGATAACATTAATAATAATTTTAATATTATAACCCATAAACGATCAAGGGGGGATGGATATCGTTTAACTATGATATGGCATCAAACACTTGGGCATGTGTTTGTTGATATGATCAATAGACTTGTAAAAGATAGATATTTGTATTTTCTAGAAGTCTGTGATTTACCAACTTGCGAACATTGTTTTCATGGGAAAATATCCCAGTCACCCTTCTCTAAGAAAGGTGAATGATGCGAAGATATATTAGACCTAATACATACAAATGTATGGTCCCTTTCATACCGTGACTCAAAATGGACATCAATATTATGTGACATTTATTAATGATCATTCATGGCATGGTTTAGTCTTCTTATTACTTCACAAACATGAAACATTTGAAAAGATCAAATAATTCATGGCTTTGGTTGAGAACCAAACGGGAAAGAAGATAAAACAGATTCGATCTAACAAAGGTGGTGAATACCTCTCAGATGAATTCAAAGAATACCTTAAGGAGAGAAGAATTATTTCCAATTTCACTCCTATAGGTACTCCTCAACTCAATGGAGTTGCAAAGAGATGCAACAGAATCACGTTGGACATGGTAAGATCAATGATGAGTAAAGAAAACATACCTCTCAGTTTCTAGGAACATGCAGTAGAGACTACAACTTATGTCCTAAACAAGATTCCATCTAAATCTATACTTAAAACCCCTCATGTCCTATGGTATGGCACCAAGCCAAGTGTACGACACTTGAGGATTTGGGGTTTTCTGGTTCATGCTAAAAATATGGATGCAAGCAAGTTGGAATCTCGCACTAGAGAGTGCCACTTCATTGATACGTAAAGAACGGTATTGGATACCAACTTTATGATCCTAAAACTCAAAAGATGATTTTTTAAAGATGTCTAAATTATGGAAGATGAATTCCTTAGAAGTTAAGAAGATACTGAAGTTAAGGAACTAATCGAATCTAGTATGATTGATGAAGTTCCTACACCAAAAATTGAAGAAATGGTTAAAAATGACATGACCGTACATCGTAGAAGGGTTGTAGGGATGAAGGACAACCTGAAAGATACGGATGCCATGTATCAGAAGAGTATGATGATGATCCAAGTTCATTTGATGAAGCTTTGGTTGATCGCAACATGGGTGTCTAGATGCAAGCAATGAAATCTGAGATAGACTCCATGCACAAGAATGGTGTATGGACCCTCAAAGATCCAACTAAAGGGGTCAAACCCATTGGGTACAAATGGATCTTCAAAATAAAGAGGGGACCCTATGGGAAGGTAGAGACCTTCAAAGAACGTCTCATAGCCAAGGGTTACACACAAAAAGAAGGCATCGATTATGATGAGACATTCTCTCATGTGGCCATGCTCAAATCCATCAGGTCATTGCTAGATATAACTGCACACCAAGACTATGACATCTGGCAGATGGATATCAAGACCACTTTTCTCAATGGATACCTAGAAGAGGATATCTATATGGAGTAGGCCTAGGGCTTCATAGTTCATGAAGGAAAAGTATTCAAGCTAAAGAAATCCATTTACATGCTCAAATATTCTTCTCGTAGTTGGAGCATATGATTCGATGAAACCATAAAGAGTTATGATTTCATGCAGATTCCAGATGAACCAGGTGTGTAAAAGAAGCTTAGTGGGAACACCATCATGTTCATTATGCTTTATGTGGATGGCATCCTTATCATTGGGAATGATACAGTGATGATGACTAGTGTTAAGATCTGGTTGTTCAATACCTTTGAGATGAAAGATATCAGAGAAGCCTCTTATATCTCGGGTTTGAAACTATTTAGAAATAGACAAAAGAGAATATTAGGACTATCACAACAACGATACATCAAGAAGATCTTACAAAAATTCAACATGTATAATTCCAAGAAAGTCTTCCTTCCCGTAAGACATGGTATTCAACTATCTACAGGGATGGCTCCTCAAACTATTGAGAAAAGGAAAGAGATGGCCGGATGCTCTTACGCATCAGTTGTAGGAAGCTCGATGTATACCATGATGTGTACTAGACCATATATCTGCCATGCAGTGGGAGTGGTAAGTCGTTACCAATCCTACTTTGGAAGAAACACTGGACTCCAGTAAAAAGCATCTTCAAGTACCTAAGAAGAACTCAAGAATACGCCTTGGTTTATGGAGATAATGATATCCAAATCTTAGGGTACACTGATTCAGAAGTCCAATCAGATATTGATGATAAGAATTCAACCTTAGGGTTCTTATTCAAGATGAACGATGGTGCTGTGAGCTAAGTGCAACAAGAAGCATGACAGTACAGTTTTTTCAACAAAGTAGAGAATTGGTTGCATAAGATGTGGCAACTACATTGGATGTAGTTAATATTCATTTGGGTATGCAAGTTTGTAATATAACTTGACATAGTCTATGGTGACAAAGTGACTAATCAGCTTACCTAGTTATTTGACAAATAGTTGATGATTATAATAATGAATGATGTTGAGAATTGTACATGAATGTCTCTGAGAGCGAGTGGGAGATTGTTGGACTTGTAAGCCCTTGGTAACCCATTAAATGCAATAAAAGTTATTGTTTTTTTATCATGTCCTCTAAAATAGAGTTAATAATTTAATGAATGCACTTTATTGTTGAGGTCCCTTTGTACAATTAGGGTTATATACCATGGCCATATTGAATACCACGTAGCTGAGAGGACACAACTGACTTCAAACATGTGATATTTAGTAAAGATCTCTAGTCTGAGAATGATATGGCAATGTTTCTCTAAAGATTGATTTCCAGCTGACTTCTTGATGTAGGTCCTCTACAGAAGAATGGAGATTTGGAAGTGTTGGAATAATCAAGTCAAAGATATGACATGATGAGGTCAAGATAAACTAAGACCAGAATTTTACCTGTCATGATCAGGCACACATCCTTTGACCTGAGATAAATATGCATCTATATTCCTAAGTATGCACATTTAATAGAGTAATAGGTTGGTGACCTATCTAAGGTCCATATACCGACGCGTTGGTGTTCATATGAAGTCGTACGAGATGTATGATCTCTCGAAGGAATCATATTGGTTCATAGTTGATGAACCGGGATACAAAGCTCATGCATGAGATATTTTGGGGTCAAAATGAATTCCATGCATGGTCATCTTTTTTATGAAATAAGTCAAGAATTCATGATATTAATATATACTTTTGGAAAGTATATGATTAATTTTGTAGCCCAATTATCAAATGAGAAATCTATTGATACATTCCAAAGAAGATAGTCAAAACAAGGTTTGAACTCCGGATCTATAAGTCTTCTAGTGTGAAGGATGGATGAGTATTTGGAGTACTCTGGGTTACTTTTGTTGTTGTAATGATCATCCACCATGACACTTCCATACTGAAGTAGTGCTGAAACGTGATGGATTTTAGTGGCTCCATTTAGCTAGATCATTTGTGATTTAATTAGATAAAATCACAATTAATTTGAATCCATGTGCCAATTCCAATTCCAGTTTCAATATCTAAACATTGGAAATAGAAATGGTCGTGGAAATGGAAATATAGAAGCTTCTTAAGCTCATTTCCTAGCTCCAAATGGTTTGGACTATGATGAGAAATGGTCAAGGAAGATGGATTCAGCTCACTTATACTTCGTCCAGCTCATAGAGAGTGTGATGCATTTTTGTTGAGCACAATAAGCGTATAATGTGTTACATCTCAAGCTCAACATTAGTAGGTGACGGTATTTTTTTGCAAAAAATGGTATAAATCCTGAAAATGGATAGTTGTCCACATTTGAAGTCACTATACATGGATTGTATGATCTCCACGACATTATCTCCAAGTATATGCATATTTATCTCATGAGTCCTAATTAGATTAGGACTCATACCTGTTAATGGAAATATTATAATAATTATGATTATAACATATTATTGATAAGTGTAATTTGGTGAATGTAATTCACAAAAGTAACTCATTGATTAATGTGAATAGTGATTCACAATAATTGATATTTATATGTATGTGATTCATAAAAATATTTATGTAAATATGATTTACATAATTTTTCCCAAGGCATGGGATTATGTGAATTTGATTTACATTAATTTTGTAGATGTAAATTTGGTTTACATTTAATTTTGGGCTCATGAATATGATTCATAAGCTTTGAGGATAAATTTCATAATTTCTCCAATGTTGATATATGATTATCATGTGAATTAATTAAATTTGCAACAACAACGTCCATTTATAGAAGGTGGTGGGCATGTATACTAAGTATACATGGTGCACCATGTTGTTGAGTTCTTACTAAATTAGGACTCTAAAGTTGTTGCTTATTTTATTTTAATTAATTAATATTGATTGGACATAATAAGGAGATGATCCTTATTGAATTAAGACATTCTCTTTGACCTTGATTTAAAATTCAAGGGCTACCGTGGTACATGTTAGACGAGTACAATAAGTATAAAAGGAGGGCTATGCTCTCTCTTTTTTTGCAACAATTCTAAGAGAAAAATCTTCTTCTAAATTCATTGACCCTTGAGAGAGAAAGAGTCTCAAGAGTCTTAAACTCTTACACTCTCTTCTTGTTGCCCTAGTCGACGTTCGGGTTCGTGGGAAACAACCAACTCATCTCCATGCCCATGAGAGAGAAGTCTACAAATTAGACTTCAATTTGGGAGGTTTCTTTCATAGAAGCCCACACTTGAAGGTAATCTTGATTTACCTCTTTTATTCATCATGAATATTAGAAATCATAAAGGAAATCGCTTCTTTATATATTATATATATATGCACAAATCGGTGTGCTACATTTTCTAGTCCATACGATGAACTAATATTATTTTGGTAATTTTTTTGCTAAATATTCCACAATTTCCATGATGCATCATAAATATTTTTTTATTTACTTCCTTCATATCCTTCATCTTGGTCCTCTTCTTATACTTAAGTTATTTTTAACCTAAATATAGGGGGAGACCCGAGTAAGTTCCTGTAGATTCCTTTGTATTTATCATGAGCTATGGCTTCATATCACTTAGTGTCATGAGGACAAAGCACAAGATAAGTATCGGGGGTATATCGTATATATTTCATATACACTTAAGCCATACCTCATATTTAAAAATTTTCAAACTTTTTCTCGCTAGGGTAAAGTATCTTTTGAACTAATTTATGTAAAAATATTTGTAAAATGATGTGGAAAATTTTCTGTCTATGTGACATTGTTTGGAAAAATATTTGACATTAGTTTGAAAAATGGGAAGTTTATTTATTTTGAAAATTTTTTGAAAAATGTTTTGAAAATCTATATATTATATGACATGGTTTGAAAAATCTTTTCAAAAGTCATTCAAAAATGAAGGTGTAAATCAAACTTACTTGTGTTTGTAAATATTTCTTACCTTGTTTAAAAAATTGGGTTAAAAAACCAACTAATATACTTTTCTAATAAAATGGCTTCTTATTTATTCTTGCATAAAAATCATCATTCAAGAACCTACACTTCGATCGTGTGCATTGCATTACATTTGTGCATTTCATTAGCATATCATGCATAAGAAAAGTGGAAAGTCAGTGGATTCCGAACTGAGTTATGAATAAAAACTGAGAATGGACTTCCTGACCGTAATCTACTTAATTTTCAGAGGAACTTCATTGAGAAGTAGGATTTTATAAACTTCGAGTCATAAACTTAATTCTCCAAGTTCACGAGGTAATATCTTGATTTTAACTCTTAGTGTCTAACCTGGTTGGCTCATTTTGAGTAGACTCTGGGATAATGAATTAATTTATACTTTACACAACATACTAAGATCAACTCTACGGAGGTGTTGCAAGACTGTGTATTTTTTTCTTTGATAGTGTAAACATCTAAAGACCAGAGTACTAGGTTGAAATAAAGCTTCGGATGGAAGATGGATTGCTAGATCAATTCTTTCCAAGATCCCAAAACATGGGTGGAACAAAAGATTCTATATCCGTCGAAACACAATAGATCGATGCATAGAAACAACAATTCTACCAAAAGGAAGCTAATCCCAAAAAGAAAAATATTTGACAACAATGTTCCAATCTTCAGAAAGCCTGCAGATCTAGTAGATACTTGGCTACATTGGACAAGCTTCATGGGAGAGTTACAACATTGGTCACTCCACACATCTTTCCCCTTCTTCTAGACTTCTCCCGCATTCGTTGTGAACTAGCATGTTCCTGAACTTAGAAGGAAATACCCGACTCCCTGAGGATGAGTTATTGGAGGAGGATATTGCATGGTAGTTCGACATCTTCAATGGGAAGAGCTAACACCCTTCACACACCAGAGACAGTTATTCAGTGTTCATGTGGGATGCTTTGGAAGGGGGTTGATCTAAGATGACTTCTGAGATGGGTCTGGATGATGATTTACATAAGAGGTTGTTGTTTTAAAAACCGTAACTCTCATAAGGAGTTTCGTCGCAATATTAATCCAAAGGTAAAGTCGAGCTCCATTTTCACCTTTTGTTCATGACTTTTGTATGGAACCCAATATCATTTCACTTCTGCATTTCATTTTAGTTGCTCGAGAATGAGAAAGGATTAAGTATATGGGGATGATGAATCTGAGATTCATTACTCTAAAAACAAAATAATTGCTCTGTTCTCAAATCATTAATTGCATTTATTCATTCAGATTACATTTCTATCATTCATCATATGTAATTAGTATTCATATTTTAGCGTGCGTAATTGTATTTAATAATAAGCCCAAAAATCTTATACACTATCACAAGTAATATTGCCACAATTTATCTTATTCTTAATATTTTTTCACTAACACCAAACTAAATAAAATCAATTCCATCGTGTATATATTACTAACAATCACAAAGGAAAAATATAAAAAACTACTAACTTGTATTTATGCTCAATAAAACTCAAACCCTAGTTGGAGACCAAACGTCGCAAATGTCAATATCTCTCTCATACAGTCTCCTATGAACCTGTACTGACTTTTTAATTAATGTGCGTTTAGTTATCTACAAAACAAGAACAAATTCATAAGAATCGGAATTCATATGTGAAACAAAGAATTTGGGACCCCATTGTATATTATTCATATTGACTGTTTTAACCCTATTATTGTATGTATAAAAATATCTCTTTTTCATTTATTACATTTTAATTTATCATCTTTGATTTATGCTTTAATAAGGTGTGCACAAAGCTAGATAAATTTGAGTAAAAATCAAAGAAAATAAATCACTCTGTGTTTGTATATATATTTTGTATATATGTCCCTCTTATTTTATTTATTTACTTTCTTATTCATTAAAAAACAAAAAAAAGATTAAGTTGTAAATATTTTTTTTAAATTTTATATGATTTTATCATGATTTTTATATTATTTAAAAACCACATGAACTTTCAAAATACAAAAACACATGTATTTTATATCTATAGAGTACCACCAAAAATACGTTTGGTACAGATCATTTCTTTTGATTGAGATTCCTTCACGAAAGTTGTAGATCTTATCGAGATGAAAAACTTCTATAAAGACAACTTTGATTTTACCTCATTTGCTACTTTTTTATTGAATTACCTTTTAATTGTTTTTTCGAATTTTCTAGGAGCGACACGTGGCAGCTCCTGGAGATGCCATATGTCACCCATTTTTTTATTTTATTTTTTATTTGTTTGACACTTATTTTATTTTACTTTAATAATTTTTCACCACGTATCGTATCCTCGACTGTTCGATCTCGATCGAGGCTCCTCCCTCTTCCTCTGCCTCCTCCGATCATTTCCACCATCTCCTCCATTGTCCGACCGTTTGCAACCCACGATTGTTTTGCCCCCACGATCTGCCTTCCCCATTTTCGTTATGATGCCTCTAACCATCCTCCCTCTTAAAACTCTCAAGCTCCATCATCCACCATCATCAAGAGAGATTGTGAGCTCCCCGGTGGTCCTGGTGACAACAACGATGTCGCCAAGGTCGAGTAACCATCGAGCTTCTCTCGGAGAGATCCATGAGCCACCACCTCCTGCCAAGGATGCCTCCCCCCTGAAGCTTCTCATGCTTCCTCATACGTCGACGAGTCGAGGCGACGATGGAGCTCATCGAGCTCCATCCCCTCCAGACAATCCACTCCAGGTATTTTTTTCTTCTTTTTCTTCTTCCTCCTTCTATGTTCTTTTCCTCCTCTTGTTCCTCCTTATCCTTTCGATATCTTCGACACCTCAACCCTTCTACCATAATCATCTCCTTCACATCAAGCACTTATCGCCTCCATGGCTAGTCCTCTGCCACCTCACCTACATTTCATGCCGCCTCACTCCTATCCCCTCTTCCTACGAGCCACACCTCTAGTAGCTCTTCAAAGTCTGACCACCACCTCACTTGGCCACCCTTGCTAGCTGCACTTCCACCAAGGATCCCTAGCTCTACTCTGCCCTAGCCTCGCCACTGCCTTTCACTCATTTCACCACCTTACCCCCAATCACCATCATCCTTCGCCCTCAACTACACCACCTTCGATGCATTGTAGTTCCACCTTCGGGCCTTGTTGCTGCTCACCATCACCATTGACGCCCCCATCCTCAGCCGCACTGCCTTCATCTCCATCTTACGCAACCGGATCTATAACCTCCACCAACCACCTCACACAAGGGTTGCATCCCTTCGCCCCATGCAGCTCCACCCTCAATCTCACCATCTCTATCGCGGTTGTCATTGACCACTTTTCCCTCGACTCATGTGCGCCACCTGCACCTCTACCTCTCCAACCATCACAACAATAAGCGCCACCCGTATCTAGTCGTTCGATCACGAACAGATGACCCCAAGTCCACCACGTCTCCACCGATTGTCTTGACCTACGCCTCAAGGTTTGGATGGGCTCGAGCCTCTCATCTCCCTACACGTGGAAGCTATAGAACCCAAGCCTCAGTCCTGCCTTCAAAGCACCTTCGACACTTCTCCCCCACACGTGACCCTTATGTAGAGCAGGGAGAAATTGCACCTTCACCCTTCTCTTCTCTAAAGTCACGATGAAGTCCCCTCCGCTCAGGAGCACATGTGGCACACGTGCCCGCATGTAAACTTTGTAGAGAAAACCCCAGAAAGTTTGGGTAATCACAATTATGAACTTTCTTGCATTTAGTTCGGTAAACTATAATTTTGTAATTTGCACTTCAAACCCTATCTTTGCACCTTAATTTGAACCATCAATTTGTCATTCAGTTTTAATGCCAAAAGTTGCAGTTTGTTTCTTAATTAATTAAATATCATTTGAGGAAATGAATGTATTTTTGTAAGTTATGCTTGATTTATTATTATTATTATTATTTTGGAGTTATTTGCAAATTTTGCCCATTGTGAGCTCTTTAATTCATTATAATCCAAAAATTACTTCAAAAAATTCCGAATAGTTCATCTTAGGAAGAATTAGTTGTGCTCTATATTGTGCCCAAAATTCGTTGCATTTGCATGTTCAATTTGCGTAAAATAAATTCCGTGGTGATTGACATAATTAATTTTAGGTCTCTGTTAGCTTGATGTTTTTAGTAATTAGATTTTTCCTAGATAGATCCTAATTAGATACATTTCGATTAATTTTAGTTTTTGAAATTAATCAAGTTTGTTATTTATTAAACTTAATTTGCTAAAAATCACTCAGTATATTTTATTTCCAAAAAATCATTTTTTATCAAAAAATCCTAAAAATTCATAGTAGTCTAATTTTACTATTTCCATCATCCTGTCAAATTGTCATATCTTTTTACCATTTGCATAAAAAACTACAGAAAATCCCATAAAAAGTGTCCCTTTTGTATTTGCATCATGGTGCATAAAAAATATAAAAAATATTCTATTGAAAATCGTGTATTAAGTTTAAAAAATTGAGTCATAAGTTATTCCTTTACCTCCTTGAGTTGACCCTGGGCTTCCCCAGGTTAAATAACCACGTATCTGCACATTGCATAATTAATTAAATTATTTATTCATGTGATAAAATTTTGATTGATTTCTTAGTTCCCAAGTACAACAAAAAATGACAAATTAATATAGGGTATCTATGGGTTCGTCAGATTCAAGGTTACAGTGCCCTAGATCACACATCCATCAAGTACCAAATAAAAAAAAGGATGCAAAGGTGCATCTTCTTAGGTGGATTCTACTACTTCAAGAATTTGATTTGCATATCAAAGATAAGTCTGGAGTGAATAATGTGGTGTCTAATAACCTATCCTGCATTGAATCACAGAGTTCCCCTGAGATCGACCCTATCAAGGACTCCTTCACTGACGGGTCGATCAATTCTATTGACTCTCTTCCATGGTATGCCAATATGGTGAACTTTTTGGTGCCTAGGACAGTTCCCCATGATTGGACCAAGAGCAACACTGACCAACTTAAGTCAGAATCTAGGAAATACCATTAGGAGGATCTGTTACTTTTCTTCAAATGTATATATTGTGTTTGGAGAAGGTGTATTCCTCGGGAGGAATACATTAGTGTACTCACAAATGACCATTCTTTGGAGGCAGGAGGACATCACTCCAGGAAGAGGACTGCATGGAAAATGCTCCAGTGTGATTCCATTGTCTGACCTTGTTCCACGATGCCTATGCATTTGTTTGATCATGTCTAATGTGTTAGAGAATGGGAGAGATCATTGGTTCCAAGATTAAATGCCCATGTAACCCGTGAGTATGGTTTACGTTTTTGATGCATGGGGCATAGATTTTATGGGCCCATTCCCTAACATCCATTGTTACGAGCACATTCTACAGATGGTAGAATACCTATTTAGGTGGATGGAAGTTATCCCAACCCGAGTCGTAGATAGCAAGACTATCTGCAAGTTCATGAAAGATCACATCATTTCAGGGTTTGGGGGGCCCACTACTGGACATGTGAGGCCAGGTCAAGCCATTTTGCAATAATTGTTATTGCAAATGTCATTCCCTAATCTAAAATGAAGAATAACTAATTTGCATAATAGGTCCCTTAGTACAATTAGGGCTATGTACCATGGCCATCTTGATGATCATACAACTATTGATTCAATTGTTGAATCATAGATGCTGGTGCTTACATGAATATCTAAAGAGTTAGATATAGGACTCATCAAGCACCGTCAAATGATTATTAAGAGATAATCTCCATCCTGAGTAGGCGATGACAATCCTTTCTCTAATGGGATGATATCTAACCAACCTCTTGATGCAGGTCCTCTGTAGAGATTTAGAGGTTTTAGATAAGTAAGGTCAAAGAGTTGACTTAACGAGATCAAGAATACTAAAGACCTATGTTGTATG
Organism: Ottelia alismoides; assembly: GCA_037367405.1. Classification (NCBI taxonomy): domain Eukaryota; kingdom Viridiplantae; phylum Streptophyta; class Magnoliopsida; order Alismatales; family Hydrocharitaceae; genus Ottelia; species Ottelia alismoides. Next base: position 715,661 of record JAZKJV010002186.1, on the reverse strand, counting down.
CTATCACTATTTAGGAACGCATCCTCTAACTGGAGACAAATGTATTATTATGTGTTTGAATATGTACATTGGGCAAACCAATAGGTTGATGGCCTAATCAAGGTCTATACACCGGCACGCGGGTGTGCATACAAGGGCATATGAGTGATACTATCTCTCAAAGGGATCATCCAAGTTCATTTACTGAACCGGAAGACATGAGCTCACTCATGAGATATTGGGAAGGATCACATTTCGTGCACGGTCATCTCACTTTAGAAGCTTGACTGAATCTGTAAGGTTGAATATGTGCTTTTGGAAAGTGTATGATCAACACCTAGGTATGATATATATTTTTGGAAAGTATATGATCGATAGCGACTCCCAATTATCAAATGAGAAAGTGAATGATAAAACCCTGAAGGAGACAGTCTAAATAGATCTAAAACTCCGGGTTTATTCTATGTCTTTAAGTATGTAGGACGTACAGGTATCATGAATACCTGAAGGTGATGTGATCATAAACGATTTTATAACCATGACACTTCCATTCATAGGGAGTGATGAAACGAGTTTGGATTTTAATGACTCATCTCAATAGAGAAGTAATCGGATCTTGGTCCAAATGTTGGACAGTGATCTGAATGTGATTCAGATGCAAAAAAAAGATTAGATTTATATTTTTGATTTAATCAAACATCTATGGGAGGTTTTCAAGATCTGGATTTGAGATATGATCTCAATATCCATGTCATTGTACGTGGAACGTACAATCGCTCCACCCTTATCTCCAAGTATTCACAGAGAAAGTGCATTATTCTTGAAAGAGTTCAAGAATAATTTCATTGTTGATATTATGTCTGAGCATTGATCAAAATAGATAAGTAAATGTGATTTAATTAATATGAGTAATGTGAATATGATTCCTATTTTATTGGCCTCATGAGAATGGACATCCAAGATGACTAAATGTGATTTAATTGTCAAGGATGTGAATAATGTGGATAGCACAATCCATATTGTTTATGGATATTATAAATGTGATTTGTAATATCTTAGAGAGAAATAATTGTAATTTGTATTTACGAAGTTGATGTGGATTGGATTCACATTGAACAATTAATTGTAAATGCAATTTACATTTTATTTTTGATGTGTGAATATGATTCACTATTTATCAATGGCATCATTGAAATTATCACAAAATAATTTAGAATTATTTTAGTGAATAATTTTGCAATAAAAGTTATTGCATATGTAGAATAATTATTGAGATACAAATCTCAATACAAAAGGAATTAGAGTCCTCTTACCATAATGGAGGGGGTGGACGGCCAAGTTGAGAGCTCAACTTGGTGGTCGTCCACTCTCCCCATATGGAATGAGGATCCAGTCATTCCAATTGATTCCATCTTTGTTGGTGTGATTTAAATTGAATTGTATTGATTGATTTCAATATATTTAATTTAATTAAAAGACAATAAATTTGTTGTTGGTAATTAAAACACAACAAGATCATGGTCGTTGATTGAAATCACAAATCAATCTCAACCATTGATTTGTGTAAGCAAATGGATTGAGATCCATGGACATCCAAATAGTATAAATAGAAGGGTAGACCTAGTCTTTATTTACACATTGTGAAATATAACAACATTCTCTCTCCCCCATTCTCTTTACACGCCATCTCTCCTTCTCTCTCAACATGTGGCCATCCATATGTTGACCTAGAGAAGAACTCTATTGTTGCCATGTTGCCGTGTTGTCGCTTCGACTGCTCATGGATCTCTGTCTCCTTCGACGTGCCTCTCTCAAGAAGAAGATGTCGGATCTCGTGTGACAAGATTAGGATATTTGCCACTCGGATGAATAACTTGGATTGCGAGAAGCATGTGGTTCATCTCCGCATTCGCAAGTGTCTCTTCCGATGGGTCGAACTTGAAACAGGAGGTCTCATCATTTAGAGACTCGATTGCAACCACGCTTCAAGAGGTAAACCAAATTCATGTTTGTGGTTTAGATGAAATGATCCGAGAAGCGTTCTAGGATCATGTGGTTTCATCGTTTAAAATTTTTCAATTTCTGTTGCCCCGAGCTACTAGTGTGACTAGTCGCTCCCGATTGCATACGATGCGATCCTGACGTTTCATTGATGCACTTAAGGATTTTTTTATATTCTTCAAGTTGTATTAGAGCCAAGTTGGAGGTTTTGGATATGATCCATAAACCTAAGATGGCACATGCATTTTTAGTTGTGTGAAGTTTCATCATATTTTATTTACTCAACCATGTTTTGTGTAATTTTTTCAACTTGTTTAAATGTGTTTAATTCAAAATTATCATAATTATGTTTTCCATTAAATAAGGAAATCATGGTACTTGAGTTTGCGTGATTGGAATTTGTTTGCTCAAGTTATGATTTTTTTAGTGAACATGTACCCATTGTTTTGGGGATGGCAAATCTTGACGTAGTTAAAGAGTTAATTATGGTTTTAATTCACCTAGAAATGCATCAACATCACTTGGTTTCTGTTATAAATAAAATTGGAAAAATCAAAGAAACTTAATTTGCGTAATTTGGATTTAAATTGGTTGAGATATCCTAATTTTAGTAAGTAGGGGTCACTGCTGAAAATTACTTGCCCAATCAATTAGTGGAAATTACTTGTTAATTCCTAAAATAATTGTTGATAAATATTTTATGAAATATTTAAAGACTACTATTTCCTTAAATGACATTACCTTAACCGAAATTGATTATATATGATATAGATCACAATTGGTTACATCAATCCCAACAAACATTATTACTTGACTAGGAATGGGGATTTGTTTAGCAAATTTCCTAATAATATTATTAAAATTTTGATGAATATTAAATATGGTATAACTTTGGTTGAAAGACCGATTATCATCTCAAATACAAAATGATCAATCACATTATCCAGACCTGAGGCGGATATGGTGTCTAGTCAGGGATCGTTGGGGTAGCAGGTTGCTCTGTGAGCAGTCTATCCCACTCCCTTAGGTATTGGCCATGACGGTGGGTAATTATTAAAATTCAAATAATACATATTTTAATATTATACCATCCTTTAAGTATTAATAAAAAAATTGTTTGTTCGTTGATTGATTGGATTTATAATTATTTTAATATGATTGAATTAATTAGATCTAATTACAATTAAACTCTATATTATGAATAGAGTAGTATTTCCCCTGGAAGAATTAATCATGTGAATATGATTCATAATAATTAATTAGAATTTGAACATTGTATGGAAGTTCACATAAATGACATCCATGGTCTTCCATCAAGGCGAACGGTTCCGTCGCCATGGATTGTATGTAGGAGACTCCTATCTGAAGTGACAACTCCTACATACAAGCTCATCTAGATCGGGCTTTTTACTTCTCGAAAGAGTAAGGCCGTATGCATAGTGACCCCAATATCGGGCTCCTTATATTATTGGGTGATATTGGATTGCGCATAGCGAGATGCATAAAAAATCGCTCAAATTAATGAATTAGTTAATGTGCAAAACAATCGAATTTATTTTTACTTGGGCAAGCCCAAGATTGAACATAGGGAGACCACTTTATACTTAAGTCAATTTTCAGATCACATATATATTAGGTTTTTAGAGAGGTATTTTTCAATTATCTACGCAATCTAAAATGTGATACAATTTGGGGGTTAAGTCTAATAAATAGGTTACAAATTTTCAATCGAAATAAATCTGAAAATTTCCAAACTTTGCCAAGATGTTATTTAATGCAAAATTAAGTTGTTGTAAATTTTTGGTATTTTTCTGATGTGAAATTAAAATACTATGAATTAAATATTCACAATTGGTGATTTACAATATATGAATTTCAATAATTAGCCAAACTTAATATTTTTCAGAAATAAAATTACCCTAGATGTTTCTAAACAATAAATATCTAGGAAAAATCTTAAATCCTAAAAGTATTAAGTTCACAGACAATTTAAATTCAATTCCTAAAATCACTAATTAAGTTATTTCATGAGGAATATGCATGCAAATTGAATGCTTTTTGAGCACATGTCTGAATACAATAAAATCTCGCTAGTGGAATTTATGAGGGATATTTGTAGTAATAAGTAATTTAATAGGAATTTTAAAAACTCAAATGGGCAAAAGAGGTAATTTTTACACTCAAGCTATTTTATTAAATTATGCACAACTCACAAAAATACAATATATAATCCATAATAAAGAGAACTAATTAATCAACATAGAGCAGTTTTTGGAATTAAAAATAGATGATAAATGAGGGTCCAACATAGAGCTTAAATGCAAGGGTCTAAGTACAATTTTATTAATTAAATGAGTAAAAAAAGCTTCGATAAGGACTAAAAGAGTATTACCAATACCTGACATGGTATTTATAGAAGAACTCTAACAGGTGGCATGCAGCTCATGTACGTCCTGATGGCGGGGATACTATGTGTAACTTTCAGGAGCAACGGGGTGAATAGTGCAAATATTCTGGCCCCTCGTGTGAGACACGTGAGTGGCTGAGGCTCGGGTGGGAGGCTTAGCATAGCCCTCTAGGTGGTGGGCAACAGTGGCTTCAGGTGGACTCCGACAATCTACAAAATAAGAACAACTCCTCCTCCTTTGACTTAACACTGCTCTTGAAATGCTGAAAGGGCTGAAGGTGGAGATGCTCAGACACGGAGTGCAATAAGGCCAAGGTGGTTCCGACTGGTTGGTAGAAGACTGTGAAGTTCGACAGAGCTGGAGATGATCTATCCCACCTCCGTCAACACATGACATGAGGTGAAGCTAAAAGTAGGAGCTACTGTAGATTGTAACAGAGCAAGTCCAGAGATAGCTTTGACAGTTGTTGCCATCCTCATCGTGACCTGCAGGGTTAGTAACACAAACAACGTGAAGGTGAGGGGTACACACGATAAGGGCTAGAGGCCCAAGTCGAGGCAAAAAATATGAGGACCTAGAAGCTTCAACCCTTTACGAGAGTTGAGATGACCGATGCAAATGGGTTGCAACAGAGAAGAAGGAAGATGCATCAAGGTTGAATGAAGGTGGAGGGATCGAAGGGATGATGGTGTTCGTCAATAGATGGCGTTGATTTGGGCTCAACGTGCAATTCTAGATGAAGTGAAGTTGGGGAAACAATAGAGAATGCAATGAATAAGAAGAGGAAATAAGGAAGAGAAAGAATATAGAAGAGGAATCATCTAGAGAGAGGTTAGATGATGGGTGAATTGTTCTTTGGAAGAGAAGCTTAGAACTTCCCAGTCGTCACTCATAGATCTCAGCAAGGTAGAGCTAAGCATATGCCGATGAAAGTAGACGACTACGATAAGGGATGGGAGTCCCTTGGATCACGCCGGTAAGATACACAGTCATCGCTCTTTGGGCTCTTGCTCTCATTGTCACCGAGAGAAGATCAAAGCTTGGTGGACTTACACTCACAGTGGCGTATGGGTTCCTTGGAGGCGGGGCGAGGGGTTTTAGGGGAAATTGGTTAGGTTTCATGAAGATGAAGGGGAGGTGGTAGCGTGGAGGAGAGATCGACTGCATGCATAGTATGGATGAGGCCTCGACTGTTGTGTCATTGGTGGTGGAGCAGATGAGTCAGAGGAGGAAGATGAAGTTTCCTCCGTCCGATCATGCCTTGATCGGAGGGCCTAGAAGATGCCACGTGACAAAGGGAAATAAAAAGAAAAGAAACAAAAGGGAAATGAAAGTCATCGTCTGATGAAGGGGTATTTCATCTAATGATTGTAAATGAGGGTAGCTAAAGGGCTAACGTGGGGAGACATACGACGACTTCAGGAGCCGCCACATGTCGCTCCCAGAAAAATCATAAAAATAAAATGAAAGATAACTAAAAACAAAATAGTAAATAGATTAAATCAAAGTGATGTTTATGAAGTTTGTTCATCTCGATGAGATCTACAACGTTCGTGAAGGGACTAAAACCAAAAGACCATCTATACAAAGTGTATTTTTCGTGGTATTCTATGTGCATAGAATGCCTGATTTTTTTATGTTTTGTATTTTTTTAGTTTTAAATAAGAAAAAAATTCAAAATAAAATGTAAAAGAAATATTTACGTACTAATCTATTTTTTTGTTAGTTTGTTAAATAATTAAGAAAATAAAGAAATAAAATAAAAGGGACTTATGCACAAACTCTCTCTATATATATTTAGACCCATTCTTTTTCTTTGATTTTTAGCTAGTTTTAGAATTGGATTTTTGTACATTTTATTAAAACATAAATCAAAGGAATCAAATGAAAAGAAACAAACTAAAAAGAGTTAATTTTGTACATAAAATAATGAGTTGCTTAAAATATACAATATACAATAAGGACCTAAAACCCAAGCTTCACAAATGAACTCTGATACTTTTGAGTTTGATCTTCATTTGTAAAAAATTGAACTTTCATTATTTCAAAAGTGAGTACGGTTTCATAGGATACTGTATATGAGAGATATTTGACTCTGCAACTTTTTGTCTCACAATTAGGGTTTGGTTTTTTTATGTAAATACATATTAATATTTTTCTGGTATTTTTCTATCATTTATGTTAGTAATATATAAACAAATGACTTTAATTTATTTGATTAGAGTTAGTATAAATAAAAAAATGTGGAAAGTTATTTAATTTATAGGTGATTATTTACATACAATATTTGGCTTCTTATTAATGTCATTATGAATGATGAGGTATGGATCTTTTTTAGACATGCATGAATGCTAATAATGCATTATTAATTTTTTAATACAATTAATTACTTTGGAACAAAGATCTATTTTCAGTTTTTCGACTGATAAATAATGGATTCATCAACCCCATATACTTAAATCTTGCTTATCCCTGAGCAATTAAAATGAACGCATAAGTGAAATGAGATTGTATTACATACCAACGCCATGAACAAAAGGTGAAAATGAAGCTTCACTCGACCTTTGAATTATTAGTTTGGCGGAACTCCTTATGAGAATTAGGGTTTTAACACGAACAATCTCTAAGTTGTACATGTCATCATCCGGGTTCAACTTAGAAGTCATCTTAGATCAATCCCCTCCCAAAGCATACTACATGAACATTGAATAAATGTCTCTCGTGTGTGAGGGATGTTAGCACTTCCCATTCGAAAAGTCAGACTACTGTGTAAACCTCCCCTCTAGTAACTCATCCTCAAGGAGTCAGGTATTTCCTTCTAAGTTCAACTACGTGCTAGTTCACAACGAATATAGGGGAAGAAGTTTAGAAGAATGAGAAAAAAACCGGAGTTTGACCAATGTAGTCACATCTCCTGTGAAGCTTGGATAGTTTAGCCAAGCCTCCACTAAGATATGCATTCTAAATGAAGCTTGGACCATTGTGGTTAATGATGTACTATCAGAATTGCTTCTTTTGGTATGAAAGTTGGATGCTCTACATTGATCTTTTTGTGCCCTGAGAGATATATAATTATTTTTTTCTGACCATGTTTTGGGATCTTGGAAAAAATTACGTAGTAATCCATTCCTTATCTGAAGCTTTATTTCAACCATACTCCGATCGTTAGATTTTTAATGCTACCAGAAAAAAGGCCCTTACAATCTTCCAACATCCCATCCGAGTTGAGTACTCGAGTACAATTATTTTCCTTTTCAAGAGTCATACTCAGAATGAGGTGATCATGTTAGACACTAAGAGTTGAAATCTCGACATTGTCTTGTGAAATTTGGAGAATTAATTCGCTGACATGAATCTTCTAAAATCCTACTTCTTAGTGAAGTTCCTCTGAATAATAAGTGGATTAAGGTTAAGTCAAATCCACTCTCTATTTTTACTCACGACTCGGTTCAAAAACCGATGACTTTATACTTGTGCATTTAAATGATATGATGAATGATATGCAAATGTTTGACATGCAGAGAATTTTTTCTAAACTGTTATAAAATTAATTACTGAATAAGAAGACATTTTTATTGAAGAATTTTTATTATAAACCTAATTTTACATAAATTTAAAATAGAAGTATTATTTATAATAATTTTATAAAAAGACTATTATGATTATACAAATTTATATAAGTTATAAATCATGTATACACTATACACATGATGAATCCATGATTCATTAACTTTTCTGTCGCATTTTGTCTTAAAACCCTTAACAAATGCACGTAAATATTCATTAATATCCATCTTTTAACAAATCCTCATTCATGAATAAATAGTCACTTTCAAGCATCAAAATCATGTAAATAAATAAAGAACAAAGAAAAAAGAAAAGAAGGCAGATTGGATATATGTAAATATGTACAATATGACTTAAAAATATAAATATAACTGCAAGGTATATTTATAGCCTAACTCCTGGGACCAAGCCAGCATGGATTGGTCGACAAACCAAAAAGTAGGGGGAGATAAGAAAGGAAAACCATAAAAATAAATTAAGACACACTACATAAACCTCTCACCATTTATCAAATAAATACAAAACTTCAATGATTTTTAATTAATTCATATGTACATATTTTTCATCAAACTCTTTTCCTAATTATTTCTAAAAATGTATATAAAAATTTAAAAATAAGTTAAAAAATATTACCCCTGTATATATGCCAAGAAATCCAGCCTTTAAATTGTCAAAATCTCAACTTCCGAACATCATAACTTCTTCATACGAACTCCAATTTCACTCTACTCACTTTAAAATTCATAAAATAATATTCTCTAATTAATAAAGGTGGTTTCATTTCCGTTTGCAAAAAGTCAGTTTTGGGACCGATTGACAACAGGGTTTCTGGGCTATTTATTTTATGTAGCACACATTATTCATAGTTTTAGTAATTTTATAATTTCTAATTACTGTCATGATCTTATAATTTAATTCTAATTTATTTCAGATTTTTTGAAGCTTATTTATTATTTTAATAAAATAAAAAAGCCTAAATTATAGGTAGAAATGAACTGGCTAAATAATATCTGTATTTATTAATATATGTAAATTAATTTATTAAAATCCCTAAAAATTCACACAAATCTTATTTATTATTCTAATAATTAAGAAAATATAAGAATAATTTTAAATTATTTATTTATTAAATTAAAAATTCAAAACCTAATTATCTAGACATATTTATTAATATAATATTTATATTTCGAATAATAGTTATTATTTATAAAAAGTAATTATTCCATAATTAAGATTATTTAATTATTTACATTGCTTGTATTTATACCTATTTAAAAATAACCTTATCTATTATTTATTATTGAATTTACAAGTTTTTTAAACCATCTGGCCAACCAGGTGCTGACACTTGTCAGCACCTGGTTCATCTTCTCCAAGAAGGCTGAACTGACTTCTGTTCTGACCGGCCTCCTTCACCGAATTATCTAGCGCGCCTCTTAACCCTTCTAGATGATCTAATCCGTTGAATTACTTCTCCTAACAACCTTCTCCACCGCCCACCATTCGATTTTACTTGGAGCCCACGAATTCGATCTATAAAAACCTTCATAGTTGGACATTTCCAACTAATTTTCCAACCACCTGAAGCCCCAGCTCCAGTGGCCGACCCCCATTCTTCCTAGCCTTGCTTCGCCTGACTTGGACGTGATAGCTCCGCCCAAGCAAGCCCGCGTGGAGGAGGGATCATCGGAGGAGGTTCCAAGGCGCTTGGCTGCCTTGCATCGCCGCCATCTCGCGCGTCCATCTCCGGCGAAGGTCGATCGTCGAGCAGCTACTAGAGGTAAATACACCTCTTCTTCACAGACCTCTGCCTCCACCTCTATCGAATTTCATCTCGTGTTTCGTGCCACAATTAGCGTGGCTAATCCCCTGATTAGATCGCCTAATCAATCATCTTACACGCTAACTCAAGACCAACTCTCAATTGATTTCAAATCGATTCAATTCGCATTCCATTTCTCAAGAATTTTACACGCCTTCTCACATTTATTCTGGAAACCACATTTCTATCTTGCAAAACCCTAATCATTTGGCCGATCCTTGAGAATCGAGCACATAAACGTGTTATTTGCAGATCTATCTCGCATCAGGAGCAAAAATCAAGGCATTTGGAAGCTTCAATCATCAATAACATCATCTTCAAAAAAGGGCGTAACAACTTCACTCCAGGGCAGAATAGCGAGAACCTCTATCTTCTTCAAGCATCCACCGCCGCCCTAAGCCATCTCCAGCCACCAACCACCGCGAGCGAGCTCGACGGTTAGAGGAGCTAACCCTCTGGCCCCGCAGGAGGCCCCAGCTTGCCGTCGTTTTCCTGAGAGAAATCGGAGAAGAGGACGACGTGAACCACCTGCGCAACTGATTCAAGAACCTCAAAGAACAGCCGTGCTACAGGCTGCAGACACGTGGCATGCGCGGAAGCGTCAGATCAGCGCCGACACTATCTAATCTCCACCATTAATCTGAAGCGTTAGAAAAGATGCATAATGAGCCCAGAAGAGTTCCATACTTTCAGCTACGCTCCAGAAGGTGTTTTCAGATTTACATTTAGGTCCCTCTGTAGGGACCTAAATGTAAAAACTTTTATTTCTTTTACATAACAGTCCCTGTAAGTACCATTTTGCAATATTTTTCAGACTTTTTCTTACACTTATGCCCCTGGGCTGTAGGGGATTTTTGGACCTATTTTGACCTTTTTTTGTATATTTTCTTGGTGTAGTTATACAACTACTTCCACGAGTTTTTCATTAATTTTCATGTATTTTTTCTCATGTTTTTATCGTGTTTTCATCGTGTTTTGTTTTGTCGCAAATTGTATTTGTTTTGATTTGTTTTTGTGTTCTTGTTCGAGCCCGTTGCTCGACCTATTACCTACTATATAGTATCATCTATTTTCACATATACTCCACCTATTATATCATAAATAAATCTTATGAAAAATATCACTATGAAAAATTAAATAAAAATTGGAAAAGAATAAAATCAAATAAAAAAATTAAAAATCAAAATTCAATAAAAATTATCGTGTTTCTTTGATCGTTTTAAGAAGAGATAAAATAAATCACGAAAATATTTTCTCCTAAAAAATCAAAGCACTCTATTCTTCCTCCTTGTGTTCGACCCAGGCAAACTTACCTAAGTAAAAAAATAGTGTAGATTTTTTCTTTAAAAACTGAATTTGTTTGATCGACTGGGATCTCTTTACGGCTTTTCCACACCGACAACTTTATAACATTAAAAGACGCAATCGGATTTTAGCCGCTATCAACACACTATATAAATTTTTTGTTCCTTTTTATATGTGTTACACATATCGTATTTATTTAATAATATATACATAAAATATGTGAAATTACGAGATATGGGTAAAGTGTATATATAATATATAAACACCCCAATATTTAGTGTGTGCTATGTCTTAGAGAACAAAAAGTGAGGAAAAGACATAGCTCACGCGAAGTGTAAGAGAGTGAAAAGAATAGAAGTATAGAAGTCGACCTCCCCCTATACTTAGGCTCTGATAAGCTGAAGCGTAGAAGAGAGAAAAAATGAGGTGGTCGATGTCAAGAGGAGAATGAATGAATAAATAGATATAAGGGGTTGCTATCGATCACCCTATATTTAGCCTCTCATCAACCTAATTATAGAAGAAGGAGAAAGTGTAAGGACCGATGAGGTTGGAAAATATACAGATAAATGAGAACAAGATCATGAAATGGATGGAGATTTTGGGGTTCATGAGGTGTCATGTGTTCCCTACGAGTGGATCATGAGATTCTAGAATACGTATGAAGGAGATCTCTTCTACATTGGCCAACTACTCATCTGATCCTATGAAATGCATAAGTAGTTGCCCATTCACGAGGAATGATCGTGCACCATCTGTAAGATCTGAAATCTCTACGCTCCCTTTCTCCTGCCCTTCTTGAACAATGAAGGGTCCCATCCATTTGGATTTCAACTTGCCCTAAAAAATATTCTACTTGACATTGAATAACCATACCTTTTGCTTGGGAATAAAAATCTAACGCCTGTTATGCCTATCATGCCAATGCTTGGTTCCATCCTTATAGATCAGGCTATTATCATATGCCTTATTTCTGATATCTAAAAGCTCATTTAAATCTATTTGTTTACTATGTTGTCCCTCTTGTCTATTCTAGTTCACTTTCTTTAATTTTATTTGGAGTTGTGAATAAGCTCAATAGGGAAGTGGCACGACTTCCCACATACCATCCTGAATGGGGAGGTTTCAAGAGGGGTCTTTTAAGCAGTCTGATATGCGCATAGAACTTTGTCCAAGAGTTCGGACTAATTCTTTTTGTCAGGGCGAACCAGTTTATGCAAAATGCTCTTCACCTCCCTATTCGACACCTTTGCCATGCCATTAGATTGTAGGTGGTATGAAGTGTCACAATGCTTGATGCCGTAGTCCTTTTGTTAAAATTTTCACTTCTCTGTTAACAAAATGGCTAACCACATCAAATATGATGATTGTGGGTGAAGGATATGGAAAAATCCTTAAGCGCATCACTGAAGCATGAGGATCACATCGTATGTGATCGGGAGTGACTAGTCGCACTAGTAGCTCGGGGCAGCAAAAATGAAAAAAATTTAAACGATGAAACCACATGATCTAAGAGCACTTCTCGGATCGTTTCATCTAAAATGCAATCAAGTATGAGGTTTACCTCTTGAAGCGTGGTTGTGATCGAGTCTCTAAACAAAGATCCCTCTTGTCTCAAGTCCAATCCGTCGAAGGAGACACTTACGAGCGCAGGGATGAACTGCGTGCTTCTCGCAATCCAAGTTGTTTATCTGGGAGACGAATCTCCTGATCTCGTCACACAAGATCCGGCGTCTTCTTCATGAGCGAGTACCATCTAAGGAGATGGAGATCCATGAGAAGTCAAAGTGGCAGCATGACGACATGGCAACGACGGAGTTCTTCTCTAGGTCAACATATCGACGGCCACATGTTGAGAGAGAGGGAGAGATGGTGTGTTGAGAGAATGGGGGAGAGAGCATGTTGTTGTAGTTCATATTGTGTAAATAAATGGATAGGGCTACCCTTGTATTTACACTACTTTGGATGTCCATCGATCCCAATCCATGTGCTCAAACAAATCAATGGTTAGATTGATTTGTGCTTTCAATCAACGACAATGATTATGTTGTGTTTTAATTACCAACAATAAAATTGTTGGCTTTTAATTAAATTAAATATATTGAAATAAATCAATCTAGCTAATTTAAATCACACCAACATATATGGAATCAATTAGAATGAGAGGATCTTTATTCCATATTGGGAGAGTTGACATCCACCAAGTTGAGCTCTAAACTTGGCCGTCTACCCTCTCCATTATGGTAAGAGGACTCTCATTCCTTTTGTATTGAGATTTTGTATCTCAATAATTATTCCATATATGCAATAATTTTTATTGCAAAATTATTTTGTAATAATTTCAATCATGCCATTGATAAATAGTGAATCATATTCACAAATCCAAAATAAAATTTAAATTGCAATTACACTTAATTGTTCAATGTGATTCCAATTCACATCAACTATTATTTCGAAATAAAAATTATAATTATCTCTCTCTAACATATTATGAATCACATTTACAATATCCATGAATAATATAGATAGTGATATCCACATTATTCACATCCTTGACAATTAAATCACATTTAATCATTCGGATGCCCATTCTCATGAGCCCAAATAATATGAATCACATTTACATTACTCATAATAATTAAATCACATTTAATTATCTATTTTTCTCAATGATCAGATATAATATCAACAATGAAATTATTCTTGAACTCTTTCAAGAATAATGTACTTTCTGTACGGATACTTGGAGATAAGGATAGGGTGATTGTATGTTCCATGTATAGTGTCTTGGATATCGAGATCATATCTCAAATTTAGAGCTTACAGACCTCTTGTAAATGTTTGATTAAATCAAAACCGTAAATCTAATCTTTTCATTGCATATGAATCACATTCATTTCACTATCCAACATTAGGACCAAGATCAGATTACTTCTCTATTGATAGGAGTCACTAAAATCCAAACCCGTTTCATCACTCCCAAGGAATGGAAGCGTCATGGTTATACAATCGTTTATGATCACATCACCCTCAATTATTCCTAATACCAGAACATCCTGCATACTGGAAGACCTAGAATAAACCTGAAGTTGTAGATCTATTTAGACTGTCTCCTTCAAGGTTTTATCATTAAGTTTCTCATTTGATCATTGGGAGTCGGTATCGAACATATACTTTCCAAAAGCATATATCATAACAAGGTGTGGATATTTTTTCCATACATGTTTTGAAGTCTTTAAAAAATATGCAAAACCGTCCATCCCTTTTCCGAAGCTTTATTTCAACCCTTACTGTGGTCTTTAGATGTCCATGCTACCAGAAAAGAAACTCACACAGTCTTCCAACACCATGTCTTAGTTGAGCTAAGTGCATAGTGCGAGAGTAAAAATTGATTCCCTATTCTAGAGTCGTACCCAGAATGAGGGGACCAGGTTAGACACTAAGAGTCAAAATCTTGCACATTGGCATGCAGAACTCTAAGAATTAAGTCAAAGATCATAAGCTTCCAAAATCCTATTTCTCGTGAAGTTCCTCTGAAAATTAGGTGGATTAAGGTCAAGTCCAGACCACTTTCGGTTCCTGCTCGTAACTCGATTCAGAACCCAAGGGCTTTTCACAAATGCATATGCATGTAATGCTGGACGAAGTGCTGGTGTAGGAAATGCAGACACGCATTTTTTTAATTTTGTGACTTCTTTCTCTCTTTTTTGCTCCCAAAAAATTCGAAATAAAAATACAAAGATAACTTCAGAAGAAATAAAAAACAACCTTGGATTGAAAAATTTTCTTCATGAAAGTTGCTCGTCTCGAGAGATATACAACTTTCATGAATAAATCAATCAAAATCGATCATTTGCATAAATATTTTTGGGGTATTCTATGTACATAGAAAACCTTGATTTTTGGGTTTTTTTAACTTTTTTATTATTTTAAATAAGATAAAAATCCATAAAAATATGATAAAATCAAAGATAAATAATTATGTATTAATCTATTTTTTTAAATTTTTATTAATTAGGAAAATGATGAAATAAATAAAATACGAAAACGATAACTTTTGTACAAACTATTAGTGAAGACTAAGACTCAGTTAGTTTAATTGATTTCAAGATCATTTTGGATTTGGATTTATACATATTTAGTAAAACTTTTGTCAAAGAAAATAAATGAAAAAGAAATAAAATAAAATGAGTCAATTATGTACATAAAATAATAGGTCAAAAATTGCTAAAATACACAATGTACAAAAGAGGCCCAAAACCCAACTTTCAAGCTCTAATTCACTTGAACTTGGTCTTGTTTTGAAGTTAATTGAATTTAATTAGTTCAAAATGAGTAGGATCAAATCGAACACTGTATGAGAAAGATATCAGCATTTTAGTCCGAAAATCCTGAAATTAGGGTTTGAGTTTCTGGACCACTTATTCATGTTAGTGGGTTTTTTTTGTATTTTTCATTTATTTTTGTTAGTGATATGTACATAGTGGAGGTATTTCAAGTTATTTGGAGTTAGCTTGAGTTAATTAAAAATCGTGGAAGTTAGATTATTTACAGATCATGGGCTGTGGTTTTTGGCTTCTTATTTGTTGTGATTATGAGTGATAAAATGAAATTATTATTTATACATTCCTGAATGCTAATTATGCAGAATAATGGATAAAATACAGATGAACTTTGGGGAACTGAGCTTAGTTATTATCTTTTAGAGTGATGAATCCGAGATTCATCATGCCCCCATACTTAAACCATGCTCGTCCTCGAGCATCTAAAGAAATGCAATGAGGTGAAATGAGAATGGGTTCCATACAAAGACCATGAGCAGAAGGTGAAAATGGAGCTAGACCCGACTGTTGGATTAGTAGTTTGGCGGAACTTCTCTGAGAATTAGGGATTTAAAATCAACAGCCTCCATGTTCTACACATCATTGTTACAGTTTCAGCTTTGAAATTATCATAGATTAAACATCCTCCCAAAGCATACCTCATGAACATTGAACAATTGACTCATGTGTGTGAAAGGTTTTAGATCTTCCCATCCAGAATTGACTCATGTGTGTGAAAGATTTTAGCTCTTCTCATCAAGAATGTTGGACTACAATGCAAACCTCTCCTCCAATAACTCATCCTCGAGGAGTCAGGTTTTTCCTTCTAAGGTCTGTCATGTAGTGTTCACAATCGAGAAAGGGAGAAATTTAAAAGAAGGACAAAAGAAATGGAGGGTGAATAGTGTAGTCACCTCTCCTTGTGAAGCCGACCAGTTTAGCCATGTATCCACCAAGATATACATGTTTTCCTGAAGCTTGGACCTTTTTAATCAAATATTTATTTGGTAGTTGTCTTCTTCTCTTTGTTTAGAAATTTGGTAGCTCTGCATAGATCTTGTTGTGCCCCTACGGATATGGAATCTTATTTTCCGTATATGTTTTGGGGTCTCAGAAAAAAAATGAGCACAGTCATCCATCTCTTTCCCGAAGCTTTATTTCAACCCGTACTCTGGTATTTAGATGTCCACGTTACCAGAAAAGAAACTCACAGTCTTCCAACACGCCGTCTGAGTTGAGTTAAGTGCATAGTGCGAGAGTAGAAATTAATTTCCTATTCAAGAGTTGTACCCTGAATGAGGAGATCAGGTTAGACACTCAGAGTCAAATGTTGCACATTATTATGTGGAACTTGAAGAATTAAGTCATAGACCTGAAGTTTCTAAAATCCTATTTCTCGATGAAGTTCCTTAGAAAATTAGGTGGATTAAGGTCATGTTAGACCACTCTTGGTTTCTGCTCATAACTTGGTTCAAAGTGCAAGGGCTTTTCACAAATGCATGAAATGCTGGATGAAGTGCAAATGCGTGAAATGCAAACACTTTTTTTTTAATTTTGTGACATCTTTCTCTTTTTTTGAGATACTTTTGCAAGAAAAATGAATAAGAAGCCATTTTTAAAAATTTTGTTTACATACAAAATTGGACACAGTCAATGTTAGTTGCAAAACTAATTTTTTGGTATTTTTTGTTAATGTTTACAAATTAGTTACACAACTCGTAAATACATATAGACTTACATGAAAGTACAATCTATGGGTAAAATATATACATAGTATATACACACACACCCCTGATTGGTCGTGGAATACCTTACTTAATTTACGTGAATTCTTGTGTTAAATTTATCGTTTCGTTATAAGCGGGTAATCAGAATCAATCAAGAAATAATCACTTCAATATTTAATTAAATTAATTCGAGCAATTTTATGTTTGTTTCACTTGGGCAAGTTCCAAGGTCCAACTTGAGGAGGTAAAGGAACAACCTAGATTATTGTTTATCAAATTTCATGTTTAACTTTCGAGGTAGAGTATTTTTTGGTATTTTTGATGTAACTTGTGAATGCAAATGAAAATGCAGCCGATTTTTAGGACTAAAATGCTATTTTCAGTTAAAAGGCATCTAAAAATTACAAAACTTTACCGAGATGTTAATAATGATAAAATAAATGCACTATAATATTTTTTGGAATTTTTGGATGTAAGAGGAATAAATAATGATCTTATGAATGCAAAAGTGTGATTTTCAATAGTGAATTATAATATATATTAAATCTACTTATTTTCAAGAGATAAATTTATCTAAGATATATACTAGGTAATATATATCAGAAAAATCCTAAATCCTAAAAATGTTGAATTTAATATCTATTAAAAATTAATTAATGAAATATACAAAATGATTTTTATAGAGCAAAACATGCATCCATATTCAATTCTTTTTGGGCACAATGTAAAGCACAATTAATTCTACTATCCAATTTTTTTTGGAATTTTTGGAGATATGGTCATTTAGTTGTGAATTTCTGAGTTCGGAATGGGCAAAATATGCAATTTTAGGTAAGTCTATTAATTATTAATTAACCACATATAATAAAAAATATGATAAGTAAGCCACAATGTAGAGAATTAATTGAAGAACACAATGCTAGTTTTTGAATAATAAAATGATGTAATAATGATGTTCAAAATTACACTAGAATAAAGGGGTCTGTTTGCAAAATTACAGAATATAAAATAAATAACAAATGCAGTAAGGGGACTAGAATATTATTATCGATACCTCGAGCGGTGATCCTGCAAAATTCTCAGTGGGTCACGTGCTCCTCATGTGACCCATGGGAGAGTGAAATTTAAGGCGATTAGGCGAGAGGTCGAGGGTGCCTGTGCAACTTCTCCAAACCTCACATGCGGAGCACGTGAGGGTCTTGGCTCCAATACCCCACCCCCTTATGGAGAAAGGGAGGAACATTGCTAGTTGAGTTGAAGAGTATCCTCCGATTGGCAGAGATACAGAGGTGGCTTGAAGGAATAGAGGAGCTACTTTTCGATGTCGAGGGAGGGGTTGGTGCGAGCGGAGAGGAGCTTGCAGGTGGAGCTCCTACGTGGAGGCGAGCAGGCATGGAGGTAGGAGACACACGGTCAGCAGGCATCGGACAGGAGGGCGTCCAATTGATGGAGGGTGGTGTCACGACGGAGTCGTGGCGGGCGGCAAAGCTCATGCGTCGTTGATGTCGATGGTGAGTAGCTCCTGGAAGAAGGTGGCGCTAGACGTGGCCTAGAGTCAGTGAAGAGCTCGGTGCTGATGGAGGAGGAGCCTGGCTCCGTAGGCGTCTGGAGGAGGCAGACTCACTGGAAGGTGGAGGTAAAGCGGTGGAAGTCTGGTGGCATTGTTGAACGTCGACGGTGAATGGTGGAATAGTATCGAAGGTGGTTACAGCAGTGGTAGTGTAGTGAAGATGATGGAATCAAAGTGATGCTGTGGTAGTGGGGGAAGTGCGAGGGAGAGCAGATGATGAACGGATGAACGTAGGAGAAGTTGAATGTGGAAGGGAAGGAGGAGGAGTACCTGGAGGTGCGTGGCTTGACGACGAACTGGAGTGAAGGCGAGCATGTTGAGGGGCGTGCTGTTGTGAAGTTGGAAGCTTTGGATCTCTTCAAGGCAGAAGGGTGCGGTGGCACTGTCACCGCCATGCTTGGAGCTCCTTCGATTGTTGTAAAACGATGGATGGATTTTAAAGAGGTGTGGTGAAGAGATTTATAGGGGAAATTACAAAGTGATTGAGAAGGTTTGCCGGAGATTGATTCGAGGGGATTGCAGACGATCTAATGAAATCATCTGCAAAGATGGGAAGGGGTGGATTAGCGATTGGATCTTGATTTTAACGAGGTCGAAATTTAGGGGAGGCGTAGGGGTGTTAGAGATGGAAGGTGAGAGGCGGCTATTGGGAAGAGTGCGTCGAGAATCGAGGGATGGCTAGGCTAATCGGGATGCGGCTCTAGATCTGGAAGGAGGGTGGCAGTACACGATATTAGGGATTGATCGAGGGTGGTGGTGCAAGATCGAGAGGATCAGGAGGCGAAGAGAATCATGGAGGAGATTAGGGAGACGACGGGAGAAGGGAGAGGAGAGGGGAGCACGTGTTGGGCACGTGCGGCGTAGGCACGTGGTCAGCACATGCTTGGATTTTTATTTTTATTATTTTTTTAAATGAAAATGAATAATTAAAAGGTCCAAAAATGGGTGATACGTGGCGGCTTTGGGAGCTGCCACATGTCATTCCCAAAAAATTCAAAATTAAAGGACAAAGATAAATTTGAAAGATATAGCAAACAACCTCGGTTCGAAAAATTTTCTTTACAAAATTTGCTCGTCTCGACAAGATCTACAGCGTTCATGAAGAAACCAAAACCAAAATCGATTATTTGCACAATGTGATATTTTTGGGGTATTCTATGTTCATAGAAAACCTTGATTTTTGGGTTTTGTAATTTTTTTATTTTTAAAAAAGATAAAAATTGGGAATATATATGATAAAATCAAAGATAAATAATTACACATTAATATATTTTTTCATATTTTTATTAATTAGGAAAATGAAGAAATAAAATAAAATACAAAAATGACAACTTTTATGCAGACTGCCAGTGAAGACTCAAACTCAGTTAGTTTCTTTGATTTCAAGCTCATTTTGGATTTGGATTTTACATAATTAGTAATAATTTTGTCAAAGAAAATAAATGAAAAGGCAATAAAATAAAATGAGTTAATTATACATAAAATAATAGGTCAAAAACTGCTAAAATACACAATATACAAAAGAGGCCTGAAACCCAACTTTCACATATGAGCTCTGATTCTCATGAACAGGGTCTTGTTTTGAAGGTAATTGAATGTACATTACTTCAACAGTGAGTAGGATCAAATCAGACACTGTATGGGGAAGATATCAGTGTTTTATTCCGTAAATCCTGAAATTGGGGTTTGAGTTTCTGGACCACTTATTTACATTAGTGACTTTTTCCATTTATTCTTTTTAGTAATATGTACACAATGGAGGTGGTTTCAAGTGATTTGGAGTTAGCATGAATTAATTAAAAATTGGAGAAGTTAAATTATTTACAGGTCAATTGGGCTGTGATTTTTGGCTTCTTATTTTATGTGTTTATGATTGATAAAAAGCAATTATTATTTATACATGCATGAATGCTAATTATGCAGAATAATGGGTAAAATACAAATAAACTTTGAGGAACTGAGCTTAATTATTATCTTTTTAAGTGATGAACCCGAAATTCATCATCCCCCTTTACTTAAACCATGCTCGTCCCCGAGCATCTAAAGAAATGCAATGAGATGAAATGAGATTGGGTTCTATACCAAGACCATGAGTAGAAGGTGAAAATGGAGCTAGACCCGACCTTTGGATTTGTAGTTTAGCAGAACTTCCGTGAGAACTAGGTTTTTAAAAGCAACAACCTCCAAGTTCTACACATCATTGTCACAATTCCGGCTCAGAGTCATCTTAGATCTATCCTCCTCCCAAAGCATACCCCATGAGCCATTGAACAATTGACTCATGTCTGTGAAAGGTTTTAGCTCTTTCCATCCAGAATGACAGACTACCATGCAAACCTCTCCTCCAATAACTCATCCTCGAGGAGTCAGGTATTTCCTTCTAAGTCTATCGCATAGTGTTTACAATCAAGAAAGGGAGAAATTAGAAGAAGGTGAAAAGAATTTGAGGGTGACCAGTGTAGTTACCTCTCCTTGTGAAGCCAGCCAGTTTGCCAAGTCTCCACCAAGATCTGCAAGTTTTCTTGAAGCTTGGACCTTTTCGATCAAATATTTATTGGGTAGTTGGCTTCTTCTCTTTGTTTGGAAATTTGGTAGCTCTGCATGGATCTTGTTGTGCCCCTACAGATATGGAATCTTTTTTTCTGTACATGTTTTTGGGTCTTAGAAAAAAGTGTGCCCAGTCATCCATCCATTTTCTGAAGCTTTATTTCAACCCATACTCCGATCTTTAGATGTTTACGTTACCAGAAAAGAAACTCACATTGTCTTCCAACACCCCATCTGAGTTAAGCTAAGTGCATAGTGCGAGAGTACAAATTAATTCCCTATTCAAGAGTCGTACCCAGAATGAGGAGACCGGGTTAGACATTAAGAGTCAAATGCTGCCCATTGTCATGAGGAACTCGAAGAATTAAATCATAGACCTGAAGTTTCTAAAATCCTATTTCTCGGTGAAGTTCCTCTGAAAATTAGGTGGATTAAGGTCAGGTCCAGACCACTTTCAGTTTATGCTCATAACTCGGTTCAGAACCCAAGGGCTTTTCACAAATGCATGAAATGCTGGATGAAGTAAAAATGTGTGAAATGCAACCACATTTTTTTAATTTTGTGACTTCTTTCTCTTTTTTGAGATTTTTTTGCAAGAAAAATTAATAAGAAGCCATTTTTCTCAAAATTTTGGTTGCACACATAATTGGACATAGTTAGTGCTAGTAGCAAAACTCATTTTTTTAGTTTTTTTTTGTTTTAGGTTATCCACCCCGTAAATACATATAGACTTATGTGAAAGTACGAGCTATGGGTAAAATATATACATAGTATATATATACACACACCCATGTACTTAGCAAGTTCTATGTCATCAAAGCACAAGAAGCACAAAGAAGACATAACGCAGGCTAAGTGTAAGAGAGTGAAAAAGAAGAATAAAAACAAAAGTCGGCCCGCCCCCCTATACTTAGGTTGTGAGAAGACTAAGTACAGAAGTAGAGCAAAGATGAGGTAGATAATGAGAGAAGTGGATGAAGAGAGTATATACAGTGGGTATCGGGTCCCCCTATACTTAGGATCTGGTCAGCCTAAGTACGAATGAAGGGTGGGGGTCTGATGAGATCTAGATAATGTACATTTGAAATGTGTGAAGATTAAAGATGATATGTACATCATGTATCTGATCGCTTCTCTTCATGTAGGGTATTCTAATGAATCTCCAATGTGTTCGCTCTGCATGAAGTTGATGACCTCGACCTGGGCTAACTGTTCTTTAGAATCTACATATGGCTTCAACAATTGCATGCTTAATGGAAAAGATTGTGCACCGTATTTCAGTTCGGCAATATCAACACTTTCATTGTTGTGCAGATCAATGACAATGAAGGGACCCATCCATTTCGATTTGAGTTTCCCGTGAAAAATCTTTAACCGAGCATTTAACATCCACACTTTCTACCCAGGGACAAAGGACTTATGCCTAATGTGTCTATCATGCCATCTTTTGACCTTGTTCTTATAGATCATACTGTTATCATATGCCCAGTTCCGGATTTCAATTAGCTCATTCAAATTCAAGTCACGACATAACTTCCCAAGATGACAAGTCCAATTAATCTTCTTGATTGCCCACTTAGATTTGTGAATTATTCCGCGGTAAATGGCATGGCTTTCCATAGATCATCCTAAAAGGTGAAGTACCGAGTGGAGTGTTATAGGTTGTCTTGTAGGCCCATAGAACTTGGTCCAAAAGCTGGGACCAGTTCTTCCTATCGGGACGAACCAACTTCTGAAGAATGCTCTTCACTTCTCTGTTAGAAACCTCTGCCATGCCATTTGACTGTGGGTGGTAAGGATTGGCTATTCTATGTTCAAATTTATATTCCTTAGACAATGATCTCATTTCCCTATTCACAAAGTGGCTACCCCCATCTGAAATCAAAACCTTTGGGACCCCGAACCTTGCAATGATATTATCCTTGATAAACTTACAGACGGTTTTGTTATCTACAGTTGGGGTTGGGATAGCCTCCACCCATCTTCACAAATAATCAACCACTAACAAGATTTACTCGTATCCTTTGCTCTTGGGAAAAGGACCCATAAAATCAATTCCCCGTGCGTCAAAAATATCACAGAGAATCATTGGATCCATGGGCATTTCATCCCTATATCCAACAGTCCCTCCCATTCTTTGACAAGTCATGCACGACCGAACAAAATCATTGGCATCTTTAAACAGGGTCGACCAGTAAAATCCACATTGGAGTACTTTGTGAGCGGTTCTCTTTCTTGAATGATGTCCTCCAGCTTCAAGATTATGACAATATGTGAGGACACTCTGGTATTCCTCTTGAGGAATACACCTTTGCCAGACACAATCCTTTCCCTGAAAGAAAAGGAACAGATCGTCCCAATTGTATTTCCTTGAATTCAACTTTAGTCGGTCAATATTGCTCTTAGGCCAACCTTGGGGAACTTGCTTGGAGACAAGATAGTTCATTATGTTGGCATACCATGGGAGTGAGTCACTAGCACAAACTAACTCGTCTGAAAAGGTCTCTTGAATTGGTTCAATGTCAAGATTATCATTATTCTCAATTCAGGAAAGGTGATCAACCACAACATTCTTTATTCCAGGTTTATCCTTAATTTCCAAATCAAATTCCTGTATTAATAAGATCCATCTCAGTAGATGCGCCATTGCATCCTTCTTTTACATTAAGTACCTGATTGTTGAGTGGTCAGTAAAAATTGTCACCTTGGAGCCCAATATATATGATCTGAATTTTTCTAGTGCCCAAACTACCATGAGCATTTCCTTTTCAGACACTGTATAATTTCTATGTGCACTATCCAAAACTTTGGTCACGTAATGAATCGCATATGGTATCCCATCTCATCTTTGTCTGAGCACATCCCCGATAGCAAAATCCGATGCACTATCATGTTCTTAAAAGGAAGAGACCAGTCAGGAGCCTGTAAGATCAGAGATTCATAAAATTTCCTTTTCAATAGCTCGAAGGCCTCTAGACACTTGTGATTGATAATGAACTCGGTGTCTTTCCCTATGAGCTCAGTCAGTGGGCAGGCGATCTTTGAAAAATCATGAATAAATCTTCTATAATATCCAACATGCCCTAAGAATGACCACACTGACTTTACGTTGGTTGGTGGCTCAAGCTTCTTGATCACATCCACCTTGGCAGGGTCAACCTCCATTCCTTTTTTGGAGATGACGTGCCCCAACATGATACCCTCGGTCATCATAAAGTGACTTTTCTCCCAAGAGAGTACCAAATTAACCTCCCTACACCCCTTGAGGACTCAGACCAAGTGCGCTAAACATGTATCAAATGAATCACCATGAACCGAG
Source organism: Ottelia alismoides (assembly GCA_037367405.1). NCBI lineage: Eukaryota > Viridiplantae > Streptophyta > Magnoliopsida > Alismatales > Hydrocharitaceae > Ottelia > Ottelia alismoides. The sequence continues at coordinate 691,094 of JAZKJV010002186.1, read as the reverse complement.
AAGTCATCCACGAAGAATTCCATAAAGTCGCCCACCATTTCGGCAAATACGGCAATCATGCACCGCTGAAATGTTCCTGGGGCATTGCAGAGCCCGAATGGCATGCACCTAAAAGTGTAAGTGCCAAATGGACATGTAATTGTGGTCTTTTCCTGATCCTCGAGAGTGATGGATACTATATTGTAGCCCGAGCACCCATTAAGAAAATAGAAGAATGCTTTCCCTGCAAGTCTCTCCAAAATTTGATCAATGAATGCCAGAGGAAAGTAATCATTCTTGGTCGCAGCTTTCATGCATCTTTAGTCGACACAAATACTCCACGACGTGGGTACTCATGTCACGATCTCCACCCCCTCCTCGTTGGTGACCGTCTAGATTCCCTACTTCTTCGAAATAACATGAAGCAGGGCCACCCACTTGGAATCTAAAATATGGTATATAAATCATGCCTTGTACCATTTCTCGATCTCTTTCTTAACTACTTCCTGTAGATTAGGGTTTAATCATCTTTGAAATTCATGGGAAGGCCTTGCATTATCCTCAACATATATTTGGTGTGAGCAGAGAGCGGGGTTAATTTTTACGATATCTGAAATAGTCCAACCAATGGCCTTGTGATTCTGCTCAAGAACTTCAAGCAATCTAGACTCCTAGTCTTCAGTTAATGACGAGCTAATGATGACATGAATTCTCTCTTTGAGTCCCACAAGAAATGCATATTTGAGTGTAGGAGGAAGTGGTTTCAGCTCGGGTAAGTTCAAATCATCAATTAGGTCCAATTGAATGGCATCCGAGTTCGGCTTGGTGATGGATGATGGTTGATCACTCTGTGTGGTGCTGGCTACCAACTCGAATGCAGGAGGAGCCGGGTCGCAAAAATAATGCGGTAATTCGGCCAAAGCCACATCTTACTCATCATCTATATTCCTTGATTGTCTCGAAGAAGATGGAACTGACAAATCCATAGGGATCTCTACATCATCAAGGGTATAGGTATCTGTGTCTCTAAGTAACTTTGGCATCACTTGACAAACTGTAATGTGCATTGCTTCCTCTCCAAGTGAGAGGGTCTGGCTCTGTCCTTTTGGAACATGTTGCCAAGGTCCAATTGTGTTAATCATTTTGCATTCTGCCTTTCGGAGTCAGGTCTTTGCCATTTTGTTTACTTCATCTCTAAGTCTACTTCACTGACTGGGGATCTGAACTTCATCATTTCTGTGCCATAATCGAATAGTGCTTTAGCAGTTCTCAAAAATGGTCTAAAAATAATCTAAGATTCTTTCCAATGATTGGGGGTTTCCATATCAAGGACAGTGAAGTCTACTTTGTATTATGTCCCCTCAACCAAGATAACAATGTTCTTCACTTCTCCCTTGGATCTCTTTATTGATCGATCAGCAAATTGGAGTAGAGATGATGATTTTCTAAGAGGTCTGACGAACATGCATTTCATCATCTTTATTCATTTTATTTAGCATATCCCTTATAAAACACCTGTATATAATAATAACTCCATATTCTTACTAACTTGCATCTGTGTGCAAATATTGTACACTTATTACTATTTTAACCTAAAATAAATAACTAAATAAAGGAAACGAAAGAAAAGAAAAAAACGATTGTATACATGTAATAGATACAGGCTAACCCGAACCCCGAGAGAAGGTCAAGACTTGACCTGATCGATGAGAAATAAAGTAGAGTGAGATAGGGTCCTTAATCGGAAAATCTAAAAAAATGTGTTGTAAATATTTGTATACTTACACTATTTTATTTGTACATAAATTGATGTCAAATTAAATATTTTTTTTAAAAAAAGTAAATTTTTTACTAAATAATAAAAATAATTGAAAAATAAAATCATGTATAGAATAAAAGTAACCACATCCGAAAAAAGCCATAAAACGATAATTGAAAGACCAATTCCGACTCCATATGAAATCAAATTGAACCAAACTAACTTCCATTGTATTCTAAATTAAATTATCTTTTAAATGGTTACGGTTCCATAATTTTTGGAGTTACGGTTCAAAAGATGATTTCTGAGGTGGTTCGTGCAATTTTACCATTTATTTGTACATATTGTATTTATAAATAATTGTAAATATTTTCTAATATTTTTTTAAAATAAAAATTAAAAAATAATAATAATAACTAAAAAGAACTAAAAAAACTAATTTCCTTATTTAACTATGTATATAATGTACCATATGTATATAGTTAAATCTCTTAAATAACCCTGACAAAAAATAAAAAAATTATTTAATTTCATAAAGTGATGAAAAATAATTTTTGTAAATAATTTTAACACTAATTTCCTTTCTTATCTTTATCTCATTTCAATTTTTTCTTCGTATCTCTTATCTTCATTCGATTTTTTTTTTTGAAATTCAAACTCCATCCTTTTATCTATAATAAGGCTCCTCCTCCCTTATTTCAATTTGATCAATCTTTTTAATAGGAGCTTATTTTTCCGAGAGCCATCTTGTTGAAGAAGAGCACCCAGCCTCCAAGTCGTTCGGTGACAGTGAGGCGACCCTCGTCGAGGCGATTATGACATTCATCCACTCCACAGTGAGATCCAATTTTCTTCTCTTGTTCTTAACCTAGGTTAATCGTAGTTTAATTTTTCGTATTTTTATTTCATGTCATTTTTTCTCTAGATCTTAGAATCCATCACCACGATTTGATTCGCATCGATCTCGATTTTTCACCATCACATCTCGATCTATTCACGTTCTTAATCTATCTCACATAATCTATCCACTCTGATTACGCACGGTGATTGGAGACCCAAATCCTCTTCCACATCGTAAGGATCTGCATCCACTCACATCTCCTTTTGATTTTTGGACAGAGCCATCATGCTCGAGTTGGTATATTTTTATTTTTTTTAGGAACATGAATTTCTCTTGAAAAAAATTTAAAAAATCATTTGTTGCTTTCAAAAAATACAAAAAATTATTTTTTGTAGTTTTTGTTTCTAAATAAAAAAATTGTGGTTTCATTTTAAAAAAAATAACATAAAAATACTATAATTTTTTTATTAACAAAAAAAAAACAGTGCGGCAGGCGTCGCCCCTCCAGCCCTCATGCGGTGCCCGCCGCCCTTCCACCACACCGCCGCGAGGAGCACACCCCAGCCGCCACGTCCCCATCCTAGAAACCTCTTAACCGGAGCCAGGAGCTGCTGCCATCTTCCATCCCGTGCATAGGAGGTCCTCATCCTCCTCCGCCGCAGCTCGCTCCTCTGTGTGAGCATCGCACCACCCACTCGACCTCAGACCTCTGTCGCAGACACCGTCGCCCTTCGCGCCACCAGTGGTGTCGTCCAGCCACCTGGAACTCCCCGTCTTGCGTTGACATGCGCCACATCATCTATCGTCGTGCAGCCCCATAGCGTGGTGCTCCACTGATCCTCAGCAGTCCGCCAGCACCATTCCGCCTGGGAGCAGCACCTCTCCGCCTTGACGTGCAACATGTTGTGCTTGCGTGAGCAAGAAGATAGGGGCGGCGTGCCCCCTTAACCTTGAGAATGAAGAACCAGAACCCTAAGGGATTCTAAATTTTTTTGTAAAATTTACACCCAACCCCTGGGATTTCTGCTAACTACAAAGAAGCCCCTACCTCTATATAGTCACGTACTTTGCACGTTTATTTTGGCTAAACTACTATATCTACCTTATTTTTATTTCATGTTAATTGTTTATGTAAAACAATAAATAATTACGTTTCATTCCTTAATTTCCAGACTTATTTCGCATGTTTCTTGTCATTAAAATAAATAATTTTGTTAGTCAATAAAATTGGCAAAAAACATGTTATGCTTCTTATTTGTTCCTCTTCATTATGTATAAATTTCATTGCATTTTATCATCATTTGTTATTATAAAAAATTTCAAAAACATGCCATTTTTCTCTATTTGATCTTTGAAAAATCATAAAAATTCGAATATTGCTTCAAAAATTCTAAAAAAATAGAGTAGTTTTATTTTTATGTGTTTAATTTCTTATCCAATTTCTGTAAAAAAATCATATAAAATCCTACGATTTGTTTTGAGTTCCTTTTGTAGATAAATTTCACTAGTTTATAAGAATTTTTGTAATTTTTTTTTCATTTCATATTTTTAAAATGTAAAATAGTCCTATGTGCTTGTTGTTTGCATTTTCTCGTGTTTTTATTCATTTTAAAATCCTAAAAAATATAAAAATCTAAAAATTACAGTAATAGTAAAAAATCATCAAAGATACAAAAAAATTTATTTGGACATTTTTTAGCATTTTTTCATATTAAAAAAACTAAAAAAAATTCATCGCTTTTGTGTATAAAGTTGCTTTGAAAGTCATATTTTTGAAAATTAAAAAAATGTAAAATTAAAATCACTAAAAATTTGAAATCAGACAATAAAAAATAGAAATAAAAAAATTAAAAAGATAAAAAGATAAAAATTTCACAAAAAAACCAAGGTAGTTAGCATTTGAGATTCCCTTTTTTTTTTAATTGATTTTTTTTATTATTTGAATAACCCTCGGGATTAGTAGCCTCCCTGAATTCGATCTTGGTATATATACAGGTAAATTAAATAGCAAAAAATTCTCTCACTACACATTATTCTTTTGTAATTAATTCAGCTTAAGAAGAAAAAAGAAAATTTTCTTTTGTTGTGGGATATTTGGGTTGCAACGACCACTGCGCTTTTATTTCATATCTTGATTTAAAAATCCAAAAGATCTTGCTCAATTAAATGGCGTCCTTGTCAGGGAGGCATGACGGGGGTAGTTTGGTTTCTCTTTTGACCTTCTATTCTTGGTTGTACATATTTGGTTATATTTGGCCATATTTATTCATTATTCATATTCATTCTTTTTATTTCATTTTTCCTGCTCATATTTTATATTTGTGTTTCTTACACATTCTTTCTTTCTTTTTTTCTTGCGAGGGATCGTGGAGCGAAGGAGGCGATCCTAGGAGAGCCGAAGCACCCATGCGAAGCGGAGGCATCTTGATTCTTCACCGAGCTGCCGGAGAGCATGAGAGGAGGAGAACAAGATTTGAAGGAGGCCAAGCATTTGAAAAAAATATTTTAGACTTTCTTTCTAGCATTTGAACTATTTTAAAAAGGATTTTCATTTGTTGCGGGGTCTGTTTCGCCAAGTGCATGTGCACTTGGGGGACCTCAACGATTTTATTTTCATCGCTTTATTTTTGTTTCATGCGGATTTCATGAGCTACCTATTGATTGCTTTAATTAATTTTCTTGAGCCAAGTAATCAATTAGGTCCAAACACCCTAAACAAGAATTTCTATACCTATAGAATAGAGCGTAATTGGACATAGTCAAATTTAATTAGTTCTTGCCCTTTAATAGAAGCTATTGTTAGGACGGCTCACTTGCATTGCATATAGGTTAGTTCATTCTTATGTATTAAAATTCTGTGCGGATCACCCTGCATGTAGAGTGCTGGTGATAAAGTACGCATCTCTAACCCATGCATGCACGATTGTGTTTAATCGTGCATTGGCATTTCCGATCTCCTTCCTTGTTTTCACTCACATAAGTTAAAAAGGAAATTGGACACTCGGTAGGCGATTCATTGAAAATATTCAAACCAAGTGACAACTGCCTAAAATTGGGGCTGCTGATATCACTTGAACTACTAAAATTAAATGTAATTGAATCTCATTCTTGTTTTGGGAGAGCAACCCCTCATTGTATTCGCATTTACATGCCCACGTACATACTAAGGTAAGTGCCCCAATCCCGTTAGCCAACCTAAGTGTTTGTACAACTTTATGTTTGATTACCTAATTCTAAAATTGACAAGATAATTGACTGAACCTTCACGGTCTTAACATTGCGTTAAATAGGTGAATTGGGGTTTTGCATTGTGTTTGTATGTCCTTGGTGTTGAGTTGGTTAATTTATTTTCTCAAGATCATTAGCATTACTAAAAAATCATCAAAAATCAAAAATCATTATCATTCATGTTTTCCCTCCCTCCCACCCTTAACTTTGAGGGTCAAATGCTGTCTAATATTTCCCAAGCTCCAATCCCTTCACACTCGTAGGTTAATGATCTCTTTGATCTTGACCAAGATTTCTTTGAGCCAGATATTCCTGATCCATTGGATAATTTTTCTTTTACTTCTAGAGAGAACCCGTTATTTGAGTATAATCATTCGTTCTCTCCCTCGGATTATCCTGATTTCTCACATCTCCCCGAGGGTTATCTGTGGGCGGTGTGTACTCTGTACTCAGTTTCACTCCCTTATTGTGCATCTGATTTGTCGGATCACTAAATCGAGTCTTCTGATTATTCTGAGTATTCTGATTCTTTCAATTCTTTTGAGTTTTTTGAACTTGATCTTTCTTCTCTCCTTGATGACCCTCGCAGGAATGAGCCAACCCTTGAGTTATTTGATGCTATACTTGATCTCTCTTCATTACATGCATCAGATATCTGCTTCCTTATTAAGTCTCCTGATCTTGAACTTCCACACATTTTCGAGACGGTGATTGACATGGAGGATTCCATGACATATCCTTCCTTCTCCATGATCTATTTTTTCAGCTCCAACCATTCACTCCACTCTGACCATGAGTTGAAGATTTCTTTTGTGCTATCGGTGTTTGATTTTATCTACACATCTATTTATCCGGTAGCAGACACCCGCCTGATTGACTATTGGGTGTCATCCTTTGCATTGTTGACCACGGTATTGTTCTCACATCGAGACAACAACGACAGTATGGTATTCGCATTACATGTGTCATCCTAAACCTTGATACTTTTTTGTCCTAGCCTTTGCGCCTAGCTAGGGGCATAAACTCTACCGCTAGTTGAGAGGCATGTCAACAATGTCTACCTTGTATATATGTATTTCGTCTTGATTTGCTCCCTTCTTCTTCCGTTTATGGTTCACCTCTTTTCTGTATCTGGGTGTTATACTTTGGATGTGCTTTATCCTAAGTATAGGGGAGGTGAATGATTTGTGTTGTTCATATTCGTCCTGTTCATCACTCATGTTGTTGCCTATACATAGGGTAGAGTATACCCTAAGTATAGGGGGTGATGTTGTTCATATCGTCTCTTTTGTGTTTTTATTCTTATGTTCTCTCGATTGTCCCCCAACTTGTTGATATTATATACTTAGGGTTATTCTACCTGAAGTAAAGGGGGCAAGTCGAGCCGTTGAGTCTGTACATTCTCTTCATTGGTTTTTCCTATTTTTGCAGTCTTCTATACTTAGGATTACTTGATCCTATGTATAGGGGGATCACTGACTTCTATTATTTTCATCCATTCTTCAAGTCATTGTAGCATGGGAGTCTTTTCACTTTTCTATACTTAGCACGAGTTATGACTTCCTTTGCAGCTCTCTGATCACTATGAGGACATAGTTCGAGCTAAGTATAGGGGGTGTCGTATATATTGTATATATACTATAGACATAACTCGTACTTTTAAATATGATTATTTTTGGGATATGTATATAAATTCTTAAAACTCACATGTGTATATAGACTTGGGTCACCTTTCAAAAATAAACAAATAAACAACAAAAACAAAAACAAAAAAACAACAAAACAAACAAACAAAACAAACAAAAAACCAACAAAAAATCCTTGTATATACTTGTATATATTTTATTAACCCTTTTCCAAAAACAAAATCCTAAAAAAACTACAAAACCAATTAAAATTTCAAAAAAAAAAATTCTTTTTACTTGTGCATCATTTTTTTCTTTTTTTCCCAAAAATCCATAAAAACTTCAAAATTAGAGAATTGTTTCAAAAAAATGCTTTATTTTTGCATTGTACATATATTCTTGCATTTGCATGTGCATTTTTCAGGATAGTATTGATATTTAAACTAAGACTAGAATAAAATTGAAGAAAGGAGCTCATTTGGACCTTAATCCACTTAATTTTAGAGGAACCTTATAAGAAATGGAGTTAAGACTTTTCAGGTCCTAGTGACTTGATTCTTTGAGTCCATAAGAATATGTTCACATGTCATCTTGATTAATCTAAGTAGAATATTTAACAACACACGCATGATTCTTTCAGACTGTGGCTAATCTTGGACAAGCACTCTACTCATAGCTCTTCATGGAGCAAGTAGTAAGGAGGCAAAATCTTTTGACTTGGAGTAGCATACGAGGGTAGTACATCTAGGCGGAACCTCTCATCTTCCTCTAAGAGGGTTGTACATCTCAACCTGATCTAGTAGCATTGAGGTCTAAAGATAGGGTGTTGTGGGGTTATAATAATGCTTCAAAAGAGGGATAGTCTACTAGCTCAAGAGGAAATTCCTTATGTACGTGATGCACCTTGTATATATTTTCAAAAAAGAGAAAAAATGCATAATCTCTAAAAGTGGACAGGCCTGATTGAAAAGTAAAATGCCTATCGGAGTGTATATACAAGGATAAAGTAAAAAATATAATAAGAGCTTAGATGACTTGACTACATTGGTCATGCATCCAAGGATAGGTAGCTACACTGGTTACCGCCCATTCTTTTCTCCATCCCCTCTTCTTGACCTGGTTGTACTTGAACTTAGAAGTGAATATCCCCACTTCTCGAGGAAAGAGTTACTAGACTAGAGAACTAGAGTTACCTTGTAGAGGGAGGTTGTTTCTTTGCTACTTTTGAGATGGGAAGCTATATTTCACTTACATCGTGCATGTAAGGATTCATAGTCATAAGAATTTGTGTATGTAGACTTGTTCTGACCTGACTGTTGAGGAGACCTGAATAGGAGTCTTGTGGAACTTAGAGGTTGTTAGGTTTTAAATCCATTTCCCATTAAGGTTCCGCCACATTAATAATCCAAAGGTCTGACAAAGCTCTATACTATAATTTTATGAAGATAAGTTGTAAATAAAAATGCTTCCTAAATAATAAAAATAATTATGAAATAAAATCATGTACAGAATAAAAGTAACCACATCCAGAAAAAGCCATAAAGCGATAATTGAAAGACCAATTCCTACTCCATATGAACTCAAATTGAACCAAGCTCACTTCCATTGTATAAATTAGCTTTAAAATGACCATGGTTTCATAATTTTTGGAGTTATGGTTTGAAAGATGATTTTCTGGATGGTTTGTGCAATTTTACCATTTATTTGTACATATTGCATTTGTAAATAATTGTATATATTTTCTAATAATTATTTAAAATAGAAATAAAATAATAATAATAATAATAATAAATTAAAACAAAAAAAACTAATTTCCTTATTTAACTATGTATATAATGTACCATATGTATATAGTATGTATATATAGTTAAATCTCTTAAATAACCCTCACAAAAAATAAACAAATTAACATTTATTATTTAATTTAATAAAGTGACGAAAATAAAAAAATAATTTTTGTAAATAATTTTAACACTAATTTCCTTTCTTATCTTTATCTCATTTCAAATTTTTCCTTCTTATCTCTTATCTTCATTCAATTTTTTTTTGAAATTCAAACTCCATCCTTTTATCTATTAATAAGGCTCCTCCTCCCTCAGTTCAATTTGATCAATCTTTTGGCAAGGAGATTATTTTTCTGAGAGCCATCTTGTTGAAGAAGAGCGCCCAGCCTCCGAGCCATCCGGTGACAGCGAGGCGACCCTCGTCGAGGCGATTACGACCTTTTTCCACTCCACAGTGAGATCCATTTTTCTCCTCTTGTTCTTAACCTAGGTTAATCGTAGTTTAATTTTTCGCATTTTAATTTCATGTCATTTTTTTTCTCTAGATCTTAGAATCCATCACCTTGATTTGATTCGCATCGATCTTGATTTTTCAACTTCACATCTCGATCTATTCACGTTCTTATTCTATCTCACATAATTTACCCACTCCGATTACACACGACGATCGGAGACCCGGATCCATCTTCCACATTGCAAGGATCCGCTTTCACTCACATCTCCATTTGATTTTTGGACTGAGTTGTCGTGCTCGAGTTAGTATATTTTTATTTTTTTTAAGTACATGAATCTCGCTTGAAAAAAATAAAAAAAATCATTTGCTACTTTCAAAAAAATACAAAAACAACATTTTTTACAGTTTCTATTTCTAAAAAAAAAATTTGCAGTTTTATTTTTAGAAAAAAATAACATAAAAAATACTCTATTGTTTCTGTGTTTACAAAAAAAACAACACTGCAGGCATCGCCCCTCTAGCCCTCAAGTCGTGCCCGTCGCCCGTCCACTGCACTAGCGCGAGGAGAACGCCCCAACCGTCGCATCCCCTTCCTTGACACCTCTTGGCCAGATCCAGGAGTCAACGCCATCTTCTAGCTCGCACGCAGGAGGTCCTCATCCTCATCCACCGCGGCTCTCTCCTCCGTGCGAGCACTGTGCCACCCACTCAACCTCAGCCCTCCGTCGCAGCCACCGTCGTCCTCCGTGCATGGAGTCCCCACCACCAGCGACGTCGTCTAGCCACCTGGAACTACCCCCCCCCCATGTTGACGTGCACCGCACCATCTGTCATCGCAGTGCTCCATCGATCCTCAGCAATCCGTTGGTGTCGTTCCGTTTTGGAGTAACCCCTCTCCGCCTCGACGCGCCACCTGTCGTGCTTGCGTGGGCAAGAAGATAGGGGTGGCGCACCCCCTTAGAATTGAGAACAAAGAACCATAACCCTAAGGGATTCTAAAATTTTTCGAAAATTTACATCCAACCCCTGGGATTTCTGCTAACTACAAAGAAGCCCCCACCTCTATATATTCACGTGCTTTGCACATTTATTTTGGGTAAATTGCGATCTCTATCTAATTTTATTTCCAGTTAATTGTTTACGTAAAACAATAAATAATTACATTATAGTCCTTAATTTCCAGACTTTATTTTGCATGTTTCTTGTCATTAAAAAAATACTTTAGTTAGTCAACAAATTTTCCAAAAATCATGTTATGCTTCTGATTTGTTCCACTTCATTGTATATAAATCTCATTGCAATTTCTCATCATTTGTTTTTATTAAAAAATTCAAAAACATGGCATTTTTCTCTGTTTGATCTTTGAAAAATCGTAAAAAATCGAATATTGCTTCAAAAATTCTAAAAATATAGGGTAGTTTTATTTTTGTATGTTTAATTTCCTATCCATTTTCGTGCATTAATTATTTATAAAACCCAAAAAAGCACAAAATACTAAAAATCATTAAAAATCATATAAAATTGTAGAAAACTCAAAAAAATTTGTTTTGAGTTCCTGTTTGTAGATAAATTCTAGTTTTTAATTAAAATAATTTCTATAATTTTTATTTCATTTCATATGCTTAAATTGCGAAATAATCATCTGTGCTCACTGTTTGCATTTTCTCTTATTTTTATTCATTTAAAAATCCTAAAAAATCTAAAAAACTCTAAAATAATTATAAAAATAGTAAAAATTTTATCAAAAATACAAAAAGATTTTATTTGGACATTTTTAAGCATGTTTTTCATATTTAAAAAAAATATAAAAAAGTACATCAGTTTTATGTATAAAGTTGCTTAGAAAATCATATTTTTAAAAATTAAAAAATGCAAAAATTAAGATCATTAAAAAATTGAAAATTAGAAAATAAAATATAGAAATAAAAAAAATTAAAAAACTAAAAAGATAAAAATTCCTCAAAAACCTAAGGTAGTTAGCATTTGAGATTCTCTTTTTTCTTTTAATTGATTTTTTTTGATTATTTGAATAACCCTTGGGATTTGTAGCCTCTTGGAGTTCGATCATGTTAGCTATACAAGTAAATTAAATAGCAAAAATTTCTCTCGCTACACATTATTCTTTTGTAATTAATTCAGCTTAAGAAGAAAAAAAAGAAAATAATTTTTTGTTGTGGGATATTTCGGTTGCAATGACCACTACGCTTTTATTTCATATCTTGATTTAAAAACCCGAAAAATCTCGCTCAACAAGGTCCTAACTCCAATTTGCAGTGTAAAGTTAAGGGCAGAAGATTGATTGAAGAACCGTTATCTAGGAGTGTGCGTGCAAATATAATGGCGTCGATGTGACTCTCCACATAGTGAGCACCTAGATACCTCTTTTTCCTTCGTAGATGCTGATTTTTGACATATTTGGTTGTTGCCACTATAAAGATATGAGTTTCCACAAATTGATTTGTGTTCTTCCTACGAGTCCGAGTAGGAGTGCATTTCATCTTCAAGTATTTCTAGAATGCAGGGTTGCTAACCATATATTTATCAAATGGCACCTTGGCTATAATATTTTCTTGACAAAATCGTACCATTTTTGGGTCTTCTTAATGAGTTTTCTGCATTTTTTTGTTTTCGTCCGTAAGAGTGTGGGGAAAAGGAATAGAAGTAGTCGAGACAGGAGATAAAGAACCTGAATCATAAATAAGAGCATCTTTATTAGAAGTAGAGTTCTTATTACAATGATCTTTATTCTTCCCTTGATTATAAAAATCAAAATTGTCTACATCATGTTGCAGAAAAAATGACAAAGGTATATTGGCTACAGCTGGAGGTGCAAGGTTCTTTGTAGACTCCATGGGTGCTTTTCCCTTCCTATGCATTAGAATCCTCAATGGCACTGAATTCAGATTTCCTTCATCTTCATCTTTGGAAGTATACTTTGGTTGATCTCTTGAGTCTTCTCGCTCCATTTCCCTTTCCTGGTTAGACACGACCATGGTACTTGATAACGACAGGTAATCTACGAGGGTCACCATGAAAAATATAAAAGTGTTGTTGCTGAGGCGACCACTCATAGAAGACCGGTGTTAATCAGCAATTAACCCACAATCCAAAGAATACAACAATCAAGCTCAAAAATAAATGTGAATTAATCTTTATTTACTCTACCATAAAATGTATAGGGAACAAGCATGTAGAAGTCGAACCACAGAGAGCAAACCAAAATGCAATAGCCTACATGTATCTTAGAGTCATCCTTGAGTGGGTTTATATATATATATATATATATTTTATATTATTATTAATATTTTTTATTTTTAATAATATAATTAGGTAATATATATATATATTTAATATAATTATAAATATATGTATACCCATAGAGGGTTAGTATATAGCTTATAATGCATACAATATATATATATATAGGTATATATAAGGATAACAAAAAAGGATATGTATTTTATATTTTTTTTCTTTTCTTTTTTTTTATATTAACGTTAATAAGTAGATATAAGAATACATATAAATAATTATATATGTATTATTATTTTTTTCCTTTTTAGGAAATATATATATATATATATACATAAAGGGGTATTATAATATTTACAAAAATACTCAAAAATAGTCAAAAATGCAGGAACAAAGTCTTTTTGGGATTTTCATGGGTTTTTACTATTTTTGTGATTTTTGGGCATTTTTGAAAATATTTTTAGTATTTTTAAATAGCTAAATAATAGCAAACAGTGGAATAGTTTCTGGCTGTTGCAAAAATAGACCTGAAAAATAGCTAACGGCCTCAAAAATTTTCCACACTATTTTTCTAATAAAGATAATAAAACAAAGCATAAATAGGGCCTGAGTTTATAATTTTCTGATTTTTCTTTGATTTTTTTTGAAGTTTTTGGGTATTTTTGAATTTTTAAGGTTTTCCTTTTGAGATTTTTAGGGGTTTTTGGACTGACACTAGAATAGGTCAAAATACACCATAGGTAATTGTTTTGGAATTTTTGAGGCATTTTCATATTTTTTATGATTTTATAAGTTAGACAGTGAATAAAAGACATGTTTTTGATTTTTAATAAATGCAAAAATGAAAAAAAAATGAAAAACTAAAAATATAACATGCAAGCACAACCAAACATGAGCTTAAATCTATTTTTGCAAGATTTTTCAAGTTAATATGGAGCAAAAAATAAATAGACAAAGCATTCAAAAATAAATGGCCTAGCAGGGGTATTTTTGCAAATAAAATAATTCGCAGGGGCATACATGCAAAAATCACAATAAAAATACACGTGGACTTTTATTTTCAGGACCATTTGATAATTACAGGAACCCGACGGGGTTTAAATGTAAAATTTCACGCGCCTCACGTGGTTGCTGCACGTGAGGCGTGGAAGGACTAAAGTGTAAATCTTGAAACATCGGGGGTCCTTTGTAAAATCTACATTTTATTTACAACATGACTTTTTATTTTAGGTCTTAAACTATAAATACAAAAAGGCGGGGGCTAGATGTGAAATTTACCCCCAAATAAGGCGTGTCATCCAACGGCGCTGGAGGCGCCACTTATCCACGCGTCAAGCATCCGACGGTGGGTACCGGTTCGACGATGAAGGGCCTGGATTAGACGATCCGGGCTGATCTGACGGTTGGTACATGGCATCATCGGACGGCTCTCCTTCGATCTGGGCCTCGCCTCCTGATCCGACGGTGCTGAAGCTCCCTGGAAGAACGGGGAAGAAGCTCGGGGCTGGCGAGCTTTGATCGAGGAGCTTGGGCTCCTCCAAGGCTCTCCGGCACGTCTGAGGTGGTCTACACGTAGCTGGAGGGATCCCGCATCGACTGATGGTGATTTCATGTCTCCTGGGAGTCCGAGTCGATGAAGCGAGGTCGGAGAAGAAGGGGACCCCCAGGAACCTCTTCCTGGGTCAATGCAAGCCCAGAAGGGCTCGATTCCTCGATGTACCTGCACAGGAAGAACCGCGGGCGAGAGAGCTATCTCCTCGACCCGGGGTTTTGAAGCTGCGATGCAAGATGGAGGTGGGCAGAGGGGCTCCGGCGAACAGCGCAGGAGGAGCCCCAATTCGCCAAGACCGAGGGTCCTTGGTTGGTCCAAGATGATAGAACGATGGAGAAGGCGACGAGGAACGAGATGGGATGCGAATGGCAGGCGGAAACAGTGGGGTTTACGGTGAAGAAGTCGCCGGAGCGGAGCTCCAGCAAACTTCGAATTTTGGTTTTTAAACTACAGGAGTTAACTAAGAACTACTCTAACTAATGGACTGAAAATCTAACATCAAAAGCTAACTAAAAACGCATAAAGGGGCAGCTCTTATACCTGGGGGCCTCCAGGGAGCAGGGCAGACGCCGGAGCTCTGCCGCGTCAAAATTCTCCGTCCTCCGGCCAATTCGAGGCGCTGGGCGACTCCCCCTGTCACGAGGAATGGTCTAGGAGAAAGATCGAGGCGTTTGGGTGGAATGAAAATGGCCAAATATGAGGAAGGAGGCGGAGCTAATTATTTATAAACATTGGCAAGAGGCCTTATTACCCGACGATTATTGTCTGATCCAATGAATATCTTGTTGATCTATGATTTTAGCGGGTATCATGGATGATCAGAGGACAAATCTTGTGAAGGAAGCGAGCCAGGATGATGGAAGGGATGGCCGCGAAAAATGGAGGAAAATCGGGGATTTGATAGTTCAGAGGCGCCAGGCAAAGGATGTGACAGTTGACCAGGGGGTCAACGAAGGCCGGCGCCTCATTGGGCCACGTCAGCCGCTACAAGACAAAACAGAAAATCTGATGGGAGATTGATTTATTTGACACCCTAAATGATTTTATTACTTTTTTCTTAAACAATAAAAAATGTGTATTATTTCGTCTAGTTTTTATTTATGATTTTTATTGAATTTTTCGAGGTGTTTTATTATAGTTTTATTTGAATAATGTGTATATGTATGTATTTACATGTATTTTTGTGTATTTTATTTTTAATTTGTTTATTCTCTTTTATTATTTTATTGGCTTATTTTATAAATTTATAATTTATTTTTGTGAGTATAAAGGTATTTTTGTTTGATTTTTATTAGTTTATTATATATTTTTAAATAAATAGGTATAGGTGTATGTAGGTATACTTATAGGTGTTTTATCTATGTATTTTATACACTTAATTTATTTATTGTATTTTCTTGATTTTTATTTTGGATTTACATTTTCAATGAGTTAAGTATAATGTATACATTATTATAAAAATATAAAAGAATAAAAGAATCAAGGAATAAAATCCTTTTTATTTATATATAGGTATATAGCATAGTATTTTGTCTATGAATTTGTAGACTTATTTTATTTTACAAATTAATTTTGGTTTTCTTTAACTTCTCTTATGTGTATGCATTATATACATTATTTACAAAATTCTAAAAAATATGAATTTATACAAATAATGAATATTGAATAAAATGCATATTTTAATCAGTCCTATATACAAGGAGGGCCAAAAACTTAACTTCTGCATATGGACTCCAAAAATTATGAAACCAATTTTATAAAATAGTTCTTGGAATGTTTTATACAATTAAAAGTGAGTTTGGGTGACTTGGAGTTTTTATTTGCAAGATATGGGTTTGTGAAGTTGAGATTTTGGCTTTTTATTCTGTTGATAAAATGTACACTGGGTATTATTTTTGCACAAACTCAATTTTGTATTTTTATTTACATTATTATCTACAACTTTCATGTACAAAGTTTCTTTATTTGATGAAGAAATAATTATGTACAAAATAGATGCCAAAAATGCATAAATGAATGAATTAATAAATGAGGTATTTATTGTACACTGACTCTTATCTCCCCCTACTTTATTCCTTGTCGACCAATACCATGCTGGCCTTGGTCTCGGGGTTTGGGTCATAAAATATTTACAATATTTTATTCTTTTTTCTTTTCTTCTCTTTATTCTATAATTTTGGCATTAAGAACCTTATTTAATGTGGAATTAATACAATGAATCATGAATGCTATTATATACAATTTGATGTTATTTACATGCATTTGCTGGGGTTTTTGAGGCCAAAATGATAGAATAAAGGTGATGAAATGGAGATTCATCACCCCCCTATACTTGCCTTTGCTAGTCCCTAGCAATCACTTATGCAATAAGTACAAAAAGAATAAAGAAAAGAAAAAGGAGAATAAAAGAAAGATAGAGTGAATAAGGGTGCTTTCAGTGCAATGCATGTCCTTACAAAATCTGAATTTGGAGCTCCTGTCAGACCTTGGGTGTGAATGTGTGTGGAACCTAGTCGGGAACCAGCTCTAAAACACAACAGCCTTTGATAGTTACAGAACTCGGTTCAACCCACCTCAATAGCCGGGTCAGAACTAGTCTACATCATATGCAAACCCTTATAACTATGAGGCTGACTTGTACGATAGTGACTTTCCCCAACTGAAATGATAAAAGAACTGACTTCTCCAGAATGACAACCCAATGATTCCCCAATCCAACAGCTCTTTCCTCGAGGAGCAGGGTATTCCCTTCTAAGTTCAAGTGGCAACCAGCTCAAGAGGAGGGGGTGAAGAGAAGAATGGACGGTAGCCAGTGTAGCTACCTATCCCGGGATGCAAGACCAGTGTAGTCAAGTCATCCAGCTGCAGGCTCATATATTTGTCTTTGGAACTCAAGCTTGCTTATTGACTTTGTACATACTTTGCAGGCATTTTATTTTTGTACAGGCCTGACCATTTTTTTTTCAACATACTATTCACAGCAGCATTTACATAAGGAGTTTTTCCTCTTGAGCCAGTAGACTATCCCTCTTTTAAAGCTTTATCGCAACCCACAGTCTCTTGTCTTTAGACCTCATGGCTATTGGACCAGGTTGGGGTGCACTTCCCTCCCTAGACGAGTACGAATGTTCCCACCCGTGTGAGTCTCAGACTGGCAAATCCAACCCCCTCACCACTCTAACTGAGTTGAGCCAAGTGAAAGGTGCAGGTGTCCAAGTTAGGTCACGGTCGGCAAGAGTCGTACGTGTGTCTCGAAAAGTTCTAGTTAGTCCACTGAGGTGACTTGAAGCCAGCCCTGATTTCTCAAAGAATTAAGTCTGCATAGACCTGAAGTACCTTAAACCTAGTTCCCATAAGGTTCCAGTGCAGTTAGGTGCGGTAAGGTCCAACCAAGCTCCAATTTGAGACTTTATTAGACTGATTCAATCATCAAGCTCACTCAAAAAGAATATGAATGGTATGTTTATGCTATGCACAATGAATGATGCAAATTTTTCACAAAAAGTTTGAAAGAATCAAAGAATGTTTTTACATAAAGAATTTTTGCAAATAAACTAAGAACTGGACATATACAAAAAGTATATACAATTATTTACACGGGCGTGCTGCTTTCTTTACAAAAAGTTTGAATTTCTAAAAACTTTACAGGTTTGAATGAAGTGTTTTATTTAGAATTTTATTGCAAGACTTGTATGTGTCTTATTCAGGATTTACAAGTATTTGTAATGGTGTTCTTATTAGTTTTTGAAAATAATTTTGCAAACTATAGTACACAATAATTTTCGCAATCATTTACACACATTTGAAAACTATTTTTGCAAAGATTTTTCACACTATATATACAATTTCCACAATAGTTTTGAGCATTTTTCAAAACATTTGCACATAGATTTTTCAAATCCTTTCTTTCACACAAAGAAAAGTTTTGCAATCAACACATTTTCACACATTTGAAATACTTTCACATCAAATTTTTCAAAACTGGTCACACTATTTTTCCAATCATAATGTATAGGTATCTGATTTATTAATCAGTAGATACAAAAGAAGAAAAATTGTATTTGATGTGCAATAAGGTTTTGGTTCTTTTAGACTTTGTTTGGGCTTATTCATTATTTACAAATGAGAGATTTTTGTGCGGACTCCTCAGACTTAATCGAGAATCATTTTCACAAGGATTTTGAAAACTATAGTCCAAGATAATTTTGCAAACATGTTCACGCATTTGAAAATCCTTTTACAAATATTTTACACAACATAGATAGATTTTTCAAAACAATTTTGTCAATCAAATTTTCACAATCATTTGCACACTGATTTTCACACATTTTGGTTTCACTCAAAGAAAATAAATTTTAGACACAAAACTAATTTTTCAAACGTTGAATACTTGTACACACTATTTTTCAAACATTTTTCACAAGATTTTTCAAAAGAGAATGTTTTGCGCAGAACACTTTTCTGACTCAGTAATCAGTACACGTATAAAGAGCCTGAGGAACTCACAATCATCTTTCATTATTATATAGTTACTTATTACATTTTAATTTATATTGGGATGATATATTTTATTTTTCAGTATGAGTTATGGCTTATAGTATATACATGGTATATACGACCCCCCCTATACTTAGCTTGAGCTATGTCCTCATAGATCGAAAGGAAAAGCAAAGACATAACTCGTACTGAGTATAGACAGATCTAAAGAATAAATATGAATGAAATGAATGAATGAGAAGTTGACCGTCCCCCCTATACTTTGGATCAAATAATCCTAAGTGTAGCAGACTGTACAAAAATCAGGGAGGGTCAAGGGTGGGAATACACAGATCGTACTAAGATTGTCTCCCCCTATACTTAGGGTAAGATACTCTTAAGTATAGACAAGAAGAGGAGACAATGGAGAGGATCGGAATGAAATGAAAAACTCTAGATGCACATCCCCCCTATACTTAGGACAAAGTACGTCCTAAGTATAGAAAACTGTCTACAAGGGTGGCACCTTTTAGATAGAAAAAGAAAATAGAAAAGGAAAAGAAGAAAAGAAGAAAAGGAGAAAATCAGAGAACAGTGGTTGGAGTACATCGTCTGAATCTTTCGATGCCGCAGGTGCTGTGGAGATGTCATCGTGGTGCACTAGCTTAATAGAGTCCACAACGGCCAAGAATGCATCTGGTTTGAGGTAAGGCTTCAGTAGTTGGCCGTTGACGACGAAGGGCTGTGTGTCAGGGGACAATTCTGATATAACGATGCTTCCATTGTCACGCACTTCACATACTCGGAATGGCCCTGTCCACTTACTCTTTAATTTGCCTGGGAATATCCGCAACTTTGCATCAAATAACCACACTTTCTGTCCAACATCGAAGGCCTTTCGTCTGATGTGCCGGTCATGCCAGCGTTTCACCTTCTCCTTGTACATTAAGGTGTTATCGTATGCATAGTCTCAGAATTCCAAGAGCTTGTTCAGATCGTCTTTTCTCTTCTGACCACTTCTGCGTGAGTCCAAATTACAACTGTTGATTGCCCAAAGAGATTTGTGAATTAATTCCACGGGCAGATGGCATGGTTTCCCATATACAAGACGGTAGGGCGACATGCCCAAAGGAGACTTGTAGGCGGTTCGGTAAGCCCATAGAACTGAGTCCAAGAGTTCAGACCAGTCTTTTCTGTTTGGCCTAACAAGTTTCTGCAATATGGTCTTGATTTCTCTGTTTGATAACTCTACCATGCCATTGGTCTGGGGATGATAAGGAGATGCGACACGGTGATCGATGCTGTACTCCTTCATTAATTTCTTGACCTCTTTGTTGATGAAGTGACTACCCCCGTCTGATATGAGAATCTTTGCTATCCCAAACCGCGAAATGATGTTCTTCTTCAGAAACTGGCAAACTGTTTTGCTGTCGGTGGCTCGGGCGGGAATAGCTTCAACCCAACGACTCACGTAATCGACGGCAAGAAGGATATGCTCAAAACCTTGACTGTTAGGGAAAGGTCCCATGAAGTCAATGCCCCATGCATCGAAAACGTCTGCTATCTGAATGATTTTCAGAGGCATTGAATCTTTGGCAGTGAGTGTACCTTTCAGTCGCTGACAGTCAATACATCTTTTAACAAACTCTGGTGCATCCTTGAATAATGTGGGCCACCAGAAGCCACATTGCAATACTTTCGCTGCCGTACGATCTCCAGAATGGTGTCCACCAGATTCGAGCGAATGACAATGCTCGAGGGCACTAGATTGCTTCGTCTGAGGGATGCACCTACGCCAAATACAATCTGCTCCTTCTCTGAATAAAAGAGGATCCTCCCATTGATAGAAGCGGATGGTCGACATGAATTTGTTCTTCTGATTCTTCGTCCAATCCGAAGGTATTACCCCAGAGGCGAGGTAATTTACAATATCAGCGTACCAAGGGAGAGAATCCACAGCTAAGATGGCTTCGTCAGGGAAGGTTTCTGTGATAGGTGTATTGCTCAGAGGAGGCTCATGTTGCTCTATTCTGGAGAGATGATCTGCTACCACATTCTGAACTCCAGGCTTGTCCTTGATTTCCAGATCGAATTCCTGGAGGAGAAGGATCCAACGAATCAGTCTTGGCTTAGCATCCTTCTTCTGCTGTAGGTATCGGATAGCAGAGTGGTCCATGAAAATTGTGACTTTTGATCCCAGCAAATAGGATCTGAACTTCTCTAAGGCGAAAACCACAGCCAGCAATTCTTTCTCTGTCACTGTATAATTTCTTTGTGCTTCATCTAATTTTCTGCTGGCATAGTGAATGGCATAGGGCGCTCTGTCTTTCCTCTGCCCAAGAACAGCTCCGACTGCAAAATCTGACGCATCGGTCATTATCTCAAATGGAAGAGTCCAGTCGGGAGGCTGTAATATTGGAGCCTGAGTGATAAGCTCCTTCAACTGATTGAAAGCAAGGAGAACTGGCTGATCAACAATGAACTCGGTTTCCTTGCACAAAAGTTCTGTCAGAGGTCGGGCAATGCGGCTGAAATCCTTGATAAATCATCTGTAAAATCCCACATGCCCCAAGAATGACCTCACATTCTTAACTGACTGAGGTGGCTGAAGATTTGAAATGACATCCACCTTTGCTGGGTCGACTTCCATGCCACGTTTGGAAACGACATGGCCCAGCACAATACCTTCAGTGACCATAAAGTGGCTCTTTTCCCATGAGAGCACTAGATTGACTTCACGGCACTTCTGAAGCACTCTGTCTAGGTGCTCAAGACAAGAATCGAAACTATCACCATAGACGGAGAAATCGTCCATGAACACCTCGAGAAAACTGCCTACCATCTCGGCGAAGACTGCTAGCATGCATCTTTGGAAGGTTGCAGGTGCATTACACAACCCAAAGGGCATCCTCTTGAAGGCGTAGGTGCCGAACGGGCAAGTGAAGGTAGTCTTCTCTTGATCCTCAGGGGCGATCGCCACTTGATTGTACCCGGAGTACCCATCCAGAAAGCAGAAGAACTCCTTGCCTGCGAGTCTCTCCAGAACTTGATCAATGAATGGCAAGGGGAAGTGGTCCTTCTTGGTTGCTGCATTAAGCCGGCGGTATTCAACACAAACCCGCCTGGATGTCGGTACCCGAGTTAAAATTTCCTCTCCTTTATCATTTGTAACCACAGTAAGCCCAGATTTCTTTGGAACTACATGCAGTGGGCTTACCCATTTTGAATCGGAGATGGGATAGATGAAGCCTGCGTCACACCATTTCGTGATTTCTTTCAAAACGACGTCCCAAAGGTTAGGGTTCAGCCTTCTCTGAAATTCGCGGGACGGCTTGGCATCTTCTTCTAGATAGATATGATGTAAACACAGAGCTGGATTTATCCCTCGGAGATCTGATACGCTCCAACCAAGTGCCTTGCGGTTCTTTTCTAGAACCTCGAGAAGTCGAGATTCCTGATCCGGATTGAGCCTGCTGCTGATGATGACCGGATACATTTGCTCTTCACCCGCAAGGAAAGCGTACTTCAGGCCTGCAGAAAGTGGCTTGAGTTCTGGCTTTGATCTGTCCACTTTATCTGTCACTTCAGATACCATGCTGGTGGTGGAATGCACTTTGAGGCTGCTACCATCCTCATCATCCTGTTGAGATCCCGGAGATGCACCGAACGGTTCTGCGCTAAGCTGATCATGTTCGGTCTGGAGTGAATGCTCAAGAAGATGCGCCTGCATCTGAGAATCTGTCTCCCAAGAATCATCGGAGCATATGCTGACTGCGCTTTCCAAGTCCTCCTCAAGAGTGAGGATTTCTTGGGTCCATGGATCGTCCAATAATAACTCTGAATCTCTGATCTCCACGATGAAATCACAGTCTGCTTCTGATGCTGCCTGGCTCTCATCAGTCGTGGCATTCTACTCTTTGTTCATGTTTATTGTGATTTGCTGGGTGTTCGAGCTGAAAGTGATCTTCCCAGACCCGTAATCAACCACGGCACCTGAAGTACGGAGGAATGGTCTGCCAAGGATGATAGGGGTCTAGAGCAGGGGTGCAGGTGAGTCCATATCAAGGACTACAAAGTCAGCTGGGAATTTCATCTCCTGCACGGTAACTATCACGTCTTCCAACAGACCTCGGGGCCGCTTGACGGATCGATCAGCGAACTGAAGGATCATGCGTGTCTGCTTGAGCGCTCCCAGCCCGAATTCTTGCATTATAGACGAGGGCAGAAGGTTGATGGAAGAACCACTGTCAAGAAGAGTACGCTCGAAGACCTGATCAAAATCACACAATTGATCACAGGTGCTCCTGTATCATGCTTTTTCTGGGGGAGGTTGCCGATAGCTGCAACTGTGGCCATGGAGAGAACGTGCTTTTCTACTTCTCGGCATCTGTTGTCTTGCGCTGGGCAACGCCTGTTAGTACATGCCTCTTTCAATCCTTTCTTTACAGCTGGCATGTATTCCACGACCTTCAACAAGGGAGTCTCAATAGTCAATTTATCCAAAATATCCACAACACCTGGATCAGACAATGCCTTTTTTCGTTTTGCAATTTTTTTGGATTTTTGTATTGCATACGGAAAAGGAATATTTACATCACTAGAAGGAAAATGAGAGTTCTTATTTACATCAAAATCATTGCCCACAGAATGTTGTACATCCGGACTACAAAAAGGAGTACAAGATGGATCTGAAACTGCTGGTGTTGCGGGGCGATCAAAACGGGTAGCGTCAACTCCATCGGCTGGCGAGGGATCGGCTGCTGCTGGCGGCTCCTCCAAGGCTGGCGCGGCTTCGCTTCTGCTACAAGCTTCTTTTTGGTGCTTTTGCTTTTGCTGATTTTTTTGTGTTTTTGGCTGGAGTTGCTTCTAACAAGGCACGACGGCTGGACTGGCTTCTCCTTCTTCTTCCTCCTCACCCGCCCCTGGAGCTGGCACGGCTGATGCGGAAGATGACGATCCACCTGTTTCTTTATTCACCCCACTGGTAGTAGCAGGCGGAGGCAAGGCCCTACCGCTCCTGAGAGTAATAGCATTAGAATAAACAGTAATATCGTTACCAGACACGGACATGACATCACATTCTACCTGCTCTTTCTTCTTGAAATTGTTGGGGTTGGCTTCGACCTGCGCCGGAATAGTGGTTCGGGTGGCGGTCAGGTCATCAAGCCGTTTTGTCATCTCCGCTAGCCCTTTAACAAGCTGGGCTAGACACTCCATGGTGGGATTTGCAGGGGACATTTCAGAAGATTCAGCGTGCAGACCACGCTGCTGTTGGGTAGATGGGTGGGGAAGCTGTTGCTGGTGGTGTTGCTATGGTGGTGCAGGAAGTTGAAGCTGTTGGTAAGACGGAAGAGGATACTGCTGATATTGCGGAGAGGGGGCAGCCGCGTACTGGTGATAGGGCTGTGGGTGGCGGTACTGCGGCTGCTGCTGATAAGGAAAATTCTGCCTCCACTGATGTGTAAACTGGGGAGGCTGCTGGTGTTGCTGGTGAGGCTGAGAGGTTTGACCAAAACGACCACCCTGAGGTTGGTGGTACTGCCGGTTGGCAAATTGCTGACCCTGGGGTTGTCCCTGAGGACGGGTCGGCAGTGCATCATTACTCCATACCCCATTGACTTCTTGGATCAGGGGTGGTGGTGGGAAGACTGGATCAGGAATAGAAAGGAACTCTGGCTGGTATACGACCATCTGCTGCTGCGGCGGGCCCTGGTCGGGCACCTGTACGTAGTACACGTGCTGGACTGCCGGTGGCTGCTGGCTCGGCTGAGGCTGATGCTGCGGTTGCTGCTCGTCCTTCTTCTCAGCGGGAGCGTCTGATGGTGTAGCCGACTGGACAGAGTTGATCGTGACGACCAACAGTTCGAGGTACTTGTTGATCTGATCTAGCTTATCCAGGTTCTGGGTCCTCTTCTCGATCACAGCGAGTTTCTCGAGGTCATGTGATCGCTTCTCAATGATATCTACTTTAGAGAGATGGCCCCCGATGATGCTGAGGTTGGAGCTCTCATCTCTCTCTGCTTCCTTGGATGCAGCCATGTGAACTTGTTTCTGGAGGATCTGGGGCTGCTTCTGGTATGCCTTGGATGAAGAGAGGGCGGCCTCTCCTTCGGCCATTTCTTCAAAAATCTGCCAGACAACATCTTCATCCTTGTTGAAATGGGAGCCCCCACATGCTGCGTCCACGAGCCTTTGGCTTTCAATGTTTAGTCCCCCAAAAAAATGTTGGACCAAGCTGGTCTTAGGGATCTCATGGTGGGGACACTTCTCCTGCAGGTCAGTAAATCTCTCCCACGCCTCATGTACTGACTCATGTGCTCCTTGGGAGAAATTACTGATACGGGCTCACATCTGGTTGAGCCGACTGAGAGGGTAGTATTTGTGCAGGAAGGCGGACTTTAACTCCTCCCAGGTCGTCACGACCTTTCCCAAATGATTGACCCAATAGAGGGCCTTATCCTGTAGACTGAAGGGGAAAGCCATCATCTTTACAATGTCCAGAGGGACATTGGGATAGTGTGTGGTACGGCAAATGCAGGAAAATTGCTGCAGGTGAATGTACG
Source organism: Ottelia alismoides (assembly GCA_037367405.1). Taxonomy (NCBI): domain Eukaryota; kingdom Viridiplantae; phylum Streptophyta; class Magnoliopsida; order Alismatales; family Hydrocharitaceae; genus Ottelia; species Ottelia alismoides. The sequence goes on along the minus strand of JAZKJV010002186.1, from coordinate 665,581 downwards.
GCTCTTCGTTTGTGTTTCCATGAAAGGCAGGGAGAAGGGCTATGAACTGGGGCTTCAGCTCAAAGTGAGCGTGTACCGGTGGAATGAGAATCCACTCGGTCATCTGGCTATCTCCCGGATTGTATGTTTCTTTGAGTGTCGGCTTCGGTGGTGGTAACTCAAGGTCATCATCAGGAGGATCACCACCTCCACCTCCTCCTCCCCTGCCTCATCTACCTCCTCCTCCATCGTCACGGTTCATCATGTCATTCAACATATCCTGGAACACGGTCTGTGTCAGGGCCTGCTCGGTCAGCTGTTGTTGTATGGCCTGGATAGATGCCAGCAACGGCGCATTGACTTGGTTTTGATCTGGCACCTGTCCCTCTGGTGGTGGCTGCTGACCCTTGCCCTTTCCTCCTGGAGTCATGTCAGGGTCTGAGTCGGACGAGATGAACTCCGGAGTAGTCTCCAGGGCTCGCACTGGCTTCTATCTGCAGAATGAGATAGTCCGAATCAGATCACTTGCAATTAACTTTCAGCTGCCGTGATTACGCTGGAATTCAGGTCAACCCCAGCATGTTGTGAACGGAAAAAGATGTAGACTGTAATCGACTCCCATTCACAATGGCGGACGTGGGACAAAAGTGATCCCAGTTTATTGGGTGGCCAAGAGAAAGGTAGAAAACGAGGAGTCTGGAGATCGATCCGCAAAGTCTGGATCGGGTTCTCGGGAATCGCCTCGAACTTATTGGCGGAGTTGAGTCCATGGAATCGATGTAGGTGTCGGCATGGTCCAGATGAAAGCCATCCATGGATCAACTTTGCGAAGCACAAGAGAATGTCGGATGTTGGAAGAATGATACGATGGTCAACGAGAAATAAAAGGAGTGTAAAACAGTAGAAAGGCTCGGTTGAGCGGGGTGGTCAAAGGGAGAAACAACAAAATGTGCGCAAATGCGCGGGACTTGATCTTTGAACCTTAATCTAGATCCATTCAAACACAATACAAAATCGGGTTCACCAACTCACGACATGTGAAGTCGTGAAAGCTCGGCTATTTATTATCTTTTCATTTTTAGAGTTGTGATTTTCAGGCATATCTTATAACAAGTCCTTAGTACGCTACCCTATAGGAGAGAGAGTATTGCCGGAAGAGTATCCCGTACTTGTCCTCCTCCTGTGTAACCTGTAGTCTGTACTTTTTGGAGTCCTTATAACCCTTCCTGCCCTACTCAGCCAAAGAAAAGAGAGAGGAAGCCGATAGGCGAAACCAATACTTTGGTTCTCGCTCGCAACGGAATAACCCGTGAGCGTGCAAGAACCTACTCAGACGCAGGACAATTGAGACAGACACCCCCGTGAAGGCATGGCCTATGTTCAATACTTCGGACAGGGTTGATGCTCTCACAACAGAGAGTCACCATTGGTGACCAAGTCCTACTCGCCTATGTACGATAGAAGCGCCATTACTTCGGAAATCCAGGCGATACACAAGGCAGTTGCAGATTGGGTTTTGGGCTTTAATCCTTAGGGGTCGCACTCGCTCAAGGGAGTAGGGTTTTGGTCCCCCTCCAAGGTACCTGAAAACAATGAGGGCTTTATGAACCCGGTACAATGATAGTCCATTACGAATTTTAATTAAGGTCAAAGTTTATTTAGCAGTCCCCTTGTTTTAATTTTTGGGTTTTCACTTTTTTTGAGTCTGTTTCATACCATCGCCTATAGTTTTTGTAGATTTTCATTTAAATCCTAGGTGCTCAAAATCAGAGGGAGATAGCGGAAAAGCCGTGCAAGTGGTTCCATGATGGAAATCTCACATTGAACCGAATGATGCATGCTGAGTTAGAAGACTTACAGTGCATCCCAGCTCTCTCCATGTGGTATGCAAAACAGAATTTTTAAACCTATCTATATGTCGACATGCAAGGCATAAAACCGCCCTAAACATAAGCTGCTATTAGCGTGAAGAACCATAAGTCGCTCATTCATCTCTAGCCCGAAGGGTCCGGTCTTGGCTCACCCCTCCTCTGTACTCAACACACTTGAGCTTAGGAGAAAGCGATTTACAGGGCTCGCTGCGGCACAAGGGATAAGAGATAAATGAATGGCTTGTTTAAGTTTGACTAGATCCAAGCAAAGTAGACTATAGGAACATGCATTCTTATTAATGTTTGGACCTAGCTACCGAGTCAAGCAACCTATATCTAGGGGCTCCAAGCACACAAAACAAAGTAAAAGAAAGGCGGAAAGCTCAAAACTTCGGAAAACAAAATAAAAGAAGGCGATGAAAACTCGAAAAAGCCGCGATGAGGCCCCCAGGTGAACAATCACCCGGGCACTGGACCTCATTGTGAAGAGTAGAGTCATGTTTAATTACATGCCAAAAATGTCTCTCTCTCACCATAAATTACAAAATAAATAATCCTAAGTGTCTAGCTCTAACTAATGCCCATCTCTTTGCTTCCTTGGTGCTCTCTCCAGATGGTCATGAGAAGAAGACCATCCTCCTCCAAGCTTGGCTTCATTGGCCTCCTAAGAAGCCATCCTTGCGTGGCGGGTCCTCGCATCAAAGTCACAAAAAGAATGCATTAGTAGAGCTCAATCAATCAAATGGAGCAGATGTAATAATCACAATAAATAAATAAATGAAGTATGGTGATCAATAGCAATAAAAATAGCTGCTCACAAAAAGGAATGATAAATCAAAAAAAAATTATACAAGAATGACAACGGCAACGGCGCCATCTGATAACGACAGGTAATCCACGAGGGTCACCATGAAAAAAATAAAAGTGTTGTCGCTGAGGCGACCACTCATAGAAGACCGGTGTTAATCAGCAATTAACCCACAATCCAAAGAATACAACAATCAAGCTCAAAAATAAATGTGAATTCATCTTTATTTACTCTACCATAAAATGTATAGGGAACAAGCATGTAGAGGTCGAACCACAGAGAGCAAACCAAAATGCAATAGCCTACATGTATCTCAAAGTCATCCTTGAGTGGGTTATATATATATATATATATATATATATATATATATATATATTTATATTATTATTTATTTTATTTATTTTTAATAATATAATTAGGTAATATATATATATATTTAATATAATTATAAATATATGTATACCCATAGAGGGTTAGTATATAGCTTATAATGCATACAATATATATTTATATAGGTATATATAAGGATAACAAAAAAGGATATGTATTTTATATTTTTTTTCTTTTCTTTTTTTTTATATTAAGGTTAATAAGTAGATATAAGAATACATATAAATAATTATATATATATATATGTATTATTATTTTTTTCTTTTTAGGAAATATATATACATAAAGGGGTATTATAATATTTACAAAAATACTCAAAAATAGTCAAAAATGCAGGAACAAAGCCTTTTTGGGATTTTCATGGGTTTTTACTATTTTTGTGATTTTTGGGCATTTTTGAAAATATTTTTAGTATTTTTAAATAGCTAAATAATAGCAAACAGTGGAATAGTTTCTGGCTGTTACAAAAATAGACCTGAAAAATAGCTAACGGCCTCAACAATTTTCCACACTATTTTTCTAATAAAGATAATAAAACAAAGCATAAATAGGGCCTGAGTTTATAATTTTCTGATTTTTCTTTGATTTTTTTATATTTTTTTTAAGTTTTTGGGTATTTTTGAATTTTTAAGGTTTTCCTTTTGAGATTTTTAGGGGTTTTTGGATTGACACTAGAATAGGTCAAAATACACCATAGGTAATTTTTTTGGAATTTTTCGAGGCATTTTCATATTTTTTTATGATTTTATAAGTTAGACAGTGAATAAAAGACATGTTTTTGATTTTTAATAAATGCAAAAATGCAAAAAAATGAAAAACTAAAAATATAGCATGCAAGCACAACCAAACAGGAGCTTAAATCTATTTTTGCAAGATTTTTCAAGTTAATATGGAGCACAAAATAAATAGACAAAGCATTCAAAAATAAATGGCCTAGCAGGGGTATTTTTGCAAATAAAATAGTTCGCAGGGGCATACATGCAAAAATCACAATAAAAATACACGTGGACTTTTATTTTCAGGACCATTTGATAATTACAGGAACCCGGCGGGGTTTAAATGTAAAATTTCACGTGCCTCACGTGGTTGCTGCACGTGAGGCGCGGAAAGACTAAAATGTAAATCTTGAAACAACGGGGGTCCTTCTGTAAAATCTACATTTTATTTACAACATGACTTTTTATTTTAGGTATTAAACTATAAATACAAAAGGTGGGGGCTAGATGTGAAATTTACCCCCAAATAAGGCATGTCATCTAACGGCGCTGGAGGCGCCACTTATCCACGCGTCAAGCATCCGACGGTGGGTACCAGTTCGACGATGAAGGGCCTGGATTAGACGATCCGGGTTGATCTGACGGTTGGCACATGGCTTCATCGGACGGCTCTCCTTCGATCTGGGCCTCGCCTCCTTATCCGACGGTGCTGAAGCTCCCTGGAAGAACGGGGAAGAAGCTCGGGGCTGGCGAGCTTTGATCGAGGAGCTTGGGCTCCTCCAAGGCTCTCCGGCACGTCTGAGGTGGTCTACACGTAGCTGGAGGGATCCCGCATCGACTGATGGTTATTTCATGGCTCCTGTGAGTCCGAGTCGATGAAGCGAGGTCGGAGAAGAAGGGGACCCCCAGGAACCTCTTCTTGGGTCAATGCAAGCCCAGAAGGGCTCGATTCCTCGATGTACCTGCACAGGAAGAACCGCGGGCGAGAGATCTATCTCCTTGACCCGGGGTTTTGAAGTTGCGATGCAAGATGGAGGTGGGCGGAGGGGCTCCGGCGAACGGCGGAGGAGGAGCCCCGATTCGCCAAGACTGAGGGTCCTGGGTTGGTCCAAGATGATAGAACGATGGAGAAGGCGACGAGGAACGAGATGGGATGCGAATGGCGGGCGGAAACAGTGGGGTTTACGGTGAAGAAGTCGCCGGAGCGGAGCTGCGGCGAACTTCGAATTTTGGTTTTTAAACTACAGGAGTTAACTAAGAACTACTCTAACTACTGGACTGAAAATCTAACATTAAAAGCTAACTAAAAAGGCATAAAGGGGTAGCTCTTATACCTGGGGGCCTCCAGGGAGCAGGGCGGACGCCGGAGCTCCGTCGCGTCAAAATTCTCCGTCCTCCGGCCAAGTCGAGGCGCTGGGCGACTCCCCCTGTCACGAGGAATGGTCCAGGAGCAAGATCGAGGCGTTTGGGTGGAATGAAAATGGCCAAATCTGAGGAAGGAGGCGGAGCTAATTATTTATAAACATTGGCAAGAGGCCTTATTACCCGGCGATTATTGACTGATCCAATGAATATCTTGTTGATCTATGATTTTGGCGGGTATCATGGATGATCAGAGGACAAATCTTGTGAAGGAAGCGAGCCAGGATGATGGAAGGGATGGCCGCGAAAAATGGAGGAAAATCGGGGATTTGATAGTTCAGAGGCACCAGGCGAAGGATGGGACAGTTGACCAGGGGGTCAACGAAGGCCGGCACCTCATTGGGCCACGTCAGCCGCTACAAGACAAAACAGAAAATCTGATGGGAGATTGATTTATTTGACACCCTAAATGATTTTATTAATTTTTTCTTATAAAATAAAAAATGTGTATTATTTCGTCTAGTATTTATTTATGATTTTTATTGAATTTTTCGAGGTGTTTTATTATAGTTTTATTAGAAAAATGTGTATATGTATGTATTTACATGTATTTTTGTGTATTTTATTTTTAATTTGTTTATTCTCTTTTATTATTTTATTGGCTTATTTTATAAATTTATAATTTATTTTTGTTAGTATAAAGGTATTTTTGTTTGATTTTATGAGTTTATTTATATTTTTAAATAAATAGGTATAGGTGTATGTAGGTATACTTATAGGTGTTTTATCTATGTATTTTATACACTTAATTTATTTATTGTATTTTCTTGATTTTTATTTTGGATTTACATTTTCAATGAGTTAAGTATAATGTATACATTATTACAAAAATATAAAAGAATAAAAGAATCAAGGAATAAATTCCTTTTTATTTATATATAGGTATATAGCATAGGTATTTTGTCTATGAATTTGTAGACTTATTTTATTTTACAAATTAATTTTGGTTTTCTTTAACTTCTCTTATGTGTATGCATTATATACATTATTTACAAAATTCTAAAAATATGAATTTATACAAATAATGAATATTGAATAAAATGCATATTTTAATCAGTCCTATATACAAGGAGGGCCAAAAACCTAACTTCTGCATATGGACTCCAAAAATTATGAAACCAATTTTATAAAATAGTTCTTGGAATGCTATATACAATTAGTGGTGAGTTTGGGTGACTTGGAGTTTTTATTTGCAAGATATGGGTCTGTGAAGTTGAGATTTTGGCTTTTTATTCTGTGTATAAAATGTACACTGGGTATTATTTTTGCACAAACTCAATTTTGTATTTTTACTTACATTATTATCTACAACTTTCATGTACAAAGTTTCTTTATTTGATGAAGAAATAATTATGTACAAAATAGATGCCAAAAATGCATAAATGAATGAATTAATAAATGAGGTATTTATTGTACACTGGCCCTTATCTCCCCCTACTTTATTCCTTGTCGACCAATACCATGCTGGCCTTGGTCTCAGGGTTTAGGTCATAAAATATTTACAATATTTTATTCCTTTTTCTTTTCTTCTCTTTATTCTATATTTTTGGCATTAAGAACCTTATTTAATGTGGAATTAATACAATGAATCATGAATGCTATTATATACAATTTGATGTTATTTACATGCATTTGCTGGGGTTTTTGAGGCCAAAATGATAGAATAAAGGTGATGAAATGGAGATTCATCAGTACTTCCGCTCCTAAGTGACATAGCATTGATATTGTCAAAAGAAAGGATCTCATGTTCAGATATGGGTGAGTCCGAGTAGTATACATGGCTACTTTGTTGAGAAGATTGAGATTTGTTCAAGATATTAGGGTTAGCTAGAACTTGGGTGAGAATGGCTTTAGCAGGGTCGTTTGTTCATCTTTCCAACAGGATAAGCGATTAACATCAACCCGTACATCCTACAGTTCATTTCAAAAATAGTGAATCTCCCCGAGCATCTGTTGTTGGATATCTATGGGTTTTGTCTGAGAGTTGTACGGTCGGGATGGTTTCTTTGAAGAATGGCCTTGTGGGGCATGGTATTGTTGCCGGTATTGCTGGGTGCCTATAGGTATTGGTTCTGGTAGGTGTACGACTGCTTCTGTTTCTAATGATGGGACAGGGGAGTACTCTAATTGTGTTGTGGAGTGAGTGGAAATGCAGCATAATAGAAAGTTGGATGACGTTGGTAAAGCAGACGATCCTCCATATTAACCCTCCTAGGCTGGGTCTTGAGTATACCAAATTTCGTTCATCTCAAATTTCGTTCACCTCAAACACCGGAGATGGTACTTCTTCGACGATCTCAGCAGGTGATGGTGACTGCTGGAAAGTTTAAGCATCGGATTGGTCCTGAGCCCATGGTTGTTGTTGCCCTGCCATCGACTGCTCCTTGACGTGATTTACTCGATAAATGGGAACAACGGAAGCAGTCATGGCTAGTACCCCGATCTTGGATACCTTCTCAGTTAGCTCCTCCATTTTCTTTGGAAAATAGGAGATCATGTTGTCGATGTTGTTCGTCCTTTTATGAATATGATCCATAACAACTAACTTACCAGCGATTATGCTCATGTTTGTAATCAAATACTCAGCTATTTCGGCAACAGTATGCTTTCCTCCTTTTGGTTGAAGTGTGTTGAGGGAATCGATACATGCCCTACTGGCAATCTGTGAGCGGCTTGTCACAGCCATTTGCTCCAATACTTTCTAGACACTATTTGCACCTCGTGATGTGTAGTTGCCTTCGCAAGCAGCAATCATTAATCCCTGCATCTCGTAGTTGAGACTAGACTAGAGTGATTGGACCAAGTTGTTGTCATCCAGATCATGGCATGAACACTTTTGTAGTAAATCTTTGAATCTATCCCATGCATCACATAGTCATTCATGAGGAATCTGAGAGAAGATGGTGATGTTTGTCCTCATCTAATTAGTTCTACTCAAAGGGTAGAACTTCTTTAAGAACATGTTCTTCAATCGATCGTATGTGGTAACTGTCACTCCTAAATTCTTCACCCAGTAGTTTGCCTAGCCTTTCAAGGAGAATGGAAGTACGTGAGACAAATGTAATACTAGCTGACCTAGGGATGTCTCAGATTGGAGCATACTAGCTCCAAGGCTCGTAAGAATTCATATGGTTCTTCATTAGCATTACCATGAAATTGTGGCAGCTGGTTCAAGAAGCGTTTCAGTTCATAATTTATTTCTGGATCAAGTGGCTGCAGATAATTTCTCACTCTGTACTGGCTAAGGTTATATGATGCTTCCATTGGTGGTTCTCCCCCAACATTTACTTGTTCTATTTGTTTCCTTAGTAAAAGTTGTTGCTGCACAGATACAGCCAATCTTTCTAAAATCATCTACATCGGGTCTTCATTCTGTTCATCTTCATGGTCTCTTTTCTTGGGAGGCATCTTATTCAAATTTTCGTCTTCTTATACTTCACCTTCAGATTGTGAGAAATCGGAGTCAATAGAGTGAAAATAATCGGAATAAGAATCATTGAGGTGGGAGTCTTCCTCGATGTGATGAGGAGAGAGAGAGAGAGCATGGGTTTAACCTCCCTCAAGGAAGATGAAAGAATCATAGGTAGAGGATCCATGCAAAAGGTGTCCCCAAACCCAAGGTGGTCCAAAATAAGAGTGTTTCCGAACCATTGAGAATGGTAATTGTGGTGGTTAGTGGAGGATTCGTGGAGTCCAAACAAAATTCACCACAAACCTCCATTCTCGATTTCCAACGATTTGGAAAAGGGTTAGGACTCACGATGTAGGCATAAGTGTGTGGTATTCGATGATTAACCTAAATCTATGCACAAAATAAACACAATCCAAACCCTAGTTTCACCAACTCACACAGTGAAGGTTGCAAGAGTCCAGCCAATTATCTTGTCAATTTTAATTGGTGATAATTCAAATCTTGCAAACATTTAAATGAGATGTTAGGTGAACGTACTTTCCTCCCGACAGGCCTGAATTCTTACGACTAGTTGCACCTACTTTCAGCCAGTATGGGTGTAAGTACGGACCGTATAACAACTACCCGTTACTTAATTATGGAGCCTTGCATAGTGTCCTTTAAACCACCCACTCTCTACTAAGGAAATCTAGACCGTTTACTGGCTACCTGTATTTCCTCATTGAGAAGTAACTAATTATTTTTGTAGAATCAATAATCAATATGAAAATTCTGGCTTGGCTCTATCCTAGTGTTCGTCTCTCTCCTCTCTGCAAGATAAATGAATACAAAGTTGGGAATCTTCTCTTGTAAAAATTCTTGATTTTATGGTTTAATTTAGTCAGCTTTGTTTAGCAGTCCCAATTTTAATTAGGCGATCACTTGAGAAATTAGGTGAGTACAAAAGCACATCTACCGTCCAGTCCCAATTTCCTTTAAAATTTACATGACAAAACGGGAGGGAGAAATTCAAGAAAAGCAGATGCACGTGAAAACGATGATGTATGCTCAATTAGAAGACTTACAGTGATTCCTCTCAATCTCCATGTGGGATGCAATACAAGAATTGAAAAACTATTCTATATGAATGCAAGCCAAAAAAATCGCATCTATCAGAAAGTTCTATTAGCCGTGAAGAATTGAGTTAAAATTTTGACTAAATTGAACGATCTAATGTGTGTCTCGATTAATGTGAAGTGTGATCCTATGTTCTACGAGCACAAGCAAAAAAACCCTAAAAGCTCTAATAGTCGTATGTGCAGGTCTAACCTACGAATAACTCAAGTCGGGCCCCACCCTCACCGGAGAGGTAAACAGGCCATGACACACCACAGAAAAAGTGTTTAGGTCTTATTACACATGCGAGACTCCAAACAGACAATGCTGTAAATGTGCAATTAGCTACAAAAATTAAAATAGCAGAAATTAAAATACTAGACTCTACGCTCTCTCATGACTCGACTCGATCTTAATTTTATTATGCAGTTTTTTCGGGCGTCAGTGAAGATGCACCGGTTTCTAGAAAACCACTCGACGTACGTTAGGTACCTCGTACGAAAATAAGAGAGAGATTATGAGAGTGACGCAAAAATTAATCAAAAATAAAATAGGAAAATAAATGCTAAAAAATAAAATAAATATAGAAAAAATGGAAAATGTACAGTGATGAGGTTTGGGGGCCAAACTATCCAAAAATGTGATAAACCTATCACAAACTTTTTTAAAAAAAAATCATAAGCTGTTTGCCTCCCCAACAATGGTTCCATCTGATTATTCGTCAATACCCTATGTTAATTTGTGTGAATTAAGCGTGCAAAAATAAATGACGTGTCATTTTATTTTAAGCGGGTAATCATAATCAATTAAGAAATAATCACTTAGAAATTAAATTCAATTAATTCGAGTGAATTTATGATTGTTTTACTTGGGTAAGTCCCAATGTCAAACTTGAGGAGGCAAAGGAACAACCTAGATTAATGTCCATCGAATTTCGTGCACGATTTTCAAGGCAGGATATTTTTGGTATTTTTTAATGCAATTTTTGGATGCAAATGAAAATGTGGTCGGTTTTAAGGACTAAAAAGTAATTTAAATTAAACGGAGTCCAAAAATTATGAAACTTGGTCGATATGTAAATAATGAGGAAATGAGTATAGTATAATTTTTTGGAATTTTTTAATGTAATATGAATATTGAATGAATTAATTAATGCATACGGTGAGATTTTTAATAATTAATTACAATAAATATTAAATCTATTTATTTTCAGGAAAAAATCTAAGATATATCACTAGTAATATATCTAAGAAAATCCTAAACCCTAAATTTGTTGAATTTAATACCTATTAAAAATTAATTAATGAAATACACAAAATGAATTTTATAGAGAAAAGTATGCATGCTATTGCAATTATTTCCGGGCATGATGTAAATACACTTAATTCTACTATCAATATATTTTTGGAGTTATGGTTAATTAATTATGAATTTCTTAGTTGAGAATGGGCGAAATATGTAATTTTACGCAAGAATATTAATTATTAATTAACCACAGAGAGTAAAAATATAAATCATATGCCACAATGTATAGAATTAGTTTTAGAATAAGAAGATATTTTTGGAATAATAAACAAATGCAAAAGGAAGTTCAAAATTACAGATAAAGTCAGGGGTCTAAATGCAATATCAAATAATGAAATGAACAAAAAATTCATGCATAGGGGTACGGATGTAATTACCTAGCCCATGGAGGGGGTTTCTGCAAAAATATCAAACAGTCACGTGTTATGCATGTGACCCTTGAGCGGTGGGGGTTTGGTTGTGAATTGGAGGAGCGTTAGGGGGCCTTCAGCAAAATTCCCACTCCCCACGTGCTTGTCACGTGCATGGGTCTTTTGGTATACGGTAAAAGTATGTGGCTTGATCTGCAAATATTCCTGCAACGCATGTGTTGAGCACGTGCGCAGGGGCCTCGGGCTTTGTGCACTTCGCTGGCGTGGCGGAGGAGTATGGCGGAGGAGGCGGCCAGGTTCCACGGTGGTGATGATGGAGGTGAAGAGAGGAGAGGCTCCGGCTATGGGAGATGAGCGGATCAGAGCACCTGATGTCGGTGGCGATGCGATCTCTGATGCGTGACGAAGGACGGAGCTCGCCTCAAGGAAGCAGACGGAGAGGCTTGAGGAAGAGCACTCGATGGAGCGTGGTGCAGAGGCAAATCTTCTAGAGTATCTGAAGGTCAAGGATGATGGCTCCAGGGTGCTCGCAAGAGGCGTCGATGGCGAGGTGGCGGTAGATAACAGTGACGCAGGTTGATTGAAGGGAGATGGGTGTTTTGCTAGAAGATACGTTAGGGACGATAAAGGTGGAAGGGATGCGCGAAGGGGTATCATTGGAGAATCAGGCTCCACGGCCAAAGCCAGAGCGAAGTAGCTGCAACACGAGGAGTTTAGTCGTGGATTGCAATGAGGTGTGAGGCTCAGATCTCGTCGTTAAGGGGGGAGAGTTGGGATATCATTACCGACCTCTCTCTGTTATTTGTGCATGCGGTGGATGGCGGTGACGGAGCAGGAGATGCTCCTTAAATAGCAATGAGGGTGGTGGTTGTGGGGGGAAGGCGACATGTTGGTGAATGAGGAATGGTATCGGGGATTGATTGAGCGATGGAATAGGAGATTTAATGAGATCGAGGGAAGGCAGAGATGGAAGGAGGTGGAATAGGATTCAAGAGGAGGTGACTAGGGATTTGATTGGGATGAAGGCAACGCGCCCTCAGATTGAAGGCGGCGAGATGGACTGATCTGGAAGGAGATCGAAGATTGATAGGCAGCAACGACGAGAATCACGGAGGAGGGCGATGGCAAGATTCGTGGAGATCAGGTGGCGGGTTGTGGTGCTGCCAGATCTGAAAGGGGAAAAAGGGAGGAAGATGCATGTGCTGGACACATGCGGAGGAGGCATGTGCGCAGCACGTGCGGTCTTTATTATTTCATTTTTAAATTTTTTTTTAAAATGAAATAAAAATGCAAAAATTGAGTGACACGTGACGACTACAGGAGCGGCCACGTGTCAGATCCAGAAAATTCAAAAATAAAAAGAAAAGAAAAATAAAAAAGAAATAACAAATGAACTCGGATCGAAAATATTCTTCACGAAAGTTGCTCGTCTCGACAAGGTCTACATTTTCAACTTTCATGAAGATACCAAAACTAAGGTCATTTGCACAAAGTGATTTTTTGGGGGTATTCTATGTATATAAAATACCTTGATTTTTTGTTTTTGTAATTTTTGTTGTTATTTAAAATAAGATAAAATCCAGAAAAATATTATAAATCAAAGATAAATATTTACAGATTAATATATTTTTTTGGATTTTTATTAATTAAGAAATGGAGAAATAAAGTACGATAAAGGGGACTTTTGTACAGACTATCAGTGAAGATTCAGACTCAGTTAGTTTCTTTTATTTCAAGCTCATTTTGGATTTGGATTTTTATGCATTTTAATAAAACGTTAGTCAAAGAAGATAAATTAAAAAGAAATAAAATAAAAAAGAGTTAAATATATACATTAAATAATTAGTCAAGATCAGGTAAAATTCAAAATGTACAAAAGAGGCCCAAAACCCAACTTTCACATATTAGCTCCGATTCACTTGAACTTGGTATTGTTTTGAATGTATATGAATGTATATTAGTTCAAAAGTGAGTAGGATCAAATCAGACACTGTATGATGAAGATATCATCATTTAAGTCCAGAAATACTGAAATTAGGGTTTGGGTTCCACCTATTTATGTTAGTGATTTTTTTATATTTTTTATTTATTCTTGTTAGTTATATGTACACAATGGAGTGGTTTGAGATGATTTAGAGTTTGCATGAATTAGTTAAAAATCGAGGAAGTTAGCTTATTTTACATGTCAAATGGGTTGGGATTCATGGCTTCTTATTTTATGAAATCATGCATGATAAAATGCCATTATTATCTATATATGCGTGGATGCTAATTATGCAATATAAATTAAGAAATGCCAATGAATTTTGGGGATTTGAGCTTAATTATTATCTTTTAGAGCGATGAGTTGTCAAGTTCATATATCCTCTTGTCGATCTGCTCCACAACTACTAATTTGTCTACTATGATGCCCATATCTTGGGAGGAATCAACCACAGCATGTTCCCCTCCCTTAGAAAGGAGTATAATGGGGGAATCAATGTATGCCATGCTGGCGATCTGTTAGAGACTGGTCTTAGCCATCTGCTCGAATACCTTCCAAAAAGCATCAGCTCCTCATGATGTATAACTACCTCTACAGGCAGTGCTCACTAAACCATGGACCTCAGGGTTGAGACCAGCATAAAGAATCCGGACCAAGATTTTATCATCCATACAATGACATGGACACTTCTGTAAGAGATACTTGAACCTATCCCATGCGTCACTGAAAGGCTCACTAGGAAGCTAAGAAAAGCTGGTAATGTATATCCTCAGCTGATTAGTTTTACTCAGAGAGTAAAACTTCTTTACGATCAGGTCCTTGAACTGGGCAAAGTAGTGACAGACACTCCTAGGTTCTTCACCCAATAATCTGCTTTGCCTCTCAAGACAAAAGGAAGAGCAGTGAGCATGATATAATCCTACTAACTTTAGGGTGTCTAATGTTAGCGCAGATGAGCTCAAAGTCCCTTATGAATGTGTAGGGTTCATCAATGGCATTCCCATTTAAGTGTGGCCACAAGTTCAAAAATTGCATCTTCAATTCATATTCAAGTTTCGTTTAGGGGGACACAAGTTATTTCTTACTATGTACTGCTTGAGATTGTATGCTGCATCCATTGGTAGGTCACCCTCAACATTCAATTGTCCAAACTGAGCTCGAAGTAAAGTGTGATGATGCTCAGCTGCTTCTAATCTTGCAAGTACCATCTCCACGAGATCCTCACATTGTTCCTCGTCATCGTTATGTTTCTTGGGCAGCATCTTGATTGACTCTTGTACAACACCCTCATCAACAAATGGGTTAGAATTAGATGAGGCTATTGAGTTTAAATCAACATCATCGTGGTGAAGGTCTTCCTCGATGAGTAGAGAAGAGAGGAAGGGTTTGGTTGGTGTGTGACCATCCCCGAAGTGAGTGATCCCGAACTCAAGAGAGTCATGAGTCCAGGGAGGTCCAGGAAGTGAAGGAACCTTGGAAGATCTACTATTTGGAGTGTTCAAAGATAGGTTCGCAAAGTCCGAACAAAAATCCCCCCAACTAGTCATCTTCGATGTCAAAAGGACCGAAGTTTGAGCTCGATGTAAATAAAGGAGTGATAGGAAGGGCATTGAGAGCGCAGTATTTGAACACACGCCACTAAATAAAAACACAAAGCAAATCCCAATTCACCAACTAAATGTTGTGAAGTCTATAAAATCCCGACCAATTATCTTTTCAATTTTAAATTAGTGATAATTCATTTTTGTCACGAGTCCTTAGCGGATAGACCTATAGGTGTATGAGTACTATGGCAAATGTATCCCGTACTTTTCCACTCCTTTGTAACCTACAATATGCACTTTTTGAGGTCCTTGTTATCATACTTGATCTATTACTCAGCCAAAGAAGTAGAGAGAGGAAGCTAATAGTGGCGATGAAGAGAGAGAATCCACTACTCGTAATCTCCATGTGGGATGCAATACAAGAATTGAAATTTAGTCTATATGAAGTGCAAGCTGACAAAATCGCTTCTAAAAGAAATTTCTATAAGCCATAAAGAAATGGATTTGAATTCTGACTAAGTTAAACTATCTAAGGTGTGTCTCATTAAGTGTAGTGTGGTCGTAAGTTATACTAGCACATGCAAAAGAAACCTAGTTGCTCTAATAGCCACAGTGCAGGTCTAACCTACAAACCACCCAAGTCAGTCCACACCCTCACCGGAGAGTGAAACAGGTCCGACACACCATAAAGAAATTCCAAGTCTTGTTTACACATGTGATATTCCAAATAGAAACCGCTATATATAGGCAACTAATTACAAATTATAAAAAATGAAAAATGCTAAAAATAAATCCTAGACTCTACACTCTCTCATGACTCGACTCGATCGTAATTTATGTGGCTTTTCAGCGAGTTGTTGAGATGCATCGGTTTCTAGAAAAACCACTCCACATTTGATGAGTACCTAACACAAAAATAAACGAGAAAATGTAAGAGAGTTGACACAAAAATTAACCAAAAATAAAGAACAAAAAATAAATGCTGAAAAAGAAATAAATGTTGGAAATGAACAGAAAATGTACAGTGGCAAGGTTCGGGGATTAGACTACCGAATGTGTGGAAAACCTAACATTAAATTTTCTATACAAAAACCTAAATTGTTTGCCTCCCCGACAATGGCACCATCTGATTACTCCCAAAAAGCCTAGCATTAATTCTTACAAATTAAATGTTGTGTATGTGTTGTATTCGGGCAATAGAGATCAAACAAGAAATTAAACCACACAAATTAATGAATCAATTAAGCGATGTGGTTCAATGTTTATTTAACCTGGGCAAGTCCCATGGTCGACTCAAGGAGGCAAAGGAACAACCTAGGTTAAGTCTATCAAATTTAACGAACAGATTTCAAAGAAGCATATTTTTGGTATTTTTATATTTTTCAGCTTTTTATGAGTTTTAATAAAAAGATCTAATTAGATGTGAAGAGAAATATGATGCATGAGTTTTCAAAATTATTTTGACGTAAAGAAATAATGCTATGTTGCGAGGTGAGGAAGAAATATAATAAATACAATTTTTATTAGTTTTTCAGTGAGGGAATGCGGGGATATGATGCAAGGTGATAATGCAGGAAGCGCAGTGGAGTAGAGCAACAAGCCAAGCAAATCGTTCAATTAATTTAAGCCATAGATGCTAACGATCAATCACAAGAATATATGTTCAATTAATATCAAGAATATGCTCAAATAGATTCCCCCAATTTTCACGGTATATTGAGCAAGAATAAATTGGTGAGTATGAATAATTGTACTAAAAAACTCCTCAAATATCTTGATGTCCAAAAAATCTTCAAATGCAAATCACAATATTATGGAGGAAAGATAATGAAATACGGATAAAAACGACATAAAGTACGTAAAAACTGAATCTAGGTGCTCAAGATATGAATAAATGAAGTTTCAAGGACTGTATTGTAAAAAAATTTAAAAATATTCGTAAATTAGACCTTCTGGGGGTTGTTCTGCAAATTAGCAAATCCGGTCGGACCTCCTTGTAATTTACCTATATAGGGTCATGTTGTAATATCTAGAATCTTGGAGGGTCACCTGAATTTTCCTAAAGTCACGTGCAATACGCGTGTGACGGGGGCCTTCTAGAGATTCTGTAGAAAGGCGAGGGTGCTTGTGTAAATTCCCTCACTCGCCCATGTGAATCATGTGGGAGAGTTTGGTCTGGACAGCGACTGGGTGTGTGTAGCTCCGGTTCGTAGGCGAACTTCCACATGTCAGGTAATGGCTACTTCAGAATTGCCCGAGGCACAAGGTACAGACTCCAAGCTCGAAGAAGCTTTCGAGCATTCGATTGAGATTGATATTGTGGCTGAGATTTGGGAAAAGATAGTGTGTTAAGATTGCCCTCATTCTTGATCATGGGTTTCCTGTATGTCATATTCTCTGGCTCGGTTGGGGTACAGTGGAGATCGATGCGGAAGAGCAAGGGTGGTCGAGCGCGGAGGTGGCCGAGGAAGGTGTTGTGCTTCTGCAGATGAAGCATAGGAGGGGTGGTTGTGGAGGAGAACGGTGAAGTCGAAGTGGTTGTTGATGGAGGCAACGCAGCTCTAGTAAGTTGACCCTCTAGTCCTTGACGGTCAGTCCTACAAGATGAGTTTACTCAATCGCACAAGACTTGGTGATGGCAATGAAACACAAGCTATGAGGTGGATGGAAAATGGTGTCCTTTACGAAGCGAATGAAACTGAATACCAGCAAGGGGTCAGTCGATTTCTTGCAGAAATAGATGACGATCAAGGATGATAGTAGGGGGTACGTGATGGTGATGCGGAGCATGGGAAAGCCCTAGGGCTCAAGCGAGTCATAGTGAAAAGGATCGGAGGCGGAGAAGATGAGAATGCAGAGGAGGAGTACCTGGAAGGTGGCTCGATGGCGATGGAGCCAGAGTAGTGTAGATGTGGAGCATGATCTGCGACGGCCACAAGGCCTGATCACGCTGCGTCCTCAGGGCCTTCGTCAGGGAAGAGGTTGGTTTGGCGGTGCTGTCACCTCTGGCCGGTCCTTGACTCCCATCGATGCCTGTATTGGCAGATCCCCTCGTGATGAGTTGGAGGCGGAGTCTATTTGGGCACCGGATGACTAGGGTTCGCGAAGGGATAGGTGGTGAGGCATGATCGTTGGTAGAGATCGGGGCATCATATATCATGATGTAATGGACAGAGGTGATGGAGGAGATCAACGAGTGGTGAGGCATTACGGGAGACCCGGGGTTTGATGACGAAGGACGACTGCTCGATCGATCGAGATCGAATGGCCATGGTTATGACATGTGGCAGTAGGTAAAAAGAAGAGATGAAGTGAGGCCCCAGTCGTTGGATGGAGAACCCTTCATCCAACGGCTGGAAAGAGAGGGAGTAAGTGAGGGAGGGGGCGGTGACTGTGGTGGCTCCAGGAGCTTCCATGAGTCATGCCAACAAATTCAGAAATAAAAATATGAAGAAAAATTATTAAAAAAATAGTAAACAATGTCAAATCAAAAGGTGTCCTTAATAAAAGTTGTCTGTCTCGATTAGATATACAACTTTTGTGAAGGGGCTAAAATTAAAATCAATCATCTATATAAAGTGATATTTTTGGCGGTACTTTATACTTATAAAATATGGTATTTTTGTATTTTGTATTTTTTGTCATTTTTTAAATAAGATAAAAAACAAAAATAAAAAATAAAATCAAAAAAGTAATTTACACATTAATCTATTTATTATTTTTTGGGATTTTTACCCGGTAGACCCTATAATCTTTGTCAATTACCTCTACGACCTTTGAAACATCGTAATTCCTCCCTCAACCACGTAAACTTATTAACCTTTACCCTACAGACCATGTGGTTAATCCCCATCCATGAGCCGTTAAAAATAACCGGATTTTGTTATATTCTTCTACATGATACCCATTTTATCTATCAAATTTACTCTAGATGCCGACGCTCCACCGACTCCCTGCTCGAAGATGCCCCCCTACCACAGGTCGCCGCCTAGGCCGCCC
This sequence comes from Ottelia alismoides, assembly GCA_037367405.1. Lineage (NCBI taxonomy): Eukaryota > Viridiplantae > Streptophyta > Magnoliopsida > Alismatales > Hydrocharitaceae > Ottelia > Ottelia alismoides. The sequence goes on along the minus strand of JAZKJV010002186.1, from coordinate 646,685 downwards.
CCCACCTGCCACGCACCCCCCCGCGAGCTCCTCCGGCCCTGCGGAACACACCCCCCTCCTCGCGAGCTCCCCTGGCCCTGCGGAAGCCCCCCCCCTCCCCCCCTCCCCCCCCCCCCCCCCCGCGAGCTCCCCCGGTCTTGTGGAAGACCCCCCGCGATCTTTCCCGGCCCTGCGGAACCCCCCTGCCCCTCCACCTCCCCTGCACCTCCACCTCCCCATCGTCCCTAGCACCCCCCTCCCCTCCACCTCCCCATTGGAAACACCCCCCACCCCCCCCGCCCGCAAGCTCATCCCCGCCCCTCCAACTCCCCTACACCCCCACCTCCCCATCGTCCCCCGCACCACCCCCCCCCCCCCCGCCCCTCCACCTCCCCATCGGATTACCCCCCTGAGAGCTCTCCCCCTACGAAGCCCTCTCCCTGCCCTTGCGAAGACCAACCCAACCCAGCACCCCCCTCCCCTGTGAAGCCCTCTCCCGACACCCACGGCTTCGCAGCCCCTGGTCGAAGACCCACACTACCCAGCACCCCCTGTCCATGCGAAGCCCCAGGTGGAACGCCGCCCCCGCACCTCCTCCCATCAGGTCTAACTCATGGGAGGGGAAGCTGGAAGAGGAGGGATGATTTTTTTTTCTTTTTTCTTCTCTTGCTTAATTCTAGTCGTCCGATCGAGGATTGGTTAGATTAACTCATTTTTAACCCAATGAAGTTAACTCTAGATGTGTCAATTTAACAGTAGGGTTCGTGTGGTAAGACGGAGCAAGTTTACCTGGGTGAGGGAGGAATTATGATGTTTCAAAGGTCGTAGAGGTAATTGACAAAGATTATAGGGTCTGCCGGGTAAAAATACCTTATTGTTTAGGATTTTTATAAATTAAGAAAAAAAGGATAAAATAAAGATGACTTATGTACAAACTCTTAACGCATACTCAATTAGCTTCTTTGATTTCGATCTTATTTTAGATTTGTATGTGTACGCATTTTAATAAAAAAATTTGTCAAAGAAAATAAATAAAAAAGAAATAAAAGAAAAATAGTTAATTATGTACATAAAATATCAGGTTAAAATCTGCTAAAATACACATTGTGCAAAAAAGTCCCAAAACCCAACTTTCACAAATGAGCTCTGATTCTTTTGAACTTGATCTTATTTTGAAGATAATTTAATCTGCATTAGTTCAAAAGTGAGTAGAGTGAAATAGGTCATTGTATGAGAGAATTATCAACCTTTATTCTGCTCTTCCTAAAAATAAGGTTTGGGTTTATTTGTCAATTATTCCTATTAGTGTTTTTTTCATAGTTTTCATTTATTAAGGTTAATGATATGTACGCAATGGATTGGTTTCATGTGATTTGGAATTAGAATAAAATCAATAAAAATCAATGAAGTTAGATGTTTTGCAGGTCGATTGTACACTTGATTCTTGGCTCCACATTTGATGTAATGATGAATGATAAAATGTCAATATTAGTTATACATGCATGAATGGTAATTATGCAATTTAGATTATTAAATACCAATGAATTTTGGGGAATTGAGCTTAATTATCCTCTTTTAGAGTGATGAATCACATATTCATCAACTGCATAGATCTTATTGTGCCCCTACGGATATAGAATCTTTCTTTTCACACATGTTTTGGGGTCCTAGAAAAATTGCGCCAGCAGACCATCCCCCATCTGAAGTGTATTTCAACCCACAGTTCATGTCTTTAGATGTCCATGCCATTAGACTAGTTTTAGGTGCATTGGCCACTCAAGGTGATTGCGTGTGTTTCCATCGTATCTTGCTTGAGGATTCTAACCCTCACCACTTTATCATTGAAGAGCTACTTGTAAATGTTTGTCCATGTTAGGTCACCGTCTAAAAGAACCATGTGTGTGTATGAAATATTCTACTTAGACCAATCAAGATGACATGTGAACATAGTCTTGTGTACTAAAAGAATTAAGTCGCTATGACTTGAAAAGTCTCAACTCCAGCTCATATAATGTGACGTCCCGCCCCTCCGACTACCGAAACTAACGGGACGAGAGCGTTGGGCCTACGGTCCAAATATGCCCATGATCTACGATACTCAGCAAACCATCTTATGCACGTTAGATCAACATTTGAAATATAAATAACGACGGGAGAATAATATGAAATAGAAAGAAAATGTAATATCCATTCTCATTGATAACAATAATCATCAAGTCCATGTCCATAAATAAGATACATCATACAATTAATAATTTGTAGAAGAAGCTCTTTAAATATCTCACTACAATATCTCTCAAATAGAAAGTAAAATAATACGGAAATAAATAAGTTACTCTAAGTAGAACGCATCATGTCTAATGCAAGTACGACGTAAGAAATAAAATCTCCTCAAAGGCCACTACGGTTGCGGCGGCTGCTCAGCTACACCTGTTGGGTTCACACGAGGGTAACATTATGAGCAATTGCCCAGTAACGAGACAAACACTATAATAACTAATGTAGGGGTAGAAAAGAATGTATACTCAACTCTATTTAATGGCATGCATATATTGTAGAAATTGAGAAAAAACACCAAGTTATTCTGATTTACATTGGATCATGTAACAATCGATTTAATTTATTGATATAATAATCATTTGAGTTCTACCAAAATGATATTGATATTTCTACAAATTGTTTGGGTCCACAATGATATACAATTAAACTTACCGACATCTGATCATTAATCATTTCTCATATTATTTAAGTACACGCAAGTATGCGACTCACAGGCCTCCGCTATGTGGGAACTTGATATTCATCTTGAGTAACTCTCATGGACCTTCTTTCGATCAAAACAAGAAAAGATCGTAACCCCAAATCTCCAACTTCAAACCACATCCCATAACACCTCTCACAATACTATCACTCGAAATATAATTTGATGCGGTCACACCTAATTCTACTCTGAGTCCTAGTATCGTGTATAAGTGTGAAACCAAGAACGCCAACCGTCTCCACCTACCTACTCCATCGAGCGACTCCAGATGCAACCGGGCTGCTAGGTGTAACGTCACCCAACTCGTCCATTGGGGTCGCGACTTTCAAGGCATCTAACCAGGGCCCAAGGGTCATTCCCAATCCCTTGCGGCACCTAACTCTATCTACCTTTCATCCACAAGAGGACAATCACCATGTTTGTAGACAATACTAGCAACCTATTGGGGAAAACTTGAGGTGCTTGATCTGATGATTTTATATAATGATTGTAGCCACACGTATTCTAGCATTATCAGATGAGTTCATTTATCTCTACATTAAACATATGTGAAGCATCAAAAAAAAGACTTCTTTCATTTTTTTCCTCGAGAACCTATTCATAAGACAATTAATCATCCGGTTGTATAACAAAGGATCTTTTATAAATCTCTCCAAGAAGTGGTGCTATCGTGAAATTTTATATTTCAACAATTTAAAGCAATGCACCATTAATCGAAAATCAATCACTCCATCGTTGAGTATTTTAATCAAATATTTGATTAGCCGTCTTAAATTATCAAACCCCAAGTACATTTTCACTATGTAATACAACAACAACAAAGCCTTTTCCAACAATTAAGTAGGGTCGGCTACATGGGTTCTTCGCCTCCATTCAGATCTATCTTGGGTCAATCTTGGGCTTATATCCAAAAAACTAAGATCCATTCGTAAGTCTCTTTCCAACACTTCTTGGACCGTCCTCACCCTCTCTTAGTCGGCTCAACATCCCAACACTCGCATCTTCTAACTGGTGCATCCGTTGATCTTCTTTGCAAATGACCAAACCATCTTAAGCGGTTTTCTCGCATCTTATCCTTGATCGGAGCAACACCAACTTTCTTTCTGATTGGATCATTCCGAATCCGATCTTTATGTGTGTGTGTGTGTGTCCACACATCCACCTTAGCATTTTCATTTCTACTACATCCATTCTCTGCTCATGTCTATGGTTCACAGGCCAACATTCAGATCCATAGAGCATAGAAGGTCTTACGGGTGCTTTGTAAAACTTTCCTTTAATTTTTAAAGGAATTTTCTTATCACAGAGAACAACAGAGGCTCCTCTCCACTTTAGCCAGCATGCATTTATTCTATTAGTAACATCTCCATCAATTGCCCCATCCTGTTGTAAAATATATCCCAGATATCTAAAAGAATCTCTCTTTGGAATGTTATGTTCACCAATCTTCACCTCAATTCCTCACCGTTGCTTCCATCAAAGGTGCACTCCATATATTCTGTCTTAGCCCTACTTATAAGAAATCCTTTAATCTCCAATGCATGTCTCCAGGCCTCAAGCTTCTCATTTACTCCATCTCTAGTCTCGTCAATCAACACGATATCATCAGCAAATAACATACACCAAGGTAACTCATCTTGAATGTGACTTGTCAACTCGTCCATAATCAAAGTAAAATGAAATGGACTCAAAGCTGAACCTTGATGTAAACCAGTATTGATGTCAAAATAGTCAATCTTCCCATACAGGGTCCTTACACAAGATAAAGCCCTATCATACATGTCCTTTATGAGGTTAATGTGTAGGACAAGTACTTGTCTCTTCTCCAAAACTCTCCACAATATCTCTCATGGGACAGAATCATAAGCCTTCTCCAAATCAATAAAGATCATATGGAGGTTCTTCCTTTTAGCTTTATAAATCTCCATTATTCTCCACAGCAAATGGATGGCTTCAATAGTTGAGCGATCTAGCATGAATCCGAATTGATTTTCTTTTATATTGGAAACTTTCCTTGGCCTTCTTTCGATCACATGTTCCTAAATTTTCATAGTGTGACTCATCAGCTTGATACCTCTTTAATTTGAATAATTTTGGATGTCTCCTTAATTCTTATAAAGAGGCACCACGATACTCCTCCAATCTTCAGGCATTTTCTTGTTTTGCCAAATAGCATTGAATAGATTCGTAAGCCAAGTAAAACCGCGCTCACCTAAAACTCTCCATACTTCTACAGGTATGTCATCCGGTCCTACCCCTTTCTCAGGTCTCATAACCTTCAAAGCATCCTCTACTTCCTTTCTTTGTATTCGTCTATAACTTGCACGATTCAAGCAACTTTCACTACTAGCTAGATTACCCAAAGTGATCTCTCTGATGAAAAGTTTATGGAAGTAATGCTCCCATCTAGTCTCTATGTCCTTCTGAGTAACAAGCACGTGGCCTTCCTCGTCATTAATGCATATCACTTGAGAAAGGTCTTTGGTCTTTCTTTCTCTTACTTTGACCAACCTGAATATATCTTTCTGACCCTCCTTAGAGTCAAGATTTTTATAAAAAAACTTCATAAGTTTTGACTTAGCTTCGCTTACAGCTTTCTTTGCTTCCTTCTTCGCTATTTTGTAGTTTGTGACAGTTTCCGTTATTCTATCCTTAGACATAGTATTAAAGCATGCTCTTTTAATTTTTAGCTTCTCTTTCACCCCTTCACTCCACCACCAAGCCTCCTTTTGACATGGAGCTCCTCCCTTCGACTCGCCTAGTATCTCTTTAGCTACCTTTCGGATACAAGATGATATTGCCTCCCACATCTCATTTGCACTTCCGCTACAATCCCAAGATAAGTCTTCTAAAACCTTCTCCTTGAAGATCGATTGCTTCAGTGGAAGATTCCACCATCTAGTTCTAGTGATCTTAGGAACCCTCCTTTTCTTTACCAACCCTTTAATTTGCACATCCAAGACTAACAAGCGATGTTGGGTTGTCAAACTCTCTCCTGGGATTACTTTGCAGTCTTTACAACACAACCGATCTCTTCTCCTCGACGCAAAGTAATCTATCTGTGTTCTAGTTGGCCCACTCTTATAAGTAATTAAATGCTCCTCCTTCTTCTTGAAGAGAGTGTTTGCTATGAAAAGATCATATGCTGTTACAAAATCCAGAATGACTTTTCCCTCTTCATTTCTATCGCCAAAACCATGTCCTCCATGAACACTAGCATACCATGAAGCATCTTTTCCCACATGTCCATTAAGATCTCCACCTATGCAAATCATCTCTCTTTGTGGAATTCCTTGTAAAATCTTATCCAGATCCTCCCAAAAGTTTTGTTTAGTCCTTTCATCTAAACCAATTTACGGTGCATAAACTGAGATGATATTCAGAATTTCTTCCTCAAGCACCAATTTTCACTATGTAATAAATTAAAAATAAATATATTATCTATTCCTTATACAGCCAAGGATTTAGTTATTTGATGCAGTGAAAACTGTACGTTTATAAGTTGTGTCTAACATAGCTCTTGCGATATTTATAATAATGTATGTGTAACTGTTACTCTTGGCATAAAAATAATTATCACCGGGAAGAATAAACGATGGCAAGCCTAAACATTACTACATTTTCCAATAACTTATAAATTCCCATCGGAAAGATCATATATAACGGCCTTGATATTGTATTGACACTGTAGCAATTAAACGTGAAATTAATTTTTCTTTTTAAAAAAAACTTTAGGATGAATAATATCGAAAGTTCACAACAATTTCAATGCAAGAATACGTAATCTATCTTTCATCCAACAATGACCTTAATCATGCGATAAGTTTTAGCATAGCCATATTCGTGTCATATCACTCCCTCTCTCTCATTTGCACGTGTTATTTCAATAAACGAATATCATTTCAGATATTTACATAACGTATGAACCAGGAAGTTGATTGGCATCTGATATAATAATTAATGTAATTAGCTAAAAGCATTAAGATGCATATTACATGGATTCAAATCACGAGCTAACATGTGTTTAATCTATTAATAGCGCCTCTACCCAGGAGATTAGATCAAGGTTTATAACTATTGTACCTATAGGTTACAAGGACTATGTTTCGTAGATGTGGATGGTTTCTATACAAAATTTCGATCAAGATACTAGTATTAAGACAATTATGTTATGCACAGTACAAAATCAACGACTATCTCCAAAACATACCACAAAATTATCTAAGGTTCTAAGGATGTGTAAGCACATAGATTTGAGAAACGTTTGAAAACCAACAGCAAGAGGATGGGTATTTATCGTTACCTCCGAGGTTGTTCCCTCGGGATCTCCTCTCGCACAGAAACGGTAATTCCGTCGCTTGATTGCAGTACAGAGGCGTACACCACAGTGACCTTGAGCTCTCCTACGCGATGGTGGTCATGGATCTTTGATCGGAGCACCTTCTCCGATGTCGATGGCGGCCCTCCGATGACTAAACTAGCCAAGGTGGTGGTGCTCCAATGAGAGGGAAGGATGGTGGTGGCTAGGGTTTTGAGAGAGTAGCCTATCATCTCCTATTTATAGAAGGAGAGGTGAAATTGGATCCCAATTCGGATCTGGTTCGGATCCATATATGGGTCACAACTATTATACTTAAAAAAAATGATAACTTGAGATAGGAATGTTGGAATTGGATGCTTTTGGGCTCGTTGGAAAGATCTCGACGAGATCTACAAAATGACTTGATTATTTGAATTTTTTGGATGTCAACAATACTCTAGATTTTAGGAAAAAATACGGGGTTTTACATATAAGGTTCCTCTGAAATTAAGTGGATTAAAGTCTTAATCAAGCTACATTCTTCGATTTTATTCCAGACTAGTTTAAGCGTCAATATCATTCTGAAAAATGCAAATGCAAATGCAAGAAATATACAAAACACATTTTTTACAAGAAAAGAAAATAAAAGAAAAGATGAATCTTTTCAGGTTTTTTAGAGAGCTTTGCATATTTTTATTGATTTTACTTTTTCAATTTATATAGAGTTTTAATAGAGAATTATACACATTTACAATAATTTATAACAATTTTATAAAAATTTACAAAGAATTTTACACAAAACATATACATAAGATTTATACACAATTTATACAAGATTTTACAAAATGAATCTTTACAAGTTTTATGTACACATTTTAAAAGAATTATATCTACAAAAGAATTTTATCTACAAACTTTATTAGAGAATTTTATATACAAATTTATACAAGTTTTATACAAGAAGTTTATTAAAAGAAAGAATTTATTCACAAAAGAATTTTATTCCATAATTACAAGGTGATTACAAGTTCTATTTACAAACATTTGTACAACTAGTTCATACACACAATATGTACAAACAAGTTATTTATATACTAGGTTACAAAGTAATTTACAAACAATTTTTCAAAATATACAAATATTTACAAAGTCTTTTATAAAATATTTTACAAGAATAATTTACGAATATTTTACAAATAATTTAACAAAGTTTTACAAAATAATTTGTATAAACATTATACAAAAGGATTTCAAAATTAGTTTACAAAAATTTACATGTCAATTTTACGAAGGTTTTATTTACAAACAGTTTTACAATATAGCTAATTTTGATACAAAATACTTTACAAAGATTCTACAACAAAAACATCTTTTAATAATCTTTACACAAATAATTTTACAAAGATTTTTACAAAAAATTTATAAAGACTTTTTACATATATTTAACAAAGGATTTGTACAAATATTTACAAATAGTTTACAAAAATATTTTCAAAAATATTTACATTTTTAAAAAAAAATACAAATGTTTTACAAAACATTTTTATTCCAGATTTATTGGCCATATTATTAAACAATTAGCTCGACTATGTCCTCATAGTGACCAAGAAGCGACAAAGGAAGACATAACTCGTGCTAAGTATAGAAAACTGAAAAGAATTCATACAATGACTCAAAGAATACAGAATGAAAAGAATAGAAGTCGGTGATTAAGATCAAATAATCCTAAGTATAGAGATTGTACAGACGAGGAAGATTGAGGAAAAGAATGTACAAACTTAACGACTCGACTTGTCCTCCCCTATACTTAAGGTAAAAGATCTCGAAGTATAGAAAAAGAATACCAACAACATGAAGGACAAGCGAGGGAACAAAGGAAATAAAAAGAAAAAGGAAATAAAAATAAAGAGGAAGAGAATTAAAGACTTCACCCCCCTCCCATACTTAGGGTAGAAGATCCCTTATAATAGGAAAAAATAAGAATGATGAAACAGAACGAAAAGAACAACTCAAGTCATTCACCTAACCTATACATAAGATAGAGTATGTCCTAAGTATAGTACACACAGGAAAGAGGTGAATGGTAAAAATGGGAGAAAAAAGGAATAAAAAGAAAGGGTATATACAAAAGAATATCAGCTCATGTGTCAGATGCAGAAGATGTCAAGGGATCATCATCCGATACCAAATGAATAGAATCAACCATGGACAGGAATGTATCATGATCTAGATATGTCTTTAGCAATTGTTCGTTCACAACAACTGGTTGTGCATCCGATGATAACTCAGATATGACAATATTACCATTGACACGCACAGCTCTAACAATGAACGATCCTGACCATTTGCTTTGAAGTTTGCCGGGGAACAACTTCAATTTCGCATCAAACAACCATACTTTCTGATCAGGGATAAAAGTCTTTATCTTAATATCATGCCAACTCTTGACTTTCTCCATATACATGAGTGAGTTGTCATAAGCGAAATCTCGGAATTCTAGCAATATGTTCAGATCCGCCTTCCTACTCCGGCATGCTCTCTCATAATCCACATTACATACACGGAGTGCCCATAATGATTTGTATATAAGATCAACTGTCAAATGTCAAGGCTTTCCATAAACCAATCTATAGGGAGGCATACCCAACGGAGAATCGTGCGTCGTCCAATAAGACCTAGAACTGAGTCAAGCATCTGGGACCAGTTCTTCCTATTTGGACATACAAGTTTTTGAAGTATCGTCTCTCCCTATTTAAAATCTCAGCCAAGTCGTTAGTATGTGGATGGTAAGGAGATGTGACATGATGCACAATACCGTACTCCTTAATTAGCTTTCTGACCTCTATATTGATGAAATAGATTCCCCCATCTGAAATGAGTATCTTGGGGATCTTGAACCGTGTAATAATGTTATCCTTGAGAAAGGAACAAACGGTACTACTATCAGTGGCTTGATGAGTCCGTAGAACCCTCTTGTAATTAATGGGAATTAACACGTGAATAAATTAAATATGTCATTCGTTGTAGGTGGGTAATTGAAATCAAATAAGAAATAACTAATTAAATTGAATAATCAAATTTAATTCGAGTGGTTTATGTTTATTTAGCCTAGACAAGCCTTAAGGTCGAACTCGTGGAGGCAAAGGAACAACCTAGGTGATTATCTATCAAATTGGTAATCCTTGAATTCATATGCCCCATCATCTAGTTCAGGGTCTCAAGTGTGGACACCATGAAAGGTGATTCCAAAATCACAGGGTCGGGTGAGTGGAATGAGGGTGGGTGAAAATCATCGTCTGATTCCTAAAATAATGGGTTATGCGGATATGCACAAAAATCATGAGGAAATGTCCTCCTGGAAAAAGGAAGGTGGAGCGGCTGGAGGGTACGAGGTATCCGCAAAGATCGGATTAAAATAACTCCAGCCGGCCATCTCCAAAACAAAAGACAGGATCGAGAGAGCACGAGGGTCAAGTCAAAAGATATGGAGAAAAAGGTGCAAATGCACAGAAGGATCTAGTATGCACACAAGCAATCAAACACAATACAAACCTCTAGTTCACCAACTCAACTCAATATGAAGACCGTGAAGGTTCGGTCAATTATCTTGTCAATTTTAGAGATGGTGATAATACAATCTATTAGAGCGGTTGATGAATCTCATATTCATCACTCTAAAAGTCATTAATTAAGCTCTAATCCCTAAAAATCATTGGTATTTCTTCATTTATTCTGCATAATTAGCATTCATGCATGTTTTGATAAGAAATGCATTTTATCACTTACTATTTCACAAAATAAGAGCCAAAAATCCCAGCCAAAATGACCTGTAAAATAGCCTAACTTCCATGATTTTAAACTAATTCATGCTAACTCCAAATGACCTGAAACCACCTTAATTGTGTACATATTGCTAACAAGAATAAATAAAAAATACAAAAAATCACTAACCTAGATAAGTGGACCAAAAACCCAAACCCTAGTTCTAGGATTTCCGAACTAAAATCTCGATATCTTCCTCATCCAATGTTCGATTTTATCCTACTCACTTTTGAACTAATTTACATTCAATTTCCTTCAAAAAAGACCAAGTTCAAGTGAATCGGATCTCATATGTGAAAGTTGGGTTTTGGGCCTCTTTTGTACATTTTGTATTTTAGCGGTTTTTGACCTAATATTTTATGTACATAATTAACCCATTTTATTTTATTTCTTTTTCATTTATCTTCTTTGATGAAAGTTTTATTAAAATGCACAAAAATTCAAATCCAAACTGAGCTTGAAATCAAAGAAACTAACTGAGTCCAAGTCATCCCTAACAGTCCCTACAAAAATTGTCTTTTCGTATTATATTTTATTTCTTATTTTCCTAACTTAATAAAAATCCAAAAAAATAGATTAATGTGTAAATATTTATCTTTAATATTATCATATTTTTTCCGTATTTTTATCTAGTTTAAAATGACAGAAAAATATAAAACCCAAAAATCAATGTATTTTATGTACATGGGATACCCCACAAATATCACTTTGCACAAAAGATCTATTTTAATTTTGATCTCTTCATGAAAGTTGTAGATCTCATCGAGACGAGCAACTTTCATGAAGAAAGATTTTTGATCCGAGGCTTTTTGCTATTTATTTCGAAATTATCTTGTATTTATTTTTTTGATTTTTGTGGGGCTGTCACGTGGCAACTCATGGAGTTGCCACGTGTCACCCATTTTTACCTTTATTTTTCATTTATTTTATAAAAAATTAATTCAAAAATATTTAAAAAAAATAAAAAAAAGCCACGTGGCATCTCTGGGACCCTCCGATCTCGGTCGATCGGATGGCCCAGAGATCGTCCCTTGCTCTTCTTTCCTCGCTGACACATGGCGAGATCAGGATCGCCTGATCTCGGTCGATCGGACGGTCCTTGTACCTCTCCCTCCTCCCGACCCCACTTTCCCTTTGGGGTAGGTGCCGCCAGCCTCCACGAATCCCTCCACCGCCTCCGCGATTTCCTCGACCCAATCATAAATTTTCGTCGAATCTTTATCACGTGATTCCCTTCCGACATGGCGCCGCCTCGTTCCTCAGCTCCAACCGCCGCCGCCTCCTTCCATCTATGGCAGTCATCACTCCCGCGAATCTCGCGCCATCACCCTCGTCTGATCTCCCACGATCCCTTCTCACCATCGACGGACCCCTTTCCATCTCCGGTTGACCCTCGATCCCTATTTAGCCATCGCAGAAGCCCTTCACTCCTTCATCCGCCGATTGTACCTTGAGAGGTCCGGGGTGATAGACCGGTTCCTCCTCCTTGACGAGATCCAAGGCCATCATCTTGTAGCAGCGTCGATCTACAACCTCCGCCTTGCTCCAGCAACTCGCCGTTGAGCCTACGCTTTCGTTCCACCACCGCCACTCCGTCTCCACCTTCGATGAATTCTCCATACACCCAACCACTTATCTTCTCCGTCGCACCATCATCGAGGGCCACTGTCGAGCTACCTTTCTAGGTCCTGCCCAGGGCATCCGTGAAACTCCCCTCCAGGTGCTCCCTCGAGTGTCGTCGGCCAAAGAGCTACTTCCAGGAGCTTCATCGACAACGCTACTTCTACAATCTTGCCATCCACAGGGCTCCAGACGTCCTCCACCACCACTTCAGCTCGTCGTCAATCGGCCATCCGCTCTGACGTTGCCACCAATGCCTCACCGTCATCGCTCTGCTCCGGCCACTCCATGCACTTCATAGACACCTGGGAGCCCCGCCTCCTTTCACGCACCCTCGACCGCTGCAGAGAACCACCGCCCCATCGCAAGACAGCATCGGGCGTGAAGCTCGAGGCTCCCTCGCACGTGTGAGTCATGTACATCGGGGGAACGACTCCAGCTACCCAAGGGTCACGTGGAACGACTCCAGCTACCCAAGGGTCACCTGCTGCGCACGTGACTGCTGGGTAGATTGTGGAAGACCCCCCGGGTTCTCACATATTCTCCATCATACCCCCCATCCAAGGGCATGTTAGAAATTTTGTAGTTGAACCCCCAAGAGCTACGATAATTACATTCCAGTCCCTCTACTTGCATTTTGTTTTATTTTTAGTTTTGTAATTGCAGTTATATCCATGTGTTCCCCCTTTGTTTTGAACCTCTACATTGCATTATTTTTATTATTCAAAAATAGCATGATGTTCTTATGTTTGACATTTTTATGATCTGTGGCTAATTAATAATTAATTATTTTGTGGAAAATTGCATATTTTGCCCATTATGTGCCTGAAAATTCATAACTAACTAACCATTGCTCTGAAAATTACCGAAAATTCATGGATTGTAGAATTCTTTGTATGTTACATCATGTCCAAAAAGATTTACATTTGCATGCATAATTTGCCCTGTAAAAATCATTTTTCCTATTTCGATCTTTAATTTTTAATAGGTATTAAATCTCATATTTTCAGAGTTTAGGATTTTTCTGAAATCGGTCATTTAGTGATAGATCTTGGATAATTTTATCCTTTGAAAATAAATGGGTTTAACATTTATTATTATTAAATATTGAAATTCACATCATTTGCATTCATAAATTCATAAAATATTCAACTTGCATCCAAAAATTCCAAAAACATTATAGTGCATTCGTTTCATCATAATTGACCTCTGGCCAAGTTTCGTATTTTTCAGACATCGTTTGATTGGAAATCGTATTTTTAGTCCTTGAAATTGGCCACATTTGCATTTTTTATCCCAAAATTGCATTGAAAATACAAAAAAAGACCACCTCGAAAATCGTGCACGAACTTTGATAGACAAATTTCTAGGTTGTTCCTTTGCCTCCTTGAGTTCGGCCTTGGGACTTGCCCATGTAAAATAAACATAAAACCGCATTGATTAAAATTGACTAAATTTCTTGTGGTTATTTCTTGACCGATTCCGATTGACCGCCTACAACAAAATGACATTAATTTAAATGTATGATAATTCACGCAAATTAACATAGGGCATTCCGCGACTCGTCAGATGGTGCTGTTGTCAAGGAGGCAAACAGCTTAGATTTTGTCAAAAAATTCTTTTGTTCAATTTTCTATATTCGGGTAGTCTGACTCTCGAATCTTCATTGTATATTTTCCATTTTTCCTGCATTTATTTTATTTTCAGCATTTATTTTGTTATTTATTCTTTAGTTATTTTTGCGTCACTCTCTTACACTCTCTCTCTTATTTTTCTTACGAGGAACCTGACATACGTGGAGCGGCTTTTGAGAACTGACGCATCTTCACCAACGCCCGAGAAGCCTCATTTAATTTAAGATCGAGTCGAGTCGTGAGAGAGCGTAGAGTTTAGGATTTATTTTTCTGCAATTTTGATTTTTGTAATTAATTTCTCAATTATAACGGTGTCTGTTTGGACTCTCGCGTGAGTAACAAAACCTTGAACTATTTTTGTGGTGTGTTGTGGCATGTTTCACTCTCCGGTGAGGGTGGGGCCCGACTTGAGTGGCTCTTAGGATAGACGTACACATACAGCTATTAGAGCTTTTAATTTTTTATTGTGCTCGTAGAACCTAGGACCACACTGCACGTTAATTGAGATGCATAATAGATCGTTCAACTTAGTCAAATGTATCTCATTTCTTCCTGGCTAATAGAACTTTCTACTAGGTGTGTTTTTCATCGGCTTGCATTCATCTAGAATAATCTTTCAATTCTTGTATTGCATCCCACATGGAGATTGTGAGGATCACTGTAAGTCTTCTATCTGAGCATACATCATTGTTTCACGTGCATCGGCTTTTCCTGAATTTTTTCCCTCATATTTTATCACATAATTTTAAAAAGAAAATTGGGACTGGACGGTAGACGTATATTTGTACTCACCTTAAATTCTTAGTGATCACCTAATTAAAATTGGATTTGCTAAACAAAGCCTAGTAAATTAACCCATAAAATCAAGAATTTTTGCGGGAGAGCAACCCCGACCTTGTATTCTTTTATCTTGCAGAGAGGAGAGAGACACACACTAGGATAGAGCCAAGCCATGATTTTTATATTGACTATTGATTCTACAAAAACGATTAGCTACTTCTCAGTGAGGATCTATAGGTAGCCAGTAAACGGCCCGGATTTCCTTAGCAGAGTGGGTAGTTTAAAGGACATTGCGTAAGGCTCCGTACTTAAGTATACGATCCATACTTACACCCATACTGGCTGAAAGTAGGCGCAACTAGTCGTAAGAAATCAGGCCATTCATTAAGAAAATTACCGACACCTAACAGCTTGCTAAATTCTTTACAAGATTGATTTATCACCAACTTAAAATTGAAAAGATAAATTGCCTAACTTTTGCGGCTTCATTGTGTGAGTTGGTGAACCTGGGGTTTGATTTTTGTTTGCATTGGTGTGCGTAAACCGATTTCGAATATAAAAAAAATGCATATTTGTGCCATCACTCTCCTTTTGTGATATGAAACAGATCCATTATGTCAACCAATAAACCTCCTTCTAAAATTATGGAACTTTTGTCCAAGTACCCTCCAGATCCATATCATGAAAATAAATTCATCTCGGTCAAACCCAAATCATCATCCATTATGTCAGCTCTTTCAAAAGCAGAACATTTGTCCGAGTATCCATCAGAGCTATACTATGAAAATGAATTCGTATCGGTTAGACCCAAAGCTTAAAAACCTCCTCTAACTACACATCATCCAACTTACACAAGAGACTCTCACCCACCAATAGATCCAACCCTCTCTACAAATCCAATCTACTTCATGAATGGCAATTCTTTGTATTCGGATCATACAAACAAAAAACCGACTGAGGTATCTACTTCTTTGTATGTCAATACTCTATATTCTGATCATACAATCCATCCTTCATATTTTGTAAATGTCAATCCATCATTCATGGGAGATTCTAACCATATGATCGAATTTAACACTTCTTCACATCTTCCACCTTTCCCACCCTTGAACACAAATGAGCAACTATCATCTTGGATTGACTATGACAACCCATCTTCAGACATGACACTCATACAGAGGACTGGACTGATGACATCGAAATACATAAATCATGTATGTTGACTCCACAGTATAAGGGTCCGACCAATCATGATCAAAGGAATGAACTCTACTCAGACCAACCCCACATGCCTGAATCACACCATAAAACATATGGTTTCTATCCTATTGAGCAAACTCCTTATGTTATTTTAGAGGAGAAATTTTTAGAAGATAAAGATCATATATTCGATATTCCAAGAAGATCTTCTCCGAGCTCATAAATGAAAATAGAAGATGCAATGATTGAATCTCAAATTTGAAAACAAGAACACACACCGACTACTCCCATGATTGATCATGAAAAGATTTTGGAGGATGATATTTCGAGGATAAATAAGAGATTTGATTTAATGGAGGATAGATTTAGAAAGTTTGCAGACCGATTAATTTCACTCTCTGGTAGATCAGATATAAAAATGGATGAAGAAAAGATTGGATCTCATGTTGAAAATTCTGAGGATATTCAGAAACCTAGAGAATATGTTCATCCTAGGGACAACTCTGACAGCGACACTTCTGCATATTACTCCCCTAGGGATGACTATGCCTCTGACTCTTACTTATAACATCAAAGCCCCTTCTCATCTATGGAAAACACCACATCACCACACCACACAGAAAATACCAAAAAATTGAAATATTCAAAAACACTAAAAAATTTGAAAATTCAATAAAATACATAAAAATTGAAACTGAAGAAGAACTGAAGAATTTGTATCTTGCTTTACGGAAAGAACTGGAGAAAAGATTGATTTTTGAACTTCCCTTTATATAGGCCATTGAACACTTCCCCGACCTGAAAGGATTTGTAATGAACAAATTAATGATGAAAAATTCAGACAGGATAAGAACAAAGACTGAAATACATATCTCATCAATGGCCTCCTCCTTGGTGTTGAGGAGAAAAACCAAGGGCCACATAATGAAGCGGTTGCCCTGATTTGACTGTGGAATTAAAAACACAATCTTTACCCATTCTCGAATTGATGACGACTCACCAATTAGTATCCTCCTGACCTCTGTATTCAACGAGCTCAAACTCGGACCTATCAGGAAGATATGAGAGATCGTTCAATTGGCTGATCGATCGATAAAGCAGCCAAGATGAACCATTTCGGTCATCATTACATTCCAAGGTGCTCCACTCAAAGTAGACTTCACGATCATTGATATTGAGCATCAAGGAGAATTCACCCAGCCTCCGATCATTCTCAGAAAGCCATTCTTAGCATTGGCTAAGGCAATTATTGAGTGTGAAATTCGGGAAATCAATTTTACAGTATTAGGAGCACTTCGATCTCAACAAGTCTTTGAGGAAACACGATATTCTGAGGTGACCCACGAAGCCCTCGATAGCCATAACCATCAAGCGGTAGAAGAGACCAACCCCGTTGCTACACTTAAGATAGTGGTTGTTGATGAGACTATTGGTTTAGAGACTCTCCCCCTGTTCCATTCCCAGCTGCTCTCATCATGGAAAATCGATTATATGACTCATATGATCCTGAGACATATGCATGGGCGCACCCTGAGTCAGCTAAAACCTTCTTTGACTACCTTGATCAAATCAACCCGACACAGGAATGCTCCAACATCATGTCAATTGAGAACGAACATGCAGAGACTCTCCCCACTGTTCCATTTCCCGTGGATCTCACCATAGAAAAGTGTTTCTTATATGACCCTGAGACATATGTATGGGCTCACCCTGAGTCAACCTTCTCGGACTACCTTGAACAAATCAATCCAACTCAGGAGTGCACTAATATCAAGAAAACTAAGAATTAACATGTGAGACAAACACCGACCAAGGAGATAAATTTCAATGGCTATTCATCTAGAGACTTAAGTGTCAACACTTCACTCCTAGGACCAGCACCTTCATGAAACAAAATGGCTGCTCCTTCTTCTTAAAAGAAAGTCACCTTTGACCTTCCGGAAGATGAATTGTCTCATGATCCCTCATCAGGTCCGAAAAGGTAATCTACATGAGTGAGGTATGTTCGGCAGTCCTAAAACCATATCTTCGTAAGGATCCAAACTTCGATTCCCATTGTATGACTCCTGTTCCTCACTATTATTCAACCAAAGCTGATTCTCCTGGTCTCATTAAATATACTAGAATAATTTCTTATGAGCTGACTGAGACTGGTGCTTCAGAGTATTCATCCAAGGATAAATCGCTTGATCCCAAGAAGGAACGAATTCTGAGAAAACAACTGAAGAAACTAAAAGATAAGAATATCTAGAGTTCCTCCACTTTCAAATACTATTCCTCCGAGGATAACTCCGATGATGGTTATCTTTCATCTGATTCATACGCTTCATCTACTCTCTAAGATGATTTCTCTGAAGATAACACTGATGATGATTGGGAATCATATGCTTCATCTCCTTCTTCTCATTACGATCTCCCACCACATGCTCACAAAAAGATCAAAAGAAAACCGCCTTAATCATCGGCTACCCACCCTCCTTCCTGACCACATCGGTCTCCTTGTACATCTTCTTCCTCTACTTAGGGCAAGGCCTAAGTATAGGGGGACCGATGCCATCTGTATATACTCTCCTCATTCACTTATCCCGGTCTCCTTATTTTCGCTCTTCTTTTATACTTAGATTGTTCACAGCCTAAGTATATGGGGCAGACCGATCTATCTTTTTCTTTTTCTTTTTCTTTTTCACTCTCTTACTCTTAGCCCGAGCTATGTCTTCTTTATGCTTCTAGTACTCTGAGGACACAGCACTCGCTAAGTATAGGGGGTGTGTATATACACTGTGTAGATATTTTACCCATATCTCGTACTTTCGTGTAAGTCTATATGTATTTACGGGGTGGCTAACTAACTTGAAAAAAACAAAAAGATAAAACAAAAAGAAAAAGAAAAAATAGTTTTGCTACTAACATTGATTGTGTCTAACCAAAAAAATTGAAAAAATATGGCTTATTATTCATTTTTGCATTAAAAAATTCAAAAAAAATCACAAAAGTAAAAAAAACTTGTGTCTGCATTTTACACACCTACACTCCATCCAGAATTACATGCATTTGCATTTGTGAAAACTCCTTGGGTTCTGAACCGAGTTATGAGCAGAAATCGAGAGTAGTCTGGACTTGACCTTAATCCACCTAATTTTAAGAGGAACTTCATTGAGAAATAGGATTTTAGAAACTTCATGTCTTTGACTTAATTCTTTGAGTTCCACATGACAATGTACAGTATTTGACTCTTAGTGTCTAACCTGGTCTCTTCATTATGGGTACGTCTCTAGAATAAAGAATTGATTTGTACTCTTGCACTATGCACTTAGCTCAACTCAGACAGGGTGTTGGAAGACTGTGTGAGTTTCTTTTCTGGTAGAGTGGAAATCTAAAGACCAGAGTACGGGTTGAAATAAAGCTTCGGAAAACTGATGGACGGCTAGGCACAATTTTTTCTAAGACCCCAAAACATGTACGGAAGAAAAGATCCTATATCCGTAGGGGCACAACAAGATCCAAACAGAACCACTAAAAATCCAAATACAAAGAAGCCACTACCAAATAAATATTTGACCAAAAAGGTTCAGGCTTCAAGAAAACCTGCAGATCTTGGTGGAGACTTGGCTAAACTGGCCGGCTTCACAAGGAGAGGTGACTACACTGGCCACCCTCCAGTTCTTTTCTCCTTCTTCTAACTTCTCCCTCTATTCGATTGTGAACACAACACGACAGACCTTAGAAGGAAATACCTGACTCCCCGAGGATGAGTTATTGGAAAGGAGGTTTGCATGGTAGTCTGGCATTGTGGATGGGAAGAGCTAAAACCTTCCACACACATGAGTCGATTGTTCAATGTTCATGGGGTATGCTTTGGGAAGAGGATTGATCTAAGATGACTTGTGAGCCGAAACTGTGACAATGATGTGTAGAACTTGAAGGCTGTTGATTTTAAAATTCTAAGTCTCACAGAAATTCCGCCACACTAATAATCCAAAGGTCGAGTCTAGTTTCATTTTCACCTTCTGCTCATGGTCTTGGTATGGAACCCAATCTCATTTCACCTCATTGCATTGCTTTTGATGCTCAGGGACAAGCAAGGTTTAAGTATAGGGGGATGATGAATCTCAGATTCATCACTCTAAAGTCATTAATTAAGCTCTAATCCCTAAAAATCATTGCATTTCTCCATTTATTCTGCATAATTAGCATTCATGCATGTTTTGATAAGAATTGCATTTTATCACTTATTATTACCAAATAAGAATCCAAAAAACCCAGCCAAAATGACATGTAAAATAGCCTAACTTCCATGATTTTAAACTAATTCATGCTAACTCCAAATAACCTGAAACTACCTCCATTGTGTACATATTGCTAACAAGAATAAATAAAAATACAAAAAAATTACTAACCTGGATAAGTGGACCAAAAACCCAAACCCGAGTTCTAGAATTTTCAGACTAAAACCTTGACATCTTCCTCATCCAGTGTATGATTTGATCATACTCACTTTTGAACTAATGTACATTCAATTACCTTCAAAACAAGACCAAGTTCAAGTGAATCGGAGCTCATATATGAAAGTTGGGTTTTGGGCCTCTTTTGTACATTTTATATTTTAGCAGTTTTTGACCTAATATTTTATGTACATAATTAACCCATTTTATTTTATTTCTTTTTCATTTGTCTTATTTGATGAAAGTTTTATTAAAATCCACAAAAATCCAAATCCAAACTGAGCTTGAAATCAAGAAACTAACTGAGTCCAAGTCTTCACTAACAGTCTGTACAAAAATTGTCTTTTTCGTATTTTATTTTATTTCTTCTTTTTTTACTTAATAAAAATCAAAAAAATTATATTAATGTGCAAATATTTATCTTTGATTTTATCATATTTTTCGGATTTTTATTTGATTTAAAAATGACAATAAATTTATAAAACCCAAAAATCAAGGTATTATATGTACATCGGATACCCCAAAAATATCACTTTGCACAAATGATCGATTTTGATTTTGGTCTCTTCATGAAAGTTGGAGATATCGTCGACATAAAAACTTTAGTGAAGAAAGTTTTTCAATCTGAGGCTGTTTTCTATTTATTCCAGAATTATCTTGTATTTATTGTTTTCGATTTTTGTGGGGCTGACACGTGGCAGCTCCTGGAGCCGCCACGTGTCACCCATTTTTAACATTTATTTTTCATTTATTTTACAAAAAATTATTAAAAAATATTTAAAAAAATAAATAAAGCCACGTGGCATTTCAGGGACTGTCCGATCTCGGACGATCGGATGGCCTAGAGATAGCCCCTTCCTCTTCTCTCCTCGCTGACACGTGGCGAGATCGGGACCGCCCGATCTCGGTCGATCGGACGGTCCATGTACCTTTCCTCCTCCCGTTCCACTTTAACCTTTTGGGGGTGGCATTGCCGATCCCCGCAAATCCCCCTACCGCCTCCACGATTTCCTCGACCCAATCGCAAATTTCTGTCACATCTTCATCAAGTGATTCCCTTCCGACACGGCCAGCCTCGTTCCTCCGATCCAATCGCCGCCACCTTCTTCCATCTATGGCGGTCGTCACTCCCACTAATCTCGTGACATCACCCTCATATGATCTCCCACGATCCCTTCTCACCATCGATGACCCCTTTTCCATCTCTGGTTGACCCTCGATCCCTATTTAGTCATCGCAGAATCCCTTCACTCCTTCATCCGTTGATTGCACCTTGAGAGGTCCGGGGTGATAGACCAGTTCCTACTCCTTGACGAGATCCAAGGCCATCGCCTTGTAGCGGCACCGATCTACGGCCTCCGCCTTGCTCCGGCAACTCACCGTTGAGCCTACGCTTTTGTTCTACCACCGCCACTCCGTCTCCACCTTCTTCATTGAATTCTCCAGGCACCCCACCATTTATCTTCTCCGTCGCACCATCATCGGGGACCATTGCCGAGCTACCTTTCCAGGTCATGCCTAGGGCATCCGTGAAACTCCCCTCCAAGTGCTCCCTCGAGCGTCGTCGGCCACCGAGCTACTTCCAAGAGCTTCATCGACAATACTACTTCTGTAGTCTCACCATCCACCGGTCTCTATCCATCCTCCACCACCACTTCATCTCGTCGTCAATCGGCCATCCGCTCTGACGTTGCCACAATGCCTCGCCATCATCACTCCGCTCCGGCCACTCCACGCACTTCATAGACACCTGGGAGCCCCGCCTCCTTTCACGCACCCTCAACCGCCGCAGAGAACCACCGCCCCGCTGCAAGCCAACATCAGGCATGAAGCTCGAGGCCCCTACGCACGTGCGAGGCACGTGTGCTGGGGGAACGACTCCAGCTACCCCAGGGTTAAATGCTACGCACGTGACTGTTGGGTAGACCGCTAGATTAAGTTTAGGATTTTTCTGAGATCGATCACCTAGTGATAGATGTTGGATAATTTTATCATTTGAAAATAAATAGGTTTAATATTTATTATAATCAAATATTGAAATTCACATCGTTTGCATTCGTAAATTCATAAAAGATTAATCTTGCATCCAAAAATTCCAAAAATATTACAGTGCATTCATTTCATCATAATTGATCTCTCAGCTAAGTTCGTATTTTTCGGACATCGTTTGATTGAACATCGTATTTTAGTTCCTGAAGTTGGCCACATTTGCATTTTTCAACCCAAAATTGCATTAAAAATACAAAAAATACCACCTCAAAAATCGTACACGAACTTTTATAGATAAATTTCTAGGTTGTTCCTTTGCCTCCTTGAGTTCAACCTTGGGACTTGCCCAAGTAAAATAAACATAAAACCGCATTAATTAAAATTGACTAAATTTCATGTGGGTATTTCTTGATCGATTCCGATTGCCCGCCTACAACGAAACGACATTAATTTAAACGTACGATAATTCATGCAAATTAACGTATGGCATTCTGCGACTCGTCAGTGGTTAAAGCGAGCTATTAGGAACCCAATGCTCCCAGGAGACTGGCCTAATCCCAAAGTTAGATCTTTCCCAGCCACTATGAATTGCGGATCATTTACCAGCTATCCGATCAATTCAATCTGTTAAGGACATCGCAGGCCGCTTTACCGGCTACCGGAGAGATCCTCACTGGAGAACGACTAACCCAAGGTAGTGGTCTGAAAAGAGTTTGGGCATAATTCTATCCTAGTGTGCGGGTCGCTCTCTCGCTACATACAAACCAAACAATGAGGGGTTTACTCTCCCCAAAACAATGATTTTTCCTTGTTTTTATTTTAGAGTCAAGTTTTCTTTAGCAGTCCTGTATTTTAGGCAGTTGTCACTTGGTTAAATTTTTTTAAAAGAATCGCCTACTGAGTGTCCAATTTTCTTTTTAAGTTATGTGAGTGAAAACAAGGAAGGAGATCAGAAATGCCAATGTGTGATTAAAAACAATGATGCATGCAGGGGTTAGAGATGCGTACCTTGTCGCCAGCACTATACATGCAAGTGATCCACGTAGAATTGAAATACAGAAAAATAAACTAACCTATATGGTGCAAGTGAACCGTCCTAGATGATAGCTTCTATTAACGGGCAAGAACAAGTTAATTTGACTAAGTCCAAATTACGTTATATTCTATAGGTACATAAATTCTTATTTAGGGTGTTCGGACCTAATTAATTACTTGGCTCAAGTAAATTAATTAAAGCAATCAATAGGTAGCTCACGAAATCCGCGTGAAACAAAGAAAAATAAGGTGATGAAAACAAAACCGGTGAGGTCCCCCAAGTGCACTGGCACTTGGCGAAACAGACCCCCGCAACAAATGAATGTTCGTTTACACTAGTTCAAATGCTAAAAGTAAATAAAAAATTTCTCTCTCACTTTGGGTCTCCTTCAATTCTTCTCCTCCTCCTCTCACGCTATCCTATGGCTCAGTGAAGAATCAAGCCACATCCACGTCGCTTGGGTTCTTCGACTCTCCTAGGATCGGCTCCTTTGCTCCGCGATCCCTCGCAAAAAAAGAAAAGAGAATGTGTAAGAAGCATAATTATCAAATATAAGAAGAAAAAACTGAAATGAAACAGTGAATATGAACAATGGAGTGAATGTGGAAAAAAATATACATAAACATATACAACCAAGAATAGCAGATCAAAAGAGAAACCTAACTACCCTCGTCGTGCCTCCCCGACAACGATGACATTCTGTTGAGATGGGATCTTCGAGGATCAGTTATTAATGGATATGAAAGTCGTTGTGGTTCCCAAAAAAATCCTGCAACAAGCAAATAATTTTTTTTCTCTTGCTGCAAAATAATTATAGAATATAATGTGGAGCAAGAGAAATATTTTTGCTACTTATTTACCTGTATAGCGAACAGCATCGAACTTAGGGAGGCTATAATTCCCGAGGGTTATTTAATTAATCAAAAATCAATTAAAAGAAAAGGTAGGAATCTCAAAGGCAAACTATTCTTGGTTTTTGTGGACTTTTATCTATTTTTTAATTTATTTAATTTTATTATTTTTTATTTTTTGATTTTCAAATTTTTAGTGATTTTAGTTTTGCATTTTTTTAAATTTCAAATAAAGAAAAATATGCACAAGATAAGAACTACGCACACCAAACTCTTTTTGCATTTTTCAATTATATCAAAGATGCTCAGAAAAATCCAGAGAAAATTTTTTTGTGTTTTAAGGGTTTTGAAATATTTTTGAAACTTTTTGTAGAATTTTCAGATGTTTTTATATTTTTCTAAAAGACGAAACAGTATTAAAAATGAGAAACAATGAACAGCCTGGAGTATATTGCAACTTAAAAATATTTTAAGTGCCCAAAAATCCTGGCAATTATCTTTATGATGAAATATATGCAACTATCTATAAATAGGAACTGAAACTATTTTTAGATGTTTTAGGCTTTTTTATGATTTTTATAAGATTTTTATGTTTTTGAATTTTTTGGGTTTTAAAAAGAATTAATGCATGAAATTTGGAAATAAATTAAAAGACAATAAAATAAAACTAACTATTTTTTTGGAATTTTTAGAGCAATATTCAAAATTTTAGGATTTTTTGAATTTCAGAAAGAGAAAAAGACACTATTTTTTATTTTTTTAATAAGACTAAATGATGATAAAATGTAATGGAAAATTTATGCTAGAAAGATAAGCACATCAGGAGCGTAGCATGATTTTTGGGAATTTTATTGACCAAAGAAAACATTTATTTCAATAAGAAAAGCAAGTAAATGAATGTATGGAATTCAGGGACTGAAATGCAAATGTTAGAAGTTTTTACATGAAATAATAATAATAAAACGCAGGATGGCAGACGAAATTTACCTAGGTAAATGCATGCGAAACACGTATCTTGGATAGACGGAATCTTCATGTAATTCTGAAATATCCAGGAACTTTTATGCAATTTTCCCCAAATTTTTGAAACTTGAACTGGAGTTGGGCGTTGTTGCAAGTTTTAGAACTCCCAGTGATGTGAGTGTAATTTTCCAAATATTTTGTTATTTTTAGTTGCTAGGGTTTCTCATTCTTGCTTTCGTTTCTTCAACCAGCAAAAAGGGGCACCCCAGGTAGTGGTCGATGCGGACGTTGGAGTGACGCACTAGGAGACAGCGGAGGCACGTAGCTGCACAGCGGAACGGTGGCATTGCGGCTGTCGGGCGCGGGAGGGGATCGGCGTTGTGCGACGGTGCACGTACGGGAGATGGTTGTGGTAGGCTTGAACTGTGCGGGTTGGGGCCGCACGCTGGAGGAGAAAGGGGAGGGCTCTGCGTGGTGCAGTGGAAGGTGGCCGGCGGCGCAGCACATGAAGCGAAGGCGCAGTGCTAGCGATGCACCTCGTGCGGAGGAGTAACGGGTGGTGACGGCGAAGAGGTGGCCGATGACGATGGTGTGGACGGTGCTGCGGTGGTCGCGCGGTGGAAGCAGAGGATCGGGCGGTCGGCGGAGGTCGGGGTCGCGCTGGAGCGACTCCGCCGCAGGCGGAGGTTGGTGGAGATGACTGGAGTCAGGGATGGTGCGCATGGGCTGCCCGCGGTGGAGTGGCTACCATGTCGCCGGTGTTTTTTTATTATTTTTATAATTTTTTTATGTTTGATTGTAAACAGTAGTCAAAAAACTTTTTTTATTTTTTGTAAATCCAAAATAGATAAATTAAAAACATAAAAATATAAAAAAAATGTTTTTTATTTTTTTATTTAATTTTTTTATGATCTTGCAAAACAAATTTTAGAGAGAAAGAAAACTAATATATTTTTATGTTTTTTTATTTATAAACACATGAGGATGCGAACATGATGGCTCGGTCCCAAAATCAAAACAGAATGCGTGAATGGAGATCCGACGAAAAATGAGAAATGGATCAGAGTCTCCGGCCACCGTGCGTGACTGGAGTTGAGAGATCGTGAAAGGTAGAAAAGAACGCGTAGATAGAGAAAGTATGATGAAAAATCGAGTCGGTGGCGATTCAATTCGTGATGGATTATATTCTAGATAAAAAAATGACAATGAAGAGAAAATGCGAGAAAATAAAAATACCATTAACCTAGGATAAAACAAGAGAAAATGTGGATCTCACCTTAGGAGCGGAAAAGACCTTGATCACCTCGACAAAGGCCGACGTGCTGTCACTAGACATCTCGGAGGCTGGGCACCCTTCTGCGACAAGAAGACTCTCGGAGATCGGGCTCCTCTCATCAAAGATTGATCAAATTGGAATGATGGAGAAGGAGCCTTATTAGTAGATAGCATGGGATTGAAGTTTGAATTTTTAGATGAAGATAAGAGATAAGAGAGAAAAAAATTGAAATGAGATAAAGTAACAAGATAAGTGTTAAAAAATATTTACAAAAAATAATTATTTTTTTATTTTCGTCACTTTATTTATTTGAAAACTAAATGTTAATTTTTTTTGCGGTAGTTAGTTAAGAAAATTAACTATATACATATGCTCTATACATATATGACATTATATACATGGGTAAATAAGCAAATTGGTTATTTAAAAAATTATTTTTTTATTTTTATTTTAAATAATTAGTAAAAATATTAACAAATACTTACAAAATACAATATGTACAAATACATGGGAAAATTGCATAAACCACCCCAGAAAACCAACTTTTCACACGTAACTCCAAAATTTATGAAATCATAGCCATTTTAAAGATAATTTAATTTAGAATACAATGGAAGTGAGTTTGGTTTAATTTGAGTTCATATGGAGCCGGAATTAGTCATTCAATTATCGCTTAGTGGCTTTTTTCCAAGTGTGGTTGCTTTATTCTGTACAAGATTTGATTTTGCAATTATTTTTATTATTTTGGATACATTTTTATTTACAACTTTTGTTTTAAAAATTATTTTGTTTGATGTCAATTTATGTAAAAATAAAATAGTGAAGTATACAAGTATACGCAACACACAAATTTTTTTGTTTTCTGAATAAATACCCTATCTCCCCCTACTTTATTCCAGATTGATCAGGTCAAGTCTTGACCTTCTCTCGGGGTTCGGGTCAGCCTGTATCTATTACATATATACAGTCTTCCTCCTTTTTTTCTTTTTTCTTTATTTTTCCTTTATTTCTTTATATATTTATTTTAGGTTAAAATGGTAAGAAGTGTACAATATTTACACACAGATGCAAGTTAGTAAGAATATAGAGTCAGTGTTATATACAGGTGCTTTATAAGGGATTTTAAGCTAAAATAAATGAATAAAGATGATGAATCGCAGATTCATCAATTGTCTGTCAAATTTCATGAGCGGTTTTTTAAGGCGAATATTTTTGGATTTTTTATGCGATTTTTGAATGCAAATATGGGATAATTTTAAGGACTAAAATATTATTTTCAATCAGACGATGTCCAAAATTATAAAACTTGCTCGAGACGTCAATTATGATGAAATAGATGCTATGCAATTTTTTTGGAATTTTCTGATGAAAAACAAATATTTTATGAATTAAATGGTGCAAACAAGGTGAATCACAATAACTAATTATAATGAATATTAAACATCTTTATTTTTAGAAACAAAATTATCCAAGATAGATCAATAAATGGACTATCCTAGAAAGATCCTAAACCTTAAAGTTTAGTAACTATTAAAATATATATATATATATATATTAAAATGCACAAAATACATTATATAGTGCAAAATATGCATGCAAATGCAAATCGTTTTGGTTAAAATGTAAAATACAATTAATTCTATGATCGATGAATTTTTGGCAATTTTTCAAGAATTGGCTAATTAAATATGAATTTCTAAACAATGATAGAGAAAATATGCAATTTTTCATAGAAATATTATTTATTAATTAACAATAGAGTATAAAAATATCATGAGCATGCTACAATGTAAAGATTTAATTGTAGAACAAAATGCTAATTTTTAAATAATAAATAGATGCAAACATGAAATTCAAATTATATGTGGAATTTAGGGGTCTAATTACAAATAGATAAATAAAATAAATAAATAAAACTGCAGAAAAGGGACTAAATGATGACTGTTGACCCCTAGAGGGGGTTTTATGCAAAAATCCCAAGCGGTCACGTGCAACGCACGTGACCCTTGAAGTGGTGGGGATGGCTGAGCGAATTGGTAAACCTCCTGGGTCTTTTCTTATAATATTCCCTAGGAAGGTTTACTGGACACATGATCCCTCACGCACGTGCGCCTCACGTGCGGAGGGCCTCAGGGCTCGTGCACCGAGTGGCTCGTGGGTGGATGGTGGTGCCTCTGGTTAGTGGAGCAGTCGGTAAGAACGACGGCAGAATATGGCTGGAGTGGTGAAGGAGGAGCTCCCGCGGTGATGATGGTCTTTAGCGGTCGATGAAGACTGAGGCGTAGTCAGTGGAGAGTATGAAGGTCGACATACGACCGACTTTTTAAGTTGGAGGACTAGTAGATGCAGAGGGTGTGGGTGTCGGGCAAAGTCGGCATACCTGGGTGAGGCAATGAAGCTACGCAACTCGAGGAGACCGGTGAGGCCTCAGGTGGTGAAGGCGTAGGGTGCTCGAGATGGAGGGCGGAGCTCGTGATGTACGGGAGTCGAAGGAGCATAGTACAAGGCGAGGATAGATGACTGAATGGAAGAGGTGTAGTAGAGAGATCGGAGAAGATGGAAGGGGCGGAGGAGGAGATACATGGAAGAGGTACAGCTCAATCCAGGAAGGCGAGTGGAGTAGCGGTGGAGTCACGTGATGCAACAGTCGCAAGGCGATTGGATCTCACCATGGAAGGAGGGTGCTCCAGGATGTCACCACTGGAGATGGTCTCCTCTATGGTTGTAGTCGGTGACTGAATCGATAGAGGTGTGGCAGCGACTCTTAAATAGCAGATGGAGGCAGCGACGAAAAGCGAAAGCGGGTGAGATCGTGAGAATTTGATTGGGATGCGATGATGAAGAAGAAGGAAAGGGATGAGATCAGGGGAGATTGGCCTGATCAGGAAGGCGGTGGTGCGGCCATAGATGGAAGGAGAGGCGGAGATCGGAGAGGTACGTAGGGGAGGAGAGGCAATGGCCGGTCGTAGATGGCAAGTGGGCGACAATGGCAGAGGCGGAGGCAACCGCCCGATCTCGGAAAGGCGACGCTCGGTCGTAGGAAGGGGATGAAGGTGGCACGTGTTTGGCACGTGCGGTGGAGGCACATGATCAGCATGTGGCATTATTTTAAAAAAGAATAATAAATACATGAAATTATGCAAAAAATGAGTGACACGTGGCAGCTCCAGGAGATGCCACGTGTCAGCTCTAGAAAAATCAAAAAATAAAAAGAAAAAACAAAAAGAAATAGAAAACAACCTCAGATCAAAAAGTTTTCTTCACAAAAGTTGCTCATATCGATGAGTTATACAATTTTCATGAAGGGACCAAAACCAAAATAGGTAATTTGTATAAAGTGATATTTTTGGGGTACTCTATGTACATAGAATTCTTTGATTTTTTAGGTTTTGTATTTTTTTCATTTTTAAGTAAGACAAAAATCATGGAAAATATGTAAAATAAAAAAAACAAATATTTACATATTAATATAATTTTTTGGGGGTTTTTAATAATTAGGAAAATAAAGGAATAAAATAAAGTATAAAAAAGATGACTTTTGTACAAACTGTTAGTGAACACTCAGACTCTGTCTATTTCTTGAATTTTGATTTTATTATGGATTTGGATTTTTGTGTATTTTGATAAAACTTTTGTCAAAAAAATAAATGAAGAATAAGGAAAATAAAAGGATTTAAATATGTACATAAAATAATAGGTCAAAACGGGTAAAATACACAATGTACAAAAGAGACCCAAATTCCAACTTTCACATATGAGCTCCGTTCACTTGAAATTGGTCTTGTTTTGAAGGTAATTGAATGTACATTATTTCAAATGTGAGTAGGATCAAATCATACATTATATGAGGAAGATATCACTATTTTAGTGCGATCATCCTGGAATTAAGGTTTGGGTTTCTGGTTCACTTATTTCTGTTAGTGATTTTTTTGTATTTTTCCTTTATTCTTGTTAGTGTTATATACACAATGGAGGTGGTTTCAAGTGATTTGGAGATACATGAATTAATTAAAAATCGAGGAAGTTAGCTTATTTTACTGGTCAATTGACTAAGATTTTTGGCTTCTTATTTTATATCATTATGAATGATAAAATGCCATCTTTATTTATACATGCA
This sequence comes from Ottelia alismoides, assembly GCA_037367405.1. Lineage (NCBI taxonomy): Eukaryota > Viridiplantae > Streptophyta > Magnoliopsida > Alismatales > Hydrocharitaceae > Ottelia > Ottelia alismoides. Next base: position 615,915 of record JAZKJV010002186.1, on the reverse strand, counting down.
CGAATGTTAATTATGCAAGATAATGGATAAAATGCAGATGAATTTGAGGAACTGAGCTTAATTAATCACTTTTAGAGTGATGAATCACATATTCATCACGTCTCGGGTGGGGATAGCCTCCACTCAGCGACTAACATAATCCACGGCAAGCAGGATGTACCGAAATCCCAAACTGACAGGGAATGAGGCCATGAATTCTATGCCCAAAGCATCAAAAACATCTGAAATCTGGATATATCTCAGGGGAATAGTATCTTTGGAACCAATGTTTCCTCCCATTATCTGGCAATTAGTACAATATCTCACATAATCCGTGGCATCCTTAAACAGGGTTGGCCACTATAGGCCACATTGAAGAACCTTCTCTATCGTGCGCTTCCTCAAATAATGCCCACCAGGTCTAATCTGCGACAATGCTCAAGCACACTAGAGTATTCCTCCTTAGGAATTCACCTCCTTCAAATACAATCTGCACCCTCACGAAATAGATACGGATCCTCCCAGTAATAAAAATGAATCTCTGACAGAAATCTATCTACCTTCATCTTGGTCCAATCTTGTGGAACTTTCTTGGAGACAAGATAGTTCACAATATCAATGTATCATGGAAGTGAGGCAACAGACAAGATAGCCTCATCTGGAAATATATCTAATATGGGAAGTAGGAAATTCTCAGGGGACTCTACATCTGAGATCCAAGAAAGATGATCTACCACAACATTTTTAACTCCAGGTTTGTCTCGAATCTTTAAATCAAACTCCTAGAGAAGAAGGATGCATCTAATAAGGTATGGTTTGGCATCCTTCTTTACCTGTAAGTACCGTATGGTAGTATGATATGTGTAAACGATAACTCTTCATCCAAGTAGGTATGAGAGAAACTTCTCTAAAGCAAACACTACTACTAACATCTCCTTCTCTGTAACTATGTAATTGCATTGTGCCTCATCCAGAGACTTTCTAGCATAGTGTGTGGCAAATGGTATCCCATCCCTTCTCTACCCTAAAATAGCTCCGATTGCATAATCCGATGTGTCCGTCATGATCTCAAATGGAAGATACTAATCAGGTGGTCGGAGGACAGGAGCTCTAGTAACCATCTCTTTTATCTGATGAAATGCAAGGAGGACTTTCTCATCAACAATAAATTCACTCTCCTTGCATAGAAATCAGTCAAAGGACTGACGATCTTGGTGAAGTCCTTAATGAGTCGTCTATAAAATTCAACGTGTCCAAGGAATGACCTTAAATGCTTCAAATTCTACGACGGCTTAAGCTTGAAAATCACATCAATCTTAGTCTGGTCAACCTCCATACTATGTTTGGAGATGACATGGCCTAATCAATCCCATTAGTCATCATAAAGTGACTCTTCTCCCACAAGAGCACTAAGTTTACCTCATAATATATCTAAAGTACTCGGTCTAAATAAGTAAGACATATGTCAAAACTAACCCTAGATCGAGAAATCGTTCATGAAGATCTATAGAAACCTACCTACCATGTTGGCAAAAACAACCAGCATACACCTCTATAATATAGCGGGGGCATTACATAATCTAAGGACATTTATCTAAAGGCGTAGGTGCCAAACAGACAAGTAAAAGTAGTCTTCTCCTGATCCTTAGGAGCGAGTGGTTGTATCTCGAGTAACCATCTAATAAACAAAATAACTCCTTCCCTATCAACCTCTTAATAATCTGATCAGTAAAGGATAGTAGGAAGTGATCTTTCTTGGTCGTTGAGTTCAGACATAGGTAATCCACTTGAACATGCCATGAAGTGGGTACATGAGTCGAATCTCCTCACCATGATCATTTGTCAAAATTGTGATCCCAGGTTTCTTCAGGGCCACATGTAACAGACTGATCCACTTGGAATCCAAAATGGGATAAATGAATCCATCATTACACCATTTCCTAATCTCTTTCATGACAGCATTCCTGAGATTAGGATTCATACGATGTTAAAACTCATGAGTCGTCCCGTTGTCATCCTCTAAGTAGATATGATGCGAGCACAAAAATGGATTAATCCCATGGATATCCGAAATGCTCTAGCCAATAGCCTTGCGGTTTCTCTCAAGAACCTCTAGCAAGCGAGATTCCTAGTCATCGGTCAAACTACGAACTGATGATGATCGGAAACATCTAGGGGCACCCGCAAGAAAGGCATACTTTAGAGACGAGGGTAAAGCTTTGAGCTCGGGTGGTGTCTAAATCTTCTCTACAACAACCATGTTGTAGGGAATGGGTAAAGCTTTAGAGACGAGGGTAAAGCTTTGAGCTCGGGTGGGTAAAGCTTTGAGCTGCACTGGTAGAAGGTATATGATCGGCACTCTGTGAACTATCCATCGTGGCTACTATAGGCTCAGCATGTAATATCTCGGAATGGTCTGTAGGGAATGCTCTCTACTCAAACAGGGATGGCTCATCAGTATGCTCAAAGATCTTAGAAAGATCATCAACAAATATCTCAAATATCTCAGTAGGAGGTATCTTAATAGTATTCTCAAAAGAATGTATCTCGGGAATATCAGAATGTACCTCCAAAAATAACTCAAAATGATCCTCAGAAAATAACTCAAACGATCCATCAGCTAATAACTCTGAATCATCAACAGGGGAGCAAGAATCGAGTGTGTTATCTAGGGGTTCCTTCTGGGAAAGGAGTATCCATGAAATTAGTAAACATATATGTATCACGTATCTCGGCTATAAAATCACAGTCCTTAGAATTTGTTATAGCCGGCTCTCTCTCATCTACTGATGGTCGCGGTGATGGTCTCGAATTTGGGATCGCCTCAATATTCTTTGAATCATTGTCAGAGTGAAAGGTATTCTCTCTAATACCATAATCAACTATCACTTCGATCGTTCGAAGGAACGGTCGACCAAATATGATTGAGGTATGTAGTAATGTTGTAGGTATATCCATATCCATGAAACAAAATTAACTGGGAAGCTCATGCCTTGCACCATTACAATGACATCCTTGAGAATGCCCCTTGACCTCTTGATCGATCTATCAGCAAACTGAAGGATCATCATGTAAGAGGCCCCAACCAAAACTCAGTGAGTAGCGAGGATGACATAAGATTGATCAAGAATACACTATCGTAAAGAGTACGATCGAACTCCTGATCAAATATGAAATAATGGATGTGAGGTGCTCCCTTATCTTTCTTTTTGAGCGGGAGGTTGTTGATGGCGTGAATTGTGGCCATGGTCAAAATATGCTTCTAGGTTCTCAAGTATCTGTTCTGCTTCGACTGACACCTCCTACTGCATGATTCTTTCATTCCCTTTTTGACTGTGGGCATGTACTCCATGGCCTTAAGCGGCATCTCTAAAAAGATGCTCTGAAGTATATCTACCACTCCCGGATCAGATAAGGATGTTTTTAATTTTTGGATTTTCCTTTTATTCAAGGAAGATGGAAATGGAAATAGAATCAGAAGAAATAAACTACTCAGTTCTCTTAGTAATCTCAGAATCACCATTTACAAATAGATGATCAAAATAAGTATGAAAATATTATCCAATACAGGTATAGAAACATAAACAAAAGGTAAAAAAGAACGGGATGCTCGGTCTGCTCATGCTGAAGAAGACTCCACGACGGGTATGTTCTCTTCGTATCTGACTTAGCACTGCATCTTCCTTTATTGTCTTTTTGTGCTTTTTTGGAATTGAAGGTGGTGGTGGTGAAGAAGACGATGGTGTGGATCCTCCATGCTCTGAATCTGCAACACCGGATCGCTGCTCAACTGGTGAAGAAGATGATGTACCCGATGTAACTCTCTCAACTACTCGATCCCTCAATCCCAACTGTTGCGCGGAAGGATGCACTCTCCTATTGCTCTTGAGATGAATCGAGTCAGATAAACAAGTAAAATCAAAGACCATACCTATCTTGGGGGTGGATGGATCATGGGCTACCTGCTCCTTGCATCTAAATTTTTTGGGATTGGCTTCGACCTGGGCTGGAATCAATGTCTTCGTAGTGGTCAGGTCATCGAGCCTATGAGTCAAATTAGTCATGTTCTTCATCAAAAGGGCTAGATGGTTTAGTGATGGGTTCACTGAAGGTACCTCGGGATGCTCAACAACGGGCTATCTCTAAGTCTTGTAGTGTGGAGGCTGGTACCCAGAGTAAGGCTGCTACTAATATGTGTAAGGAGGAGGAGGAGGATGCGAATAATGCCCAGAATATGCTGGCAGTTGCTAGTAATATGTCTCATAAGAATATGCAGATTGCATTGTCTATTGATATCCATGTCTACAAGTCTGAAAATGTGGTGGAGATGAATACTGAAGAGGTTGTGAAGGCTGCTGGTACTGGGGTTGTGGTTTGTCTCCCTGAAGATAGTGGACGGGCCTCTGACTCGGTTGGCAACTGAACTGACCTTTCCCTGATGAACGGGGATGACTGTGCTTGGGGTCGCTCCAAATGTCGTTTGCCTCCTGAATATGAGGTGGAGGTGGAGAAAACTGCTCAGAAAGATATGGATGCTCCATGTAGTATGAAACAACACATGCTAAAGTGGACTGGTGTAGGACTTGATCTGGAGTCTATACATAGGAACGTGTTGAACTGTGGAAGGTGCTCTGATACTCTACTGGGGTGAAGAGGTAGAAGTGGTGTTCTACTCCACTGCAGAAGTATCGACTATTGCACTCTAGCTCTAGCATGCACTGATGGTGTTAAGAAGTAGCTCAAAGTGATGGTTAATATCATCTAGCTTGTCCAACTGCTTCGTCCTCTGCTCGATCACTTGTAATTTATCTAGCTATTGTGATTGTTTTTCTATGATATCTACTTTGGATAGGTGGTTTCTAATAATGGTCAGATCAGCATTGTCCACCCTATCCACATCATGAGATGTCATCATGTTTATGGCATTGTGGGGTATTGAAGAAGAAGGAAGAGGATGCTTCTGGAATGAACGGGAGGAAGATAAGGCTGCATAACTCTGCAACATCTCCTCGAATATCTAATAAAAGGCAGCCTCATCCTTGTTGAAGTTGGACACCCCACAAGCGGTGTCTACCAATCTCTGGTTCTCTAAGCTCAAACCCTCAAAGAAATTCTGCACGAGGCTCTTATTTGGTATATCGTGATGGGGGCACTCCTCCGTCAAATTCTTGAATCTTTCCCACGCCTCATGAATAGGCTCATGGGACAGATGGGAGAACTTGGCTATCAAATATCGCATCTCATTCAAACATCCAAGGGGATAGTACTTACTAAGGAACGCTAATCTCAACTCATTCCAAGACGTGACAATATTTCCTAAATGGTTAAGCCAATATAGCGCTTTTTCCATCAAGATGAATGGGAAGGATGACATCTTCACTGCCTCTAATGGTATGTTAGGGTAGTGGATGCTGCTACAAATGCGATCGAACTGTTGGAGGTGAATAGATGGTTCCTCATGAATGTATCCATGAAATATAGGGACAATGGAAGAATAGTGGGCTTCAGCTCGAAATGCTCATGAACCGCATGTATCAGAATCCATATCATCACATGTCATGCCTGGGTTATAGGCATCTCTCAATGTAGGCTTGGGCTCCACTCTAGGTTGTTGCTGCTCAGCCTCCCCATTCCCACCTCTAATCATCTGCTCACCCTTCTCTCTCCTCTATGGTTCCTCAGCTCTAAGATCATACCACGTAATTTGACCTGGAGGTTGGCCAACTCAATCAACTGGGCCTAGATGGAATGAATAAATGCCAACATCATACTGTTGATCTTTCTCTGATCTGTCATGGTGGTTTTTGTTGGCCATGCGAGCCCACGGCGAGCCATTATGCAATAAATGTTATAGCAAATATCATTCCCTGATCTGAAATGAAGAATAACTAATTTTAATAATAGGTCCCTTATTACAATTAGGGTTATGTACCATGGACATCTTTAGATCATACATTTGTTGATTCAATTGTTGAATCATAGAGGCTAGTACTTGGATGAATATCTAAAGAGTTAAATTGAGGACTCATCAAGCACCGTCAAATGATTATTAAGAGATGATCTCCAGTCTGAGAAGGAGATGGCAATCTTTTCTCTAAAGGTTGATATCTAACCAACCTCTTGATGCAGGTCCTCTACAAAGGAATAGAGATTCAGAGGTGTTGGATAAGTTAGGTCGAGGAGTTGACTTAGCGAGATAGAGATAACCAAAGACATATGTTGTATGTTGTTACAATATAGGCATACATCCTCTGATCGGAGACAGTTACTATATGTCTGAGTATGTACATTTGACAGACCAAACCTTGATAACCTAATCAAGGTCTATACATCGATACGCAGGTGTGCATACAAGGGCATATGAGTAATACAATCTCTCAAAGGAATCATACAGGTTCAGTTACTGAACCGAAAGACATGAGCTCACTCATGAGATATTGGGAAGAATCAAATTCTGTGCATGGTCGTCTCGCTTTGGAAGCTTGACTGAATTTGTAGGTTTGATACATGCTTTTGGAAATTATATGATTAATACCTAGGTATGATATATGCTTTTGGAAAGTATTGATTGATACCAACTCCTAATGATCAAATGAGAAACCTAATGATGAAACCCTGATGGAGATAGCCTAAATAGATCTAAAATTTTGGGTTTATTCTAGGTTTTCTAGTATGCAAGATGTACAGGTATTAGGAATACCTGAGGGTGATGTGATCATAAATGATTGTATAACTATGATGCTTCCATTCCTAGTGAGTGATGAAACAGGTTTAGATTTTAGTGACTCCTCTCAATAAGGAAGTAATCGAATCTTGGTCCAAATGTTGGACAGTGATCTGAATGTGATTCAGATGCAATGGAAAGATTAGATTTACAGTGTTGATTTAATCAAACATCTATGGGAGGTCCGCAAGATCTAGATTTGAGATTTGATCTCAATATCCAAGTCACTATGCATGGAACGTACAATCGCCGTATCCTTGTCTCCAAGTATCCACAGAGAAAGTGCATTGTTCTTGAAAGGATTCAAGGATAGTTTCATTTTTAATAATCTATCTGAGCATTGAGAAATAGATAATTGAATGTGATTTAATGATCATGAATGATGTGAATTTGATTCATATTAATTGTCCAAATAAGGAGAGTTATCTAAGCTAATTAAATGTGATTTAATTATCAAAAATATGGATAATGTGAATGTGATTCATGTTATTTGGGCACATGAGAATAGAGATCCAAGATGATTAAGTATGATTTAATTATGAAGGATATGATTAATGTGGATATCACTATCCACAATAATCATGGATATTATAAATATGATTTATAATATGATGGATACATAAATAGAATTTACAAATTATATGTTGTTGTGAATTAGATTCACAATAAACAATTTATTGTAAATCCATTTTACATATTATGTTGGATATATAAAAATGACTTATATTTATCATTGGCATGATTGAAGTCCTCGCAAATTTAGTTTGGAATTATTTTTGTGGAGATAAATGTATTAATTTTTATTGCATATAATTAATATATATATATATATATATATTAAAAAGGAGACTTTATCCCTTTTTGGTGTCTGTCCACCTTGACTTGTTCAATAGGGGGGACGGACACCCTATTTATAGTAATGAGACTTGGTCTTCACATTATCTATGTATACTGATTAATTTTAAAATGAATTAATTATTATCTTGAAAAGGATATGGTTAATTTATTTTAAACTAACTGTTGTTGCATTTTTGGAGCAACAAATCATGGTCATTGATTAATAAACTGTTAATCTACACCATAGATTAAGAGAGCACATGGATTGAGATCCATATGCATCAAACTAGTATAAAAAAGAAGGGTAGCCATTGACTTTGATGATACACCTAATTCGAAGAGGAGTTAAACTCTCTCCATCTCTCTCTACATTCCAAGTCTCTCTCTCTCTCTCTCATTGTGGTCGTCCACCATGGAGCCCTAGAGAGAGTCGCCATCAACGCAACATCGTCATTATGCTGCCAGATTGTTTGTTCATGGATCTCCATCTCCTTTGGTGCACCTCTCTCATGAATAAGATGTTGGATCTCGTGTGACGAGATCATGAGATTTGTCGCTTGAATCATCAACATCAATTGCGAGGAGCACGCGTTTCATCAATGGGCTCGCAAGTGTCTCCTCCGTCAGATCGGACTTGAGACAGAAGGTCTCTTCTTTTAGAGACTCGATCTCAATCATGCTTCAAGTGGTAAACCTAATACTGGTTTGTGGTTTAGATGAAATGATCCAAGAGGTGTTCTTGGATCATGTGATTTCATCGTTTGAAATTTTTTAAATTTTACTACCTCAAGCGTCTAGTACGACTAGTCACTCCTGATCGCATATGATACAATCCTCATGCTTCCTTGATATGCTTCAGGATCTCCCCATATCCTTCAAGTGGTATCACAGTCATAGGTCAGAGGTTTTGGATATGATCCATAAACCTAAGATGACTTGGGCATTTTAGGTTGTGTGATGTTTTATCGTATTTTGTTTACGCAGCCCTATTTCTCCATGAATTAAAGTATTTAACACATAATTATCACTTGCATAATGTTACCCATTAAATAAGGAAATCGTGGGACTTCAGTTTGCATGATTTGGAATCTGATTGCTCAAGTTATGATCATTTTAATGAACATGTATCCACTATTTTGGGGATGGCAAATATTGATGCAATTAAAGAGAAAATCACTTGAGATTTGTCATAAATCAAATTAGCAAACTATAGAAACTTATTTTTCTTGATTTGGATTTAAACTGATTGAGATATGTTAATTTTAGTAAGTGAGGGTCACTGTTGAAAATTACTTTCCTAATCAAGAACCTTGTGATTGTCATTTAAGAATTTGATGAAATTAAATGGTTTAATTTCCTCAAATAATAATGAATAAATATTTGAGAAATATTTGATAATAATTATTTCCTTAAATGACATTTGCCTTAACAAAAAATGATAAAATAATTGATCTTGATCACAATTGGTTACATGAACCTTCCGACAAACATTGATGCTTGAATAGGATTGGGGATTTGTTAGACAAATCTCCTTATAATATTAATCAAAAATGTTTTGATAAATATTATATAGTATAATTTAGGTTGGAAGATCAATTATCATCTCAAGTACAAAGTTATCAATTGGAATTATCATGACTTGAGGCGGATATGGTGTCTAGTCGGGGAGCGTTGGGGTAGCAGGTTGCTCCGTGAGCAGTCTGTCCCACTCCCGTCGGAACTGACCATGACAACGGGTAAGGAATGGATCGTGATGTACTTTTCTAATTATTGAAATTCGAATAATACGTATTTGAGATAATACCAAATTTCAAGTAATAATAGAGAATGTTTGTTGGATAATAATTGGATTATTAATTTAATATGATTAGATTAATCGGAATCCAATTAAAATTAAAACACTCTATTATGAATAGAGTTGTTATTTCCCTTAGAAGAATTAATTATGTGAATATGATTCATAATAATTAATTAGAATATGAACATTATATGGAGGATCACATAAATCCATGGTCTCCCGTCAAGGTGAAGGATTCCATCGTCAGGGATTGTATGTAGGAGACGCCTATCCAAAGTGACATCTCTTGCACACAAGCACATCTAGATCAAGCTCTTTGCTTCTTGAAAGAGTAAAGTCATATGCTTGGTGACCCCAATATCGAGTCCTCATATTATTGAAGCGATATTGGATTGCGCATAGCGAGTTCTAATCCTGTTGATGATTGGTCAATTAACGACGGGTCAACATCACCTTAGGGTGGTGTGCTCAGGTGTTAAAGATCGAATTGGGAATGCAAGTTGGACTTACAAGGCGGAATGTATTACCGCCTCTTTTTATCCGAGTTGTAGGTTCTCATATTATTGGGATGTAATAAAGATAAGAAAGGAGATCCCAGATCTTACTTGAGATATAATGGTAAGTATATCTCTTACATTGAAAGTGATTAAGGGAATGAATTTCAATGTTGACAAGGCAAGACAACTTTGATATAAAAATTCCTAAATTAAAGTAAAATATGTATGTATATATATATATATATATATTCAAATTTCTTATTTCAGATAATCCTCATTAAACCCACTCAATACTATACTCAATAATAACCAGTAAAATTTCATGGATTGGATCCATGATCAAGATATTATAATTGTAGTTAGACACATAATGTGTGTAGTTGCAATGTGCAAGTTTCCTCATAATAATGAGGAACGATAATTAAATAGACAATAGGATAACAACCTAGGGTTTTGTGTCTCTATAGTATTGATCTCTCATCGAATGTACTTTGGAAGTGATATGTCGATGATAATCATAATTGTCAAACAATCCTTACAAAATCTAAGAAGATAGTCTGGTATACATATGTGCTCTCAACATTTAATCATGAATGACATGGTGCTCATGTCTTCCGGTTCACAAGTGAACCTGTATGATCCCTTTGAGAGATCGTATTACTAATATGTCCTCATATGCACACCAGCTCACCGGTATAGACCTTGATTAGGTCATCAACTTATTGGTCTGTCAAATGTACATACTTAGACATAAAGTAACACATCTGTCTCCGGTCTGAGGATGTGTGCCTATATCATGACAGTATACGACATTGGACTTTGGTTATCTCGATATCGTTACATCAACTCTTTGACCTAACTAATCTGACACCTCTGAATCTCTATTCCCATACAGAGGACTTGCATCAATAGGTTGGTTAGATAGAAACCTAATGAGAAAGGATTTCCATCTCCTACTCAGGCTGGAGATCATCTCTTAATTATCATTTGATGGTGATTGATGAGTCCTCAATCTAACTCCTTAGATATTCATCCAAGCACCAGCCTCTATGATTCAATTATTGAATCAACAGCTGTATGATCATTAAGATGGCCATGGTACATAAATCTAATTGAACAGAGGGACCTTATAGTGCATTTTCTCATTTAATCTCAGAAAGGGAATGAAAAGAATCAATAACTTTTATTGATAAATCAAATATTATAAGAACATTTGTTGTAAGAATGGTTCGCCTCGAGCTCACATGGCTAACAATCTTCCACTTGCCCTCAGAACCATTCAGGTATAATCCTTAAATCCATACTCATTACATGTTGGTCGAAATCCTTCTGTGTCAGAGGTTTGGTAAGAGGATCAGCAACGTTGTCAGCAGAGGCCACCTTGGTAATGATGATGTCACCACGCTTTTGAATCTCTCGAATGTTGTGGTATTTCCTTTCCACATGCTTACTCTTTTGATGCCATCTGGGTTCCTTTGCCTGGGCAATGGCTCTCATGTTATAGCAGAGTAACAGGATGGGAGTATCAGAGAAACTAGACCAAGTTCCAGGATGAACTTGCGCAAGCACACCAGCTCCTTTGCTGCATCCGATGGGGCAATGTATTCGGCTTCTGTTGTCGAATATGCTATAATGTCATGCATCTTGCTTCTCCAGCTCACAGCACCACCATTCAACAGGAACACAAACCCTGATATCGATATTAAATCATCAATGTCAGACTGGAATTCTGAATCTATGTATCCCAAGACTTGGAGATCACCATCTCCATAGACCAAGATGTAATATTGTGTCCGTCTTAGATATTTGAAAATGTTCTTCATTACATTTAAATGTTGTTCTCCATAGCGGGACTGGTAACGAATTACCACTCCCACTGCATGGCAGATATCTAGCCTAGTACACATCATGGCGCACATTAAGTTTTCTACAGCTGATGCATAGGGGCATCTAGCCATGGCTTTCTTTTCCTCAATAGTTTGAGGAGCCATCCCTTTTGACAGGTGGATACCATGTCCTAAGGTGAGAAAACCTTCCTTGGAACTATTGGTACATTAACGTTCAAGAATTTTCATAATGTACCCATGTTGTGATAATCCCAACATGTGTCAGACCCAAGATGTAATAGGCTTCTCCAAGATCTTTCATCTCAAAGGTATGGGATAGCCAAATCTTAAAATTGGTCATCATCTATGTATCATTCCCAATGATAAGGATGTCATCTACATAAAGCACGATGAACATAATGGCACTCCCACTAAGCTTCTTGTACACACAAGGTTCATCAGGATTCTGCACAAAATCATAACTCATTATGGTTTCATCAAATATGATGTTCCAACTACGAGAAGCTTGTTTGATCCCATAGATGGATTTCTTCAGCTTGCATACTTTACCTTCATCGATCATGAAGCCCTGGGGATGCTCCATATATATCCTCCTCGAGGTATCCATTGAGAAAAGTTGTCTTGGCGTCAATCTGCCAGATGTCATAGTCAAGAGATGCAGCTATAGCTAGCAGTGTCGTGATGGACCTAAGCATAGCCACAGGAGGGAACGTCTCATCATAGTCGATGCCTTCTCTCTGTGTGTAGCCTTTGGATACGAGCCATGCTTTGAAAGTCTCTACTTTCCCATCAGGTCCCCTCTTTCTCTTGAAGATCTATTTACACCCTATGGATTTTACCCCTGCAGGTGGATCTTCTAGGGTCAATACACCATTCTTATGCATGGAGTCAGTTTCTAACTTCATTTCTAGCATCCATCTATCCATGTCATGATCCATGAGTGCTTCATCAAATAAAGTGGGATCATTGTCAGTTTCACCTGACACATGGAATTCATACCTTTCAGGTGGTGCAACCACCCTCAAACTCCTTCGAAGAGGTATGGATGTTTCATCTTTATTTTTCTCTTTAGTTTCTAATTCAGGAAGCTCAGAATCATCAATGGACGCAATGAGTTCCTCTACTTCATTTTTGTCTTTACCTTTAAGGAAGTCATCCTCCATAAATCTCACATTTCTAGAGACAAAAACCTTCTAGGTCTCAGGTCATAAAGCCAGTATCCAATACCATCCTTAACATAGCCTATGAAGTAGCACTCTCGAGTATGAGACTCTAGCTTACTTACATCCATGTTCTTCACATGGACCAAGCACCCCAAACCCTTAAGCGATTTACACTAGGTTTGGTTCCATACCAGAGTTCATGAGGAGTCTTAGGAATGGACTTGCTAGGAATCTCGTTCAGGATATATATTGCAGTCTCTACTGCATATCCCCAGAAACTAAGCAATAAATGTGTTTTTCTCGCATTGAACGAACCATATCCATGATGGTCCTATTACGTCTTTCAGCAATACCATTAGGTTGGGAGATTCCAGAAGGAGTGAGATTGAAGATAATTCCATTCTCTTTAAGGTATTCCTTGAATTCATCTAAGTGGTACTCGTCACCTCGGTTAGATCGAATCCATTTGATCTTCTTATCGGTTTGGTTCTCAACCAAAGCCTTGAACTCTTTGAACATTTCAAAGGTTTCAGAATTATGGCGTAGTAGGAAGATAAACCCGTATTGCGAATGGTCATCAATAAATATCAAATAATATCGAAATCCATTTCAAGTCGCAGTACTGATGGGACCTTATAAATCGGTATGTATAAGGTCAATAATACCCTCGCATCTTGTAGCCATGTTACAAAAAGGCATCCTAGTCATTTTACCTCGAATACAATGTTCGCAGGTAGGCAAAGATTGAACATGATCAATCTATTGATCATATCAACAGATCAATGGCCAAGCCTTTGATGACAAATCATGTTTGAATGATTTCCATTCTCCCTGGATCTTTTAGGGTTTTTATTAGTGGTAGTAATATTCATGATATTTTCATCAATGCACAATTCATAGAGTCCACTAGAAGTCAAAATATCATCCGCAATATGCTTATCATAACGATTTATGACTAGTTTATTACAGAAAGGAATGGATATCCACTTCTAACAAGCTTAGATACAGAAATTAAATTCCTTCTGACTTCAGGTGCATAAAGACGCTCTTCAAGTATTAGGACTCTTACACTAGATAACGATAGTCGGCAGGTCCCGATGGAAACCACTGCAACACTTGTATCAGATCCCATATGGATGACTATCTCCCTTTTATCTAGACTCTTAGTTTCCTGAAATAGATATAACAAATTGCATACATGAACAGAAGCACCAGAATTTATAATCCAACATCCTTCTCGTTCAATGAGTAAATTAGTTTCAATGATGAAGTAGATTTCATACATGTTGGGGCTTTACCTTTGTCGATCGACTTCAGGTATTCTGGACAATTGCGCTTCCAGTGCCCCGGCTTGTTGCAGTGATGACAAACATCGGTTTTCTTTGATGCTATCAAAGTGGATGTATTAGAAGATGAGCCAACGCCTTGACTCTTCTTCTTTCTCTTCTGGATCGGGCCCTTCCTAGAACCATGCTTCCGACCACACTTTCCTTTGACTTATGCAACCATTTTACTACCAGAGGGGCCATCCTTATCCATTACATCTTATGCAGACTTTAATGCAGCCAGTAGCCTAGTGTTATTATAATCAACTTTGCTCATGTGGAACGTGACCACAAAGTTGTTGAAAGACGTAGGGAGCGACAGCAAGATGAAGTCAGCCTGCCTACCTGCATCTGTGTCAGCTCCCAGGGTTTCCAGCTCAGAGAGGTACCCAAACATTTTGAGTACATGTTCTCTAACAGAGGTCCCTTCCTGCATCTTGCTACGAATAAGTTCTTCCATTATATTATAATGTTGTCTGCGATTTACATCACCGAACATTTCTCTCAAATTTAGCATGATTTCTTGGCAAGTGTTCCTTTCCACATACTGCTTCTGAAGCACATTGGACAATGAACCCAAAATGTAACAGCTTGTCAAATTTTGATCTTCACCATATTTTTCATTAAAATTAATTTCTTCCAGAGTCTTCGAGTCTGTGTACTTGTCCTTTGAAATCACATAAGAGCTGCTCTCAGTGGACAGGACAAGATCCAAATATCGGATCCAATCCGAATAATTTGGTCTGGTCAACTGATTGATCTCCAGGAGCCTGCTAAATGGGTTCATGGACTTCATTTTTCTGAAATTATGAATGCACTATATTAGAATATATAAATAATAATATATTCAATTCTATTCCTTTGATTAAGGAATTTTTAATCAAATTAGTCTTGCTTTTTCAACTTTGAAAGTTCATTCCCTTAATCACTTTCAAAGCAAGAGATATACTTACCGCTATATCTCTAGCAAGAACTGGGATCTCCTCTTTATCTTTGGCACATCCCAATAATATGAGAACATGTAACTCGGATAAAAAGAAGGAGGAACATATTCCGACATGCAAGTCCAACCTGCATTTCCCAATTCACTAATTAACACCCATGTCCACCATCTCTAAGGTGATGTTGACCCGTCGTTAATTGAACTAACTGTCAACAAGATTAGAAATCATTATGTGCAATCCAATATCATCCCAATAATATGAGGACCCGACATTGGGGTTACTACGCATACGGTCTTACTCTTTCGAGAAGCAAAGAGCCCGATCCAAATGCACTTATATGCGGGAGCTATCACTTCAGACAAGTGTCTCCTACATACAATCCGTGGCGATGGAACCCTTCACCTTGATGGGAGACCATGGATGTCACTTATGTGATCCTCCACCTCATATTCAAATTTTAATTAATTATCATGAATCACATTCATATAATTAATTCTTCCAAGGGAAATACACATCTATTCATAAAAGAGTATTTTAATTTGGATATAATTGATTTAATTAAATCCATTATCAATCCAATTCAATCAACCAGCAAACTTGATTGTTACTTGAAAGGATGCTATTATCTCAAAAATATGTATTATTTCGAATTTTAATAATTAGAAAAAAATACATCATGATCTCTCCAGCATTATCCCTTCCCAACTCGTTGTCATGGCCAATACCGACGGGAATGGGATAGACCGCTCACGGAGCAACCTGCTACCCCAACGCTCCCCAACTAGACATGATATCCACCTCAGGTTAGGATAATGCCAAATTGATCACTTTGTACTTGAGATGATAATTGATTTTTCAACGAAAGTTATACCATATAATAATAATCAAAACCATCTTTATTTATATCATAATAAAATTTGCTAAATAAATTTCCAATCCTATTCAAGCATGCTTGTTTGTTGGAAGGAATATTGAATAACCAATCTGTGATCTAGATCATATCTAATCAAAAATTGGTTAAGGCAATGTCATTTAAGGAAATAATTATCATCAAATATCTCTCAAATATTTATCCATAATTATTCCAGGAAATTAATCATTAATTTCACTAATTTATTAAATGACAATCACAAGGTTCTTAATTAGGATTGTAATTTTCAGCAGTGACCCTCACTTAATAAAATTCGTATATCTCAATCAATTTAAATTCAAATCATGCAAAATAAGTTTTTAAAGTTTGATAATTTGATTTATAACCGAATCAAAGTGATTAACGCGCATTTCAAGATGTTTCAAAACAATAATAAACTCTTTAATTACGGAAAGATTCTTCATCCCCGAAACAGTGGATATATGTTCATTAAAAAGATCATAACTTGAATCATTGGATTCCAAATCACGAAAACTCAAATCTCATGATTTCCTTATTTAATGGGGAACATTATCCAAGTGATAATTTCATTTTTAAACATTTTAAACAGAGTCAAAGAAACTCACAAAATATGGCTGCGAAAATGAAATGCGACAAAATTTTCACAAATCCTTATGAGCCAAAGTCTTCATAAGTTTATGGATCGCATCCAAAAGCTCCGACCTAAGGCTATGATACCACTTTAAGGATATGAAAGAATCCTTAAGTGCATCATGGAAGCGTGATGATTGCATTATATACGATCGAGAGCGACTAGTCGTACTAGTTGCTCAGTACAACCGAATTTTAAAAAAAATCATTGATGAAATCACATGATCCAAGAACACTTCTTGGATCACTTCATCTAACCATATAATAGATAAAAGAATACCTCTTGTAGCATGGTTGTGATCGAGCCTCTAAGAGAAGAGACCTCATGTCTCAAGGCTGATTTGTCAGAGAAGACGCTTACGAGTGTGGAGATGAGTCGTGTGCTTCTCCCAATCCAAGTCGATGATCCAAGCAATGGATCTCCTGATCTTGTCTCATGAGATCGAACGCCTTCTTTACGAGCGAGATGCACCAAAGAAGATGGAACCCAAGAGTCGTCGAAGCAGCATCACAATAACGAAGCGATGATGAAGGTGACCTTCTCTTTATGAGAAGAGTGGACGGCCACTCAAGGAGAGAGAGAGTGAGAGAGAGAGATGGGTTGGCATGATAATGAGAGAGAGAGATGTTGTCAAAATTGTAATCCGAAGAGCAAAGAATGCCTCTTCTTATATAGGGTTTTGGGAGTCCATGGATTGTACACAAGATCAATGGACAAGATTGATTTGTGTTGATTTCAATGGTCATGATTTTGTTGTCAAAAACACAACAATAAATAATTTAATTTAATTTAACTTATATTAATAAATTAATATAATTAATTTCAAAATTAAATCATTTAATCTTAAAGATAATGGACGAAGAGATTGCCTCTTCCCCTAAAAAGGGGGGCACCAAGTCCCTTTAGGACAATGTGGTCATCCACCCCTTGACTTGGAATGAGTCAATCTCATTCCAAATCATGAGATTACATTATCTCATAGATTTTTCAAGATTATCTCACAAAAATAATTCATAACTATCTTGTGAAGATTGTAGTCATGCCATTAGAATTATGCGAATCACATTCATAACCCAAAACAAATTGTAATTTAATTTTCAATTAATCATCCAATATGAATCCAATTCACATCAATAATTAATTAACAAATATAAATTACAATAGTCTCTCTCTAATATATTATAAATTACATTTATAATATATGTGAATAATTGGATAATGCTATCCACATTATTCATATCCATAATAATTAAATCGTGATTAATTATATTGGATAATCATTATCATGCATTCAAATAATATGAATCAAATTCACATTATTCATGATAATTAAATCACATTTAATTATCCATTTATCACTGTTTAGATATAATTCGACAATGGAATTATTCTTGAACTCTTTCAAGAATAATGTGCTTTCTCCGTATATACTTGGAGATAAGGACAAGGCGATTGTACATTCCACGTATAGTGACTTGGAATTGAGATCACATCTCAAATCCAGATCTCATGGACCTCTCATAGATGCTTGATTTAGTCAAGGCTGCAAATCTAATCTTCTAATCGCATCTGAATCTCATTCAAATCAATGTCCAACACTTGGACCAAGTTCAGATTACTTCTCTATTGAGAGGAGTCACTAAAATCCAGACTTGTTTCATCACTCCCTCGGAATGGAAGCGTCATGGTTATATAATCGTTTACGATCACATCACCCTCAGGTATTCCTAATAACTGTACATCCTGCATACTGGAAGACCTATGATCAACCCAAAGATATAGATTAATTTTACACTATCATCTTCAGGGTTTCATCATCAAGTTTCTCATTCTTGGTCATTGAGATTTGGTATCGATCGTATGCTTTCCAAAAAAATATCTCATACCTTCAAATTCTTATCATGCTTCCAAAGCACGATGACCATGCATGGAATTTGATTGGTCCCAATACCTCATGAGTGAGCTCATGTCTTTCGGTTCACAAGTGAACATGTATGATCCCTTTAAGAGATAGCATTACTCATATGCCCTCATATGCACACCAGCTCGTCGGCATATAGACATTGGTTAGGTCATAAACCTATTGGTCTACCAAATGTACATACTTAGATATATAGTAACACATCTGTCTCCGGTCATAGGATATGTGCCTATATCGTAACAGTATACGATATAGGACTTTAGTTATCTCGATCTCGTTAAGTCAACTCTTTGACCTAACAAATCTGACACCTCTGAATCTCTATTCCCCTGCAGAGGACCTGCATCAAGAGGTTGGTCAGATAGCAGCCTAATGAAAAGGGATTGCCATCTCCTACTCAGGTTGGAGATCATCTCTTAACAACCATTTGACGGTGCTTGATGAGTCCTCAATCTAACTCCTTAAATATTCATACAAGCACCAGCCTCTATGATTCAATTATTGAATCAACAGTTGTGCCACGGTACATAACCCTAATTGTACATAGGGACCTTATAGTGCATTCATTCATTTAATCTCAGAAAGGGAGTGGAAAGAATCAATAAGTTTTATTGATAAATCAAATATTATAATAACATTTATTGTAATAATGGTTCACCTCGGACTCACATGGTTAACATCAGTTCAGATCAATATCAAACATTTGGACTAAGATTAATTTACTGATCTATTGAGATGAGTCTCTAAAATCCAACCCTGATGCATCACTCCCTCGGAATGGAAATGTCACACTTATACAATCGTTTACAATCACATCACTCTCGAGTATTATTAATACACATACATCTTGCTACTGCAATACCTAGAATAAACCCGAAGTTTTTGATCACATTTGAACCGTCTCCATCAACTTTTTTATCATTAAGTTTCTCATTTGATCATTAAGAGTTGGTATTAATCATATCCTTTCCAAAAGCATATATCATATCTAGGTATCTATCATATACTTT
Source organism: Ottelia alismoides (assembly GCA_037367405.1). NCBI lineage: Eukaryota > Viridiplantae > Streptophyta > Magnoliopsida > Alismatales > Hydrocharitaceae > Ottelia > Ottelia alismoides. The sequence continues at coordinate 596,347 of JAZKJV010002186.1, read as the reverse complement.
TCAAAAGAATATATCATACATACAAATTTAGTCAAGCTTCCAAAGTGAGATGATCATGCATGGAATTTGATCTCAATATCTCATTAGTGAGCTCATGTCTTCAGGTTCAGTAATGAACCTATTCGATCACTTCAGAGATCGTATTACTCATATATCCTTGTATGTACACCAGCTCACCGGTGTATAGACCATGAATAGGTCATCAACCTATTGATTTGTCAAATGTATATACTCAAACATATAATAGTACATATGTCTCCGGTCAGAGGATGTGTATATATACCGTGACAATATACAACATAGGTCTTGGTTATCTCGATTTCGTTAAGTCAGCTCTTTGACCTAACTTATCTAATACCTTCGAATCTCTATTTCTATGCAGAAGATCTACATCAAGAGGTTGGTCAGATATCAACCTTTAGAGAAGGATTGTCATCTCCTTCTCACGCTGAAGATCCTTTCTTAACAATCATTTGACGATGCTTGATGAGTCATCAATCTAATTCTTTAGATATCATCCAAGCACCAATATTTATGATTCAACCATTAAATCAACAGATGTATGATTATTAAGATGGACATGGTACATAAACCTAATTGTACTAAGGGACCTATTATGCAAATTAGTTATTCTTCATTTTCAGATTAAGGATTGAATTGCAATAACACTTGCATAATGGCTCTCCGTGGGTTCATATGTCCAACAATCAAAGTCTTCCAGTATGAAGAATAAACAAGTATTGGGAATACTCTAGGTAAAATCTATTTTAATATATCATTTACCATGACACTTCCATTTTAAGGGAATGATGGAATACGATGGATTTTAGTGACTCCATTTCTTGTCTTAATGTTATGAGAATTAATTAGATTAAGTCTCATTTCATTTGATTCCAGTGTCCAATTCCAACTCCAATTTCAATGTTCAAATGTTGGAAAGAGAAATGGTAATAGAATTGGAAGTGAACTCACTTCTTGAGGTCATTTTTAGGCTCCAAATGGTTTAGACAATGATTAGAAATGGTGTTAAAGGGTGAGTTCATCAAAGCGCTCATTTATTGAGCTCATGGAGAGTGTAATGTGTTTCGTTGAGCTCACATAGAGTGTGAATCGATTCAGCTTAATCTCAATGATAATAACATATTACATTTTGCCAAAAGTGGCATAAACCCTAAAATTGGATAGTTATCCAAGTTTAAAGCCACCATAGATGGACAGTATGATCTTTCCGACATTATCCCTAAGTATTCGGGACATTTGCTCACAAGTCCTAATTAGATTAGGACTTTTTTTAATGATGTCAATTTATGATAATAATTGTTATTATCATAGGATAAATGTATATCCAGGGCTTTGTGGATATAATCCATATCATATGTATTTAATTCATATGAAATTTGATTCATAATAATTGACACACACACACACACCCACACACACGCACACATATATATATAGAAGACTTATCCAATGGGCCCTGTGCCCACTAGCGTCTTGGTGAGCACCCACTTTAGGCCATACACGTGTATTAGTAATAAGTGTATTTCTAAATATAGACTAATATGTATTTAGCAATTACTTAATTTCCAATTATATGATGTCCTTAAAAAAAGGGAAGACGATTTTGGAAAGAAAAGCTACTGATTTCCCATTATAGAAGGAGAATATATTACTGATTATATGTTAATTTCTTACTTGAGCAATGTTCGCGCATTACTGACCATTACTTTGTTATTATTGATCCCATAATATTCATTACCTGAGAATTGTATGTATATTACTGAACATGTGATATAAGACATATATATATTACTGAACACACGACAACAATTTACTTAAGAACTGTATGAATATTACTTGAGTATTGTCTCTAAATTACTGAATCCTGATCAAAGTAATAATACATATGGAAATTACTGACAATTTGGTATGGGTTACTAACTTCTCAACAAGCACTTACTTGATCAGTGTATATATATTACTGAATTATGTACCATATAATAAACTGAATGTAAATTACTGGCCGTTGTTTGTGTGTTACTGATCTCGCAACAATCATTTACTTGAGTATTGTACATATATTACTTATATGAGTATTTGGATCTCAATTTTCAGCAAGAAATCATTAATTCAAACATTTTCTTTCCAAAATGTTCTTCCTTTTTTAGGAGACGATATAATTGGAATACCACTTATTGTTAAATCGCTTTGCATTTTAATATTCTTCTAAAAATGACATCCTTCGAAATATGTAACCACTCAATTGATAATACACTTGTGTGGTTTACAAATGGTACTCACCGAAACGTTAATGGACACATGGACCATTGGATAAAAATCCCCCCCCCCCCACATACACATGCGCGTGCATATATATATATATATATATATATATATGATTCATATATTATTCCAATGCATATTTGAGAATATGATTCATATTGAAAATTAAATGTAAATTAGATTTACATTTTTTGGCCTCGTTAATAAGATTCATAATTTATGAGGTAGCTCTCATAAAATACTTAATTATTATATTAATAAATAAATCATGGTAATGGAATGATAAGTAAGAAGTTGCAATCAAAAATAAGACAAGACCATGGAGTCCTACTGTGATTAGAAGGCTCTCATTTTTTTTGGTTATCTCTTAATTTATTTTGGATAATAATTAAAAAGTTAAATAAGACTCCTATTGTCCTTATCTTTAAGATCATCATCCAAGAGCTAACAAGGGTGGACGTACCTAATAGGAGTAGGACTCCTAGAGGCGTCCCCTCTTGTATAAAAGAGAGGGCATAGCCTCTTTCTTGAGAACATGATTCATTCCACCAATTCCATCTCCTTATGAGAAGAGTTTTGAGAGTTTATAACTCTCTTGTGCGCGTCCACCCTCTTCTCCTACAATAGTCTACACATCCACCATGTAGCCTTCTTCTCTACATTGGAGTGGGCCTTCGTGAGAGAAGAATGCCTTCTTCTTCGTGTTTCTCCTATGTGGAGGAGGGATCGATTTCGTGTAACAAAATCAGGAGCTTGAGATCATCTAGATCTCATCCTTACATGGACAACTTCAAGCAGAAATTGATATCAAAGTTGGTGAGAAGCTATGCGACTCATCATCGTGCCCACAAAAGGAGTGTCTTCGGACTAGACTTCATTGGGATGTCTCTTTTTTTAAAGACTTGTGCTTCAAGAGGTGACTCCGATCTCTTCTCATATTCATGAGAATATAAGAAACCATGTTTGGAAATTGTCTCCTTGAGTTTACGGTTTCGCTTCGCATAAATTTTTTATGCTAGAATTTGCATTAATGTGATGAACATATTAAAATTGCAAATTATTTTGCTATTCTTTTCCGTATTTCCGTGATGTGCGAGTTATCAACTCCTTCAAGATTGGAAGGGCGTTGTGGGTTAAACAAGAAGATTAGGAGGGTTGCCATGTAATAGGACAAGTTTTTAGTAATCATGGTGTAACAATCGCATCGGGCAATATTGTAATTTAATCAAGTTTTCAGACGATTTTCGGTGACATCGTCGCCAACCAGTAGTGAAAGCATTGAATTTGAGGAACGGCGAGCAAAACAGGGGCTTAGCGATGATCCTCCTGTTCAAAAGCCTTTCAAGAAGGAGTTATAATCCCAAAAAACAGTGTATCGAAATTTTCTGGCTGTGATTTGAGTAATCATTTAAGCTGTGCAAGGGCTGAATTAAAACCAATACACCAGACTGGATATCTCTGTAGTCTATCTATTGAGCCCTAGATCAAAGTTATCAATCAGGAGTATAGCGGATTATCTTCATTGATACTGTAAGATGGAAGTCGGAGTTTTCAATCAGGAGAGGTATAGCGGGGTGGAGTAGAACCCTGTAAATGAACACAATCAAATAATGGGGCCTTACGAAACTATTTGAAATCACACTTTTGTCCTCGCATGATCACAAAACTACGTTCTTTGCATTCATCACCATTACCCAAAATCCAACCAAAATAAGATGAAAACCACAAGCCATCATGCTACCAAGCTCACGTTTTCTTTGGATAATCAAACGGCAATGGCGTCACTGCTGCCACCGCAGCAGCAACACCACTGTCCCTTACATGCTCAAATCCGTAGTTCCGGAGAATCTGATCATCAGCGAAATCCAGAGCCTTCCCCATGCCATCCCAGCACTGCTTTCCTTGGTACATCTCATTATGTTTCCCGCTACAAGGCTGGCACCCGGTGAAGTGAGTGATGAATGGCCTCTTCAAACCATCTACGCCACCTTGCACCCCTTCCCTCTCAAGCTCTACCTCCCACCTCTCTCCGTAAGCATCTTCTAGGCTCTCTGCCCGTCGTTGCCTCAGCGCTGTCACCTTCTTCTCTATCTCACGATATCTCTCCGTCATGTTCTCAAATCTTGGCACGATCTCTATCCAATATCCCTCAAAATAATATTGGTTCTCGAGGTAGATCTTGTCTCTCCATGTCTCGTCATGTGTGAGAAGGTAGACAAGGCCGGTCTGGTCATCCGAGTCAGGATAGAGTTTGTCTTTGATGTGGGATTTGAGAGTCTTGCCCCATTGGGCATAATTTGGGGTTTGGGGACCCATAGCAGCCCACGCAGCCATGAAATCCAGCGACCATTGGCAATTGCGGATGAGAAAGACGCCCGCATTAAGGCTTGTCCAGCTCTTCTTGTCAAAGACTAGTGAAGGCCAACCGTGAACCACTAAATTGTGGTTTTTATACCTGCGGGAGAGCGGCTAAATTAATAAATACATCTACAAGAATGTAATCTAACAAACATAATGCACATATTTAGACTCCAATGTTGATGTTGAGATGTGATGCTACACAAACACTGTACAAAATCCTTCTCCGAGCAGTAGGATTGAAGAACTTGATCTCTACGGTATAATCCTCTAATGCGATATAACTTTAACTAGCTAACACAAACATAAAGGAATTAGGATTTCGAAATTTTCTATTTAACATGTACCCTGTTGATCAAATTTATAATCGGAAAGAGGCTATGAAACCAATTAGAATCCACTGTGGTCTTATCTTTTAATGCTTGAGCAAGAAAATATTCTATGGTATCCAAAAAAATAAGTAACTTGCAGAACGAATTATGTGACCAAAATGAATGAGAGACAAACATTTCTTAATTAACTCAAATTCTGAAGACATTTTCTGGCCCTTCAGTTTGTTTTTGCTGATGGAAAACATATTGTGCATTGAAATCTGTCCTGGTTAAGTGGGACCAACCAAACATATTCTAATCACTAACACTATATGGGATCATCGTCGAAGAGCTTCCCAAAGCTTTAGAGCATAAAAAATACATTTATTAATTAGACAGATGGGGATTCCCTGTGACGCCCCCACACTCTGAATTTCCTCGTATTGTACAAATATACAACTATCTATCTATCCAACTTCATCGGTTAATAATGCGTTATTGGATTGTGGAAAAAACATCTCGATGAATGCTTAATTGGCATGATTTGAAACCAGATTCTTTAAGATGGAAGCTCACATGCTTAACCCCCAAACAACTATCACATGTTTAACACACATAAATGTCCTGTTATTTGAGCACGCACCTCCTATTCCTATCAAAGTATTAGGGTTCAAATCTTTAAAAATATCCAGCAAAAGAAGTTTTTTATATTTTTACGGTAATCATTATAACTTGTAAATTTGGTCTCTTACTTCACACGAAATACAAACACTGGATTGATATACATTTGGAACGCTCTTATTCCTACATATCTAAAAAATGTCTACATTGTTAATTAAATATGAATCTCATACTCAATAGTAATTGAGAAATAATCACGCTCTATTATACATTCTCAACATCACCTATAGGATGCCTCTTTTAAATCGTAAGTCAAAGAAGATGCCTCCGGCGTAACAAGAATTTTCCCTTCACCCTGTCCTCGTTCATCTCCGTATTTTTTGCAGAAACAACCCCGGACTTCGCACTGTCGACCGTACCTCATTTCGAACACATAAGGCGGGAGAAAATGGTCGTCCGAACACATGAGCGCAAGAACAGTTTCTTCTTTGTGCGATGCATCTAAATATTGCTGACAGATACAAGTATCGATTAAGCTCCAAGTGGATCTGCTGTAAGGCAGGGAAGCCTCGACGAGGATCGGACGACGCTCAAAGGGTCGGGTCTCTGAGCGTCGTCGGATCCTCATCCAGCGGCTGCTACCTGCATTACAGCAGAGGATCTACTCGTAATATCTCCCACTTCGCAAGCAAACAAGCAAACAAGAAAGAAACTGCAAACATAATGGGCGGAAGATGAAAAGATGAAGTCCCAGAACCTCTGGAGTGGGGGCTTGAAGTGCATGTCCGTGAAGACGGCATCGGCGTCAATCCACCAGATCCACTCGGCCTCCGGATGAGCCACCATGGCAGCCCGGATCGTCGGAATTTTACTCCAGTACTCTCCCATCCGACCATGAAAGAGAGCCATGTTGTAGAACAGATCACAGCCATGCAGCCTGCAGTAGTCCCCCTTGTTTTTCAGCAGCCTCAGCAGTAAGTGGTCCCCGATCGGATTCGCGCACGGCCCAGGCTGAGACCCAGACAGGAGGAGAACTCTGCGGGGTACCTCTGGGTTAAGGTCGAGCCAATGGAAGCGCTTGCCATCCCAGAGGGTGAGGGGGGAGTCTATGGTGTAACCAAGTGAGGGGTCGTCGTAGAAGCTTGGAGGATGGTGGTTTAAGGTCGGGTGACGTTGGGTAGTGGAGGAGGAGAGGAGAGAGGTAAGGGAGGAGGTTGAGAAGAGGACGGAAGAGAAGGCCCAGAAAAGAATTAGGGCAGAGGAGGCCCCTGCCAGAAAGATTAGGGTGTCGCCGACGAGGGAGGTGTGCATATGTGGAGCCATGGCGTCGGGAGTTGGTGGATTGGTAGAGAGAGGCGATGAAGGCAAGGCAAGCGGTGTTCTTGTTTTTAACGACAGTAAATATATCTGTTAATGACCTTTTGGTTTATGATATTTATTTTCGAGTGTCTCGTCAGTTTCGACATCGTTGTGTGGGTTATTTTCGGAATATAGTCTACGATTTCGTTTAATCTCAAAGAGAAATAATAAGGAAAAAAACTTAAGGGTGCGTTCTTGTATCGGGTTAAACCATCCCAAGGGTGGTTTAACTCCCCTACCTCATATTTTCTCCCTCCATATGGGTCCCACTTTTTATCTTTTTAAAAAAATTAAATAAATCAATTCTCCATCATCAAATCCATCAAAAAATAATATACTATACCATCATATCATATAAAAATTATAAACTACTCCACTTCTACTCACTTTTTCAAACTCCAATACAATCACATCACAATAACTTCTCACTTTTTCAAACTCCAATACAATCACATCACCCCAAACCTACTTCTAACCCACCCCCAGTTTAACCCACTATCGAAACACCAAAACCCAAAAATGGGTTACCTGCAACCAGTTTAACCCACCTAAACCCACTATCCAAACACCCCCTAAAAGCAATAAAAGCACGCAGCTCTACCCACGCATTTCTAGGTTAGAATTAGTTACATGGACTCACAATTTCTTTGTTATAAATTTTTAATCATGTTCAAATCAAAAAATTAACATTAAAATCATATTAATCATAAAAAAGCTAAAATAGCACATAAACAATGTGTAACGGCTGAGAAGTTTCCCCAACCAAGTTTTCTTTTCTCCCCATTACCTTTAATGGAGTATTCAAAATCGAATTTATATGGAGAGTTGAATACATTTTAATGTCATTTAATCATTCATTATTCCCTCACATTGATGACCAAGAAAGGGACAACATTCTTTTAAATCCCATATCCTTGTACCTTCTCCCATATTCGTGTGCTAGGGGAGAGAGGGTAATATATATATATATATATATATATATATATATATATATATATATATATATATATATGGAAAACTTAAATTAAGGTGGCACCTCACCACAATCATGGTATGACATCGTATAAAATCCGTTAGATCTTGATCAACGATTATAAACAAAACCACCAAATTAAATCCAAAACCACCATCCAAATAATATCCAACTCACTATATTTAGAAATAAAATTGAATATTCTATTTAGTTGCGTCATTATCTCATTGCTCATTAATTACTCGAAATTATTTTCTAAATATAGCATTTATCATAATCAAGCCTCTCAATTACTCTAAATTCCCAAAACAAAATTCGATGGGGGTCCGCTTCCTCTCCAGATCTTTGTCCTCCCTCGACTTAGAGGTGACGGATGTGCATAGAGATGATGGTGGTGTGTGACGATGACGATGCACGACGACGACGACGATGATGCATGGAGCAACATGAGGTGGTTGTGCACAGATGATGATTTATTTTCTTAGTATGTTTTCTTATTATTTTTATTCATCTATTAATCAAGTTCCAGGTTGTTTTAGATTGCTTTTGTTTTTTATTTGGATTTGGATTTTTCTTTCCGTTTTGATTTCATCTCAATCCAATTTTCAAAGTTTCTCCATTATTTTATTTTTAATCAGTGTTTCCGATTCACTACTGGTTATGATTGGATGTTTTTTCGAACATCAGTTATTACGATTTTGTAATTTATAATACAGGATTGTAAAATATATCAATCCTTTGTAAATTGATAACAATTATTTTAAAATGCGAGGCTTTATTCAATCATATTTTCTGGAATATTCAACACACTTTTGTTCTTTTGAGTTCAATCGTATTTTCTGAAATATTCAATTGTTTGTAAATTTGATTTCACATGTACTTTTGAGTTCATCACACTTTTCATTTTTTTTCTTTTGAGTTTTATTTATAGATTGAATTCAGTAGATAGAGAATGAAATTATCACCCAAAAGAAAGAAATTGTTGATTCAGAATGTAAATATTTATTTACATATTAAACATGTCTCAAGTTGCTAGTATCAATAAATGATTTTTTATTAAAGAAGATAGTGCATCTTGTTATATTTTTGCCCAGAAGGTGATGTATTTTGCAAAAATAAAATTAGATGAAATCTCATCTATTGTGCATTAAATACTAAAGGGATGAAGTTTACCAATTCAATTTGATGGATTAAATATCAAATATGATGGTATATTTTATCTTTTGATCTACTAATTTACATAGTTGATTGCATAATTTATAGTTTGTTCATTAATTTACAATTTTGCATGTATTTTTTACATGCTATCTTTTTTAAAAAATAAATGATAAACTACTTATTGATTTTTTATTTTGCATATTAGCACATAATTATTAAATGGGAGCGTGGATTTTACAAAATCTACACAAACTTTACAATGGATGATAAATTTCAATAGACCCATGATATTAGGAAACACGTTGGATGGACATATAAAACAATTTATACAGTAATAATAAGAAGTCTATTTTACAAAAATCACATGTATTTTACAAAAGAGACCACAAAATTTACTAAATAATATCACATTTTACAGACGTTACTCCCACATAATGTTCTCAAAAAAGACTGCAAAATTTTCAAAATAAATCAAATGTGGTTTGCAAAAGAGACTACAAAATTTACAAGAAAATGGTGCAATTTACAAATATCGCTTCCACGGAATGTTGGATGAAATGAGATTCAGTATGTACTATGACATGTATTTTCTAATTTGTGGATTAAAAATATACCTCTAATTTTGTAAGTAAAAAATATACCTCTAATTTACAAGAAAATATTGTAATTTATAAATATTGCTTCCAAAGAATGTTGGATGAAATGAGATTCAGCATGTACTATGACATGCATTTTCTAATTTTTGCGTTAAAAATATACCTCATATGTAAATCCTTCTAAAAAAATATGCATATGACATGTATAATATTTAATGTGTTCGCAATTTACAACATCCGATATATTTGGAAATACAATTGTAACAAAAATTCTGTCATTATAGGAATATTTTCCACGTGTACATCAATTAATTAGGCTGTTATCAAAGCTCCCTATATTTTAGGAAACATATCTATACGTAATACACCAATTTTGTCGAATTTGAGCTTTTTTCCGTACATCGGTGATTATGATTTTTGTAATTTATAGCACATGATTGTAAAACATATCCATCTTTTGTAAATTGATAACAATTATTTCAAAATGCAAGCTTTTATTCAATCATATTTTCTGAAAACTACAATGTACACTTCTCGGGTTTTAGTAAATATAGAATGTTCAATGACGTGTATTTGACTAAATTGGCACTAATATAATCCGCCCAAATTTAGGAATGTTAGTTGGCACAAAAAACCACCTATTGGTTTCAATCTCACCCGTACACTCATCATCCAACGGCTTAAAATGACACCTTTCCATAATCAAGGAAAGGTACCACCTCAATTCAAGTGCACCCTATATATATATAGAGAGAGAGAAAGAATTAGAGAGAAGGAGATCCCAATGGAGATTCTTCTCCATCGGGGGAGACGGTGGCGGCGAATCGGATAGGGTGGAGGGAGCAGATCCATGATAGGAAGGAACCACGATGACCACCACATGGAAAGGCTAGATTTGGACCAAAGGTATGTATCGATTTAGGATTACGAATGAATAAAGATTATATCCGAAGCAATCTATGATTAATGTATGTGTTGAACCCTTAGGAGTCGAAATGCATTGTAGCACTTGACCTCAGAGACTTCCATTAATTTATTGTCGAAAATGTCATTACCATGTCATGGATTAATTAAGAGATAATATTCAGCAATTATATATGCTTCTCCACGCATACACTTGAGGATTTCTTGTAGACAGATTTTTTAATTATGGTGAATGGTAGGATTATTAAGCTAATAAATTATAATAAGGCCTCCCAATAAATCTCGTTGATGTTAGGGTCATGGAATTAATATAAGAAGTACCTTCTTAAAATTGATGACTGCTATATATAGGCTGGTAGCATTTTCGTTTGGAATCCAAATGGATCCATGATATTAGTTAAAGGAGAGGATGCTTACCGGTATAATTCTAGATTTTGCATGATCGGGATTATCATTAACTTGTCTTCACATTAACTATATACTTTTGTAAAGATGCCCTATAAATTTTGAAATATCTTCCTCAACAATTTTTTTTATAAATCTAATAGTTATGCCATGTTTTCATAACATAGTAATGCATATTAATTGCTCACTATTATTACCTCTCAGATCAAAACATGTCATAGGATTTCATAAGATCATAAATATTCATTCAAAATTAGTTTTATCTCTACGAAAATTACCAAATATAGTTCTCTAAAAGAATTGTATCATGTTATGCATAGACTATATAAATATTGTAAGGTATGTATCGTGGCTTATTATTGATAGGCTGTAAAGTACTGCGCACTTAGTTTTGTAATTAGAGAAGTGTAACATCAACCAACTGTAATAAAAGTAGATATGCACAAAAACATTACGTTGTGGTTGTATCTTCATGTGATGAAGCAGCACCAATAAGGAAGAAAAATGTTGAGTATATTTGTAAAATTTAAGATACATGGTGATGAGATCTTTAATAAACTAATATATAGTTTATATGTATGATAGTGGTAGGGGATATCACTTTCTAAAATTTGATTATCTCTTTAATAATATAATATTAGGTATACATCACAATAAATGTTGATTATTTAATCAAGGCATACAAGTTGACAATAAGATATTGAATCGCTTTGTTCACATGAACCACTATTGCAAGGAAAAGGATATGCTAATAAAAGAATTGGAATTTTCTTAAGATGAATAATGGTATGATGACGATAAGAGGAGCTAAGTGCTACACATGATGGTGGGAGCCACCTCTAAAGTCCAATTATCGTAGGCCCAAGGGGCAACGCTGCAAGGAGTATATGATTGCAAGGAACCATAGAAACAAAAGTTAAGTCCTCGACAGTTGTAGCTACACTGTCCTGTTATGTTTATGAACCGTTTTATGAAGACGGTAAAACCATCGAAGCCATCAAATCCGCCTAACAATCTAACAACCAAGACAACTATAAACATTGAAAATGTTATGGGCATATGTGCAACTATGTTTATGTCATGGGCATACATGAAATTATGTTAATGTTAAGGTATATGAGCAAATGTATTGAAAAGTCATGCAAGAAATAGTTTATAAAGGTAAATCATTACAAGTATGCAAGGAAACAGATTATAAAGGTAACCCATTACAAGTACGCAAAGAAACGGGTTATAAATGTAACTCATGACAAGTGTGTAAAGAAATGGTTTATAAAGGTAAATCCATTATATGCCATATGAGGAAATAGTTTAATCAAAGATAAACCATTATATGTCATATGATGAAATGGTTTAAGTAAAGATAAATCATTACATATTATGAGACAAATGATTTAATAATAATAAATCATCGCAAATCTTGCAAAAGCTATTTAAGGGGTTAACATTAAATAAAGATCTAATGATAATGAAGACACATACATGTTATGAACTTCATTAAACATATCTCTTATGATGCAATATGATAGCTTATTTATTTTTATTTAAATTGCACATGCATCCATATATTATGAAAGAAACAAATATGCAACCTGTTAGGGATTGACTTAGACATGCATCGGACATTTAGCAAGTAATGGTATTTTTCATGAAAACTTATGTACATGCAGTATAATGGGTTAAAAGGTCATTAGAATTCCCATGCACGGACCCCGATACATGTTGAACATTACGCTCATGCAAAATTATGTTTATTTATTTCAGGTGAAGAACAAGTTTGACCAACTACTCAACCCCTTATGGCAAACTCAACGAGACATTCGACATGGTATGGATAGTACATGGTTATGATGGATATATGTATGCCCACTGGAACAGAGAGTCATGTTGTGAAATAATTTAATTTTCCTTTTGCAAGTATACCCTTATTGATGTTGTAATAATGGAACTCTCGGTTGACTGGATTTTATGGATTCGTTTGAGATTGATATTTTCTTATGCTCATTCATTCCATGCATGTTTTGGTAATGGTTCGATCATGTGAATTTAAGTTGCACGGTTCCGCTGGTCTGGATGTTCCTTTCCATTACACATGGTATTAGAGATAGAGTTCCTCTGGGCATAAGATATTTACAATGATAGTGACCTAAGACTGACATGTATAGAGTCAAACCTAGTTATTATACTCAACTAGTTGACCCTTTGATTTTCTAAATAGAGGACATATCATTATGGAGTTAAGTTGATGCGAGAGCGTGAGTCGTCATTAAATAATGAGATTGCTAAGGATACACGCCAATAGTTACTATATTTGGTAACAATTATGACTCAGCAGTGAAAGTATCATGCATAAAGCTTTGGTGGATTTATATCGAAGGTCTTTATTCTCAATAATATATTCATCCTATAGGGTAGACATGATATGGAAAAGTTAAGCAATCGATCAGTACATTTAATGGAGATGTCTTTTGAAATTACATACTACCATAAGGAGAAAAAACTTTGAGACATTTTATCTAAAAGATAAAGTAAAGGAATGACAAACTGAACATAATAGAATCCACTTTTAGAGATGCTTTCCATTATTAAAGTCATTTTACCTTAGACATGGTAATAACATGATCAAAGAGTATGTGATAGTGATATGAAGTTAGAAAAGTATAAGAAGCGAATGAATTGTCAATTAGATATACATGATCATGTTAGTTGCATCACAGAAAAAATATATAATGTTAAGGACTTTTCTTGATGCATTTCTATGCGATCGTTCAATATTACCCTTTTATATAGAATCGGATTTCTTATTGATGTTATCACATAAACTGTACTAATTTTGAAACCTCCTTACACAATGACACCTATTAAATTAAAAGAATTGAATGATCAGATATAGTGAAAGTTGGATAAGGAAGTTTTTTGTTGTGACTCAATGAATCTTTGTAAAGAGCACTTACTCTCTTTGTGAAAAATAAAGGTAGGTCTTAATCTCCGCATTGGTTATCAAACCGTGGATAATATAACTTTGAAAGATTAACATCTACTGCTTGGGATCAATGATTTGTTCATTTGATTATGGAGAGAAAGGTATTTTTCTAATTAAGATAGAGGACATTTCAGAAATAGCTTTCAGAATAAGATTCCGCCATAGTGAATTTTTTTTATCGCTCTTTTGACCTCTTAAGTGATCTTGTAACATGTATAGAGCTTATGCATAGGAATTTTTAGAATACCTTGTTAAACTTGTGTTCTTATTTATGGATTATATTGTTATATACTTTTGTGATAGGGAGAAAAACCATGTACATCTTAATATTCTATTCGAAACTCTACTCCAACATCAACCATATGCAATATTCTCTAAGTGTTACATTTGGTTAGACAAAATTGCATTCCCCGATTAAGCCATATTCAACGAGGGGATTGAAGTGGACCTAGTCAAAATGAAACTTATGTGAATTGACGTCGGTCAATGAATAAATATGAACTCGATAGATTTAAAGCTTCATAGGATACTACTTAAGATTTATGCATTTCAAGGATTGCATTGTCATTGACAAAGCTCATTAGAAAGTATGTAAAAATTTATATGACCAAAAGAATGTGAAAAAGGTATTTAACATGAAGAGGAACCCAATGAAGACCATCTGACGGGTCCAGAATGTGTTGTGTTAAATAAATGTATTTGACTGTGCGTAAAAATATTATATCATATCGTTGTAGGCGACAATCCGAATCGGTCAAGAAAATAACCACACAATAAGTTAAACAATTTTCAATCTATGCGGTTTTATGTTTATTTTACTTGGGTAAGTCCCAAGATTGAACACAAGGAGGCAAAGGAACAACTTAGAATTATGTCTATCAAAATTCATGTGCACTTTTCGAGGTGGTCTTTTTTTGTAATTTTTAATGCAATAAAGGATGCAGAATGCAAATTCAACCTATTTTAAGGACAAAAATGTAAATTACGCACAAACGATGTTCGAAAAATACGAAACTTGGCCACGATGCAAAATATGATGAAATGAATGCATTGTAATTTTTTTGGAATTTTTAGATGCAAGATGATTTTTTTATGAATTTTTAAATGCAAACAAAGTGAATTTCAATATTTAATTATAATAAATACTAAATCTAATTATTTTCAAGGAACAAAATTATCTAAGATCTATCATTAGGTAATGGATCTTAGAAAAATATTAAACCTTGAAAATATGAGATTTAATACCTATTAAAATTCAAACATCAAAATATGCAAAATGATTTTTACATGGCAAATTATACATGCAAATGCAATTCTTTTGAGGCACAATGTTAAACACAATTAAATCTACAATATAAGATTTTTCGAGAATTTTTAGAGCAACGGTTAATCAATGACAAATTTCAGAGCACAAGATGGGCAAAAAATGCAATTTTCCATAAAATAATTAATAATTAATTAACCATCGATCACAAAAATGTCCACAAAATGTCAAAATGTAGAGAATTAAATGAGGAACAAAATGCCAATTTTTGATAAATAAAATGATTCAGAGAAGAGTCAGAAAACACATGGGAACACAGGGGTATAACTGCAATACAATAAATAAAATAAATACAAAAATAACGTGGGGGCCTATTTGTAATTACCGATAATTAAGGGGGCTCCTTGGTAAATCTCCTGAGGGGTACGTGCTGCGCACGTGCCCTCTGGTCGGCGGGGGTTGGATGGCGAATAAGATAATCTCCGGGGGCTTCCTTGTAAATATTCCGCGGCTCACGTGTCACCCACGTGCAGAGGCTTGCTCGGGTGAGGCTTGGTGTGGGGTTCCACGTAGGCGCATGTGCTTCAGACGAGGCCCAAGGCTCTAGCTCAGATGGCTGGTTTGGAGCAAGCCTCGGAGTGGATTAGGGTCGTTGATGAAGGTGGGAACGAACGGCTGGTGGATGTTGCGTTATCGAATGGGCGAGATCGGGGCTCTCCTCAATTGGACAGCGGTGAGGGTGACCGACACACGGCTGACGGTCGGTGGTGGAGAAGCGGATCTCCGGTGATCGCATTTGTCGATGATGGCGAGGCGGAGCAGATGGTTGTCGGAGGCCTGCTTTGTTGATCGTCGATGGCGGTGCTCCAGTGATCCTGGGAGCAGCTGACGTAGAAGCGAGGACCTTCTGGAGACGATGCAGTGGTTGACCGTCGATGACGATGGTTGTCGTCGACCGGCATTTTTTATCATTGTCAGTGAAGATGAGGCGGAGCAGGTTGAACATGTACGGCGGGAGTAGGTGAATAGATGGAGAGCAATAATGGCGATTGGGGGGGTGTCGATCGGGAGATGCGATGATCAGGAGATGTGAGGCGAAGCAGAGGAGGAGGAGGGGTTCCTAGAGGGCTCGACTGCGGTTGGCCGGAGCTGGAGCAGCAACACGAGCGACGAAGCTGCGACGAGGTGCTTAGAGCCCTCGGATCACGCCGGTCCTTGGCTGTCATGACTAGAAGGCGATGGCACGACGGATGCCCTTCCCTGGAGGGGGGCGATGCTCTTTTATAAGTCGATTGGCTTTGCCAGCTATGGAAGGGGAATTGGGGGTGATCGATTTGGGATTCGTTGGGATTCGATGGGGATGAGACGCGAGGATATCTGGTGATTGAAGATGGCGGCCGGAGATTAATTGGAGGCGAATTAGAGATGGTGGGGATTGCGGGGCGGTGCGAAGTTCGCGGGATCTCTGGTGAAATCACAGGCGGATCGAATTGGGAAAGGCGACCTGGGAGGACGATGACCCCTGGCCGTCCGATTAACCGAGATCGGGCAGCCAGATGGGTGCCATGTGTCAAGCTAGGGGTGAGAGGCGCGGCACGTGCCCTGCACGTGCGTTGATTTTAAATTTTTTTATAAAACTGAATTAATAAAAACTTTAAAAACGGCTGACAACACCACAGAAAAATCGAAGATAAATACTTTGTAAAATCAAAAATAAATAGCAAATGGCCTCGGATCGAAAAAGTTTCTTCACAAAAATTTCTCATCTCGATGAGATCTACAACTTTCTTGAATACATCAAAACAAACATCGATCAATTGCACAAAGTGATATTTTTGGTGTATCCCATGTACATAGAATACCTTGATTTTTGAGTTTTATATTTTTTGTCATTTTTAAACCAGATAAAAATCCGAAAAAAATATGGTAAAATCAAAGATAAATATATACACATTAATCTAACTTTTTTGTATTTTTATTAATTAAGAAAAAAAAGAAATAAAATAAAATATGAAAAAGACTAATTTTGTACAAGTGATTAGTGAAGACTTGGACTCAATTTGTTTCTTTGATTTCAAGCTCAATTTGGATTTGGATTTTTATGCATTTTAATAAAACTTTCATCAAAGAAGACCATTGAAAAAGAAATAAACTAAAATAGGTTAATTATGTACATAAAATACTAGGTCAAAAACCGCTAAAATACAAAATGTACAAAAGAGGCCCAAAACCCAACTTTCACATATGAGCTTCGATTCACTTGAACTTGGTCTTGTTTTGAAGGTAATTGATTGCATATTAGTTCAAAAGTGAGTAGGATCAAAACAGACACTGGATGGAGAAGATATGAGGTTTTTAGTCCGGAAATCCTGAAACTAGGGTTTGGGTTTTTGGTCCACTTATTTGGGTTAATGATTTTTTTTTATATTTTTCATTTTTTCTTGTTGGTGATATGTACACAATGGAGGTGGTTCTGGGTCATTCGAAGTTAGCATGCGTTAGTTAAAAATCAGGGAAGTTAGGCTATTTACAGGTCAATTTTGGCTGGGATTTTTTGCTTCTTATTTTGTGCAGAAATAAGTGATAAAATGCAATTCTTATTAAAACATGCATGAATGCTAATTATGCAGAATAAATGAAGAAATGCCAATGATTTTGAGGGATTTGAGCTTAATTAATGAGATTTAGAGTGATGAATCTGAGATTCATCACCCTCCTATACTTAAACCATGCTCCTGAGCATCAAAAAGAAATGGCATGAGGTGAAATGAGATTGGGTTCCATACCAAGACCATGAGCTGAAGGTGAAAATGAAACTAGACTCGAACTTTGGATTAATAGTTTGGCGGAACTTCTGTGAGACTTAAAATTTTAAAATCAACAACCCTCAAGTTCTACACATCATTGTCACAGTTTTGGCTCAGAAGTCATCTTAGATCAATCCTATTACCAAAGCATATCCTATGAACACTGAATAATCGACTCATGTGTGTGAAAGGTTTTAGCTCTTTCCATCCAGAATGCCGTACTGCCACGCAAACCTCCTCTCCAGTAACTCGTCCTCGGGGAGTCAGGTATTTACTTCTAAGGTCTGTCGTGCTGTGTGATAAACGCAGAATTGAGTGCGGTTATATTGACTCACAAGGCGAGTCAACAGTCGGTGTTTGACCACACAAAATCCTGTATTCAGTCAACAATTAACCCACACTAATATCAATGAATTAGAAACAATGTGGAGTTAAAATTTATTTTTAACTCTGCACAAAAGATGTAAAGGGCAAGTATGCAGAGAGTTCGAACACAGGGAGCAAACAGTGTAATTCAAGCAAGAGTGCTAAAGTGTGTGAGTGTGTGAGGTGTCTACACTAAGCAAGCAAATAAACAAGATTTTTGTGGGTTTTTAATTTTGACTAATTTTTTTTTAATTTTTAATTTTGTATTTTGATTTTTGATTTTTTTAATTTTTATATTTTATATTTTATATTTTTTTTTTGTTTTTTTTTAATATTGGAAAGTAAAGGCAATATAATAAAAGGCAAGATAGAATATTTATAAAAATGCACAAAAATGCTCAAAAATTCAGAAATAAAATGTTTTTGGTATTTTTATAATTTTTTACTGTTTTTGTGATTTTTGGGGGTTTTTCAAGGTGTTTTTGGTATTTTTAATTACTGAAATAAAAGAAAACAGTGCAAAGAAGTCTGGCTGTGACAAAAATGTAAATCAAAAATACCAACCAGTACTAAAAATATTTCACACTATTTTTCTAATAAAGAGAATAAAATAAGTGATAAACAGAAGCTGAGTTTATATTTTTTTGATTTTTCTACTATTTTATATATTTTTTTGAAGTTTTTAAGTGTTTTTAAATTTTTAGTGTTTTTCTTTTGCAATTTTTAATGATTTTTGGACTGACACTAATATAGATTAAAATAGACACTAGGTGATTTTTTTGGAATTTTTGGAGGTGTTTTTATATTTTTTTGGTATTTTCTAAGGTAGACAGTACACAAAAAGGCTGTTTTTGATTTTTAATAAATAAGAAAATAAAATAAAATCAAAAACTAATTAGATAGCGTTAAAGTACACCTATCCAGGGACTTAAACCTATTTTTGTGGAATTTTTGGAGTTAAAATGATATTTTAATTAATTAGAACAAGACTCCAATCATCAAACAGTGCTGGCAAGGGCATATATGCAAATCGTGAAACATTCAGGGGCACGTACGCAATTTTTCCACAAAATATTACTCTGAAACTTGCATTTTAAGGACTAAACACAAATATCCAAACCCGCAAGGGTATATGTGCAATTTACCCACAGGACGCGTGACTTGCACGCGCCTGGGAAGGGTATTTTTGCAATATTACAAAGCTCAGGGGGTTCGATGCAATTTCTCCAAAAAGTTACAACTTGACATAAATGTTCATGGACTTAAACGAAATAAACTAAAGGCCAGGGGTACCTCTGCAAAATGCCCACCACCTCACGTGTACAGGTCACGTGAGGTGACGTGGCGGAGGACCTAAGTGCAAATAACTAAAGTCTGGGGGCCTCCTTGCAAATATTACAAAATATTTAAACTACAGATAAAAGTTTATAGACTAAATATTAAATACAAAAATGGCGAGGGTAGGAGTGCAAAATACCCACGCCTTATCTCCTCGTGCGTGATCGAACGGTGGGGAACCGTTCACTTAAACACGTGGCGCACGCACAACGCACGATGACGGTTCGGCGATCAGCGGCTGAGATCAGATCTGGGGAAGAGATCGACGGTGGACGCGTGCCAAGATCTGACGGCTGCGGCTTGATCTGGAGCTGGCCGAGGATCGGACGGTGGAGACGCACGGAGGAAGAACAGGGAAGAACTCCGCTGCGGCGAAGTTCCTCCGGCGATCTGACGCACCTCCGGTGGTCTGGGCTGCTCCAAGAAGGTCCGGGAGACTCCTGCGGTGATGATCTGGCGTCTGGGGCTCTCAAAATCGCCGGAGAGGCTCTGAGGTGCTGCTGCGAAGGCGGCGGAGCTCGGAGCTCCAGGTATCTCCGGCGGATGTCGAATCCGAGCCCCCAGGCGCTGTGATGCTCCAGGTACCTGCAAAAAGGGGTGAGAGGGTCCAGGGCAAACTGCCTGGACCCCGCGGAGGTGCGGTGAACGTCGGAAATGATCGGTGGAAGGCGGGTGCGCGACAGCCGGAGGTGCGCTCCGGCGATGAGATATGGGAGATGGATCGAACGTTGGGAAGCTAAATTTTTTTAGGGTTTTTGATGCTGAAACTACGGGGAACTAAATGGCATAAAAAAGAAAAGAAATAATAGATGCCTCGAAGGTGGTCGACCTGAGGAAGAAGGACCTCAACGCCGGTGGTCGGCGGAGGTGGCGGAGCCGCTACAGAGCCTCCTCGACTCGCCTGAAGGTGTGGATGCGGAGCTGTCACCTCCGGCTACACAAAGAGCGCTACAGGGAGGAGGATTAAAGGCTAAGGAGGGTTCAAAACTGGGCTCGAAGGCGGCGGGTGGTTTAAGTAGGAGGCGATGGCGTCTTCTTCAAGCGAGCTCCACGCGCGCATCATGAGGATATGGCTGGATCCGAAGGTATGGCGTGGAAGAGTGGAGATTAGGGATGAACTTCCGAGAAGGAATCGAGGCGTGAAGACAAGCGGATTGAGCGCGAGAATTTCTTGAAAATGGGGGAAAATCGCGGGCGTCAGAGGGTGGCAGGCCTCGGTCAGGGAGTTGACCGAGGTCAACTCTAGACCGCCCCTGGTTGGTCCACGTGGACCAACCAGGAAATTCAGAATGGAAATTATTTGTAAAATCAAATTAAAATAGTAAATGAATTTATTGATTTTAGGTTATAAAATAAAAAATGTTTATTATTTTATGAAGAATTTTTTAGTGATTTTTATTTATTTTTCTGAGATGTATTTTTACAAGTTTGCATTTATGCCCTTTATTGTATATATACCTATATATTTTAGTATTATATTTTTATTTAGGTATTTATAGTATTATTATTTTTATTTCTGATTTTGTAAAATTATAACATACTTTTATGTATACAAATATATTTTTATTTTATTTTTCTGATTTATTTTGTATATTCAATAAAATCTAAGAGTATTCTATATAGGTATGTATATAGGTAAAGTACCTATGTATTGGATTTATACAAGTATTTTTATTTTTATTTTGATTTAGGTTTTTATTCTTGTTTTGATGTACATAATGATTATAAGTATTATTTACAACATTATAAAAATATAAAATTGTAAAATAAGAAATAAAGAATAAATTGAATATTTTATTCAGTACAAGTGTACAATGGGGGTCCAAAAGTCAACTTTCAAACCGTAGCTCCGCCAAATGCGAAACCACCACCATTAAATAGTTTATTTTCTTCTATATACAATTAAAGGTGAGTACGCTGCATTTGGGGGTTTTATTTGTGAGATATGGGTCTGGGAAGTTGGCATTCTGGATTTTTATTCAGACCACAACTTTTTATCTGTGTATTATTTTTCTGTGAAATCAATTTTGTATTTTTCTTTATTAATTTATCTACAACTTTTATGTACAAAGTTTCTTTATTTGATGTATAAAAAGTGGAACCAAAAATAGGTCCCAAAAATGAATAAAGAATAAATAAGATAAAAGGTATTTTATTTGTGTTTCTGACCTTATCTCCCCCTACTTTATTCTTTGTCGACCTATTCATCAAGATGCCTAGGTCTCGGGGGTTTAGGTCATAAAATATTTACAATATTTTATTCTTTTTCTTTTCTTTATTTATTCTATAATTTTGGCTTTAATTACAGTAATTTACACACTAATTAGATGCTCATGCATGGATGCTAATATGGTGGAATTAATGATATTTACAGGTATTTGCTAGGGTTTTAAGTGCCAAAATGATAGAATAAAGATGATGAAATGTGGCTTCATCATCCCCCTATACTTTACCTTTGCTAGTCCCTAGCAAACACATATGCAATATGTGCAGAAAGAAAAGAAAAGAAAAAGAAGAAGTTGGATTAAGTTTAATTATCGAACTTATCTTCACAAAATCAAAGTTTGGAGCTTAAGTCGGACCTTTGGAATTTTAGTGCGGGCGGAACCTTATTGAGAACCGTGTTTGAAATCCAACAGTCCCTGAGAATCCCAAAACTCTGCTCAAGTCTCCTCAATAGCCAGGTCAGAAATACTTCAACTCATACGCAAACTCTTACGACCATGAATCTGACTCGTACAGTGTAAGTGATATGTAGCTCCCCACCTCAGAAGTAACAAGGAAACAACCTCCCTCAACCTGGTAACTCTAATGCCTCGGTCTAGCAACTCTTTCCTCGAGAAGCGGGTATTCCCTTCTAAGTTCAAGTGGCAACCAGCTCAAGAGGAGGGGGTGAAGAGAAGAATGGACGGTAGCCAGTGTAGCTACCTATCCTTGGATGCAAGACCAGTGTAGTCAAGTCATCCTGCTGCAGGCTCACATATTTGACTTTGGAACTCAAGCTTGCTTATTGACTTTGTACATACTTTGCAGGCTTTATTTTTGTACATGCCTGAACACACATTTTTTTTTTTTTGAATACTATATACAGCAGCATTTACATAAGGAGTTTTTCCTCTTGAGCCAGTAGACTATCCCTCTTTTGAGGCTTTATTGCAACCCACGGCTTCTGTCTTTAGCCTTCATCACCACTAGACCAAGTTGAGGTGCACTTCCTTCACTATAAGAAGAAGAGAGGTTCCGCCTAGAAGTACTACCCTCATATGCTACCCCAAGCCAAAGGAAACTGCCTCCTCACCACCTCATCCGTGGAGAGCTATGTGAAAGGTGCAGGTGTCCAAGTTAGGTCATTATCAACAAGAGTCGTGCGTGTGCTCCGAAATATTCTACTTAGGCAGTCAAGAATCCATTGAGCCAAGTCCCGTGATCCTCAAAGAATTAAGTCAACTAGACCTGAAGTACCTCAAACCCAGTTCCTATAAGGTTCCTGTTATTAGGTATATTTTAAGGTCCAATCAAGCTCCAATCTCCGGATTTTACTTAGACTTGTTCAACCATCAAACTCAATCCGAAAAATGCTCATGCCATGCAATGATATGCAGAAAATATTTTTGTGATGCAATTTTTAAAGATTTTGAACTTTTTATGGATTTTTGAAAATATGATGATGCTTATGCAGATGCATTTTTTTGTATTTTTCAAAGATTTTTCAAATGTTTTTGGATTTTAATTTTGCAAATGTTTTTGGGGATTTTTGAAAACAAAAAGATTTTGGCTAAAAACTAGGTGAAAATATGTACACGGGAGTGCTTCTTTATATATACAAGAAGTGGATTTTAAGAATTTACAAGGGTAAGTGGTCAATTTTATACTTATATACATAAGAAGTGGTTTTGAAAAATGTGACAAAACATTTTCACCTGATTTATTAATTAGTAAATACAAAAAGAAGTTGAGGAATAATCACATCTTTTTATTAAAGAATTTGTAATGAATTTTAAAGAATTATTAGCCATATTATTAGGAAAATACGAAAGTACGAGTTATGGCTAAAGTATATACACAGTATATACGACCCCCCTATACTTAGCTTGAGCTATGTCCTCATAGATCTGAGAGAAAAGAGAAGACATAACTCGTACTAAGTATAGACAAGTCTAAAGAATAAAGACGAAATGAATGAATCAACGAATGAGAAGTTGACCGTCCCCCCTATACTTAGGATCAGATAATCCTAAGTATAGCAGACTGTACACAACGCAGGGAGGGTCAAGGGTGGGAATGAACAGATCGTACTCAGATTGTCTCCCCCTATACTTAGGGTAAGATATCCCTAAGTATAGACAAGAAGAGGAGACAATGGAGAGGATCAAAGAATGGAAATACTCGGGGTGCACACCCCCTATACTTAGGACAAAGTACGTCCTAAGTATGGAAGACTGTCTACAAGGGCGGCACCCTTTCGGTAGATATAGAAAATAGCAAAGGAAAAGAAGAAAAGAAGAAAAGAAGAAAATAAATCAACAGATAACAGAGTGATACAAACAGATGGATCTGTACAGCGGAAGATAGATTTGATTTACCATGTATGAGATGCAAATGATGAGAGTCAAAAGAACACATCTCATACCAGAAGAATGGGGGCAACGTCCATGGTCGGCGGATCATGATCAAGATAGCGTTTCAAGCGTTGACCATTGACACGGAAGGTAGAGTAAGATGACGGTTCAGATATGTCGATGCTGCCATTGTCATGTACCTTCCTGACCACATACGGTCCTTTCCACTTGCTCTGCAACTTCCCTGGGAATAATTTCAGCCTGGAATCAAACAACCATACTTTCTGATCTGGCTCAAACTGTTTATGGCTGATATGCGAATCATGCCATGTCTTCACTTTTTCCTTGTACTGCAGGCTGTTGGAAAAGGCTGTGTCTCTTAGTTCCTCCAGGGCTGCCAATTCTGCTCGTCTCTGATCTCCTATACTCTCGGGATCCAAAAGTAGCTCAGTAACTGCCCAAAAAGATTTGTGCTTGATTTCCACTGGCAAATGGCACGGCTTGCCATAAACGAGACGAAAGGGAGATGTCCCCAATGGATTTTTGAAAGAGGTCCGATAAGCCCACAAGACCGAGTCCAAAAGTTGTGACCAATCCTTTCGGTCTGGGCGGACAACTTTCTGCAAGATAGTCTTTATCTCCCTGTTCGATACTTCGGCAAGACCATTAGTCTGAGGGTGATAAGGAGTGGCAACCCGATGGTCAATACCGAACTCGTCTGCAAGGGCCCTGACTTTGTCATTGATGAAGTGAGACCCCCCGTCTGAAATCAAGACTCTAGGAACTCCGAACCGTGAAATGATATTTCTCCTCAAAAATTTGCATACAGTTTTAGCATCTGCGGCTCGGGCGGGGATGGCCTCAACCCATCGGCTGACATAATCTACAGCGAGCAAAATATGCTCGAATCCCTGACTCTTAGGAAATGGGCCCATGAAATCAATCCCCCATGCATCAAAAACCTCACAGAAGTGAATGGGTTGCATGGGCATCATGTCTCTCTGTCTGCAGATTCCCATTTTCTGACAGTCAGTACATCTCTTCACGAACTCATCAGAATCCTTGAAGAGAGTAGGCCACCATAGGCCGGATTGAAGCACCTTTTGTGCTGTCCTTTTCCCAGAATGATGTCCTCCTGCCTCAAGCTTGTGGCAGTATGTGAGGACGCTATGCTGCTCTTCCTGAGGAATGCACCTTCTCCAGATGCTATCCCCTCCTTCATGATAAAGGACGGGATCCTCCCAATGGTAAAACTTGGCCTTAGCTAGGAAGGTCTCAAGTTTCTGCCTGGGCCAACCCTGAGGGACTGTCTTGGCAACAAGATAGTTTACAAAGTCGGCATACCATGGGAGAGAGGTGACAGCCAAGATCGCCTCATCTGGGAACGTCTCGGTGATAGGTGCGCTGGGCTCAGATTCCTCAAGATTCTCCAATCTGGAGAGATGATCCGCCACCACATTCTTGACTCCAGGCTTATCCTTAATTTCAATATCAAATTCCTGGAGTAGAAGGATCCATCTGGTGAGACGTGCTTTGGCATCCTTCTTGGCCATTAAATACCGGATGGCGGAATGATCAGTGTATATTGTTACTCTAGATCCAAGAATATAAGATCGATACTTATCAAGAGCGAAAACTACAGCCAGCATTTCTTTTTCAGTCACAGTGTAATTCCTTTGAGCGGCATCTAAGGTCCGGCTGGCGTAGTGAATGGCAAACGGTAATCCATCCCTCCTTTGTCCAAGCACAGCCCCAACGGCAAAATCTGAAGCATCCGTCATGATCTCGAATGGGAGAGACCAATCGGGTGGCTGAAGGACAGGAGCTGAAACAACCATATTTTTGAGAGTCTCAAATGATTCAAGACACTTATCATTAACAATAAACTCGGTGTCTTTGGTCAGCAAGTCGGTTAACGGTCGGGCAATTCGACTGAAGTCTTGAATAAACCGTCGGTAGAAACCGACATGCCCCAGAAAAGACCGTAACTGACGCAAATTGGACGGTGGATTGAGTTTTCTGATGATATCCACCTTGGCAGGATCGACCTCCATGCCCCTGTTGGAGACTATATGCCCAAGGACCGTCCCTTGAGTCATCATGAAATGACTCTTCTCCCAGGATAAGACTAGATTGACCTCTATGCAGCGCTTCAGCACACGATCTAGGCAGTCAAGACAAGCATCAAACCCATTGCCATAGACCGAGAAGTCATCCATGAAGACCTCTAAACAGTTACCCACCATGTCCGAGAAGATGGACAACATGCACCTTTGGAATGTCGCCGGAGCGTTACATAGACCAAAGGGCATCCGTCTGAAAGCATAAGTCCCAAACGGACAGGTGAATGTCGTTTTCTCCTGGTCTTCGGGCGCAATGGCCACTTGATTATATCCAGAGTACCCATCAAGAAAACAGTAATGGCTCTTCCCGGCTAACCGTTCGATAATCTGATCAAGGAAGGGCAGCGGGAAGTGATCCTTCTTGGTGGCCTCATTTAATCGTCTGTAGTCCACACAGACCCTCCAAGAAGTTGGTACTCTGGTAGCGACCTCTTCTCCGAACTCGTTGACAACTGTTGTGATACCCGTCTTCTTGGGCACCACATGTAACGGACTTACCCATTTTGAGTCGGAGATGGGATAGATGAAATCAGCACTCCACCACTTTGAGATTTCTTTCATGACGACCTCTCGAAGATTCGGGTTCAGCCGTCGCTGGAACTCACGCGATGGCTTAGCGTCATCCTCGAGATAAATGTGGTGGGAGCACAGCTTCGGGCTCAGCCCCTTGAGATCAGCTATATTCCAACCGATTGCCTTGCGGTTTCTTTCAAGAACCTCCATCAGACGAGATTCTTGTTCTCCAGTCAAATCTGCTGAGATAATGACTGGGTGCATATCTGGCTCACCTGCAAGGAATCTATACTTCATTGACTGCGGCAGAGGTTTTCTTTCAGGGCAACTGGGAGGTGGCAGATCTGGCTTCTGATATGTCTGGGTGAATGCTACCAGGTCTGCATGAGAGAACTCTCGCTCGGCATGAATTTCTGACGAAAGGCGGCGGACTGAATTATCAATGTACTGTACGGGCTCGCACTCTGTCATGGTTGCTGGTTCAGAATGAATCAGACAAGACAACGGATCATCGAAATAGGCCCACTCAATGTCTGAATACGAGGGATCGGAAACATAAGAACAAGAATTGAAATCATCGGCACCACTTGTCACGATGCTGTCAGCCTCAGGTGTATCCGTATCCAGGAATGTGCTCTCCCGACTTTCGATTGCCATGAGCTTGAGGTACAATGATTCGGTAGGCAAGGCAAGAGTCGGTGCTACAGGGTCTTTCCAGTTAGATTCATCATCAGTCATCTCGAAATCACGAACCTGGTGGACGTCCAGCTCTTCCTCTATCATTGATGCGGCTTCGCTTGACTGCTCCGAGCATTCTAACTCTCTGGCTCTGGTCTCCTCGATCGTCTCTATTTGTATGGTCTCGCCCTCTACGCGAAAACATACCTTCCCGCAATCATGGTCGGTCACTGCCTTGGCTGTGGCCAAGAATGGACGTCCGAGTATGATGGGGGCATCGGTTACCGACTCAGGGATCTCCATGTCCAACACAACGAAGTCCACGGGGAATTTCAGGCCCTGAATGGTAACGACCACGTCTTTCAACAACCCCTTCGGCCTCTTTATCGACCTATCAGCAAACTGAAGGACTGTTCTGCTTCGATGAAGAGTGCCGAACTCAAATTGCTTGAGTAAGGCTGCCGGGAGGAGATTGATTGAAGAGCCGCTGTCTAATAGAGTACGATCAAACTGTTGCTCTTGAATCTCGCATCTGACATAGGGAGCTCCTGCATCTGGTCGCTTGGCTGGCAACTTATTCTGAATGGTGCAGCAAGTGTCATGTGTGAGCATATGGATCTGATCTCTGTGCCTCCGCTTTCTTCTGACAGTGGTGGTCTCTTTCAAATTCTTTTTGAAGAAAGGGATATGCTCAAATGCTTCTCGTAGAGTCAGCTGAATGTGAAATCTGTCAATCATCTGATTGCCGAACTCTACCTCTTGGTTCTTTTTGGGATTTTCTTTTTTATTCCCCTTCGCTCGGCGAAGTGCCTCTGGGAAGGGGATGGTAGGGGCCTCCTCAGATGGAGGACTAGAAATAGGTTCCTGTGCCTGTGAAGAAGGAGAATCCATACCAACATCATCATTCAATACATATGGATCCGTAATTTGAACAGAAACCTTTTCTTTATTCATATTTTTGTTGTTTTTGTTTTGATCACAGTCCAAAGATACAAAATGTGGTGACACCACAACTGGAGTTTCAACAAAAGGAGATGTGGTGGCCTCTGTACCACCACCGGCACCTGTCTCTGCGGCATCAGCACCGCCTTCATGTTCTGCATCAAAAATGGTGGCATCAGCACCACCGTCTTCTATATCATCATCAGCGGCATCAGCACCGCTCTTCTGCTCTTCTGGCGCTCCTGGTTCTGCATCCGGTTGTCGCTCAGAAGAGACGCCGCCGGCGGGTATCCTACCGCTCCTAGTAGTAACAAAATCAGCATCATAATAGAAATTATTCACATCATTCTCATAGTCACTAGGAGGGGTATCCTCTGAAAACTCTACCTGCTCAGGCTTCCTTTTGAAATTATTAGGATTTGGTTCGATCTGAGCGGGTATCGCGGCCTTGCCTTTGATTATCTCCCTCATTTCCTGCCGGAATTCATCCATTTCTTGCCTGAAGGAGGCTTGCTGTTCGGAAAGCAAGCGGGCAAGATCATCAAGAGCGGGGTTCTCAAAGGAATGGGGCTGAGAACCGGATGAGTTTCCCTGCTGGAAACGAGGCTGCTGCTGCTGGTACTGGGGAGGCGGTTGGTTCTGAAACTGCTGAGGCGGCTGGCGCTGCCTCCACTGTTGTCCCTGATAGTTGGGACGAGGACCACTGTGATATTGCTGCGGTTGGGCATACTGGGGCTGCTGGTGTTGTTGCTGTGGCTGGCTGCTCTGCTGTCCTTGAGCAGGAGGATGCTGTTGGGATGAGGAAGCACCATTACCCCAACGGAATCCGGGGTGATCCCTACGAATCGCTGGCTGGGGGTATCGGTCATACCAAATCCCGTTGACTTCCATCAACGGTTCCTGCTCGAAGGAGGGTGGAGGAAGAACTGCCAGTGGTTGCTCCGGCTGATAAACCACCATCTGCGTGTCCGAAGATGGCGGTTGCTCTGGATGATACTGCAGCAAGGGAACCGGCTCTGCCTGAATATGGTTTACCTGACGGTATGAGGTAGAGGCCTGGTTGGAGTTGCTGCTGCGGGATGCAACCTGTGACCTGGGAGGCTGTTGGGAGTGCGATTGGGCCTCCTGAATGCACAACATTTGAGTTTTGAGGTCACTCATGGTTTTGGCAATCTGGTCCATCTGGGCCATGCCTTGATTTTGTTTCTTCTCAAGGATCTCCATGCGGTCCAGCTTTTCACTGATGATGCCCATGTCGGCTGCGGCTGATTCGGCTTGGGCTGCGGCTACCGACACTGTGTTGGGACCGGCATCGATGCGAGCGATCCTCTGAAATGATCCCGCTCCTTGCGGGGGCTTCTGCTGTGTATAGACTCGGGCCTGGGTCATCACTGTGGAGTTCTCTGCCATGCCTTCGTAGATGGCCCAGACTTCGTCTTCTCCCTTGGAGAAATAAGACCCACCGCAAGAGGCGTTCACTAGCCCCTGCAGCTCCGGTGTCAACCCGCAAAAGAAACTCTGAACGAGATTGGGCTTGGAGATATCATGGTGGGGACACCGGTCGATGAGCTCTCTGAATCGATCCCAGGCTTCATGGAACTGTTCATTTGGGATCATGACGAAGTTGCTGATCATGGCTCGAGCTGCGTTGGTCCGGCCGAGAGGATAGTACTTCTTCAGGAATGCGGACCGGAGGTCTGCCCAAGTGTCGACGAATCGCCCAAGGTGTTTGAGCCAATATGCGGCTCTGTCAACCAAAGAGAACGGGAAGGCGATCATCCTGATTGTGTCCTCGGTCGTCAACCGATCATGGATAGTGCTGCATATCATTTCAAATTCTTGGAGATGGAGGTGCGGCTCTTCGGTCGGCAACCCATGGAACTTGGGTAGCATCTGAATTGTGTTGTGCCGAAGCTCGAAGTCTCCATGGATAGGTGGGAGCCTGATCCATCGGTGAGTGAGGGATGAAGCTGGGTTATGCAATTCCCTCATGATGGTCTGTGGCGGTCTCTCGCCGCCTGGATTGTCTCCTCCTGCATCGGGTCCTCCTCCTCCTCCACCGCCACGGTCTTCTCTCATCTGCGCTATCTCACGCATCAGTTCACCCATAAATGTACCCTGGTCTCGGATCTGTCTCTGCATGGTGTCCAGGGATGCTAACAATGAATTGTTGATGGCAGCCTGATCAAATACGAACGGAGGGTGATCATGGTCATCTGGGTGCTCGCCTCTGTCCGACATGACTGGATCTTCTGTAAAAGCAAAAGAGGCCATCTCAGGTGCTGTAGAATGATCTGAACTCTGTGATGCACTGAAATCTGAAATAATTGGACTGAGAGAGGGAGAATGGGAAGAATGGTCGAGGGGGAACAGGGCGGATGTATACTCAGGCTCGGAGAGCGGACTCTCCGAGGTAGTCCTAGATGAATAAGGAGGAGTGCGGGATAGCGGTGCCGACAGGGTCGGCCTAAGAGATCTCCGTCCCATCATCTTGATTATTTGGAAAGAGTGGGGGCAATGCAAGAGAAAAAGAAGAGAAGATGAGATGCGACAAAATTTTGCACAATTGTGCGGTGTTTTTGATCTTGACCTAAACAAATCTAGCAATCAAACACAAGGCAAGGGTAAGTTCACCAACTCAACGCATGAAGCCGTGAAGGTTCGGCTTTTATCTTTTCAATTTTAACTTGATTCAGAGATTTATCTTTGAACGAGTCCTTAGAACGCTACGCCTATAGGAGAGAGAGTACTGCCGGAAAAGTATCCCGTACTTGTCCTCCTCCTGTGTAACCTGTAGCTTGTGCAGTTGAGGTCCTTGTAACCCTTCCTGGATCCCTACTCAGCCAAAGAATAAGAGAGGAAGCCAATAGGCGAAACCGATACTTCGGAACTCGCTCGCAACGGAATCACCCGTGAGCGTGCAAGAACCTACTCGGACGCAAGACGATGAGACAGACACCCCCGTGAAGGCGTGGCCTATGCTCGATACTTCGGACAAGGTCGATGCTCTCACAATAGAGAGTCACCAATGTTGACCAAGCCCTACTCGTCTACGTACGATAGAAGCGCCAATACTTCGGTAATCCAGGCGATACACAAGGCAGCCACAAGCTGGGTTTTTGGCTCTAATCCTTACGAAGCGCTCTCCTCACTGGGAAGGAAACCTTCCTATGCAACCTGAAAACAAGTGAGGGTGTTACTCTCCCCAAGCAATGAATCCAATTACCTTTTTTATTTTGGTCAAGTTTTCTTTAGCAGTCCCTTTTTTATTTTTTTTGGTGTTATCGCTTCTTTTGAGTCAATTCAAACAAGCGCCTAACGTTTTTGTATTTTTCCTTTATCCTACTTTGTCCAAAAACAGAGGGAGAAAAGAGTCGGAAAAGCCGTGCAAGTCGACACCAAGGTGGAAATCTCACCTTTGTGCCTAGATGATGCGTGCAAAGTGAGAAGACTTACAGCGAATCCCAGCTCTCTCCATGCGGGATGCAAAGCAGAATATTTAAACCTAAACTATATGACGGAATGCAACGGAAATCGTCCTAGAACAGGCAACTGCTAGCGTGAAGAACCACAAGTCAACTAGCAACTCCTAATCCGAGTGTCCGGTCTTGGCTCACCCCTCCTCTGCCCAACACATTTGGAGTAGGAGAAAGCGCTTGTTCGGGTGTGAGCTCGCGGCGCGTGGATTTAGGAATTACTCGCTAACTGTTTAAGTTAGTCTAAGTCCAAAACGTATCTATAGGAGCATGCAAAGATTATTAGGTGTTTGGACCTATTCTAATCGAGTCAAGCAGAACCTAGATCTAGGAGCTCAATCCACAAAAGAAAATGAAAAATAAACACAAAACCGGAAAATGACAAGCGGTAAAAGCGCGGCAAAACTGCGGTGAGCCCCCGGGTGAACAAACACCCGGAAGTTAGGCCCGAATGTCTAAGTCCAAGGTACCTGTATTATTACAAATTAATGGTCTCTCTCTCACAAAATAAAAGGCAAGCTAACTAATCTCTCTCTCTCTCTCACTCCTTGCTCTCTCCTGCCGGCTAGGCTAAGAATAGCCGGCTCCACGTCCCAAGGTTGCGTCGAATTGCCTAGGCGGTCCGCCTCGCTCCGCGGTCCCTCGCAAGAAGACAAAACAAGAGATGGTCAGATAGCTCGATAAGATATGTCAAAAATATGAGAGATGAAAAATGCTGATATGGTAAACAATCAACACACAATCAATAAAGAAATAAACTACTCGCTGTTGCTCCCCGGCAACGGCGCCATTTGATAAACGCAGAATTGAGTGCGGTTATATTGACTCACAAGGCGAGTCAACAGTCGGTGTTTGACCACACAAAATCCTGTATTCAGTCAACAATTAACCCACACTAATATCAATGAATTAGAAACAATGTGGAGTTAAAATTTATTTTTAACTCTGCACAAAAGATGTAAAGGGCAAGTATGCAGAGAGTTCGAACACAGGGAGCAAACAGTGTAATTCAAGCAAGAGTGCTAAAGTGTGTGAGTGTGTGAGGTGTCTACACTAAGCAAGCAAATAAACAAGATTTTTGTGGGTTTTTAATTTTGAATATTTTTTTTAATTTTTAATTTTGTATTTTGATTTTTGATTTTTTTAATTTTTATATTTTATATTTTATATTTTTTTTTGTTTTTTTTTAATATTGGAAAGTAAAGGCAATATAATAAAAGGCAAGATAGAATATTTATAAAAATGCACAAAAATGCTCAAAAATTCAGAAATAAAATCTTTTTGGTATTTTTATAATTTTTTTACTGTTTTTGTGATTTTTGGGGGTTTTTCAAGGTGTTTTTGGTATTTTTAATTACTGAAATAAAAGAAAACAGTGCAAAGAAGTCTGGCTGTGACAAAAATGTAAATCAAAAATACCAACCAGTACTAAAAATATTTCACACTATTTTTCTAATAAAGAGAATAAAATAAGTGATAAACAGAAGCTGAGTTTATATTTTTTTGATTTTTCTACTATTTTATATATATTTTTGAAGTTTTTAAGTGTTTTTAAATTTTTAGTGTTTTTCTTTTGCAATTTTTAATGATTTTTGGACTGACACTAATATAGATTAAAATAGACACTAGGTGATTTTTTTGGAATTTTTGGAGGTGTTTTTATATTTTTTTGGTATTTTCTAAGGTAGACAGTACACAAAAAGGCTGTTTTTGATTTTTAATAAATAAGAAAATAAAATAAAATCAAAAACTAATTAGATAGCGTTAAAGTACACCTATCCAGGGACTTAAACCTATTTTTGTGGAATTTTTGGAGTTAAAATGATATTTTAATTAATTAGAACAAGACTCCAATCATCAAACAGTGCTGGCAAGGGCATATATGCAAATCGTGAAACATTCAGGGGCACGCACGCAATTTTTCCACAAAATATTACTCTGAAACTTGCATTTTAAGGACTAAACACAAATATCCAAACCCGCAAGGGTATATGTGCAATTTACCCACAGGACGCGTGACTTGCACGCGCCTGGAAGGGTATTTTTGCAATATTACAAAGCTCAGGGGGTTCGATGCAATTTCTCCAAAAAGTTACAACTTGACATAAATGTTCATGGACTTAAACGAAATAAACTAAAGGCCAGGGGTACCTCTGCAAAATGCCCACCACCTCACGTGTACAGGTCACGTGAGGTGACGTGGCGGAGGACCTAAGTGCAAATAACTAAAGTCTGGGGGCCTCCTTGCAAATATTACAAAATATTTAAACTACAGATAAAAGTTTATAGACTAAATATTAAATACAAAAATGGCGAGGGTAGGAGTGCAAAATACCCACGCCTTATCTCCTCGTGCGTGATCGAACGGTGGGGAACCGTTCACTTAAACACGTGGCGCACGCACAACGCACGATGACGGTTCGGCGATCAGCGGCTGAGATCAGATCTGGGGAAGAGATCGACGGTGGACGCGTGCCAAGATCTGACGGCTGCGGCTTGATCTGGAGCTGGCCGAGGATCGGACGGTGGAGACGCACGGAGGAAGAACAGGGAAGAACTCCGCTGCGGCGAAGTTCCTCCGGCGATCTGACGCGCCTCCGGTGGTCTGGGCTGCTCCAAGAAGGTCCGGGAGACTCCTGCGGTGATGATCTGGCGTCTGGGGCTCTCAAAATCGCCGGAGAGGCTCTGAGGTGCTGCTGCGAAGGCGGCGGAGCTCGGAGCTCCAGGTATCTCCGGCGGATGTCGAATCCGAGCCCCCAGGCACTGTGATGCTCCAGGTACCTGCAAAAAGGGGTGAGAGGGTCCAGGGCAAACTGCCTGGACCCCGCGGAGGTGCGGTGAACGTCGGAAATGATCGGTGGAAGGCGGGTGCGCGACAGCCGGAGGTGCGCTCCGGCGATGAGATATGGGAGATGGATCGAACGTTGGGAAGCTAAATTTTTTTAGGGTTTTTGATGCTGAAACTACGGGGAACTAAATGGCATAAAAAAGAAAAGAAATAATAGATGCCTCGAAGGTGGTCGACCTGAGGAAGAAGGACCTCAACGCCGGTGGTCGGCGGAGGTGGCGGAGCCGCTACAGAGCCTCCTCGACTCGCCTGAAGGTGTGGATGCGGAGCTGTCACCTCCGGCTACACAAAGAGCGCTACAGGGAGGAGGATTAAAGGCTAAGGAGGGTTCAAAACTGGGCTCGAAGGCGGCGGGTGGTTTAAGTAGGAGGCGATGGCGTCTTCTTCAAGCGAGCTCCACGCGCGCATCATGAGGATATGGCTGGATCCGAAGGTATGGCGTGGAAGAGTGGAGATTAGGGATGAACTTCCGAGAAGGAATCGAGGCGTGAAGACAAGCGGATTGAGCGCGAGAATTTCTTGAAAATGGGGAAAATCGCGGGCGTCAGAGGGTGGCAGGCCTCGGTCAGGGAGTTGACCGAGGTCAACTCTAGACCGCCCCTGGTTGGTCCACGTGGACCAACCAGGAAATTCAGAATGGAAATTATTTGTAAAATCAAATTAAAATAGTAAATGAATTTATTGATTTTAGGTTATAAAATAAAAAATGTTTATTATTTTATGAAGAATTTTTTAGTGATTTTTATTTATTTTTCTGAGATGTATTTTTACAAGTTTGCATTTATGCCCTTTATTGTATATATACCTATATATTTTAGTATTATATTTTTATTTAGGTATTTATAGTATTATTATTTTTATTTCTGATTTTGTAAAATTATAACATACTTTTATGTATACAAATATATTTTTATTTTATTTTTCTGATTTATTTTGTATATTCAATAAAATCTAAGAGTATTCTATATAGGTATGTATATAGGTAAAGTACCTATGTATTGGATTTATACAAGTATTTTTATTTTTATTTTGATTTAGGTTTTTATTCTTGTTTTGATGTACATAATGATTATAAGTATTATTTACAACATTATAAAAATATAAAATTGTAAAATAAGAAATAAAGAATAAATTGAATATTTTATTCAGTACAAGTGTACAATGGGGGTCCAAAAGTCAACTTTCAAACCGTAGCTCCGCCAAATGCGAAACCACCACCATTAAATAGTTTATTTTCTTCTATATACAATTAAAGGTGAGTACGCTGCATTTGGGGTTTTTATTTGTGAGATATGGGTCTGGGAAGTTGGCATTCTGGATTTTTATTCAGACCACAACTTTTTATCTGTGTATTATTTTTCTGTGAAATCAATTTTGTATTTTTCTTTATTAATTTATCTACAACTTTTATGTACAAAGTTTCTTTATTTGATGTATAAAAAGTGGAACCAAAAATAGGTCCCAAAAATGAATAAAGAATAAATAAGATAAAAGGTATTTTATTTGTGTTTCTGACCTTATCTCCCCCTACTTTATTCTTTGTCGACCTATTCATCAAGATGCCTAGGTCTCGGGGGTTTAGGTCATAAAATATTTACAATATTTTATTCTTTTTCTTTTCTTTATTTATTCTATAATTTTGGCTTTAATTACAGTAATTTACACACTAATTAGATGCTCATGCATGGATGCTAATATGGTGGAATTAATGATATTTACAGGTATTTGCTAGGGTTTTAAGTGCCAAAATGATAGAATAAAGATGATGAAATGTGGCTTCATCACTGTGTTCACAATCGAATTGGGGGAGAAGTTAGAAGAAGGAGAAAGAACTGGAGGGTGGCCAGTGTAGTCACCTCTCCTTGTGAAGTTGGTCAGTGTAGCCGAGTCTCCACCAAGATCTGCAGGTTTTCTTGAAGCTTGGACCTTTTTTTGGTCAGTTATTTATTTGGTAGAATGCTTTTTTGTATTTGGAATTTTTGATGGTTCTGCTTGGATCTTGTTGTGCCCCTACGGATATAGAATCTTTTTATTTCCATACATTTTTTAGGGTCTTAAAAAAATTAGCCATCCATCCCTTTTCCGAAGCTTTATTTCAACCCGTAATCCGGTCTTTAGATTTCCACGCTATCAGAAAAGAAACTCACACAGTCTTCCAATATCCCGTCTGAGTTGAGATAAGTGCTTAGTGCGAGAGTATAAATTAATTCCCTATTCCAGAGTTGTACCCAGAATGAAAAGACCATGTTAGACACTAAGAGTCAAACGTTGCACATTGTCATGTGGAACTCAAAGAATTAAGTCAAAGACCTGAAGTTTCTAAAATCCTATTTCTTGGTGAAGTTCCTCTGAAAATTTGGTGGATTAAGGTCAAGTCCAGATCACTTTCGGTTTCTGCTCATAACTCGGTTCAGAACCCAAAGACTTTTCACAGATGCAATGGATGTAATGCTGGATGAAGTGCGGGTGTGTGAAATGCAGACACATTTTTTGTCATATTTTTTTATGCAAAGGAAATTTTTTTAATGCAAAAATGAATAAGAAGCTACCTTTTTTCAAAACTTTTGGGTTTGACACAATCAGTGTTAGTAGAAAAACTCTTTTTCTTTTTCTTTTGATTTTTTTTTCAAAATAATTACCCATCCCATAAGTACAAATAGACTTACGCGAAAGTACAAGATATGGGTAAAATATATACAAAGTATATATATAGACTCCCCCTATACTTAGCGAGTGATGTGTCCTCAGAGCACAAGAAGCGTAAAGAAGACATAGCTCAGGCTAAGCGCAAGAGAGTGAAAAAAGAAAAAAAGAACAAGATATCTAGGTCCGTCGCCCTATACTTAGACTGTGAACAGTCTATGTATAGAAGAAGAGCGGAAAAAATGGAGTGTTCGGGGTATGTGAATGAGGAGAGTATAAACAGATGGGCATCGGCTCCCCCTATACTTAGGCTTTGGTCAGCCTAAGTATAAGAGAAGGGTGGAAATGGAGCAGTCGGGAGATAGGAGTAGGATGGTATATACATATGGCATCGCCCCCCCTATACTTAGGCATTGGCCTAAGTAGAGGAAGAAGCAGTACAAGGAAATCGATATGGTTGAGAGGGAGGGTGGGAATGATCTGATGAATCTTCAATGTTCTCTCTCTGCGTAAAGTAGATGACATCAACTTGAACTGTCTGCTCTTTGGATGATTCTATATATGGCTTCAGCAATTGTCAATTCACTGAGAAGGGTTGTGCATCATCTTTGAGTTCGGCAATATCCACACTTTCATTGGTATGCACATCGACGACAATGTACGGATTCGTCCATTTTGATTTTAGTTTCGTGTGAAAAATCTTCAACCGAGCATTAAACAACCACACTTTCTGCCCAGGGACAAATGTTTTATCTCGAATGTGTCTATCATGCCATCTCTTGACCTTGTCCTTATAGATTACACTGTTGTCGTATGCTCGGTTTCGGATTTCAATTAGCTCATTCAAATTTAAGTCTCGGCATAATCTCCCAAGGTTGAATTTCCAATTCATCTTTTTTATCGCCCATTCTGATCTGTGAATCAACTCTGCGGGTAGGTGGCATGTCTTGCCATAGATCATCCTAAAAGGTGAAGTACTGAGTGGAGTCTTATAGGCTGTCCTATAGGCCCACAGAACTTGGTCCAACAGTTTCGTCCAGTTCTTCTTATCTGGACGAACCAACTCCTGAAGAGTACCCTTCACCTCTCTATTAGAAACCTCTGCCATGCCATTAGATTGTGGATGATATGGGTTGGCTATTCTATGCTCAAATTTATACTCCTTAGTCAAAGATCTCATTTCCTTATTCACGAAGTGACTACCTCCATCTGAAATCAAGACTTTTGGTACCCCGTATCTTGTAATGATATTATCCTTGATAAACTTACAAATGATTTTGCTATCTATGATTCGGGATGGAATAGCCTCTACCCATGTTGATAAATAATCAACCACTAACAAGATGTACTCAAATCCATTGCTATTGGGAAAAGGACCCATAAAATCAATCCCCCATGCATCGAAAACATCACAGAAAATCATTGGTTGCATGGGCATTTCATCTCTATATCCAACAGTCCCTCCCATTCTTTGACAAATCGGGCATGACCGTACATAATCATTAGCATCTCGAAATAAGGTCTGCTAGTAAAATCCACATTGGAATACCTTGTGCGCGGTTCTCTTTCCCGAATGGTGTCCTCCAGCCTCGAGAGAATGACAATGTGTGAGGACACTCTGGTATTCCTCCTGAGGAATACATCTTCTCCAGATGCAATCCGGTCCTTCATAGAAAAGGAAAGGATTGTCCCAATGGTATTTTCTCAAATCCAACTTCAATCTATCAATCATTCTCTTGGTCCAACCAAAGGGAACTTTCTTGGAGATAAGATAGTTCACGATGTTGGAATATCATGGGGTTGAATCAATAACGCAAACTGATTCGTCTGGAAAAGTCTCCTTAATTGGTCCAGTGTCAGGATAATCGTTTTGCTCAATTTGGGATAGATGATCAGCAACAACATTCTTTATTCCAAGTTTATCCTTGATCTTAAAATTAAATTCCTGGATTAATAAGATCCATCTCAAAAGCCGTGCTTTGGCATCCTTCTTATCTATAAGATATCTTATTGCCGTATGATCCGTGAAAATTGGCACCTTGGAGCCCAATATGTATGATTTGAATTTTTCAAGGGCTCAAACCACCGTGAGCATTTCCTTTTCAGTTACTGTATAATTTCTCTGTACAGGATCTAGCACTTTGCTCCGTAATGAATCGCATAAGGAATTCCATCTCTTCTTTGTCCAAGTACCGCTCTGACAGCAAAATCCGATGCATCAGTCATGATCTCAAAGGGAAGAGACCAATCGAAAGCTTGTAATATCGGCGATTCACATATTTTCTTTTTCAGGAGCTCGAAGGCCTCTAGGCATTTGTGATTCACAATAAACTCGGTGTCTTTTCCTAAGAGCTCAGTCAGTGGGTGGGCGATCTTTGAAAAATCAGGGATAAACCATCGATAAAATCCAACATGCCCTAAGAAAGACCTCACTGACTTGTCGTTGGTTGGTGGTTCAAGTTTTTTGATCACATCCACCTTGGCAGGGTCGGCCTCCATTCCCTTTTTAGAGATGACGTGCCCCAACACGATACCCTCTGTCACCATAAAGTGACTTTTCTCCCAAGAGAGTACCAAATTAACCTCCCTGCATCTCTGGAAGACTCGGTCCAAGTACGCTAAGCATGTATCAAATGAATCACCATGAACCGAGAAGTCATCCATGAAGACTTCCAGGAAATTACCAACCATTTCACCAAATACGGCAATCATGCACCGCTGAAATGTGCCCGGGGCATTACAAAGCCCGAATGGCATGCGCTTGAATGTGTAGGTACTGAAGGGACATGTAAATGTGGTCTTTTCCTGATCCTCGGGAGCGATAGCTAATTATCCCTACTTCTGACTCCAAATCCCTAAGGACCCAAAAATTCTCAACCCTCCGTTGCCCTATCCACCCCCAAAACAAAACCATCGATTCCCTACCACTGTATGTCCTTCCTCCCCTTTTGCACACCGCAAGTCTGCACCGCCGTACGCTCATCCTCCCTCTCGCCTGCTCGCACCTTCGCACGCTTCCTCCCCTCTTGCCCGCCCACACACCGCAGCTCGCACCGCCGCTGTTGTAGGCCCTCACTGTCATACACCCTCCTCCCCTCTCACTTGCCTACACACCGCTGCCCGCACTACCATTGCTGTAGGCTCTCATCGCCACGTGCATCTCCTCCCTCTCGCCCGCCCGCACCTTCGCACGGTTCCTCCCCTCTCGCCTGCCCACATGCTGCAGCTCGCACCGCCATTGTTGCAGGCCCTCACTGTCACACACCCTCCTCCCTTCTCTATCGCCTACACACCTGATGAATGTCAAATTTGCCTCTTTAATAATGGATGATAGTCGTAGTATAGGAGGCAAATTTGGTTCATCAAAAACCACAATCTTT
Source organism: Ottelia alismoides (assembly GCA_037367405.1). NCBI lineage: Eukaryota > Viridiplantae > Streptophyta > Magnoliopsida > Alismatales > Hydrocharitaceae > Ottelia > Ottelia alismoides. The sequence goes on along the minus strand of JAZKJV010002186.1, from coordinate 555,439 downwards.
GAATGCTGTGGAGTATTTTTACTTGGCAAGTCTACCAAGGTCGATCACAGGGACACGACTACTTAATATGTTTATCGAATTTCGATTCATGAAGCTCAAGTGTGAATATTTTTCAGTTTCAGGTCCACATGATGAATTATACTAATTACAATGCAATACTAAGATGCATGCAATTTTTTAATTGATTTTTATGCAAGTTAAAGTGATGCATGAATAATTGTGTAAGGTTACATGTATGCTAAATAAAAGGCTACAATTATACCCTAAAAATGTGAGCAACAAAATGTAAACAGAAATCAGAGTCATTTTAATCCTATCATTAAAACAGTCGTCCAATCAGAGCAAACACAAGGATAGCAGGGTCTCTTTTATCTCATAAAAATTCATTTCATTAAAAATAGTGAGAAATGAGAGAATTAGACATGCTAAGATGTAGAGGACAAAACAAGGATCAAAACGACACTAAAATCATGCAATTCGGACCTACGATGCTCAAGTTATGCTAAAAAAATGCAGGGGCATAATTGTAATAAAAATGCAAGAAAATAAAAGGATAAATATTACATTTAGGTCCCTGGAGGGAGCTAAATGCAAATACTAAAAACCGCCTGGGCCCAAGTGTAATTTTTCATGCGCGTAGGGACCTTTTTGTAATTTCTGAAAAGATGGAGGGCTTCCCTATAAAATACTCAGGTACGCACGTGAGGCACGTGCCTGGGGACCTAAATGCAAATAGCAGATCTTTCGGGGTCTTTTGCGTAAATTCCCTAGCACCGCACGTGCGCTGCACGTGAGGGACCAGGCTCGGGACAACTCCTGTGGCTCGGGACACGTGGCGCAGTCATGAGGTTTGGCTCGAGGTTCGGTCCACCCAAGCTAGTAGCTTCGGCTGGAGGTTCGACGTGCCCCCGTGTCATCATCCTAGCCTCCCGATCCCGTAGATCGGACGGCACCTGTGGCATCATCTCCACCGCGAGCCACCGGAGGAGGATGCGCTCCAGCTGACTTGTTGGAGCTCCTCCGTGGGCCATACATTCGCTTGAAGGTCGACGAAGGTCTCTTGTAGGCTTGCGAAGATCCTGGAGGCGAGGTGGAGCTCCAGAGCTGGTTGGCGGTGTAGTTCGGTGGAGCTTCGCCGGAGGGAGGACATTTGAAATCTTACCGTGCTATCTCCGGCCAGTGAAATTCCTGCAGGGGTTAGATGTAGCCGAATTGAGTGCAAGTGGTTTTGAAGTACGTGGAGTGAGAGGGGAGCCGGCGGAGGTGGAGAAGGTGGCGGCTCTGGTGGGTCCTCCGCCGTGACGGCGAAGGAGTTGGGTCGGAGCGGGAGGGGGTTCTGGAGGAAGGAGATGGAAGCACGAGAATGACCGATGGCTGGTGAAGCTCAGGAAGTGTTCAGGTGAGGGTGACGGTGACGATTGGTGGAGGTGTAATTTGGAGAAAGTCAAAGAAAAATCACCTCGCCGGAGCGAGGTGTTGGCGGATGAGGTGACCTGGGATTGAGATCCTTGGAGGCTCGGGGTCGTCGTCTAGCGTGCGCGGCCGGTGCACGGAGCTTGGGCTACCACCATTGGGGGCGGAGCTAACATGGAAAGGTGCCATGGATCACACATGGATGCTACGGCCGTCGACGCCTCGACACGGGCCGCTCTGCTATCACCGGAGGGCCAAGGGCTGAGCCGAAGCCCCGTGATTGGTGGATAGGGTGAATGGAGGCGAGCGGAGGGGTTTTATAGACTGAGATGGCCGGGCGTTACAGTGGTAGACGGAGGTTTCTGTGCGGGGATTTAATGGTGTGGGAGTGATGGTTGGGATTGATGGTGGTTGCGCGAGGGAGGCGGAGCAATGGGCTACGTGGAGCGGTCGTTAGGTGGTGGAGGTCGGAAGCATGGGCTAAAAATGGAAGGGGGCGGGGCATTACGAAGGGGGAGCAAGCAGAGGAGGGGGTTGCACGAGGTAGGAGATGATCTGGTGGCCGTTGGATCGTGGGATCCAACGGATGGGATGCGAGCGCGGATGGTCGGCTTAGATTAGATCCATCGTTTTGATCGGACGGCTGAGGGTATAGCGCGAAGGAGTGGCTGCGATTGGAAGATGGGGGAGATCGAACGGCTGATGTGAAGATGCGACGTGGCGCGCAGGAGGCCGTAGGATAAGAGCTTGATCGAGTGGTTGTGGATGAGGCGCGAGGTAGCGGCGGGGATCAGATCTGGAAGATGGATCGGACGGTAGGCGATGGAGCAGAATTCGACAGATGAGATGGATGCAGGTTGGAGCAGATCCAACGGCCCAGGAAGGGCGCCGGGAGGCGTGAGAAGAAGTGGGCTGCGTGGCGGCTCCAGAGAGCGCCACGTGGTCCAATCAGAAAAATCTAGAGAATAAATACAAAGATAAATACAAAAGAAATAGTTAGAGGCAAAATTAGGAAAAAGTCAAAACATGAAAGTTGCTCGTCTCGACGAGATCAACAATTTCATGTTGATCAAAAAGCAAGAAGAGGTCATTTGTACAAAAAGCAATTTTGGGGGTATTTTTAGGTGGATAAAAACACCTGATTTTTGTCTTTGAGTTGTTTTTGTATTTTTTAGTGTTTTTAATAGTTAGTGATTTATAGACAACTTATCTACCTAATTTTTTGGGGCTTTTGATAATGAAATAAATACAAGAAAAATAAAGGAAATTAAATACAATAATTTAATTGTAAATTATACACAATATAATACATGATAAAAATAAAGAATTAAAGGTGATTTTATTGGATTAATTAAGACAGGGTTTTTAATTAGCGGCTTTTAGCATGATGAATACGAGATTCATTATACCCCTATACTTAAACCGTGCTCGTCCTCGAGCATCTAAAGAATGAAGGAGTCTGATTAATTCCTGACAGTGCGCGTGAAAAATTCAAGGCTCAATCTTTCGAAGACCCTTAATTTAAGAGATCCTAAAATTCCAGGATTATCCAAGCCTTAGTTAGAAGGAATCCAACTTCTCTGATTATCAGACTCTCTTTTTGTACATATAATATAAGGATATGACATTTAGTGTACTGTATTTCATGAGAGTCGAGTCGATGCATCACTCAAAGTTCCAGTCCCAAAGACTCTCCTCTAGACCTAATCCTCAATACTAGAGAATTAAGTCTATTCTTGCTTCAGTCAACCGTCTCATTAGTTTGTCAGACTTGAAATGTTGATGGACGGCCAGATGATGGAGGTAATGGGATTGTGTCTATCTTTCTCACCCTCACATTGGAACAAGGGGCCTCTCGAGTGCCTTTTTACTCAACACATGTAAATTTTAATATTGTTGATCAATGTGTCCGTCAAAAGAGTTGGAGTCGTCTGCACTTATTTTTCTGGGAGTACACCGGGGTGTGTCTTTTCTGAGTATCTAAGATACCTTCGACACCCAGACTTGTATCACATACGATGCAGAGCCCTTTTTATGGTGTCAGCCCGACTCCTTGGTCCTAATTAGCGCTTGATCCAAGTGGACACTTTGAAAATGTTTGAGAGCGCTTGCCATTGGTGGAAGCTTGATGAATCCATGATTCATTAACTTTTCCGTCGCATTTTGTCTTAAAACCCTTAACAAATACATGTAAATATTCACTAATTCTCATATTTTAACAAAACCCCATTCATGTGTAAATATTCACTTTTAACCACTAACTTCATGTAAATAAATAAAGAACCAGAAAAAGAAAGAAAAAGGAATATGGAATATATGTATATATATGTAATATTACTTAAACTATAAATATAACTGAAAGATATATTTATAGCCTAACCCCCGAGACCAAGTCAGCATGGATTGGTCGACAAACCAAAAAGTAGGGGGAGATAAGGAAAGAAAACAAAATAAAAATAATCTATATCATAAAGATACACTCTTCATTATTTATAAATAAATACAAAACTTCAAGGAATTTTTATTATTTCATCTTAATTTATTCTTCACTAAATCTTTCTCCTAATTATCCACAAAATTGTAAATAAAAATATAAAAATAAGTTAAAAATATTACTCTGTAAATATGCCAAGAAATCCCGCTTACAAATTGTCAAAATCTCAACTTCCAAACATCATAACTTCCTCATACGAATTCCAATTTCACTCTACTCACCTTTAAAGTTCATAAAATAATATTATCTAATTAATGAAGGTGGTTTCACTGAATTCGGAGTCCGTTTGCAAAAAGTCGATTTTGGGACCAAAAGACAAAAGGGTTTCTGGCCTATTTATTTTATGTAACACACCTTATTTATTATTTTCTTAATTTTATAATTTTTAAATTATTTCATATCCTCTAGTTTCACCATAAATTATTTCATAATTTTTGGAGACTATTTATTATTTTTATAAAATCAAATACCCCAAAATATAGGTATATTTGACCTATAAAGAAACTTCCTCTATTTATTAAAATATGTAGATTAAGTCATAAAAATTCATAAAAATTCGTACAAGTCTTATTTAATGCCCTAATAATTAATAAAATATAAAATTAATTTTTACTTAATTATTTATTAAATTAAAAATACAAAACCTATTTATTAATACATATTTATTAATAAAATATTTATATTTTAAATAATACTTATTATTTATTAAAAGTAATTATACCATAATTTAGAAAATTAATTTATCTAACTTTCTTGTATTTATACCTATTTAAAATAACGTCATCTTCTATTTTATATTCAATTTATAGCTTATTTATACTTCTGGGCCAACCAGGTGCTGACACGTGTCAGCACCTGGAGCCTTCTTCCTCAAGAAGGTCTACCGACCTTCTGTTCCAACTGCCCGACTTCCACCATTTTTCCCGCTCGCCTCTCGAACCTTCTAGCCGATCTAAACCATCCATTCCCTACTCCTAACAACCCTCTACCTCGCCGACCCTCCGATTAACCTTGGAGCCCACGCCAATCATCTATATAAAGCCTCCAAGTCGCCATTAACAACCTATCATCTTCCACCTTCAGCTTCTCAGCTCCAGGTTGTTCGACTACCCCAACTTCCTAGCCTTGTTCCCAACCACTTGAGCGGTGACAGCGCCGGAGGAGGAGCTCGCGAGGAAGAGGAGTCGAAGGAGAAGGGATCCAAGGTGTACAACCACCTTGCATCGCCGCCAAGCGCTGCGTACGGCTCCGGCGAGGTCGACCGTCGAGCAGCTTCTTCCAGGTCATACACCCGGATTTTCCATAGACCAATTCCTTCATCTTTGCAATTTTCTATTTCGATATTCGTGCCACGATTAGCGTGGCTAATCACGCTTTTAGGTAGACTAATGACCAAGCTTTCACGCAACATCAAAACCTCCCTTCGATTCGATTTCATTTGATTCAAATCCATTCACGAAGTATCGTCTTCCTCGCATCTGGAGTTTTTAGCCGGACGTATGTGCATTTTTCCTTAACTTTGAAGCTTTCTATCTTACCGTGTTGGCCGATTCGATTCGAATCGAGCATAGCCTTTGATTGTTTGCAGGTCCAGGTTCATCGCATACCATTCTTTAGGATCTGGACGAGCTTCAACATCATCAAGATCAAACTTGAAGTCGGAGCTCCAGAACTGAACAAAACCATCTCCGCCGAAACCTCCATCTTCGTAGAGCTTCCGCCGCCGCTCGGAGCGCCGCCTTTGCTATCTCCACCGCGGGCGAGCTCGAGGGGTGGAGGAGCCACCCCTCTGGCCCCGCAGGCGAGCCCAAGACGCCGGAGGATGGTCGCGAAAAGTCGGAGAAGGAGGCGCCGCCGCCAGAGCTCCAACTGATTCAAGAACGCCTCGACGCACAGTTTGCTGACACGTGGCACCGCGAGAGCCTTCGGATCAGCGCCTGGACGTTTTAATCGCGGCCGTTGAGTGCGAAACGGTGGAAATTTTGCTACATAAGCCCAGCGAAGTTCCAGCTATTTCATCCCGCCTCCCAGATTTTGTATAATTACATTTAGGTCCCTCCGCATGGACCTAAGTGTAAGAGTTGTTAGTTTTTCTTACAGAACAGTCCTTTTGGACCTTTTTGCGAACTTTTTAATTAGTATTTTTTGACGCTTATGCCCCTGGGCTGTAGGGGTTATATCTTGTCCGTTTGACCTCGGATTCCGACCATTCTTGGAGGGTAGTTATACAACTACCCTAGCTATATAGTATAAAGTTTTCGCGGCTTTTCGACGAGTTTTTGACGTGATTTGATTTTCTCGAAAACCGCCTCGTTTTGATTTGTTTTCTTGTGCAGTTCGAGTACGCGGCTCGAACTTCGATCACCTAGCTTATATTGTATCACCTATATTCTATTCACCTACTATATAATACATAAATCTTTTGCAAAATATCCCTTTTTGAAAATTAAATAAAAATTTGAAAAGAATAAAATCAAATAAAAATTACAAAAATAAAAACCACTAAAAAAAGGCATTCTGACTTAGAGAAGAATTAAAATAAGATTACGGAGAAGAAAAATTAGGGAATATATTCTGCCTCCTTGAGTTCGACCCAGGAACACTTGCCTGGTTAAATATTAGTGAAACGGTTTTCCGACAAGAAACCGTAATTTTGTTTGATAAGCTCTCCTTCCCTTCTCGTTTCGCGGTTCTTTCTTCTGCTACAACCGACAACTCTCTCTTCTTTATAACAAGAAGTGAAGGCTCGCGAAACGAGGCTTATCAAAATGGCGTCGTTGCCGGGGAGGCGTTAGATTCCCTTGATTTTTCGTCTTTCGCGATTTTATTATTTTTCTTCTCTTTGTTTTTCGTACGGTTTTTCGTACGGCTTTTTCGAGCTTTGTTTTCTGAGTTTTCTTTCTTTGATTTTTTTACGGCTTTCTCGGCTTTCTCGATCAAATCTTTTGTGCTAATAATCTTTGCAGGGCTTGCAGGATCAACCGGTTTCCTCGGAAGCCGAGTCAGTTGAAAGAGCAGAGATTTAGTATCCTTTTATTTGAGAGAGAAAGGGAGAGAGTTGTAATTAGCTTAATAAAACATTCATTTTTTTTAGGGGCTTGATTCATCGGATACCGTGTATCTGGTGAATCAGGGCACCCACCGCGGCTTTTCTTTGCTTATCGGTTTTCCGCGGTTTTCTAGATGCTTGCTTAGGATTTTCGCTCTATCTGCTTGCGCCTCGTAGTTAGTTTTAGGACTTGTAACCTAGGTGCTTGCTCTAGGGTTTTAACAAAAAGCCAAAAAAAAAATAGACGTTGTTTGAAAACCCATAAAAATTGCAAAATTTAAAATTGGGACTGCTAAAAATATCTGACCAAAAACCGTAAAATCAATTCATTTGATTTGGGGAGAGTAACCCCCGCACATTTCTCAGAGTACGCGAGTTGAGAGCCGACACATAAGGATAGAGACAAAACCCCGTATTTCTTGCGGGATACTACTGGGTCCATACACCTGATCACTGTTCCTCAGTGGGTAAGCTCGGGTAGCCGGAAACGGTCCGGGTTTACTTAGCAGAGTGGGAGGTTTAGAGGACACTGCGCAAGGCTCCGTCCTCAAGTAACACGGGTAGCCGGAAACGGTCCGTACTTACTCCCATACTGGCTGAGTGCGAGTGGTCTCGCGTAAGGATTCGGGCCAGTGTCTTGGAGAAACTATCGGGCTCCTACTGGCTTGCTCAGCCCGCGTAACCGCAACGATTGTTAATTACAACCCTAAAACCGAAAAGATAAAAAGACCGAACTCTTACGGTCTTCATCAGGGTTGAGTTGGTGAAATCGGAGTTTGCTTTGCGTTTGTTTGCGGGGCGTGAGTTTCCGCGGCTTCGCATTCCTTCTTCTCTTGAATCGTACACGTGCTCTCCCAATCTTCTCTTGATATCGAAGATGACGTCTCGACGGCTTTTCGGCTCAGACTCTGTGAGCATTCAACCGTCCACCGTCGAGCGTATGTCTTCACAGGCTCGGGATGACCCTCTTCCCGAGCTGGTCCCATCCGATCTCGAGGCGAGTCAGACCCAGACTCCCTCGCCTCCTGGCCAGATCATTGAGGCAGACCTTCGCCTCAATACAGAATCCAAATCTCCTGAGTATTTCTCGATGAGTTCTTACGAGAGTTTCCATTTTACAGACGATCAGATGGCTCGTGGGAAAGCATCGGCAGCGGAAGAGAGGCCAGCAGCTGAGGATCATCCGGAGGGAAGAGCAGATCTGAACGGAGATGTCACGACAGGAATTCTCGACACACTTCAGCAGATGAATCTACAGATTAGAGAACAGTTTAGAGTTCAGACTGAGCTGCAGGCTGAATTAGCCGCACTCAGAGCAGGGGCCGGGAACCAGTTACCGCCTGCGGTTCCCGCTACTTTACGGGACGAGTATGACCCGGGTGCTAGAACGCTCCATCACTGGATTCGGCTACCGCCGAATCAAGGGCCATACGAACTCCGACCGTCCTTCATCTCTTTGCTTCCCAAGTACTATGGGAATGCCGCAGAGGAGCCGTTCACGTTTTTACAGCAGTTCGAGATGATATGCGGAACGACCTGCTATCCAGGAGTGACACAGGAAGCCGTGCGCCTAAAGGCTTTTCCTTTTGCCTTAGCCGATAAAGCCCTTTATTGGCTAAGTCATCTAGGGAGAGAAATCTCCACTTGGGACGACCTGAAGTCCACCTTCCTGCGCAAGTATTTCCCTCTAGGAAGGACGAACATGATGAGGAGTCAGATATCCAACTTCACGCAGTTATCAAACGAATCATTCCATGAGGCATGGGATCGATTCAAGGACCTGACAGAGAGATGTCCTCATCATGAGATACCAATGAAGGTGCTAGTACAAAATTTTTTCGGAGGACTCCAGCCGGAAATTCAGGGGCTAGTTAGTGCCGCATGTGGCGGCAGTTACTTGAACAAGGATGCCGAGTCAGTCTGGGCCATCTTCGAAGGAATGGCCGAGAACTCGAGAGTTGTAGACTCCACTCGGGCATATCAGAAAGCCCCGCAGCCACCACATCACCGAGAGCATCACAAGGTGGCAAATATAGCAGACTCTGAATCCAACACCAACATGAGTTTCATTGGTGAGAAATTAACATTGGTGGATGTGATTCATAAGCAAGTCCAAGACCTACAGCCGCTGCGAGAGTTGGAGAAACTCTCATCTCTACCTCAGCAGCTGAGTGATCTTTCGAAGAAGGTCTCTGATCTCCAGCTTCAGTACCAGTAGAGTCAGACTTCTTCACAGCCAGCACGGAGGATCGCACCCGCTCCACTCACCCGTCAGATACAATATGTTCAGAGCGAGTCCGAGATTCCGCAGATTGATTGGCATGAGGATCAGTCTCATGCCAATGCCGGCCAGGTCATCAGCACTGCAGCGATGGAGGTGGAGCCGCAAGCCACTTTCGAGATCAATGGGATTTGGTATACTCCAGTTCAGCAGCCGAGTATACCAAATCATCAGCAGCAGCAGCCGTACGGTCATCCGCAGCATGGACGTCCGCAATTCCAGCACCGCCAAAATTTCACGCCGCCGCAGTCTCATCCGAACGTCTACCATCAGAGACCGCAGCCTACTTATCAACACCCTGCTCAGTTTTCACCGAATTATTCTTTTCAGCAGCCGCAGCAATCTTCCTCTACACCACAGCGTTACTCCCAGCCATCCACCTCTCAGCACTTCACGCCAAAGCAGGAGAGAGGAGCAAGCCAGGGCCCCCATACCGAACCAGAGATGTCTTCACAGGCCCAGGCGCTCAATCAAATCATGGACATGCTCAGCACGCTCCAGATTGCGCACAAGACAGAGATGGAGCAGATTAACCGTCGTCTGGACGAGTTAACCGTGCCAAAGACCACTCTCCCAGCCCAGCCTCAGATGAATCCGAACAACAAGAGGAGGCACCCAGATCAGGTAGATACTACAGGTAAGATCCCGTTTCCTGAATTTTTGTCTAACTTCATTCGTCTCAGGAGCGGTAGATCACCGCAAACACCTACTGGAGAGGAGAGGGAACCAGAGGAGCACGAGCAAGATCCGAATGCCGAGGAGGAGAAACCGCAAGAGGATGAGGATGTAGAATCGAGAGATGGGAGCAATGCCAACAGTTCAGATATGGATACCGGCGACTCAGACGATGATATCACGCCAGATCAGGCAGAATCCCCAGAGAAAAATATTTCTTCCCCTGTCTTAGAGAGTTTTGTAAATAATTCTGAGACTCTCGATGTACAAGCTGATTCCAATGATTTCAATAAAAATTCTGATTTTCTGAATCCTGACTTTATTCCTTTTCCCGATGCTTTGTTTGGAAAAGGAAAGAAAAAGACCAAAAATAATCCTGAATCTCCACAATTTGAAAAGTTGCTCAAAGATCATATCATTCTGAAGATCCCGCTCCATGATGCCTTAGATCAATTTCCTACGCTTAAGAATCAATTGAAAAACAGATGCACCACACGTAGGAAAAAGAGATCCCGAACAGAAAAGCATGTTTTGACTAAGGCTACATCCTGTGCGATACAGAATAAGCTTCCAAAGAAGAAGAAAGACTCAGGTGCACATTATGTCAGATGCGAGATCGCAAAAGCCGAATTCGATCGCACTCTATTAGATAACGGTTCCTCGATCAATCTTATACCCGCGTCCTTACTCGAGAAGCTCGAGTTAGGTCCTCTTTACAAATCCCGCGCGATCCTTCAGTTTGCTGATAGATCCGTAAAGAGACCTAAGGGTATACTTAGGAACGTTATCGTAACCGTGCAGGGTCTGCAATTCCCCGTAGATTTTACGGTTCTAGAAATGAATTGCCCTGCACAGTTGCACCTTACCCCGATCATTCTCGGAAGGCCTTTTCTGGAGACCGCAAAGGCTGTCTTCGATTATGATACATGGAAGGTATCTTTTCGCGCCGAGAGCGAAAAGGTACATATAGAGATGGCGAGAGATTCAAACACTTCCAGTGATGCATCTTCAGATTTTCTGAGTTCTTTAGCCTCCTGTGATTACATGGATGAGGTTCGCCTTGACGACCTCGAAAGATACCAAGTAGAGACCCAAGAATGTTTGACAGAGGATGGGTCTGAGACTTTAGGAGGTAGCTCTTTCGATGAGACTTTATATTTTAGTCTGGATGATGATGAGCAGAGGGATCAGACTTTTGAGGATATTAATGCAGATCTTTCAGAATCAGAGAGTATACCTAATTCCTCCATCTCAGATGAATCAGAATTCTATCTAGCTGACCTATTCTTTTCTGATCATTCTGAGGAGCCGGATGATGTCTCGAACATCTTCTGTAGTCCGACTTTAGAGCACATTGAGATGGTGAATAATCAGAATGCAGACACATCACCTAACGACACAGATCCCCATACAGATATAGATGATGTTGCAGCAGATCCAGATACTACCTTGCCAGAACTCAAGACTTTGCCACCAAACATGAAATATGCCTTCCTTGCGGGTCCACATCAGCAGTTTCCGGTCATTATCAGCTCAACTTTGACCGATGATCAAGAATCTCGTCTGATGGAGATTCTAGAAAGAAACCGCAAGGCCATTGGGTGGACTGTATCCGATCTCCGCGGGATTAATCCTGCTTTGTGTTCACATCATATCTATCTCGATCATGACAGCAAACCCTCCAGAGAGTTTCAGCGTAGGCTGAATCCGGTTTTACGAGAAGTTGTCAAGAAGGAGATCACGAAATGGTGTGACGCAGGGTTCATTTATCCTATCTCCAACTCCGAATGGGTTAGCCCATTACATGTTGTCCCGAAGAAGTCGGGAATTCAGATGGTGAAAAATGAGAGTGGAGAGGAGATTCCAAAGAGAGTAACCACGTCGTGGCGAGTATGTGTTGATTACAGGAAACTTAATACCGCGACGAAGAAGGACCACTTCCCTTTGCCTTTCATAGACCAGGTCATCGAACGGTTGGCAGGGAAAGGGTACTTCTGTTTCCTTGACGGTTACTCCGGATACAACCAGGTATCAATTGCTCCAGAAGACCAGGAGAAAACTACCTTCACTTGTCCGTTTGGCACGTATGCCTTTAGACGGATGCCTTTTGGATTGTGCAACGCTCCCGCAACTTTCCAGAGGTGCATGCTTGCTATTTTTGCGGACATGGTCGGTGATTTTCTAGAGGTTTTAATGGATGACTTTTCGGTCTATGGTGAGTCATTTGACGATTGTTTAGCGCACCTAGACCAGGTCTTGAAAAAGTATTGTGAGGTAGATCTCGTTCTGTCATGGGAAAAGAGCCATTTTATGGTTACTCACGGGATCGTGTTGGGGCACGTCATCTCCCAGCGAGGCATGGAGGTTGACCCTGCCAAGGTGGATGTCATTAAGAAACTCGAACCACCATCCAACATCAAACAGTTACGGTCATTTCTGGGGCACGTCGGCTTTTATCGACGGTTTATTCAAGATTTCTCCAAGATTGCCCGACCGTTAACTGAATTGTTAGGCAAAGACATCGAGTTCGTTTTAAATGACAAATGTCTTCATGCCTTCCTCACACTAAAAGAAAAGATAATCAGTGCTCCTGTCCTACAGCCGCCTGATTGGTCTCTACCCTTCGAGATCATGACGGATGCATCAGATTTTGCGGTTGGGGCTGTATTAGGACAGAGGAGGAATGGACTTCCCATCGCTATTCACTATGCCAGCAAGACTTTAGATGATGCTCAGAAGAATTACACATAACAGAAAAGGAGATGTTGGCAGTAGTGTTTGCACTAGACAAATTTCGATCTTATCTACTTGGCTCCAAGATCACAGTTTATACAGACCATTCAGCTATCAGATTTTTGATGGAAAAGAAGGATGCCAAAGCACGCCTTCTTAGATGGATTCTTTTACTTCAGGAATTTGATTTGGATATTAAGGATAAACCTGGAGTAAAGAATGTGGTAGCTGATCACCTCTCCCGACTACAATCAAATCAACCTTCAGATGAATACACACCAGAGATCGCAGAGAGATTTCCAGACGAGAGTATCTTTGCGGTGACAGAACTTCCGTGGTATGCAGATATAGTGAACTTTCTGGTCACACAGAAAAGTCCTCAAGGTTGGCCGAAGAACAGAGTTGAGAAACTCGTTTCTGAGTCACGATACTACCATTGGGAGGATCCGATTCTTTTTCGCGAAGGACCGGATTGCGTTTACAGGCGATGTATTCCTCAGGAGGAATATAATAGTGTCCTCACTTTGTGTCATTCTCTAGAATCAGGAGGACATCATTCAGGGAAGAGGACAGCGCAGAAGGTACTACAGAGCGGATTATGGTGGCCGACTCTTACCAAAGATGCTTGCACATTTGTGAAGAGTTGTCCAGAGTGTCAGAGAGCTGTAGGGACAATCAATGCCAGAGATGCAATGCCGATGCGACCCGTCATTATCTGCGAGATCTTTGACGCATGGGGGCATAGATTTTATGGGACCGTTCCCTTCCAGCAGCGGCTTTGAGTACATCCTTCTCGTTGTAGACTATGTTAGCAGATGGGTGGAGGCTATACCCGCAAGAACCGCAGATAGTAAGATCGTTTGCAAGTTCCTAAGGGAACACATCATTTCGCGGTCCGGAATCCCTCGTATTCTTATCTCTGATGGGGGTAGCCATTTCATCAATAAGGAGGTGAAAAAGCTAGTGAAACAATACAGCATCAATCACAGAGTAGCTTCTCCTTACCACCCGCAGACGAATGGCATGGCTGAAGTTTCAAATAGGGAGGTAAAATCAATTCTCCAGAAGTTAGTACGACCGGATAGGAAGAACTGGTCACTTCTTCTAGACCAAGTTCTTTGGGCTTATCGTACTGCATATAAGACTCCCTTAGGTACTTCACCATTCAGGCTAGTTTATGGAAAGCCGTGCCACTTGCCCGTAGAGATCATGCACAAATCTGAATGGGCAATCCGTGAAATTTTGATGGATATGCAGAAAGCAGGAGCTAAGAGAAAGATAGATCTGAATGAGCTGGTAGAAATCCGCAACCAAGCATACGAGAACACACTGATCTATAAGGACAAAGTGAAGAAATGGCATGACAGACACATCCGACACAAGAGCTTTGTTCCTGGGCAGAAAGTCTGGTTGTTCAATGCAAGGTTGAGAATTTTTCCCGGCAAATTGAAAAGCAAGTGGGAAGGACCGTACATAGTCAGAACGGTGCACGACAATGGCAGTATTGCAATATCAGATGTGTCACCTGGTGCAGAACCGTTCGTGGTTAACGGGCAGATGCTGAAGCACTTCGTAGAGACTACTGATCATCTGGCCCGTACTGAAGTGATCTATTTTGTACAGGAATCATGGTCATTCTTTTACTTCTTCCTGTACAAATCCTTTTGAGCCATTCGGGAGATTCACCACACTTGTATATTCTTCATAGACCACAATCGTCCCCATTTTTGCCCGTCTTCTATGCTTAGGATACCAGATCCTAAGTATAGGGGGGACCGATTGTCCGCTGATTCACGTTTTATTTTTGTACTAATTATTTTGTATAGCCATTCTTTTTCACGAATCACTGATCCCCAATTTTTGGCTACATTCTTTTTATACTTAGGATGCCTTATCCTAAGTATAGGGGGGACCGAGTGATTTTGATGATTTCGTATTCCTTCCTTTTGATTTCTTCGTTATTTATCCTTTTCATTCAGTCATCCCGTTTTTGCTCTCTCATAATACTTACGATGACCAGATCGTAAGTATAGGGGGGGTTGACTGACTTGTCATCGATATTCCTTTTTCACCCACTTTTACTTAGCACGAGTTATGCCCTCCTTTTTCTCTTTTGACGCTATGAGGACATAGCTCAAGCTAAGTATAGGGGGGTGCGTATATATTGTATATATACTTTCGGTCATAACTCGTACTTTCTGTATTTTCTATATCTATAAAATCCATAAAAAGTGGGTACGGGTTAACTTAAAATCCATTCTCTTATTTATAAAATCCTGGTAAATAAGTAAAACATGTTTAAAATTTGTAATTAAAAATTTGTAATTAAAATTTGTACTTAAAATCTGTATAATACTTATTTAAAATTTTATTTATTAAAATTTGTATAAAAGCCATTCAACCCTTGTAAAATACTTTGTAGATAAAATTTGTAAAATACATTAGACTTTTAACTTAAATAAAATTTATCTTGTAAAATTTGTAAATAAAACCTTGTTTATAAAAATCATAAAATCCATAAAAAATACAAAGTCCTAAAATTTGTAAAAATTACAAAAATCCTTAAAATCCATAAAAATAAGTAAAATCCAGAAAATATACTTCACAAAAACATGGTTGCATTTGCATTCGTATTTTTCAGAATAAGTTTGATTTCCGGGACTAAGGACTGAGTCTAGTCTAAAGGATGGAGCTTGATTACGGCCTTTAACTCTCATTGTAAGGAGCCTGATTAGGAACTGGAATTTAGACTCTTCAGGTCTGGTGACTTAAATCTTTGGGTTCCGTAAGACCATATTCGGGAAATCAAGTCATCTGAGCTTAAGTAGACCACTTGGAGTCATCCGTACAACTCTTCACCAGTGAACCAACTTTGAACACATGCACTCTGCACTTAGCTCAACTCGCATGGAGTTCCGAAGGACAGTACACCTTGGTAGTGCATTCCTATCCTTATCTTTGCGGCATTGACGTCTAAAGACGGGAGAGATTGGGGTTGCGATAGTTGCTTCGGATGAGGGAAGGATCTGCTGACACAATTTTTCTAAGACCTCAAAAAATGGACGGATTAAAAAGATTCTATAACCGTCGAGGCACAAAAGATGAATGCAGTGCAAGCAAATTACAAAGTCAAGTCAAAGCAGAAGCCACCAAATAAGACCAAACTGGTCAAAGCTTCCACCAAATATGCCTGCACATCTTAGTGGAGACTCAGCTACACCGGTTGGGCTTCACAAGGAGATGCGTCTACACTGGTCGCACTCCACTTCTTTTCTCATTCTTCTAACTTCTCCCTATATTCGATTGTGGACATAGCAGAACTGAACTCAGAAGGGAATACCTCCCTCCCTGAGGAAAGAGTAGCGGGATGAGGAAGCCATAGGAGTGTATAGCCGGGATTGACGGTTTCTTCGGTTCTCTAAGCAGGAAGAGCTAAATCAATTCACACACTGTACAAGTTGACTTCAAGGATGATAGAGTTTGCGATATGAATAAGTGAGTCTGAACTAGCCGATGAAGTGATCTCGAGTAAAGATTATGGAACTTGAAGACTGTTGAGGATGAAATCCTAATCCTAGTTAAGGTTCCGACAAAATGCTTGTTTCAGGCCCGATCGAGCTCTGTCCTTTGTCTGTTCTCATGAATTGGTTTAGGAAAACAAATTCATTCTAACTTTCTTTCTTTTTCACTTACTTTTTCAAAATAAGTGTTTGCTAAGGGACTAGCAAAGTTTAAGTATAGGGGGTTGATGAATCCATGATTCATTAACTTTTCTGTCGCATTTTGTCTTAAAACCCTTAACAAATACATGTAAATATTCACTAATTCTCATATTTTAACAAAACCCCATTCATGTGTAAATATTCACTTTTAACCACTAACTTCATGTAAATAAATAAAGAACCAGAAAAAGAAAGAAAAAGGAATATGGAATATATGTATATATATGTAATATTACTTAAACTACAAATATAACTGAAAGATATATTTATAGCCTAACCCCCGAGACCAAGTCAACATGGATTGGTCGACAAACCAAAAAGTAGGGGGAGATAAGGAAAGAAAACAAAATAAAAATAATCTATATCATAAAGATACACTCTTCATTATTTATAAATAAATACAAAACTTCAAGGAATTTTTATTATTTCATCTTAATTTATTCTTCACTAAATCTTTCTCCTAATTATCCACAAAATTGTAAATAAAAATATAAAAATAAGTTAAAAATATTACTCTGTAAATATGCCAAGAAATCCCGCTTACAAATTGTCAAAATCTCAACTTCCAAACATCATAACTTCCTCATACGAACTCCAATTTCACTCTACTCACCTTTAAAGTTCATAAAATAATATTATCTAATTAATGAAGGTGGTTTCACTGAATTCGGAGTCCGTTTGCAAAAAGTCGGTTTTGGGACCAAAAGACAAAAGGGTTTCTGGGCTATTTATTTTATGTAACACACCTTATTTATTATTTTCTTAATTTTATAATTTTTAAATTATTTCATGATCCTCTAGTTTCACCATAAATTATTTCATAATTTTTGGAGACTATTTATTATTTTTATAAAATCAAATACCCCAAAATATAGGTATATTTGACCTATAAAGAAACTTCCTCTATTTATTAAAATATGTAGATTAAGTCATAAAAATTCATAAAAATTCGTACAAGTCTTATTTAATGCCTAATAATTAATAAAATATAAAATTAATTTTTACTTAATTATTTATTAAATTAAAAATACAAAACCTATTTATTAATACATATTTATTAATAAAATATTTATATTTTAAATAATACTTATTATTTATTAAAAGTAATTATACCATAATTTAGAAAATTAATTTATCTAACTTTCTTGTATTTATACCTATTTAAAATAACGTCATCTTCTATTTTATATTCAATTTATAGCTTATTTATACTTCTGGGCCAACCAGGTGCTGACACGTGTCAGCACCTGGAGCCTTCTTCCTCAAGAAGGTCTGCCGACCTTCTGTTCCAACTGCCCGACTTCCACCATTTTTCCCGCTCGCCTCTCGAACCTTCTAGCCGATCTAAACCATCCATTCCCTACTCCTAACAACCCTCTACCTCGCCGACCCTCCGATTAACCTTGGAGCCCACGCCAATCATCTATATAAAGCCTCCAAGTCGCCATTAACAACCTATCATCTTCCACCTTCAGCTTCTCAGCTCCAGGTTGTTCGACTACCCCAACTTCCTAGCCTTGTTCCCAACCACTTGAGCGGTGACAGCGCCGGAGGAGGAGCTCGCGAGGAAGAGGAGTCGAAGGAGAAGGGATCCAAGGTGTACAACCACCTTGCATCGCCGCCAAGCGCTGCGTACGGCTCCGGCGAGGTCGACCGTCGAGCAGCTTCTTCCAGGTCATACACCCGGATTTTCCATAGACCAATTCCTTCATCTTTGCAATTTTCTATTTCGATATTCGTGCCACGATTAGCGTGGCTAATCACGCTTTTAGGTAGACTAATGACCAAGCTTTCACGCAACATCAAAACCTCCCTTCGATTCGATTTCATTTGATTCAAATCCATTCACGAAGTATCGTCTTCCTCGCATCTGGAGTTTTTAGCCGGACGTATGTGCATTTTTCCTTAACTTTGAAGCTTTCTATCTTACCGTGTTGGCCGATTCGATTCGAATCGAGCATAGCCTTTGATTGTTTGCAGGTCCAGGTTCATCGCATACCATTCTTTAGGATCTGGACGAGCTTCAACATCATCAAGATCAAGCTTGAAGTCGGAGCTCCAGAACTGAACAAAACCATCTCCGCCAAAACCTCCATCTTCGTAGAGCTTCCGCCGCCGCTCG
This sequence comes from Ottelia alismoides, assembly GCA_037367405.1. Classification (NCBI taxonomy): domain Eukaryota; kingdom Viridiplantae; phylum Streptophyta; class Magnoliopsida; order Alismatales; family Hydrocharitaceae; genus Ottelia; species Ottelia alismoides. Next base: position 536,950 of record JAZKJV010002186.1, on the reverse strand, counting down.
GAGCGCCGCCTTCGCTATCTCCACCGCGGGCGAGCTCGAGGGGTGGAGGAGCCACCCCTCTGGCCCCGCAGGCGAGCCCAAGACGCCGGAGGACGGTCGCGAAAAGTCGGAGAAGGAGGCGCCGCCGCCAGAGCTCCAACTGATTCAAGAACGCCTCAACGCACAGTTTGCTGACACGTGGCACCGTGAGAGCCTTCGGATCAGCGCCTGGACGTTTTAATCGCGGCCGTTGAGTGCGAAACGGTGGAAATTTTGCTACATAAGCCCAGCGAAGTTCCAGCTATTTCATCCCGCCTCCCAGATTTTGTATAATTACATTTAGGTCCCTCCGCAGGGACCTAAGTGTAAGAGTTGTTAGTTTTTCTTACAGAACAGTCCTTTTGGACCTTTTTGCGAACTTTTTAATTAGTATTTTTTGACGCTTATGCCCCTGGGCTGTAGGGGTTATATCTTGTCCGTCTGACCTCGGATTCCGACCATTCTTGGAGGGTAGTTATACAACTACCCTAGCTATATAGTATAAAGTTTTCGCGGCTTTTCGACGAGTTTTTGACGTGATTTGATTTTCTCGAAAACCGCCTCGTTTTGATTTATTTTCTTGTGCAGTTCGAGTACGCGGCTCGAACTTCGATCACCTAGCTTATATTGTATCACCTATATTCTATTCACCTACTATATAATACATAAATCTTTTGCAAAATATCCCTTTTTGAAAATTAAATAAAAATTTGAAAAGAATAAAATCAAATAAAAATTACAAAAATAAAAACCACTAAAAAAAGGCATTCTGACTTAGAGAAGAATTAAAATAAGATTACGGAGAAGAAAAATTAGGGAATATATTCTGCCTCCTTGAGTTCGACCCAGGAACACTTGCCTGGTTAAATATTAGTGAAACGGTTTTCCGACAAGAAACCGTAAATTTGTTTGATAAGCTCTCCTTCCCTTCTCGTTTCGCGGTTCTTTCTTCTGCTACAACCGACAACTCTCTCTTCTTTATAACAAGAAGTGAAGGCTCGCGAAACGAGGCTTATCAAAGCTCATTTGTAATTTGACTTTGGTATTTTGAGCTTTTTCTTTGACATTTCATTTCTTTTGTTGGCTAGCTCCACTGCTTTTACCAAAAGTTGGCGCACACTGATCAACAATTTCCATTAAGTTTCATCACATCCTGGCACTTAGGTAAATATCAAAGAGATAGCATATGAATCTTGTTCACATACTGGCTAGGGTTTTGCTGACACTCAGGTTTTCTGAAGCCTTCATTAACTTTATCCCATCCTCGAATATCATTAGATTGGATCTAAACTCAAATCTCTGGTCCTAGTTCCTTAAGTGATATCTCAACTCAACTCATCAGTCATGCAGTTGTGGAAGTGATTGTGCTGATCATATTTTTCTTGAAGGTAGAGATGACGAGTGCAATATAGCGCTCAAATCTTTCAAACCAGGGAAGTACGGATAATTAAGTTCTAAAAACCCTAATGACTAAGGCATGTTAACTCAGACTCTCAAGATCACAGAAATCAAATGTCCTCAAAATCCTCAAGCCTTGAGTGAATTTGAATGTGTCAAGAATACACCAACTCCTTGGTTAGTGAATTTTTGTGTGATTTTTGGCTTTTACAGATTTTTATGGGTTTTAATTTTTAATTTTTTTACAGGAATATTTACAAAAATTAATACCTCAATTTTATTAAACAATTTTTTACAAGGTTTGTACTCAGTTCATAAGTTTACCAAAATCCAACCCGAAAATAAATTTTAAAAAGTTTTAAAAACACGAGCTAAGGCTAAAGTAAATATACAGTAATATATGGTATACCCCCTATACTTAAATTTTGCTATGTCCTCATAACATAAGGGCCATGAAGCCAAGGCTCGGTTCAAATATAGGGTGATATAGCGGAACTGAGGAGGAGGGTCCCCCTATACTTAGGCCAAAATTGACCTAAGTACAAGAAGACAGAACGAGGGAGGGATGAGCAGGCAGGTCCCCCCTATAGTTAGGCTACAAATAGCCTAAGTAAGGTCTGAGTTAGGGGGGGTGTTCTATGATACAAGGGTGAGGGGGAGGGGGTTCGTGAAATATACACACAGAGAGAGAGAGAGAGAGTGAGTGAAATATACAGGGGGATGGTGGGAGTGAGTGTGTATGCGCAAGTGTAGGTGTGTGTGGGGGGGGGCAGGGGTAGATCATCAAGTTATCTATTTTTTTTACAACATGCAAGAACTAGAAGTAAATATGCAAAAGCAAGTTTTTTGTACAGTATTGTTGAGACGAATTTTCTAGGTATTTTTGAATTTTCTTTTTATCTCCGGCAACGGCAAAATTTTGTTGAGCAAGGAATTTATTGCCGGAGGTTGGAAAATAAATGGGTAAAAATGTTGTCAATCGGTCGTTGCTATCCCCAAAACCCGCGTCAACAAATTTTTTTTTTTTAAATTTTTGCTACTTATTAACCTGTATAGAGGACAGGGTCGAACTCAGGGAGGCTACAATTCCCGAGGGTTATTCAATTAATCAAAAACTAATTAAAAGAAAACAAGAATCTCAAAGGACAACTATCCTTGGTTTTTGTGACTTTTTATCTTTTTATTTTTTTTAATTTTTTTATTTCTAATTTTTTTAATTTTCTGATTTTCAGATTTTTAGTGATTTTGATTTTGCATTTTTTTTAATTTTCAAAAACGACACGAAGCAATGATTCCAAGGATCAACACTACACACACCAACTCTTTTTGTAATTTTTCAATTATACCAAAAATGCTCAGAAAAATACAAAGAAAATATTTTTGGGTTTTAAAAGTTTTGAAATATTTTTGAGAATTTTTGTAGATTTTTCAGATGTTTTTTGTATTTTTCTAAAAATCAAACAGTGAGAAAATAAGAAAATGTGCACAACCTGGAGTAATTTGTAATTTAAAGATCTTTTAAATACCCAAAACTCCTAGCAATTATTTTTATACAAACTAGAAATAATTATCTAAAAAGAGGAACTGAAATCACAATTTTGGATTTTTGTAGAATTTTTTATGATTTTTAGAAGATTTTTGATATTTTTCAATTTTTTGGGTTTTATAAATAATTAATGCGTCAAAATTGGTCAGAAATTAAGACTATGAAATCAAACTACCCTATTTTTTTGGAATTATTGGAGCTATTTTCAAATTTTTATGAATTTTGGAATTTCAAACAAGGAAAAATGAAATGTTTTTGATTTTTTAATAATAATAAATGAAGGTGAAATACAACCAAAAATTTATGCTAGATGGATATGAACATCATGAGCATAGCATAATTTTTACAAAATTTTTGGATCACAAATAACATTTATTTCAATGAAAACACAACGCAAGTTCAAGTTCTGCAGTTCAGGGACTAAAAAGTAAATACGTTTTGTTTTTGCATCAAATAAATAACAGAAATAAAGCACAGGAGAGAAATTGCAATTTTACCAATATATCATGTGCTTGGCATGTGCTTGAAGCTAAGAGGGACTTATTCGTAATTGTCAGAAGCTTTGGAGCCCTTCATGCAATTTGTCCAATTTTTTATTCAATAAAAACTCAAGGAAGCCTTAGGGCTTTGTTCTTTCCGTTTCTTCTCAATAGATCCAAAGGGGCGCCACCCACCCTTTCTTCTTCAATGGTGGAGGGCGGCGGACGGCGGAGGATCTCCGCGAGGGAGAGGCGGCGGCGGTTGGCTAGAGGCTGCTGGGCTCCGGAGGATGGCGGCGGAGGCGCACGGGCTGAAGGATGGCGAGGCGCGCGCTGGAGGGGAGGTGCGACGTCGCCTTGTCGATGAGGTGGGGCGCCGCCCCTTGCGGCGGTTGCTGGATTGGAAGGTGCACCGCACCCCCGCTGGAGGGCGCTGCTGCACCGCGCGGTGGCGATGGAGTCGGGCGAGCACGGGGGCGCCGAACGATATGGAGTAGGGATGGTGCTGGAGCGGTTGGCTGCATGCGGCGGCGCTGGCCAAGAGGAGGGGCGACCGCGCACAGGCGGCCGCAGACGGAGTGCGAAGGGCTGCTGCGCTGCGCGGTGGCTGCTGTCTTATTTTTTTATTTTTTTATTTTTTTTGTTTTATTATGTAAACAGTGAACAAATCAAAGAAGAAAAAAACTTTTTTTTTATTTTTTTTGTAAATCCGAAAATAAGAAAATAGAAGAAATAGGAAATGATTTTTTTTTAATATTTCTGCAAAACAAAAGTTAGAGATAAAAAAACAATTTTTTATATTTTTTTATCCTGCAAAACAAACGTTAGGAGAAAAGAAAACAAATGGTTTTTTTTCTTTTATTTATTTACAAATCGGAAAATGAACGGGGATTCATCGAAGATGAGGGATTCGAATTCGATCTCCGGCCACTGTGCGCGGCCAGAGTTGAGAGATTGTGGACGATAGAAATAGAACGCGTAGAGATCAAGAAAGTGAGATAAAAAATCGAGTCGGTGGTGGAATAAATCGTGGTGCATTTTCTTAAGATCTAGAAGAACAAAATGACGAGGAAAAAATGCGATAAACTATACTATGATTAAACTAAGATAAAATGCGAAGAAAAATTTGGATCTCACCTTAGGAGCGGAAAATGGACCGTGATCGCCTCGACAAGGCCGACTCGCTGTGACCGGGTGGCTCGGAGGCTAGGCACAATTCTCGACGAAATTTTCTCTCGGAGATCGGGCTCCTCTTTCTAAAGATTGATCAAGTTGGAATGAAGGAGAAGGAGCCATATAAATAGAATAGATGAAATTTGAATTTTTTGATTTTTTTGGTAGAAGAGATAAGAGATGAAATTTGAAATGATTTTTTTTCAATTTTTTTTGTGGAAGATATAAGAGATGATAAGAGGCAAAATAAAAGAGGTTCAAAATAATTACAAAATTATCTATTTTTTTGAATTTTCGTCACTTTAATTATTTGAATTAAAAAATGTTATTTTTTTAATTTTTTTATAAAGGTTAATTAAAAATAGCAACTATATACATATAATACATACATATATGACATTATACACATGGGTAAATGATGAAATTAGCCCATTTTTTGTTTTTAAAGGATATTATTTTTTTTATTTTTGTTTTAAAGAATTAGTGAGAATAATTTACAAATATATACAAATACAATATGCACAAAATACATGGGAAATTGCACAAACCACCCCAGAAAACCGACTTTTCAACCGTAACTCCAAAAATTATGAAAATACAGTCATTTTAAAGATAATTTAATTTCGAGTCCAATGGAACTGAGATTGATTCAATTTGAGCTCATATGGAGCCGGAATTGGTCTTTCAATTAATGGTTAGTGGCTTTTTTCCAAGTGTGGCTACTTTTATTCTGTACAAGATTTAATTGTGCAATCAATTTTAGTAATTAGAACACATTTTTATTTACAACTTTGGTTTTGACTGTTATTTGATTTGAGGTCAATTAAGGTACAAATAAATTAGTGTCAGTTTTATACAGATATATATACAAAATATGGGAGAACACACATTTTTTTTGGATTTTTTGGTTAAGGACCCTATCTCCCCCTACTTTATTCCTGATCGATCAGGTCAAGTCTTGACCTTCTCTCGGGGTTCGGGTCAGCCTGTATACAGTCTTCCTTTTTTTATTTTATTTTCTTTATTTTTGCTTTCTTTCTTTCTTTATTTATTTTAGTTTAAAAATAGTCAGAATTGTACAATATTTACACACGAATGTAAGTTAGTAAGAATATGGAGTTAACGTTGAATGCATGTGTTTTATAAGGGATTTTAAGCTGAAATAAATGAATAAAGATGACGAATCGCAGATTCATCAAGTATGCAATGCAATTTGACTGATAAAAATCTTCAAATTCCTTCACAATGTCTTTTGCGACCTCTTCAACAGAAGCTCCCTACTTCATGCCTCCATGAGGATTAAGCATCCTCGATCATCATGGGCCTGTCACAAAAGATAAACGTTAGAATACTCAGAGAAATTAAATCAGCAAATATGATGCAAAGAAATGATGTATGAAACGAGGACCTAAAAATTTTGAAATGATTCAACAAATAAAATCAGAATTCAATAATTAAGTTAAGCCGTGTCCCCGGCAACAACTCCATTTGATGAATGTCAAATTTGCCTCTTTAATAATGGATAATAGTCGTAGTATAGGAGGAAAATTTGGTTCAGCAAAAACCACAATCTTTGAATGCTGTGGAGTATTTTACTTGGCAAGTCTACCAAGGTCGATCACAGGGACACAGCTACTTAATATGTTTATCGAATTTCGATTCATGAAGCTCAAGTGTGAATATTTTTCAGTTTCAGGTCCACATGATGAATTATGCTGATTACAATGCAATACTAAGATGCATGCAATTTTTTAATTGATTTTTATACAAGTTAAAGTGATGCATAAATAATTGTGCAAGGTTACATGTATGTTAAATAAGAGGATACATATATACCCTAAAAATGTAAGCAACAAAATGTAAACAGAAATCAGAGTCATTTTACTCCTATCATTAAAACAGTCGTCCAATCAGAGTAAACACAAGGATAACAGGGTCTCTTTTATCACATAAAAATTCATTTCATTAAAAACAGTGAGAAATGAGAAAATTAGACATGCTAAGATGTAGAGGATAAAACAAGGATCAAAATGACACTAAAATCATGCAATTCGGACCAACGATGCTCAAGTTTTGCTAAAAACAATGCAGGGGCATAATTGTAATAAAAATGCAAGAAAATAAAACGATAAATATTGCATTTAGGTCCCTGGAGGGACCTAAATGCAAATACCAAAAACCGCCTGGGCCCAAGTGTAATTTTTCATGCACGTAGGGACCTTTTTATAATTTCTGAAAAGATGGAGGGCTTCCCTGTAAAATTCCCAGGCACACACATAAGGCACGTGCCTGGGGACCTAAATCCAAATAGTAGATCTTCCGGGGTCTTTCGCGTAAATTACCCAGCACCCCACGTATGCTGCACGTGAGGGACCGGGCTCGGGACAGCTCCTGTGGCTCGGGACACGTGGCGCAGTCATGAGGTTTGGCTCGAGGTTCGGTCCACCCGAACTAGTAGCTTTGGCTGGAGGTTCGGCGTGCCCACGTGTCATCATTGTAGCCGCCCGATCCCGTAGATCGGATGGCACCTGTGGCATCGTCTCCGTCGCGAGCCACCGGAGGAGGCTACGCTCCGGCTGACTTGCTGGAGCTCCTCCGTGGGCCACACGTTCGCTTGAAGGTCGATGAAGGTCTCTGGTAGGCTTGCGAAGATCCTGGAGGCGAGGTGGAGCTCCAGAGCTGGTCGGCGGTGTAGTTCGGTGGAGCTTCGCCGGAGGGAGGACATTTGATCCCTCAATTTTAATAAACTATTTTTACAAGGTTTTTACAAAACTCAGTTCACCAGTCGTAGTATATTAAAACGACTGTGGTTTTCAAACGACTGTGGTTTTTGACGAACCGAATTCGTCTCCTATACTACGACTATTATTCATTTGATGAACGTGAAATTCGCCTCTTTAATAATGAATAATAGTTGTAGTATAGGAGACGAATTCGGTTCGTCAAAAACCACAGTCGTTTGAATGTTGTGGAATGATTTTACTTGGCAAGTCTATTAAGGTCGAACACAGGGACACGGCTACTTAATATGTTTATCGAATTTCGATTCATGAAGCTCAAGTGTGAATATTTTTCAGTTTCAGGTCCACATGATGAATTATGCTATTATAAAGCAATGCCATGATGTAAGTAATTTTTAGTCGGTTTTATGCAGTTATAAAGTGATGGATGCATATGATGCCAGAGAAGATGTATGCTGAACAACATATTACAAATATAGCCTAAAAATATGAGCAACATAATACATAATGAAATCAGAGTCAATTTGATCATAACATGAAAAGCAGTCATCCAATCCAAGCAATAACCAGAAGAGCAGGGTCTCATTTTTCACATAAAAATTCACTTTAAAAACAATGACAAATGAGAAAATTAAACATGCTAAGATGTAGAGGACAAAACAAGGGTCAAAACGACACTAAAATCATGCAATTTGGACCTACGATGCTCAAGTTATGCTAAAAACAATGCAGGGACATAATTGTAATGAAAATGTGTAGAGGTTTATGTAGAGGATCACGTTATGTTATGATGTACCGTTACGTATTTCCTATTTATCTCATGTACGTCTATGTAATTTACCCAAGGGTTTTCTCTCTATATAAGAGACCATAGGGCTCTATGGAATAACATAACAGAGCATTATCGACTCTGACATGGTATCAGAGCCAAAACCCTAATCTAGAGGTTTATGTAGAGGATCACGCTATGTTATGATGTACCGTTACGTATTTCCTATTTATCTCATGTACGTTTATGTAATTAACCCAAGGTTTTTCTCTCTATATAAGAGACCCTAGGGCTCTATGGAATAACATAACAGAGCATTATCGACTTTGATATGGTATTAGAGCCAAAACCCTAATCTAGGATTTTTCCACCGCCGCCCCCCCTCTCTCTCGGCCGCCGCCCACCCCTCCCTTCCCCCCACCGGCCGTCCCCACATCTCCCGCCGCCCCCCTACTGCCGAGGCCTCCTACCCCCTACCGCTGCTGCTGGGCCCCCTCCAAGGCCCCCCCTCCCGCCGAGGCCTACTACCGCCGGCCCCCCCTCTCATGCCGAGGCACCCCCTCCCGCCGAGGCCTCCTCGCACCGCTGAGGCCTCCCTCCCTCACCGAGGCCTCCCTCTTCCGCCGGGGGCTGACGTAGCCCTCCCTCGGGCCTCTCTCGCTCGTCGGTCAGCACCTCTTCATCTATGGGTTCAAGTGCATAAAGTCTACATATGCACTTGAATCCAATCCAGTCTTTGTAGACAAACGTTCATTTGTCTATCATCCCAACGTCTTCTTCTCCGGCAACATGTCAGACCAAAAGGTTGATATGCCCTCCATAGGTGCCTTTAAAGGTTCAGCACCAATAGTCAAAATGGACGGGACGAACTACGAACTCTGGGCTATGCAGTTCCTGAGTCTTATGAAGTCATGTGGTAAGAAGCACATTCTTACCGAGGATGAGCCGGCAGAGAAGACGGGGATATATGCCTCATGGGAGGCTGATGATGCGTATGCCAAGGTCTGGCTGTCAGGGACGCTCACGATGGAGATCGCCAATGACGTCCTTCATCAACCCACCGCTAAGGTGATGTGGGATATTCTGGCTACTACGTATTCTCAAGTGCGGAACGAGACAAAGATGCTGCAGTTGCAGCATGACATTTTTACCATGAAGCAAAATGACCGGCCTCTTCACTCTCTTTACACGTCCCTACGTAGGATGTTCGAGAAGTTATATAGAACCATTCCGCTCACAGCCACCCCGGAGCAGCAAAAGACGTTTTGCAATGGCACTATGGTGGGTGTGCTACTTGCTACCCTTGATCCAGAGTACGACGCAACCCGCTCTCAGATCCTCGCCGATGCCACTATTCCTCCGATAGAGGAAGTCTATAGGAGACTCAGCCGTATCTCTGTCCCTTCCAGCGCAGCAACTCCACCTCCTTCGGCAATGGCAGTCTCCAGGGGACGAGGTAGTTCGTTTTTATTTCGTGGTCGCGGCGGAGGCGTACGTGGCCGAGGTGGTCGTACATGTTTAACGTGCTCATTCTGTCGTCGCACTGGTTATTCCGAGGATACATGCTATTCCAAGCATGGATTTCCTACTTCCGCACGTGTAGCTGATCATGTTCAGACACCGTCTGCATCTACTCCAGATCACAGGTTCGAGGAGCTTGTGGCACGGCTTCGTGACATTATGCCACAGTCATCATCAGAGGCTGCTGATACATCTGACGTTGCGGCCTCTGCATCAGCCAGTACATCGGCTACTGCCAGTACCTCAGGTAGCACTTCTGCCTTTGTCATAGTCATGATCTCTCAGGTTGGATTGTTGACTCTGGAGCCACCCATCATCTCTGCCGTGATAAAGATATGTTGTAGTCCTACAGGGATATTCAGTCTGGTCGTTCCGTGCTCATAGTTGATGGCACTCAGTCCCCTATTGTGGGTCGGGGGAGACTTCCTTATTGCCCTCCATGCGCTTACACAATGTTTTACATGCACCAGAGTTCTCCATAAATTTATTATCTATTAGCCAGCTTACAAAGGATTTGCACTGTTGTGCTATATTTGACCCATCTTCTGTCATTTTTCAGGGCATACTAATGGGCAGGGTGATTGGCTGCGGTTCTAAGCACAATGGCCTTTATCGTCTAGTATGGAACTCCTATGCTGGCGTCTCACTACACTCTCAGGGATCCGTTTCTCCGTATACATGGCATCTTCGATTTGGTCACCTTCCGCTCCAGAAGATGAGTCACCTCCTGCCACAGATCTCTCCGAATTCTTCATTTCATTGTGAAGCATGTCAGTTAGGGAAGCACCATTGTTCGAGCTTCCCTAGTCGTCAGGGTCGGAGCAGTCGCTCTCTATTTGAGTTATTTCATATTGATACTTGTGGTCCTAGTGGTGTCTCGGATCATCAGGGTCACAGGTTTTATCTTGTTGTGGTTGACCATTTCTCTCGTGTTTCTTGGACCTTTCTTCTTAAAAATATATCTGAAGTAGGAAGTGTTATCACAAATCTTATCAATGAAGTGCAGAATGTTTTTTTGTCTACTGTTAAATATGTACGCACCGATAATGCATTGGAATTCTGCACTCATTCTCTTGATCAGTTTCTTTCCTCTAAGGGCATTATCCACCAAACTACATGTGCTTACACATCTCAACAAAATGGTGTTTCGGAGAGGAAACATCGTCACTTTCTTGATATTGCTCGCACTCTACTTATTCACAGTTGTGCACCGTAAGCCTTTTGGGGAGATGCTATACTTACAGCATGCTATCTGGTCAATCGCATGCCTTCTACCGTTCTTGGGGAAAAGGCTCCAATCTCTGTTCTCTTTCCTGAAAAGTGTTGGAAATGCGAGCCCACGGCGAGCCATTATGCAATAAATGTTATTGCAATTCACTCCTTAATCTGAAATAAAGAGTACATAGTTTGCATAATAGGTCCCTTAGTACAATTAGGGTTATGTACCATGGCCATCTTAATGATCATACAGCTGTTGATTCAATTATTGAATCATAGAGGCTGGTGCTTAGATGAATATCTAATGCGTTAGATTGAGGACTCATCAAGCACCGTCAAATGATTATTAAGAGATGATCTCCAGCCTGAGCAGGAGATGGCAATCCTATCTCATTTAGGTTGATATCTGACCGACCTCTTGATGCAGGTCCTCTGCATAGGAATAGAGATTCGGAGGTGTCGGATGAGTTAGGTCAAAGAGTTGACTTAACGAGATCGAGATAACCAAAGTCCTATATCATATGCTGTCATGATATAGGCACACATCCTCTGACCAGAGACAGATGTGTTACTATATGTCTGAGTATGTACATTTGGCAGACCAATAGGTTGATGACCTAATCAAGGTCTATACACCGGCGCGCTGGTGTGCATATAAGGGCATATGAGTAATACGATCTCTCGAAGGGATCATACAGGTTCACTACTGAACCGGAAGACATGAGCTCACTCATGAGATATTGGGAAGAATCAAATTCCGTGCACGGTCGTCTCGCTTTGGAAGCTTGACTGAATTTGTTGGTTTGATATATACTTTTGGAAAGTATATGATCAAGACCTAGGTATGATATATGCTTTTGGAAAGTATATGATCAATACCGACTCCCAATGATCGAATGAGAAACTTACTGATAAAACCCTGAAGTAGACAGTGTAAAGTTGATCTAATACTTCGGGTTTATTCTGAGTCTTCCAGTATGCAGGATGTACAGGTATTGGGAATACCTGAGGGTGATGTGATCATAAACGGTTGTATAACCATGACGCTTCCATTCCTAGGGAGTGATGAAACGGGTCTGGATTTTAGTGACTCCTCTCAGTAGAGAAGTAATCTGATCTTAGTCCAAATGTTGGACATTGATCTGAATGTGATTCAGATTCAATGAGAAGATTAGATTTGCGGTCTTGATTTAATCAAGCATCTATGGGAGGCCCGAGATCTGGATTTGAGATATGATCTCAATATCCATGTCACTATACGTGGAACAATACAATCGTCCTGTCCTTATCTCCAAGTATTCGCGGAGAAAGCGCATTATCCTTGAAAGAGTTCATGGATAATTCTATTGTTGATATATGTATCCGAGCATTGAGAAAATGGATAATTAAATGTGATTTAATTATCATGAATAATATGAATTTGATTCATATTACAAGGAGAGTTATCTTAGATAATTAAATGTGATTTGATTATCAAAGATGTAAATAATATGAATGTGATTCATATTATTTGAGCACATGAGAATAAGTTATCCAATATAATTAAATGTGATTTAATTATTATGGATAAGAATAATGTGGATAGTAATATCCAATTATTCATAATATATTATAAATGTGATCTATAATGTATTGGAGAGAGTTAAATATAATTTATATTAGTAGATTAATTATTAATGTGTATTGGATACACATTGTCTAATTAATTGAAAATATAAATTACATTTTGTTTTGGGTTGTGAATGTGATTCACAAATTTCCAATGGCATGATTGCAATGTTCACAAAATAAATTGGATTTATTTTTGTGAAATAATATTCAACAAAAGTTGTTGAGAAATATTAGAGAGAATTATGAGATAATGCAATCTCATATAATAGGAGAGGCATCCACCTTCCATATAGGAAGAGTGGACGGCCACAATTCCCACAAGGAATGTGGTGGCCGTCCACCCCTCTTATGGAAGGAGGCTTGCCTCCTTTCCTATTTCTCTAATTGAGATTGATTTAATATAAATCAAATTATATTCTACATATATTTGATTTTTATTAAATTAATTGTTGTTGGTTTTTACCAACATAAATCTTAGCCATTGAAAGAAACACAATCAATGAGAACCATTGGATTTGTGTTGTCCCATGGATTGAGATCCATGGATCCCAAAACCCTATAAATAGAGAGGCATACCCATGCTCTCTCTTTACATTTATAATGCTTGAGAAGCATCTCTCTCTCCCTCTCTCTTTCTCTAGAGGTCAGCCCTCTCTCTCCCTCTCATGGCCGTCCACCATGGATGCCATGGAGAGGTTCTCCATCGCCGCGGCATCGTCGTTATGCTGCCCGTTCTTCTGCTCGTGGATCTCCGCCTCCTTCGGTGTGCCTCGCTCGTGAATAAGACGTCGGATCTCGTGTGTCGAGATCAGGAGATCCGCCGCTTGGATCATCAACATGGATTGCGAGAAGCACGCGGTTCATCCCCGCGCTCGCAAGCGTCTCCTCCGTCGGATCGGACTTGAGACAGGAGGTCTCTTCGTTTAGAGACTCGATCGCAACCACGCTTCAAGAGGTAATCCTATTACTTGTTTGTGGTTTAGACGAAACGATTCGAGAAGTGTTCTTGGATCATGTGGTTTCGTCGTAATAAAATTTTTTAAATTCCGCTGCATCGAGCAACTAGTGCGACTAGTCGCTCCTCGTCGTATTCGATACGACGCTCACGCTTCCGTGATGCGCTTGAGGATCTAACCATATCCTTCAAAAAGGACTTGTTCTCACTTACCCCTCGTGTCTTTGGAACTGTAGCATTTGTTCACCGCTTGTCTCCGGGAATTGACAAGCTCTCTCCTAGAGCTGTTAAGTGCGTATTTGTGGGCTACTCATGGACACAGAAAGGATATTGTTGCTATGACCCCATTAATAACAAGTACCATGTTAGTGCTGATGTTACATTTTTTGAGCCAGTTATGTACTTCTCCCCTGCAGGTGACAGATTGGTTTCCTCTACATCTATAGATGATAATGTCTATGTTCCCCTACCTCCAAGTCTGGGTCGATCTGAGTCCACTACACCACCACCACCACCGCCGCCACCACCGTCTCCATATCCTTCCATTCCACCATTCCCTAAGTTCTACACAAGACGGTCAGGGCCTGCTCATGCTACACGTCAACCATCCAGCACGCCTCAGGTATGCTCCGATGCTATCACTAATGATGGGTTAATTAATGCACTGGTGCAGGAGTCTTTGATACAGGGGGAGGATCCACCAGTCAGCATAGTGGATGATGATCTTGATCGTCCTATTGCTCATAGGAAGCAGAAGAGGCAATGTGCGTCCTATCCTCTTGCGTCTCACGTGTCCTTTCATCGTCTTACTGGTGATTTTCAAAGGTTTGCAGCAGCTGTCTCGACAGTTGAGATTCCACGGACATATCAAGAGGCCATGAAGATTGATAGCTGGCATTTAGCCATGGAGGAGGAGATGCATGCCTTACAGTCTCGAGGGACTCGGTCCCTAGTTCCTATTCCCCCTGGTGCTTCTGTAGTGAGTTGCAAGTGGGTTTTTACAGTTAAATATCACGCAGATGGCCGTCTTGATCGGTACAAGGCCAGACTTGTTGCACGAGGCTTCACCCAAACCTATGGGGTGGATTATTTGGATACATTTTCACCAGTGGCTCGACACTCGACTCTTCGCATTCTACTTTCTGTTGCTGTGGTACGTGATTGGCCCATTTTCCAACTTGATGTCAAGAATGCATTCTTGTATGGTGATCTACAGGAGGAAGTCTACATGCAGCAGCCACCAGGTTTTACTGCTGAGGGGGAGACTCAGATGGTGTGTAGACTTCATAAGGCTATCTATGGCCTTAAACAAAGTCCAAGGGCATGGTTCCAAAAGCTTTCCCAGATAATTACACGACGGGGGTTTAAAAGATCAAATGCGGACCACTCGTTATTTATCCAGAAGACTCCCAGAGGTACTGTTGTCGTCATGATATATGTTGATGATATTCTGGTTACAGGAGATGATGCTCAGGGAATCGAGATGACTAAATCCCTCTTGGGAAGTCAGTTTATTACCAAGGATCTAGGTACAATACGATATTTTTTGGGGATAGAGTTTGCAAGAAATGCATAAGGAATGGTAATGACCCAAAGAAAATATGTCACGGACTTACTAGTTGAAACGGGAATGGTTGGATGCAGACCGTCAAGCACTCCTATGGACCCAAGTATGAGACTTTACGAGAATGATACTGAAGAGGTGGACAAAAGAAGATACAGAGAGATGGTGGGCAAGCTTCTATAAATCACCATAACTCGACTGGATATTGCCTTTGCAGTAAACTGGGTGAGTCAATTTATGGAGCAGCCTAGGAATGTTCATATGGAAGCCCTGTATATGATATTGAGATACCTAAGGTCTTCCCCAAGCGCAGGCTTGTTATTTAAAAAGGACACATATCTGTCAATTTCTGCTTGTGCAGACACAGACTATGCAGGGTGCCCAAAGGATCACAAGTTTACTTTAGGATTTGCTATCTTTATAGGAAGCTCTTTGGTTTCTTGGAAAAGCAAGAAACAAACTGTTGTGGCGAGATCCAGTGCTGAATCTGAATATAGAGCCATGGCACAAGCAAGCACAGAAATGATGTGGGTTCGCGCAGTCTTGGAAGATTTGAATATAAATGTCTCTTTACCCATGCAGCTCCAATGTGACAACCAGACAGCATTGTTCATTGCCAATAATCCAGCTTTTCATGAAAGAACAAAGCATATCGAAGTAGATTGTCACTATACTAGAGACATGATCCAGAAGGGCTTGATCTCCACTTCACACGTCAATTCAGAAGATCAGACTGCTGATATATTTACCAAGCTATTGCTCAGAGGACCCTTCTAGAGATGTTCTTCCAAGCTGAGCATGATTGATATCTATGCTCCATCTTGAGGGGGAGTGTAGAGGTTTATGTAGAGGATCACGTTATCTTATAATGTACTGTTACATATTTCCTATTTATCTCATGTACGTCTATGTAATTTACCCAAGGGTTTTCTCTTTATATAAGAGACCCTAGGGCTCTATGGAATAACATAACAGAGCATTATCGACTCTGACAAAATACAAGAAAAATAAAGGATAAATATTGCATTTAGGTCACTGGAGGGACCTAAATGCAAATACCAAAAATTTCCTGGGCCCAAGTGTAATTTTTCCATTGCGCGCAGGGACTTTTTTGTAATTTCCGAAAAGTTGAAGGGCTTCCCTATAGAATACCTCAGGTACGCACGTGACGCACGCGCCTGGAGGACCAAAATGCAAATCGCTGAAACTTCAAGGTCCTTTGTGCAATTTACCCAGGCCCTCATGTACGGTGCACGTGAGGCGCCTAGGCTCGGGAGGGCCTTCTGGTTCGGGCTACGTGGCAGCATCTGGTGGCTCAGGCCAAGGTTCGGGGGGCCCGAGCCAGTAGCTACGGCTGGAGGTTTGGCGTGCCTACGTGTCATCAACCACACCATCCGATCGAAGCGATCGGACGGTAACTGTGTCTCGTCCTCCACCGCAAGTCCCCGGAGAAGGTGGGGCTCCGGCGACCTGCTGGTAGCTCCGCCGTGCCCCAGAGAGTTGTTTAAAGGTCGATGAAGAAAGCTGGACACCTGGCGGAGATGTTGGAGGGGTGGTGAGGCTCCAATGCTGTTTGGAGGTGACGATCGATGGAGTCTCGTCGGAGGAGGAGAGCTCGAAGAAGCTCCGACACGAACTTCGCCCATTGAGGATACCTGCAATCGTTAGTCATAGCCGAAGCTCGTGCGAGTGCGTACGAGGTGGGAGGGGGTGAGCGAGGGCCGTGGGGCGTCTGGAAGCGGGGGCCCGGGGTCTTCTTCTCCGGCGAGGCGGTGAAGGAGGTGATCGGAGCGTGAGGGGTTCTGGAGAAAGGGAAATGGGCGGCGAGGATGCTAGTGATCAGGCGGAGATCGGAGGGTGGTCACATGATAATTGCGGCGAGCGGGTGAGTCGGGAAAATTCAAGGAAAAGAGAGCAAAAAGTCACCTTGCCAGAGCGAGGTGATGGCGGGGGAAATGGTCTGGGCTTGAGCTCATTGGAGCTCTGGGTCGTCGCCCGGCCTGCCCGGCCTTGGTAGGGAGCTCAGTCGGTGATCGGAGACACCGCTACGCGACAGAGGAGCTGCGGGTCAACACCGGACCAAGTCCATAGTCACCTCGACGTTCCGCCCCTCCGCTGTCACCAGAGGGGCGGAGGAAGCTAGGTTTTGGCCCAATAATGGTGGACGACGGCTGATGGTGGAGGAGGGTGTGGTTTTATAAGAGGGAGCAGCTGGGAGTTACATGAGGATGGAGCGTTTCTGCGAGAGGAATAAAGGCGGAGGGTAGTAATGGCGGGCGTTGATGAGGGTTACGTGAGGATGTCAGAAGTAAGGGCTTCGTGGGGCGACGGTCAGGAGAGAGAGGCATGGCCGGAGTGGCCTTCCAAAATAGGAAGGGGGAAGCGGGTTGACGAGGCGTAACGACTGGGGCGAGAATGCTGAAGGTTGACGATGAACCATAGCCGTTGGATCTAACGATCCAACGGCTGGGAGTGGAGCGCGTGCGGAGGGACACGATCAGATCCTTAGGATCTGATCGTGTGGTACAAAGATGGGTGCTAAAGAGCGGCCCAGATGGAGCGATGGTGGAGATCGGGTAGCTACGGGGAAGGGAAGACGTGGAGTGAGGGGAAGCGTAGGATAAGAGTTGATCGGGCGACTGAAGTGAGGGTGACATGGATGCACAAGAGGCGTAGGATAGGTGCTTGATCGTGTGGTTGTGGACGAGGCACGAGGTAGCGGAGGGGATCAGATCTGGGAGATGGATCCAAGGGCTGGAAGCGGAGCGTGGTGGACGGTGGAGATGGGAGCAGAGGCGAGTGGATCCGACGGCCCAGGAGGGGCGTCGGGTGGCGTGAGAAGAAGCGGGCTGCGTGGCGGCTCCAGAGAGCGCCACGTGGTCTAATCAGAAAAATCCAGAGAATAAATACAAAGATAAATACAAAAAAAAAAGTTATAGGCAAAATTAGGAAAACGTCAAAACATGAAAGTTGCTCATCTCGACAAGATCTACAACTTTCCTGTTGGTCAAAAAGCCAATAGAGGTCATTTGTATAAAAAGCAATTTTGGGGGTATTTTTAGGGGGATAAAAACACTTGATTTTTATCTTTGAGTTGTTTTTGTATTTTTAGTGTTTTTAAAGGTTAGTGATTTATAGATATTTATTCTACCTAATTGTTAGGGGTTTTTGATGATAAAATAAATACAAGAAAAATAAGAAAAATTAAATACAAGTAATTACATGTTAATTATACACAATATAATATAAGATAAAAACAAAGAATTAAAGGTGATTTTTAATTGGGATGATTAAGCAGTGGGATTAATTTGCGGCTTTTAGCATGATGAATACGAGATTCATCATACCCCTATACTTAAACCATGCTCGTCCTCGAGCATCTAAAGAATGAAGGAGTCAGATCAATTCCTGACAGTGCACGTGAAATTTTCCAGGCTCAATCTTTCGAAGACTCTTGACCTAAGTGATCCTAAAATTCTTAGCTTATCCATGCTCTAGTCAGAAGGAATCCAACTTCTCTAATTATTAGACTCTCTTTTTGTACATATAATGTAAGGATATGACATTTAGTGTACTGAATTTCATAAGAGCCGAGTCGATGCATCACTCAAAGTTACAGTCCCAAAGATTCTCCTCTAGACCTAATCCTCAATACTAGGGAATAAGTCTATTCTTGCTTCAGTCAACCGTCTCATTAGTTTGTCAGACTTGAAATGATGATGGACGACCAGATGATGGAGATAATGGGATTGTGTCTATTTTTCTCACCCTCACATTGGAACAAGGGGCCTCTCGAGTGCCTTTTACTCAACACATGTAAACTTTTATATTATTGATCAATGTGTCCGTCAAGAGAGTTGGAGTCATCCGTATTTGTTTTTCTGGGAGTACACCGGGGTGTGTCTTTTCTGAGTATCTAAGATACCTTCGACACCCAGACTTGTATCGCTTACGATGCAGGGCCTTTTTTGTGGTGCCAGCCCGACTCCTTGGTCCTAATTAGCTCTTGGTCCAAGTGGACACTTTGAAAATGTTTGGGAGTGCTCGCCATTGGTGGAAGCTCATTTATAATTTGACTTTGGTATTTAGAGCTTTTTCTTTGACATTTCATTTCTTTTGTTGGCTAGCTCCACTGGTTTTACCAAAAGTTGGCACACATTGATCAACAATTTCCATTAAGTTTCATCACACCCAGGTACATAGGTAAATATCAAAGAGATAGCATATAAAACTTGTTCACATACTGGCTAAGATTTTGCTGACACTCAGGTTTTCTGAAGCCTTCATTAACTTTATCCCATCCTCGAATATCAGTAGATCGGGTCTAAACTCAAATCTCTGGTCCTAGTTCCTCAAGTGATATCTCAACTAAACTCATCAATTATGCAATTGTGGAAGTGACTGTGCTGATCATATTTTTCTTGAAGGTAGAGATGAAGAGTGCAATATAGCGCTCAAATCTTCAAATCAGGGAAGTGTGGATATTTAAGCTTAAAACCCTAATGACTAAGGCATGTTAACTCATACTCTCAAGATCACATAAATCAAGTGTCCTCAAATTCCTCAAGCCTTGAGTGAGTGAGGATGTGTCAGGAATACACCAACTCCTTAGGTTAGTGATTTTTTTGTGTGATTTTTGTCTTTTGCAGATTTTTATGGTTTTTAAATTTTTAATTTGTTTTGATTCCTCGAAGAGACAATGATTGGCCCAGACTCAAATAAAAGTATACACTCTCAGCCAGTATGGGTGTAAGTATGGGCCGAGACCCGTGTTACTTGAGGACGGGGCCATATGCGATATCCTCTAAACCACCCACTCTGCTAAGGGAGACCGAGGTTCCCTCACTGAAAATGTCTACTAAGCCTAGTAGTCAGAGTCAAATTCCAAGAAAGATTTTTAATTTTAAATTTTTTACAGGAATATTTACAAAAATTAATCCCCCTATTTTAATAAACATTTTTTATAAGGTTTTTACAAAACTCAGTTCACCAGTTTACCAAAACCCAGCCTGAAAATAAATTTTAAAAAGTTTTAAAAACACGAGCTAAGGCTAAAGTAAATATACAGTAATATACGGCATACCCCCCTATACTTAAAGTATGATATGTCCTCATAGCACAAGTGCCATGAAGCCAAGGCTCGATTCAAATATTGGGTGATATAGCAGAACTGAGGAGGAGGATCCCCTTATACTTAGGCCAAAATTGACCTATGTACAAGAAGACAAAACGAGGGAGGGATGAGCAGGCATGTCCCCCCTATACTTAGGCTACAAATAGCCTAAGTAAGGTCTGAATTAGGGGGCGTGTGTTCTATGATACAAGGGTGAGGTGGGGGGGGATAGATCATCAAGTGATCTACTCTTTTTTTTTTCTCTTTTTTTTCTTTTTTTTTACAACATGCAAAATTGAAAATAAATATGCAGATGCAAGTTTTTTTACAAAATGCAATGCAATCTGACTGATAAAAAATCTTCAAATTCCTTCACAATGTCTTTTGCAGCCTCTTCAACAGAAGCTCCCGACTTCACGCCTCCATGAGGATCAAGCGTCCTCAATCATCATGGGCCCTGCCACAAAAGATAAACATTAGAATACTCAAAGAAATTAAATCAGCAAATATGATGCAAAGAAATGATGCATGGAACGAGGACGTAAAAATATTTGAAATTAATCAACATAGAAAATGAAAATCCAATAGTTAAGTTAAGCCGTGTCCCCGGCAACAGCGCCATTTGATGAATGTCAAATTTGTCTCTTTAATAATGGATAATAGTCGTAGTATAGGAGGCAACTTTGGTTCAGCAAAAACCACAATCTTCGAATGCTGTGGAGTATTTTTACTTGGCAAGTCTACCAAGGTCGATCATAGGGACACGACTACTTAATATGTTAATCGAATTTCGATTCATGAAGCTCAAGTGTGAATATTTTTTAGTTTCAGGTCCACATGATAAATTATGCTAATTACAATGCAATACTAAGATGCATGCAATTTTTTAATTGATTTTTATGCAAGTTAAAGTGATGCATGAATAATTGTGTAAGGTTACATGTATGCTAAATAAAAGGCAACAATTATACCCTAAAAATGTGAGCAACAAAATGTAAACAGAAATCAGAGTCATTTTAATCCTATCATTAAAACAGTCGTCCAATCAGAGCAAACACAAGGATAGCAGGGTTTCTTTTATCACATAAGAATTCATTTCATTAAAAACAGTGAGAAATGAGAAGATTAGACATGCTAAGATGTAGAAGATAAAACAAGGATCAAAACGACACCAAAATCATGCAATTCGGACCTACGATGCTCAAGTTAAGCTAAAAACAATGCAGGGGCATAATTGTAATAAAAATGCAAGAAAATAAAAGGATAAATATTGCATTTAGGACCCTAGAAGGACCTAAATGCAAATACCAAAAACTGCCTAGGCCCAAGTGTAATTTTTCATGCGCGCATGGACCTTTTTATAATTTCCGAAAAGATGGAGGGCCTCCCTATAAAATACCCAGGCACGCACGTGAGGCACGCTCCTGGGGACCTAAATGCAAATAGCAGATCTTCCAGGGTCTTTCGCGTAAATTTCCCAGCACCCCACGTGCACTGCACGTGAGGGACCAGGCTCGGGACAGCTCCTGTGGCTCGGGACACGTGGCGCAGTCATGAGGTTTGGCTCGAGGTTCGGTCCAGCCGAGCTAGTAGCTTCGGCTGGAGGTTCGGCGTGCCCACATGTTATCATCCTAGCCGCCCGATCCCGTAGATCGGACGGTACCTGTGGCATCGTCTCCGCCGTGAGCCACCGGAGGAGGCTACGCTCCGGCTGACTTGCTGGAGCTCCTCCGTGGACCACACATTCGCTTGAAGGTCGATGAAGGTCTCTGGTAGGCTTGTGAAGATCCTGGAGGCGAGGTGGAGCTCCAGAGATGGTCGGCGGTGTAGTTCAGTGAAGCTTCGTTGGAGGGAGGACATTTGAAATCTTGCCGATGCAATCTCCAGCCAGTGAAGTTCCTGTAGGGGTTAGATGTAGCCGAAGCGAGTGCAAGTGGTTGTGAAGTGCGTGGAGTGAGTGGGGAGCCGACGGAGGTGGAGAAGGTGGCGGCTCTGGTGGGTCCCCCATCGTGACGGTGAAGGAGTTGGGTCGGAGCGCGAGGGGGTTCTGGAGGAAGGAGATGGAAGCGCGAGAATGACTGATGGCTGGTGAAGCTCAGGAAGTGTTCAGGTGAGGGTGACGGTGACGATAGGTGGAGGTGTAATTTGGAAAAAGTCAAAGAAAAATCACCTCGCCGGAGCGAGGTGTTGGCGGATGAGGTGACCTGGGATTGAGCTCCTTGGAGGCTCGGGGTCGTCGCCCAGCGTGTGCGACCGGTGCACGGAGCTCGGGCTACCGCCATTAGGGGCGGAGCTAACATGGCAAGGTGCCATGGATCACACCTGGATGCTACGGCCGTCGACGCCTCGACACGGGCCGCTCCGTTGTCACCGGAGGGCCAAGGGCTGGGCCGAAGCCCCGTGATTGGTGGATAGGGTGAATGGAGGTGAGCGCAGGGGTTTTATAGACTGAGATGGTCGGGCGTTATAGTGGTAGTCAGAGGTTTTTGTGCAGGGATTTAATGGTGTGGTAGTGATGGCTGGGATTGATGGTGGTTGCACGAGGGAGGCGGAGAAATGGGCTACGTGGAGCGGCCCTTAGGTGGTGGAGGAGTGGTCAGAAGCGTGGGCTAAAAATGAAAGGGGGCGGGGCGTTACGAAGGGGGAGCGAGCAGAGGAGGGGGTTACGCGGGGTAGGAGATGACCTGGTGGCTGTTGGATTGTGGGATCCAACGGCTGGGATGCGAGCGCGGATGGTCGGCTTAGATTAGATCCATCGATCTGATCGGACGGCTGAGGGTATAGCGCGAAGGAGTGGCTGTGATTGGAAGATGGGGGAGATCGAACGGCTGATGTGAAGATGCGATGTGGCGCGCAGGAGGCCATAGGATAGGAGCTTGATCGAGTGGTTGTGGATGAGGCGCGAGGTAGCGGCGGGGATCAGATCTGGAAGATGGATCGGACGGTGGGCGATGGAGCGGAATTCGACGGATGAGATGGATGCGGGTTGGAGTAGATCCAACGGCCCAGGAAGGGCGCCGGGTGGCATGAGAAGAAGCGGGCCGAGTGGCGGCTCCAGAGAGCGCCACATGGTCCAATCAGAAAAATCCAGAGAATAAATACAAAGATAAATATAAAAGAAATACTTAGAGGCAAAATTAGGAAAAAGTCAAAACATGAAAGTTGCTCGTCTCAATGAGATCTACAACTTTTATGTTGGTCAAAAAGCCAAAAGAGGTGATTTGTACAAAAAGAAATTTTGGGGGTATTTTTGGGGGATAAAAACACATGATTTTTATCTTTGAGTTATTTTTGTATTTTTTAGTGTTTTAAAAGGTTAGTGATTTATAAACAACTTATCTACCTAATTTTTAGGGGCTTTTGATAATAAAATAAATACAAGAAAAATAAAGGAAATTAAATACAATAATTTAATGGTAAATTATACACAATATAATACAGGATAAAAATAAAGAATTAAAGGTGATTTTATTGGATTAATTAAGACAGGGGTTTTAATTAGCGGCTTTTAGCATGATGAATACAAGATTCATCAACACCATTGCCCGCACCGCCGCTGCTGCAGGCTCTCACTGCCACATGACCCTCCTCCGCTCTCGCCCGCCCGCACTGCCGCACGTTGTTGGCCCGCACCACTGCACGCTGACTGCCGCACGCATGCCCGTTTCAACCCTCCTCCAGTCCCCCCTTTTTGCCCGCACGGTAACCCATCTTTGCTGCTTCTTTAGCTTCTACCAAAATGTTGATTTGAAGTGATTGTTATAAAAATTGTATTTACCATCATTAAATCATCTTTATACATCAATGCATGATGAAAGTACTTCACAATGCAAGATTACAGCTTATAATTTGCTTTCTACATTGCTTTCATAAGCTTGCAAATTGCCCTTGCCTTTCTAATCGTATTCAACAATGTCAAGAGTGCTTAAGGTCAGTAAGCGGTCTTTTTCTCTGACAAACTAATATATTTTCACATCCTTTACTCTCTACTTATATCATGTATGCTTGTTGTTTTGGTATGCTGCTTTAACATATGACAACTGTCAATAAGTTTCATAATAATGATGTATTATCGTAATTGTTAGAAATTTAATTGAGGTTATTAAAATTAAATGATCCATACAAATGTAAGGAAAAATGGTATATAACACAATTTTGAAGTTTTGTTACCAAAAAAACATCAACTATGCAAAAATACTTATATATTTATCATTATCCAATTTTTATTCTAAAAAAAACCTTTAACGAGCTGAACTGAGCCTTTACGAATCTTACCCGAGCCGAACCGAACCTGATTACGATTTTCATTTTAACGAGCTGAACCGAACCCGAGCCTGAAAGTATGCTAAATGAATCGAACCGAAGGTTCGGTTCATTTACAACTTTATATGCACGCGCAACTAGTTCCCCATATGATAGTGTAGACAATTTCCGATTGATCTATCACCCTAGACGCGTCTGTCTCGAAATCCTTTGTTCGTCATGTCAATGTTGATGTATCCTCCTCCAAGGTTTTCAAAGGTCTCGATGCTCATCGTCAATATGGATGGGACCAACTATGAATTGTAATCCATGCAGTTCATGAGAACTATTGAGTGCAAAAACAATGAGTACATTCTGATGTAACTTGAGCCGACCAACAAGATTGGGGAGAATGCTTCGTGGAAGCATGATGACGCATATATACATGTTTGTCTATCTAGTACCCTTACCACAAAGATGGCCAACTATATTCTCTATAACCCACTACCAAGACAATGTGGGGCATTCTCGCCACCATGTATTCTAAAACGAGGAATGAGAAGAAGATCCTGCAGCTTCAGTACGACTTGTTTACAGTCACGAAGGATGGTCGTACTATTTATGCTTTCTAATCTTGGCTCAAGGGCATGTTTGAGAAGCTTCATAGCTTCATGCCTCTGAATGCTTCCACAGAGCAGTGCATGACACACAAGAATGCCACAATGGTCGATGTATTTTTTGCAGCACTTGATCCACAATACGATGACGCACACAACCAACTTCTCACATGTGCATCTACACCTCCCATGGAGAAGGCCTATAGCTAACTAAGAAAGATTACGATGCCTCCGACAACCACTTCTCAGTCCTCATCTGAGATGGTCGTATCTCTCGAGAAAGGATGTTCAACACAATTCAGATGACGCAGAGTCCATGGCAAAGGAGGTGGACGCTTTCGTCAACATCACATATACTGGCACCATTTTGGCCACTCTAAGGAAACTTGCTACCAGAAGCACGGTCATCCTACGTCTGCCCATGTTTCCCAAGTGGTTAAGTCGGTTGCCCTTTTGCTGATCAGAAGTTCGACGACCTTGTATCCCATCCAAGGGAGATTATGACTCCTTCCACATGTCCTACTAATGCTCTTTCGAACCCATTTGATGTTGCAACCTTTGCTAGTACCTCATGTATAGCTTATGCACTTACTAGTAGTCCCATGCCAGATATTTCAGAATGGATTATGGACTCCGAAGCATCTCATTATCTCTGCATAGACATAGCACAATTCATCTCCAATAGTTCAGTACATCCTGGCAGATCTATACTATAGTCATTGCAGATTGGATATATTTCACTATCACAAGACATGGAGAGATTCAGTTGATATTGTCCATGTGTTTGCAGAATGTGCTTCATGCAGATGATTTCTCTATGAACTTATTATCTATCAGTTAGATTATGTCTAGGGTGAAGCTTGAGCCATGCATCTTGTTTGCTATATTGGGAATGCTTATTAAATGAAAGGAGGATGGTGGTTTGGGGGTTAAGAGACTTAAAGAACTTAACTAGACTCTCCTTACGAAGTAGATTGTTAGAATTGGGGTATTAAATGGGGATTTGGTTATCCGCTTACTTCATCCAAGTTTATAGGGTGGAGGCTAGCATGTCATGCGAGGAGGGGAATGTCTCCAATCCTTCCATTATTTGGTGAGGGATATGCTTTATTCCTTTGGTCCGTCACATGATGACTCCACATTAGGGTAGAGTCGACTACTTCCGTTTTTGGAAACATAATCGGTCTAACCTTAATATCCTGGTGGATAGATATCCCCGGATTTTTTCTTTAGATGAGAATTTGGAGGCATTGGTTGCTGATTACTAGGCCATCAGTGCTTCGAGCCCCTATTTTATATCCGGTTTTTTAGGCCTGCGTATGGAGTACATGTACATGCTACGGGTCTAAGTGAGTTGTAGACCCCTTTGGCAGTTGTGATGCTTGGTTTTGGTTAAATGGTAGATTTTTTGTCGAGGATGCATATAGATGCCTCACCTTGGGTTTGGACATGAGAAGTAGGCATTTGGCTGATTGCTCTTGGATGATTTGGCATTCCACTTTTTTTCCCACACGGGTTAAGGTTTTTCTATAGCAGGGCATAAGGGGCGTTTGATGATAAAGGAGTTTAGAACTAGATGGAATCAAGGGCCTGATAATGCTTGTCCGTGATGTTGGATTGAAGTGGAGTCCTTTGAACACTAGTTCTTTAGATGTTACTATTCCGAGGAGATTTGGAGTTGGTTGGATTTTCCATGGCTTGACATATCATGTGGTAACAAATTTTGGTCATCGATGAGATCTGCATGCATATATTCTCCCGAAAGTTGCCTATGTCCTGTTATGATTGCTTGGATAATTTGGTTGTCCTACAATAACATGGATTTAGAACAGTGGCGATATAGCACAGTGAATGTAATTCATCATATCAGGGTCATCTTTGAGGCATGGTCCATTTAGTGTAACCTCCCGCTATATTAATTAATCTGGTGTAACTCACCTCGAGTTTACACCCTCTTTTACTTTCAAAAAAGGTACCATGATATACAAAAGTCTCTCTTATCTTCTTTTTTACTCGAATAGTCTGTTATTGTTTCCTGGAGCTCTCTTTATGTAAAAAGACAAATGGCTCTCTTCTATGTCAAAAAAATCAGGCCTTTTTTTGAAAGAATTATAATTGATATTTTCTGAAAAACATGCTTACAACTTTGAGAAGGATGATTAAATTTAAGAGCTGGAGAATAGGCGCTGAAGTGGCCAGTGGCCAACTGTGTTGAGAAGCTGGAGCACAACTAGAAAATAGATGTTGTTCTACATAAATTTAATAGGAGATTTAAGATATTTGGGTACATCAAGACTTGTGACGATGAATTCTTCTTGCATTGTCGAATGGGAGAGAAAATGCAAAGATAATAATTCACATGCATAATAAATGTTACATATCCCAGAACCTTAAGATGTAGCTGATTGGAATTATCTTCAATAGACAATTTTTTGCACAAACCTCATCCAAGTGCATTGAAAATAAGACTACTACACTTATTAACTAACAAAGAAAAAAGAAAATAAAGACATAAATGACATTATTCTGATATTCACGAAGTCAAAGCACATAAACAATGCCCAAATACAAGTACCGTTTCATTCAAAAGCTCAGATGCATTCTTAGTGGAGATTGGGCTGTCCTTCGGTTTGTCATCATTAAGCTGCCAAACATAGTAATAATATTTGAATAAATAAGAATATAAACCACAAAAGACCGACGTTGGTTAGAAAGAACCAAATTTTGTGGCAATTGAATGATGTTCAAACATCGAAAAAGCGAGAGACATTACCTTTTGTGGTGGTATTATGTATGAAATTGTATAAGATATAGGAGGTTTCTGCTTTAGATCATCCTGTTTGCCAATAGCGGACACCTTGCCATATGATTATTGTACCAAGCAGAAGGGAACCGGTCGGACAGTTTAAAATATTACAAAAGTTTCGTTATGCAACTTGGATATCATCTAATGAAGACAGTGTTCAAGGTATAACATATCAATACAACTCTGATAATTTTAAAGGATGTAAATTAGATACCTTTGGGATCTTATCATTAGCAGGTGGTCCCACATAGAACGCTTCAAGTTCCCTACAGCATGCAGTCCGATTAGTGAAAAAGGAAATTTTCGCTATCAATATGACAGTGCCTTCAAAAAGGGCATACCCAGGAACTAAAGTTGAAGACTTGAAAGGAAAATTGCCCATCACTGGCCCATCTCGAAGAGAGAAGAAGCTTAGCTGAATCACATCCTGAAACTATCAATTGTAAATCATGTGTAGAAAAAAACTTTGGTCATTCAATAATGATCTTTTATCCTTCTTTCATATGAACGGACCTAGAACAAAATGGGAAAAACACCAAAAAAAATAAAACAGGTAAAATACAAGAAACAAAATAACAAATAACACACTCCTCAAACTAGAGCCCCTCAAATACATGACATCAATCAAACCTAGTTTGTCACGTAGAATACAATGATGCTTCTCAAGGAAGCATTTGAGTAAAAATATTGGCAAGTCACAACATTATGAATGATATGTGTTGAGATAATTGTATCTCACGGTGTCATTTGTGTTTTATGTTTTCTTGATGTACCTCTTACATAATTAACCCATAC
Organism: Ottelia alismoides; assembly: GCA_037367405.1. Lineage (NCBI taxonomy): Eukaryota > Viridiplantae > Streptophyta > Magnoliopsida > Alismatales > Hydrocharitaceae > Ottelia > Ottelia alismoides. Next base: position 508,384 of record JAZKJV010002186.1, on the reverse strand, counting down.
TTTTTCTCCTATATAAGAGAGCCCATGGGTCTCATTTAGAATATATGAATTTCTTCTCTCAACATGGTATCGGAACAACGGTCCTAGACCGGGGCACCCGTATCCCACCCTAACCCTACACGTCCTCCCCCCCCCCCCCACCAAGCCCGCCGCCACCGCCGTCGGACCCTCGCCGGCCAGCCCGCACCGCCAGGGCTCCTTCATACCCTCCCGCGCCAACCCTCCAGGGCTTCCAACCCAACCGCGTTGCGCCGCCACTGGGCACCTCCAGCCCAGCCCCTGCCGCTTGCCACTGCACGCTCTCTGCAGCCTGGCTGCTGCTGTACGACCTATTCCGCGACGTCCAACGGTCTGATTTGAGTTAGAAAACGTGATTTTTTTCATCTAAATCACGTCTTACAACTCTAAACCTCACAAGGAAGATATGAGAATGGTTGTATGAGTCTACGGATACAACCACTCCTCCTTATGATTGTGTAGACAGTCTCTAATCAGTTTACTCCTCAGTTTATCTGTGGTTCTACTTATTGGTAGAATGTCAGAAACCAAGAGTGACGTCTTTTCTTCTTCCAGGACCTTCAAAGGCCCGACTTCCACTGTGAAGATGGATGGGACCAACTACGAGTTGTGGTCCATGCAGTTTCGTACTCTTATGCAGTGCGATAACAAGGAGCACATTCTGACGGAATCAAAACTGGCGGATAAGACTGGGATTAATGCAACTTGGAAGCAAGATGATGCATATGCTCGCATCTGGCTCTCTGGGACACTTACCACGGAGATTGCCAACGACATTGTTAATCAGCCCACAAGAAAGGCTATGTGGGACATATTAGCGGACACATACAGGCAGACAAAGAATAAAAGCAAGATTCTTCAACTGCAGTTCGACATTTTTTCGACCAAACAAAATGGTCGACTGCTTCACACACACTTCTCTCATCTGATAGGCATGTTTGAGCGAGTACACAACTTCATGCCCATTACCACCAGCACTGAGAAGCAACAGCAATATTGGAAAGCTACAAAGATGGGAGTCTTCCTGTCATCTCTTGACTCTGAGTACGATGCAGCTCGTACTGAACTTCTGACTGGAGAGACGATACTGCCGATGGAGGAGGTCTATAAACGATTGAGCAGGATTACTACCACTTCCACTACTACGGCCCAGATGACTCCCTCTGCTATGACAGCTTCTCGTGGCAGAGGAGGGTCTTCCCAGTTTCGTGGCCACGGACCTCGTGGTCGAGGAGGAGGCCGTCAGCGTAGCCCATGTTCCCATTGCCATCGTCCAGGTCATTCGGAGGAGACATGCTTTCAGAAGCATGGATATCTGACGTCTGCATGTGTGGCTGAGCATACCGAGTCTTCGTCTGCGCTTACTCCGGATACACGTTTGGATGATATTGTCTCGACACTTCGAAAGATGATGAGCACGCCTACGACTCCGACTGTAGGTCCCTCAGATGCAACAGCTACTGCCAGAGCGTCATCCAATTCATCAAGTATTCCTTATGCGTTTACTAATTGTAGCAGTTCAGATGTGATGGATTGGATTATGGATTCTGGAGCGTGACATCATATGTGTGGACACCTGGGAGATCCATGGTCATTACTAATGGGGTTCGACTACCCATTATTGGTCAGGGTGAGATTGTTCTAGCTACTTCTATGCATCTTCAGAACATCTTATATGCTCTCGATTTTCAGATGAATCTTTTGTCTATTAGTCAAATTACAAAAGATTTACATTGTCGTGCCATCTTTGATCCCTCTTGTGTTTCAGGACATACTAACTGGCAGAGTGATTGGTCATGGTCGTGAGCAGAGAGGACTGTATAAGCTTGCCATACCACCATGCACTGGGGTTGCTTCTATTCCTTCAGGATCTGTTTCTCCTTTCATGTGGCATGTTCGCTTTGGCCACCTTCATCTTCAAAAGATGATTCATGTGCTCCCGCAGATATCTACTCGTACTACATTGGATTGTGAAGCCTGTCAGCTTGGGAAGCATCATCGCTCCTCATTTCCGAGTCGTTCGAGTCATCACAGTAGTCGGTCTTTTGAGTCGTTTCATTTTGATATTGGGGGTCCTAGTCGTGTTCCTGATCTTCAGGGGCATCATTTTTATATGGTTGCTGTGGATGACTATTCTAGACTATCTTGGGTAGTCTTGTTAAAACATAAGTCTGAAGCTGGTGCTATCATTAAATCTTTTCTTATTGAAGTCAACAACATCTTCTCTGCTAATGTGAAATTTATTCATATGGATAATGTTTTGGAATTTTGCACATTACATTTATCGGAATTTCTCAGGTCTCTCGGTATAGTTCATCAGACTTCTCGCAATTATACTTCACAGCAAAATGGTGTGACAGAACGTAAACATCGTCACCTTCTTGATGTCACGAGGACCTTGTTGATTCAGAGTCGTACCCCTCATTCTTTCTGGGGGGATGCGGTTCTCACCGCCTGCTACTTGGTGAACCGCATGCCATCCACTATTTCTTGGAGACAAAGTTCCCTTCTTGATTGCATTCCTGAGAAGGAACTATTCTCTCTCACTCCCAAAGTCTTTGGATCTGTGGCCTTTGTCCACAACTTCACTCCTGGCCATGACAAACTCTCACCTAGAGCTGCCAAATGTGTGTTTGTCGGTTATTCTCGTACCCAAAAAGGGTATAGATGTTTTGATCCTGTAGGATGAAAATATTTTGTGAGTGCAGACGTCACATTTTTTGAATTTATTATGTATTTTCTCCTACAACTGACAGGTTGTCTAATGCTAGTTCTGGAGAGGATGTTGTGGTTAAAACACAAGAATGCCTTCCCCGCAAGTCTCTCCAAGATTTGACCAATAAATAGCAGTGGAAAGTAATCTTTCTTGGTCGCAGCATTCATGCGCCTGTAATCGACACAGACACGCTACGATATAGGTACTCGGGTCGCGATCTCTACCCCATCCTCGTTGGTGACCATCTAGATTCCCGACTTCTTCGGGACGACATGAAGGGGGGCCACCCACTTGGAGTCAGAAATGGGGCATATAAACCTTGCTTTGCACCATTTCTCTATCTCTTTCTTAACTACTTCCCGAAGATTGGGGTTTAATCTTCTCTGAAATTCACGGGAAGGCCTTGCATTATCCTCAACATAAATTTGGTGCGAGCAGAGAGCGGGGTTGATTCCTACGAGATCCGACACAGTCCAACCGATGGCTTTTTGATTTCGCTCAAGGACTTCGAGTAATCTAGATTCCTGGTCCGTGGTTAATGATGAGATAATGATCACAGGGAATTTCTCTTTGGGTCCATTAAGAAATGCAATCTTTAGTGTGAGAGGTAGTGGTTTCAGCTCTGGCATATCTGAATTATCAATTAAGTCTGGCTGAACGACTTTTGCATCTGGCTCAGTGTCAGTTGGCGGTGAATCACTCTGTGATGTGCTAGCTACCAATTCCAAAGAAAGGTGAGTCGGATCGCTAAAGTAGTACGGTAATTTGGCTAAAGCCGCGTCCGACTCATCATCGATTTTTCTTGATTGTACCGAAGAAGATGGGACTGACAAATCTGAAAGGATTTCTGTGTCATCAAGGTTATAGGCCTCTGGGTGCTTAGATAGGTTTGGCAACATCTCGCAAACTACACTGCGCATTGTTTCTTCTTCCGATGAGGTGCTTTAAATCTGAATGTCTGACAGTTGGTCCCATGGCCCAGTAGTGCTGATGAGATTGCATTCTGATATCTCGGCATAATCAGTGGTGGATTTGGAGTCTGGTCTTTGCCACTTTGTTTGTTTCATCTCCAAGTCCACTTCTCCGCCTGAAGAGCGAAACTTTATCATTCCGGTACCGTAATCGAATATGGCTTTAGCGGTTCTTAAGAATGGTCTTCCAAGAATGATTTGGGATTCCTTCCAATGGTTCAGGGTCTCCATATCAAGGACAGTGAAGTTCACTTTGTATTCTGTACCCTCGATCACGATGATTACATTTTTCACTTCTCCCTTAGGCCTTCTAGTAGATTTATCAGCAAATTGGAGTAGAGATAATGATTTCTTGAGAGGACCTAACTCCAATCTATATTATAAGGCTAAGGGTAGAAGATTGATGGAAGAATCATTGTCGAGAAGTGTGCGTGCTAACGCAATGCCGCCAATGCGACTCTCCATATAATGAGCACCCATATCCCTTTTCTTTCTTGGTAAATGCTGATTTTTGACACATTTGGTAGTGGCAACTGTCAAGATATGAGTCTCCACAAATTGACTTGGTTTCTTTGTATGAGTCTTGGTGGGAGTGCATTTCACCTTCAAGTACTTCTGAAATGCTGGATTGCTGGCTACATATTGATCAAAGGGTACTTTGACTGTGATATTCTGCTAGCAGAATCGTTCCATTTCTGGGTCTTCTTGAATGTTTTTCTTTTGTTTTCCTTTCTTAAGAGCATGGGGGAAAGGAATGAGAGCATTTGAAAAATGAGATAGAGAGTCAGAATCATAAATAAGAGCATCTTTATTAGAAATAGATTTCTTATTACAATCATTAGTTTTCAGATAATAATCAAAATTAGGTTGCTGAAAAGGTGGCAAAGGTATTTCTGCAGCAACTAGAGGTTCAAGGTCCTCTGCACACTCCATAGATGCTTTTCCCTTCTCACGTGCTGGGATCTTCAGGCGTCCTTCTTCTTCATTCTCAGAAGCATCCTCCGGTTGATCTTCCGAGTCTTCATGATCCAATTCCCGTTCCCAGTCAGGTACGACCATAGTCCTTCCGCTCCTAAGTAACATAGCATTGATATTGTCAAATGAAAGGATCTCATTTTCAGAGGTGGAAAAATATGAATAGTATACCTGGCCATTGTGTTGGGAAGATTGAGATTTGTTCAAGCTATTAGGGTTAGCTTGAACTTGGACGGGAATGGTTGTAGCCGGTGCTGTATGTTCATCCTTCCAAACATCAACCCGTAGATCATGTAGTTCATTCCAGAAGTTGTGTATTTCCTCGAGCATCTGTCTCTGGATATCTACAGGTTCTTCGTGAGAGTTGGATGGTTGAGATGACTGTTTTGTGATGTCACTTGGTGGAGCCTGATATTGTTGACGGCATTGCTGAGGTTGGTTCTGGCGGTTGTATGGCTGCTGCTGCTGCTTCGGATGCTGGAATGATGTAGTGTTCTGAATGTGCTATGGAGCTGGTTGAAATACGGTATTATAGAAAGTGGGCGGACGTTGGAAAGGTTGACGGTCCCCCATATTACCCTGTCGAGTAGTGTCCTGAGTGTACCAAATGCCGTTCACTTAGAACGCCAGAGGTGGGGCTTCTTCAACAGTCTCGGCTGGTGGAGGTGGCTGCTGGGAAGGTTGGGCATATGATTGGTCATGAACCCGTGGTTGTTGTTATCCTGATCCTGGCTACTCCTGGACATGATGTACATGATAGATCGAGGTCGTAGGTGCAATGGGTATCCCCATCTTGGATACCTTCTTCGTTAGCTCCTCCATTTGTTTTGGAAACTGGGAGATCCTGTTGTCGATGTCGTTCATCCTCTTTTGAATTTGATCCACAACTGTCAGTTTATTGACAATGATGTTCATGTTTGGAATCAAATCCTTTGCTATCTCTGCAATAGTTTGCTTTCCTCCTCTAGCTTGAGATGTATTCAGGGAATCGGTGTATGCTCTACTGTGATCTGTGAGCGGCTTGTCTCAGCCATCTTCTCTAGTACTTTCCAGACGATTTCAGCTCCTTGCGATGTATAGTTACCTCCGCATGCAACACTTACTAACCCTTGAGTCTCATAATTAAGTCCAGAGTAGAGTGACTGAACTAAGATGTTGTTATCCAGGTCATGACAGGGACATTTCTGTAGCAGATCTTTAAATATATCCCAAGCATCACAGAGTGGTTCATTAGGCATCTGAGAGAAACTGGTGATGAGAGTCCTCATTAGGTTAGTCTGACTCAGCGGGTAGAATTTCTTCAAGAATAGATTTTTGAACCTATCATAGGTGGTCACAGTCTTCTTCACCCAGTAATTTGTCTTCCCCTTCAAGGAGAAAGGTAATGCAGTGAGACGAATGTAGTCCTAGCTGACTTGTGGGTGCCTCATATTAGAACATATCAGCTCCAAGTCTCGCAAAAATTCATATGGTTCTTCATTTGCATTACCATGGAATTGTGGTAGTTGACTCAGAAAGTGTGGCTTCTGTTCATAGTTAATCTCTGGATGAGGTAGCTGCAAGTAATTTCTAACTCTGTACTTCCCAAGATTGTATGCTGCTTCCATTGATGGTTCTTCCCCAGCATTCAACTGTTCAAGTTTCTCTCTCAGTAAAAGCTATAGCTGCTCAGATGCAGCTAATCTTGCAAAAATCATCTGTATTGGGTCTTCATTGGGTTCCTCTTCATGTTCCTTCCTGGGAGGCAACTTGGGAGGTATCTTCTTTGTCTTCTTCTTTTCACCTTCAGAATGTGAGAAATCGGAGTCAATAGATTTGAATGAATCAGAATCAGAGTTATCGAGGTGAGAGTCTTCCTCGATGTGATCAGGTGATGAAGAAAGAGTATGGGTTTGACCTCCTTCCAGGAAGATGAAAGAATCATAAGAGGAGGATTCACGGGAAGGGTGTCCATGAACCCAAGGTGGTCCTGAGTAAGATTGCCTCCGAACCTTTGAGATTGGAAAATTTGTGGCGGTCAGATAAGGGTTCGCGGAGTCCGAACGGGAATTACCATAATCTTCCATTCTCGATTCCAAAAGATCAACAAGAGGTTTACGGTTCATGATCTAGGCACAAGTGTGCGGTATTCATTGAATATCTGGTTTCTACGCACAATCCAAACACAATGCAAAGGTTTCTTTCACCAACTCACTTAGTGAAGGCCGTGAGGGTTCAGCCAATTATCTTGTCAGTTTTAATTGGTGAGAATACAAGTCTTGCAAGCCGTTTAAACGAGCTGTTATGTGCCTGTATTTCCCTACCGAATGTTCCGAATTCTTACGACTAGTTGCACCTACTTTCAGCCAGTATTGGAGTAAGTAAGGATTGTAGAATGGCTACCCTTTACTTGAGGACGGAGCCTTACGTAGTGTCCTCTAAACCACCCACTCTGCTAAGGAAATCCGGATCGTTTATCGGCTACCCGTTAGATCCTCACTAAGAAGTAACTAATCATTTTTGGTAGAATCAATAATCAATATGAAAATCCTAGCTTGGCTCTATCCTAGTGTATGTCTCTCTCCTCGCTGCAAGATAAAAGCAAACAATGTCGGGGTTGCTCTCCCGCAAGAATTCTTGATTTTATGGGTTTATAAGATCGGCTATATTTAGCAGTCCCAATTTTAATTAGGTGATCACTGAAGAATTTAAATGAGCACAAATACACATCTACCGTCCAGTCCCAATTTCTTTTAAAATTATGTGATAAAACAAGAGGGAGAAGTTTGGGAAAGCTGATGTACACGAAAAACAATGATGTATGCTCAGTTAGAAGACTTATAGTGAATCCTCACAATCTCCATGTGGGATGCAATACAAAATTGAAAGATTAGTCTATATGGATGCAAGCCGATGAAAAACCGCATCTAATTAGAAAGTTCTATTAGCGGGAAAGATATGAGCTAAATTTGGCTAAATTTAACGATCTAATGTGCGTCTCAATTAAAGTGAAGTGTGGCCTAATTCCTACGAGCACAATCAAAAATTAAATTGCTTTGAGAGCTGTATGTGCAGGTCTATCCTAATCGCCACTCAAGTCGGGCCCCACCCTCACCGGAGAGTGAAACAAGCCACGACACACCACAAAAAGAGTTCAATATCTTTTTACACATGTGAGAGTCCAAACGGACACCGCTATAAATGAGCAATTAATTACAGAAATTAAATTTTGCAGAAATTAAAATCCTAGACTCTACGCTCTCTCACGACTCGACTCGATCTTAAATTAATTGCAGCTTTTTCGGAAGTCGGTGAAGATGCATCGGTTCCTGAAAAATCGCTCCATGTACGCCAGGTACCTCACAAGAAAAATAAGAGAGAGAATGTAAGAGAGTGACTCAAAAATAAATCAAAAATAAAATAAGAGAAATAAATGCTGAAAATAAAATAAAATAAATGCAGGAAAAAATGGAATTTACAATGAACAATTTGGGGGTCAGACTACCCGAATGCGACAGACTACCTTAATGCGGAAAACCGAACGAAAATTTTCAAAACACAAAACTAAGCCGTTTACCTCTCCGGCAACGATGCCATCTGACAGGTCTGGAATACGCCGTGTTAATTAAATGTATTTGATCGTGTGTAAAAATATTATTATCGTTTCGTTATAGGAGGTAATCAGAATCGGTCTAGAAAATAACCACACAATAAGTTAATCAATTTTCAATCGATGCGATTTTATGTTTATTTTACTTGGCCAAGTCTCAATGTCGAACACAAGGAGGCAAAGGAACAACCTAGAATTATGTCTATCAAAATTCATGCGTGGTTTTCGAGGCGGTCTTGTTTTGTAATTTTTTATGCAATAAAGGATACAGAATGCAAATTCGATCTATTTTAGGGACAAAAATGTAAATTACGCTCAAATGATGTCCGAAATATACGAAACTTGACCACAATGCAAAATATGATGAAATGAAAGCACTGTAACTTTTTTGGAATTTTTGGATGCAAGATGATTTTTTTATGAATTTTTAAATGCAAACAAAGTGAATTTCAATATTTGATTATAATAAATATTAAATCTAATTATTTTCAAGGAATAAAATTATATAAGATCCATCACTAGGTAATGGATCCCAGAAAAATATTAACACTTAAAAATGTGAGATTTAATACCTATTAAAATTAAAACATTGAAATATGCAAAATGATTTTTACAGGGCAAATTATGCATGTAAATGCAATTCTTTTGGGGCATAATGTTAAACACATTAAATCTACAATCTACATTTTTTCGGGAATTTTTAGAGCAATGGTTAATTTATGACAAATTTCAGAGCACAAGATGGGCAAAATATACAATTTTTCATAAAACAATTAATAAGTAATTAACCATTGATCACAAAAATATCCACAATATGTCAAAATGTAGAGAATTAAATGAGGAAAAAAATGCCAATTTTTGATAAATAAAATGATGCAGAGAAGATTCAGAAAACACGGGGGAACATAAGGGGTATAACTGCAATATAATAAATAAAATAAATATAAAAATGAAGTGGGGGCCTATTTGTAATTACCGATAATTAAGGGGGCTCCTTGCAAAAACTCCAGAGGGGCAAGCGCTGCGTACGTGCCCTCTGGTCGGTGGGGGTTGGATGGCGAATAAGGTAATCTCCGGGGGCTTCCTTGTAAATGTTCCGCAGCTCACGTGCCACCCACGTGCAGAAGCCAGCTCGGGTGAGTCTCAGTGCGGGGTTCCACGTGGCAGACACCTGTGCTTCGGACGAGGCTTGAGGCTCTAGCTCATATGGCTGGTTCGGAGCAAGCCTTGGAGTAGATCAGGGCTGTTGATGAAGGTGGGAACGGACGACTGGTGGATGTTGTGTTATCGAACGGGAGAGATCGGGGCTCTCCTCGATCGGACGGCGGTGAGGGTTGCCGACACATGGCCTACGATAGGTGGTGGAGAAGCGGAGCTCCAGTGATCGCGTTGTCGATGATGGCGAGGCGGAGAAGATGGTTGTCAGAGGCCTGCTTTGTTGATCGTCGATGGCAGTGCTCTCGTGATCCTCGGAGCAGCTGGCGTAGAAGCGAGGACCTTCCGAAGATGATGCAGTGGTTGAGCGTCGATGGCGATGGTTGTCGTCGACCGGCGTTGTTTATCATTGTCAGTGAAGACGAGGTGGAGTAGGTTGAAGATGTACGGTGGGAGTAGGTGAATAGATGTAGAGCGATAATGGCGATTAGGGGGGTGTCGATCGGGAGATGCGATGATCGGGCGATGCGAGGCGAAGTAGACGAGGAGGAGGGGTACTTGGAGGGCTCGACGGTGGTTGGTCGGAGCTGGAGCAGCAACACGGGCGGCGAAGCTGCGACGAGGTGCTTAGAGCCCTCGGATCACGTCGATCCTTGGCTGTCACGACCAGAATGCGATGCACGGCGGATGCCCTTCCCTGGAGGGGGCGATGCTCTTTTATAAGTCGATGGGCTTTGCTGGCTATGGAAGGGGATTTTGGGGCGATCGATTTGGGATTCGCCGGGATTCGATGGGGATGAGACGCGAGGAGATCTGGTGATTGAAGATGACGGCCGGAGATTGATTGGAGGCGAATCAGAGATGGTGGGGATTGCGGGGCGGCGCGAAGTTTGCGAGATCTCCCATGAAATCGCAGGCGGATCGAATTGGGAAAGGTGACCTGGGAGGACGCTGACCGCTGGCCGTCCGATTGGCCGAGATCAGGCGGCCAGATGGGTGCCATGTGTCAATCTAGGGGTGAGAGGCGCGGTACGTGCGTGGCGCGTGCCTGGGAGGCACGTGCCCCACACGTGCGTTGATTTTAATTTTTTTTCTAAAAAAAATTAATAAAAATTTAAAAATAGCTGACACGTGGCTGCTCCAGGAGCTGCCACGTGTCAACACCACAAAAAATCAAAGATAAATACTTTGTAAAATAAAAAATAAATAGCAAATTGCTTCGGATTGAAAAAGTTTATTCACGGAATATGCTTGTCATAATGATATCTACAACTTTCATGAAGACATCAAAACCAAAATCGATCAATTGCACAAAGTGATATTTTTGGGGTATCCCATGTACATAGAATACCTTGATTTTTGAGTTTTATATTTTTTGTCATTTTTAAACCAGATAAAAATCCGGTAAAAATATGATAAAATCAAATATTAATATATATACATTAATCTAATTTTTTTGTATCTTTATTAATTAAGAAAAAGAAGAAATAAAATAAAATACGAAAAAGACTAATTTTGTACAAGTGGTTAGTGAAGACTCGGACTCAATTTGTTTCTTTGATTTCAAGCTCAATTTGGATTTGGATTTTTGTGCATTTTAATAAAACTTTCATCAAAGAAGACAAATGAAAAAGAAATAAACTAAAATAGGTTAATTATGTACATAAAATACTAGGTCAAAAACCGCTAAAATACAAAATGTACAAAAGAGGCCCAAAACCCAACTTTCACATATGAGCTCCGATTCACTTGAACATGGTCTTGTTTTGAAGGTAATTGAATGTATATTAGTTCAAAGTGAGTAGGATCAAAACAGACACTGGACAGGGAAGATATGAGATTTTTAGTACGGAAATCCTGAAACTAGGGTTTGGGATATTGGTCCACTTATTTGGGTTAATGATTTTTTTGTATTTTTTATTTATTCTTGTTAGTGATATGTACACAGAGGAGGTGGTTCTTGGTCATTCGGAGTTAGCATGAATTAGTTAAAAATTAGGGATGTTAGGCTATTTACAAGTCAATTTTGGCTTGGATTTTTTGCTTCTTATTTTGTGCAGAAATAAGTGATAAAATGCAATTCTTATTAAAACATGCATGAATGCTAATTATGCAGAATAAATGAAGAAATGTCAATGATTTTGAGGTATTTGAGTTTAATTAATGAGATTTAGAGTGATGAATCTGAGATTCATCAGTGACATATACAATATTAGCCTTATCATTATAGAACAGAGGATTTTAGATTTACATTGATGTATTTGGCACAAAATACGGACGTATTTTATGTAGAATGAAAGGGTTATACATCACATCAATAAAATTTACATGAGACTAATTGTCTTGCTTAAGAGTTGGAGTTAACAATGATAATATTTTCTTTATCAATTTGGTGACATTACAGATACAATGGAAAAGTGTGGTATTTAGAAGGATCAAGGTAACATAAAAATATGTCAATCTTTCAAAGATGATGAAATACCCAAGAAGGAAAAATCCTGAGTTTTTTTAATAAATTGAATCTAAAGGTGTAAGATACTATAATGGAAATTTCATATGACCAGGATGGACTTTATTACGACATTATCTAAGATACAGAAATACCTTTATGATATTATATGTATGATTGTAGACCACATCATCTCACTTTTTATACATTCACTTCGATTAATCTACCATGAGATTGGCTAAATTGTATGAGATTGAGATCATCACCATACACGGGGTTCAAAACCAAGTATTAGATCAGGACACGAGAAACACATTGGGATTATGAATTTTTTTATGTGGAGGATATGATACTTAATTAAAGATTATCACCTCATTTCGTTCACATACTAATTAATGACTATTCAGAAAGGAACATATATAACGTAGAAGACATGTTGAGAGCATTTGTCTCGGATTTACAAGAAGTTGTATGTATCTTATTTTAGTAGAGCTTCTTAGAATAAACAACTATCATTCAAGTATGAAGATGACTCCTTATGAAGTAATGTATAGAAGATCTTGTAGATCACCCTATCGTTAGATTATGTGGATCATTTGAGACCAAAGCTAGATGATACTAGTAAGAAGAGAGATGAACAAAAACTGTGATGCAAAGGAAATCCATGATATTTGATGTCTCATTACTAAGAAATTTTGATAACAGAATTTTCTTTAAGGGTGGTAGATTGTAAAGGCTGAGAATTTTCCCCAATCAAGTTTCCTTTTCTCCCCTTTACCCTTAATGGAGTATTCAAAATTGAATTTATCAATTGATGGAGAGTTGAATACATTTTAATGGCATTTAATCATTTATTATTCCCGCACATTGATGGTCAAGAAAGGAACAACATTCTTTTAAACCCCATGTCCATGTATCTTCTCCCATATTCATGTGCTAGGAGAGAGAGGGGAATAGAGAGAGTTAGAGAGAGAAGGAGATATCACCGGAGATTCATCTTCATCGCGGTAGACGACGGTGGTGAATCAGATAAGGAGGAGAGTGTGGATCTGTGACGGGAAGGATCCACGATGACCACCTCGTGGAAAGGCAAGCTTTGGACCAAAGTTAGCGGTTTAGGATTACAAATGAATAAAGATTATATCCGAAGCAGACTATGATTATTGTATGTGTTGAACCCTTAGGAATCGGAATGCGTTGTAGCACTTGACCTCAGAGACTTTCATTAATTTATTGTTGAAAATGTCATTCTTGTGTCATCGATTAATTATGAGATAATATTCAGTAATTATATAGGTTTCTCCATGCATATACCTGAGGATTTCTTGTAGATGGATTTTTTACTTCTGGTGAATGGTAGGATTATTAATCTAATAAATGTTAACAAGGCCTACAAATTAATCTAGTATATGTTAGGATCATAGAATTAATATAAGAAATACCTTCTCAAAATTGATGACTGTTATATATAAGCTGGTAGCATTTTCATTTGGAATCCAAATGGACCCACGATATTAGTTAAATGAGAGGATGCTTACTGGTATAATTCTAGATTTTGCATGATTGGGATTATCGTTAACTTGTCTTAAAATTAACTATATACTTTTGTAAAGATGGCTCTTAAGTTTTGAAATATCTTCCTCAACAAAATTTTTAATAACTTTAATAGTTTATGCCATGTTTTTGTAACATAGTAAAGCATATTAATTGCTCACTATTATAACCTCCCAGAACAAAACATATCATAGCATTTCATATGATCGTAAATATTCATTCAAAATTAGCTTTATCTCTGTGAAAATTACCAAATATAGTTAATAAAAAGATAGTTCTCTAGAAAGATTGCATCATGTTATGCATAAACTATATAAATATTGTAAGGTATATGTCATGGCTTATTATTGATAGGATGTAAAGTACTACACACCTTAATTTTGTAATTAGAGAAGTGTAACATCGACCTGCTGTAATAAAAGTTGATCTGCACAAAACTTTTACGTCATGGTTTTTATCTTCATGTGATAAAGCGGCACCAATAAGGAAGAAAAATGGTGAGCATATTTGTAAATTTTAAGATACATGGTGATGATGTCTTTAATAAATTGAGATATAGTTTATATGTATGACAATGGTATGGGATATTTGATGAATCTCGGATTCATCACTCTAAATTTCATTTATTAAGCTCAAATCACTCAAAATCAACAGCATTTCCGCATTTATTCTACAAAATTAGCATCCATGCATGTTTTCATAAGAATTGCATTTTAGCACTAATTTCTGCACAAAATAAGAAGCCAAAAATCCAAGCCAAAAATGACCTATAAATAGCCTAACTTCATGAATTTTTAACTCATTCATGCTAACTCTAAATAACCCAAAACCACCTCCATTGTGTACATATCACTAACAAGAATAAACAAAAAATACAAAAAAAACACTAACCCAAATAAGTAGACCAAAAACCCAAATCCTAGTTTCAGGATTTTCAGACTAAAAACCTCATATCTTCCTCATCCAGTGTTTGTTTTAATCCTACTCACTTTTGAACTAATGTACATTCAATTACCTTCAAAACAAGACCAAGTTCAAGTGAATCGGAGCTCATATGTGAAAGTTGGGTTTTGGGCCTCCTTTGTACATTCTAAATCAGATTTTTGTACATTGTAAATCAGAACTAATGTACATTCAATCAGATTTTTGTCTTAAAAATTTTTATTCGGTTTTCCGCATTCGGGTAGTCTGACCCCCAAATTCTCAGTGTAAATTCTATTTTTTATGCATTTATTTGCTTTTATTTTCATCATTTATTTTTCTTATTTTATTTTTGATTATTTTTCAGTCACTCTCTTACATTTTCTCTCTTATTTTTCTTGCGAGGTACCCGGCGTACGTGGAGCAGCTTTTCAAGAAACCGAAGCATCTTCACCGACTTCCAAAAAGGCGCAATTAAATTAAGATCGAGTCGAGTCGTGAGAGAGCATAGAGTATAGGATTTTTATTTCTGCAATTTTAGTTCTGTAATTAATTGCTCATTTACAGCAGTGTCCGTTTGGACTCTCGCGTGTGTAAAAAGACTTTAAACTTTCTTATGTGGTGTGCCATGGCTTGTTTCACTCTCCAGTGAGGGTGGGGCCCGACTTGAGTGGCAATTAGGATAGACATGCACATACGGCTCTCAGAGCATTTTAATTTTTGATTGTGCTCGTAGGAATTAGGCCACACTTCACATTAATTGAGATGTACATAGATCGTTCAATTTAGCCAAAATCTAACTCAATTCTTCCCCGCTAATAGAACTTTCTGCTAGGTGCGGTTTTTCATCGGCTTGCATTCATATAGAATAATTTTTCAATTCCTGTATTGCATCCCATATGGAGATTGCGAGGATTCACTATAAGTCTTCTAACTAAGCATACATCACTGTTTTCACGTGCATCGGCTTTTTCCTGAACTCCCCTCCTGATTTTTTCACATAAATTTTAAAGGAAATTGGGACTGGACGGTAGACGTGTATTTGTGCTCATTTAATTCTTCAGTGATCACCTAATTAAAATTAGGATTGTTAAATATAGACAATTTCAAAATAACCCATAAAATCAAGAACTTTTACGGGAGAGCAACCACGACCTTGGATGCTTTTATTTTTTCTGAGTGAGCGAGAGATGACACTTAAGACTAGAGCCCAAAACTGGATTTTCATATTGACTACTGATTCTACCAAAAATGACTAGCTACTTCTCAGTGAGGATCTATCGGGTAGCCGGTAAACGGTCCGAATTTCCTTAGCAGAGTGGGTGGTTTAGAGGACACTGTGTAAGACTCCATCCTTAAGTAATGGGTAGCTGTTCTACGGTCCGTACTTACTCCCATAATGGCTGAAAGTAGGTGCAACTAGTCGTAAGAATTCGGGCCAGTCATTACGAAAATTTCGGCACCTAACAGCTCTCTTAATTATTTTCCAAGATTATTTTGTCACCAACTAAAATAGAAAAGAAAATTGCCGAATTCTTACGGCTTCATTGTGTGAGTTGGTGAACTCAAGGTTTGATTTGTGTTTGCATTGGTGTGCGTGAATCGATTTCGAAGATCAATAGCAGCACATTCGATAAAATTTCTTTTGACTATCCCGTACAATCATCTCTTTCCTTTCTTGATTTAAACCTCATCATGGAACTCTTGTCCAAAAACTCTTGCAGACCCAACCCCTCATTCCTTTCATCTCTTTCAAAAATGGCCGAACAACTATCCGAGAATCCATCAGTGCTATACTATGAAAACGAATTCGTTTCGGTTAGACCCAAAACACCTCCTCCAACTTCAACAAGAGACTCTCAACCACCAACACTCTCTGCTAATCCGATCTGTTTCATGAATGACAACCCTTTGTATTCGGACCAGACAAACCAACAACCGACTGAGGTCTCCACTTCTTCATACATCAATCCACTCTACTCTGATCATACAATTCATCCTTCATATTCGGTAAATGTCAATCCATCATTCATTAGAGATGATAACCACATGATCGAATTGAACACTTCTTCACCTCTTACATCGATCCTACCCTGGAACATCAATGAACAACCATCATCTTGGATTGACCATAACAACCCCCTCTTCAGACATGATATTCATATAGAGGATTGGACTGACCACATTGAAACACATCAACCCTGTATGCTGACTTCACAATATCAAGGTCCGACCACTCATGATCAAAGAATCGAACTCGCGACCTCTCGCATGCCTGGACCATATCAAAGGATTGAACTCGACTCGGACCAACTCCACATACCTGGACCATATAAGCAGCCGCCTTCCATAATTATTGAGGAGATATTTTCAGAAGATAATGATAATAAGCTGGATATTTCAAGAAACTCCTCTCCTAGCACATATAGGAAAATGGAAGAGGAAATTATTGAAACTCGCACCCCGACTGCTACCACGATTAGTCATGAAAAGATTTTGGAGGATATTTTGAGGATGAATAAGAAATTTGATTTAATGGAGGATAGATTTCGAGAATTTGCCGATCGATTAATTTCAATCTCTGGTAGCTCGGACATTAAAATGAATGAGGAAATGATTGGATCTAAGATTGAAAATTTTGAGGATATTCAGGAATCTGGGGACGATTCTGACAGTGTCACTTCTGCATATTATTCCCTTAGAAATGCCTATGTCTTTGACTCTCATTCTGAACATCATGGCCCCTACTCCTCTACGAAGACACCACATCACCACACCACACAGAAAATATCAAAAAATTGGAATATTTGAAAACCACAAAAAATCGGAAATCCAGAAAATTTCATAAAAATAGAGACTGAAGAAGATCTAAAGAATTGGATCCTGCTGTACGGGAAGCACTAGAGAAAAGATTGATTTTTGAACTTCCCTTCATAAATGCCATTGAACACTTTCCCGACCTTAAAGGATTTGTAATGGACAAATTAATGATAAAAAAGTCGGGCAGGATACGGACAAATACTGAAAGACATATCATGTCAATGGCCTCCTCCTTGGTGTTGAGGAGAAAAACCAAAAGCCGCATAGTGAAGCGGTTGCCCAGATTTGACTGTGAAATCAAAGACACAATTTTCACCCATGCTTGAATTGATGACGATTCCCAATTAACATCCTCCCAACCTCTGTATTTCACGAACTCAAACTCGGACCGATTTAGAAGATACGAGAGATTGTTTAATTTGCTGACCGATCAATAAAGCGATCGAGAGGAATCATTTCTGTCATCATGAAATTCCAAGGTGCTCTGCTCAAAGTAGAATTCATGATCATTGATATTGAGCATCAAGGTGAATTCACCCAGTCTCCAATTATTCTTGAAAAGCCATTCTTGGCATTGGCTAAGGTAATTATTGACTGTGAGATATGAGAAATCAATTTTAAAGCATTGGAAGCACTTAGATCTGACCCTGTCTTTGAGGAACCACGATCTTCTAAGGCAACCCATGAAGTCCCCGACAATCGTAACCATGAAGCGGTAGAAGAGCCCTAACCCCGTTGCTACACCTGAGATAGTGGTTGTTGATGAGACTACTGGTTTAGAGAATCTCCCCCTGCTCCATTCCCAGCTGCACTCACCCTAGAGAATCAAGTATATGAATCATATGATCCGGAGACTTATGCATGGGCACACCCTGGGTCAACCTACTCTGACTACATGGATTACATCAACTCGACACAGGAATGCTCCAACATCGAATCAATTAAGAACAAATATGCAGAAACTCTCCCCAGTATTTCAATTCCCACAGATTTCAAAATAGACAAATCCTTCTTCTACGATCCTGAGACATATGCATGGTCGCACTCTGGAGTATCTTTCTCTGAATACCTTGACCAAATCATCCCAAATCGAGGGTGCACTAACATTCAGGAGACTAAGAACAAACACACAGGCCGAACACCGACCAAGAAGAAGAATTCCAATGGCTACTCAAGTGAACCGACAACTTCACGAAACAAGAAAAAGGGAGTCACCTTTGACCTTTTGGAAGCGGAATCAACTGATGATCCCTCATCAGGTCCGGAAAAGGTCGTCTACATGAGTGAAGTATGTTCGACAGCTTTAAAGCCATATCTTCGCAAGGATCCAAAATTCGATTCGCGTTGGACAACTCCCGTTCATAACTACTGTTCATCCAAAGCTGATGCTCCTGCCCTCTTCAAGTACACTGTAATTATTTCTTATGAGCTGACTGAGACTGGTGCTTCCGAGTATTCATCCGAGGACAAACTGCTTGATCCCAAGAAGGAACGAATTCTGATGAAACAATTGAAGAAACAAAAAGACATGAATATCTAGAGTGTGTCCACTTTCAAATACTATTCCTCTGAGGATAACTTTGATGATGGCTACCTTTCATCTGACTCAAGTGTTTCATCTACTATCCATCATGATTTTTCTGAGGATGACACTGATAATAGTTGGGAATCATATGCTTCATCTCCGTCTCATTATACCGATCTCCCACCGCATGCTCACAAAAAGATCAGCCGAAAACTGCCTTAATCATCGGCTACCCACCCTCCCTCCCTACCACACCGATCTCCCTGTACATCTTCTTCCTCTACTTAGGCCAAGGCCTAAGTATGGGGGGGACTGATGCCATATGTGTATACCATTCTTCTCCTATCGTCCGATCGCTCCATTTCCACCCTTCTTCTATACTTAGGCTGACCAGAGCCTAAGTATAGGGGGAACCGACACTCACCTGTATATATATTCTCCTTATCCACATATCCCAAATGCTTCATTTTTTCCGCTCTTCTTCTATACTTAGACTGTTCACAATCTAAGTATAGGGGGACGGTTCTGTAAATCTTGTTCCTTTTCTTTCCTTTTTCACTCTCTTACACTTAGCCTGAGCTATGTCTTCTTTACGCTTCTTGTGCTCTGAGGACACAACCCTCGCTAAGTATAGGGGGTTTGTATATATACTTCGTATATATTTTACCCATATCTCGTACTGGCGCGTAAGTCTATATGTATTTACGGTGTGGGTATTAATTCAAAAAAAACACAAAAGAAAAGAAAAACATTTTGCTACTAACACTGACTATGCCCAAAATTTTTGAATTTTCGATAAAAATAGCTTCTTATTCATTTTTGCATTAAAAAAAACCAAAAATCCCTTGCATAAAAAAATAAAAAAACACAAAAAAATGTGTCTGCATTTCACACACCTGCACTTCATCCAGCATCGCATTCATTCGCATGAAAAGTTATTGGGTCCTGAACCGAGTTATGAGATGAAACCGAGAGTGGTGTAGGCTTGATCTTAATCCACCTAATTTTCAGAGGAACTTCGCCGAGAAATAGGATTTTAGAAGCTTCATGTCTTTAACTTAATTCTTTGAGTTCCACATGACAATGTGCAGTGTTTGACTCTTAGTGTCTAACCTGGTCTCTTCATTCTGGGTACAACTCTGGAATAGGTAATTAATTTGTACTCTCGCACTATGCACTTAGCTTAACTCAAACAGGATGTTGGAAGACTGTGTGAGTTTCTTTTCTAGTAGCGTGGAAATCTAAAGATCGGAGTACGGGTTGAAATAAAGCTTCGGAAAAGGGATGGACGGTTGGGCACAATTTTTTTAAGACCCCAAAAAATGTACGGAAATAAAAAGATTCTATATCCGTAGGGGCACAACAAGATCCAAGCAGAACCACCAAAAATTCCAAATACAAAGAATCAACTACCAAATAAAATATAACCAAAAAGGTCCAAGCTTCAAGAAACCTGCAGATCTTGGCGGAGACTCGGCTACACTGGCCATCTTGACAATGAGAGGTGACTACACTGGACACCCTCTAGTTCTTTTCCCCTTCTTCTATCTTCTCTCCCAATCGATTGTGAGCACAATGCGACAGACCTTAGAAGGAAATACATGACTCCTCGAGGACGAGTTACTGGAGAGGAGAGGAGCATGGTAGTCCGACATTCTATATGGGATGAGCTAAAACCTTTCACACACATGAGATGGTTGTTCAATGTTCATAGGGCATACTTTGGGAAGAGGATTGATCTAAGATGACTTCTGAGCTGAAACTGTAGCAATGATGTGTAGAACTTGAGGGCTGTTGGTTTTAAAATTCTAAGTCTCACAGAAGTTCCGCCACACTAATAATCCAAAGTTCGAGTCTAGTTTCATTTTCACCTTCAGCTCATGGTCTTGGTATGGAACCCAATCTCATTTCACCTCATGGCATTTCTTTTTCATGCTCAGGGATGAGCATGGTTTAAGTATCGGGAGATGATGAATCTCGGATTCATCACTCTAAATCTCATTTATTAAGCACAAATCACTCAAAATCAGCAGCATTTCTGCATTTATTCTGCATAATTAGCATCCATGCATGTTTTCATAAGAATTGTATTTTAGCACTAATTTCTGCACAAAATAAGAAGCCAAAAATCCTAGCCAAAAATGACCTGTAAATAGCCTAACTTTCCGAATTTTTAACTCATTCACGCTAACTCCTAATGACTCAAAACTACATCCATTGTGTACATATCACTAACAAAAATAAATAAAAAATACAAAAAAATCACTAACCCAAATAAGTGGACCAAAAACCCAAACCCTAGTTTCAGGATTTCCGGACTAAAAATCTCATATCTTCCTCATCCAGTGTCCATTTTAATCCTACTCACTTTTGAACTAATGTACATTCAATTACCTTCAAAATAAGATCAAGTTCAATTGAATCGGAGCTCATATGTGAAAGTTGGGGTTTGGGCCTCTTTTGTACATTTTGTATTTTAGCTGTTTTTGACCTATTATTTTATGTACATATTTAACCTATTTTAATTTATTTCTTTTTCATTTGTCTTCTTTGATGAAAGTTTTATTAAAATGTGCAAAAATCTAAATCCAAATTGAGCTTGAAATCAAAGAAACAAATTGAGTCCGAGTCTTCACTAACCGATTGTACAAAATTGGTCTTTTTCTTATTTTATTTTATTTCATATTTTTCTTAATTAATAAAAATCCAAAAAATTAGATTAATGTGTAAATATTTATTCTTGATTTTATCATATTTTTTCTGGATTTTTATCTTGTTTAAAAATGACATAAAAATTATAAATCCAAAAATCATGGTATTCTATGTACATGGGATACCCCAAAAATATCACTTTGTGCATTTGATTGATTTTGCTTTTGATAAATTCATGAAAGTTGTAGATCTCATCGAGACTAGTAATTTTCGTGAAGAAACTTTTTTGATCCGAGGCCGTTTACTATTTATTTGGCATTTTACAAAATCTTTATTTTTTTCGAATTTTCTGGTGCTGACACGTGGCAGCCCCTGGGATCGCCACGTGTCAGCCATTTTTGGCAATATTTTTTACTCATTTTTATAAAATAAATAAATAAATAAATAACGCACGTGTGAAGCACGTGCCACCCAGGCACGTGCCACGCATGTGCCGCTCGCCCCTTCATCATCTGTCGCCACGTGGCCCCTTATGGACCATCCGATCATCTACTGATCGGACGACCCAGAGGTCGTCACCTACCTCCTACTACTTCCCCAAAACCGCCTCCCTTCGACCACCGCCCTCGCAAT
Source organism: Ottelia alismoides (assembly GCA_037367405.1). Lineage (NCBI taxonomy): Eukaryota > Viridiplantae > Streptophyta > Magnoliopsida > Alismatales > Hydrocharitaceae > Ottelia > Ottelia alismoides. Next base: position 486,406 of record JAZKJV010002186.1, on the reverse strand, counting down.
CCTCACCGCCGATCTCGCACCGGCCGCCTCACCCTCGCATCGCCTCCTTCTATTTTGCATCTCAATCAGATCCTTCAATCAAACGCCATCGAATCCGCCCAGATCTTCCACATCGAGATCTCCAATCATCAGATCTTCAAAGCTCCTTCGAATCAATCGCCATCTCCGATTCCCTTCCAAGATCGACCGAGCACCCCTCCGTTATAAAAACACACCGTCACCCCCAAATCAAACCATCCGCCGATAGAGAACGATGCTTGGAGGTGACGGCTCCGAGCACCTTACTGCGACGAGGTCCGGTGGTCCAGCCACCGTTGCAGCCCACGGCCAAGCGTCCCCTCCGGTCTTTGCTTCCCTACTCCAGGTGCTATCCCTGTCGAGCCTACGATATCTCTGCATCCATCTTGAACTACGCCGTCGCCGCCCGCCAACGGCAAGCTCCATCTCCTCGCCCGTGGTTCGTCTGCATCACAGTCTTTAGCAACGCCATTCAACGACAATCCATCTCCGACTCCATCAAACATCGACAATCACCGCGCATCGACCGTCATCGTCAAACGCCTTCACCGCCAGGACTCCCCGATGACCTCTTCTTCGCACGACGCGTCTTCACCGCCGCCACCGACGCTTCTCCACCGCCAAGCCTCGCCGGACTGCTCCGCCCCCTCCTCTTCTCTCAACCACCAGCATCCGACAGCCGGGCGTGAGGCCTAAGGCCTTCCCCGCATACTCCTCACGTGACGGGGGGAGGAACTTCAGTGCATATCAGCCCCAAGGGTCACGTGTTGTGCACGTGATCTGATGGGCAAATTGCAAAAGGCCCCTGGGAAATCCTCATAATTATGCAGAAGTCCAGACTCCCAAGGAGCACGTGCGCCGCACGTGCTCCCTTGGAAATATTGCAGAGTAACTCCCCCTCTATAAGTGGTAATTAAATCTAGGTCCCATCATGCATTTTTTATTTATTATATTTAATTGTAGAAATACCCCTGTGTTCCCCATTGAGTTTGACATCTACATTACATTATTTTATTATTCAAAAAATAACATGATGTTTGCCATTTAATTCTCTACATTTTGAGTTATTGTGGACATTTTTATGATCATTTGTTAATTAATAATTAATTGTTTTGTGGAAATTCACATATTTTGCCCAGTTTGTGCTCTTAAATTTATAATTGATTAACCGTTTCCGAAAAATTCCATATTGTAGAATTAATTATGCTTGACATTATGCCCAAAAAGTTTTGTATTTGCATGCATAAATTTATCCTGTAAAAATCATTTTGCATATTTCAGTGTTTGATTTTTAATAGGTATTAGATCTCACATTTTGAGGTTTAGGATTTTTCTGAAGTCCTTACCTAGTGATAGATCTTAGATACTTTTATTCCTTGAAAATAATTAGGTTTAATATTTATTATAATTAAATATTGAAATTCATTTTGTTTGCATTTAAAAATTCATTAAAAATTCATATTGCGTCCAAAAATTCCAAAAAAAATATAGTGCATTCATTTCATCATATTTTGTATCGCCATGTTTCATATTTTTTGGACATCGTTTGATCGTAATTCACATTTTAGTCTCTAAAATAAGACGAAATTGCATTTTGCATCCTTTATTGCATTAAAAATTCCAAAAAAAAGACCGTCTCGAAAACCACGCACAAATTTTGATAGACATAATTCTAGGTTGTTCCTTTGCCTCCTTGTATTCGACCTTGGGACTTGCCCAAGTAAAATAAACATAAAACCGCATTGATTAAAAATGACGAATATTTTATGTGGTTATTTTCTTGACCAATTCCGATTGCCGCCTACAACGAACGACAAATCAAATCATTATTTTTACGCTCGATTAAATAAACACAACATCTCATTTAACGCAGTGATTTCGGAGTCGTCAATATCACTTTATAAAATTTGAATATCTCTTTAAGAATACAATATTATGTGTATATCACAATCCATGGTGATTATTGAATCAAGTCATACAAGTTGACAATAAGATATTGAATCACTTTTTTTCACATGAAACACTACTGTAAGGAAAAGGAAATGTTAATAAAAGAATTGGAATTTCCTTAAGACGAATAAAGGCATGATGACGATAAGTAAAGCTAAGTGCTACACCTGATGGTGGGAGCCACCTCTAAAGTCCAATTATTGTAGGCCCAAGAGGCAACGTTGCAAGGGGTGTAAGGTTGCAAGGAACCATAAGGCAAAAGTTAAGTCCTCTACAGTTGTAGCTACACTATCATGTTATGTTTATGGACCGCTTATGTCAGTGGTAAAACCATCAAAGCCATCAATGCCACTTAAGAATCTAACAAAAAGACAACTTTAAACACTGAAAATGTTATGGGCGTATGTGTAATAATGTTATATCCTGGACATATATGAAATTATGTTAATGTTAAGGTATATGAAAAATTGTATTGAAAAGTCATGCAAGAAATAAGGTAAATCATTATAAGTATGCAAGGAAATGATTTATAAAGGTAACCCATTACAAGTACGCAATGAAACGGTTTATAAAGATAACTCGTTACAAGTTTGTAAAGAGATGGTTTATAAAGATAAATTATTATATTTTATGTAAGAAAATGGTTTAATCAACTATAAATCATTATATGCCATATGAGGAAATGGTTTAATAAAAGATAAACCATTATATGCTATACGAGGAAATGATTTAATTAAAGATAAATCATTATATATTATGAGACAATTGGTTTAATAATAATAAACTGTTACAAGTCTTGCAAAAACTATTTAAGAGGTCAACATGGAATTATGATCTAAATGATAAAGAAGACACGTACATGTTATAAACTTCATTTACATATCTCTTATGTTGCAATATTATAAATTATTTATTTTTATGTAAATTGCACATGCATACATATATTTATGAAAGAAACAAATATGCAACTTGTTAGGAATTGACTTAGACATGCATGTGACATTTAGGCACGTAATGATATTTTTCATGAAAACTTAGGTATATGCAGTATAATGGGTTAAAAGACTGTTGGAATTCCCATGCATGGACCCCGACACAGACTGGACATTAGGCTTATGCAAAATAATGTTTATTTATTTCAGGTGAAGAACAAGTTTGACCAAGTACTCAAGTCCATGCGGCAAACTCAGCGAGACATTCGACGTGGTATGGATAATAGGTTATGATATATGTATGCCCACTGGAATAGAGAGTCGTGTTGTGAAATTATTTAGTTTTCCTTTTACAAGTATACCCTTATCGATGTTTTAATAATGGAACTCTTGGTTGAATGGATTATGGATTCTTTTGAGATCGATATTTTCTTATGCTCATTGATTACCATGCATGTTTTGGTAACTATTCGATCGTGCGAATTTAAGTTGCACCGTTCCGCTGGTATGCACGTTCCATTCTGTTGCACACTGTGACATGACATTGCATTTACTATTCCAAGCAAGGTTTTGAAAATCGAGCTGAACTGATTGGTTCAACCGATAAAACTAAGAACCAAATGAAAAGACGTCCAACCTCCAAATTTTATTCAGAAAATAAAAATAAGTCAAAATCAATCAAAATCCAGTTGGACCTCTTAAACACTCGGTTGAACCCACTGAACCAAACCATCGGTTCAACCATCTATTTTTTTGATAAAAAAATAATTTCTAATATTTTAATAAAATGCAAACTTCTAAAAATTATTCATAATCATCTCATTCTAACCCATAGTATTGTGCTTCTTCAATTATTCTCCTTTATCATGTGGTAATGATCCATTATCACATCTCTCTTCCTATTATACAAATATTGTCTCTTTCTTCCCATATTGTATATGAGGAGGTTGTCTACTTCCACAATAACAAACGAAGAAGACGTTGTCATAGTCATATTATGAGTATGAGATCCAGTAAATTAACAACACTTGTTATTAATTAGAGTTTCAAATGTTTAAATTTTGTTAATTTTATAAATCATGTATATGTAATCATATGATTTTATAGAATTTGTTTATTATGTCCATTTTTAATAACATTTATGTCCCTAACTTTTTAGCAACTTCATTTTGTGCTCGTATATTCTTAACCAATTCACAATACTATACTTGTGTTGGTATAATTAAGGAGAACATGTGTACTAACAAAGGCCACTAATATGTGTTTTGTAAAAATATATGGGCACACATGTAATGGTAAAAAAGAGGAGGTATAAGTGTTATTGAAAAATCTTGGAAGAACGAGTGTACAAACCATCTAAAAATGTGATATACCATTTTCCATATTTATTTATATGATATACTGGTCTAATTCGCTTCGACCCAATTAAATCATATGAACCAAACCAAGAATACAATAGTTCGATCTTTTTCAATTTTTATGAATTGCTGACATCATCACTGGTCCGACTATTCGATCATGTTGGTCTGAACATAAAAATTAAATATCGATAGCTAACAGGTTTAATGTCCGATTAGGTTTTTATAACCTTCCAACCTCCTAACTATCTAAACAACTACTATTAACTAGAGGTTATTCCAACATGATAACTAAACAGGCACACGCTTAAATTTGTATTAAGTATTCTAATTTTTTTATTAGATGCTCAATTCTCATCTCATTCTTTTTCAATTGATTGGAGTGATAACGACTTGATAAATTATACATACATAATAGATTAGGTAATCATGATAAACCCTAAACCCTAGAAGTCATGGGCATAATTGATATTATGAGAAAAATGAGATGTATAATGATATTGCAGAAGTTAAGAAGGTTACATGTGATAAAAAATCACAAAAAAATAATAAGTTTACTTTCTTTCCTAAAAATTGATAAACTTTAGATAAAGTGAAAGAAGACGTCCTTAAGTATGACAAGATTTGCCAGAAAATTGTACTAACATTCATTTTATATACAAGGTATAAATGAACATTAGAGTTAATGTGTAATATGTGTAATTTGCCAAAAAAAATGTATTCCAGCTGAATTCAAGGAAAGGTGTATAAAAATGTTGTTCTAAAATTGTTGGAATTTGAATATCCACTTTCTTTTCTCCACAAGCTCATAACTATCCCCATCAACTAATATACCTATACATGCATAAGGCCAGCATGGACACAAGTGGCATTCCCATGTCTCTCCTTTTATGTGTTATCAAAAATTATCCCCAATGTAATAAACAAGTGAGAATAAGATCAAAGCTTTACTATATTATATGTCTTCGTTATTAAATAGTTAAATAAGAAAATTATAAAATGAACATGAACAACCTTCGTAATAGATGATGAAAGAAAGGAAAATTTAAAAATGAATTTTTACACCCATAACTCTAGATCCTTTTCATAATTACACATTGAACCTAATCACATGTAAAATCTTGGATAGTTATCCCATATTACCCTCTACCATATCCCGTTACCTTACTCACTAACCTAACTATCATTTGAGGTTATTTAAACTAGCCAACAACCCAACGGATTACTTTTTTATTTTCTTATTATCCCATCTCCCTCCCTCTCCGCAATTTTCTCCTTTCCCTCCTCCTAAGAGCTTGATTCTTGTCATCACCTTCTCCCTAACTCCTACACCACAACAACCTCCTCCTATGCACCAACTCCCTCCTCCTCCACCCTATCTTTCATGTAGCAAAGCAACCCCTTGTTGGATTCCCTCTCCTCATTGCAGCCGCCTCTCATCACCTTCTAACTGATGTACTCCATGGTCCCCATCATCGCAACTTAGAAAACTTCATTTGGGGAACATAGCACCGAAGCATGACCTCTCGATCTGCCAAAGTTGGGAGCATGGGATCACATCAGGAATCTGGGCAAGAATGACATGTGGGTAGAACCCATCTAAGATGAACAGACAATATGGATAAACATGTAATAGAAATGGAGGAGTGGTGGGGATATGGTGAGGATATGCTCTTGGTGATTGGAACTAGTTGTATATATGGAGTAAATGAGGGGATGAGTGGGGGAGGAGACAAGAGAAGAGGACCCATTTGGATTGGGGGAGGGAATGATTTTGGTGATGGGGGTCATGGAGAACACCAGACAACATTCGATGGGGAGTCACTATGTATGACGATGTCCCATCGCACGAGCTTAGGATGTTAATGATGGACTACCCTTACATCATTGATGAGCTCGACATCTGGTTCAACATCAACAACTGGGTCTTTTGAGTAATGTGGCATCTACTTCACAATTAATGCATCCGCCAAGTAAGACATGCAATTGAAGAAATGTCGGAAGGAAGTGGTTGAAGTTGTCCATGTGTAATTAGATTTATATTCAATTAATATAAGAAAGTTCAATCTCCTGCATATATAGGGGAATGGACGACAAGGGATGGACTTTCTTTCTATATAGATGTCCATACAGGGAGTAGAGAGTTAAGGCTATTTACTCTCTCTCTCTCTCTCTCTCTCTCTCTTCTCCCCCCAATTAGTTATAATTCCAACTTGGACTTAGCTATTTGAATTTTGAATTTTTTAATTAATGGAAGAGAATATAAGAGAAATAATTTCTCCAATTTTTCTCTCCTTAGTGGATGTCCACCATAGGAAATTGGAGAGATATCATCTCCACCAATTTCTCTTATAAAAATTCAACTTCATCTTGAAAGTTGATTTTTTGATAATTATGGATATAATTGAGAAAAGGGATCCTACTCCATGGAGTAGGTAACTTACCTACTCCATTTTCTTTTTTTTTCAAATTTTTTTTATTTTTTTGAAAAATGCTTCCATGGATTTTCATAACTATATCCCTCTAATATGTCATTCAAATTTCGTCAGAAACAAAGACTCCTACGGCCTCCATCCATACAGTCATTTTCTAACGGTCACAAATTTGCTGTATTTTTCATGTTCTGGATGGAGGCTGTAGGAGTCTCTATTTCTAGTGAAATTTGAATGACATATTAGAGGGATATAGTTATGAAAATCCATGGAAGCATTTTTCAAAAAAAATAAAAAATTTTGAAAAAAAGAAAGTGGAGTAGGTAAGTTACCTACTCCATGGAGTAGGATCACTTTCCTCGATATAATTAATTAATTAATTTATCATAAAATATAAGACAATAATTATAAAATCGTCCTACCAATTAGTGAATCCAATTCATTAGTCCATGCCAAAATGTTGGTCCAATTTGTATTTATTTAATTTATATGAATCATATTCACATTAATATTAATTATCATGGATCTATATCCAACTATCTAATTGTCAATAATGTGAATCATGTTTACGCATTCCCACATTTTATTTATCAATGATAATAATAATTATTACCTTGATAGTTAATTTATTAATGTATGACCCCTAATCTGATTAGGACACATGCTGAACATTTGCAAATACATCGAGATAATATCAGGGATACTATATAGACCATATGTAGTGACTTGATAATTAGACTTATATCTAATATCATAGTTTAAACCACTTTGTAATGCTTCGATCATATATTTTTGAACCATTTCTTCATCTGACTCCGAACTATTTCAGATCAATTTCTAATTGAATCTAGAGTTCGAAGAATTGAGATATCATACAATTAATTCTCATTCATTTATAATCAAAGTTGAGTCACTAAATCCATCTGATTTCATCATTCCCTTAGAATGGAAGTGTGATGGCAACAATCTATTATGATAGTATCAACCTTGAATAATCCATATACTCAAGCATTCTATATACTAAAGGACTTTTGATAAACTCAGACTTCAATCCCTTATTTGGATACCTCTTTCTAGGGTTTGTCAATAGATTTCTCAATATATTATCAGAGGATAATATCGATTATATACTTTCAAAAAGCATATCTTATATTTTTTCATATTTTTATATTATTTCATAAATAAGATGACATCAGTAGAATTCGTGTGATGCCAAATGTGTCATGAGTGAGCTCCCATCTTCTGGTTCGGATAATATGAACATGCATGATTCCTTTGAGAGATCATACATCTCGTATTTCCTTATATATGCACCAGCTTGTATATATAGACCCTATCCGGTCATCAACCAATTGTTTTGCTAAATGTACATACTCAGTTATATAAATGAATGTATTTCTCTAGTCAAATGATGGGTCCTTTCTTGTGATACTGTTTGATATATGTCATTGGTATACTGATCTCATCAATTTAACTCTGTAACTTGACTCATTGATGAATGTATAGTCTCTTTAATAGTCAATAATTGTAACATAAGAGATAGATTTCAATTTAGCAAAAACCACATATTTGAATATGTGGAGAATTTTTACTTGGCAAGATTACCAAGGTCAAACACAGGGACACAAGCCTCCTCATCTATTTATCGGAAATTATTGATTAAAGTTGAGCAACTAAATCCATTCATTAAGGTCAACAATGTAGATGTCATGCATAAATAATGTGTTGCACAAAAGAAGGATACAAATGAATGATAAAGAATGAGGCACAAAATATGATGCATGTCATTTTACATGGCTTTGTGTAATTACAATGAGATGCAATGTGTAACGATATGATTTATGATGATACGAATACAAATGCCCTAAGAATATTTCATTTACTGAGCAATTCAAGGTAATTCAATTTCATGATCAAATAGAGCATCAAGATTTATCAATGGTCCCATAATGGCATTCAAGTGAGAAATAATTGATACAATGAATCATCTAGACTTTAGCAACTTAAATTCTGCATCAAATCAAAGAAATGATCATGCCATTTGATAGATCATTAAACTAGCAATACAAGGAAATTGAAATCAACTAAAAAGGAGTTTGCATGCTCAAAATATGCTCATTAGAGTCTAAGGGCATAAATGTAGCAAAATATGAAGATAGATATTGCAATGAGGTCCTTCACAGGGGTATGGATATAATTAATGAAAACTTAAAGGATATGTATGCAATTTGCCCAAGCACGCGTGCGTGGGCGAGACCTTTTTGCAAAATCAAGAAACTCGGAGGGGTTGGCTATAATTTGCCCAGTCGCACACACATGGCATGCGTACGGTGAGGCTCGGGTGGTGGCTTGGGCCACTACAGATGCCTCGAGCCATGTGGCGGCTAGAGGTGACTTGGGGCAAGGCTCAGTTCCACCGAGCCTCCGCGCTTCAACAGGGGTACGTGGCATTCTCCTGATCGTTGGATGATTTGGATGATCGTCAGAGGGATGCCATCCAACGGTAACAATGCGTCCAGACCTTCGTCCACCGTCGGAAGGGGGCTATGCATTTGGAGCTATAGCAAGGAGACCAGAGCTCTATTGTAGTCGATATGAAGGATATGGAAAAATCCTTAAGCACATCACGGAAGTGTGTATGCAATCGGGAGTGACTAGTCGTACTAGTCGCTTAGGGTAAGGATGAAACCACATGATCCAAGAACACTTCTTGGATCATTGCATCTAAACCACAAATAAGTATCAGGTTTACCTCTTGAAGCGTGATTGTGATCGAGTCTCTAAATGAAGAGACCTCCTGTATCAAGTTCGATCCAACAGAGGAGACGCTTGTGAGTGCGTTGATGAAACATGTACCACTCGCAATCCATGTTGATGATCCAAACAATGAATCTCTTAATCTCACCTCACAAGATCCGATGTCTTCTTCAGAAGCAAAGAGCACCAAAGGAGATGGAGATTCACTAGCAATCGAAGCGGTAGCACAACGGCATGGCATCGATGGTGACTCTCTCTAGGGCACAGGGTGGACGACCACAAAGAGAGAGAGAGAGAGAGATGGGGTGTGTTCAATGAGAACTAGAGAGAGATATAGACTTTCAAAATTATTGTAAAAGAAGAGCTAGGGTTGCCTCTTCTTTTATAGTATTTTGGGAGTCCATGGATCACAATCCATGTGAATAAAATCAATGGTTGAGATTGATTTGTATTTCTATTTAATGGTCATGATTTTATTGTAAAAGCACAACAACAAATAATTAATTTAAATCAAATTAAATATAGAGATATAATCAATATAATTTAATTTGATTAAATCAATAATTAATCAAGGGATAAGGAAGGTGGCAACTTACCTTCTACATATGATGGGGACGCCCACTTGACCAAGTCAAGGTGGCTGTCCACCATCCACATATGGAAGGTGGTTGCCCTTCCAATTATGTGAGATTAATTTATCTCACATAATCCCTCAATTATTGACAACAATAGTTTGTTGTAAATTAATTCACAAAAATAGTTTCTATTAATTTTGTGAATATAGCAATCATGCCATTAAATAAATGTGAATCATATTCACAACCCAAAATAAAAATATAAATTGTATTTACAATTAATTACTAATGTGAATCCAATTCACATCAACAATTAATTTGAAGAAAATATATTATAAATCACATTTATCATATATATAAATAATATGGATAACACTATCCACATTATTCATATCCTTAATAATTAAATCACATTTAATTATCTTCGATCATTATTCTCATATGCCCGAATAACATGCATCACATTCACATTATTCACATCTTTGATAATTAAATCACATTTAATCATCTTAGACGACTCTCCTAATATGAATCAAATTCATATTATTCATGATAATTAAATCACATTTAGTTATCAATATCTCAATGCTCAAATAAATAATTCAACAGTGGAATTATTCTTAAGCTCTTTCAAGAACAATTACTTTCTCCGCGGATACTTGGAGATAAGGACAGGGTGATTGTACATTCCATGTATAGTGAATTGGATACTGAGATCACATATCAAATCTGGATCTCGGGGACCTCCCATAGACGCTTGATTAAATCAAAGCCGTAGATCTAATCTTCTCATTGTATATGAATCATATTAGATTAATGTCCAACATTTGGACCAAGATCAGATCACTTCTCTATGAGAGGAGTCACTAAAATCTAGACTTGTTACATCTCTCCTTCGGAATGGAAGCATCATGGTTATACAATCGTTTATGATCACATCACCCTTAGGTATTCCTAATACCTGTACATCATGCATACTAGAAGACCTAGAGTAAACCTGAAGTTTTAGATCAATTTAGATTGTCTTCTTCAGGGTTTTATTATTAAGTTTCTCATTTGATCATTGGAAGTCGGTATCAATCATATACTTTCAAAAGCATATATCATACCTAGGTGTTGATCATATACTTTTCAAAAGCATATATCAAACCTACAAATTCAGTCAAGCTTCCAAAGTGAGACGACCGTGCATGTAATTTGATTCCCAATATCTCATTAGTGATATTATGTCTTCCGATTAAGTAAATGAACTTGTATGATCCCTTTGAGAGATCGTATCACTCATTTTCCCTTGTATACACACGAGCACGTCGATTTATAGACCTTGATTAGACCATCAACCTATAGGTCTGCCAAATGTACATACTTAAACATATAGTAGCACACATGTCTCCGATTAGAGGATGTGTGCCTATATCGTGATAGCATACGCCATAGGTCTTTGGTTATCTCGATCTCGTTATGTCAACTCTTAGACCCGACTTATCTAATACCTCTGAATCTCTATTCCTATGCAGCGGACCTGTATCAAGAGGTCGGTCAGATATTAGACAAAAGAGAAAGGATTGTCATCTCCTACTCAGACTGGAGATCATCTCTTACTAATCATTTGACAGTGCTTGATAAGTACTCAATCTAACTCTTTAGATATTCATCCAAGCACCAGCCTCTATAATTCAATAATTAAATCAACAGATGTATGATCATCAAGATGGACATTATATACATAACCCTAATTGTACTAAGGGACCTATTATGCAAACTAATTATCTTCATTTCAGATTAAAACAACAACAACAACAACAAATCCTCCCACAATTAAGTAGGGTCGACTACATGGATTCTTCGTCTCCATTTAGATCTATCTTGGGTCAATCCTAGTCTTATATCCACAAAACAAAGATCCCATCGTATGGTCTCTTTCCAACACTTCTTGGGCCGTCCCCGCCCTCTCTTAGCCGGCTCAACATCCCAAAACTCGCATCTCCTAACTGGTGCAATTATCTTCATTTTAGATTAGGGAATGATATTTGCAATAACATTTATTGCATAATGGCTCATCGTAGGCTCGCATGTCCAACAATCTCCCACTAGCCCAAAGAGCCATTAATGGGCTAATCTTTAAACCAACAGTCATGTGACAATCATAAGCTATTTATAAAAATAGCTAGGAAAGCTAACTAGTCACTCTGTTCCTGAGAGACTAAGCCAAGTCCTTTTACGATACTTGCATATCTTCTAGTAACAGTGCTCGCATCCAATGAGAATGATGCATCTTATGTAACCAATACTCAATCTTGTTAAAGCAGTTTAGTGTCTTTGACACTACAACTCAATAATAGTTATAACCAATATGTAATTTCAATTATCCTTAACAGAATGCCTCATTCCTAGAGATCTCTATCTCCTAATGTATCCGCAGTTAAGACCTTTTGTATCACTATCTATAAAGTCTTAAGTTCTTGAAGATAAGACTTAGATATCACTATCTCTAAAGTCTTTTCATCTTTGAAGATATTGTTATTACTGCAATTAAATGTTTTATCTCCATAGTAGGATTAGTAACAGCTTACTACTCCCACCTAGGGTTGAGCATTAGGTCGGGCTAGCCTGACCCGGCCTACAACCCGACCCGTTAAGCCTAACTCGAACCCGAACCCGTTAAGATTTGGGCCGAGCTCGAGCCCAAAAAAGAGCTCGTTCCTAAAATGGGTTGGGTTCGAGCTGAGTAGAGCCCGACCCCTGGCTCGAAAACACAGCTCCAAACCCAGCACGAAGTCCGATCCCAAACCTATAATATATATATATAATATTACTTTAACACTAATCCCTCATGGCCCACCCCACCCCAATCCCCCTCAAACCCTATCTCTACTCTCCAATGATACTACCATGCACCAGCATTTCAAAGTTTTGAAAAAAAATAAAATGTATATGAAAAAATCAAAAGTTTTTGAAGAGAAAAAAATCAAACATTTCAATTTTTTTATCAAAATACCATAGGGATGTCAAAATTATTAGATTTATCACAAGTTTTTAAAAAAATAAAAAGCTTTTTATAAAGACATTTCCATATCAGCTGTTGAATTAAGCATTTTCAAAAACAAATAAAAAGTTTTTGAAGGGAAAAAAGTTACTGGGTCGGCCTGGCCTGAACCGGGCCCATTTAACTTTAGGTCGGGTTCTGGTTCGGGTTGGCCCATCCAGATTTTTTCAGGTCGCAGCCCGGCCTGAAACCGGAAAAAATAAATAGGCTCGGGTTTGGACTGATGCCTAGCCCAGCCCGTTCGGCCCGATAATCAACCCTACTCCCACCGCATGGCAGGTATCCGACTTTCGTACACATCTAGCATAAATTGAGCTTCCCAAAGCTAATGTACTATGGCATGTAGCTTTGGTGTTCATGTCCTCAACTCTTTGAGGTGTTATACCTTCAGATAGATCAATACCATATCTTAATGAAAAGAAGCCTTACTTAGGGTTTTCTCAAAAATGGAGTATGTCCAAGGTGTATTACTAATGCGATGGTTCCAATACCCTTTTCTCTTTAACTCTGAACATTTTCAGAACTAAGATCTTAAGAGGTATCCTTGAAATCATATCTCGAGGTATGGAACAACCAGATTATAAAACACTTATTATTATCCTTATATCATTCCAAATGATTAGGATATCATCTACATTTAGCACGATGAACACAATGACACTCCCACTAAGCTTCACACTGTTCATCAAGATTCTATCTGAAATCATAAGATTTATAATTTCATAAAATATAATGTTCCAAGTATAAAAAGCTTATTTAAGTCCACAGATTGAGTTTCTTAAGCTTGCACACTTTGCTTTCTCATCCATGAAGCCATGGGGCTACTTCATATGAATATCCCGGATGAGGAATTCATAGAGGAATGCAATCTTGACTTCCATCTAGAAGATGTCATAGTCAAGTTGTGTAGATATAGTTAGCAATAATCTGATGAATTTAAGCATGATCACTAGAAAGCAAGTCTCATCGCAAGCAATGTCTTCTTTCGTTGTGTATCTTAAGGATATGAGTCGTGCTTTGAAGGTCCCTACCTTCTCATCAGGTTCCCTTTATCTTGAAGATCGATTTATGCCAAACTGGTCTTACCCTTTATAGGTGGTCCTTGAGGGTCTATATACAACACTTGTATATGAAGTCTACTTTAGACTTTATTACTAACATCCATCTTTCCATGTCATGATCCTTGAAAGCTTCATCATATAAACTCAGATCATTATAAGGCTTAACTGACTGATGAATCTCCATTTCATCGCCTTTATTCTATCATTTTGGCCTTAAAACCCCTAGCTAATGCATGTAAATAGCATCAATTCGTACAAAATAGCATTCATCATTTATTGTATTTATTGTATATATAATACTATTTTTATTGTCAAAATTATATAATAAAGAGAAGAAAAGAAAAATAATAAAATATCAAAGATATTTTATGACCCTAAACCCCAAGACCAAATCAAGAATTGAGTTGGTCGACAAGGAATAAGGAGATAAGGGCCAAAAATAAAATAAACGCCCAATTCTTTTATTTATTATTTATTCATTTTTTACACATATTTTATTCTTTATTATTTATACATCAAATAAAGAAACTTTGTACATAAAAGTTGTAGATAATAATGTAAATAAAAATACAAAATTAAGTTTGTACACAAATAATACATAGTTTACTTTTCATACACAAAATAAAAAGCCAAAAAAACCAAATTTCACAGACCCATATCTCCCAAATAAAAACTCAAAATGTATCAAAATCACATCTAATTGTACATAACTTTTCATAAGCTATTTAATGAAGGTAGTTTCATATTTTTTGGAGTAAAGGTGTGAAAGTTAGGTTTTGGACCCTCATTATATAATAGACTTGAATAAAATATTCATTTTATTCATTCTTTATTATTTTTACAAATTTATATTTTTTTAATTTTGTAAATATTATTTATAACTTATACATATATTAAAACCAAATAAAACTAAAAAGAAAAATAAAATAAGTCTATGTAGATACATGGGCAAAATACCTAAAATATTACATGTAAAAATGAAAATCATTCTTTCATTCTTTTTCCCCTTATATTTTTATACTACTATAAATATCATTTATATCTTACTAAAAATATAAAGAGAAATTAAAACCCAATAAAATACATTAAAAAAATAATGTACATAAAATATAGATGAAATACCTTTAAATATACTTATATAATAGACATACATATTTATTTAAGTGTATAAATAATATCATAAAAATATAATAAAAACATATTTATGTATATAAAAATAAGTTATAAATATATAAAATAAAATAGTAAAATAAAATAAAATACACAAAACAAAATTAAATATACAAAATATAAGCAAATATACCTATAAATACACCATTACAAATTAACTACTAATAAATAACACCAAAAAATAAATAAAAATCATATTAAAATACTACATTAAATAATAAACATTTTTTATTTTATATAAAATAATAATAAAATTATTTACTAATTTTTAATAATTATTTATGAATAAAATTACTGTTTTGTCCTGTAGCGACCTGAAGTGGACCAATCACGTCAAGTCGTGAGTTGACTCCTGGTCAACTACCTCCCTTGCCTGCTCATTTGACGCAGACGTCTCTTCCCGAGTTTTCCGCCATTTTTCCTGGCTAATCCACCGATCAATCGACCTTGCTTCCTTCAGAGAAAACCATCATTGAGCATCATACATACACGCCTAACCTTTAAATCCCTTGTATATGCGCCCAAATTCTTTTAATCGATCGGTTAATAAGGGTAGCCCACAATGCTTATAAATAAGAATCTCCGACTTCCATGGATTCTTTGGTCACTATCTCGAGTCTAGGAACCCTCGGCTTGGATCTAGCTGTTCTTCTCGTGACAAGAGGAGGCTTTGTAAGGTTGGCAGAGCTCCAGGAGCACGGAGGTGCACCCACGTCCACCGTCCCGACGGCCTGGCTCCCTGAGCTCTCTTAGGTATAAGAGCTGCCCCCTTTAGCATTTTTAGGTCTATTTTGATTCCAGCTTTTTATTCCCGCAATTAGTTCAGCTTGTAGACCTTAGTTTTAGCTCAGTAGATTTTATCAGTAGTTCGTCGGAGCTCCGCTCCGGCGAACTATTTCATTTGTGTCGATCATCTTCCGACCATGCTTTCACCTCCATCTCTATTCCTGTTACCTCCTGTACACCCTATGCATCTTCATTCAATCAGATCCTTCGCAGATTTAGATTTTAGGGTCCATCTCCATCGTGTATCGTCGGACCCCTCTGCCCACGCCGCTATTCGCCAATTCCACCCAATAAGGTCCACAGACCCTCTTGTTGCTTTCGCGAATTGCAGATCTGGAGCGCCAAAGGACCCCTGGGGGGTCGATCTTACCTAAAAGGAGGTACCTGAAGCCCCCTCTCTTCCTCGACGCTGTTTTTCCACTTCGGAGCTCCAGGTGCCATCTTGAAGCCATCATTAGATGAGGAGGAGCGTGGCCGATGCTTTACATCCCCTGCGAGCACTCCAGATGGTCGGACGCATTCTCTACATCGGATTGAATCTCAGGAGGCATGGGGTTCTTCCCTGTTCTTTCTAGCATCTTCAAAGCTGTCGGATCGGGCCTCTCCGCCAGTTGAAGAAGCAACCATTTGATGAGCAACACCAATACCGTTTGATCGCACCCAGCGGTCTAATCTCATCCGTCCAAGGGGAATCGTCATCGCGTGTCCACAGCCCGACGCGTAGCAAGTGGGAGGAGCACCACCGTTCGGTCATCGCCTCTTTAGGGGTAATTTACACATATACTCCGTATTTTTTTTCGTAATTAGTGTTTATTACTATAAATAAAATATAATGTTTTAATTAACGTGGAAATTTTGCAAATAGTCCCCTGCAATTCTTGTAATTATATCGGGGTCCATTCCTTGTCACCTCACATGCCGTCCCACGTGAGGTGGCAAAATTGCATGTATATCCCTGGCATTTTTTGTAATTATTAAAAAGTACAATAAAAGTTTAAGTACGTTGTATATTTTTGGGTCGTTTGCATATGCATCCCTGGACTTTACTTTATTTGCAAATATGCCACTACAAGGACATATAATTTTATACCTTTTGTCTATTTTTATAAATAGGTATTGTGCTCCTAAAAATATGCAAAAATTGGATTAAATGCCTTGTGTCATGTACATTCACACCCATATTTGTATTTGCATTTTCGTGCACTAAATCATTTATTAAAAATGAAATAGAGCACATTTATTCCCTATTTAAACTAGAAAATAACAAAAAATAAAAACAATGTGTCTAAAAATTCTAAAAAAATTATATATGGATTATTTTGTCATGTTTTAATTACAGACCAAAAGTCATTGAAATGGAAAAAGAAAAAAACTTAAAAATTGAAAACCCCCAAAAATCTTTCAAAAAAATCTAAAAATTCATAAAAAATCCAAAAATCTATTTTTCTATTCTCTAATTTTATGTATATAAATATTTATATATTAAAATTAGTTTGGGTAATTTTGGATCCTACTTACTATTTTTAAAATCCAAATCAGTATCGGGTAACTATTTAATCCCTTATTTGGGATATTCTTTTTTGTTTTAGAATATATATAGAAATCCTCCAAAATTTCAGAAAAGTATAAAGACATTAGAAAAATATATAAAACACAAAAATGATTTTTCTTTTATATTCTATTTATATTTATTAGTATTTATAGATATATTACTCTATATGCATATATATACCCTTATATATCCTATATTTATATTTACAAGTAAATGGAATATAAAAATTTGAAAAAAATGTAAAAAGAAAATATAAAATTACAAAATTAAAAACAAAATCAAAAAATAATATGAATAAAAAAATATAAAATCCAAAAACCCATAAAAAGATATATGTTTATGCATGATAAATGACATGGTTATAAATAAATAACCAAAGGCTACTTGTTTTGCTCTCTGTGGTTCGACCTCTACATGCTTAATCATTATGCATTTTATGGCAGAGATAATAAATTTTAACCTCACATTTTTGTTGCTCATGGCTTTGTATATATTGTGGGTTAATTGTTGGTCAACTAGGGTTTTTGTTAGGGGTCGTCTCGACGATTGTCGGTCTGCCTTGTGGATTGACAAGACTTCTGCGGGAACCCTTGTTATCGCTGACACATGGAATCCATCTTCAAACTCATTTGAAGAGGTATGATTGTTTCATCTTTAATTGTCTTTTTAGTTTCTGATTTTAGGAAACTCATTATCTTCTGAAGATTCAATGAGATTCTTAACTTCATTTTCATCTTGATTCTCAAGAAAGTCATTCTCTAATAATCATATTCTTAGAGATGAAATATAAGAATCTCAAGGTCATAAAGTAGGTATCCAATACCATCCTTTATTTTCCTAATCAAGTAGCACTCCATGGTGCTAGATTCCTACTTGCATGGAACCTTATTAAGGATATATATTTTAGTCTCTACTACATATATACCTTGGAAACTAAGAGATAATCATTGATAAAATCATGTCACACATGATCCAATTGCATCTCCCTACAACTCTATTGAGTTTAGGTGTATTAGGAGGAGTGAGATAGGAATGATATTTCTTTCTCCATAAGGTATTTATTGAATTAATCTAATAGGTACTTGATACCTTGATTAGATCAAATTCTTTCATCTTCCTTCAAACTTTGGTTCTAAGCCGAAATTGTGGTATCTTTGAACATTTCAAAGCTTTCTAAGGTGAAGGGAAGAAATATCAGATCACAAAGATCATCAATTGATGTCACATATCATTAATGTTTATTATGATACAGATGATCCACATACATCAATATTCATGAGATCTTGAATACCTTGGCATCTTACACCATTCTGAGAGAAGAGTTTAATGGACATTTTTCTTTGAATACGATATTCACAAGTATGTACTATTTGAAACTTCAGACATTCTAAAGCTTCATCTTTTATTACTCTATTGATCTCATCAATAGAGATATGCTCAAGGCTTGATGCCAAATCATTATCAAATGATCTTCATCCTCTTATTGATCTTTTAAGGTTTAATTTTTGGTATTAAGAATATTACTGAACCATTCATTAATTTTCTAATTTAGTAGGGTCCTCCGGATGTCAGAATACTATCTGAAATATATCCATCATAACTCTTTATGATAGGTCTATTCCAGAATTCACGTTTATTTCCAATATTTAGAAATAAACAATAAGTGCATTCTAATATATAGATCATAGAGACATTCTCTAAGACTAAGGGCTCTCCAACTGAAATTATGAAGTCTATCTATCCAATAGAGATTGTTGCAACAATTGCATTAATATTCATGTTGGTGACTATTAAACCTTAAGATCAAATTTTCTAGTCTTCTAAAACATATGCAACCAATTGCAAGTGTTAGTAGAAGAGTGAGATACAATTATTAGACTTTGATCTTATCTAATAAGTAAGTCAATTTAAATGATTAAATGTAGATGTAGATTATTTCGATGCATTATTCGAGTCCTTCTCTAAGGATCCCAGATAATCTAGATAGTCATACTATTTGTACATCGGCTTCTTGTCGTATTGGCATTCATCCAACTCTTTGGATGTCATATGGAAGTCATAGAAGTACAGTCAACTCTTTGACTTTCCTTATTACTTGGGTCAGACCCATGCTTCCACTGCACTTCTGTTATCTATAAATAACCGTTGCTTAAGACAAAGGACCTCTTATGTTCAAAAGATTCCAATATAAGAGTATTTCAACATTTATACATGCTTCATTTAGTTCATACAATATGAATATTACGAAGCTTCATGAATGACTTTCGTATATATAGTATAATGATGACACTCATCACATTTACATCCATCTTAACTCTTAAAGAATTTTGGTGCAGGTAGGTACTCAAACATTTTTAGTACAACATCTCTTATCGAGCCACCATTCCGCATAATGCAGTGAACCATGTCATTCATGATTAAATGTTGAGAGTACATATGCATGAAAAAACATCTTCTTAGATTTTATAAGGATTATTTGACAATTATGATCATCATCGACATGATACTTCCAAAGCACAT
The DNA here is from genome assembly GCA_037367405.1 of Ottelia alismoides. Lineage (NCBI taxonomy): Eukaryota > Viridiplantae > Streptophyta > Magnoliopsida > Alismatales > Hydrocharitaceae > Ottelia > Ottelia alismoides. Next base: position 466,249 of record JAZKJV010002186.1, on the reverse strand, counting down.
TCGATGAGAGATCAAGACTATAGAGACACACAAACCCTCGGTTGTTGTCCTACTGTCTATTTAATTGTCATTCCTCGTCATTATGAAGAAACTTGTACATTGCAAACATTATGTGTCTAATTGCAAGTACAATATCTTGATCATGAATCCAATCCGTGATATTTTACTGATTACTATTGAGTATAGCATTGAGTGGATTTAATGAGGATTATCTGAAATAAGATATTTGCATAAATACATATTTTACTATGATTTAGGAATTTTTATATCAAAGTTGTCTTGCCTTATTAACACTGAAAGTCCATTCCCTTATTGACTTTCAATGTAAGTGATATACTTACCATTATATCTCAAGCAAGTTCTGGGATCTCCTTTTTATCTTTGTTACATCCCAATAATATGAGAACCTGTAACTCAGATAAAAAGAAGCAGGAACTCATTCCACCTTGCAAGTCCAACTTCATCTCCCAATTTGGTCTTTAACACCTACGCCCACCAACCCTAAGGCAATGTTGACCCGTTAATAATTGAACCAACCAATAGGATTAGAACTCGTTATGTGCAATCCAATATCATCCCAATAATACGAGGACCTGATATTAGGATCACTACGCATACAGCCTTACTCTTTCGAGAAGAAAAGAGCCTGATCCAGATGTGCTTGTATGCTGGAGCTGTCACTTCGGACATACGTCTCCTACATACAATCCCTGGTGACAGAACCCTTCGCCTTGACGGAAGACCATGGATGTCACTCAAGTGATCCTCCATATCACATTCAAATTTTAATTAATCATCATGAATCATATTCACATGATTAATTCTTCTAAGGGAAATACTACTCTATTCATAATAGAGTGTTTTAATATTTTTAATTGGATTTCAATTAATCTAATCATATTAAATTAGTGATCCAATTAATATCCAACAAACATTCTTTATTTTTTTCTTGAAATATGGTGTTATCTCAAATATGTATTATTCGAATTTTAGTAATTAGAAAAATACATCACGATCATTTAGGCATTATCCTTTCCTTACCCGATGTCATGGCCAATACAAATATGAGTGGGACAAATCACTCACGGAGCAACCTGCTACCCCATCGATCCCCGACTAGACACCATATCTGCCTCAAGTCAGGATAATATGATTTGATCATTTTGTATTTGAGATGATAATTGATTTTTTTCAACCGAAGTTATACCATATAATATTCATCAAAATATTTTTGATTAATAGTATAAGGAGATTTACTAAACAAATCTCCAATCCAATTCAAGCAACTATGTTTGTTGGAATTGATGTAACCAATTGTGATCAAGATCAATTATCTTATCAGTTTTGGTTAAGGCAATGTTATTGAGGGAAATAATAATCATATTAAATATTTCACAAATATTCATCAATAATTATTTAAGTAAGTTAACCATTAATCTCTATTAATTTAATTGAATGGCAATCATAATGTTCATGATCACGTATGTAATTTTGTAGCAGTGACCCATACTTAATAAAATTAGCATAACTCGATTAAATAAAATCAAAATAAGGTAAATTAAGTTTCTTTGATTTGTCAATTTGATTTATAACAGAACTCAAGTGATTTTAATGTATTTCTAGGAAAATTAAAACCATTATTAACTCTTTAGTTATGTCAAGATTCACCATCCTCGAAATAGTGGATACATGTTCACTAAAATGATCATAACCTGAGAAAACGGATTCCAAATCTTGCAAACTAAAGTACCACGATTTTTCTTATTTAATGAAAACATAATACAAATGATAATTTTGAGTTTAAACACATTTAAACAAGATGAAAAGATCACAAAAAATAGGGTTGTGGGAAATGCGATGAAACAATCACAAAACGAATTTATGCCCTTATTAGGTTTATGGATCATATCCAAAACATCTGACCTATGGCTCGAACATCACTTGAATGATATGGGAAAATCCTTAAGTGCATCATGGAAGCATGGAGATCGCATCATATGCGATCAGGAGCGACTAGCCGCACTAGTTGCTCGGGACAGCAGAATTTAAAAATTTTGAACGATGAATCCACTTGATCCAAGAATAAGTCTGTGATCATTTCATCTAAACCAGAAATAAGTATTAGGTTTACCTCTTGAAGCGTGGTTATGATCAAGTCTTTAAATGAAGAGACCTCTTATCTCAAGTTCGATCCAATGCAGGAAACACTTGCGAGCATGTCGATGAAACATGTGCTCCTCGCAATCCATGTTGATGATCCAAGCAGTGAATCTCCTGATTTCGTCACATTAGATCCGATGTATTCTTCAGGAGCAAGGCACATCGAAGGAAACAGAGATCCACTAGCAGTCGAAGCAACGACACAACGGCATGGCGTCGACGGCGGCTCTCTCTAGGGCACAAGGTAGATGGCCACAAAGAGAGAGAGAGAGAGATGGGGTGTGTATAATGAAAAATTAGAAAAAGAGAGAGAGATAGACTTGAAAAATTATTGTAAAATAAGAGCTAGTGTTTCTTCTTCTTTTATAGTATTTTAGGAGTCCATGGATCACAATCCAAGTGAAACACAAACTCAATGGTTGAGATTGATTTGTGTTTCTATTTAATAGTCATGATTTTATTTTAAAAACACAATAACAACTAATTAATTTAAATCAAATTAAAAATAGAGATATAATCAATATAATTTAATTTGATTAAATCAATAACTAATCAAGGGACAAGAAAGGTGGCAACCCACCTTTGACATATGGTGGGGACGACCACTTGACCATGTTAAGGCGGGCATTGATGAATCTTTGATTCATCACTCTAAAATTCATTAATTAAGCTCAAATTCCCAAAATTCATTGGCATTTTTTAATTTATATTGCATAATTAGAATTCATACATGTATAATTAATAATTGCATTACTCATTATTGCATAAAATAAGAAGCCAAAAATCCCAGCCCAATTGACATGTAAAATAGTCTAACTTCTTTGATTTTTAACTAATTCATGCTAACTCCAAATGGCCAGAAACCACCTCCATTGTGTACATATTACTAATAAGAATAAGTGGAAAATACAAAAAAATTTGTTAACCTAAATAAGTGGACCAAACAAAACCAAATTCCAGGATTTCCGGACTAAAACAGTGATATCTTCCTCATACAGTGTCTGATTCAATCCAAATACCTTCAAAACAAGACCAAGATCAAGTGAATCAGAGCTCATATGTCAAAGTTGGGTTTTGGGCCTCTTTTGTACATTTTGTATTTTACCAGATTTTGAGTTATTATTTTATGTACATAATTAACTCATTTTATTTTATTTATTTTTCATTTATTTTATTTGACAAAAGTTTTATTAAAATGAAAAAAATCCAAATCCAAAATGAGCTTCAAATCAAAGAAACTAGCTGAGTCCGAGTTTTCACCAACAGTCTATACAAAAGTTGTCATTTTCGCATTTTATTTTATTTATTTATTTTCTTAATTAATAAAAATCCAAAAAAATAGATTAATATGTAAATATTTATCTTTGATTTTATCATATTTTTCCAGATTTTTATCTGGTTTAAAATGAATAAAAAATAGAAAAAATAGAAACCCCAAAAATCAAGGTATTCTATGTACATGGGATACCCTAAAAATCACTATGTGCAAATGATCGATTTTGGTTTTGACCCCTTCATGAAATTTGTAGATCTCATCGAGACGAGAAACTTTCGTAAAGAAATATTTGGATCTGATGTCATTTGCTATTTATTTTTTATTTATCTTTATAATTTTTTTTCGAATTTTCTAGAGGTGCCATGTGGCCGCTGCTGGAGCCGCCACGTGGCACCCATTTTTGAGCTTTTCATAATTCATTTTATTATAAAAAAATAAAAAATTAATTAATTAAAAAAATTAAATAAAGGTCGCCACTTGGTGCAGCCTTGGCCGTCCGATCTTAACCGATTGGACGGCCACTGCACATCTCCATCTTCCACACTTTCCCAATCTGAGCGCCACCAACCGCGAGCCCGTCCTACTCCGCAAATCGTGACGCCACCCACCCGCGTATCTTGCCCAATCGTCACCTCCTCCAATTTTGCGTGGCCGCCCTCCAATCTCCTCATCTTCGATCCAATCTTCCCCCGCAAATCTCTCCTCCCCAATCCAATCAATCTCGTGATTCCCATCTCCCAACCTTCCAGAACAGCGAAGCTTCGCAGTCCGTCAATCAAACTCCATACTCGCGATTTCGCATCTCGCCGCCTCCTTCCTTCCATAGCTGACTCCGCCCTCACCTCCTATTTAACTCCACCGAGCCCCTCTCTTCATGGCCATCCGCCGATTGCACGGGAAGAAGGGGGACCCGTGGTGACAGCTCGGTCACCCGCGTCCTCGATGAGATTCGAAGCCACGGGGCTTCGTTGCTGCTTCCCAATCACGACAGTTGCTCCTCGCTCCGGATCTCCTCCGTTGAGCCACTTCGATTCCATCGCCTTACACCACCTTCATCTACACCTACCCATACTCCACCTTCGACAATCCACCCAGCTCCGTCGATCGACCATAACGCCTCCAGTTTCGCCTCCAGGTGCAAAAACTTCCTCGACTTGATCACAACTCCAGAAGGTCTCGCCTAGCCTCATACTCTTCTACGACCTTCAGGGCAAGGGCCAGCTCTGCCCCTGTCGTCAAGTCAACCATCGTTATCACCTTCGCTCCGCCTCCGCGATGCTCCTCCGCCTTCGAAGCTGTTGTGCCACCACCTTTGCCTTGGCCTCTCCAGGCTTCATCAACCTCACCATCGGCTTCATCTAGGAGCCCACTCTCCACCGCAAGGTAGCCTCCAGCCACCGCCATCGACATCTAGTGCCTCTCACAAGTAGCTCTCCAGGCGTTCTTCACCGCCTGGGCTGGTCACCGGACCACCGCCTGCACTATCGGGACTCAAGGTCGGGCTCACAGCCCGAGACCCTCCCAAGTGCACAGCACGTGCATGGGAGGGAACACTTGCAGTTCTGCCCTTGAAGCTCTACCGTATTCACGCCCAGATCCAGCACCCAGGGGTCGTGTGCTACGCACTCGACCTCTTATGCAAATTGCACTGAAGACCAAGATAGTCCACTTATTAGCAATCACAGCCCTGCCTCCAAGGGTACCTGCTGCGCACGTGCCCCTTGGACATTTTGCAACTTTGCCCTCCCAGGGACTGGTAATTACACTTAAGTCCTTCCTCGCATTTTATTTAGGTAATTTCAATTTGTAGTTTTGCGACCATAACCCTCTCTTGTACTATAATTTTGAACATCAGTATTGCATATTTTTATTATTTGAAAAATTACACGATGTTTATCCACTAATTCTCTACAATGTGACATGCTTGTGGTATTTTTTATGGTTTGTGGTTAATTAATGATTAATTTTCTTGCGAAAAATTGCATATTTTACCCAGCCCGTCTTCAAAATTCATAAGTAATTAACCCTAGCTCTAAAAAATGCCGAAAATTCATAGATTAGAGGATTAATTGTGCTTCACATTGGGCCCAAAAAGAATTGCATTTGTGCATGGTATGATCTATAAGAATCATTTTATAGATTTCAACCTTTAATTTTTAATATATATTAAATCTCGTATTTTTGAGGTTTAGGATTTTTCTGAGATCAATCATCTAGATAGATCTCAGATAGTTTTATCCTTTGAAAATAAGTAGGTTTAGTATTTATTATAGTTAAATATTGAAATTCACACCATTTCCATTCATAAATTCTTTAAATATTCATCTTCCATCAGAAAATTCCAAAAAAAATACAGTGTGTTCATTTCATCATAATTGACATCTCGGCCAGGTTCTGGAATTTTTGGACATCGTTTGATTAATATTTATTTTCTAGCCATTAAAATCGGCGTATTTATATTTACATACCAAAATTGCATTGAAAAAAACCAAAAAATATCATCTCAAAAATCGTGCACGAACTTTTATAGACATAATTCTAGGTTGTTCGTATGCCTCCTTGAGTTCGACCTTGGGACTTGTCCAAGTGAAATAAACAAAAACCATGCTGACTGAAAATTGAATAAATTAATTGTGGTTATTTCTTGATTGATTTTGAATACCCGCCTACAATGAAATGACAATTTTAAACGATAATTCACGTAAATTAAAGAGGTTATTTTTGCATCTCGTCAGATGGCACCATTACCAGGGAGGCAAACGGCTTAGATTTTTGTCTAAAAAATTAGTGCTTTGTTTTCCACACATTCAGGTAGTCTGACCCCTGGACGTGCCACTATATATTTTCCATTTTTCTCTGCATTTATTTTAATTTTCAGCATTTATTTTTAAATTTTATTTTTTTATTAATGTTTTTCACTCTCTTACACACTCTCTCTTATTTTCCTTACGAGGTACCCGACGTACGTGGAGCAGTTTCTCACAAAAACCGACGCATCTTCACCGATGTCCGAAAAGCCACATTAAAATTAAGATCAAGTCGAGTCGTGAGAGAACGTAGAGTCTAGGATTTTTTCTGCAATTTTAAATTTTGTAATTAATTGCTCATTTACAACGATGTCCGTTCGGACTCTCACGTGTGTAACAAGACCTTGAAATTTTTCTGTGGTGTGTCGTGGTCTGTTTCACTCTCCGGTGAGGGTGGGGCCCGACTTGAGTGGTTCGTAGGTTAGACCTGCACATATAACTATTAGAGCTTCTAGGATTTTATTGATTGTGATTGTAGAACCTAGGACAACACTTCACTTAATCGAGATGCACATTAGATCGTTCAACTAAGTCAAAAAAATTAACTCAATTCTTCACGGCTAATAGAACTTTATGCTAGGAGTCATTTTGTCGGTTTACGTTCATTTTTTAATTCTTGTATTGCATCCCACATGGAGATTGCGAGGAATCATTGTAAGTCTTCTAACTGAGCATACATCACCGTTTTTCGTGTGCATCATCTTTTCCCGAATTTCTCCCTCATGTTTTGTAACTTAAAAATTAAAGGAAATTGGGACTGGACAGTAGACGCGAATTTGTGCTCATCTAATTTTTCAGTGATCACCTCGATAAAATTAGGACTGCTAAACAAATCGACTAAATTACCTCATAAAATAAAGAATTTTTGCGGGAGAGAAACCCCGACCTTGGATTCATTTATTTGTCTGAGTGAGCGAGAGACGCCACCTAAGGTTAGAGCCCAGCTCCGAAATCTTCATAATGACTATTAATTCTATAAAAACGATTAGCTACTTCTCAGTGAAGAAATATGGGTAATCGGTAAACGGTCCGGATTTCCTTAACATAGTGGGTGGTTTAAGGGATGATGTGTAAGACTCCATCCTTAAGTAACACGGGTAGCCATTTTACGGTCCGTACTTACTCCCATACTCGTTGAAAGTACGTGCAACTAGTCATAAGATTCGGGCCAGTCTTTAAGAAAATTCGCGGCACCTAACAACTCGCTAATTCTTCTCTAAGATTGATTTTATCACCAACTAAAATTGAAAAGAAAACTTGACGAACTCTTGCGGCTTAATTGTGTGAGTTGGTGAACCTGGGGATTGATTTGTGTTTGGATTGGTGTGCGTGAACTGATCTTGAATATCAAAAACCGTATACTTGTTCCATCACTCTCCTTCCTTGATTAAAAAATTTCAGGTTTCTACTATTGAGTATCTCGTACACTTGAACATTTTTAACCAAAATCTATCATGACAACTCATCCACCTTCTTCAAAGATGATGAGACATTTGTCCGAGTACCCATCATATCTATACTATGAAAATGAATTCATCTTGGTCAAATCAAAATTATCTAAAACCTCTTCTGACAGACGTCATCCAACTTTCATAGGAGACTCTCACCCACAAATAGATACAACCCTCTCTACAAATCCGATCAACTCCATGAATAACAATCCTTTATATTCGGATCATACAAACAAATAGTTGACTGAGGTCTCCACTTCTTCGTATGTCTATCATCTATAATCTGATCATACAATCAGTCCTTCATACTATGTAAATGTAAATCCTTCATTCGTGGGAGACTCTAACCACAGGATGAATCCTATCGAAGTTAACACTTCTTCATATCTTCCACCTCCCCCACCATTGACCACAAATGAGCAACTACCCTCTTGGATTGACCCATTTCTCGTCGGAACTCATGAACCATTTGAAGATTAAATCACTTTTGAGATGAATGACCGATCGAGACAACAACTCCAACTGACTTTAATCTCTCCTAACCATATTGTTGGAACCGGACAATACTTCACAAATCCACAATTCAACTTGACCATTGGGAATAAAATAGATCAAGAGGATTGGCCCACACCTGATAATATTCCATCTTGGATTAACCATGACAATCCCATCTTTAGATATGACACTCATACAGAGGACTGGACTGATGATATCGACACACATAAACTATGTATGTTGACTCCACGGTATAAGGGTCCGACCAGTCATGACTAAAGGAATGCACTCTACTCAAATCATCAATACATGCCTGAATCACAACATTTTGAGTATGCGACCTATAGATTCCCACCGAATCCTCCACCTAAGCAGACTCCTTCCATGATTTTTCAAGAGAAAATATCAGAGGGTGTGAGAAGATCTTCTCATAGTTCGTACATGAAAATGGAAGAAGAAATGTCTGGATCTCAAGTTGAAAAAAGAGAGAATACTCAGGAAACCACACAGACTGTTCACATGATTGATCCTGAAAATTCTTAGGAGGATAATATTTCGAGGATAAGTAAGAGATATGAATTAATGGAAGAAAAATTTTGAAATTTCATTGACCGATTAATTTCATTTTATGGAAGCTCGGGTATGAAAGTAGAGGATGAATAATTGGATCTAATGTTGAGAACCCCGAGGATATTCAGAAACCCATAGACAATGTTCACCCTAGGGACGACTCTAACAGCGACACTTCTACATATTACTCCCTTAGGAATAACTCTGACTATGATTCTAACTCGACGGATCAAAACCCCTCATCATCTATAGAAAATACCACATCTACACACCACACAGAAAATACCAAAAAATTGAAATATTAAAAACACACAAAAAATCGAAAAACCATAAAAATACATGAAAATTAAACAGAAGAAGATTTGAAGAATTTGGATCATGCACTAAGGGAAGCACTAGAGAAAAGATCGATTTTTGAACTTCCCTTGGTACAAGCCATTGAACACTTCCCCAATCTTAAAGGATTTGTAATGAGCAAATTAATGATGAAAAAGTCGAGCAGGACGAACACAAAGACTGAAAGACATATCTTATCAATGACCACCTCCTTGGTGTTGAGGACAAAAACCAAGAGCCGCATAGTGAAGCGGTTGGCCCGATTTGACTGTGGAATCAAAGATACAATACTTACCCATGCTCGAAACGATGACGACTCACCAATCAATATCCTCCCAACCTCTGTATTTTACAAGCTCAAAATCGGACCTATCAGGAAGATAAGAGAGGTTGTTCAACTGGATGAACGATCGATAAAGTGGCCGAGAGGAATCATTTCAGTCATCATAACATTTCAAGGTGCTCCACTCAAAGTGGATTTCATGATCATTGACATAAAGCATCAAGGAGAATTCACCCAATCTCCGATCATTCTTGGAAAGCCATTATTGGCATTGACTAAGGAAATTATTGAGTACGACACTTGGGAAATCAATTTTACAGCATTGGGAACACTTCGATCTCAACCAGTCTTTGAGGAACCACGATTTTCTGAGGCAACCCACGAAGCTGTCAACAGCCGTAACCATCAAGCGGTAGATGAGCCTTACTCCACTGCTACGCCTGAGATAAAGGTTGTTGAAGAGACTATTGGTCTAGAGACTCATCCCATTGTTCCATTTCCCACTTCTCTAACCAGAGGAAATGACTTCTTATATGATCCTGAGACATATGCATGGGTGCATCCTGAGTCAGCCGAAATCTCCTCTTACCATTTTGATCAAATCAACCTGACACAGGAGTGCACCAACATCAAGTTAATTGAGAACAAATATGCGGGACATGCACTTATCAGTAGTTCAGAGACTCTCCTATTGTTCCATTTCCCGCTGCTCTCACCATGGGAAAGGATTTCTATTATGATACAGACACATATGCATGGGCGCATCCTGAGTCAGATGAAATCATCTCTGATCACCTTGACCAATTCGATCCAAATCAGGAGTGCACCAACATTAAGAAAATTAAGAACAAATACGCATGACGTACACCGACCATGGAGAAAATTTTCTATGGATATTCATTTGGAGACTTAATTCTCAACACCTCACTCCCAGGACCAACACCTTCACAGACAACACGAAACAAAATGGCTGCTCCATCATCTAAAAAGAAAGTCACCTTTGACATGCCGAAAAAGGAATCGTCTGATAATTCCTCATCAGGTCCGGAAAGGTTTATCTACATGAGTGAGGTCTATTCGGCTGTTCTAAAACCCTATCTACGCAAGGATCCAAATTTCGATTCCCATTGGATGACTCATGCTCCTCACTATTATTCATGCAAAGTTGATTCCCTTGGTCTCATTAAATATACTGGAATAATTTCTTATCAACTGACTGAGACTGGTGCTTCAAAGTATTCATCATCTGAGGACGAATCGCTTGATCACAAAAAAGGAACAAATTCTGAGAAAACAACTGAAGCAACTAAAGAACATAAATATCTAGAGTGCCTCCACTTTCAAATACTATTCCTCTGTGGATAACTCCGATGATGGTTGGATATCATCTGATTCAAACGCTTCATCTACTCTCCAGCATGATTTTATTGAGGATAACACTGACAATGGTTGGGAATCATATGCTTCATCTTCTTATCATTACGATCTCCCACCTCAGGCTAACAAAAAGATCAGCTGCAAACCGCCTTAATCATCGGTTACCCTCCCTCCCGACCCCATCAATGTCCTTGTACATCTTCTTCCTCTACTTAGGCCAAGGCCTAAGTATAGGGGGGACTGATGCCATTTGTATATACCAATTTCCTCGTCAACTCTTTCTCACGATCACCCCATTTCCACCATTCTTCCATACTTAGGCTGATTAGAGCCTAACTATAGGGGGAACTGATGCCCATATGTATATACTCTCCTCATTTACATCTCCTGACCGCCTCAATTTTGCTCTTCTTCTATATTTAGACTGTTCACGGCCTGAGTATGGGGGGCGGGCTGATCTATCTTTTTCTTTTTTCACTCCCTTACACTTAGCCTGAGCTATGTCTTCTCTACGCTTCTTGTGCTTTGAGGACACAACACTCTCTAAGTATAGGGGGTGTGTATATATACTATGTATGTATTTTACCCGTAGCTCATACTTTAGCGCAAGTCTATATGTATTTACGGGGTGGGTAACTAACTTAAAAATAACAAACAAAAAAATATATTGAGTTTTGCAACTGACTGTGTCCAACCAAAAGTTTTTGAAAAAATGGCTTCTTATTCATTTTTGCAAAAAAAAACTTGCATTTAAAAAATCTCTAAAAAATCAAATCAAAAAATGTGTATGCATTTCACGCATCTGCACTTCATCTAATATTTCATGCATTTGTGAAAAGCTATTGGGTTTTGAGCCGAGTTATGAGCACAAACTAAGAATGATCTGAACTTGACCTTAATCCACCTAATTTTCAGAGGAACTTCACCGAGAAAAAGGATTTTTGAAGCTTCAGGTCTATGACTTAATTCTTCGAGTTCCACATGACAATGTGCAACGTTTGACTCTTAGTGTCTAACCTGATCTCTTTATTCTGGGTACAACTCTGGAATAGGGAACTAATTTGTACACTCGCACTATATACTTAGTTCAACTCAGACGGGGTATTGGAAGACTGTATGAGTTTCTTTTCTAGTAGCATGGACATCTAAAGATCAGAGTACGAGTCGAAGTAAAGCTTCAGAAAAGGGATGACGGATGGGCACAGATTTTTCTAAGACCCAAACCATGTACGGAAAAAAATATTCCATATCCGTAGGGGCACAACAAGATACATGCAGAGCTATCAAAAATTCAAACACAAAGAATCCTACTACCAAATAAATATTTGACCAAAAAAGGGTTCAAGCTTCAAGAAAACATGCAGATCTTGATGGAGACTTGGATAAATTGTCCGGCTTCACAAGGAGAGGTGACTAAACTGGCCACCCTCTAGTTCTTTTCTCCTTCTTCTAATTTCTCCCATTCTTTGATTGTAAACACAACATGAAAGACCTTAGAAGGAAATACCTGACTCCCCAAGGACGAGTTACTAGAGAGGAGGTTTGCATGGTAGTCTGGCATTCTGGATGGGAAGAGTTAAAACCTTTCACACACATGAGTCGATTGTTCAATGTTCACGGGGTACGCTTTGGGAGGGGGACTGTTCTAAGATGACTTCTGAGCGTAAAAATCCATATCTAAAATGAGCTTAAAATCAAAGAAACTAACTGAGTCAGAGTCTTCACCAACAGTATGTACAAAAGTTGTCATTTTTCGCATTTTATTTAATTTCTTTATTTTCTTAATTAATAAAAATCCAAAAAATAGTTTAATATGTAAATTTATCTTTGATTTTATCATATTTTTCCGGATTTTTATCTGGTTTAAAAATAATAAAATAATAAAAATATAGAAAACACAAAAATCAAGGTATTCTATGTACATGGGATACCCTAAAAATATCACTTTGTGCAAATGATCGATTTTGGTTTTGATCCCTTCTTGAAAGTTGTCGATCTCATCGAGACGAGCAACTTTGGTTGAAGAAACTTTTTGGATCCAAGGTCATTTGCTATTTTTTATTTATCTTTATAATTTATTTTTGAATTTTCTAGAGGTGCCATGTGGCAGCTCCTGGAGCTGCCACATGGCATCCATTTTTGAGCTTTTCATAATTCATTTTATTTAAAAATAAAAAAAATAATTGATTAAAAAAATAAAAAAAAATAAAAATAAATAAATAAGGCCACCATGTGGCGCAACCTTGGTTGTTCGATCTCAGTCAATCGGACGGCCGCTGCGCATCTCCCTTTCCCACACTTTCCCAATCTGAGCGCCACCACTCGCGAGCCTGTCCTCCTCCGCGAATCGCGGCATCTCCCACCTGTGTATCTCTCCCAATCATCACCTCCTCCAATTTCGTGCGGTCACCCTCCGATCTCCTCATCTCTGATCCCATCTTCCCCCATGAATCTCTCCTCCCCAATCCAATCAATCTCATGATTACAATCTCAAAACCTTCCAGATCGGTGAAGCTTCACAGCCCGTCAATAAAATGCCATCCCGACGATTTCGCATCTCGCCACCTCCTTTCTTCCATAGCAGGCTCCAGCCTTGCCTCCTATTTAACTCCACCGACCCCCACCCTTCATGGCCATCCGTCGATTGCACAGAAAGAAGTGGGACCGGTGGTGACAGCCCGGTCACCTGCATCCTCGACGTGATCCGAAGCCACGGGGCTTCGTTGTAGCTTCCCAATCACGACAGCTGCTCCTCGCTCTGGATCTCCTCCGTTGAGCCACTTAGATTCCATCGCCTTAGATCACCTTCATTTACACATACCCATACTCCACCTTCGATAATCCACCCAGCTCTGTCTCCACGCTCCTTCGACCGCCTTTCTATCGATCGACCATGACGTCTCCAGTTTCACTCCAGGTGCAGCAGCATCCTCGACTCGACCACAACTCCAGGAGGTCTCGCCCAGGCCCGTACTCTTCTATGACCTTCAGGGCAAGGGCCGGCTTCGCCTCTGCCATCGAGCCAACCATCGTTATCACCTTCGCTCCGCCTCCGTGATGCTCATTCACCTTCGAAGCTGCTGCGCCACCACCTTCGCCATGGACTCTCCGGGCTTCATCAACCTCGCCATCGACTTCATCCAGGAGCCCACTCTCCACTGTAATACAACCGCCAACCACCGCCATCGATATCTGGTGCCTCTCACAAGTAGCTCTCCAAGCGTTCTTCACTGCCTAGGCTGGTCATCGGACCACCGCCTGCACTGCCGCGACTCAAGGTCGGGCTCATAGCTCGAGACCCTCCCACGTGCACAGTACGTGCGTGGGAGGGAACACTTGCAGTTCTACCCATGAAGCTCTACCGTATTCACACCCAGATCTAGCACCTAAGGGTCATGTGCTACGCACGTGACCTCTTGGGCAAATTGTACTGAAGACCAAGGCAGTCCACTTATTTGCAATAACAACCCTGCCTCCAAGGGCACGTGCGCCCTTGGATATTTTGCAACTTTGCCCTCCTCGGGCCTAGTAATTACACTTAAGTCCTTCCTTGCATTTTATTTAAGTAATTTCAATTAGTAGTTTTGCGACTAGAACCCTCTCTTGTATTGTAATTTTGAATATCAGTATTACATATTTTTATTATTTCAAAATTGCATGATGTTTATCCACTAATTCTCTACAATGTGATATGCTTGTGATATTTTTGTCGTCTGTGGTTAATTAATGATTAGTTTTGCGGAAAATTACATATTTTACCCAGACTGTGCTTCAAAATTCATAAGTAATTAACACTAGATCTAAAAATTATCACATATTCACGGATTAGAGGATTAATTTTTTTTGTATTGGGCCCAAAAAGAATTGCATTTGCTTGCATTGTTTAATCTTTAAATTTTTTTTGTAAATTTCAATCTTTAATTTTTAATAGATATTAAATCTCGCATTTTTAAGTTTTAGGATTTTTCTGAGATCAATACCTACTGATAGATCTTAGATAATTTTATCCTTTGAAAATAAATAGTTTTAATATTTATTATAATTAAATATTGAAATTCACACCATTTACATTCATAAATTTTTTAAATATACATCTTGCATCATAAAAGTACAAAAAAATTTAATGTGTTCATTTCATCATAATTGACATCTCAGCAAAGTTTCGTAATTTTTGGACATCGTTCGATTGATATTTATTTTCTAGTCCTTAAAATCGATCGCATTTACATTTGCATCCCAAAATTGCATTAAAAAACCAAAAAAATATCATCTCAAAAATTGTGCATGAACTTTGATAGACATAATTCTATGTTGTTCCTTTGCCTCCTTGAGTTCGACCTTGGGACTTACCTAAGTAAAATAAATATAAAACCACGGCGATTGAAAATTGAATAAATTAATTGTGGTTATTTCTTGATCAATTCCGAATACCCCGCCTACAACGAAATGACAAATTTAAACGATAATTCACGCAATTTAAAGAGGGTATTTTTGGATTCATCAGTCGTCCACCTTTCACATATGAACGGTGACATTCCAATTATGTGAGATTAATTTATCTCACATTATCCCTTAATTATTTACAACAACATTTTATTGTAAATTCACAAAAATAATTCTAAATTAATTTTATGAATATTGCAATCTTACCATAAATAAATACGAATCATATTCATAACCCAAAATAAAAATGCAAATTGTATTTCCAATTAATTTCCAATGTGAATCCAATTCACATCAATAATTAATTTGAAGATACTATTTACAATAAGCTCTCTCTAATATATTATAAATCACATTTACAATATATATATATATATATATATATATATAATATGGATAACAATGTCTATATTATTCATATCCTTGATAATTAAATCACATTTAATTATCTTGGATCAGCATTGTCATTTGCCTGATTAACATGAATCACATTCACATTTTTCACATCTTTGATAATTAAATCACATTTAATCATCTTAGATAACTCTCCTAATATGAATCAAATTCATATTATTTATGATAATTAAATCACATTTAATTATCAATATCTCAATGCTTAAATACATAATTCAACGATGGAATTATTCTTGAACTCTTTCAAGAACAATGTGCTATCTCTCCGGATACTAGGAGATAAGGACGGGAGAGGATCCTCTGCTGTAGAAGGTTTTGCAGCAGAGGTGCTGTAAACTCAAGTAATTTTTTTTGTGATTTAGATTCTAAAATCAAACCTTATAGATTGAATCTTAGGTTAATACTCTATACATCCTCCAAATTTCGCTTAAATCCGACATTATTTGCTATTTTATCTTAATAGTTCAATATTTGGATCTTTTTTAAATGGAGTTCAAGTTGCTTAGATCTTGACCGATTGTTTGACCATTAAGATAAAATAGTAAAAAATATTGAATTTAAACGAAATTTGGAGGATATATAGAGTATTAACTTAAGATTCAATCTATAAGGTTGGATTTTAGAATCTAAATCACAAAAAAAATATTTGAGTCTACAGCACCTCTGCTGCAAAACCTTCTACAGCAGAGGATCCTCTCCTGATAAGGACATGGCGATTACGTTCCATGTACAGTGACTTGGATATTGAGATCACATCTCAAATCCAAATCTCGAGGACCTCCCATAGATGTTTGATTAAATCAAAGCCGTAGATATAATCTTCTCATTATATCTATATCACATTCTGATTAATGTCCGACATTCAGACTAAGATCATATCACTTGTCTATGACATGAGTCACTAAATCCAGACATGTTTCATCACTCCCTTGGAATGGAAGCGTCAAGGTTATACAATCGTTTATGATCACATCACCCTCGAGTATTCTTAATACATGTACATCCTGCATAGTGGAAGACCAAGATTAAACCTGAAGTTTTAGATCAATTTACACTGTCTTCTTCAGGGTTTTATCATTAAGTTTCTCATTTGATCATTGGGAGTCTATATCGATCATATACTTTCAAAAGAATATATCATACCTTGGTGTTGATCATATACTTTCCAAAAGCATATATCAAACTTACAAATTTAGTCAAGCTTCCAAAGCGAGACGACCGTGCACGAAATTTGAGTCCCATGAGTGTGCTCGTGTCTTCCGATTTAGTAAATCAACTTGTATGATCCCTTCAAGAGATCATATTAATCATTTGCCCTTGTATGCACACCAGCGCACCTGTGTAAAGACCTTCATTAGGCCAGTAACCCATCGATTTGCCAAATGTACATAATCAAACATATAGTAACACATCTGTCTCCGGTCAGAGGATGCGTGTCTATATCATGACAGCATACGACATAGGACTTTGGTTATCTCGATCTCGTTAAGTCAACTCTTTGACCTGACTTATCTTACATCTCCGAATCTCTATTTCTACGTAGAGGACCTGCATCAAGAGGTTGGTTAGATATCAGCCAAAAGAGAATGGATTGTCATCTCCTACTCAGGCTGGAGATCATTTCTTAATAATCATTTGACGGTGCTTGATGAGTCCTCAAATCTAACTCTTTATATATCCATCCAAGCACAAGCCTCTATGATTCAATAATTGAATCAGCAGTTGTATGATCATCAAGAAGGCCATGGTACATAACCCTAATTGTACTAAAGTACGTATTATGCAAATTAATTATTCTTCATTTCAGATAAGGGAATGCTATTTGCAATAACATTTACTACATAATGGCACACCGTGGTCTCACATGTCCAACACGATTGGGTCATCAGAAGGTCGAGGCAATTACATGATCCTTAAAATCCATAAAAATGAGTAAAATTCAGAAAATATACTTCACAAAAACATGGTTGCATCTGCATTAGCATTTTTCAGAATAAGTTTGATTTCTAGAACTAAAGATTGGGAAAAGTCTAAAGGATGGAGCTTGATTACAACCTTTAACTTTCATTGTAAGGAGCCTAGTTAGGAACTGCAATTTAGACTCTTCGGGTCTTCGACTTAGATCTTTGGGTTCCATGAGACCATGTTTAGGAAGTCAACTCGAAAGAGCCTAAGTAGAACACTTGGTGTCATCCGTTTAACTCTTCATCAGTGAACCAATTTTGGACACATGCACTTTGCACTTAACTCGACTTGCATGGGGCTGCGAAGGGCAATCCATCTTGGTAGTGCATTTCTATCCTTGTCTGGCAGCATTGACGTCTAAAGATGGGAGAGATTGATGTTGCACTAATCGCTTCAGATGAGGGAAGGATCTGCTGACACATTTTTTCCAAGATCTCAAAAAATGGACGGAATGAAAAGATGCTATATCTGTTGAGGCACAAAAAGATGAATGCAGTGCAAGCAACATTACAAAGCCAACTCAAAGAAGAAGCCACCAAATACAAATACGACCACAATGGTCCGAGCTTCCACCAAAAAGCATGCACATCTTAGTGGAGACTTAGCTACACAAGTTGGGCTTCATAAGGTGTCAGTCGCACTCCAGCTCTTTTCTCATTCTTCTACTTTCTCTCTATATTCGATTGTGGACACAGCACGAACTGACCTTAGAAGAGAATACCGTCCTTCCCGAGGAAAGAGTGGCTGGATGAGGACCCAATGGGAGAGTATAACCGAGATGGGTGGTTTCTTCGTTTCTTTCAAAGCGAGAAGAGCTAAAACAATTCACACATTGTACAGATTGATTTCAAGGTTGACAGAGTGTATGATATGAATGAGTGGATCTGAACTGGCTATTGGGGTGAACTTAAACAAGGATTTGTAGAACTTGAGGACTGTTGAGGCTAAAATCCTAATCCTAGTTAAGGCTCCGACAAAATACTTGTAAAGGCCCGATTGAGCTCTGTCCTTTATTTATTCTCATGAATTGGTTTAGAAAAATAAATTCATTCTAACTTTCTTTCTTTTCCCCTTATTTTTCAAATAAGTTTTTGCTAAGGGACTAGCAAAGTTTAAGTATAGGGGGTTGATGAATCCATGATTCATTAACATTCTGTCTGCATTTTGTCCTAAAACCCTTAACAAATACATATAAATATCCATTAAATTTCACTTTTTTAAGAAAACCTTATTCAAGAATGAATATGCACTTTTATGCATTAAAATCATGAAAATAAATAAAAGAATAAAAATAAAGAAAATAAAAATAAAGGCAAATTGTAGAATGTATATATGTACAATATGACTTGTAAAAATAAATATAGTTGAAAGATATATTTATAACCCAATCCCCGACACCAAGTCAGCATGGATTGGTCGACAATTAGGGGAAGATAAGGAAGAAAACAAATAAAAATAATTAATTCCACATTCTAGACAGTTTTCATTTATTATCTAATAAATACCAAAACTTCTAAGAATTTTAGTTAATTCATAATAACATATTTTTCACCAAACTCTTTTCCTAATTATTTCTAAAAATATATAGAAAATATAAAAATAATTTAAAATAATACCTTATATATATTCCAAGAAATCCAACTTCTAAATTGTCAAAATCCCAACTTCCGAGCATCATAACTTTCTCATACGAACTCCAATTTCACTTTTCTCACCTTTAAAGTTCATAAAATAATATTCTCTAATTAATGAAGGTGATTTTACTAAAATCAGAGTCCGTTTGCAAAAAGACAGTTTTGGGACCCAACCACAACTAGGTTTCTGTGTTATTTATTTTATCTAGAATACATTATTTATTGTTTCAATGATTTTTGTAAGTTCATGTCATTTTTAGTGTTTTCTTGAGTTTGTTGTAAAATCAAGAAGAGATTGAAATTCTGGAGATTCTTTCATTCGTCGAAAACCATCGTATAGTTATTCTACCTCCTCGAGTTCGACCCAAGGGAACTTACCTGGATAAAAATTAGTTTAAGGGATTAAAACAGGAGAGAATCTTATTTGTTCATCTAGTTTCTCTCTCTCCTTTTGTAATCTTGATTTTGTTTGATTAACTGAATCAGCCTTTGTGGTTTTTCTACATCGACAACTCAATTAACTGTGGGTCGGATTTGCGTTTATCAAGGGTAGAGGTTTTAGCTATGGCAAAGTGGGAGCTACTTCAGTGGTGACTTCGGCGATCACAGCAGGTGTTGGATCTTTCAATGATTCCGTATCCATATTAGTCAGACTCTTCATTCAACGATTCACAGAATTTATCAATGATGACCTCTTGATTGTAGAAATCCTCGATAATCTGCTATTGGTCTTCGAGACTTAGAGGGCCCACATAGAATTCATCAAGTGCATCAACAAATATCTCATCATCACTGACAAAGGGGAATTCGCCTGCATTTTCCCATCCTTCCTCGGGAAAAAGGTATTCATGGACCTCAGTGCCGTCCAGGAATAGATCTGTATATTGAATTTCTGTAAGAAAATCATAGTCTTCTTGGAAGTTAGGTGTAAGCGCACTCGACACAGATGCAGCCTCTCCTAGTTTTGGCTTGGGTATGGTCTCTATCTGCACTTTGGTATTACTGGAGCTAAATTTAATCTCGCCAATGTTATAGTTCACTACCGCCTCTGTTGTTCGGAGGAACACGCCGGCCAAGGATGATGGGTTATGGAGCAGAGGTGTGGAGGCATCCATGTCTAGTACAACAAAATTAACAATCAACTGGATTCCCTGAACTGTGACGATCGCGTCCTCTAATATGCCCCTAGGCCGCTTGACTGATTTGTCTACAAACTGCATAATCATCTTGGTGGGTTTAAGCAGTCCTAACCCAAATTATTTTAGTAGTGAAGCTGGCATAAGGTTAACAGGCGACCCACTATTGAGGAATGTTCGCTCGAACTCCTGATTAAACATGCTACACCTGATGAGTGGCGCTCCCTTGTCTTTCTTCTTATCCCGAAGTTTGCTGATGGCATTGACGGTGGCCATGGTGAGCATGTGCTTCTCATTCTTTCCACTATAGCTTCTGGAATTTTGGGGCCGAGGTCGGTACCTTGTTGTACATGCTTCTTTAAGCCCTTTCTTTATTGCAGTTATGTACTCATGGCTTTCATCAGTGTCATATTAAAGACCATGATGATTTCCATAATCGAAGGATAAGACAAAGCATTTTTTAAATTTTAATTTTTTTTGTCTTTTTCATTTCTTCAATAAATGGAATATATACAGAATCTGAAACATTTTCATTCAAAAATTTGTTTGTGTCATTGTATATAGGTAGATGGCAAAAATATGCAAAATCATCTACAAGTGGTGGACCAAAAAATGTAGGCTCGATAATGTTGGTTGGCTCTGGACCTACTGCATGAGTAGGTCTGGTACTGTGGCTATCTTTTTGTGTTTTTGTGTTTTCTTCATTTTTTGTTCTTATTCGGTAGGTGGTGCTCCTCCAAAATTTTCTTTGGCTCTTGCTACTGGTTGGGCTGATGACTTGCCATCAGATGCATGATGTTTTCCCTTCACTGTCACTAATGACCAAAGTGTTCTACTGCTCCTGAGAGTAATAGTGTTAGGTATAAACAAGTTATTTTCATCTGAATTGGGTAGAACACCACAAGCTACACGTTCCTTGCATCAGAAATTATTTGGATCGGCCTCGACCTGGGCTGGGATGACACTTTTAGCAGCCGTCAGGTCTTTAAACTTTTGGCTCATTTCAACCATGTTTTTCATTAACTACTCTAGACAAGCAAGAGTCGGGTTTACTAATGAAACCTCAGAAGATTCGCCCTGATGGGGCCTCTGATTCTGCCAGGGCTGGGGAGACTGCTAGTATCCTTAAGAATATTGGTGAGGAGGGGGATGAGAAGAGTATTGTTGGTTCTGCTGAGAGGGGTGAATTTTGATAATGAGCAGTTGGCTACTATTGGTGATATTGTGATGTCTGATAGGTGGACTGCTGGTATCCCTACCTCCAATTGTTCCCATGCTACAGAGGATGCTGGTACTAGGATTGGTAGGGACGGAAATTCCTCCCCCTATGCTGATGCTTGTGGTCTGGCCGGTTGGTCGAGTTCTAACCCTAGAATTGTCCCTAAGGATGGGTCAGTTGTTATTCATTATCCCGCGCACAAATGATTTCTTGGATTAGTGACGGGGGTGGACAAAATTGCTCCTGATATACAGGCTGGGGCTCTACAAAAGGATATGGAAAAATCCTTAAGCACATCACGGAAGCGTGAGGATCGCATCGTATGCAATCGGAGCGAGTCATCGTACTAGTTGCTCAGGAGAACAGGATTTAAAAAATTTAAACGATGAAACCACATGATCGCAGAACACTTCTTGGGTCGTTTTATCTAAACCACATACAAGTATTAGGTTTACCTCTTGAAGCGTGGATGCGATCGATTTTCAACAAAGAGACTTTCTATTTCAAGTCTGATTCGAGCAGTTGATGAAACGCATGCTCCTCGCAATCCATGTTGATGATCCAAGCATCGAATCTCCTGATCTCATCACACAAGATCCAACGTCTTCTTTACGAGCGAGGTACATTGAAGGAGATGGAGATCCATGAGCAAATGATCTGGCAGCATAACGACGATGCGACGGTGATGGTGACTCTCTCTAGGGCTCCATGGTGGATGGCCATAATGAGAGAGAGAGACTAGGCATGTAGAGAGAGAGAGAGGGAGAGAGCAAATTTTCCATTGTCTCTAGAAGAGAAAGGGTTGCCTCTTATTATGGTATTTTGGGAGTCCATGAATCTCTATCCATGGACAACACAAAATCAATGAATGAGATTGATTTGTATTTCTTTTAATGGCCATGATCTTGTTGTGAAAACACAACAACAATTAATTTAATTTAATTTAATATATATTAAATAATCAATATAAATTAATTTCAAATTAAATCAATTATCCTTGGAGATAATTGGGAAGGATATAATCATCCTACCATAATAAGGGGGGATGGCCACCCAATCCATGTAGGACTTGGTGGCCGTCCACCACCATTGTTGGTGGATGGCTATCTTCTTCTAATTTCATTAGATTACATTATCCCATATAAATCTCCAATAATTTACAACAACAATTGTTGTAAATTATCTCACAAAAATAAATCCAATTTATTTTGTGAACATTGCAATCATGCCATTGGAAATTTACGAATCACATTCACAACCCAAAATAAAATGTAAATTACATTTTTAATTAATTGTTCAATGCGAATCCAATTCACATCAACATTTAAATTGCAAATTTTATTTACAAATATCTCTCTCTTATATATTATAAATCATATTTATAATATATATGATTAATATGGATAGTGTTATCCATATTATTCTTATCCATGATAATTAAATCACATTTAATCATCTTGGATCTCTATTCTCATGTGCCCAAATAATATGAATCACATTCACATTATTCACATCTTTAATACTTAAATCACATTTAATCATTTCAGATAACTCTCTTTATATATCCAAATAATATGAATCCAATTAATATTATTCATGATAATTGAATCCCATTTAATTATCCATTTCTCAATGCTCAGATACATTATCAATAATGAAATTATCCTTGATCTCTTTCAAGGATAATGTGCTTTCTCCGCGGATACTTGGAGATAAGGACATGGCGATTGTACATTCCACGTATAGTGACTTGAATATTGAGATCAAATCTCAAATCTACATCTTGCAAACCTCACATAGATGTTTGATTAAATAAAAACCGTAAATCTAATCCTTTCATTGCATCTGAATCACATTCAGATCACTATCCAAAATTTGGACCAAGATCAGATTACTTCTCTATTGAGAGGAGTCACTAAAATCCAAACTCACTTCATCACTCCCTAGGAATGGAAGGGTCATGGTTATACAATCGGTTATGATCACATCACCCTCAGATATTCCTAATATTTGTACATCCTGCATATTGGAAGACCTAGAATAAACTTGAAGTTTTAGATCTATTTAGATTGTCTCCTTCAGGGTTTTATCATTAAGTTTCTCATTTGATCATTGGGAGTCGGTATCGATCATATACTTTCCAAAAGCATATATCATACTCAGGTATTTATTATACCCTTTCCAAAAAGTATATATCGAACATACAAATTCAGTCAAGCTTCCAAAGCGAGACGACCGTGCATAGAATTTGATCCCAATATCTCATGAGTGAGCTCATGTCTTTCGGTTCAGTAAATGAATCTGTATGATCCCTTTGAAAGATTGTATTACTCATATGAACTTCTATGCACACCGGCGCGCCGGTGTATAGACCTTGATTCGGCCATCAACCTATCAATCTGCCAAATGTACATAGTCAAACATGTAGTAACACATCTGTCTCCGGTCAGAGGATGCATGCCTCTATCGTGATAGTGTATGACATAGGTCTTTGGTTATCTCAGTCTCGTTAAGTCAAACTATTTTACCTAACTAATCTGACACCTGTAGAGGACCTGCATCAAGAGGTCGGTCAGATATCAGCCAAAAGAGAAAGGATTGCCATCTCCAACTCAGGTTGGAGACCGTCTCTTAATAATCATTTGACGGTGCTTAATGAGTCCTCAATCTAACTCTTTAGCTATTCATCCAAGCACCTGCCTCTATGATTCAACAATTGAATCAACAATTATATGATCATTAAGATGGCCATGGTACCATTGAGCGAGGATTTTGAGGATTGGTTATTAATGATGGATATTGTCGTTGTGATCCCTGAAATACTCGTTACAAACAAACAAAATTTTTTCCTTCTCAAGCTACAAAAATAACTACAAGAATAATGAAGCAAGAGAAATTTTTAGTACTTATTTACCTGTATAGCAACAAGGTTGAACTCAGGGAGGCTACAATTCCTGAGGGTTATTTAGATAATCGAAAATCAATTAAAAGAAAACGAGAATCTCAAATGCAAACTATCTTGGTTTTTTTGTGATTTTTTTAGTTTTTATTTTTAAATTTTTTTATTTCTAATTTTTTATATTCTATTTTTCAAAAATTTATTGATTTTGATTTTTGCAATTTTTATTTTTTTTAAAAAAGGAACAATATGTACACAAGAATAAATACGTATTTGTATTTTTCAAAATAGTCAGATATGTCTAGAAAATTATAGAGAAAATATTTTTGGGTTTTAAAGGCTTTGAAATGTTTTGAGAATTTTTGTAGAATTTTCAGATGTTTTTATATTTTTCTAAAAATCAAACAATGGCAAAATGATAAACAATGCAAAGCCTGGAGTAATTTGCAATTTAAAATATTTTAAGTGCCCAAAACTCATGGAAACTATTTTTTGCTAAAAATAGACAAATATCTATAAATAGGAAGTGAAATCAAGATTTTCAGATTTTTGTAGAATTTTCTGTGATTTTTCTAAGATTTTTGATATTTTTTAAATTTTTTTGGGTTTTGAAAAGAATTAATGCCCGAAAATTGGAAAGGAATTAAAAGATAATGAAAGGAAATTAATCTATTTTTTTTGGAATTTTTAGAGCAATATTCATTTTTTTATGAATTTTTGAACTTCAGGAAGGTAAAATGGCACTGTTTTTGTTTTTTTATAATAACAAATGGAAATAAAATGCAATAAAAAATTATGCTGGAGAGATACACACATCAGGAGCATAGCATGATTTTTGAAAAATTTATTGACCAACAAAAGTACTTATTTTGGAGAAAAGATCATGCAAAGTTTAAGTCTGGAAATAAGTACTAAGAGGCAATTATTCAATGATTTTGCATTCAACAAATGATAGAAATAAATAGAGGACTAAAACTTGCAAATTACCCAATGAAACGTGTCGTGCACATGATTGGCTCTGGCTGCGGGGCTTCTAGCAATTTTTAGAACCTCTAGGGGGCTGAGTTGTAATATGCCCAAACAATATACTCCATAGGGTTCTGGTTTCCTTCGTTGGTCTTCAACCAAAGAGAAAAGGGGGTCTCCGCCCCTTACTTTTTCTCCAAAGAAGGGAGAGACGAACGCAGATCGACGGGTGGCCGGCAAGGTAACTCGTGTGGGGCTTGCGGAGGTCGGTGGTTATGCGTGCGGTGGCGCATGCTCAAAGGTGGAGATCGCGCGGCTCTAGTGGAGAGATGGCTGAAGAAGCACACACAATAGGTGGTCGGTTGCATGTCACGCAGGCTCTCACCCACTGCGGAGAGGAGCAGCGGTGGGGCACACATCGTTGAGGAGCGATACGGGCTGATGGTGGATCCAGGAGCGATCGTCGGAGATATGGAGTGGGGATGAGGTGCAAGGCGGTTCCCAGGTGGAGGAGCACATGATGCGCAGGGGCGCGGTCGACGGGCTGGTGGAGGAGGTGCTCCTCGCGCGGAGGATGGCGGTAGTCGATGTAGTTGCAGTGCCGGGCTGATCGACAAGGATGAAAGAGAGCCGCAGCTGGTTACAGTGGTGGTGCAGCGCCTCGCACTAGCGGTTCTGCTCGAGAGGGGATGATGGTGATGAGCTCCAGGCGGTGCAACGGGCGGATGGAGGCGGGCGCGGTGGTCTTCGCGAAGGTGGGGGCGACGTATGTCACGCGAGACCCTCCGTGCTGTGACGGCAATCTGGGACGGAGGGGCGACCGGTAGTTATGGTCACACGGCTGGCAATGCATGAGTAGAGATCTAATGGCGCGGATGGACGACGGGCGGCTGGTGCCGCCTGCGATTGGAGGGGCAACGTCGGCTACTGCTGATTTTTTTGTTTTTTGTATTGTTTTTTTTCCAATGTAAGAAGTAACAGGAAAAATTAAAAAAATATTTTTTTCAAAAAAATAGAAATTGCAGAGCTTTTTTGTAATTTTATATATTTATTTTTTGAGTTTTTTTATTTATCCTGCAAAACAAATGTTAGAAAGAAAGAAAAAATATATTTTTTTATTTTTTTAAATTTTTTATTTATAAACAATTAGGATGCAAGCACGACGGCTCAATCCCAAAATCAAAACAGAAGATGTGAACGAGTGTGGTTCCGAGGAGAATGGCAGATTGAACCGGATCTCTAACCACCGTGCGTGGTTGGAGGTGAGAGATCGTGTGAGGTAGAACGGAAACGTGTAGAAATCAAGAAAGTGAGAGGAAAAATCAGAATCGAAGGTTAATAAAATTCATGATGGATTCTAAGATCTAGATAAAAAATGACAACGAAATAAAAATGCGAAAAATATAAAACTACGATTAATCATGGATTTGAAACAAGATAAAATGATGGATCTCACCTTAGGAGCTGAAAAGACCAGGATCGCCTCAACGAAGGCCGACTTGCTATCGTGGGATGACTCGGAGGCTTGGCACCCTTCTGCGACAAGATAGCTCTCGGAGAAAAGGCTCCTCTCACCAGAGATTGATCAGGTTGAAATGAGGGAGAGGGGCCATATTAATAGATAAAAAATGGAGTCTGGTTTTTTTGAAATTTTGAATGAAGATAAGAGATAAGAAAAAATTGAAATGAGATAAAGTTAAAATTATTTACAAAAATTATTTTTTTGTATTTTCGTCACTTACTTAAATTGAACAAAAATGTTAATTTTTTTATTTTTTGTGGCGATTATTTAAGAATAACAACTATATACACATACTGTGTACATATGGTACATTATATACATAGTTAAATAAGGAAATTAGTTTTTGTTTTGAAATTGTTATTATTTTTTATTTTTATTTAAATAGTTAGTAAAAATATTTACAAATACAATATATTTAAATAAATGGTAAAATTGCACAAACCACCCCAGAAAACCGACTTTTCAACCGTAACTTCAAAAGTCATGAAATCATAATCATTTTGAAGATAATTTAATTTAGAATACAATGGAAGTTAGTTTGATTCAATATGAGTTCATATGGAGCTAGAATTGGTCTTTCAATTATCGCTTAGGGGCTTTTCCAAGTGTCGTTGCTTTTATTCTTTACAAGATTTTATTTTACAAACATTTTTTTTATTTAGGAAACATTTTTATTTACAACTTTTATTTTAAAAGTTATTTATTTTGAGGTAAATTTGTGTACAAATAAAATAGGATAAGTATACAAATATTCATAGTACACATTTTTTTTGGATTTTCTATTAACGATCCTATCTTCCCCTACTTTGTTCCTGGTCAATAAGGTCAAGTCTTGACTTTCACTCGGGTTCGGGTCAGCCTGTATCTATTACATATACCTTTTTTCTTTGTATTTTTTCTTTTCTTTATCTTTCCTTTCTTTCTTTCTTTATTTATTTTAGGTTAAAATGGTAATAAGTGTACAATATCTACACACAGATGCAAGTTAGTAAGAATTTGAGTTAATATTATGTGTGTGTGTTTTATAAGGGATTTTAAGCTAAAATAAATGAATAAAGATGATGAAATGTAGATTCATCATCCCCCTATGCTTTACCTTTGCTAGTCCCTTAGCAAACACTTATTTGAAAGAATAAGTGAATAAAAAGAAAGGAAAAATAAAGAAAGTAGGACAATATTGAGTATTAAACTTATCTTCATAAAATTGTAGTATGGAGCTCTGTCAGACCTTTGGATTATTAGTGTGGCGGAACTTTAATGGGAAATGGATTTAAAACCTAACGGCTTCTAAGTTCCATATGACTCCTATTCAGGTCTCCTCAACAGTCAGATCAGAAAAAGTCTACATACACAAATTCTTATGACTATGAATCTTTACTTGTACGGTGTAAGTGAAATATAGCTCCCCATCTCAAAAGTAGCAAAGAAACAACCTCCCTGAACAAGGCAACTCTAGTCCCCTCGGTCTGGCAACTCTTTCCTCGAGGAGCGGGGATATTCCCTTCTAAGTTCAAGTACAACCAGCTCAAGAAGAGGAGATGGAGAAAAGAATGTATTGTAACCAGTGTAGCTACCTATCCTTGGATGCATGACCAGTGTAGCCAAGTCATCAAGATGCAAGCTTACAAAAATTTGACTTTGAAGCTCTTATTAATTTCTTTTTTATCGTTATCCTTGTATATACACTCCGGCATGCATTTTATTTTTCAATCAGGAATGTACACTTTTGGAGATTCTGCATTTTTTCTCTTTTTTGAAAATATATACAAGGTGCAACATGTACATAAGGAGTTTTTCCTCTTGAGCTAGTAGATTATCCCTCTTTTGAAGCATTATTACAACCCCACAGCATCCTGTCTTTAGACCTCGATACCACTAGACCAGGTTGTGACGCACTTCCCACCCTAGAGGAAGACGAGAGGTTCTGCCTAGATGTACTACCCTCATATGCTACTCGAAGACAAAAGATTCTGCCACCTCACTACCTCCTCCGTGAAGAGCTACGTGTAGAGTGCTTTTCCAAGACAAGCACGGTCTGAAAGAATCATGCGTGTGTGGTTAAATATTCTACTTAGACTAATCAAGATGACATGTGAACATAGTCTTATGGACTCAAAGAATTAAGTCACTAGGACATGAAAAGTCTTAACTCCAGTTCTTATGAGGTTCCTCTGAAATTAAGTGGATTAAGGTCCAGCTAAGCTCCATTCTTCAATTTTATTCCATACTTAGTTTAAATGTCAGTACTATCCTGAAAAATGCACATGCAAATGCAAGAAATATGCAAAAAGAAAGCATTTTTTTGAAATAGTTTTCTAATTTTGAACTTTTTTATGGGTTTTGTGGAAAAGAAAGGAAAAAATGATGGACATGTGAAAGGAGTTTTTTAATGCAACTTTTATAGATATTTGGTTTTGAAGTTTTTTTTCAAAAAGGAAAAAGGGTTAGTAAAATATATGCAACTATGTACAAGGATTTTTTATTTTTTTCTCCTTTTTTGTTATTTTTTTTGTTTTTTTTGAAAGGTGATACACACACATGGATTTTACGAGTTTATATACATATCCCAAAAAAATAATCACTAAAAGTAGGAGTTATGTCTAAAGTATATAAACTTTGTGAATTTCAGGAAGGGAAAGTGACACTGTTTTTTATTTTTTAGAATAACACATGGAAATAAAATGCAATAAAAAAATTATGCTAGAAAGATAAACACATCGGGAGCATAGCATGATTTTTTGCAAAATTTATTGACCAATAAAAGTACTTATTTCAGAGAAAAGATCATGCAAATTTTAAGTCTGGAAACAGGGACCGAGAGGCAATTATTCAATGTTTTTGCATTCAACAAATAACAGAATAAACAAAGGACTAAAACTTGCAAATTACCCAATGAAACGTGCCGTACACGTGATTGGCTCTGGATGCGGGCCTTCTTACAATTTTTAGAACCTCCAGGGGTCTGAGTTGTAATTTTCCCAAAACAATTACTCCCTAGGGTTCTGGTTTCCTTTGTCGTTCTTCAACTAATGAGGAAAGGGGGCCGTCACCCCTTACTGTTTCTCCAAACAAGGGAGAGGCGGACGTAGATCGACGGGTGGCCGGCAAGGAAGCTCGCGCGGGGCTTGCGAAGGTCAGTGGTTGTACGCATGGTGGTGCGCGCTCAGTGGTGGAGATCGTGCGGCTCTGGTGGAGAGATGGCTGGAGGAGCACGCGCAGGAGGTGGTCAGCCACGTGTTGCGCGGGTTCTCACCCACGACAGAGAGGAACGGCGGTGGGGCGCACAACATTGAGGAGCAACGCGGGCTGATGGTGGATCAAGGAGAGGTTGTCGAAGATCTAGAATGAGGATGCGACACACGGCAGTTCCCAGGCGAAGGAGCACGTGACGCGCGGGGGGCGGGGTCGGTGGGCTGGTGGAGGAGGTGCTCCTCGCATGGAGGATGGCGGTGGTCGTTGTGGCAGTGGCATCGGTCTAGTGGAGGAGGATGAAAGAGAGTCGCAGGTAGCTGCAGCGGTGGTGCAGCGCCTGGTACTAGCATTTCTTCTCGAGCGGGGACGAGGGTGACGAGCTCTAGGAGGTGCAGCGGGTGGATGGAGGCGGGTGCGGTGGTCTTCGCAAAGGTAGGGGTGATGCACGCCGCACGGGACCGTCCACGTGGTGATGGCAATCTGGGACGGAGGGGCGGCCAATGGTTGTGGCCGTGCGGCTGGCAATGCGCAAGTGGAGATCTGATGGCGTGGATGGACGACGGGCGATAGACGCCGTATGCGATTGGAGGGGCGGTGCCGGTCGCTGTTGATGTTTTTTTGTTTTTTGTTTTTTTTTGGTTTTTTTGTTTTGTTTTTTTTCAAATGTAAATAGTAACAGGAAAAAATTTATTTTTTTCAAAAAAATAGATATTACAAAGCTTTTTTGTAATTTTATTTATTTATTTATTTATCCTACAAAACAAATGTTAAAAAGAAAGGAAAATATATATATATATTTTTTGTTTTTTATTTTTTATTTTTAACTAATTAGGATGCGAGCACGATGGCTCGATCTCAAAATCAAAACGGAAGACGTGAATGAGTAAGGTTCCGAGGAGAATGGCGGATGGAATCGGATTTCCAAACACTGTGCATGGTCAGAGGTGAGAGATTGTACGAAGTAGAACGGGAAGTGTAGAGATCGAGAAAGTGAGATAAAAATCGGAATCGAAGGTGAATAAAACTCGTGATGGATTCTAATATCTAGATCAAAAAAATAACAGCGAAATAAAAATGCGAAAAAAAATAAAACTAGATTTATCATGGATTAGAAACAAGAGAAAATGATGGATCTCACCTTAGGAGAAGAAAAGACCGTGATCGCCTCGACGAAGGCCGACTCGCTGTCACCGGATGACTCGGATGCTCTGCGACAAGATATCTCTCGGAGAAAAGGCTCCTCTCATCAAAGATTGATCAGGTTGAAATGAGGGAGAGGGAGCCATATTAATAGAAAAAAATGGGGTTTGAGTTTTTTTTTTGAAATTTTGAATGCAGATAAGAGATAAGAAAAATTTGAAATGAGATAAAGTTAAAATTATTTACAAAAATTAATTATTTTTTTCATCACTTAATTAAATTGAATAAAGATGTTGATTTTTTTTATTTTTTGTGGTGGTTATTTTAAGAATAGCAACTGTATACATACACTATATACATATGGTACATTATATACATAGTTAAATAAGGAAATTAGTTTTTTTTGTTTTGAAATTATTATTATTTTTAATTTAATTTAAATGCTTAGTAAAAATATTTACAAATACAATATGCACAAATAAATATTAAAATTGCACAAACCACTCCAGAAAATCGACTTTTCAATTGTAACTCCAAAAGTTATGAAATCATAACCATTTTAAAGATAATTTAATTTAGAATACAATGGAAGTGAGTTTGATTCAATTTGAGTTCATATGGAACTGGAATTGGTTTTTTAATTATCGTTTAGTGGCTTTTTTCCATGTGAGGTTGCTTTTATTCTGTACATGATTTTATTTTGTAGACATTTTTATTATTTAGGAAACATTTTTATTTACAACTTTTCCTTTGAAAATTATTTATTTTGAGGTCAATTTATGTACAGATAAAATAGGATAAATATACAAATATTCACAGCAAACATTGATTTTTGGATTTTTTGATTAAGGACCCTATCTCCCCCCGCTTTGTTCCTGGTCGATCAAGTCGAGTGTTGACCTTCTCTCGGAGTTTGGGTCAGCCTGTATCTATTACATATGTACAGTCTTCTTTTTTCTTTATATTTTTTCCTTTTCTTTATTTTTCCTTTCTTTCTTTCTTCTTTATTTATTTTAGGTTAAAATGGTAATAAGTGCACAATATTTACACACAGATGCAAGTTAGTAAGAATATGGAGTTAGTATTATATACAGGTGTTTTATAAGGGATTTTAAGCTAAAATAAATGAACAAAGATGATGAAATGTAGATTCATCATAATCCTACGCTTTAGCTTTGCTAGTCCCTTAGAAAACACTTTTTTGAAAGAATAAGTGAATAAAAAGAAAAAAGAAAGCAAAAATAAGGAAAGTAGGACAATATTGAGTATTAAACTTATCTTCATAAAATTGTAGTATGGAGATCTGTCAGACCTTTGGATTATTAGTGTGGTGGAACCTTAATGGGAAATGGATTTAAAACCTAACATCCTCTAAGTTCCATAAGACTCCTATTCAGGTCTCCTCAACAGTCAGATCAAAACAAGTCTACATACACAAATTCTTATGATTATGAATCTTTACTTGTATGGTGTAAGTGAAATATAGCTCCCCATCTCAAAAGTAGCAAAGAAACAACCTCCCCGAATAAGGTAACTCTAGTCCCCCGGTCTAGCAACTCTTTCCTTGAGGAGCGAGGATATTCCCTTCTAAGTTCAAGTACAACCAACTCAAGAAGAGGAGATGGAGAAAAGAATGGACGTTAACCAGTGTAGCTACCTATACTTGGATGCATGACCACTGTAGCCAAGTCATCCAGTTGCAAGCTTACAAAACTTTGACTTTGAAGCTCCTATTAATTTCTTTTTTTGTCTTTATCCTTGTATATACACTCTGGCAGGCATTTTACTTTTCAATCAGGCATGTCTACTTTTGGAGATTCTGCATTCTTTTTTAAAAAATATATACAAGGTACATCATGTACATAAGGAGTTTTTCCTCTTGAGCAAGTAGACTATTCATCTTTTGAAGCATTATTGCAACCCCACAACATCCTGTCTTTAGACCACAATGCCACCACACCATGTTGAGACGCACTTCTCTCCCTAGAGTAAGACGAGAGGTTCTGCCTAGATGTACTACCCTCGTATGCTACTCCAAGCCAAAAGATTCTGCCTCCTCACTACCTCCTCCATGAAGAGCTACGTGTAGAGTGCTTTTACAAGATAAGCTAAGGTTTGAAAGAATCATATGTGTGTTGTTAAATATTATACTTAGACTAATCAAGATGACATGTGAACATAGTCTTATGGACTCAAAGAATTAAGTCACTAGGACCTGAAAAGTCTTAACTCCAGTTCTTATAAGGTTCCTCTGAAATTAAGTGGATTAAGGTCCAACTAAGGTCCATTCCTCAATTTTATTCCAGACTTAGTTTAAATGTCAATACTATCCTGAAAAATGCACATGCAAATGCAAGAAATATGCAAAAAGAAAGCAATTTTTTAAACATTTTTCTATTTTGAACTTTTTATGGGTTTTTTAGAAAAGAAATGAAGGAAAATTGATGGACATATGAAAGGAGTTTTTTATGCAACTTTTTATAGATTTTTGGTTTTAAAGTTTTTTTTGGTTTTTTTTCAAAAAGGAAAAAGGGTTAGAAAATATATACAAGTATATACAAAGATTTTTTTTCTTTTTTTCTCTTTTTTTGTTGTTTTTTCTTTTGTTTTTTCTTTTGTTTTTTTGTTTTTTTTTTGTTTTTGTTCTTTTTGTTTTTTTGAAAGGTGATACACACACGTAGATTTTACGAATTTATATACATATCCCCCAAAAAATAATCATTAAAAGTACAAGTTATGTCTTAAGTATATGTACAATATATACGACACCCCCTATACTTAGCTCGAACTATGTCCTCATAGTGATAAGAGAGCAGCAAAGGAAGACATAACTCGTGCTAAGTATAGAAAAGTTAAAAGACTCGTATGCTACAATGACTCAAAGAGAAAATCAAAAGAATAGAAGTCTGTGATCCCCCTATACTTAGGATCAAGTAATCCTAAGTATAGAAGACTGTACAAAAAGGGAAAACCGATGCAGAGAATGTATGGACTTAAAAATAAAAAAACAAAAAAGATGATATGAACAACATCACCCTTCTTGTACTTAAGGTAGAGTATCCCTAAGTATAGGCAACAATAGGAGTGATAAAAAGGACGAATATGAACAACACAAAACATTCACCCCCCCATACTTAGGATAAAGCACATCCTAAGTATAGCATATATACACAAGAAAAATGGGTGAATGATAAAACAAAAGAAGAAAGAATGAAATGAAAGGATATACAAGAGGAGCGGATATACAAAGGTAAAGAAGGTCAAAAGTGAACCTTCTTGTGGGACCGCTGAGGAATGGATCTAACAAGGTGTAGGTCGATATTGAGGTCATCATTAGAAATAAACTGATCAGGATCGACCGAGAATGTATCCTCAGCAATCTCAGAATGTGCAGGCATGAATCGGTTATTGGAAGTAGTGTGGTCATGTCCTGCATGGGAAGTCTTGCAAATATCAAAGTAAAAAGACTCGAAATCATTATCAGAAAAAGTAAGATCAATTCCAGCCTGGCGAGCCTCTACTAGATCATCATCTTTATCAAAAGGCCTAAATTTCTTTATAAAAGCAATCAAATCAAATTTGGCCTTATCAGTCTCATCTAAATCAAGGTAACTAGGAACGGACTCATCAATCAAAGTAGTCAAATCATGTCCGTGTTGTCCATTCTCAGAGTTTGCCTTCTGCTCTAGGGTGTTTATCGTAAATTCTGTAGATGTCATCGATGCATCGCTACGTACCAGAAGGGGAAACTCCATAGTCAATGCTTTCCGAGTCTTCCTCCTTGAAGAAGAATTCTTGGATCTCAGTATCATCCAACATACAACAAGAATCTCTGATAGTAACATCACGGTCAAAGTCTTTAGGTTTGTATAACACGGGCACACTCTCATGGGATGCAGGTCTCTGGTCATTAATGGGTGTAGTGATCAACACATCGCTCCCTATATCAGAACAGAAGCGAATCTATCCTGATCCATAATCAATAATGGCTCTCACAGAGGCAAGGAAAGGCTGTCTCAAGATGATTGGAGGGTGTTCCACAGGGGTGGGGTCTCCATGGGCAATAGGACAAAATCCAAAGTGAAGTTCATGCCCTAAATAAGAATGACAACATTTTTTAGAATACCCTTCGGCCTCTTGATAAATCCATCAGTAAATTGAACTATCATCCTAGTTTTCTTGAGAGGCCCAAGATGAAGAGATTGTGCTATAGAGAAGGGTATTATATTGATTAACAAACCATCGTCAAGGAGAGTGTTATCACAAGAATAGTCAGATATGGAGCAACTCATAAGAGGTGTAGCAGTGTTCCCTTTCTTAAAATGCGGACGGTGAGAGATGGCGTAGGAAGTGGCCATGGTCAAGATGTGATGCTCAGATGTACTCATCCGCTTTCGCTTCTTGTTTTGAGGAGAAGATAAATGGGTCATGGCCTGGTGAAGTGGGGCTTTAATAATCTCATGAATGGTGACCACCACTTCAGGTTCAGTCAATATTTTTTTGAATTTTTGGACCTCTTCCATAAAAGGGAGGAGATCGGAATCAACATATACACGAGGATTGCCAAGAGCAATATGTATAGTAGAATCCTCGAGGTCAAAGTTGGAATATGTGGTAAATGACTGTGTGGGAAAATGGTTTGGCATGGGTGCCCTCTCCTCACAAAATGAATCAACAATGTGTCTCCCATAATCTTTTTGGATTTTTTTAATTTTCTCATTTTTTTGTATTTTGGGCGATTACAAGCTCTCATGATTATCCTCAAGTGAATCCATATCCTCAAATAGTGGAGCAGCATTCTTGATCTTTTTTATGTTAAATAGATTGCTAATCCTTGAATTCATATGCTCCATCATCTGGTTCAGGGTCTCAAGTGTGAACATCATAAAAAGTGAATCCAAAATCCCAGGATCGGGTGAGTGGGATGAGGGTGGGTGAGAATCAGAGTCCGTCTCCTGAAATAATGGGTTAGGCAGATATGCACAAAAATCTGGAGGAAAGTCCTCCTAGAAAAAGAAAGGTGGATCGACTGGAGGGTACGAGAGATCCAAAAAGATTGGATTAAAATAACTCTAGTTAGCCATCTCCGAAACAAAAGACGGGATCAGGAGAACATGAGGGTCAAGTCAAAAGATGTAAAGAAAAAGACACAAATGCGCATAAGGATCTAGTATGCACACAAGCAATCAAACACAAAACAAACCCCATGTTCACCAAATCAACGCAATGTGAAGACGTGAAGGTTCGGTCAATTATCTTGTCAATTTTTAGAGTTTGGTGAGAATACAATCTATCAGAGCGGTTAAAAATTAGCTGTTAGGAACCCAATGCTCCCAGGATACTGTCCCAATCTCACAACTAGTTTTTCCCATTCAATATGGGTGCGGACCATTTAACGGCTACCCGATCTGTCCACTCTGCTAAGGAAATCCTGGACCGACTACCAGCTACCCGGTGAAGTCCTCACTGGAGAACAACTAATCACAAGACAGTAGTCTGAAGAGAGTTCGGGCGTGGTTCTATCCTAGTGTGCGGGTCGCTATCTCACTGCAGATAAATAAAACAACACAAGGGGTTACTCTCCCCAAAACAATGATTTTTCCTTACGTTTATTTTAGGGTCGATTTTTCTTTAGCAGTCCCGAAATTTAGTCGGTTATCACTTTCTTTGAATATTTTCAATGAATCGCCTACCGAGTGTCCAATTTCCTTTTAACTTATGCGAGTGAAAACAAGGAAGGAGATCAGAAATGTCAATGTACGATTAAACTCTATGATGTATGTAGGGGTTAGAGATGCGTACCTTGTCGCCAGCACTCTACATGTAGGGTGATCCGTGCAGAATTTAAATATAGAAAAGTAAACTAACCTATATGCAAATGCAATGAACCGTCCTAACAATAGCTTCTATTAACGGGCAAGAACAGGTTAATTTGACTAAGTCCAATTACGCTCTATTCTATAGGTACAGAAATTCTTGTTGAGGGTATTTGGACCTAATTAATTACCTGGCTCAAGCAAATTAATAAATCAATTAATAGGTGGCTTACGAAATCCACGTGAAACAAAGAAAAATAAGATCATGAAAACAAAACTGGTGAGGTCCCCCAAGTGCACCGACACTTGGTGAAACAGACCCTGCAACAAATGAATGTCTATTTAGAAGGGTTTAAATGTTAGAAAAAAAATAATTAAAAAAGTATAATTTTTTTGTCTCCTTCAATTCTTCTTATCCTCCTCTCACGCTCTCTTGTGGCTCGATGAAGAATCAAGTCGCCTCCGCTTTCGCTTGGGTGCTTTGGCTCTCCTAGGATCACCTCCTTCTCTTCGCGTGCCCTCGCAAGAAAAAGGAAAGAGAGAATGTGTAAGAAACACAATTATTAAATATGAACATAAAAAATGAAATAAATGCAGTAAATATGAATAATGGAGTTAATGTGGAAAAATATAAACAAATATTTACAACGAAGAATAGCATGTCAAAAGAGAAACCTAACTACCCTCGTCGTGCCTCCCCAATAACGGCGCCATTTTATTGAGCGAGGATTTTTTAGGATTGGTTATTAATGATGGATATTGGCTTTGTCATCCCCAAAATTCCTGACACAAACAAACATTTTTGTTCTTCTCAAGCTACAAAAATAATTACAAGAATAATAAAGAGATAGAAATTTTTGCTACTTATTTACCTATATAGCAACATGATCGAACTCAGGGGGGCTACTATTCTCGAGGGTTATTCAAATAATCAAAAATTAATTAAAAGAAAATGGGAATCTAGAATGCAAACTATCTTGGTTTTTTGTGATTTTTTTTAATTTTTTTATTACTAATTTTTTGATTTTATGATTTTCATATTTTTAATGATTTTAATTTTTGCAAAAAAAATTATTTTCAAAAATAAGCAACAATATGCACAAAGGAAGAAATTCGCACACCACACTCTTTTTGTATTTTTCAAAATAGTCAGAAATGTCCAGAAAATTATAGAGAAAATATTTTTGGGTTTTAAAGACTTTGAAATGTTTTCAAGAATTTTTGTAGAATTTTCAGATGTTTTTTATTTTTCTAAAAATCAAACAGTGGCAAAAATGATAAACAGTGCATAGCCTGGAGTAATTTACAACTTCAAAATATTTTAAATGCCCAGAACTCATGGAAACTATTTTTATGCTAAAATATAGAAAAACATCTACAAATAGGAAGTGAAATCACAATTTTTAGATTTTTGTAGAATTTTACGTGATTTTTCAAATAGTTTTGATATTTTTTAATTTTTGGGATTTTGAAAAGAATAATGCATGAAAATTGGATAGGAATTAAAAGATATTGAAAATAATTAATCTAATTTATTTGGAATTTTTAGAGCAATATAAAATTTTTTATAAATTTTGAATTTCAGGAAGGGAAAATGATACTGTTTTTTATTTTCTATAATAACAAATGGAAATAAAATGCAATAAAAAATTATGCTAGAAAGATACCCACATCAGGAGCATATCATGATTTTTGCAAAATTTATTGATTAACAAAAGTACTTATTTCAGAGAAAAGATCATGCAAATTTTAAATTTGGAAATAGGTATTGAAAGGCAATTATTTAATGTTTTTGCATTCAACAAATAGCATAAATAAACAGAGGACTAAAACTTGTAAATTACCCAATGAAACGTGATGCACACGTGATTGGCTCTGGCTGTGGGGCTTCTTGCAATTTTTAGAACCTCCAGGGGGCTGACTTGTAATTTGCCTAAAAAAATTACTCCCTAGGGTTCTGGTTTCCTTCGTTGTTCTTCTACCAAAGAGGAAATCGGGCCGTTGCCCCTTACTTTTTCTCCAATCAAGGGAGAGGTGGACGCAGATCGACGGGTGGCCGGTAAGGAAGCTCGCGCAGGGCTTGCAGAGGTCGGTGGTTATGCGCATGGTGGCACGCGCTTAGATGTGAAGATCATGTAGCGTTGGCAGATATATGACTAAAGGAGCACGCGCAG
The DNA here is from genome assembly GCA_037367405.1 of Ottelia alismoides. Taxonomy (NCBI): domain Eukaryota; kingdom Viridiplantae; phylum Streptophyta; class Magnoliopsida; order Alismatales; family Hydrocharitaceae; genus Ottelia; species Ottelia alismoides. Next base: position 426,974 of record JAZKJV010002186.1, on the reverse strand, counting down.
GAGGTGGCCGGTCGTGTGTCGCGCAGGCTCTCACCCACGGCGGAGAGGAGTGACGATGGGACGCACGGTGTTGAGGAGCAATGTGGGCTGATGGTGGATCCAGGAGAGGTCGTCGGAGATCTGGAATAGGGATGTGACACACGGCGGTTCCCAGGCAGAGGAGCACGTGACGCGCGGGGGTGTGGTCGGCAGGCTAGTGGAGGAGGTGCTCCTCGCGTAGAGGATGGCGGTGGTCACTACGGCGGCAGCGCCGGGCTCGTGGAGGAGGATGAAAGAGAGCTGCATGTGGCTGCAGCGGTGGTGCCATGCCTCATACTAGTGGTTCTGCTCGAGCGGGGACGAGGGTAACGAGCTCCAGGTAGTGCAACGGGCGGATGGAGGTGAGCACAATGGTCTCCGTGAAGGTAGGGGCGATGCACGTCGCACGAAACCCTCTGCATGGTTACGACGGTCTGGGATGGAGGGGCGACCGGTGGTTGTGGTCGCGCAGCTGGCAATGTGTGAGTGGAGATCTGGTGGCTTGGATGGACGACGAGCGGCGTGCGCCGCCTGCGATTGGAGGGGCGGCGCTAGCCACTGCTGATGTTTTTTTTTGTTTTTCTTGTTTTGTTTTTTTTCAATTGTTAATAGTAATAGGGGAAAATTTATATTTTAAAAAAAAATAGAAATTGCAGATTTTTTGTAATTTTATTTATTTATTTATTTTGTTTTTTATTTATCCTACAAAAAAATGTTAGAAAGAAGGAAAAATATTTTTTTATTTTTTTGTTTATAAACAATTAGGATGCAAGCACGATGGATCAATCCCAAAATCAAAATGGAAGACATGAACGAATGCGGTCCCGAGGAGAATGTCGGATGGAACCAGATCTCCGACCACCGTGTGTGGTCGGGGGGTAGAGATCGTGCGAGGTAGAACGGGAACGTGTAGAGATCGAGAAAGTGAGATGAAAAATCAAAATCGAATGTGAATAAAACTCGTGATGGTTTCTAAGATTTAGATAAAAAAATGACAACAAAATAAAAATGCGAAAAAAATAAAACTACGATTAATCTTGGATTAGAAGCAAGAGAAAATGATGGATCTCACCTTAGGAGCGGAAAAGATCGTGATCGCCTCGACAAAGGCTGACTCGCTGTCACTGGATGACTCGGAGGTTAGTCACCCTTCTGCAACTGGATAGCTCTCGGAGAAAAGGCTCCTCTCACCAGAGATTGATCGGGTTGAAATGAGGGAGAGGGAGCCATATTAATAGATAAAAAATGGAGTTTGAATTTTTATGAAATTTTGAATGAAGATAAGAGATAAGAAAAAATTGAAATGAGATGGAGTTAAAATTATTTACAAAAATTAATTTTTTGTATTTTCTTCACTTAATTAAATTGAATAAAAATGTTACTTTTTTTATTGTTTGTGGTGGTTTTTTAAGAATAGCAACTATATACATATACTATATAATATGGTAAATTATATACATAGTTAAATAAGGAAATTAGTTTTTTGTTTTGAAATTTTTATAATTTTTTTATTTGTATTCTAAATAGTTAGTAAAAATATTTACAAATACAATATGTACAATTAAATGGTAAAATTGCACAAACCACCCTAGAAAACTGAGTTTTCAACCGTAACTCCAAAAATTATGAAATCACAGCCCTTTTAAAGATAATTTAATTTATAATACAATGGAAGTGAGTTTAATTCAATTTGAGTTCATATGGACCCGGAATTGGTCTTTCAATTATCGCTTAGTGGCTTTTTCTAAGTGTGGTTTCTTTTATTATGTACATGATTTATTTTGCAAATATTATTATTATTTAAGAAACGTTTTTATTTACAACTTTTGTTTTAAAAATTATTTAGTTTGAGGTCAATTTATGTACAAATAAAATAGGATAAGTATACAAATAGTCATAGCACATATTTTTTTAGATTTTCTGATTAAGGACCCTATCTCTCCCTACTTTATTCATGGTCGATCATGTCAAGTCTTGACCTTCTCTAGGGGTTCGAGTCAGCCTGTATCTATTACATATATACAGTCTTCTTTTTTTCTTTTTATTTTTTCTTTTCTTTATTTTTCCTTTCTTTCTTTATTTATTTATTTTAGGTTAAAATGGCAATAAGTGCACAATATTTACACACAGATGCAAGTTAGTATGAATATGGAGTTAATATTATATACAGGCTTTTTATAAGGGATTTTAAGTTAAAATAAATGAATAAAGATGATGGAATGCAGATTCATTAGGTACATAATCCTAATTGTACTAAGGGACCTATTATGCAAATTAATTATTCTTTATTTCAGATCAGGGAATGATATTTGCAATAGCATTTATTGCATAATGGCTCGTCGTGGGCTCTCATGTCCAACAATCTCCCACTAGTCCAAAGAGACATTAATGGGCTAATCTTTAAACCCACACTCATGTGATATCATAGGCTACTTGTAAAACTAGCTAGGTAAGTTAATCGGTCACTCTGTTCTCGAGAGACTACGCCAAGCCCTTTTACGGTACTTGCATATCTCCTAGTCATTGTCCTTGCATGCACTGCGAATATTGCATCTTATGCAACCAATACTCAATATTGTTAAAATAGTTACACTGTCTTTGACACTACAACTCAATAATCATTATAACCAGTATGTGACTTCTATTATCCTTATGAGAATACCCTTATTCTCGGAGATCTCTATCTCTTAAGACTAACCCAGTCTTAAGTCTTATAAGGCATCTGCACTTAAGATCTTTTATATCGCTATCTATAAAATCTTAAGTTCAAGATGATAAGACTTTGGGATCACTATCTCAAAATTCTTTTCATCTTTGAAGATATAGTTATTACAGAAATCAAGTGTTTTTATCTCCATAGTAGGATTAATAGCAGTTTACTACTCCCACTACTTGGCAGACATCTGGCTTTTGTACACATATAGCATACACTGAGCTTCCCAAAGTAGATGTACTAGGGCATATAGCTTTGGTATTCAAATCCTCAACTCTTTAAGGTGTTATCCCTTTAGATAGGTCAGTACCATATCTTAAGGGAAAGAAGCCTTTTTTGAAATTTTCCAAAAAATGGAAATGTCCAAGGTGTATCATTAATGTGACGGTCCCAATACCATCTTTTCTTTGCTTCTAAACAACTTCAAAACTAAGAATTTTGTTTGGTAGGGAGGCATTTGGGGAAATAGGAACGGATTTCCCAGCTGACCATAACTAATATTAATATTTAATATCAAAGGCTAGATTAAAGGCCTCTCTCACTCAAAACCCTAAGAGGTATCATTGAGATCATATATCAAGGTATGGAATGACCAGACTATAAATCACTTATTATCATACTTATATCATTCCAAATGATTAGGACATTATCTACATTTAACGTGATGAGCACAATGGCACTCCCACTAAGCAGCGCATGGTTCATCAAGATTCTATCTGAAATCATAACATTTATAATTTTATCAAATATAATGTTCCAACTACAAGAAGCTTATTTGAGTCCATATATGGAGTTCCCTAAGCTTGCACATCTTGCATTCCTCATCCATGAAGGCATGGGGCCACTTCATATGAATATCCTCGATGAGGAGTTCATGGAGGAATGCAATCTCGACTTCCGTCTTGAAGATGTCATAGTCAGTAGTGTAGCTATAGTTAGCAATAATCTGATGAGTTTAAGCGTGGTCACTAGAAAGCAAGTCTCATTGCAAGTGATGTCTTATTTCTGTGTGAATCTTGTGGATTCGAGTCGTGCTTTGAAATCTCTACCTTCTCATCAGGTTTCCTCTTTCTCTAGAAGATCCATTTATACCTAACAGGTTTTTACCCTTATAGGTGGATCCTCGAGGGTCCGTATGAAACACTTGTATATGAAGTCTAATTTAGACTTTACTGCTAACATCCATCTTCCCGTGTCATGATCTTCAAAAGCTTCACCACATGAAGTAAGATCATTGTCAGACTTAACTAACACATGGAATCCATCCTCAAACTCATTTGAAGAGGTATGAGTGTTTTATCTTTAATTGTCCTTTTAGTTTTTTATTTCAAGAGCCTCGTTACCTTCTCAAGATTAAATGAGTTCCTTCACTTAATTTTCATCTTGATTCTCAAGAAAGTCATCATCTCGAAATCACATTCTCAGAGATGAAATCTTTTAAGAATCTCAAGGTCATAAAGTTGGTATCCAATATCGTCCTTTGTTTTCCTAATGAAGCAACACTCTCTGGTGCTAGAATCCAGCTTACTTGCATGGAACCTTATATATTGTAGTCTCTACTGCATATATACTTGGAAACTAAGAGGTAATTATGCTAAGATTCATCATTGATCGAATCATATCACACATGATCCAATTGTATCTTCCTACAACTCCATTGAGTTTAGGTGTAATAGGAGGATGATAATACTTTCTCCATAAGGTATTCTTTGAATTAATCTAATAGGTACTTGATACCTTGATTAGATCAAATTATTTCATATTCCTTCAAACTTTGGTTCTAAATCAAAATTGTGAAATCTTTAAACATTTCAAAACTTTCTAAGGTAAAGGGAAGAAATCTCGTTTCACAAATAATCATCGAATGATATCACATATCATCAATGTTTATTATGATACAGATGATCCGCATACATCAATATGTATGAGATCTTGAATACCTTGGCATCTTACAACATTCCCAGTATTGGACATTTTTACTTTGAATATAATATACACAAGTATGTAAGATTTGAAATTTCAGGCATTCTAAAGCTTCATTTCTTACTAGTCTATTGATCACATCAACAGACATATGTCCAAGGTTTGATGTCCGATCATTGTCGAATGATCTTCATCCTCATATTCATCTTCTAAGGTTTAATTTTCGGTATTAGAAATGATAATGAACCATTCATTAATATTCTAATTTAATAGAGTCCTCTAGATGTAAGATTACTTTCTGAAATATATCCACATAACTCTTTATGTCAGGTCTATCTCAGAATTCATGTTTATTTTCAACATTTAGAAATAAACTATGAGTATATTCTAATATCTAGGTCATAGAGACATTCTCTAAGACTAAGGGCTCTCCCACTGAAAATATGAAGTATATCTATCCAATAGAGATTGTTGCAACAATTGCATCAATATCCATGTGGATGACTATCAAACCTTATGATCAAATCTTCTAGCCTTCTAAAACATATGCAACCAATTGCAAGTCTTATTAGAAGAATGAGATACAATTATCAGACTTTGATCTTATCAAATAAGAAATACAATTTCAATGATCAAATGTAGATTATTCTGATGCATTATCCGAGTCCTTCTCTAAGGATCCCAAGTAGTCTAGATAGTCACACTATCAATACATCAGCTTCTTACAGTACTGGCATTTATCCAACTCTTCGAATGTCACATGTATGGAAGTCACAGAAGTATAGTCAACTCTTTGACTTTCCTTCTTACATGCATCAGACCCATGCTTCCACTGTGCTTCCTTCATCTATAAACAACCATTGATTAATACAAAGGATCTCTTATGTTGAACTCAAAAGATTTCAATATAAGAGTATTTTAACATGTTTATATGCTTCATTCAATTCATACAATATGAATATTATGAAGCTTCATGAATGACTTGAGTATAGGTAGTAGAATGATGACTCATCGTATCTGCATCCATCTAAACTCTAAAAGAATTTGGTTCATGTAGGCACTCAAACATTTTGCGTACATCATCTCTTATCGATCCATCATTCTGCATAATGACAATTACGATCATCATTGACATGATACTTACAAAGTACACTCGATGAGAGATCAAAAGTATAGAGACACAAATCCTAGGTTGTTATCCTACTGTCTATTTAATTGTCATTCCTCATTATTACGAGGAAACTTGCACATTGGAACCACAAACATTATGTGTCCAACTAAAAGTACAATAACTTGATCATGGATCCAATCCATGATAATTTACTGGTTATTATTGAATAGTATTGAGTGGGTTTAGTGGGGATTATCTGAAATAAGAAATTTGCATATATATATATATACATATATTTTACTTTGATTTAGGAGTTGTTATATCAAAGTTGTCTTTCCTTGTTCACTCTGAAAGTTCATTCCCTTATTCACTTTCAAAGTAAGAGATATATTTACCTTTATATCTCAAGCAAGATCTTGGATCTCCTTTCTTATCTTTGTTACATCCCAATAATATGAGAACGTGCAACTCGGATAAAAAGAAGCAGGAACTCATTCAGCCTTGCAAGTCCAATTTGCATTCCCAATTCGATTTTTAACACCCGGGCCCACCACCTTTAAGGTGATGTTGACACGTCGTTAATTGAACCACCGTCAACAGAATTAGAACTAGCTATGTGCAATCAAATATCGCCCCAATAATATGAGGACTTGATATCGTGGTCACTACGCATACGGCCTTACTCTTTCAAGAAGTAAAGAGACCGATCCAGATGTGCTTGTATATAGGAGCTGTCACTTCAGACAGGCATCTCCTACATAGAATCCCTGGCAATAGAACCCTTTGCCTTGACGGGGGACCATGGATGTCACTTATGTGATCCTCTATATGATGTTGAAATTCTAATTAATTATTATGAATCATATGCACATAATTAATTCTTCCAAGGTAAAGACTACTCTATTCATAAGAGAGGGTTTAATTTTAATTGGACCTAATTGATTTAATCATATTAAATCAATTATCAATCTAATTTATCAACCAACAAATAATTTTGATTATTACTTGAAGGATGGCATAATCTCAAAATACGTATTATTCGAATTTTAAAAATTAAAAAATGCATCATGATCGCTTCAAGCATTATCCTTTACTTACATGTTGTCATGACCAGTACCGATGAGAGTGGGCAGACCACTTACGGAGCAACCTGCTACCACAACGATCCCCGACTATACACCATATCTGCCTCAGGTAAGGATAACACGACTTGATCATTTTGTATTTGAGATGATAATCGGTCTTTCAACTAAAGTTATACCATATAATATTTATCTAAATCATTTTGATTAATATTATAAGGAGATTTGCTAAACAAATCCCCAATCCTATTCAAGCAACTATGTTTGTTTGGATTGATGTAACCAATTGTGATCTAGATCATATCTAATCAATTTTGGTTAAGGTAATGGCATTTAAGGAAACAATCATTTTAAATATTTCACAAAATATTTATCAACAACTATTTTAGGAAATTAATAATTAATTTATACCAATTGATTAAATGACAATCACAAGATTCTTGATTAGGAAAGTATTTTTTAGCAGTGACCCTCACTTACTAAGGTTGGCATATCTCAATCAATTTAAATCCAAATCAAGCAAAATAAGTTTCCATAGTTTGCTAATTTGATTTAAAACAGAACCCAAGTATATTCACGCATTTATAGGTGTTTTAAAACCGTAATTAACTTTTTAATTATGTCAAGATTCGTCATCCCCGAAATAGTGGATACATGTTCACTAATATGATCATAACTTGAGAAAACGGATTCCAAATCATGCAAACTCATTTTTTGGATTTTTCTATGATTTTATATAAGTTTTATGGAGTTTTTAGGGTTCTTCAAATTTTTAGGTTTTTATAAAAGCAAATGCAATGAAAATTGGATAGAAATTCAAACAACTCAAAACAAGGTACTCTAATTTTTTTTAGAAATTTTAAGACATTTTTCGAATTTTTATGAATTTTCTAAGGCAAATACGGACTTTTTAGTGGGTTTTTGTTTTTCTAATAATACTAAATACAATTAATTTGCAACCAAAAATTCATGCAATATCAAACATTAAAGCAGGCTATCGGAGGAGCAAACCCCTACTCACGTGAACGCCTTCGTGGAACCACCTAAGTTCACGACCCATTTTTGTCGTTTATCATCTCATTTCAATTACTCAAGACATTTATTATATATCATAATGTCCTAGATTATTCTGCATTTTTTAGAGTCAATTTACATCGTTTTAAGGTCCATTAATCCATAGTTTTGAATGATCAATCATCTAACTTATGATCAATCATTTGGCTCCAAAATATAGATCATAATTTCTTTGTAGATCGATCAGAGACCCCTACTCACTTTTGAATTAATGTACGTTCAACTACCTACAAAACAAGACATAATTCAAAAGAATCAGAGTTTATATGTCAAACTTGGGTTTTGGAGCCTTATTGTACATTGTACATATTGCCTAATTTAACCTTATTATTTTATGTACAAAAATAATCCTTATTTATTTATTTTGAATTGTCCCAATATAAACATCCCCATGTACACCAGATGTAAAGGAAATGCACAAAAGATTACCAACTACCTTAAAACACCTAAAAATAGCAAAAAAATCTTAAAAAATCATAAAAATATTAAAAAAATATAAAAAAACTCAAAAATATCATAATCTACAAATTTTGATTATTTTTAGTTTAATTTATAACCATATCACCATATAGTGTATATATAGTTATATATAAACCTTTATTATATAACAAAATGAAAAAGAAACTAAAAATTAGAACAAATCTCAACTCAGATTTCTGAACTATCTTATATAGAAGAAAACTTGCATCCACATCAATCTTAGAACTGGATCTGAATTTTAAAAAATACTCACATTTGACTTCAAACTAGAATCTAGAGTTTTACAAAGAAGAAATGACATACTACAAACAATAAAACAAGAAAAATGAACATAATCCAAGTGATAATTCCATGCTTAAACACATATAAACAGGGTGAAAAATTCGAACAAAATAGGGTTGTGTGAATAAAATGCGATGAAAAATCGCACAACCAAAAGTACCCAAGTCATCTTCGGTTTAAGGACCATATCCTAAACCTCTGACCTATGGCTCTGATACACTTGAAGGATATGGAAAAAATCCTTAAGCGTATCGTGGAAGCAGGAGGATCCAATCGTATGCGATTGGGAGCGACTAGTCCTACTAGTGCTCGAAGCAGCAGAATTTAAAAATTTTAAAAGATGAAACCACATGATCCAAGAATACTTCTATGATCATTTCATCTAAACCACATACAAGTATTAGGTCTACCTCTTGAAGAGTGGTTGTGATCGAGTCTCGAAACGAAAAGACCACCTGTCTCAAGTTCGATCCTATGGAGCAGACACTTGCGAGTGCGTTGATGAAACGCGTGCTCCTCGCAATCCATGTTGATGATCCAAGGATGAATCTCCTGATCTTGTCACATGAGATCCAATGTCTTCTTCGTGAGTGATGCACACTAAAGAAGACAGAGATCCATGAGCAAATGATCCAGCAGCATAACAATGATGCGACGACGATGGCGACTCTCTTTAGTGCTCCATGGTGGACGGCCACAATGAGAGAGAGAGAGAGACTAGGTGTGTAGATAGTGGGAGAGGGAGAGAGAATATTTTCCATTGTCTCTAGAAGAGCAAGGGTTGCCTCTTCTTATATAGTATTTTGGGAGTCCATGGATCTCAATCCATGGACAACACAAAATCAATGGATGAGATTGATTTGTATTTCTTTTAATGGCCATGATCTCGTTGTGAAAACACAACAACAATTAATTTAATATAACATGTATTGAATAATCAATATAAATTAATTTCAATCTAAATCAATTATCCTATAGATAATTGCGAAGGGGATAATCATCCTACCATAATAAGGGGGGACGGCACCCAATCTAAGTAGGACTTGGTGGTCGTCCACCACCTTTGTTGGTGGATGGCAATCTTCTTCCAATTTCTTGAGATTACATTATCCCATGAAAATCTCCAATAATTTACCACAATATTTGTCGTAAATTATCTCATAAAAATAAATCCAAATTATTTTTTGAAATTACAACCATGCCATTGGAAATTTGTGAATCACTTTCACAACCCAAAATAAAATGTAAATTACATTTTCAATTAATTATTCAATGCGAATCCAATTCACATCAACAATTAAATTGCAAATGTTATTTACAAATAGCTCTCTCTTATATATTAGAAATCACATTTATAATATATATGATTAATATGGATAGTGATACCCATATTATTCATATCCAAGATAACTAAATCACATTTAATCATCCTTGATCTCTATTCTCATGTTCTGAAATAATATGAATCACATTCACATATTTACATATTTGATAATTAAATCACATTTACTTATCTCAGATAGCTCACTTTATATGTCCAAATAATATGAATCCAATTCTTATTATTCATGATAATTAAATCAAATTTAACTATCCATTTTTTGATGCTCGGATACATTATCAACAATGAAATTATCCTTGAACTCTTTGAAAGATAATGCACTTTCTCCGTGTTTACTTGGAGATAAGGACAGGGCAATTGTACGTTACACATATTCCAGATCTTGTGGACCTCCCATAGATGTTTGATTAAATCAAAAACGTAAATATAGTCCTTTCATCGCATCTGAATCATATTCAAATCATTGTCCTACATTTGGACCAAAATCAGATTACTTCTCTATTGAGAGGAGTCACTAAAATCCAAACTCATTTCATCACTCCCTTGGAATGGAAAAATTATGGTTATATAAACGTTTATGATCACATCACCCTCAGGTATTCCTAATACCTGTACATCCTGCATATTGGAAGACCTAGACTAAACCCGGAGTTTTAGATCTATTTAGATTATCTCCTTTAGTGTTTTATCATTAAGTTTCTCATTTGATCATTACGAGTCGGTATCGATCATATACTTTCCAGAAGCATATATCATACATAGGTATTAATTATATACTTTCCAAAAAGTATATATCAAACCTACAAATTCAACCGAGCTTCTTAAGAGAGACGACCGTGCACGAAATTTGATCCCAATATCTCATGAGTGAGCTCATGTCTTCCAGTTCAGTAAATGAACCCATATGATCCCTTTGAGAGATCGTATTACTCATATGCCCTTGTATGCACACCAGTGCGTGGGGGTATAGAGCTTGATTGGGCCATCAACCTATCGGTCTGCCAAATATACATACTTTAAGATATAGTAACACATGTCTCCGGTCAGAGGATGCGTGCCTATATCATGATAGGGTACGACATAGGTCTTTGGTTATCTCGATCTCGTTAAGTCAACTCTTTGACCTAACTAATCTGACACCTCCGAATCTCTATTCCTATGCAGAGGACATGCATCAAGAGGTCGGTCAGATATCAACCAAAAGAGAAAGGATTGTCATCTCTTACTCAGGTTGGAGATCATCTCTTAGTAGTCATTTGACGGTGCCTGATGAGTCATCAATCTAACTCTTTAGATATTCATCCAAGCACCTACCTCTATGATTCAACAATTGAATCAATAGTTGTATGATCATTAAGATAGCCATGGTACATAACCCAAATTGTACTAAGGGACATATTATGAAAATTAATTATTCTTCATTTCAGATGAGGGAGTGATATTTGCAATAACATTTATTGCATAATGGCTCGTTGTGGGCCCGTATGTCCAACATGTGGCTGGTGCAACACCATATGGTTCTGTGGTTGGGGATTCTGCTACTCAGGGGCATGCACGTAGTATACGTGCTAGATGGGCTGAGATGGAGGCAGACTCTGCTAATGAGGTTGTGTCGGTGCATGCTCCTTCTGCTCAGCATGAGTCTCAGCGGTAGAGGACACCGAGTGGCAGGCATTGACGGTCTTGACCAATAACTCCAGCAGAGTTGCAATCTGATCAAGCTTGTCCAGATCCCGGGTTCTCTTCTCAATCACGTCATGTTTATCAAGGTCCTGCGACCTCTTCTTGATGATGTCCACTTTGGATAAGCGTCTCCCTATGATGCTCAGGTTGGAGCTCTCGTCTTTGTCCTCTAAATGAGCGGCCATATTTACAGGCTTGTAGCTAGTAGGGGGCACCTTCATGTTTGCTGGTAACGAGGACTGGGCAGCCTCTCCTTCGGCCATTCCTCAAAATTTCCCAAACAATGTCCTTGTCCTAGTTAAATGTGAGCCATCATAGGTAGCATCCACCAATCTCTAACTCTCAAGTGTCAGCCCACCGAAAAAGTGTTGAACCAGACTGATCTTTCGGATTTCGTGGTGGGAATATTCTCCTGCAGATCTCCGAATCTTTCCCACGCTTCATGGATCATCTCGTGGGGTTGCTAGATGAAACTGGAGATGCGGACACGCATCTGATTCAAGCAACCGAGAGGATAGAACTTGTGAAGAAATGCATATTTCAACTCCTCCCATGTCATCACTACCTTCCCTAAATGGTTTACCCAATATAAGGACTAGTCACGGAGACTAAATGGGAAGGCAGTCATCTTGACCACTGATGAATCTCCATTTCATCACGTTTATTCTATCATTTTAACCTTAAAAACCCTAGCTGATGCATGTAAATAGCATTAATTTGTACAAAATAACATTCATTATTGATAGCATTCATTGTGTAAATAATATTATTTTTAATGCCAAAATTATAGAATAAAGAAAAGAAAAGAAAAAGAATAAAATACCACCGGTAGTTTATGACCAAACTCAAGACCAAGTCAAGAATTGAATTGGTCGAAAGGAATAAAGTAGGGGGATATAAGCCCCAAGAATACCATAAAAACCCAATTCGTTTATTCTTTCAATAAAGTATTTTTTAGACCTATTTTATTTTTTTATTATATATTCATCAAATAAAGAAATTTTTACATGAAAGTTATAGATAATAATATATAGACAGATACAAAATTAATTTCATGCAAAAATAATATACAATGTACAAATTATACTCTAAATAAGATTCCAAAATCTTAACTTCCCAGACCCTTATCTCTCAAATAAAAACTCAAAATATATCAAAATCATCTTTAATTATATATAACTTTAATAATCTATTTAGTGAAGGTGGTTTCATATTTTTGGAGTCAATATGTGAAAGTTAGGTTTTGGACCCCTATTGTACAATATACCTGAATAAAATATTCATTTTATTTATTCTTTATTTTTTTTATAATATTTTATTTTTATAATTTTGTAAATATTATTTTTAACTTATGTACATATTAAAACAAAAATATAACCACAAATATAACACAAAATAAAATAAGTCCATATAAATATATATGTAAAATACCTATGCTAATACATGTAAATAAATAAAAGTGGAACTCATTCTTTCATTATTTATTCTTTTATATTTTTATACTATTGTAAATATTTTTTATATTCTATGAAAAATATAAAGATAAAATAAAACCAAAGGAAATACATTAAAATAAAATAGTTACAAAATACATAGATGAATATACACTAGCTATACCTATACAATGTATACCCCAATTTATTTAAGTATACAAATAACATCAAAAAAATATATGAAAAATACATTTATATACCTAAAATTAATCTATAAATACGTAAAATAAGTGAATAAAATAATAAAATAAAATATACAAAAGAAAATTAAAATAGCCAAAACATAGATGAATATACCTATAAATATACTCTTAAAAATTAACTTATAATAAATAACACCAAAAATAAATAAAAATTATATTAAAATACTAAATAAAATAATAAACATTTTTTATTTTATACCCAAAAATTAATAAATTCATTTACTATATTTAATTAATTATTTCGGATAAATTTGGTTGTTTTGTCTTTTAGTGATTGATCTTGACCAATCAAGGCCCCGGGATTGTTGACCTCCGGTCAACTACCGCCGGTGCCTCTAACTCCCATCAGGAGTGTCAACTCCCTACTCTTCCGCCATTTTTCAAGGGCATTTCATCAATCCATCACGCTCGAGACCTTCATAAGATTTCATCACTGATATTCCATGATTCACGTCGACCCTGTAGATCTATTGTACATAGTGCCAGTCTCCCCTCATACGTTGGCCAATAAGGTTGCCAACCTATTTATGTAAATAATACCTCCGACCTTCCCTCTTTTTGTCATCGCCAAGCCCCTGAGCCCTCGCCTCCGGCCAAGAGTCTTGCGACGTGATAGGTGGTGTACCCCTGAGGGTTTGAGAGCGGTTGCAAGAGGAAGAGGTGCACCCACGGAAGCCTCGTTGATTGCCTAATGTATCATTGATGTGCCCTTTTAATTAAATAAAATGTGTATCATTTTTGTTGTATCCGGGCAATTAGGATAGATCAAAAAATAGCCGCACGAATTGATGAATTAAATAGTATGCAGTTTGATGTATTTTTAACCTGGGAAAGCCCCAGGGTCGACTCAAGGCTGTAAAGGAACAACTTCGGATCAAATTAGATGAATTAGCTCACAATTTTCCAAGCAAGAATTTTTTGTAATTTTTTATGCGATAAAAATGCAAATGCACGACCTTAGATGAACTAGGTTATTAAGAAAATATGCAACTTAGCCAAATTAATTTTAATATGAAATTAATCCAAATTAGCCAAGTTATAATTGTCCTGAAAACCTAATCAACGATGAATGTAAAATGTATTTTTTTGGATTTGTTGGGGTTAAGATGCAATAATGACAAATGCAGAATTTTTTGGGGGTTTTTATGTAATTTTTCGAGCAAACAATATGAAAAAAAATATGAAAAATTTAGTGGAAGTGAAATATGATGAAATGAAGCTACAATAATTTTTTTGGAATTTTCTGATAATATATGATTTTTTAAGATTTTTTTTTACTGAAAACAAAGCGACTGTGAGTATTAGATTCTTAATTAATCCACGAAATCAAATTTTCTAGTGAAAGATTTATTCAAAAGATATTTCAATTATAAATCTAGGAGACTTGAAATTTTGTAAAAATAATATTTGTGGATTTAATTAAAAATCAATTACAGAAATCACTCAGCTATTTATTTCATGCAAAAGACAACTCCAATTTAGATGAAATTTAGATAGCAGTTAAAGCACATTCATGCGCATCATCTCTAATTTTTTACAATTTTTAGAGCAATATTAAATTAAATATGAATTACAGACCATGGAATGGGTAAAATATCTAAATTTTCACCAAAATTATTTTATTTTATTACCCAATGCTCCCAAAAATCTAAATAAATATCCAAGAGATAAAGATTTAAATGCTCTACAAAATGCTATTTTTTGATTAAAATTTGATGCAAACTGATGTGCAAATTAATGATCAAAGTCAAGGGTGTCTTTGCAATACAGAAACTGAAATTAAATAAACAAACTGTGCACATGGGTGCTTTTGTAAAAGAAACTTGAAGGGGTGAAAATGCAATTTTACAAAAAAAATAAAACTAAAAATTGAACTTCTAACGTGGGTTCCAAGAACCCATATCTAGGGCAGAGGTGGAGGGTGAGGCACGGGAGACGGGTCGGTTGGCGCCCGCGCGAGCGATGACGGTGAGGGCATGGCGTCGCTGGCAGCGCAACGGTAGGCATGGATCCAAGGGGCGGCACGGGGTGCTACGGCCGTGCGGGTGCGAGGGGGTCGATGCAGACGAGGATGACAGGCGGTAGCCGGAGGGCACAGCGAGCGGAGCGCCGCACGGAGGCCGGGAGGTTGCGATCCGTGGTGGTTGGGCCTCTCTCTGGAGCACGACGGTGAAGTGGCGTAGCGGGGGCGTCCATCGACTGGAGTCGTGGAGGGTGGCTGGGGCCGGTGGCGCACCACGATGAGTTGGCGGTCGTGTAGAGGTGGCATGGCTCCAAGGGGCGGTGCGAGGCGGGCTACCGCTAGTGTGGAGGCAGGGGGCAACGACAGTTGCTTCCCTTGTTTCCCTTTTTATTTTTTTGTAATATTTTTTTGTAATTTTTTTAAACAAAAAAATGTAGGAATGAAGATGTGGTGTATGTATGTGATGTGTGATAATGATGTAGGAAAAATGAAGATGGTGATTGTGATATGAATCAATAAGGAAAAGAATTTGTCAGATAAAAATAAATTGACAAGGAAAAGGAGAAGGATTACTTACATGTGATTCACCGCAATTTGGAGGAGCTATGCTGCAACTTCGATCGTCGCCTCGAGAAGGATGGTGGAATCCTTTGAAGCTAAGCGAGCCCTCTGGAAGCCCGCGACGCGACAACGTGGTACTCTGGATCTCGCCTGAAAGGTTGTTGTCGCTCAACTTGTCTCCATCAGCTGTCTCATGTAGGTTAAAGGGGCTCGATCTCTCTTCTCTCGAATCGGTGGATGATGTGAATCGGGGGAGGAGAGAATAAAAAGAGGAAGAAAAGGAAGTTAGAAGAGAAGTGGAGAACATGGAGTGGTGGAGAAAGTGACTTGGAGTGGGGAACAAGTTGGAGTAGGGAAGAAGTAAAAAGGGGGAAAATAGAAAAAATATATAAAGTAAATAGTAGGCTACTAAAAATAATGAAGGGAAAATAAAGGTAGAAAAATAATAAAATGAAAATATAAAAATAAATAAATGTAAATATATAATAATTATAATAATGAATAAATAAAATAAATAAATAAATAAATAAAATAGATAAAATTCCGAAAATAAAAAAATAGAGTGACACGTGGTGGCTCCAGGAGTTGCCATGTGTCGCTCCCAGAAAAATCCAAATTAAGATCAAAAGAAAAATCAAAAAGAAATATCAAAAGAGGTCAAATCAAAAAGCGGTCAACACAAAAGTTTCTCTTCTCGATGAGATCTAAAGGACCAAAAATCAAAGGAAGTCATCTGTACAAAAAGTATTTTTGGGTGGTATCTTATAGGTATAAAATACCGCATTTTTGTCTTTTGCAGATTTTTTTGTTATTTTTACATAAAAGGAAAATCAATCTAAAAATAGAGAAAATATGAAAGGAATATTTACAATTTAATCTTTTTTTTGGATTTTTTAATAATTAAGAAAATAAAATGATAAAATACAAGGGCATTTTGGTTAATATGTACAATATACAATAGGGGCCCAAACCAAGTTTCACATTGATCTCCGATTTTAATGAAATCAGTCTTGTTTTGAAGGTCTTTGAATGTATATTACTTTAAAAGTGAGAATACCTAAATCGGACATTATATGAGAGAGATGTGTGAGTTTTAGGGCTCCTAGTTTTAAACTTGGACTCGGGTTTTATTGGTCGATTTTACAAGATAGTATTTTTTTAATATTTTTCCTTGATTAGTGTTAGTAATATATACATTATAGTGTTGATTTTATTAGAGTTAGAGTTAGTATAAAATTGATACAAATAAGGGAAATATGGTGAATATACAGGTGATTTTTATAAGGAGTTTCAGGCTTCTTATTTATGCAATTTTGAATGCTAAAATGCATATATTATTTACAGATGCATGAATGCTAATTATGCAATTTAAGTGTAGATATGCAGCTAATTACTCAGGAACAAAGCTCTATTTTCAACTTTTAGTGTGATGAATCACATATTCATCACCGCTCTGCTCCTTGCCCTCGCAGGCAGGTATAAGAGTTGCGCCCTTCCTTTTCTAGGTAGATTTCATCCTTGTAGTTCGTTTTATGCATTTAATTTCATTTATTAGTTAGTGATTTAGCCTCGGTTAGCTTGTCTACCTCGCCGGAGCTCTCGAGCTCCAACCATGATTCCACTGTGCTTCCACCTGTACTCGACCTAGGCAGTGTTCTTGTTCATCTAGGGGAGTCCATAGCCGTCGAATCCTCCTCTCGCCCCAGTTTTGATCCAACGTGCCTGATCATAGAGCGCTACAACCATTGGATTATGCCTAAGATCAGATTTCATCCGTTCATTGTTGAAGCGTCATCGACAAGCGAGGAGACGACATATGTTCAAGTGGATGAAATCCGGTTGTTCGCCTCCGTACTAAGTGGGGTAAATTGCAATTCTTGCCCCCAATATTTTTGTATTTATTTATTAGTGTTGTAAATAAAATATGTTGTTTAAATAAAGTGGACATTTTACAACGCAAGCCCTTGTATTTATTTAATATTGCATGTGGATCATGTCCAGCTCAACTCATGTGTAGTGAGTTGGGAAAATTGCAAGGAAGCCCTTACGGTTTTTTGTTTTTCAATTTAATCCAACAAAATTCAGTGTACGTTGTATATTTTTGGGAAAATTGCACTTGAACCATTAATGTTTTTTTATTTGCAATTATGCTTTTTTGGTATATGTATTTTTGGAGTTTGGATTTCTCTTATTAAAAATAGCATCTATGCTCTAAAAATCAAGCAAAAAAGGGTTAATTCATGTTTGCATATATTTTCATGTTGTATTTTTAAAATTTGTATTTCAGCTTTTTTCTATTTGTTAAAATTAAAATGAGCACATTTTTGTCCCTATCTGATTTATAAAATACCAAAAAAATTAAAATGTTAAGAAAAATTCCCAAAAAAATATATTGTTTATTTTAGTAAGTATTAACCCCAAATCATAAATCCCTAAAAATAGAAAAGAAAAAGACTAAAAATCAAAAATATCCAAAATCCTTTATAAAAATATGAAAAATCACCAAAAACTCCAAAAATATGTTTTCTATTTTCCATTTTATTTATATTATTTTCTAATTATCAAAATTTATTTGAAGAATTTTGGGTGTATTTTGTTATTTTTAATCTTCATTCCAATCTAAGTCTATTATTTAATCCCTAATTTGGGATATTTTTTACTTTGAAAATGCATAAAAAATAGTAAAAATTCCATAAAATCACAAAAATATTAGAAAATATATAAAACCCAAAAACACTTTGTTTTCTATATTTTATTTATTTATACTAGTATTTATAATCATATTACTCTATATGGCATATATTGCCTTTTATACTCTATTATATACTAAAAGAAAAAAAGAGAGATAAATATATATAAGATAAAAAATATATATGTAAATATATTTGAATTAAAAATAAATAAATATATATATATATACACACACAAATTTAAAATACCCACAAAATATATGTGTGTGTTTGTGTTTATAAAGGACATAATTGTACGTAAAATATTTGGATAAGCAATAATCGTAGGCTGCCAATTTTGCTCTATGTGGTTGGACCTCTACATGCTTACTTGCTATACACTTAATCTTGTAGAGAAAAATAAAATTTGGCTCACTTTTTGCTACTTGCTGCTTGACTTAGATTGTGGGTTAATTGTTGATTGGCCCGGGTTTCGTGAGCGGTCGCTTCTGCGACTTGTAGTTCTTGCCTTGTATAGACTACTCTAGACCCTTGTAAGATCCGTGTCATCAACCACCCCAAGAGGAATGTTTGGATAACGAGTTGTTGGACAAATGCGGTCGAATTTTTGTAGGTGGATGTACGGTTCTTCTGTTGTATTCCTCTGGAAGGTTGGGATTAGAGACAAGAACTATGGCTTCAACTCAAAATGGGCATGAATGGATGGAATCTGAATCCACTCGGTGACATGACCTGCCCTAGGATTGTAAGACTGCTTCAGCATGGGCTTTGGCGGCGGTGGTCTTGCCTCTCTTCCTTCACGATGGGGTCGACCTACTGAATAGTTATCTCCCGCATCCTCCCTATTCATCTCGTCCTCTATGAAATTCATCCTCTCTCCCGGTGTCTCTCTCATCGGTCCTCCTCATCAATTCGTTAAGCATTTCTTGGAAGGTGACCTGGGCCAATCCTTGATTCGTCAAATGTTGTTGAATTGCTTGGATCGAATTGAGGAGATGGTTGTTTATGTCATTCTGTGTGGTAAGCTATAATGCTACCCATCCCTTGTTCTGGTTGTTATGTTGGTTGGGGTCGCAGTCCCTTTCCTCTTCCTGTTGGAGCCATTTCAGATTCTGCATGTGACTCTGGCTTTGGATTAGGTTCTTGATCTGCAAGGTTGAATAAACCCTGATCAGTCTCTATCTGAGCACCAAATGTTGAGATGAGTCTGTATTAAGGTCAATCTCAGAAGGTATGAATGGATCATATGATATTGACTAAAATCAATCTCTATCCACAAGGGGTTGTTTCTGGGACAAGAGTAATCTCGGTTTATTTGAAGAGGAAGCGTTGGTTTTGGCTACGAGTCCATCCCAAACAGCGAGTTCATTGGAGAAAGGCATGTGTTGAAAGAATAAAGGATTGGGGAGTCCAAGGAGAAGTTCGCAAGGTCAAAACTGTATTCTTGGAGATTGCCCCGCATTATTGGAGATGTCACGACATGGAATCGATGTGGGTGTTAACGGAGGCTTACTAAACCATCCGTTGGATAACATCTGAGAGGGTGAAAAAGGAGATAGAAGATGGATGAAAGATACAAATATGAACATGAAATAAAAGGAGTGTAAAATAGTAGACGGCTCAAAGTGAGCGGGGGTCAAATATGCAAAAAAGAAAATGCGACAAAATGGCGCAAAGGCATGATGTTTTTTTATCTTGACCTTAACAAAACTAATCAATCAAACCACAATACAATGGATTCACCAACTCGACCCGTGAAGCTGTGAAGGTTCGGCAATTATCTTTGTCAGATTTAGATTGAATTTTACGCAATTATCTTTTAATAAGTCCTTAAGCACTAATCCTATAGGAGTGAGAGTACTGCCAGAAAAGTATCTCGTACTTGTCCTCTTCCTTTGTAACATGTATCTTGTACTTTTTGAGGTCCTTGTGCTCGGATCTGGATTCCCTACTCAATCAACGAAATGAAGTGGGAAAGCAGATAGTGGCGAAGCAAATACTTCGGGTCAAGTCCGCAACGGAATCACCCGTGAGCGATCAAGAGCTTACTCGAACGCAGTATGATGAGACATACACCCCTTTGAAGGCGTGGCCTAAGCTCAAATACTTCAGAAATGGTCGGTGTTCTACACAAGCGAGAATCACGGTCGACAACCAAGTCCTACTCTCTCACGTATGATAGCAGTGCTGGTACTTCGGAAATCCAGGCATATAACGAGGTAGTATCCATGATTGGTTTTTGGCTCTAATCCGAACGATAGTGCTCTCTCACTGGGAAGGACACCACCTTCCCTCAGAAGTACCTGAAAATAATGAGGGCTTTGCTCACACAATGCAATGAATCCAATTAGTCAAATTTATTTAGGTCAAGTATTTTTAGGAATCCTTTTTTTTTACTATTTTTGTTATCATTTGCTTTGAGTAGATTCAATATAATCACCTAACGTTTTTGTTGGTTTTCTTTTTTCCTAGGTTGTCAAAATCAAAGGGAGAAGGCGAAAATGCAATGCAAGTTGGAAAACAGTGGTGAATGCTCAGCTAGAAGACTCATAGTGCTTCCCAACTCTCTCCATGCGGGATGCAAGACGGAAATTTTTAAACCTAATATAAATGCAATGCAACAAGGAAATCGACCTAAGAACAAGCAGTGCTATTAGCATGAAGAACTGAATGTCAAACCCCAAAATGATGACCTAAAAGTCCGATTTTGGAGACAGCCTCGGTGCCAGCCACAACGGATTCTGCAAGCATTGTATGGTGCGCCTCTCGGCGCTCGATTATCATCCAAGATTTAACAATTAATTTTGAGCTAAGTCCAATCATAAAGTAATCTATAGGAACATGAATTGCCTTAGGGATGTGGACCTCGCTACAAAGCAAGCACACTTATATCTAAGGGCTTAATCACAGAAAACAAATAAAACAAAGGTGGAAAACTCAAAACACAAAAAACAAAGAAAATAAAGGTGATGAAAATCACGAAAAACCCAGTTAACCCCAAAGTGAACAAACACTTGGAAATTAGACATGAATGCCCAAGAGCCCAAGTACCTATATTATTATAAATTAATGGAAGCAAAAATAAATCTCTCTCATAAAATAAAACAAAAAAACTATGCTAAGTCCCTCTCTGTCTCTCTCTCTTGCTCTCTCCTCTTGGTCAATAGGGAGAATGACCAAGTCTTCTCGATCTAGGTGCCTCGACCACCTAGGTGGTCGTCGTCGTCTCGAATTCCCTCGCAAGAAAAATAGAAGAAATATATACTAGCATAATGAACAGTACTATCAAATGAGAGAGAAAATAAATAAAGAAAATAGTGAAACAAAAATGACCCAGAATTCTATCCAACGTGTTGCCCCCTAGCAACAGCGTCATTTGATAAACAAAGATGCCGAAAGATCTAAAATAAGCCTCACAAGGTGAGGACTTAGTCGTTGTGACGAACTCTCAACAACTGTGTTTAATCAACCATTATCCCACACAATGTATAGAAAATCAATGCAAGCAGTGTGAATCGAAATTTATTATACCCTACAATAGATTGTATAGCATAGAAGTGCAGTAGGGGTCGAACATAGGAAACAATAAAGGATAGACAATTAAAAATTGACTCATAAGACAATGAATGATTTTGGAGTTTTTAGGTATTTTTAGATTTTTGTGGGTTTTTAATTATGTAATTTTTTTAATTTTAAAAAATTTTTAATTATTTTGATTTTATATATTTCAAAATTTCTTTTTATAAGTTTCTGAATGTTAATTTCTTTTTCTTGTTAATTAAATAATCCAAGAATATATATAACTATATATATATATATATAAATATAGGGTAATATAATTATAAATACAACTAAAAATAACCAAAAATAACATAATTAAATGTTTTTGTATTTTTATGTTTTTCTAAAGTTTTCATGATTTCTAAGGAATTTTTGCTAATTTTTAAATATTTTTAAAGTCAAAATATTCTAAAATAGGGATTACATATATAGGTCAAATTGTTTAGGTAATTAAAAAACTTTTTTAGTTAATAATATATAATAAAAAGAAAATTCAGAGACAGAAATAAATCTTTTTGGATTTATTATTTTTTTTAAAGGATTTGGAGCTTTTTAATTTTAGTGATTTACTTTTTCTATTTTAAGGGATTTTTGGTCTAGAGTTGTAAAATATCATAAAAAAGAAACACTGATTTTTTGGATTTTTTAAATATGGTTTTATATTTTTTGGAATTTTTAATTCAAATAGGGATAAAACCATGTTGTTTGATTTTTTTTGGAAAATAGGAAAAATGCCTAAAATGCAAAAATAAAATTATGACATGAAAGAGTATGCTAGAAGGCGCTTAATCCTAATTTTTCACATATTTGGGAGAATGGATGATATTTTTGATAAATGGAAAACAAGCACAAAAATATATTAATTTGGCAAGGGTATAATTGCAATTAAAAACAAGTAACATGGTATACATGGAAATATCCCAAAGTTTTAAAACTAAAACTGGAATTTTAAAGACTAAGCGTAAATACAAAAAGTCACAAGGGCTTCTTTGCAAAATGGCCACCTCACGTGGGACAGCACATGAGGTGGCGTGGCACATACTCAAATGTAATAAGCAAAAAGTCCAAGGGGTTCATTGTAATTTTTGCACAAAATTATAATCTACTTAAATAATTTACAGGACTAAAATGAAATAAATAAAAAGGTCAGGGAAAAGGTGCAAAATGCCCCTAAAGGCGCTTGATCCAACGGTTGCAGATGCTTCACTTAGACACACATCCTCTTCTGGTGGCACGATGATGCTTCAGATGCCGACGACTATGATTATATTCCTAGATGGGATCAGATGGTGATGCTCCTCAAAATCCAACTGCACCTGTGTGTTTTGGGACTTTGCCCAAATTGGACAGCGAAGGAGGGTCTTGGAAGAACAGTCCAAAAACTCAGCCCTACCGAGCTTCAATCCTGTGTGTAGCGTATCTCCGACCACCTGGGAGCTCTCCGATGAGCTCTACGCATTCCTACAACCTCCTCGCGTAAAATGGTCTAGAGCTCGAGGATCGAGACCTAGAGGTCAATGACTCTAGCAAATCTCCTGGGGCTATTTTGGACAAAATCGACCCCTCAAATGGAGTCCTTAGCTCCTAGGACCAGTAGAGTTAGATTAGGAGCAAAAATGTGAAAGATCTTGGGGGTGTATAGGGCAAAATGGGCGAAAGATGGTAGCGAGCAGTGTCCTCCAGTAAACGACAAAGAGGGAGGACTAATCTCTGGATCTGTGCAAGACCTAGATGGATGAAAGTGCGTGGGATGTAAAGAGTGGAAGGGCAAGGTGATGGCGGTGAAAGTAGAGTCAGAGAACGGTCGAGCACATCGGAACAAAGCGACGGAGATGAAGCTCTGACGAGGTAATTTTTAGGGGATTTTCTGAAAAATCAAATGAAATCGATAAGCATAAAATGCTACTTTATCTACTCTTACACTTAGGAACAAGAAGAACAAGGAAGAAGAGCTTTCCTTGACTAAATCCGAGCTGGAGCGAGCTCATAGAAGAGGAGGTGGCTGAGCTCGGATCGACTGGGATTCGATGCCAACCGGGTCGCTGAGCACTCCTAGGTTTCCTACTATCACCAGGATTCTCCTAGATGAGAGAGAGTTAGGGTTTGGTGGCAGAAGAAGGATAAAAAAATCAAGGGATGTCGAAAGCGACACTATATACAAGGCATCTTTCTCATGGAGCAGTGCTTGATTCAAAGGCTCCCCGACCAAGGAATCATCTAGGCATGAAAGCTCGATGATCAACGATCAAAAATCAAGCATAGATCTGGCTGAATAGATGCAAGAATTAAGCGTAAAAAGATCGAGAAGTGCGGGGTCAAATGTGGTCTGACACATGTTAAAGCCTCGATTAGAGAGTTGACCAAGGTCAGCGTACGACGAGCCCTGATTGGGCCACGTCATTCGCATGAGGACAAAACAAAAAATAAAAAGAACAAATAAATAGAAATTAAATAATAGATGATTTATTTAATTTTTGGTTAAAACCTAAAATTATTTATTATTTTATGTAGTATTTTAATCCAATTTATATTTATTTCTATGAGTTAAATTTATTACATGTTACTTTTTACAAAATATATTTATAGGTATATTGACCTATGTTTTGCATATTTTATTTTTATTTTGTATTTTTTATTTTATTATTTACTTTTCATAATTTATATATTTATAACTTATTTTTATATACATAAATATATTTTTGTTATATTTTTCTGATGTATTTCGTACACTTAAATAAATATGGGTGTTAATTATATAGGTATAAGTATAGTGTAATCATCTATGTATTTTTGTATATTATTTTATTTTATTGTATTTTTATGGTTTTATTTTATTCTAAATATGTACATGAGTTATAAATAAATTGTAAAAATATAAATATAAAAGTTATAAATAATAAATAAAATAAATATTTTATTCAGGTGTATAGTACAATAGGGGTCCAAAACCTAACTTTTGCATCTTAACTCCAAATTAAGTGAAACCACCATCATTAAAAAGCGTACAAAAATACAATTAAAGGTGATTCTGTACATTTTGTGTTCATATGGAGAAGATATGGGTTTGAGAAGCTTGGGTTTTAGCTTTTTATTTTGAGTATAAAATGTGTACTATGTGTAATTTTTGTGTAAAGTAAATTTTGTAGTTTTTATGTACTTTTATCTATAGCTTTCATGTACAAAGTTTCTTTATTTGAGGTATAAATATTTAGGAATAAATTGGGTCCCAAAAATGCAATATTAAATGCTAAAAATTGGGGTTTTATTGTGTATTTGACCCTTATCTCCCCCTACTTTATTCCTTGTCGACCTAGTCATCGTGACGCCTAGATCTCAGGGTTTAGGGTCATAAAATGCCAAATAAAATACCTTTGGCATTTTATTTCTTTTTCTAATTTCTTTATTCTTTTGTTTTGCTTTAAACAATGTATTTTATACAATAATTACACAATAAATAATGAATGTTAATTTAGGCAAAATAATGATATATACATGCATTTAGCTAGGTTTAAAGGCAAAATGAAAGAATAAAGGTGTTGAAATGGAGATTCATCATAAACCCAAAGTTCTGATAACACTTGGATAGTCGACTTTATGGTTTTGTCATTAAGTTTCTCATTTGATCATTGGGAGTTGGTATTGATCACATGCTTTCCAAAAGTATATATCATACCTACAAATCATGTCATGCTTCTAAAGCAAGATGAACATAAATGGAATTTAGTTGGTCCCAATATCTCATGAGTGAGCTCATGTCATATGGTTCAGTAATGAAGTTGTATGATCACTTTGAGAGGTCGTATTACTCATATGCCCTCGTATGCACACCAACTCGCCAGTGTATAGACCTTGACTAGGTCATCAACCTAATGCTTTGCCTAATGTACATATTCAAACATATAATTATACATTTGTCTCCAGTCAGAGGATGTGTGCCTATATCGTGACAACATACAATATAGGTCTTGGTTATCTTGATCTCGTTAAGTCGACTCTTTGATTAGATTATCTGACACTTCTGATTCTCCATTCCCATGCAGAGGACATGCATCAAGAGGTTGGTAGGATATCAGCCTTTGGGGTAATGCTTTCCGTCTCCTTCTCAGACTAGAGATCCTTTATTAACAATCATTTTATGGTGCTAGATGAGTCCTCAATCTAATTCTTTAGATATCATTCAAGCATTAGCCTCTATGATTCAACCATTGAATCAACAATTGTTTGATTATCGAGACGACCATGGTACATCACCCTAATTGTACTAAGGGACCTTACAAGTACATTCATTCATTAATCTCAGATAGGGAATGAAAATCGATAACTTTTGCCGCACTGCTTTGTAGGCATAATATACTTAATGGTGGATGACCCTGTTGTTGCGTTGTCAGATCAATTCAATCTTTCTCATGTAGAGTTTCTTCATCTTTAGTTCTTAGGGAACATGATGAAGAAGGAGGAATTCATACTATGAAATCAAGAGAAAGGAGTATCAGATTGTCTAGTTGGATTGCAGGAAGTACACGGTTCATCTCCGAGTCTGCAAGTGTTATCTTTGTCAGATCAGACATCAGACAGGAGGTCTCTTTATTTAGATACTTGAGGATCACATTCATGATTCAAGAGGTAGTCATGTACTCATGTAATATCGATGGAACATATTGGGAATTATTCTCAATCCATGTGGTTCCGTCAATTTTTTAAAACTCTGGTGCTTTGGCAAATTGAATGGCAAGTCGAGCTTTTGATTGGATATGATCTGATCCACATGCTTTTGTGATGCGCAATTCCTAACCAACCTCCCTTCAGCTCACTCTTGAGATATCGGGGCAATAACGAATTTCACATATGGTCATCTTCTTTACGAACTAGGATACAAAATCAAGAATGTTAATATGTGATTTTTGGAAAGCATATGATTATTATAACGCGATGATCTATTGAGAAATCAATTGATGAATCATGGAAGGAGATAAACTAATATATGATATAAACCTTGGGTTTAATCAAGTTTGGGAAGAGATGGCATTCTTTTCCAAAGGATAATGTCTGGTTGCCACTGCAAATTTACATATGAATAGTGATTCAAAGGTGTCATATGATTAAAGTTAACGATTTAATTTGATGAGATTGAGATACTAAAGACATGTATCTTATGATGTCGTGAACAAGCACACAACATATGACCAAAAACGTATATGTATCTATATATCTAAGTGTGCACATTTGACAGACCGATTGGTTAATGGCCTGATAAAGTCTATATATCGACTAGCTAGTGTGCATATAAGGGAATATGAGATGTATGACTATAATCATATAAATTCATACTTATCGATCAGAATATGTGAGATCAATTATGAGATATTGAGGTCACAAAAAATTCCATCGATGGTCATCTTGTTTATGAAATAAGACCAGAATAAGAGAATATTAATATATGCCTTTGGAAGATGTATGGTTGATATTGTCACGCAATAATCAATTGAGAAATTTACTAATAAACCCTTAAAGGAGATGTCAAAAAAAGATTAAACTTCATGCTACTCAAAGTTTTCCAGTATGTAGGATACACGAGTATTATGAATGCTCGAGGTTGATGCGGTCGTAATGAATTGTATAACATGATGCTTCCATTTCAAGGAAATGATGAATCGGATGGATCTCAGTGACTTCATTTTGAGCCTAATATATTGAGAATTAATTTTGTTACGTCTTAATTCATATAATCATTTTATAGATCCAAAAAGATAGAAATTGATCTGAAAGTGTTTAGAGGTAGTTAAAGAAATTGATTCAATACTAATTTAATCATGTAACTTTAAAGTGGTTCGAATCATGATATTAGACATAAATCTAAATATCAAGTTAGTATACATGATCATAATTCTGATATTATCCTCACATATTTGCGAATGTAGCACACAATCCCTAATTGTATTGGGAATCATATATTGAGAATTAATAATCAAATAGTAATTGTTATTATCTTCGATCTATAATATAGAAATATGTGAATATGATTCAAATAGTTAGCATCTAGTTAATGTGGATATACATCCAATATAATTATAACTAATAGAAATTGATTCATAACATTATTTGGATTTTTTATGAATATAATTCAGATGATCTTCATTTAATTGATATGGAAAATCCATAATAAATAAAATTACTATGAATGCGAGTCATATTTCTTATTAGGACTTTATGTGAATATGATTCATATATTAATTAATGGTGATGTGAATTGGATTCACATTCCCCATTAAATAAATGCATATTGGAGTTACATTTTATTTTGAACTAATAAATTGGATTCATTAATTGAGGATAATGTTATAATTGTCCCATGATAATTAGTGGTATTTAAATAAATAATAATTCCATAACTATAATGGACCAAATCCATGATTTGACATCAAAAGAGGAGAGAGAGTAGAGAGCTCCTCTTGTTGACGCCCACCTTAGCTGTATAAAGAGAAGCTTGACCTCTCTTCTCTATACAATTAAATTCAAGTCTCTCCATTCTATTAACAAGATGATAAAATTAGAGTAGAATTATTATTCTATCTATCTCTCTCTCTCTCTCTTTGTCATCTGATATAGCATCTCCCACCTCCACCTCATTACCGTCCACCAAAGCCGCTTCAGCTTCTCCAATGGTGTGGCTAATTGCGAGAAGATATGTTTTTCGTGCTTTGTGCTCGAGAAAAGGAAGTCAATTTCATGAGAGGAAATTAGGAGAACATTGATCTATCTAGATCACTTTTGGCATGGATAATTGGTGGAAAGAATCATCTCTCAAGTTCACGAGAGGACCATGATTCCTCATCGTGCTTGTGAGTGCAACATTGTCATTTAAGACTTGAGTCAAAAGGTTTCTTTCCTTAAGACTACACTCGTCAATGTTCAAATTCTCATCTCATGTGATTTGCAAAATGGTGCGTAAATAGTTCCTATATCCATGTGATTTTGCATCGCAATAAAAATTTGTTCAGCGATTGTAATAACGCTTAGATGGACTTATTATTTGTTGAAGTATTTTCATATTTTATTGATGTGCTAATTTAATACTCCCATAAAATTGTATTGAAGTCTAAGTCATAGGATTTATACTTCATCCACGCATGAAGAACAAAAGGCCATATTTTTCCTAGTTGCCGGTATATTGTTTTTCTGTGTTTTTTCGGCTATCAAATGTTCGGAATACTATGGTGTTGTTGTTCATCTGCCCATTGTACAATATTTTGAGAGTTTAATAAAGTCTAACAGTTCTAGACCTATCCAAGAAAGATCTCCAAAAGTTTGGCATCATATTGGCAAATATTCGGTTGCAGAAAGTTCCTAAATACTTCGATTTTGATCAAAAAACATAGCAGAACTTTGTATTTTTTTTATATTGATTTTGAGTCAATTAACATTTTAAAAACATTTGCTAATAAGTCATTGATAAGTTCTCTACTAAGCACTAAAAAGTTCACGTGATTCTAACCGTTTAGCCTTGAGATATTTGATTTCTCTAGAAGTGGAATTGGAAGAGGCCTTGATAAAAACTAATGACTTATTTTATTCTTAACTAAAAATTGATATGAATATATTTGATATGTTCAGATCAGGATTTGGACCTAAAATTTACAAAATATATTGGGTTGCAACTATTGAAGGAAAAGAAGAACTTATCATTGAATGATGCCCTAGAGCTCTCTTATCTAAAAGAGAGAAATCTTAATGGATAAATTACATAGTAGGAACTGAGAAAATAAATAAAATATAGAATAGAGTAACATAAAACTCTCAACACTTCCCCTCAAGATAAGCATAGTTGTCTATCATGCTCAGGTTAGAACAACATCTTTGAAAAGGTCCTCGGCCAAGAGCCTTAGTAAAAGAATATGCCTTGTGATCTTGTAAACTAACATGGGAAATAGTGATAAACCCTGTTTAACCATACAGTGAGTGTAGTGACAATCTGCCTCAATATATTTTGTTCTCTCCTAAAAAGCAGGAATATCGACAACAAAGAAAGTTGCCTCATTGTCACACTATAATTGCATGGGAAGAGCTGCATTGACACCCATATCAGACAGAATAGAATTTGCCCACATCTAGGAACTAGCAGCGGGCAAGACCGACCTGGCCCAGTGATTTTTGGGAACTCATGCTAATTTAGGTTAATTTAATTAATGTGTCGTTGTGCCCAAATCAACGAAGCCAAAATAAAGAAACTTTTATTCAGCCACAAAAAGAATCAAGCAAGTAACAACAAGTGGTCTAAACTATTTTTATTAACCCAATATAGCGACTAGGGTCGAACATAAGGAGCAACTGTTAAAAACTAGGTAGCCAAATCAAAGAGATTCAATGGATTTTTTTTTCTTTTTATGATTTTGTGGTTTTTATGTTTTTTTATATTTTTAATTTTTTAAACAAATAAAAAATAAAGACAATGGAATAAAAGACACACGCACTCTTTTTGGATTTTTAAAATATGGTAAAAATACTCAAAAGTCCCAAACAAAAATGTTTTTGTGTTTTATAAATTGTGTACTATTTTTGTTGATTTTTGGAAGATTTTTGTAATTTTATGGATTTTATAAAATCAAAAACTTAAAAAAACACAAGTACTGTACATCCAAGAGTATTTGTAAATTAAAATTATAAAATCAGCTCAAGACTCCTGGAACTCAATTTTATCAAAAAGTATACTTAAATATCTACAAATAGAGACTAAAATCACAATTTTGGATTTTTTTACAATATTTTGTATGATTTTTATGGTTTTTTTAGGTTTTTACAAATTTTTAGAGTTTTATAAAAGCAAATAAGATGAAATTTTTGACAGAAAATCAAATGAGTAAAAACAAAGCTAATCTACTTTTTTAAAATTTTTAAAGTATTTTTCGAATTTTTAGGGATTTTCTCAAACAAACAGGGAATTTTTGTGTGTTTTTCAATTGTTAATGATAGCAAATAAAAGAAAATCAGCACATGAAAATCACCACAAAAAGAAGACAGTAGCAGGAACTAACACTAATTTTTAGAAACTTTTTAGATGATTTTTGCTATTTATTTTGATTAATAAACGGACAAGAAAAAAAACATGACACAAAGGACCTATATGCAATTATTTCAAGTTTCAGGACCAAATAAATAACAAGCAATGGAATTGCATGGCCAAAAATGCAAATAATCCTACACAAAATATGCGCGACAGATGAACCAGGCTCAATGGGCATATATGCAAATACTAAAAAAACTTCTCTGATTTATATAACAAGTGAAAGCACATGATCAATCATGAAAATATCCCAGAAAACACGTGTACAAGCACGAGTCTATGGTTCGACTGGACTAAAATGCAAATATGAAAATTACTAGGTCCTTACTGCAAAAAGTTTATAACTAACTATTACATTTATTGTACTTAAAAGTAAACAACAAAAATAAAAGGGGTAGAGTAAAATTTACCCTACAGGTACGTGGCACATGTAACGTCTAATGTAAGGCTCTGATGGCTCTGGAAAAGACCTAACAGTCAGATGAAGGGGCAGGGACGTGCGGCTCATATCTGAGCAATCGCATATACAGATATAACGGTGTTGGTTGCAGGCGGTGATGTGTGAGATAGATCACCCCTAGCTCTGATCAGATCGCCCAGATTTGGGCGTTAATGTGCGGCCAGGATAAAAATAGGGAGGAGGTTATTCATTCTGAAGAATATGGGAAGATCCTTAAGCGCATCACAGAAGCGTGAGGATCGCATCTTATGCGATCGGGAGCGACTAGTCACACTAGTTGCTCGAGGCAATGGAATTAAAAAAATTAATTCGATGAAACCACATGATCCGAGAACACTTCTCGGATCATTTCATCTAAACCACAAACAAGTATTAGGTTTACCTCTTGAAGCGTGGTTGCAATCGAGTCTCTAAACGAAGGGACCTCTTGTCTCAAGTCTGATCCGATGGAGGAGACGCTTGCGAGCGCGTTGATGAGAAGCGTACTCCTCACAATCCATGTTGATCATACAAGCGGAGAATCTCCTGATCTCGTCACACAAGATCTGACGCCCTCTTCACGAGCGAGGCGCTCCGAAGGAGACGGAGATCCATGAGCAAACGTTCTGGCAGCATAACGACGATGCTGTGACGATGGTGACTCTCTCTAGGGCTCCATGGTGGACAGCCACAATGAGAGATAGAGAGAGAGAGACTTGGCGTGTAGAGAGAGAGGGGGGGAGAGAGAATAATTTGATTTAACTTGAAGAGCAAGGGGTGTCTCTTCTTATATAGTATTTTGGGATCCATGGATCTCAATCCATGGACAACACAAAACCAATGGATGAGATTGATTTGTGTTTCTTTCAATGGCCATGATTTTATTGAAAAAAACTAACAACAACTAATTTAATTTAGATTAATATATATTGATAAATTAACATAAATTAATTCCAAATTAAATCAACAAATCATGGAGATTGTGAGGAGGAGATTGCCCTCGTCCCTAAAAATGGGGGGATGGCCACCTAATCCCCTTAGTGGTCATCCACCACCTTGACTTGGTATGGGCAATCTCCTTCCAATTCAAGAGATTACATTATCTCATGAAATCTCCAAGATTTTACAATAACGCTTGTTATAAATTACCTCACAAAAATAGTTCATAATAATCTTGTGAATATTGCAATCATGCCATTAGAAATTTGTGAATCACATTCACAACCCACAATAAAATGTAAATTATATATTCAATTAATTAGCCAATGTGAATTTATTTCACATCAATAATTACTCAACAAATATAAATTACAATAGGCTCTCTCTCTTTTATATTATAAGTCACATTTACAATATATTTATGATTAATATGGATAGTACTATCCACATAATTCATATCCATGATAATTAAATCACATTTAATCATCTTGGATCTCTATTCTCATATGCCCAAATAATATGAATCACATTCACATTATTGACATCTTTGATAATTAAATCACATTTAATTATCTTAGATAGCTCTCCTTATAATATGAATAAAATTAATATTATTCATAATAATTAAATCACATTTAATTATCAATTTTCTCAATGCTCGGTACATTATCAACAATGGAATTATTCTTGAACCCTTTCAAGAACAAGGCACATTCTCCATGGATACTTTGAGATAAGGATAGGGTGATTGTATTGTTCTACGTATAATGACTTGGATATTGAGATCAAATCTCAAATTCAAATCTTGTGGACCTCCCGTAGATGTTTGATTAAATCAAAGTCGTAGATCTAATCTTCTCATTGTATCTGAATCACATTCAGATCAAGGTCCAACATTTGGATTAAGATAAGATCACTTCTCTATGAGAGGAGTCACTAAAATCTAGACATGTTTCATCACTCCCTCGGAATGGAAGCGTCATGGTTATACAATCGTTTATGATTACATCACCCTCGGGTATTCCTAATACCTGTACATCCTTCATACTGGAAGACCTAGAGTAAACTTGAAGTTTTAGATCTCTTTTAAATTGTCTTCTTCAAGGTTTTATCATTAAGTTTCTCATTTGACTATTGGGAGTTGGTATAGATCATATACTTTCCAAAAGCATATATCACACCCAGATGTTGATCATCATATACTTTCCAAAAGCATATATCAAACCTACAAATTCAGTCAAGCTTCCAAAGTGAGACGACTGTGCATGGAATTTGATTATTCCCAATATCTCATGAGTGAGCTCATGTCTCCCGGTTCAGTAAATGAACCTATATGATCCCTTTTTGAGTGATTGTATTACTCATATGCCCTTGCATGCACACCAGTGTGTCGCTGTATAGACCTTGGTTAGGTCATCAACCTACTGGTCTGCCAAATGTACATACTCATATATATAGTAACACATCTGTCTCTGGTCAGAGGATGTGTGCCTATATCATGACAGCATACGACATAGGTCTTTGGTTATCTCGATCTCGTTAAGTCAACTCTTTGACCTAACTTATCTAACACCTCTGAATCTCTATTCCTATGTGGAGGACATGCATCAAGAGATCGGTTAGATATCAGCCTTTAGAAAAAGGATTTGCATCTCCTTCTCAGGATAGAGATCATATCTTAATAATCATTT
Organism: Ottelia alismoides; assembly: GCA_037367405.1. Taxonomy (NCBI): domain Eukaryota; kingdom Viridiplantae; phylum Streptophyta; class Magnoliopsida; order Alismatales; family Hydrocharitaceae; genus Ottelia; species Ottelia alismoides. The sequence continues at coordinate 392,668 of JAZKJV010002186.1, read as the reverse complement.
GTCTGTGCTTGCTGAGTCCTCAATCTAACTCTTTAGATATTCATCCAAGCACCAACCTCTATGATTCAACACTTGAATCAACAATTGTATGATCATCAAGATGGTCATGGTACATAACCCTAACTGTACTAAGGGATTATTATGAAAATTAATTATTCTTCATTTCAGATCATGGAATGATATTTACAATAACATTTATTGCATAATGGCTCACCTTGAGCTCGCATGTCCAACCATCTCCCACTAGCCCAAAGAGCCATAAGTGGGCTAATCTTTAAACCCTCACTCATGTGACAATCATAGGATATTTAGAAAAATAGCTAGGTAAGGTGATCTTGTACTCTTTGAAGATATTGTTATTACTGCAATCAAGTGTTTTATCTCCATAGTAGGATTAGCAATAATTTACTTCTCCCACTGCTTGGCAGACATTTAGCTTTTGTACACATCTAGCATACACCCGGCTTCTCATAACTGATGCACAAGGGAAAGTAGTTTTAGCATTCACTTCCTCAACTCCTTGAGGTGTTATCCCTTTCTTGGAAATTTCCAGAAAATGGAAATGTCCAAGGTGTACCACTAATGCGACAGTCCCAATACCCTCTTCTCTTTGCTTCTGAACAACTTCATAATTAAGATCTAAGAGATATCCTTGAGATCATATCTCAAGATATGGAATAGCCAGACTATAAAACACTTATTATTATCCTTATATCATTCCAAATGATGAGGATATCATCTACATTTAGCACGATGAACACAATGACACTCCCACTAAGCTTCACATGGTTCATCAATATTCTATATGAAATCATAACATTTATAATTTCATCAAATCTAATGTTCCAACTACAAGAAGCTTATTTGAGTCCATAGATGGAGTTCCTTAACTCGTACACCTAACTTTCCTCAACTGTGAAGCCCTGGGGCTACTTCATATGAATATCCTCGGAGAGGTATTCATAGAGGAATGCAATCTTGAATCGCATCTTGAAGATGTCATAGTCAAATCGTGTAGCTATAGTTAGCATTATTCTGATGGGTTTAAGCACGGCCACTGAAGAGCAAGTCTCATCGCAAGCAATGTCTTCTCTTCGTGTGTATCTTGAGGATACGAGTCATGCTTTGAAGGTCCCTATCTTCTCATCAGGTTCCCTCTTTATTTTGAAGATCCATTTACACCTAACAGGTTTTACCCTTATAGGTGGATCCTTGATGGTCCATATACAACACTTGTATATGAAGTCTACTTTAGACTTTTATTGCTAACATCTATCTTTCCATGTCATGATCCCTGGAAGCTTCATCATATGAAGTCCGACCAATATCGAACTTAACTGACACATGAAATCCATCCTCAAACTCATTTGAAGAGATATTAGTGTTTCATCTTTAAGTGTCCTTTTAGTTTCCGATTTCAGGAGCCTCATTATCTTCTCAAGAATAAATGAGTTCTTTCACTTCATTTTTATCTTGATTCTAAAGAGAGTCATCTTCTAAGAATCATATCCTTAGAAATGAAATCTTCGAATATCAAGGTCATAAAGTAAGTATCCAATACCATCCTTTATTTTACTGATGAAGTAGCACTCTCTTGTGCTAGATTCCAGCTTACTTGCATGGAACCTTATTAAGGATATATATCGTAGTCTCTACTACATATATACCTTGGAAACTAAGAGATAATTATGCCAATATTCATCATTGATTAAATCATGTCACACATGATCTAATTGCATCTCCCTACAACTCTATTGAGTTTAGGTGCATCAGGAGGAGTGAGATAGGAATGAAATTCATATCTCCATAAGGTATTCCTCGAATTCGTCTAATAGGTACTAGATACCTAGATTAGATCAAATTCATTTTCATCATCTTTCAAACTTTGATTCTAAACCAAAATTGTGAAATCTTTGAACATTTCAAAGCTTTCTAAGGTGAAGGGAAGAAATCTCATATCACAAATAATCATTGAATGATATCGCATATCATCAATGTTTATTATGATACAGATGATCCGCATACATCAATATGTATGAGATCTTGAATACCTTGACATCTAACATCATTCCCAAAGAAGGGTGTATCGGATATTTTTCTTTGAATACAATATTCGCAAGTATGTAAGATTTGAAATTTCAAACACTCTAAAGTTTCATCTCTTACTAGTCTATTGATCTCGTCAACAGACTTATGTCCAAGGCTTGATGCTAGATCATTGTCAAATGATCTTCATCCTCCTTTTGATCTTGTTAAGGTTTAATTTATTATTAGAAATGTTAATGAACCATGCATTAATTTTCTAATTTAGTAGAGTCCTCCATTACTATCTGAAATATATCCATCATAACTGTTTTTGATAGGTCTATTCCAGAATTCATGTTTATTCCCAACATTTAGAACTAAACAATGAGTGTATTATAATATCTAGGTCATAGAGACATTAGTATATTATAATATCTAGGTCATAGAGACATTCTCTAAGATTAAGGGCTCTCTCACTGAAAATATGAAGTCAATCTATCCAATAGAGGTTGTTGCAACAATTGCATCAATATTTATGTGGATGACTATTAAACCTTATGATCAAATTTTCTAGTCTTCTAAAGCATATGCAACCAATTGCAAGTGTTATTAGAAGAATGAGATACAATTATTAGACTTTGATCTTATCAAATAAGAAAGTCAAATTCAATGATTAAATGTAGATTATTCTGATGCACTATTCGAGTCCTTCTCTAAGGAACTAAGATAGTCTCGAAAGTCACACTATCAGTACATCGGCTTATTGTAGTATTGGCATTCATCCAACTCTTTGGATGTCATATGTATGGAAACCATAGAAGTGCAATCAACTTTTTGACTTTCCTTCTATCTTGGGTCTGACCCATGCTTCCACTGCGCTCCTTTCATCTATAAACAACCATTTCCTAAGATAAAGGATCTCTTATGTTGAATTCAAATGATATTAATATAAGAGTATTTTAACATTTATACATACTTCATTCAATTCATACAATATGAATATTTTGAAGCTTCATGAATGACTAGAGTATAGATAGTAGAATGATGATACACATCGTATCTATATCCATCTAAACTTTAAAAGACTTTGGTTAAGGTAGGTACTCAATCATTTTGAATACATCATCTCTTATAGAATAGAGCCACCATTCTGCATGATGTAGTGAACCATGGCATTCATGATTAAATGTCAAGAGAGCATATGTATGTCATAACATATTCTTAGATTTTATATGGATTATTTGATAATTGGGATCATCATCGACATGTCACTTCCAAAGTACATTCGATGAGAGATCGAGACTATAGAGACATACAAACCCTAGGGTTGTAGTCTTATTGTCTATTAATTGGCATTCCTCATTATTATGAGGAAACTTGCACATTGCAACCACATACATTACGTGTCCAACTGCAAGTACAATATCTTTATCATAATCCAATCCATGATATTTTACTGGTTATTATTGAGTAAAGAAGTGAGTGGGTTTAATGAAGGATTATCTGAAATAAGAAATTTGCATAAATACATATTACTTTGATTTAGGAGTTTTTATATCGAAATTGTCTTACCTTGTCAACACTGAAAGTTCATTCCCTTAATCACTTTCAATATAAGAGATATACTTACCATTATATCTCATGCAACATCTAGGATCTCCTTTCTTATCATTATTACATCCCAATAATATGAGAACATGTAACTCAGATAAAAAGAAGCAGGAACACATTTCTCCTTGCAAGTCCAACTTGCATTCCCAATTTGGTCTTTAACACCCGGGCCCACCACCCATAATGTGATGTTGACCCATCATTAATTGAACCAACCGTCAATAGGAATAGAACTCGCTCTGTGCAATCTAATATCGCCCTAATAATATGAGGACTCGATATTGGGGTCATTACGCAATAATCTAGGTTAATCGTAGTTTTATTTCTCGCACTTTAATCTCGTTGTCATTTTTTATCTAGATCTTAAAATCCATCACATTTTGTATTTGCCATCGATTCGAATTTTCATCTCATTCTCTCAATCTCTCCATGTTCTATTTTTATCGTCCACAATCTATCAACTCCGGCCGCGTACGGTGGTCGGAGATTGGAATCAAATTTCTCATTTCCGTCGGATCCTCGTTCATTTTTTCCGAGTTGTAAATAAATAAATAAAAACAAATAATAATACAAAAAAGTTATTTGTTTTATTATTCTCATTAACATTGGTTTTGCAGGATAATCATAAAAAAACATTCTTCATTTTCTATTTTTTTATATTTCAGATTTACAAAAAAAATTTTTATTGTTTTCATTCACTAATTACAAAAGAAATAAAATTAAAATAATAATAATAATAAAAAGAAGAGACGACAGCAGGGCTGCCACCCCTTGCCACCATCACCGGCGCTCGCCCAGCAGATCCCCCGTGCGCGGTCACCTGCGGTGCGCCACCCACGGCCGCCATCCTCCTGGAGCCCCCTTCCAGCAGCCTGCACCCCCCTTGAAGCTCCGCCTCCACGCCTGGAAGTGCCTCAACCTCTCCGCCGACCGCTGAAGTCACCCTCCACCGCGCGAAGCCAGTCCGCCTCCCTCTGAAGACATCTCACCGCTGCTAGTCGATCCACACCCTCGGCATGCACCGCCGTGCCTCCACGCCCGTGCTTCCCCTTTCATGGAAGAGAAGATCAGCGGTGGTGGCGGTGCCCGTACCTGCAAGCCCCATGTTGTGCCTTTTTCTTGGAAATGAAGGAGAACCCTAGGGCATTATTAAATTAGGCTAATGTCAATCTTGCCCCCTGGATGTTCTTAAATTTGTAAAAGCACACTTGCCAGAAGCTTAATTTGAGGGAACTTACATCCGTGCCCTAGAATTTCAAGAATTGCAAAGAGATCCCTCTGCTCCAAGCAAATCACGTGCATAGCACGTCTCTATTGTGGGTAAACTGCAACTTTTCTTTACATTTATTTTGTTTGCTTATTTAATGCAAAGACATTAAGTATTGCGTTTCAGTCCTTGTATAATGTTATATAGACTCTTGAATTTGCATGATCATTGTATTGAAATAAATGTTTTTATTAGTGCAAAAAAAATTACTTAGACTCATGTAGTGTGCATCTACTTTGTATAAAATTTCCATTGCATTTATCTTCATTTATTATTAATAAAAAATATCATGTTTAGCTTTCTGAATTTCAAAAATTCGTAAAAATTTGAAAATTAGTCTAAAAATTCAAAAAAAATTATTGTAGGTGTATTTTAGTGTCATTTGAATTCTGTCAAATTTTCGTACCTTAGCTCTTTATAAAACCCAAAAAATTTGAAAAATACTAAAAAACTTATTAAACTCATAAAAAAATCTATAAAAATCAAAAAATAGTGATTTCTGATACTGTTTGTGGATAATTGCTTCTAATTTCTCATAAAAATAATTGCCAGGAGTTTTAGGCATTTGACATATTTTTAAGTTGCAAATTACTCCGACTGTGCACAATTTCGTATTACTCACTATTTGATTTTTTTAAAAAAATAGAAAACATCTGAAAAATTCACAAAATTCCCAAAAACACTTCAAAACTTTCAAACCCCAAAAATCAGAAAAAAATTTATTAGAAATAAAAAATTATTAAAAAATTAAAAAGATAAAAAAATCACAAAAAAACCAAGGATAGTTATCCTTTGAGATTCTTGTTTTTCTCTTAATTGATTTTCGATTGATTGAATAACCCTCGGGATTTGTAACATCCCCGAGTTCAACTCTGTCTATTATATAGGTTAATAAGTAAAAAAAATATTGTTTATTTGTCGTCGGATTTTTGGGGATAGCAACGACACTATTCATCATTAATAATTTATTCGATCCTCGAGAAAACCGTGCACAACAGGTACTGACCAGAGGTTCATCATCAGATGATTCACCATATGCATTGTAATACTCCTATAGGGTCAACACACGTCTCTGGTATGGTACAGTTTTCTCAGTTGGCTTGGCATTTATCGGCTCATGCGTCGAATCATATAAAAAATCAAGGAAATCAGAAATGATCATGTCTGACTCAGGGGCAACTTCTGGTTGTAAGTCCTCTCTAGAAGTTGTCGCGATGGTGGTGTTACATGCAGTGGGCGGTGTGGAGGTGTAGGGAGTCTTTGAACCAATGGTCGTATGGACAGTCGGTATCTCAGGCGTAGTAGAGAGACGGGACTCAACTGTCTCTCGAAGGTCACACAGTCTGTGATTGTAAGGGTTACCTTAGGATATCGTGTGTCCTCAAAGATTGGGTATGGTTGGAGTGCTCCAAATGCAGAGAAATCGATCTCTCGAGTCTCACAATCTATATTTGCCTTAGCCAAGGCTAAGAACGGCTTCCAGAGAATGATCAGAGGCTGGGTGAACTCTACTCGATGCTCAATGTCGATGATCATGAAGTCTACCTGTAGTAGAGGAGCTTGGAAAGTAATGATGACTGAAATAGTTTCTCTCGACCGTTTAATGGACCAATCAACCAACTGAACGATCTCTCTTGTCTTCTTAGTAGATCCGAGTTTGAGCTTGGCAAACACAGAGGTCGGGAGGATATTAATGGGTGAGTCATCATCGATTCTTGCATGGGTGAATCTAGTAACTTTGATTTCACAATCAAACCTAGGTAACCGCTTCACTCTGCGGCTCTTGATTTTTCTCCCTATCATCAAAGAGGTGGCCATAGACACTACATGTTTCTCAGTCCTTGTCCTCTTATTTCCCGACCTTTTAGGCATCAATTTACTTCTCACAAATCTTTTAAGGTCGAGAAAGCATTCAATGGCCATTATTAAGGGAAGCTCAAAAATCAATTCTCTATCAAGTGCTTCCCTAACTGCAAGATCCAATTTTTGTAAGTCTTTTCCATTTTCAAATTTTATGGTATTTTTTGGTTTTTTTCCATTTTTGGGTCTTTCTGATAGGTGGAGGAATAAGAGAATGTACAGACTCAAGTTTGGAGGGAAAGTGGTTAGTAAAAGAGGGAGGTAGAAGGGACTCCAACTGTACATGCTTGTGGTCAATCTGGTGTCTTCCAGGTTTTCAAGATTCAATCCGCGAAAACTTTGATCCGCATTCCTACCTGAACTCTTAATTGGTCTACAAATGTCATCCTCCAATAAGTTCTCATGACACATCTTGAGAGAAGTCTGCTCAGTTGGAGAGTACTGCTGAGAACTCGGGATCTTATACTCAACACACCTTGACTTAGGCATGTAATGCTGGGTTGAGTATGACCTATATGTATGGAAGATGTTGGTTGGAGCCTCATAAGGTGGAGTCAGTAGACAAGAGGTCTATAGATCGGTCGCATGAGTACAATCCCCTGTATATGTTGAATCTCTGAATGGGTGATATGAAGGTTGGTTAAGTTGGGCTTGATCGCTCAGGTCAATCAAGTCAAGAAGATCATGTAGTGTAGGCCTCTCCATTCGGTTTATCTGGTCAACCATGTTGTTCCCTAAGGTTAAGTCAGGATGTGTATAGGTCAATTGTTGTTCCGTCCCAACTCGAGGTGAGAATGATGTCCGTGGAGGCAACTGATTCTTCCAGTCATTCATCTCAGTAGTCGCTTGCTCTTCGATTTATTTCGTGATTCCAGCAAGCGGACAAGAATACGGTGAGTCAATCCAGGGTGGACGTGGGTCAGGGTTGTAAGATTGTGGGGTAGGTGAGAAGGACGAAGAAGTGGAGAAGTCAGTCGAAGTTCTGACTTTGCGATCAGAGTGTGGGTATATGAAGGAATAAGAGGGTGGAGATGATCGGAATATGGTCAAAGAAGGGTGACTTGGATATGATGGCCAAACTTCTGACATCTTGGAAGGGAGATAGGAGAATGAAGCGGATCGAGGAAGAAAGCATGCAATTGCACCGAATAACACATAAAACAAACAAACACAAGAGCAAACCCTGAGTTCACCTACTCAACACAGTGATGGTCGCAAAAGTCCGACCGTTTATCTTTTCAGTTTTACTTAGGTGATAAATCAATGTAAACGTCCAATTACGCAAGGCTTAGAAGTAGGTTTTGGGCACTATCTTAGGGATGCGTCCTCACCTCTCAATGATCACAATAGCCAAGATACAATGAGGGTTTTGCTCTCTCAAAACAAGTGTTAGTTTTAGTCAGATTTTTTTGGTCAACTCTGACTAACAGTCCTGATTTTATGTTCGATTATCACTTGATTAATCCACCAAACACAACATGCCTAACGATCAGTCCCGATTTCCTTTTAACCTAAGTTTCAAAACCAAGGGGAAGGGAGTCGAGAAAAAATGATGCAAATATTGAAATCAATGATGTATGCTCAGTTTAGGAGACCTATAGTGATCCTCGCACTCTACATGCGGGATGCAACGCTGAATTGAAATTTTATGCTATATGAGATGCAAACGAGAAACCGTTTGTAGACAAGCAGTTCTATTAGCGAGTGATGAACAAGTTAATTTGAACTAATAGCTCTACGGTCTACGTGTGTCTCGTTAAATGTGATGTATGGTCCTAAATATTATGAGCACAAGAAATAAAGATATAATCTAGTAAAAATTCTCTAAGAGCCGTGAGTGCAAGTCCAATTCTACGTCAATCAACTACACAACCACCAGCGGGTCCAATGTCCAGTCCGTATACAAGTGCGAGCTCTCAAATAAAAGCCGCTATAAAAAGCAAATTACCTAAAGTATTACAACACAATGATTACAAAAACTTTTCTCAAAAAATAAATTAATTCTCCTAGATCTTCAGCAGTCAGTGCGTGTCACATCTGTCGACCTCCGATGCACTCCAAGTCCACTGGGCCCTCGCAAGGAAAATAAAATTTATATTAGAGAGCTAGACAACAAAATATATACAAAATATGAGAAGAAAAATAATTAAGAGAAAAGAAAAAAACGAATTAATTACAAGATGGCTCGGGGGTCAGACTACCCGAGGGAGAGAAAAAATAAATCCAATTTTCTAAATTAATCCCTAAGACATTTACCTCTCCGGCAACGACGCCATCTGACGACTCGCTTAACGAATCGTTTAGAACTGAATTGAAGATCTTCGTGAAGAGGACTCAGCTTTAATTTATATCCCGGGCAAGTCCGGGGTCAAACACAAAGAGGCAATGGAACAACTTCGGGTTAATTTAAAAACTTAGGTCTAGGTTTTCACGCAGATTTTTTTGTATTTTTAATGCAAAATGAATGCGAAATGCACGATGCAGGTGAATTATGTTAATAGGAAAATACACAAATTAGCCAAATTAATTTTAATATGAAATTAGTCCAATTTAGCCAAATTATATTTTTCCTAGAATACTAATCCAGAGATGAATGAAAGACACTTTTTTAGAATTTTAGGAGTTAATATGAAACAATGAAAAATGTGCACTTTTTATGGGTTTTTTTGTAATTTTTCATACAACGGTATGCAAAAATTATGAAAAATTTACTGGAAGTAAAACATGATGCAATGAGGCTACGTAATGTTTTTGGATTTTTTAGACAAACTATGATTTTTTATGAATTTTTTAATGAAAACAAAGTGACAGTAAGCAATTAATTCATAATAAATCCATAATGTCAAATTTAACAGAGAGCGAATTATCTCAATAAGGTATTTATATGAGAAATGCAGGAGAGTTGAAATTTTGCAAAAATAATGTTTGTGGATTTAATTAAAAATCATTTACTACAATCACTCTACAATTTATTTTAGGTACAAGATGACTCCAATTATAATAAAATTTGGAAGTAATTCAATCACATTTAAAAGTATCAATTCTGACTTTTGTGGAATTTTTAGAGGTACTGTGAGTGAAATATGAATTTAAGGGACCCGATTGGGTAAGATATGTAGAATTTCACTTGAATAATTTTAATTAATTCAAATAACTCTAAAAAAATACAAATAATTATCCAGAAGATAGAGAATTAGTTGCTCAATAATATAAAAATTTTCATTAAATAAAAACATGTAAGAAAGATGTCCAAATTAATCCATAAACATAGAGGTATCGATGCAATTTCAGGAAAGAAAACTCACAAACAAACTATATACAGGGACTTCTTTGTAATTCTAAAAATATTATAAAACACATATGCAAGTTTTACCTAATAAAAAAAATAAGAAAAATGGAAAAGAGGATCTTCTTCCCTGTAGGAGGTCGGGCACGAAGGTGCGGTGGCGGCGGCCCGCTCTCGAATGCGCGCGGAGTAACAACGGAGGAAGCATGGGCTTGGGAGGCAGTGGCTGGTGGCATGTGGTCAGGGTGGCGCAGCCGCGGGTGAAGGATGGAGGTGGGGAAGACTTTAGGAGGGCGGGACCGCTGCTCGGAAAGGAGGAGGGAGCGGCGCGACAAGAGGGGCCGCTGGTGGAGCGGAGGATGCGACTCAAGGCTGCAGAACCGCCGCTGTCGGGTGTGCATAGAGACCTGCGGCCTGGAACTGTAGGAGCGCTGGCGGCTGTGGAGCATCGCTGCAGGTGGCAACAGTGGAGGCGTGGGGGCAGCGGCGCCGCCGGCGGTGGACGAAAGGGGGGGCGACAGTGCGTTGGAGTTTTTTTTAATTTTTTTTTGATTTTTTATACTTCGATTTGTTTGTTTTTTTATTTTAATTTTTTTAATCAGGGAACAAATGTGAAAATATACAAAAGGGAAAAATATAGGGGAATGATGAAGAAGATGAAGATGGTGGTGATTTTATAACAAAGTAAATAAGTGAAGGGTGATAATGGTGTGATGTGATGTAAAAATTGAATCTGACCAAGAAAAAAATGACGTTAGATAAAAAAACGAGAAAAAAATAGAAAACTTACCTGAATCTTCGCTGGATTTGCGGAGCAGCTACGATGGACTCCTGTTGTGGCCTCGATCCGATTAGCAAATAAAATTGGAGAAGCTATTTGAGCTTGACGGGAAGCTCGTGATATGGGGATGGTGGTCACTGCGGATCTCGCATGAAGGAGGTCGTCGCTTGAGGAGGATGCTTAGTCACTGTGACGAACAAAACACTCCAATCTCTCTCCTTTTTCTATTAAAATGGCAGATGGGGGGAAATGAGGATGTAAAGATGAATATAAAGAAGAAGAATGAGAAGTTTGAGAGAAAAAATGAAGGTGGGTGAGATGGAGTGGAATGGGAGGTTACTAGAAGATGGTGGAGTTGAATAGAAGTTGGTGGTAGAAGAGAAGTTATTATAGAGAATGAGAAATAAATAAAGGAAAAAATAAAATTAAGTTGGCTACTTTAAATACAATAAAATAAAACAGAAGAAAAATAGTGGAGAATTTATAAAAGAAGACAAACAACATGCACTTTTTTTTACTTTTCTAATTTTAATTTTTTGTATTTTTAATAAAAGATATTTACAACAGAAAAATACAATAAAATACTAGGAATAAAACACAACACAAAATTAATTTTTTTATTTTAGTGATTAAGGAAAAGGAAATAAAAAATGGGAAAACAAAAAATGTACAATATATAGAATGTACACCGAGGTCCCAAAATTCATATTTTGCAAATGAGCTCCGATTTTAACGAAACCACTTTCATTGGATAGATAATTTTCTAACTTGAACTTTAAAATGTGAGTTTAGAAACTTTGGAGTTCATACGGAGCGGGAATTTAGCCGGGAAGTTGAACTTTACGGCTTTTTTCTCTTTAGGATCTAGGAGAATTTATTTGAGGTGGAATTTATTTTGTATTTTTATATTTTTATATACATTTTTATGAATAAGTCAGCGAAAGAATTAGCCAAAAAGGAGTTGAAATGATATTATTAAGAATACATGAAGTTTTTGGCTATTTATAGGTGAAAAACTCCTTTATTTTGCGACTTTTTATTGTTAAATTATTTTGTACAATATAATATATACTAATTAGTGTATTTTATTTATAAGAGTCATTTTGTTAATTTATTGATTTTATGGACATTTATTTGGGATTTCAATCAGAGATTGTGCTAAGATCAAGATATTAAGATGGTGAATCGTGGATTCATCAGATAACTACATCTATACAACTGCGAAAGAAAGGTGAAAATCATGCATGAGATGCAAATCAGGCACAAGTTCTTCTTTGGACCAACCTTGTGGAACCATGAGATGCAAAAGAGAAGTGAAAATCAGCGTACCATGGAAGCGAGGTGACAACAAGAATTGCCTAATCTGGGAAGGTTTCTATGATAGGTGCGATCTGATCAGAATTCTCAAGGTTCTCTAAACGGGAGAGGTGATCCGCCACCACATTCTTGACTCCAGGTTTATCCTTTATCTCTATTTTAAACTTCTGGAGTAGAAGGATCCATCTGGTCAATCTGGCTTTGGCATCCTTCTTTGCCATGAGGTATCGTATGGAGGTGTGATATGTAAATATGGTAAGTTGGGATCCAAGAATATAAGATCTGTTCTTATCCAAAGCAAAGACTGCGGCTAGCATCTCCTTCCTTGTCACAATATAATTCAGCGGAGCAAAATCTAAAGTCCGACTAGCGTAGTGAATGGCAAAAGGCAATACATCCCTCCTCTATCCAAGCACAACCCCTACGGCAAAATCAGAAGCATCTATCATTATCTCGAATGGGAGAGACCAATCGAGTGCCTGAACAGCTAGTCCCTTGAGAGTCTCAAACGACGCAAGACACTTATCATCTACAATGAACTCGGTGTCTTTCGTCAACAAATCAGTGAGAGGCCGGGCAATACGACTGAAGTCCTGATTGAACCGTCGGTAGAACTAACATGGCCCTACCAGATCCAATCAGACATTCTGATGAGCGACCAACTAACTAGGGTTAAGTATCAAAATAAAAAAAGGTCGTCGTGACCCCAATCAATCGGCTAACTCAACGAGAAAAATCAACCACTAATGAAAATAAGAAAATCAATGTTAGCAGCCTGTTATTTTGATGTACCTGTTATAGCTACCCGGGTCGAACACAAGAAGCACGAAAAAGAAGAAGTAGTCAAATTTCAAAAATAAAAGATTTTTTAGTGCTTTTTGATTTTTCAAATTTTTATTTTTTAATACAAGACAAACATGCATAAAATATAAAACAACACACATAACACTCTTTGTAGATTTTTCAAAATTATCAAAATAATCAGAAAATTGAAGTAAAAATATTTTTAGATTTTCAGGTTTTAAAAATGTTTTTGGTAATTTTTTTTATATTTTTTAATTTTTTATGAATTTTAAAAAATCAAGCAGTGCTCAAATATAAAACAATGCACAAGTAGGACCAAATTGCAAACTAAAATATTAAAATGGCCTAAGGTCTTGGATGAGAGTTTTATGACAAAATAGAAAAAAAATCTACAAACATGAACTGAAAACACAATTTTTGGATTTTTTTAATTTGATTTTATATGATTTTTATACGTTTTTGGTTGTTTTGCTATTCTTAGGGATTTTATAATGAATTTTCTAACAAAATTAATATTGAAAGTAAAGCGTATTAAAAGTCACATTTAGGATTTTTTGTGGATTTTTTAAGACATTTTTTAAATTTTTATGATTTTTCTAACTTAGACAGGATACTTTTTAAGGGTTATTAAATTTTTAAAAATATAAAATGCAAGCAAATTATTTCACAAAAATTACAATAAAAACTACACAGTAGCAGGAGCTAACTATAATGTTTAGGAAATTTTTAAAATTAATTTAATATTTATTAAGTCCAATAAAAGCATGCAATTAAACATAACTCACAGGGACCGAAATGCAATTAATTTAATTCTGTGGACAAAATGAATAACACACTCATAAAGTATAGGGCCAGTTATGGAAAAAGCCCAGCCAATTCGCGCACATTCTCAATATTCAACGAACAAGGGTATAAATGCAAATTCTAAAAACATATCATTCATTCATTAACAACGTAAAAGCTGAAGACAGAGAGTGAAAATAACCCACATAACACGTGAGGGCAAGCATGCTTCAGGCTTGGAAGGACTAAAATGCAAATATAAAAAGTGTGAGGTCCAAACTTTAAACGTTTTTAACTACATGTTTTATTTTCTAGACTAGAGCGAAATAGGGAAACATGTAGTGGAAACTATCATATATACCGTGAGGCACGTGAGACGTGTGTGGTGGCTCTGATGGTTCTGATCTCCCTCTATAAAGTGATCTGACGGTTCAGATTCTGTCACGGATGTGCGTGTTAGATGGCTCCTGCAAAGTTGATCCAATGGACGAAGGGATGGTGCAGATAGATGGTTAGATCTGACACAATGTCAGATCTAACGGCCTGCCGACTATGATGGTTGGGAGGTGGAGATGGTGGGTCTAGACTCGATCTGAGTGTCAAGATGAATCGAGAACCAAGGGATAGGAATGAATCTGGATCAAAACCCCTGATCGAGTATCTACAATGTGTGTTGGAGGAACTCATGCACGACGAACTTCGACAGAGAGATGCCAGAGATCCGGCGCACCGATGAGGTTGTCAAGGCATCCAACAAGATCGTGGAAGCATTCCGCATTGAATGGTCAGTTCTGATGTGGTGGATGGATGGCGGATAAGAGTGGCAAAGGTGGTCCGACTGGAGCTACTCCACCTGATCAGCGGATACTCTAGATGGCCGTCTAAGTGCATCTAAACCTGTAGGGTACACTGAAGGCTCAATGACCAAGCTTCGGTCGAGGTTATTGTGCAAGGAAAATGAAGGAAGCGATGGTGGATGAGGGTTGACCTCCGACGGACGTGGAGGATGGAGGTCTCGGTCCTAATCTTGCCCGAAAGAACAAGCCTAAGGACGGTCAGGTTGTGATATGAGATACGGGGCGACTAGGAGAGTCAATCGGAGCGGATGAAGGGAAGCAGCGGAGCTCTTTCCATATGGTCGGAACAGGGGAATGTGCGGCATCGACAAAAGGTAAGATTGAATCGGAATGGAAATGGCATGGTATAAAGGGTAAACCTGAGGCCACAAATGAACTCATAAGTTTCATGCAAAGATGACCGTATGGGTCTTGTCTTTTACCGAGTTGCGGCTAGCTGGGAGGCTACCTACGGCAGATCTCCTGCCATGAAGCGAGCTACAAGCCTCCAAGCATCTCCGATGGATCCTAAGATACTCCTCTGATAGCTTTCACTCTAAGGAAGGGAGATAGGGGTCTATGGTGGCGCGAGGGATGAGCTGAGAGGCGTTGAAGGCTGGAGGAGATGTTATATAGGATTCCCAAGGGTCCAAAAAGATCGAAGCATGGAGCGGAACCTTAGGGTGATCCTACTGCGTTAAGGGATCTGCGAGGTTCGTGGATGTTAGGGATGTAATCGTGCGCAAGAATCGAGTCAAGAGGTGGTCGGGCCCGGGTGCTAGAAAATTGAGAAATGGCTCCAGTGAGAGAAGGGGCAACCCGACCCGACCTGGAAGAGACCGTTGACCAACGGTCTGACGTGGCCCAATGAGAAAACCAGATGTACAAAAAAAAGAAAATTGAATTAAAAATAGTAAATGAATTTAAAATAAAAAACGTACAAAAAATGTTTATTATTTTATAAAGTATTTTTCTATGGTTTTTAATTATTTTTATGAATTATAAAATAATGTAATACAGTATATAGTATTATATGCAAGTATGTTATACCTATTTATTATGTACACATATTTTTATTTTGCATTATTTACAAAAACTCTTATTATTTTAATATTATTTATTTGCAAAATAATTTAAGGGATAAAATGATTTTTATTTTATTTTTATTAATTAATTAAAGGTGTAAAATAAATAGTTAATGTATTATATTTAAGTGTATTTTTGTACAAAGGTTTGATTATTTTAATTTTGTAATTTTTGTTTTATTTTTATTTCATTTCCAAGGCTAAATAAAAGTGCGTAAATGGTAAAATGATTTTGTTTTGCTAAAAGTATATAAAAAAGTATTGTGTACAAGTATTGGTGATATGTACGATACGTAGTGAACCCCTATCTCTCCCTACATATTTTCTTTGCGATCAGGTCAAGGCTTTACCTTCTCTTGGGGTTTGGGTCACTATGTATTTATTCTAAATACATCCTTCTTTTTATTTTATCTTTCTTCTTTTGTTTTTACAAAATAGGTGTTAATTATGCATTATTAACAAAGGAATGCCAAATGCTAAGTTATTATATTTACAGGTATTTACATGTCTTTTTACTGAAAGAAATAGCTAAAATGAAAGAATAAAGAATAAGAATCGTGGATTCATTATCCCCCTATACTTTACCTTTGCTAGTCTCTTAGAAAAAACTTATTTGAAAAAAAAAAGTGAAAATTAAAAAGTTAAAGAAAAAGAGGAATCAAAGTCGATTATTAGACACGTCTTCATTAAATTAGAGTATGGAGCTTAGTCAGACCTTTGGATTATTAAGTTGGCAGAATGTTATTGGGAAATAAGCTTCCACAGTTCTATGGTCAAGACTCCTTAATAACAAGATCAGAACAAGTCCACATACATAAACTCTAATGACTATGCATTTTTCCTTATATTGTGTAAGTGATATCTATCTCCCCACCTCAGAAATGATAATGAAACGACCTCCCTCAACAAGGTAACTCTAATCCCCCAGTCTAGCAGCTCTTTCCTTGAGAAGCGGGGTATTCCCTTCTAAGTTCAAGTTCAATCGGCTCATTAAGAGGGCAAGAAGAGAATGGATCGTGACCAGTGTAGCCACGTACCCTTGGAGCTTAACAAGTGTAGCTAAGTCTCCAGCTGCAAGCTTCCATGAGATGAGAAGGTGGAATACATAAGCTTTTCTTATTCACTATATACACTCTGGCAGGTATTTTATTTTCAATCATGTCTGTCCCCTTTTTTGGAGTTTTTCATATTTTTGCACATTTTTTTGATGTGCATATATACAACATATTTACATGGTGTAACATGTACATAAGGCGTTTCCCTCTTGAGCCAGTAGACTATCACTCTTTTGAAGCATTATTGCAATCCACAGACTCCCTAGAAGAAGACGAGAGGTTCTGGCTACTTGTACTACCCTCGTATGCTACTCTAAGTCAAAAAATCTTGCCTCCTCACCACCTCGTCCGTGTTGAGCTTCATGTCCAAGTGAAGCCATTATCTTTGAGAGTCATGCGTGCGTTGTTAAGTGTTATACTTAGGCTCATCAAGATGACATGTGATCATAGCCAAGTGGACTCAAAGAATTAAGTCTCTATGGACCTGAAAAGTCTTAACCCCAAATCCTATAAGGTTCCTCTGAAGTTAAGCTCCATTTTTCAATTTAATTCTATACTAGTTTAAATGTCAACTATGATTCAAAAGAATGTATAAGCAAATATTTACAAAACTCTTTTTGAATTATTTTTCAAAATATGCAAATTTTTATGAAAATTTTTGAATGCAAGAAGGAAGGAGAAGTTTTGCAAGATATTTCCAAACATTTTTGAAAATTCTTTGTTTTTCCAAACATTTTTCAAATATTTTATACTATATACATAATTTTGATAGACAAATATTTACAAAAATTTTAAAATCTCTTTTACAAAAGTTGATACAAAAACAATTTTTACAAAAGATTTTTACAAACATTAATGTACAAGAAAAAAATTTAAATTTTTTGTGATTTTTGGTTTAGTGAATTTTAGCCATTTTATTTTATTAACACACTCACATAAAGTACAAGTTATGGCTAAAGTATATATAAGTATATATGACACCCCCCATACTTAGCTCGAATGATGTCCTCAGAGTGATCAAAGAGTGATGAAAGGAAGACATAACTCATGCTGAGTAATGGGAAATGAAAAGAATGCTATACTACAACAACAAATGAAAGAATATCAAGAATCAAATGAGTAGAAGTCGGTGATACCCCTATACTTAGGATCAAATAATCCTAAGTATAGAAGTCTATACACAATGGGAAAATACAAGAATAGTATGTGCAGGTACTACCTCCCCTATACTTAGGGTAAAATATGTCAAAGTACAGGCAGCATAACAGAGGCAGTGAAATCAAATGGATAATCACAAGTCTGATACCCCCCATACTTATGGTAAAGCACAGCCTAAGTATAGCATAATCATAAGATGAAGACGGGGTATCAGGCAAAAGGAATGAATGATATGGTCAACTGGATCTATACATCTGCGAAGGAGAAGTAAAAATCAGGCATGAGATGCAAATGACGTGAGTCAAAGACCACATCTCATGCTAAATGATTAGGGGTGACGTCAAAGATCAGTGGATCATGATCAAGATATGGATTCAGGCACTGACCGTTGACTCGAAAGTTGGACTCAGATGACAACTTAGATATATCACTGCTTCTGTTATTGTGTACCTTTCTGACCAAGTATGGTCCCTTTCATTTGCTTTGTAATTTCCCTGGAAATAATCTTAACCTAGCATCAAATAGACAT
Source organism: Ottelia alismoides (assembly GCA_037367405.1). Lineage (NCBI taxonomy): Eukaryota > Viridiplantae > Streptophyta > Magnoliopsida > Alismatales > Hydrocharitaceae > Ottelia > Ottelia alismoides. Next base: position 374,271 of record JAZKJV010002186.1, on the reverse strand, counting down.
ACTCTGTGGTTCGGCTCAAACTATTTATGGCATATATGAGAATCATGCCATATCTTCACTCTATCCTTGTATTGTAGGCTACTCGAAAAGGTTGTATCTCTCAACTCCTCTAGGGCTGCCAACTCTGCTTTCCTTTGCTCTCCTACACTCTTGGGATCCAATAATAACTCTGTAACTGTCCAAAGTGACTTGTGCTTGATTTCCACTGGTAAATAGCATGGATTGCCATAAACGAGACGAAAGGGGGATGTGCCCAATGGTGTCTTGAATGAAGTCTTATTGCCTCACAAGATCGAGTCCAAAAGCTGTGACCAATCCTTTAGGTTTGTGCGGACAACCTCTTGCAATATAGTCTTGATCTCTATGTTCGATACTTCAGCAAGATCATCGATCTGAGGGAAATATGGAGCGACAACTCGATGGTCAATGTTGAACTCGCTAGCAAGAGTCCTTACCTTATCGTTGATAAAGTGAGTCCCCCCGTCAGATACCAAAACTCTAGGTACCCCAAAGTATTTTCCTCAAAAACCTGCTACGGTCTTAACATCTGAAGCTAGGGAGGGGATAGCCTCAACCCAACGACTCACATAATCAACAACAAGCAGAATGTACTCAAACCCCTAACTCTTAGGGAATGGACCCATGAAATCGATGCCCCATGCGTCAAAAACCCGACTAAAGTGAATGGGATGCATCGACATAATATCACACTGTGCACAAGTGCCCATCATCTGATAGTTAGTGCACCTCTTCATGAATTCATCTGAATCCTTGAAGAGGGTAGACCACCATAGGCCAGATTGGAAAACTTTCTGTGCTGTCCATCTCTCAAAATGATGTCCTCCTGCCTCAAGCATGTGGTAGTAAGTGAGGATGCTGTGGTGCTCCACCCGGTGAATGCACTGACGCCGGACACTATCCCCTTGATGATAAATGGTGGGATCCTCCCAATGGTACAACTTGGCCTTCTCAAGGAAGGGCCTCAAGTCACTGTCTGGGCCAACCTTGTGGAACTTTATTGGCGACAAGATAGTTCATAATGTCGGCATACCATGGAAGCGAGGTGATAGCAAGAATCACCTTGTCTGGGAAGGTCTCTGTGATAAGTGCAATCTAATCAGAATCCTCAAGGTTCTCTAAACGAGAGAGGTGATCCGCCACCACATTCTTGACATCAAGTTTATCCTTAATCTCTATATCAAACTCCTGGAGTATAAGGATCCATCTGGTCAATCTGGCTTTGACATCCTTCTTTGCCAAGAGGTATCAGATGGCGGTGTGATATGTAAATATGGTCACTCAGAATCCAAGAATATAAGATCTGAACTTATCCAAAGCAAAGACTAAGGCTAGCATCTCCTTCTTTGTCACTATATAATTCTGTTGAGCGACATCCGAAGTCGAGCTAGCATAGTGAATGGCAAAAAGCAATCCATCCCTCCTCTGTCCAAGCATAGCCCCTACGGTAAAATCAGAAGCGTCCGACATGATCTTAAATGGGAGAGAACAATTGGGTGGCTGAAGAACATGAGCCTGAACAACTAGTCCCTTGAGAGTCTCAAACGATGTAGGACAATTTTCGTCTACAATGACCTCAGCGTCTTTCGTCAATAAAGTAGTGAGCGGCAGGGCAATAGGATTGAAGTCCTGAATGAACCGTTGACAGAAACCAACATTTCCCTGCTACGTCCAATCAGACATTCTGATGAGTGACGACTAAGTAGGGTTAAATATTAAAATAAAAAAGGTCATTGTGACCCTAATCAATCGGTTAACTCAACGAGAAAAAAACAACAACTAATGAAAATAAGAAAATTAATGTCAGCGGTCTGCTATTTCGATGTACCCGGTATAGCTACCAGGTTCGAACACAAGGTGTATAAAAAAGAATGAAGTAGACAAATTTAAAAAATAAAATATTTTTTAGTGGTTTTTAATTTTCCAGATTTTTAATTTTTAATACAAGACAAACAAGCACAAAATATATAACAATCACACAATACTCTTTTTGGATATTTCAAAATAATAAAAAATACTCAGAAGTATAAAATAATTTTTTTTAGATTTTCTGGGTATTAAAATGTTTTTTTGGTAATTTTTAAAGGATTTTTAAATGTTTTTATGAATTTTTAAAAATCAGATAGACTCAAAATATAAAACAATGCAAAGCCAGGACTAAATTGCAAATTAAAAATATTTAAAGTGCCCTAAGGTTCTAGATGAGAATTTTATGATAAAATAGAAATAGAAGCTACGAACAAGAACTGGAAACACAATTTTTATGGATTTTTCTTTGATTTTATATGATTTTTATACTTTTTTTGGTTGTTTTACTATTTTTAGGGATTTTATAATGAATTTTCAAACGAAGTTAATAGTGAAAGTAAAACATAATAAAAGACAAATATATAATTTTTTGTGGAAATTTTAACACATTTTTCGAATTTTTATAATTTTTCTAACTTAGGTAGGAAACTTTTTAATGATTTTTCATTTTTTTAAAATATAAAACGCATGCAAATTAATCCACAAATATTACAATAAAAACTACACACTTGTAGGAGCTAATTGTAATTTTTAGGCAATTTTTAGAATTAATTTAATATTTATTAATCCAATAAAAGGCATGCATCTAAACACAGCTCAGAGGGACCAAAACACAATCAATTTAATTCTGTAGACCAAATGAATAACACACTAATAAAATATAGGGTCAATTTTGGAAAAAGCCCAGCCAATTCACACACATGCTCAATATTCAAGGAACATGGGTAAAAATGCAAATTCTAAAAACATATCATTTATTCATTAACAACAAAAAAGCTCAAGATAGAGAGTGCAAATAACCCATATAATACATGAGGACAACTTTAGACTCGGAAGGATTAAAATGATAATATAAAAAGTACGAGGTCCAAACTATAACTATAAATGTTTTACCTACATATTTTATTGTCTGCACTAGAGCGAAATAGTGAAACATGCCGGGGAAACTATGAAATATATCCTGAGTCATGTGAGGCACGTGTGATGGCTCTGACTGTCCTAATCTCCCATTGCAAAATGATCTGACATCTCAGATTCTATCACAGACATGCATGTCAGATGGCTCCTGCAAAGCTGATCCAATGGAAGAAGGGATGGCACAGATAGACGGTTAGATCTAACAACAATGTCAGATCTAATGACCTGCAGACTGTGATGGTCAGGTGGTGGAGATGGTGGGTCCAGACTCGATCCGAGCGCCAAGATGAATCGGGAACAAAGGGCTAGGATCGAATTTGGAGCAAAACACTTGATCGAGCGGCTACGAAGGGTGCTGGAGGAACTTGTGCACTACGAACTTCGATAGAGCGATGCCGAAGATCCGGCATACCGATGAGGTTGTCAAGGCATCCAGCACGATCGTGGAAGCGTTCCGCAGTGAATGGTTGGGTCCGATGTGGTGGATGGATGGCGGATGAGCAGGGCAAATGTGGTCCGACTGGAGTTGCTACGCCTGAGAAGCAGATGCTCTAGATGGTCGTCTAAGTGCGTCCAAACCTACAGGGTACACTTAAGGCTCGAAGACCGAGCTTCAGCAGGGGTTATTGTGCAAGGAAAATGAAGGAAGCGACGATGGATGAGGGTTTACCTCTGACGAACGTGGGGGATGGAGGTCTCAGCCATAATCTTGCCCGAGCGAGCAAGACTAAGGATGGTCAGGTCATGCTATGAGATGCAGGGCAACTAGGAGAGTCAATCGGAGCGGATGAAGGGAAGCGGCGGAGCTCCGACCGTCTGGTCGGAACAGGAGAACATGCGACGATGACAAAAGGGAATATTGAATCGGAATGGAAATGACAAGGGATATAGGGTACACATGAGGCCACCAATTAACTCAGAAGCTTCAGGCTCAGATGGTTATATGGGTCTTGGCTTCAACCGTGTTGCGGCTGGCTGGGAGGCTACTCACGATGGATCTCCGGCCGCAAAGCGAGCTACAAGCCTCCAAGCATCTTCGATGGATCCTAAGCTACTCCTCCGGTAGATTTTACTCTAAGGAAGGAAGCTAGGGGTCTATGGTGGCACAAGGGACGAGCTGAGAGTCGCTGAAGGTTGTACGATATGTTATAGGTTTCCCATGGGGTCCAAAAAAGATCGGAGCATGGAGAGGAACCCTTGGGCGATCCGACTGTGCCTAGGGATCCGCGAGGATCATGGATGTCAGGGTTGTAATCGGGTGTAAGAATCAAGTCAAGAGGTTGTCGGGTCTGGGCGCTAGAAAATGGAGACATGGCTCCAGCGAGAGAAGTAGTGACTCGACCCAGCTTGGAAGAGACCGTTAACTGAGGTCAATGGTCTGATGTGGCCCAATGAGAAAACCGGGTGTACAAAAATAAAATAAAATTGAATTAAATATAGTAAATGAATTTGAAATAAAAAGTGTATAAAATAAAAAATGTTTATTATTTTATAAAGTATTTTTCTATGATTTTTAATTATTTTTATAAAAATAAAATAATGTATATACAATATATAGTATTATATACATATATGATATACCTATGTATTATGTACACATATTTTTATTTTATTATTTTTACAAAATTTATTTTTATTTTATATTTTATTTATTTACAAATTAATTTAAGCGATACAAAATGATTTTTATTTTATTTTTATTAATTAATTAAAGGTGTAAAATAAATAGTTAATGTATTTTATTCATGTGTATTTTTGTACAAGGGTATGATTATTTCAATTTTAATTTTATTTCACTTTTCTGATTTTTATTTATTTCTAAGGCTATATACACGTGTGTAAATTATAAAATAATTTTGTTTTGATAAAAATGAATAAATAAGTATTATATACAAGTATAAGTGATATGTACAATATGTAGTCAACCCCTATCTCTCCCTACTTATTTTCTTTGCGATCTCATCAAGGCTTGACCTTCTCTTGGGGTTTGTGTCACTCTGTATTTATTCTAATTACATCCTTCTTTTTCTATTCTCTTTATTCTTTTATTTTTACAAAATAGGTGTTAATTTTGCACTATTAACAAAGGCATGCCAAATGCTAAGTTATTGTATTTACAAGTATTTACAAGTGTTTTTGCTGAAAGAAATAGCTAAAATAAAAGAATAAAGAATGAGAATCGTAGATTCATTGCTTTGCTACAATGGTCAAGATCCAAAGGACATGTGACTACACTGGTCATAGTCCATTCTTCTTTCTCCACCCCTCTTCTTTGAGATAGTTGCACTTGAACTTAGAAGGGAATACCCCGCTCCTCGAGGAAAGAGTAGCTAGATTGGGGAATTAGGGTAACCTTGTTGAGGGAGACTATTTCTTTGCCACTTTATATGTGGTGAGATACACTTCACATACAATGCACAAGTAAGTCTCATAATCATAAGATTTTGTGTATGAAAAGACTTTTTCTGGCCCAATTATTGAGGTGAACTAAATAAAGGATTGTAGGTCTTGAGGGTTGTTAAGTTTTAAATCTTATTCACATTAAGGTTTTGACAATTATTAAGATCCAAACTTTGATTTCATGAAGATATCATTAAAATAACATAATCATTATAAGTTTTTTATTTTCTTTTTTTTGTATTTTCTCTTTCATCCCTCATTTTCCTAATAAGTGTTTGCCAAGAACATCAAAGGTAAGTATATGGGGTGATGAATATCCATTCATCCTCATTTATTCTTTTTTTTAGCTTTAAATCCATAGTAAAATACTTGTAAATACCACTAACATGCATGAATTAACATCTAACATTAATTTGTTATTAACAAGTAAATATATGTATTTAAACCCAAAATAAAAGAATAAATAAAAAAGAAAATAAAATAAAGGAGGTATTAAAGTTACCGACTAACCCTAAATCTTGAGACCAAGTCAAACATTAACTAGGTCGACAAGAAATAAATAGGGGGAGATAAGGGAATATTGATGTACATAATTATACACAGAACCCAAGAAATCCTAGGCGTTCATTATGTTTTATATAGCTTATTCTTACACTAATTTATGCATGCCATACATTCCTCAAATTAACATGTTTCAACATGAAACATGTACATAATAATATAAAGAAAATAATAAAATAATAGCACAAATAATCTGTGCACAAGTCACTATGTATACTTAGTTGAAAAAGACGCAAACAAAACCTCATTGACCAATATATCCTACATATGAAATCAAAATTCATCAAACTCACCTCCGTTTCTTTTCAAATAAAATTATCTATCAAATGAAGGGGGTTCCATTTAAATTAGAGTCATGATACAAAATCCAGCTAATTGGGGTACTATGGTGCTTGTACATAAGTATATTAATCCAACATATTTTACATTTTACATTTTTTAAATTCTTATTATTTTTTATTAATTATACATATTAATTAATATATATAATATAAATATAAATATAATCATTTAAATTAACAAAACAAATAATAAACACTAACTACATAGGCATAAGGAACTTATATTGTACTTGTATATATTTCTTTATATGTATATAACGAATAATAAATACCAAATCTGTAATTTGTATAAAATAATATTACAAATACATTATTTAAAAATAATATTATGTAAAAAAACAAGAAAATAAAAATACAAATAAAAAATATGTAGGTATAAATACCTATACAAGAAATATGTAAATAATATATACAACTAAACAAGTCGATAAAAATAAAAAAAATCACCAATAAATAACTTATAAAAGAAGAAATGACTTTCATGTTTTGAAATTTAATTAATAAAATTGCCTTCTATTTCTTTTCAATTATTTTTATTTTGAGTCTATTATATCTTCTTGTGGTCCACATGGATGATTAAATGCTAAATGGCTATGTTAAGCATCAGAATCAAGTTATAAGATCTTGTGAAAAGGAATCGATTATTTTATCATGGATAAGTCCAAGGTGGAACACAAGGACACAAGCTATTAATATGACTAATCAGACATTAATATCTATGTTGAGTGATATAATTTAGATCAAAAGATACAACACAATGCATTAAAAAACAATATGAATGATAATGCATCTTTTATTTGGTTTTTATGCATGTTAAATAATAAACAGAATGGACAAAATGAATTAAGTACAAACATGCGCACACATATACACATAATTTATGCCATTTAATTACATGTAAGTCCCAAGCAAGATTTCAAATCAATATGAAAAATCCAATTAATAAATTAATTAATCAAAAGTTGATGTACATTTAATATGATGAATATCACCTATATTATCTTTGATAAAATAATCATTACTCGAATGTATAATCAAAGAATAAAGCAAGCCATCAGAAAGCTAATGAGAAGAGCTTCACGAGAAATTGAAATAACTTTAATTAGAGTTTTTATGCTCAAGATATTCAACATACAATACATGGCCATAAGTGCAATTAAAAAATATCATAAAACATCACAAATAGGTCCCTGAAATGATCATGCAAATAATAAAAATTATGACTCATATTTAAGGTTAACCCCCTACGCAGGCAAATTTTTGCAAATAGGAAGAGTTAGTTGGGAATTGTTGCAAAATGACCAGGTCCGCACACGTGAGGCACATGTTGAGGACATGCTTGTGATTTCTAGAGAACTTCAGGGTGGTGTTGTAAATTTCCCAAAGATGCATGTGTGACACATGGCTCGGTGAGGCTAGGCAGCGGTGGTGATTCGACAAAGTCTTGGTGTTGTCCATGGCTACAAGTTAGGAGACACTATTATGGTTGCAATTGGGATGTCAGATTATCCCCAATTGGTGTTAATCTAACAACACATGTATATTAGGTACCCCTCCTCCTTCTCCCAATCATGGCATCGTAAACGGAGCTACGTTGAACCTACACATCCTCCTCCAACCTCCTGTACCTCGTTTGATGATCAAGGAAAATCCTAGAAGTCCAACAAAGGTCTACGTCACTATATTTTAGTATGGTAATTGGTAGTACCTGGCAGGGTCTGATAGTGATCGAACATCAGTGGCAGAGCTCCATATTGGAGCTCATCCAAAATTCCAATCATTAAAGGGTGGCATGACCTGTAGGCATTAGAAACACATAGTTGAAGCTATAATGAGTGGTTGTGAGCAATTCATGAGTGGAATGAAGGCCTATCATGGGAAGAAGAAGATGATGTTCTGATGGGTCTCCTTCGCCTTGAGAGAAGAAGGTTCGAGGTGGAGGGAGGTCTGAGGATTAGAGAAGATGGTGTAGTCCTCTCACATGCGTCAACTATGATCAGTGAAGGTCATGTACTATTTGGAATTGGGGCAAGCCATGTGTAAGCTAGAAGAAATATCAGAAAAAACCAAAGAAATCAAAATCTAGCTACCTAAATCTTGAAGAAATGTTGTCGACGGTCGGATTTTGCTTGGGCTTGAGGCTCAAATGGCCTTAGGGTCATCGCTTAACTTCTTAGCTGGGGGAGAAAGCTCGAATGACTGTGTCATGGTCGTAACATGTCCACTACTTCCATGGATCACACTAGAAGAGGATCTCCATCATCGCTCCAACATTCCCTCAACTCCCTGTCTCGGAGTATGGGAGAGGGCTGGGGAATTATTCTCACAATGGTAGACAACTGTTGCAGGCAGCGAAGATGTCTTATTTGAAGGGAAGAGTTGTTGGTCTCAAGTGGTTGTTGTGATGGTTTCAACCTTTTATGGATTAGAGAAGATAGTACATAGATGGAGATTAGAAGTGTGGCATGGAATTGTGATTAGACGAAGGAGTTTTGGTGTCAGTCGGTCGGGAAGTTGCGTGAGGTGCTTAGGATATTTAGGTGAAGTTGGGAGGTTGGTGAGGTTAGCAACCCTTAGAGGGAATTGGTTGGAAGTTGGGGATAACTCCCTAATCATTGGATGGTCTCAATCCAAGGGCCACGATGAAGACGAGATTTGGTGGCCTAAATATGTTGGATCAACAAGATCAGACGAACAAGTGGCTAATACGGGTTTGATGGAACGTACACCATTTATTTAGGAGGATCAAATGGCTAGAAATGTGTGTAGTTGAGATACATGGTCCAATCAGAATTAAAAGAAATGGAAACAAATAGTATAAAATAAAAATAAAATAGTTAGAGATGAAATTAGAAACATTCAGTATGAAAGTTATAGATCTTGATGATATCTACAGCTTACACATAGTATTGAAAGTGATATTACATTATATACATACTATAATTTTTGTAAGTTTTTTAATGTATTAAAAACACTTGTTTTATTTTCTTTTCTTATATTATTTTTCAATTTATGAATAATGTTAAATATGATATATATACAATACTAATCTGAATTTTATTTAATTTTTAAAAAAATAAAAACACATAAAATTATAGTCATAATAATATATTTATTTATATAAATTAAGTAGTGTTAATTAACAATAGACGGTTAATTGTTAAGTTAATTTAATTATTAGTCAATGCTAATAAAACACTTACGCTAGGATGATAATAACTATAAATAATGACGACAAATAAAGGATTTATCACCACATATTCTTAAGCTTTGCTCGTCCTCTAAGAAAGAAAGATGAATACGTTATTTGATTCCCTGACTGTGTATGTGTACATACAAGACTTGATAGATTTAGAAACCTCGATTTTAGTGGTCCTGGATGTCTAAGCTAAACCAAGTCTTTAATCAATAGGAACTCAACTTCCCTAATCATTAGGCTCTCTATTATACATAAATAATAAATGCATGGCTTTAAGTATTGACTACATTCACAAGAGTCAAGTTGAAACTTTAACCAGTGTTCTAGTCCAAGAGACTCTCCTAGGGACTCAATCCTCATGACTAAGGATTAAATCTATTCTTGCATTTAATCCACCGTCTCTTTAGTTGTCAGACTTAAATACGTAGATGGATGTCCAGAAGATGGAGGGTGTAAGATTGTGTCTTTTCTTCTCACTCTTTCATTGTAACAAGGGTTCTCTCAAGAGACTAATTAACTAAACACATATATTTTTGGTTGTTGATCAGTGTGTCCATCAAAAGAGGTTGAGTCGTATGTACTCGTTTTCCTGGGAGTGCATATGGATCTATCTCTTTTGAATATATATCGTACTTCGCTACACCCATACTTGCATCACTATACAATGCAGAGCCCTTTTCCAGGTACAAGCCTGACTCATAGAAGTTTAAGATTTTGGTCCAAATAGATACTTAAAAGGTTGGGAGCGCTCGCCACTAATGGAAGCTCTTTTAATTCTGACTTTATAATGTAAGAGATTTTCTTTCATCATTTTTTATTTTCTTTTTGGATAGCTCCACTGATTTTAATAAGTTGGTGCACACTGATCAACATTTTTATTTTATTTTATCACGTCCTGCACAAAGGTTAATATCAAGAGATTAGTATAAGAACCATGTTCTCATCATGGCTAAGATTGCTGACACTCAGGTTTGATGAAGCCTTCATTAACTTTACCCATCCTTGAGCATCATAAGATCGGGTCCAAATTCAACCAAGTCCCAGTCCCTCAAGTGAAACCTCAACTCATCTTATCATAAATGCAGTCGTGCAAGTGAGTATTGGTCATATTCTTTATGGTGGAGATTAAGCATGCAACATAACATACATATCTTTCAAACCAGGGAAGTGTGAATTATTAAGTATAATACTCTAATGATCAATATAGGTTAACTCTGAATTTAGGACCTCATAAAATGAAGTGTTATGAATCTCAATAATCCTTGTGTGAATTTGTAAGTGCTAGGGAACACCAATTTATTAGTTTGTATTTTTGTGATTTTTATTTTTCCATTTTCTATTTTATATTATTACTATATTTTTTACAACATAATGAAGTTGAAGTTATGGAAAAGAAGTCCATATGCTCAAGATATGAATCATAGAGTCTATGGGCATAACAGAAGAAAAAACCTGCAAAATTATATACAAAACTTTGCAAATAGGTCTTGTCAGGGGTACTTTTGCAATTATGAAATGCCTTAGGGGCTTCCACATAATTTGACCAAGCACATGGACTATTTAGCAATTTTACGAAGTTAACGGGGTTCCTGTGCAAAATTCCTAGTCATGCCACATGAGTTATTTGTGGTATGGGCCTAAATTTATTTTAGAGAAGATGGAGGGAGTTGTTGTAATATTTTCGGGACAACACATGTCGTACACGTGGGTGGAGGCTCGGGTGAAGGTTCGAGCCGATGCAGATGCCTTCGGACATGTAGGTGGCTCAAGAAGACTTGGGCGAGGATCACTCCGACCGAGCCTCCGTGCTTCAGGTGAGCGATGTGGCATGGCCTGAGACATTGGATAGGTTGCGGGAGGGTGCCATCCAATGGCACCAGTAGCTCGATGGGGATCCCCTTCCTACTGTCTACAATGACACGAATAGATATCTAGCGAGGATGTTTGATCTTCATCATGCTCCTTTGTGCCTTCTAAAGCTCCAGGAATCTTTGAGGACTTGATGAGGAATCTTGGGTGTAGGTTAAGGAGCGAATCTCTCTGGAGTTTGTTGTAGGCGTTCACTTGGCATAGGCGAAGCTCTATAATGGAGCTCCACATAATTTCCAGCCACTGAAGGAAAAACCTGTAAGATGGGTGAGTGAATAGATTAAACAGTATGTGGTGATGATTGTGATTGAGATGGAGACCTGGATAGGTAGAGAACATCAAGGTCCGGTGGATTCCTCCAATGTGGTGTGTAGAAAGGGAACATGGTGGTTAGGTGCGTAGGAAGGAGAAGGTGACAAGGTAGACCTGAAACGAGAATTAGGGACCATCGGAGAAGATTGAAAACATCTTTGATGATAGTGAGGAAGCATGTGTGATGCTAGAAAAATCAAAGAAAACAAATAAAAAGAAAAGAGAGACTCATCTGGAGATTAAAGATGGCTCGCAACGGGGTGGTGGCTTGTGCTTGGGGTCTAACTGACCTCGGGTCTTCACTTGACTGTACCAGCCATGTAGGGAAGCTCGGATGACCAGATTAGGGATGTGGTATGTCTCAATGTCCATGGGTATCATAGGAGATGAATCTCCATAGTTGGACCTCAATTCATCCTCCCCTTATCATGGGCAGGAGAAGAAACCTAGGGGGATTGCACGAAGGGTGGACACTACATGCAGGCGGTGGAGGCAGTGTATTTGAAGGAGTCTGGGGACGGTTCTAGTTTAGTGGAGCATCAATGTTCAACTGCCCCTCCATGACTGGAGGTTGGGCGAGGGTGAGGGTTAGGTGGCATGCCTGAAATATGGAGGCTAGGGCTACGTCGAGGTGGAATTGAAGGAGGAAGAGTTAGGTTGAGGAAACGTGGAGATGAGAGGTGGGCGACGAGGTGATTATAGGGGAGGAGAAAGGTTGGAGTAGGAAGATGAGTCTAGGCATGTTGGATCCTGTGATCCAACTACCTAGAGCATGATGCAAAGGGAGGACTCTGATCAGATCAAAGGATCAGATCCAAGGGTGGAGAGCGGTAGGAGACGTGGTGTGCTTAGGAGCGTCTGATCAAAGGGATCAGACGGCTCCAATAAGCTACGAAAAGGAACAAAGGGTCGGGCCAAGTGTCCCTATCAGAGGGAGCCACGTGGCCCAATAAGAAAAAGGAAAAACAAATGAAAATAAACAAAAACCTAAAACAAATATACAAGCTTCAAATGGAAAAAGTAAAACATGAAAGTTGTAGATCTTTTTGAGATCTACAAGTTTCAAGTTGAATAGAAAGTCAAAATAGGTTATATTTACATACTTATATTTTTGTAAATATTTTTAAAGGGTTAAGAACACTTGTTTTTACTTTCATTTCAGTTTTTTTGTATTTTTTATTTAGAAATATTTATAAAGAAAAAATATATATTGTAAGACTATTTTTATTGTATTTTTAATACTAAAAAAATAAAGGAAATAAGTACAAATAAGGTTATTAATATACACATAATCGGGGTTAATTATTTACAAAGGATTAAATGTTAATTAATCTTAATTAAGGTTAAATTTTATTGAATAGGTTAAGCAATGAGTATAATAAATAAGAGTTATGATGATATATCATGGATTTATCACCCCCTATAAGTAGCATGTGCTATGTCCTCATGGAACTATGTGAAATGAAAGACATTTCTCGCACTATGCATTAAGAGAATGAACAATATAGATAATTAAAAAATGGTAGGAACTCCCAATACTTAGGCTCTAAATAGCCTAAGTGTAGCACGGACATACAAATAAGTGGGTACGAAAGAATTATAAGAGAACAACCAAGAGAACATGAACTTGCCCTCACCACCCATATACTTATGCTGAAAGTAACCTAATTATAAAGAAGAGAAAATGACGCGAGGATCAAGAAGAGGAAGTAAAGAGAACCTAAACGAATGTATAGAAGAATGGTTTAAGTTCCCCTTATACTTACGCTCTAAATAGCCCAAGTAAGAAATAAGAAACTAAAATGGGAGAAACTAAACCCCAAAATAATAAATCAAGTGTTAGTGAAGAGATCGAAAGAATAGAGTGAATTTGCATGCTACTGAATCTATCTGAGTTGAATCTTCAAGATGCGGCTTTATGTCGTATTAGAATTGAATGTGAGATATGTTGGACATGCGAGCCCATGACAGCCATTATGCAAGAAATGTTATTGCAAATACCATTCCCTGATTTGAAAGGAAGAATTACTAATTTGCATAATAGGTCTATTAGTACAATTAGGGTTATGTACTATGGTCATCTTAATGATCGTACAGTTGTTGATTCAATGTTGAATCATAGAGGCTGGTGCTTGGATGAATATCTAAAGAGTTAGATTGATGACTCATCAAGCACCTTCAAACGATTATTAAGAGATGTCTCCAGTCTGAGAAGGAGATGGCAATCCTTTCTCTAAAGGTTGATATCTAACCGACCTCTTGATGTAGGAATAGAGATTCAGAGGTATTAGATTAGCTAGGTCAAAGAGTTGACTTAACGATATCGAGACAGCCAAAGACCTATGTCGTATGATGTCGCAATATAGGAACGCGACCTCTGACCAGAGACAGATGTGTTACTATATGTCTAAGTATGTACATTTGAAAGACCAATATGTTGATGACATGATCAAGGTCTATACAGCGGCGCACTGGTGTGCATACAAGGGTATATGAGTAATACGATATCTCAAAGGGATCATACAGTTCATTTACACTCATGAGATATTGGAAGAGCTGATAACTTGAATCTGACCCGTGGTTAATTGACGATGATGTCGGTGTAGAAGACCGTGAAGAGCTAATCAAACAAAAATCAACGAAATAGGAGAGAGGGAAAGATAGTGATTTTTTCCCTCTCCTATTTTATCTAAACTATGTTATTTATCCAGTTAAGTGTGCTTGGGTAGAACTCGAGGAGACATAATATTTAAACTTTGGTTTTTGATGAAAGAAATAAATCTCGAGACACCACTTTATTCTTGGGTTTTACAACAAAAGTTCAAGAAAAGACTCAAAATAGACTCGACCTTAAAAAATCAAATCGAAGAAACAAAGCAATGAAAAACCGTGAACAATACCTAGCAATGTATCTTGGGTAGTTGCGTAACTACCCTAGAAATTCGAGAAGAAAATACAACAAAAATAAGGTCCAAAATACCCCTACAAGCTAGGGGCACAACTACAAAAAAAATATTAAAGTTCTGTTACACTTAAGTCCTCGCATGGACTGTTTTGTAAAGAAAGTAAGTTTTATTGCATTTAGGTCCCTGCGTGGGGACCTAAATGTAATATTCTGGAATGTTCTGGAGTCACTAGATATTATGGATCTTCGCTGGGTTTATTATGCAAATTTTCTACACTTCAAGATCAGCTGGAATTAGATGCGTCTGGTTGATCTCAATCATCCGTTGATGACACGTGGTGCATAACTTTACACTTTAGCGTGTTCTTGAGGATCTTCAACTCCTCTGCCCAGCTGGTGGCAAGGGCGTCTTCTCCGGCTTCTTCCTGTTGATCGTCGCTCAGCTTGGGCCTTCGGTTGGGCTAGAGGGGTGACTCCTTCACCCCTCGAGCTCGCCTGCGAGTGAGGTGATCCAGAGGTGGTGGTAGGCGGCTGGGATTCGCCGGTGAAGGTGGCGCTTCAGGCAGACCTGGAGGTTGTTGAAGTTGGTGATGCTTTGATAGTTCTTTGGATTCTAAGGCTCTAGATGATATGTTGTTTCTCCCGATGAAAGAAGAACCTGTAAATGAAGATCTAGTTGCTCCATTTGCACGCAAATCGACCCCAATTTTAAGGGATTTTGCAGTGCTAACAAAGGCTTTCCAGAAATTGAGGGAAATGTATATGTTAGAATGAAAGATCGATTTGTAATCGGTTTGAAGTGCCTTTGAATGATTTGAATGAAGGGCATCTAATGACGATGGATGAAGTTCCTAACTACGTAATTAGCTACATTAATGCAGGGATTACTTATCGAGAATTAAAATGAGTATAAGATGAAGGATGTGACCTAGATTGTTGAAGGTGTATGACCCTCGGATGATGTTCGATGAGCGGTCTTCTCGGAGCTGAACGCGGCGGCGTGATGCGATGCAAGACTAATAGCACCTTGGAACTTCTCCTCCGACGTACCCTTATCCACGCTAGAGGGCCACGAAGATCTATCACAGTTGGAGGCGGCCGGGAAGCGGCAGAGAAGTTGGGTCGACGGCCATGGGATTCTAGAAGCTGGAGCTCAAGATTGGTTAGTTTGGAATGGAAATCTTTGGGGGTATTTTACAGACGATTAATGGAGGTTTGTTAGAGGATCAAGGGTGGGCGTGAGAGAGGGTGGTTAAAGGTGGAGAATCGAGGGTTTAGATCAGAGTTAGTGTGAATAGGTTGATGGGTAGAAATGGAGGAAGTTAGGTAGTTGAAACAAACACCGGTCGACCTTCTTGAAGAAGAAGGTCCCAGGTGCTGACACGTGTCAGCACCTGGTTGGCCAGGCTCAAGAAATAGATTATTAAATACGAATTAAATCGTAAATATCCTTATTTTAATTAGGTGTAAAATAAAAAATGTAGATAAATAGATTATAAAAATTATAGTATATATTGTTATAATAAATAAATATTATAATAATAAATAAATATAAATAATACTTAATAAATAGGTTTTGTATTTTTAACTTAATAAATTACTAAATAGTATATTAATTTTATATTCTCTTAATTATTAGGATTATAAATAGAGTATTTGGAAATTTTTGTAGGTTTTAATAAATTATTTTAAGTATTTTAGTTATACAGTTCATTTATACCTATAAATTAGGGTTTTTTATTTATTTAAAATAATAAACAAACTCCCAAAATTTTGAATAAATTAGGCTTAAAATAAAAGATTAAAAAATAATAAAAAATTATAAAATCATTAAAACGATAAATAAGGTGTTCTAAATAAAATAAATAGCCCAAAAACCCAATTGTGGTTAGGTCCCAAAATTGACTTTTTTGCAAACAGACTCTGATTTTAGTGAAATCCCCTTCATTAATTGGAGAATATTATTTTATGAACTTTAAAGGTGCGTAGAGTGAAATTGGGGTTCTATGTGAAAGTTATGATGTTCGGAAGTTTGGATTTTGAGAATTTACAAATTGGATTTCTTGGCATATATACAAGGTACTATTTTAACTTATTTTTGTATTGTTCTATACATTATTAGAAATAATTAGGAGAAGAATTTGGTGAAAAATATGTTCATATGGATTAATTAAAAATTTTGATGTTTTGGTATTTATTGGATAATTACGTAGAGTGTATGAAATGTGGAAATTAATTATTTTTATTTGTTTTCTTCCTTATCTCCCCCTACTTACTTATTTGTCGACCAATCCATGCTGACTTGGTCTCGAGGATTAGGTTGTAATATATTTTTCAGCTATATTTATTTTTACAAGCCATATTCTACATATATACATATCTACAATTTGCCTTTATTTTTATTTTCTTTCTTATTAATTTTTTTATTTACATGATTTTAATGCATAAAAGGGCATTTTCATTCATGACTATGGTTTTTTTAAAAGTAAAATTTAATGGATATTACATGTATTTATTAAGGGTTTTAAGACAAAATACAGACAGAATGTTAATGAATCATGGATTCATCAACCCCCTATACTTAAACTTTACTAGTCCCTTATCGAACACTAATTTGAAAAATAAGGAAAAAGAAAGGAAATAGAATGAATTTGATTTCCTAAACCAATTCATGACAACAGTCGAAGGACAGAGCTCTATCTGGCCTAAAACAAGAATTTTGTCAAAGCCTTAATTAGGATTAGGATTTTAACCTCAACAGTTCTCAAGTTTCACAAATCCTTGTTCAAGTTCACCTCAACAGCCATTTCAGATCCACTCATTCATATTGCAAACTCTATCAACTTTGAAATGTACTATGTGTGAATTGTTTTAGCTCTTCCTGCTTAAAGAAGCTAAGAAATCGCCCATCCCAGCCATACACTCCTATTGGTTCCTCATCTAGCTACTCTTTCCTCGGGTAGGGAGGTATTCCCTTCTGAGGTCAGTTCGTGCTATGTCCACAATCGAATATAGAGAGGAAGTAGAAGAATGAGAAAAGAACTAGAGTTCGTCTTGTGTAGACGCATCTCCTTGTAAAGCCCAGCCGGTGTAGCTAAGTCTCCAATATGATGTGCAAGCTTTTTGGTGGAAGCTCAGACCATTGTGGTCGTATTTGTATCTCGTGGCTTCTTTTTTTAATTGGCTTTGTAATGTTACTTGCATTGCATTCATCTCTTTGTGCCTCGACGGATATAACATCTTTTCATTCCATCCATTTTTTGAGGTCCTTGAAAATTTGTGTCAGCAAATCCTTCCCTCATCTGAAGCGACTATCGCAACCCCAATCTCTCCCGTCTTTAGACGTCAATGCCACAAAGATAAGGATAGAAACGTATTGTCAAGATGGATTTCCCTTCGCAGCCTCATACAAGTCGAGATAAGTGCAAAGTGCTTGTGTCCAAAGTTGGTTCACTGATGAAGAGTTATACGGATGACACAATGTGTTCTACTTAGGCACTTTTAGAGTTGACTTGCCAAACTTGTCTAATGGAACCCAAAGATTTAAGTCAATGACCTGAAGAGTCCAGATTACAGTTCCTAACTAGGCTCCTTACAATGAACGTTAAAAACTGTAATCAACCTCCGTCCTTTAGACTTTTCCCAATCTTTAGTTTTAGAAATCAAACTTATTCTGAAAAATGCTAATGCAAATGTAACCATGTTTTTGTGAAGTATATTTTCTGAATTGTACTCATTTTTATGAATTTTAAGGAATTTGTAATTTTAAGGATTTTAGCCATTATATTTTTTATGAATTTTGTGATTTTTATAAACAATTTTATGTACAAGAATTTTACAAGATAATTTACCCATATTTCATTTGAATTAAATAACTAATGGATTTTACAAATTTTATATACAAGGTATTTTACAAGGATTACATGAATTTTAAATATATTTTAATATATATGTAGGATTTTAAATAATTTTTATAAATATTTAAAATACACATTTTAATTTAAGGATTTTAAATAAGGATTTTAAACTTATTTTACTTCTTTTACAAGGAATTTATAAATAATTTAATTAAATATATGGATTTTAAATTACCCTCACCCACTTTTTATGGTTTTTATAGATATAGTAAATACAAAAAAGTACAACTTATGGACAAAAGTATATATAAAAAATATATATGTACCCCCTATACTGAGCTTGTGTTATATCTTCATAGCGTCAAAAGGGAAAAAGGAGGACATAACTCGTGCTAAGTAAAAGTGGGTGAAAAAAAGAATAGAAGTAAGTCGACCCCCTATACTTACGATAAGGTTATCGTAAGTATAGTGGAACAAAAATGAGGTGACTGAGGCAAAGAATATACAAGTGAAGGAACAAAAGAAGAAAGAAAATGAAATCATTGAAATCACTTGGTCCCCCTATACTTAGGATAAGGCATCCTAGATATAGAAAAGATTGTGGCCAAAATTAGGGACCAGTGATTAGAGTGAAAGAAAGGACATACAAAAGAAAAGTAAAAAGATCAAAAATTGAAAGCGAGAATCAACGGGCTATCGGTCCCCTCCTATACTTAGGATCTAGTATCCTAAGCATAGAAGACGAACAAAAAATGGGGACGATTATGGTCTATGAAGGATATACATGTGTGTACTCCAGAAAATCGAATGGCTTCAAAGGTCTCTCTACAGGATGAGATGAAATAAAAAATAGTCATGCATCTTGTACAAAGTAGATCACTTCGACTCGTTCTAGATGATCAATAATCTCCACAAAGTGCTTCAGCATCTGCCCATTCACTGTAAACCATTCTGCAACAGGTGACACATCTGATATAGTAATACTACCATTGTCATGCATCGTTCTGACTATGTACGGCCCTTCTCACTTGCTATTTAATTTGCTAGGAAAAATTCTCAACCGTGCTTTGAACAACCAAACTATCATCCCAGGAACAAAGATCTTATTTCGGATATGTCTATCATGCCATCGCTTCACTTTGTCCTTGTAAATGAGGGTGTTCTCGTATGCATGATTTCAAATTTCTACCAGCTCATTCAAATCTAACCTTCACTTGGCTCCTGCTTTTTGTAACTCTAATGAAATTTCTCTCATTGTCCATTCGGATTTGTACATGATTTCTACTAGCAAATGGCATGGATTTCCGTAAACTAATCTGAATTGTGAAGTGCCCAAGGTAATCTTATAAGCAGTACGATATGCCCAAAGAACCTGGTCTGGAAGCTGTGACCAGTTCTTCCTGTCTGGTCGAAACATCAGCCATGTTGTTCATCTGTGGGCAGTAAGGAGAAGCTACTCTGTGATCAGTGGCATAGCTCTTTACTAGCTTTTTCACCTCCTTATTGATGAAATGGCTACCCCCGTCTGAAATGAGAATACGTGGAACACCAAACCGCGATTTAATGTGTTCCCTTAGGAACCTACATATTGTCTTACTGTCTGTGGTTCCTGCAGGTATAGCCTCCACCCATCTTCTAACATAATTTACAATGAGAAATATGTACTCAAAGCCGTTGCCGGAGGGAAACGATCCCATGAAATCAATGCCCCATGTGTCAAAGATCTCACAAATAATAACAGGTTGCATAGGCATGGCATCTCGAGCACCGGTTGTCCCTACACCTCACTAACATTCTGGACAACTCTTCGCGAATGTGCAAGCATCTTTAGTAAGAGTCGGACACCAAAATCCGCTCTATAGTACCTTATGTTATGCCCTCTTCCCTGAATGATGTCCTCCTGCCTCTAAAGAATGGCACAGAGTGAGGACACTGTTGTATTCCTCCTGAGGAATACATCGTATGTAGATACAATCTGGTCCTTCACGAAAAAGAATCGGAACCTCTTAGTGGTAGTATCGTGCCTCGTAAACTAGTCTGTCGACTCGATCTTTCGACCAACCTTGTGGACTTTTCTGTGTAACCAGAAAATTCACTATATATGCATACCAAGGGAGTTCTGTCATTCCAAAGATGTTCTTGTCTGGAACTATCTATGCAATCTCCGACGTGTAATCATCTGAAGGTTGTTCTAACTGTAGACGGGAGAGGTGATCAACTACCACATTCTTTACCCTAGGTTTGTCTCTAATATCTAAATCAAACTCCTGCAGTAAGAGAATCCATCTGAGAAGGTGTGCCATAGCATGCTTCTTTTCCATTAAAAATCAAATAGCTGAGTGATCAGTATAAATCGTGATTTTAGAGCCAAGAAGATAAGATTTGTATTTGCCTAAAGCAAACACTACTACCAACATCTCTTTCTCTATTACTGTGTAGTTGCTCTATGCATCATCTAGAGTGAGGCTGGCATAGTGGATCGCAACTGGAAGTCCATTTCTCCGTGGTCCTAATACATCCCCGACTGCAAAATCTGAAGCATCCGTCATGATCTCAAAGGGTAGAGACCAATCGGGCAGTTGTAGGACAAGAGCACTGATAATCATTTCTTTTAGATGAGGAAGGCATGAAACATTTATCATCAAACAAGAATTCGATGTTTTTTCCTAAAAGTCCAGTTAACGGCCGTGCAGTCTTGGAGAAGTCCTTAGTAAACCGTTGGTAAAAGTTGACATGGCCCAGAAAAGATCGTAACTGCTTTACGTTGGATGGTGGATCGAGTCGTTTGATGACATCCACCATGGCAGGGTCAATATCCATGCCTTTCTGGGAGATGACGTGCCCCAACACGATCCCGTTTGTAATCATAAAATGGCTCTTTTTCGAAGACAGAATGAGATCGACCTCACAACATATCTAAAGAACCCGGTCTAGGTGCGCTAAACAATCGTCAAAGGACTCACATAGACCGAAAAATCATCCATAAAGACCTCGAGAAAATAACCGACCATGTCTGCAAAAATGGCAAGCATGCACCTTTGGAATGTAGCGGGGGCATTGCACAATCCAAAGGGCATCCGTCTAAAAGCATACGTACCGAAAGGACATGTGAAGGTGGTCCTCTCCTAATATTCAGGGGCAATAGTAACTTGATTGTATCCGGAGTAACCATCTAAGAAGCAGAAGTATTCCTTCCCTACCAACCGTTCTATCACTTAGTCTATAAAAGGCAATGGGACGTGGTCCTTCTTTGTCACGACATTCAATTTTCTATAATCAACACATACTCGCCATGACGCGATTACTCTCTTTGGAATCTCCTCTCCACTATCATTCTTAACCATCTGAATTCCCGACTTCTTTAGGACAACATGTAATGGGCTAACCCATTCAGAGTTAGAGATAGGATAAATAAAGTCTGTGTCGCACCATTTCGTAATCTCGTTCTTGACAACATCACGTAAGATGGGATTCAACCTACGCTGAAACTCTCTGGAAGGTCTGTTGTCATGATCAAGATAGATATGATGAGAACACAAAGCAGGATTTATCCCACGGAGATCGGATACAGTCCACCCAATGGCCTTGCGATTTCTCTCAAGAACCTCCATTAGAATGGATTCTTGTTCATCGATCAAATATGTGCTGATAATGACTGGAAACTGTCGGTGTGGACCTGCAAGGAAAGCATATTTCATGTTTGGGGGAAGGGTCTTCAGCTCAGGTAAGGTTAGATCTGGCTCTGCGCTATCATCTTCTAAATTGAGTGATGGGATCTGTGCTCCTGAGGGATGTTTCTGCCTTAAGGTTTTTTGCCATCTCAATGTTTTCTAGAGTCGGACTATAGAAGATTTCTAGAATATCATCCGACTTTCTACCTTGCTCATCCTCAGAATGATTAGATGAAAATAATTCAGCTAAGTAAAAATTAGTCTCTGAGTCATTTGAGGTGGAGGAATTCTTTAGATTTTCTGAGTCTAAAATATCTGCAATAAAGTCCCCAGTTCTCTGTTCCATGTGATCTTCACCATCCATGCTGAATTACAATGTACCATCAGAAGAGCTACCACTTGAAGCCTCGTACCCATCCTCTTCTAAGATATCTCGGGTCTCTACTTGATACCTCTCGAGGTTGTCAAGGCGAACCTCATCCATGCAGTCACAAGTGGCTAAGGAACTCATAGCATCAGAACTTGTTGTTGATGCAGAACTAGATGATTCTCTCACCATATCTATATGCACCTTTTCAGTGTCAGCGCGAAAAGATACCTTCCATGTATCATAATCAAAGAGGGCCTTTGCGGTCTCCAAGAAAGGCCTCCCAAGGATGATCGGGGTAAGGTGTAACTGTATAGGGCATTCCATGTCTAGGACAGTAAAGTCCACTAGGAATTGCAAAACCTGCAATATTACGATAACATTCCTTAAAACGCCCCCAGGTCTCATTACGGATCTATTAGCAAACCAAAGGATCGAATGTGATTTGTAAAGAGGACCTAACTCGAGCTTGTCGAGTAAACAAGATGGTAGAAGATTAATAGAGGAACTGTTATCTAAGAGAGTGTGATCGAATGTGCGTTCTGAAATCTCGCACCAGACACATTGTGCTCCTGAGTCCTTCTTCGGAAGTCTGTTCTGAATTACACAAGAGGTGACCTTGGTCAAAATATGCTTCTCTGTATGGGACTTCTTCTTCCTACACATTGTACATCTATTTTTCAGTTGTCGCTTAAGTGTAGGGAAGTGATCCAAGGCATCATGGAGCAAAATTTTTGAAAAGATGTGATCTTTCAGTAATTTCTTAGTTTCTGGAGTAACATTATTCTTTTTGGATTTTTTTCATACCTTTTCCATACAAAGCATCAGGAAAAGGGACAATTTCAGGTAGAACAACATTTTTATTGGTATCGAGATGAACTTGTACATCGAGAGTTTCAAAATTATCTACAAAACTCTTAAAACATGAAAGCACACATCAGCTTCGAGCGTGTCTTCATGGCCAGACATGGTGTCATCATCTGATTCACCTAAGTCCATATCGACCATCTCAGCATCGCTCCCTTCTCCCTGATCATCGAGTGGTTGATCCCTATCGATGCGGTTCTCCACCTCATCCTGTGTATCATGGTCTTGCTCTCACTCCTCCCCTCGTGCCATCTCCTCCTCCCGATCAGGTGCTTGTAGCGATCTACCGCTCTTGAGACGAATAAAGTTAGATAAAAATTTAGGAAAAAAGATCGTACCTGTTGTATCTTCTGCCTGATCTAGGTGCCTCCTTTTGTTATTCGGTTCATCTGAGGTTGTGCGAGAAGAGTTGTCATGGGAGAAGTTAACTCATCCAGAGGATGGTTAACCCGCTACATCTTTATCTTGTGCTTAGTCTGGAGTATGCTCAGCATGTCCATGATTTGATTCAGGGCCAGGGAATGCAAAGATGTTTCTGGTTCGATGCAGTAATCCTGACTCTCGACTCACTCCTGTCTTTGCATCTGTTGTGGAGCATACTGCCGAGGAGATCGTTGTGGTGTGCATGGGGACTACTGCTGCTGCTGATAATAATTGGGTTGTTATTGCAGAGCAGGATGTTAAATAGAATGTGGTCTCTAATAAACGTTCTGGTGAGACTGTTGTTGCGTGTAATGTTGTCGATGCTGGTTATATTGGTGTCCATGCTACATATAGTGTTGTGGCTACTGCTGCTGATGTACACTCGGAGAAGAAAATTGTGAAGCTGGCTGAATCGAAGCGTACCGTATTCTGTTGATCTCAAGAGTGGCTTGAGGTTCAACATCAATATCTCCAGGGTTGATGATCTGGATGGAGTCGACATGAGACTGGTTCTCATGCCAATCAATCTTCAGAGTCTCCGACTTGTTTTGGACGAAATGGATTTGTCGGGTGGGAGGAGCGGATAAAGATCTCCGAGAAGGTTGTGCATTTGAAGAATCTTGAGCCTATTGATACTGAAGCTGTAGTTCCATCACTTCTTCATTAGATCATTCAGTTGC
Organism: Ottelia alismoides; assembly: GCA_037367405.1. Lineage (NCBI taxonomy): Eukaryota > Viridiplantae > Streptophyta > Magnoliopsida > Alismatales > Hydrocharitaceae > Ottelia > Ottelia alismoides. Next base: position 349,855 of record JAZKJV010002186.1, on the reverse strand, counting down.
GGAGGCAGTTATGAGAATTTCTCCAACTCTCGCAGCGGCTGCAGTTCTTGAACTTGCTCATAAATCACATCTACCAACGTTAACTTCTCGTTGATATATTCCATGTTGGTATTGGATTCAGACTCTGAAATGTTTTTCCACCTTATGAAGTTCTCAGTCATGCGGTGGCTGAGGGGCCTTTTGAAATGCCCAAGCAGAGTTGACGACTCTTGCGTTTTCTGCCATCGCCTCGAAGATGGACTAGACAGACTCGCACCCCGATTCAGATAACTGACGCCACATGTGACACTCACAAGCTCCTGTCTATCCGGCTGGAGTCCTCCAAAATAGTTCTGAACAAGAACCTTCAATGGAATCTCATAATGAGGACATCTCTCGGTAAGATCCTTGAATCAATCCCACGCCTTGTGGAACGATTGGTTTGGTAACTGAGTAAAGTTGGAGATCTGACTCCTCATCATGTTCGTCCATCCCAGAGGAAAGAATTTACACGGGAACATAGACTTCATGTCGTCCCACGTTGATATCTTCCTCCCCAAATGACTGAGCCAGTAAAGCGCCTTATCTACTATGGCGAAGGGGAAGGCTTTGAGGCGAACAACCTCCTGTGTAACACCAGGATAATTATCCATACCACATATCAACTCGAATTGTTGTAAAAAGGTAAACGACTCCTCTGCAACATTCCCATAAAACTTGGGAAGCAATGAGATGAATAATAGATGCAACTAGTATGGCCCCTGATTTGGTGGTAACCGAACCCAATGATGTAGAGTTCTGGCACCCGAGTCATACTCGTCTCTGAGTGTTGCGAGAACCACAGCAGGAGGCAGTGGGTTCCCAGCTCCTTCTCTGAGCGCAACGAACTATGTTCGCAACTCATTCTACACTATGAACTGGTCTCAAATCTGAATATTCATATGTTGTAACATATCGAGAATCTCGATTGTGATATTCACGTATGGATCCAGTCTTCAATCAACGTGATATTCTTCAATTGGTCGCTCCTCTACTTGTCCCTTCCTGCGAGCCATTTTCTTCAGATCTTTTGGGAAGGAAAACTTTTCTTAAGAACTCAGAGAAAAATTGGCTGGAGAAAGCAATGATAAATTGAGGCGAGGGTTTGCCTCAAAAAATGAGCTGGGAGGAGAGGGAGTCTGGATCTTACTCTCCTCAGGGATTATATGGGAACGACTTGTAAAGGGGGTCATCCTGAGTCTTTGCAGACATACGACTTATGGTGAATGACCGAGAGCTCACGGAGTCCGAGCAAAATAACCATCGAGTAATCATCTTCGATATCAAGCGAATGACCAGGAGAGCACAATATCAAATCAAGAGAATGGGAGAAGGCGTATAAGACACGATAACTCATGCTTCACAAGAAAACACAAAGAAAACCCTCTATTCACCAACACAACTCGATGATGACCGTAAGAGTTCGGTCGTTTATCTTGTCGGTTTTAGGTTTATTTTTGCACACAAGTATATTCACAAATTAATGTGAGCTGAGAGTGCCTGAAATCTCCCCGAAACACTATCCTGAGTCCTTATAGAAAACCGTTTATTCTCAGCCAGTGTGGGGGTAAGTACGAACCGTTTCTGACTACCCGTTTTACTTGAGGATGGAGCCTTACACAATGTCCTCTAAACCCACCACTCTGCTAAGTAAATTCGGACTGTTGCTGGCTACCTTAGAGTACCCACTGAAGAACAATGGTTAGGTGTATAGACTAAGTAGTATTTCTAAGGAGACCCAGAATCTGGTTCTAGCCTTAAGTACCGTCCCTCACTCACAATCATCTGGAAATGTACCTACAGTTGAAGTGCGGGGATTACTCTGCCAAAGCAAATGATCCTTTACGTTTTTTTAGGTCAGATAGTTAAATCAATCCCGATTTTATTTTTGATTTTCTCTTGCTTTTTTGTTTTTTCAGACAAACATCTAACAATTATTATATATATTTTTATTTAACGTAAAAACATGCACCTAGGTCGTGATTCCTAGAATAACTACGAAGGCACAAGCAGATAGGAAAAAAATCAAAAATAGGAAAAACACCTAAGCATGCACCTAGCCTCGTGAAAACTGTGGAAAATCAGTGATGTGAGAAAAACCGCACTGGGTGCCCTACTCCCCCGAATGCACGACACTCGGTGAAGCATACCCTGAGAAAAAGGGAGGAGAGGAACAAGTCGGGATGCCCGTACGGGGCCCCTTTTACAAAAACAAAAAAACAAGCAAGTGCCCTCATTACTTTTTTATTACAAAAATATCACAAGAAAACACAAAACCCTAACTAACTATGCCCTCTGCAACCGATCCGTGAGAGAAGGGGGCGGTCTCTGCACTTTCAACTGCTTCGGCTTCCGAGAAAACTGACAAAACCTGCAGACCCTTCAGAAATTAGTTAGAAAAAAAGAAAAACACATGAAAAGCCATAAAAAAATCAATCAAAAATCAAAAGCAATTTGAAGAAACACGAAAAGCTGTAAAAATCGAAGAAGAGTTGTAAAACGAAAATCAATCAAAAATTGAAAAATAAATAAAATTTCAAAAACCAAGAATATTGGGAACTTTCGAAATTAAAGTCAAAAACCGATTTAGAAATAACGCCTCCCCGGCAGTGATGCCATTTTGATAACTCGAATCTGACCCGCGGTTAATTGATGATGATGTCAGTGTAGAAGACCGCGGAGAGAGATTCGAGTTAATCAAACAAAAATCAACTAAATAGGAGAGAAGGAGAGAAAATATGTTTTCTCTCTCCTATTTCGTCTACACTATGTTATTTATCCAGGTATGTCGACCTGAGTCGAACTCGAGGAGGCAAAATATGTAAACTTTGGTTTTCGATGAAAGAAATATATCCCGAAACTTCACTTTATTCTTTGGTTTTACAACAAAAGTTCAAGAAAAGACTCAAAACTAACTCGACCTTACAAAAATCAAATCGAAGAAATAAAAAGATGAAAAACCGTGAAAACTACCTAGCAATGTATCTTGGGTAGTTGCGTAACTACCCTAAAAATTCGGGAAGAAAATACAACAAAAATAGGGTCCAAAATACCCCTACAAGCCAAGGGCAAAACTACAAAGAAAAATATTAAAGTTCAGTTACACTTAAGTCCTCGTAGGGATTGTTTTGCAAAGAAAGTAAGTTTTATTGCATTTATGTCCCTATGCGGGGACCTAAATGCAATATCTAGAAAATTCTGGAGCCGCTTGATATTTTGGATCTATGTTGGGTTTTATAAGAAGAACTTACCAATGAAGATCTAGTTGCTCGATCTACACACAAATAGACCCCAATTTTAAGGGATTTGCAGTGCTAACGAAGGCTTTCCAAAACATGAGGGAAATGTATACGTAAGAATGGAAGATCGATTTGTAATCAGTTTGAAGTGCCTTTGATGATTTGAATGAAGGGCGTTTATTGACGATGGATGAAGTTCCTAACTACGTAATTAGCTACACTAATGCGGGGATTATTTATCGAGAATAAAAATGAGAGAAAGATGAAGGAAGTGACATGGGGTGTTGAAGGTGTATGGCCCTTGGATGATGCTCGACGAGCGGTTTTCTCGGAGTTGAACGCGGAGGCACGACGCGATGCAATACTAATGGGACCTTGGAACTTCTCTTCCGATTTAACCTTATCCACGATAGAGGGCCACGAAGCTCAGTCACAGCTGGAGGCAGCCGGGAAGCGGTGGAGAAGTAGGGTCGACGACCAGGGGATTCTAGAAGCTGGAGCTCAGGACTGGTTAATTTGGAATGGAAATCTTTAGGGGTATTTTATAGACGATTAATGGAGGCTTATTAGAGGATCAAGGGTGGGCGTGAGAGAGGGTGGTCAGAGGTGGAGAATAGAGAGTTTAGATTGGAGTTAGGATGAATAGGTTGAGGAGTAGAAATGGAGCAAGTTAGGTAGTTGGAACAAACACCGGCCGACCTTCTTGAAGAAGAAGGTCCCAAGTGCTGACACGTGTCAGCACTTGGTTGTCAGGTTCAAGAAATAGCTTATTAAATACTTATTAAATAGTAAATATCTTTATTTTAATTAGGTGTAAATTTAAAAAAAATAGATAAATAAATTATCTAAATTATAGTATAATTAGTTTAATAAATAATAATTATTTTACGAAATATAAATATTATATTAATAAATAAATATAAATAATACTTAATAAATAGGTTTTGTATTTTTAAGTTAATAAATTACTAAATAGAATATTGATTTTATATTTTCTTAATTATTAGGATTATACATAGAGTATTTGGGAATTTTTATAGATTTTAATAAACTTTTTTAAGTATTTTAATCATATATTATTTATTTATACATACAAATTAGGGTTTTGATTTATTTAAAATAATAAATAAGCTCCAAAAATTATGAAATAAATTATCTTAAAATACAAGACCAAAAAATCATTATTTTTATAAAATCATTAAAACAATAAATAAGGTGTTCTAAATAAAATAAATAGCCTAGAAACCCAGTTGTGCTTAGGTCACAAAATCGATTTTTTTTCAAACGGACTCCGATTTTAGTGAAATCGCCTTCATTAATTAGAGAATATTATTTTAAGAATTTTAAAGTGAGTAGAGTGAAATTGGAGTTCGTATGAGAAAGTTATGATGTTCGGAAGTTTGCATTTTGAGAATTTACAAATTGGATTTCTTGGCATATATACAAGGTACTATTTTTAACTTATTTTTATATTTTTCTATACATTTGTAGAAACAATTAGGAGAAAAATTTGGTGAAAAATAAGTTCATATGGATTAATTAAAAATCTTTGAAGTTTTGGTATTTATTGGATAATTAGCAAAGAGTGTATGAAATGTGGAAATTAATTATTTTTATTTGTTTTCTTCCTTATCTCCTCCTACTTATTTATTTGTAGACCAATCCATGCTGACTTTGTCTTGGAGATTAGGTTATAAATATATCTTTCAACTATATTTATTTTTACAAGCCATATTGTACATATATACATATCTACAATTTGCCTTTATTTTTATTTTCTTTATTATTATTTTTTATTTACATGATTTTATGCATAAAAGTGCATTTTTATTCATGACTATGGTTTTGTTAAAAAGTGAAATCTAATGGATATTTACAAGTATTTGCTAACGGTTTTAAGATAAAATGCAGACAGAATGTTAATGAATCGTCGATTCATCAAGAACCAAATTCCGTGCATGGTCGTCTCTCTTAGGAAGCATGATTGAATTTGTAGGTTTGATATATGCTTTTGGAAAGTATATGATTAATACCTGGGTATGATATATTCTTTTTGAAAGTATATGATCAATACCAACTCCTAATGATCTAATGAGAACCTTAATGATAAAATCCTGAAGGAGACGGTCAAAATTGATCTAAAACTTCGAGTTTGTTCTTGGTCTTCAAGTATTCATGATGTACAAGTATTACGAGTACCTGAGCGTGATGTGATCATAAGCGATTATATAACCATGAGAGGGAGTGATGAAACATGTCTGTATTTGACTCCTCTCATAGAGAAGTAATCTGATCTTAGTCCAAATGTTGGATCTTGATATGAATGTGATTCAGACACAATGAGAAGATTAGATTTGTAGTCTTTATTTATCAAGCGTCTATGAGAGGTCTGCAAGATATGGATTTGAGATGTGATCTCAAATATCCAAGTAACTAAAGGTGGAACAATACAATCACCATGTCCTTATCCAAGTATCCGCTGAGAAAGCGTATTGTTCTTTACAGAGTTCCAGACTAATTTCATTGTTGATAATGTATCCGAGCATTGAGAAATCGATAATTAAATGTGATTTAAATATCTTGAATGACATTAATTTGATTCAAAGTATTTGTCCATATAAGGAGAATTATCTAAGATGATTAAATGAGATTTAATTAGCAAAGATATGAATAAAGTGATTGTGATTCATGTTATTTGGGCATAGGAGAATAGAGATCCAAATGATTAAATATGACTTATTTATCAAGTATATGATTAATGTGGATACCACTATCCACGTTAATCATGGATATTATAAATATGATTTATAATGTGATGGAGAGATTTAACTATAAATAGAATTTACAAATTATATGTTGTTGTGAATGGGATTCACAATAAACATTTAATTGTAAATCTAATTTACATATTATGTTGGATATATGAATATGACTCATATTTGTCAATGACATGATTGAAATTTTCACAAATTTAATTTGGAATTATTTTTTTGAAGATAAATCCAATAATTATTATTGCATTAATTAGTTTATATATGTAGATAAAGGAAGACTTAATCCCTTTATGATGGTCGTCCACCTTGACTTGTTCAAGAGGGGGGACAACCACCCTATTTATAGTAATGGGACTTGGTCTTCACATTATCTATTTATATTTATTGAATTTAAAATAAATTAATTATTATCTTGAAAAAGGATATAATTAATTTGTTTTAAACTAATTATTGTTGTTTATAAGAGCAACAAATCATGGTCATGATTAATAAACTTTTAATCTACACTGTAGATTAAGAGAGCATATGGATTGAGATCCATGTGCATCCAACTAGTATAAAAGGAAGGGTAGCCCTTGTGTCACGACCCGTTCCTCCCGAAGACCTTAGGTTACCCGTCAAACACGTCATTTGCACACTTAAGTTAATCTCATGCTTATGAAAACCTGGGGAAAATTTTTTCGCTTTTTAAACATGACATTCACAAGATTTAAACTTGGCTAAGCAAGCAACCACAAGAAAACTAAAAGCGGAAGTAAGTAGTACACCAGAACTGAACAACAATGATATCCATTCATTTTCATTTCATTCATAAACATGCTGAAGTTTCGCAACATTCAATATACATGTATGTATCCCAAAAAATAACACTACAGAGGAGAACACAACAAACAACTGTCTAATGAGCTCCAAAAGAATATACCTGCTCTGTAAGTGTCAGCACCAAAAGAACAACAGCAGCCCCAAGTACGTCGGCTACTCGATCGCAGGGCCCTTGCCTGCCATAGTAGAAAAAGGACAAGCAAGTATCTGTCACAAAGTTGTCGAGTACAAATTCTACACAGTTCTACTAAGGAAAGTAGTAAGCAAAGACTCGCACAGCTAGAAAAATAGTAAGGTAACTGTAGTGGACAAAAGAAGCTAGCAAGTAAAAGTGGGTTAATAGATTCTTTTAAATTATTTACTTGCTTTCAGAAGTCTAACAGAACACACTCGCTCACTACCACACTGTGTCTCCCTTGGTCAATGAAACTAACCAACAACAACTCAAGCCTAGAAGTAAGTCTGTGGTCTTGGTCCGGTTAGGACCTCGATATCCGGGTAGGACTTCAAAGTCCAGGTTGAACCTCACACTATGACTCTGAGGTATGGTGTACGCCTCAGGGTTGGGGTGCCTCTGTAGGCATGCGATGGTGTCTTGCATCCTAACTAAGTTCCCAACACTCCTTCTAGCTTGTTCTCTCAACTCACATTGATCCTCGGTCGACACATGTGATAGCTCGCTCCCGAAGGTGTACGTGTACTCACAACTCTCTCTTAGCATTCACTCCTTGTTAGTCTCGACTAACGGTACTATCGTCATTAGTCTCGTAGCGGAAGAGTCTGGCGATCACATATCTCTTACCCCATCACGAGGTCATAAACCTGAGAGAAAGGTATTGATGAAGTTTTTAGTGTTTGTTACCCACTACCCCATCACCAGTGCACGACATGGTGGAAAGGTAATAATGAAGGCATCAGTGTCTGCTAACCACTACCCCATCACCAGTGCACGACATAGCGTAAAGGTACAAATGGTGACATTGATGTCTACTGACCACTACCCCATCACCAGTGCACGACATAGTGGAAAGGTATTTATGGGACATCAATGTCTACTGATGAAACTTCATCTTAATTGGGCAATTGGTGAAATGTCACAAGTCTGTTAATCACAATCCCATCACCAGAACACAACCTGATGGAAGAGTAATAATTATAGCGGTGAGGAAACCCCCGAAGGGATTCGTCTGCTCTCGCCAATCCCAGTGGAAGTGTGGTCCAAGGGAAAGGCAGTGGTAGTACGACTACTACGCCACTGGAGGCAGGAAAGAGAAGAGGTAAGCCTGCCGGACCCGACTTCCTCTCTCGCTACTCAACTCCCTAAGGAGAAAAGCTAAGTAAAAACCAGACGAGCTCGTAACTAACCGCAGATAACCCCCAACCTAGGTTCTCAAAGAAAAACCAACGGGTCAGCGGAATGGTCTAGACAACTCGTGGATCCCAACGAAGCGTAAAAACCGAGCCGGCTCAAAGAAAACACGTAAAAAGACTGGGATCCTAGACCCATGCTCTCAATGTCCGCTACCCAAGCCTGAGCGACCTCATCTCCTGCTCAGGTGAGGGTCAACGCGCCCTCGCATAGTCGGAGCACCATTCTCCATGACTGATCATATGTGACATCACCATTTCTTTATTTTCATATTACACCCTAAGCGTCTATGTCTTTGATTTGTTTCACATTTATAAGTTATCGGTCCTAGACCCGAACTTATTCTATAAGAACCTCTACTGATCCAAGGTCGACGATACAGACCTGATACGATAGTCTCTCTCTAATTTCGTACTCAAGAACATCAATCTTATGATCTTGGCTATCTTACCGGAAACTTCGTTCTTTCCTACGTCCCAAAAGATTCAGAAAAATTTACAAGGATCGGGATACTCCTTAGAGGAAGACTTGCTTCATGACAAGTGCATATAGTCTTGTTTTCCTGTATAGTAACTACATATATATATGTATCCTTAAGATCATCCCCAATCTCTAAATTTCATAATAGGTGTTTCAAGCCCACCATTATAAGTAGCAATTATTCTAAGGCATGCTCTAAAATGATTACAAATAGAGATTTACCCTATTCACTTTTTGATCACCCCAAAACATTGTCATTGTGTGTGTATACTTCATAATAATCCAAGACATCTAGTCCTTTTAAGTTCACACCCAACTTCATGACTTTAAAGATGTTATTTAGGTGTTTAATTTACTTCAAGGTCTAACATTTAAAGGGGGTCTGTTAGAGAGCATCCCATGCTCCAATCATGTATCTATTCCACTCATAGACCTATGTGTATAATAAGCATATGGCTGCAAACATAAGGAAAATTATCCTATCTTAATCCCTCTCCTGACTGGGATTAAATCACTAATTGATTTCACATTTCAATATAGGGAAACAAGGGGACTTGGTGTTTTTAAAACTTATTAATGAATGCCTAAAAATTTGTTAGACATACATTCAACAATGGAATTTGGCCACTGTTTTGTTCATGGACAGCAACCGAATTTGTCTCTAAAATCCTCATCAAAACCAATCCAAATACATGGATTTCATGTGTATTACACTCCCTAAATATCTATAGTCAAATCCACCAAAGGATGTCTAAGGATATTATCAAAATCATGTATGTTCTTAGTCCTAAGGCAACCATCTCCAATCTGAACATTCAGTGGAGATATAATATAGGTAGTCAATAATTCCTCAAAAACTCCTCATTTTTCTAAAACAAACCCATGGACTAAAGGTTGCTATGAAAGAGTATATATTAACCAGTAATTACACTCAAGGAAACATTTAGAAACTCCCCAAATGCATCCTAAAACTCGAATTTAAAATGCATGGACAGATCTGGACATTCAATGACATCATTGATATAGGTAGTCAACAACTCTTGAAAACTCCTTATTTTTCTAAAACGACTCCATGGACTAAAGGTTAATATGAAAGAGTATATATCTAAAAGTAATTGCACTCAAGGAAACATGAAGAAACTCCTCAAATGCATCTTAAAACACTAACCTAAAGTTCATGGACAGATCTGGACACATTCAGTTACATGCATATGACAACATCCATAACATTTCTAATCACCTAAATTTCCAAATTTAAAACCAAGAATCATAAGCCAATTTAGTGAGGTCATATCAGTAAGCAAATATACTCAAGGAAACTTAAAGAAGATACCCAAATCATGTAAGCTATTGGCCAACAATCAACAACAACAAAATCTGAAATTTCAGTATACCCGTCCATAGATATAATCTCTTTAAGATGTTATAATCACATGCAATTTCGTATCTAAGCCCATGGATTTAAGCCTAACTTAATGTAGTATTAATCAATATATGAATCTACCCAAGAAAACCTAAGAAAGATCAAGAAATACATGTCTAACTTGGATTAAAAAGAAAGCAACCAGATCTGGACACCAAGTAAAACCATCCACTCTAAGCCCCATTTTCTCAATGTTTTACAACCAAAATCCAAAAAACAAACACTTGGTCTTAGATCTGGAATATAGGTGATAAAAACTCTACAAATGACAGCAAGAGAAAGGTTTAATTTGTACCTCAAATCAAGCTTTCAAAAGCTTGAAGAAGAACTCTCCAAGAAAATGTTGGGCTGTCCACACCTTGAGCTTCAAGCTTGGATTCCTCCTCTTCTTTGGCCCTTGATCTTACATACAATGTAAGATCCAAGATCCTCTCCTTCCCGGCTTTGATTTGAGCCCAAGAACTCGAATTTTGGTGGAGAAATGAGGGAGAAAACTAAAAAAGAAGATGGAGATCCATGGATTTTTCAGCCATGGAGAAAAGAGCTCCAAGATTTCAAGAGGAAGAAGATGAAGTGGGAGGAAGGGGTGACACCTATGGGAGGTTATATCCTTGGGAAAATTGCAACATAAACCCCACCAACTCCTCCTAATTGCAATCAAGGCCCACCCATGAATAGTAATCACATTACTAATCATACTTAGACACTTAATCACCTCTAGCTACAATTATCACAATTAGCCACTAATGGCATCTCTAATTTCCATCAAGCTCACTAATGATTCACCATCTTGGCATAATTAGTCATTAGGATTTAAGGATGTTACAATCATAAAAACCTCAAAGAGAGTCTCGTCCTTGAGACTCCACTTCTAAGTTGGGTTCGTCGGTCTGCCATAAAAACCTCAAAAGGTTTTTAACCCATAAAAACCTCAAAGAAGGTTTTTACCCAGAAAGTGAAATGATTTGCCATACAAAGAACTGATAAACTAAACTGCGAAAGTACCTGATAAGAGTCGCAGGTATTTCTCGCGCATAGCTGCTTCGGTCTCCCATGTCGCCTCCTCAACACCCTGTCGGTGCCATAGGATCTTGACCAAGGGAATCTCCTTATTCCGAAGCCTCCTGACCGCAAAATCAAGTATCCGTACTGGCTCTTCCTTATATGTCAACTCTGGCTCTATGTCATGGCTCTCATAGCTGATGATGTGCCGAGGATCGTGCACGTACTTCCTCAAGTTCAACACATGGAATATGTCGTGTATAGCCGCCAAACGTGGGGGAAGTGCCAGTATGTACGCCACCTTCCCGACACGTGAAAGTATCTCAAATGGCCCAACAAAATGTGGCGCCAGCTTGCCACGAACTCTGAACCGTTGTATCCCCTTCATGGGCGATACACGCAGGAACACAAAATCTCCAACCTGAAACTCCAAGTGTCAGCGTCGTCGATCTGCATAGCTCTTCTGGCGACTCTGTGCCGTCAAGAGCTTCCTCCTCACCAAGTCAACAACCCTCGCAGTCTCCTCCAAGAGATCCACGGTATACAATGCATGATCACCTACCTCGCGCCAACTGATTGGAGTAAGGCATCTCCACCCATAAAGAGCCTCGAATGGCGTCATGTCGATGCTCGAATGATGGTTGTTGTTTACGTGAACTCAACAAGAGGTAAATGATCCTTCCAGGATCCCTTCCACTCTAGAGAACATGCGCGTAAAAGATCCTCCAAGGTCTGTATCGTACACTCGCTCTGTCCGTCCGTTTGAGGGTGATACGCTGAACTCATCTTCAGCTCGGTCTGTAAAGCTGACATGAAGTACTGCCAGTAATGGGAAGTGAACCTCGAGTCTCTATCAGACACTACCTCTCGAGGTATGCCATGTAACCTCACAATGTGCTGTATGTATAATCTGGCCAGCTGAGAAGGTGTATAAGTCATGCTAACAGGTATAAAATGGGCTGACTTCGTCAACCTATCAACAATGACCCAAATGGAATCATGGCCTCCTGGTGTCCTTGGCAATCCTGTAACAAAGTACATCGAAATGCTCTCCCACTTCCACTCAGGAATGGGGAGAGGCTGCAGTAATCCAGGTGGTCGTCTATGCTCTGCCTTCACCATCTGGCAAGTCAAACACCTGCTGACATGCCCAGCTACGTCCCTCTTCATCCTGTCCCACCAGAAATGTCGGCGAAGATCGTGGTACATCTTCGTACTGCCGGGATGAATGGAAAGATGCAAACAATGCGCCTCGTCAAGTATGTCTCTTCGTAGCTGCTCATCGTTGGGAACCACTACCCGACTTGCCTTCCACAGAATAGACTCTTCAACAACAAAATCGTCAAACTCGTCCTTCACTGCCCGCATGTATCTGTCGTGAATCCACGGGTCTATCTGCTGACCTGACAGTATACGGTCCCAAAGGCTGTTGTACCTAGGAGGTACGGAGATGGGAGAAGATGCACTGTTCTGTGGATGCCAATCCGTCAGTGCTGCAAGTAAGTCCCAAGTGTATAGCCAGTTCATCTTACCCTCCGTGTGCGCTCTCCTGCTAAGGGCGTCTGCAACCACGTTTCCCTTATCAGGATGGTAAGAGATCGTGCAATCATAGTCCTTCAGCAGCTCTAACCATCTGCGTTGCCTCATGTTCAGCTCCTTCTGATCAAATATGTATTTCAGACTCTTGTGGTATGTGAAGAGCTCCAAGTTAACCCCGTACAGGTAGTGACGCCAGGTCTTCAAAGCGAAGACCACTGCCACCAACTCAAGATCGTGTGTGGGGTAATTCCGCTCATGCGGTCTCAACTGTCTCGAAGCATAAGCAATCACATGCCCCCTCTGCATCAGCACTGCTACCAAACCATCACCTGACGCGTCTATGTAAACCGCATAGTCCTGTGTACCTGATGATAAAGCAAGAATCAGAGCTGTAGTAAGTCTCTCCTTTAGTGTCCTGAAGGCCTCCTCGCATGAACTATCCCAAACAAAAGGTACTCCCTTCTGCGTCAAATGCATCAAAGGTAGTACGATCCGCGAAAAGTTGCTGACAAAGCGTCTGTAATAGCTTGCCAACCCAAGAAAACTACAGATCTGTGTCACTGTCTTGGGCTGCTCCCAAGACATCACAACATCTATCTTCGTAGGGTCCACTGTGACTCCTGCTCTTGAGATGACGTGTCCCAAGAATGAGACCTGAGGTAGCCAAAACTCACACTTACTCAACTTGGCATACAGTATATGCTCTCTCAAGGTACCAAGCACTGCTCTCAAGTCGTTCTCATGGTCCCATTCATTCTTCGAGTAAACCAACACATCATCTATGAACACCACAACAAACTTGTCCAAGTAAGGACGGAATACTCTGTTCATCATGTCCATGAATGCCGCGGGGGCATTCGTCAGTCCGAATGGCATCACTACAAACTCGTAGTGGCCATACCGTATCCAAAAGGCTGTCTTCGGGACGTCTGTCTCCCGAATCCTCAACTGATGGTAACCCGAGCGGAGGTCGATCTTCGAGAACACCGAAGATCCCTGTAGCTGATCAAATAGATTATCAATGCACGTAGCAGAGGATAACGGTTCTTCACCGTCCTCTTGTTCAGCTGCCTATAATCAATGCATAACCGCATGGTTCCATCCTTTTTCCGAAGAAAGAGTACAGGAGCGCCCCAAGGTGAAATGCTCGGCCTCACAAATCCTATGTCAAGCAACTCCTGTAGCTGCACCTTCAGCTCTCTCAACTCTGCGGGTGCCATGCGATACGGAGCCATGGAGATCGACTGCGTATCGGGAAGTAGCGAGATCTCAAACTCGATCTCTCTAACTGGAGGTAGTCCTGGTAACTCCTCAGGAAACACATCGGGATACTCTGACACAACTCTAATGTCTTGAGCCATCGTCTCTCTATCTACAACCTCCTGAACAAAGGCCAAAAAAGTGTCACATCCCAGATCAACCAGTCGTTGTGCTCTCAGCACTGAAATATACTCCATCGTAGAGTCCTGCAATGTCCCCTAAAAAGTGAACTCTGTCAAGCCGGGGATCCTGAAGACAACAGTCTTCCTGTAACAATCGACTAAGGCGTGATGTGTAGACAACCAATCCAAGCCCAAAATCATGTCGAACTCAACAAGCTGTAGTAGAAGGCAGTCCACAGTCATCTCATGACCGCCTATGGACACTAGTAACCCTCTAACTATCTCTGAAATCACGAACAACTGTCCTCCAGGCCCTCGAATGTGAAATGGAGGATCTACGTCCTCCGCGACTCTACCCAATGTGGCTAGAAGCCTCACAGCAAGAAACGAATGGGTAGCACCAGAATCAAACAACACGTGAAAAGGATGGCTCGAAGCTGAAACCATACCTTTCACGACCGTGGCCGCGGACCGTGCCTGCTCAGCTGTAACTGCGTGAATCTGTCCCTGACGTATTGATCCGGCACTGGATCCTGCTGCGCTCTGAGCTGGTCTCTGCTGACCTCTGTACTGGGAGCTCCTCCCGGTAGCTCTCGAACGTGGTGGAAGTGGCGGTGGTGGAGTCTGTAGCTGTGGACAGTGGGACCTGATATGTCCCACCTACTGGCACTGGTAGCACCTGATCGCCCTGCTCGGCGTAGAAGATGGACCGGCACTCTCTGTGGGTCTCGTGCTCTGTGCTCCAAACCTCTGCGACCCAGATGGTCGCGCTGCCTCAAAACCTCTACTAGCCAGTGCTCCTCCCAAAGTAGTCGTGGGGGTCGAGCGAACACTGCCAGAAGAAGCCGTCCCTGTCGGACGAAAGCGTCGTGCTGACCGCTCTGGCTGGAACTGCCGCCGAATAGGCCCAGACGACCTCGGTGGTACTGGTGGCGGTCTAAAGGTACTCCCAAAACGTCTCTCGCGGACGTCCTCAATCCGCTCTGCTGCGTCAGTCACCTCAGCAATGGTAGTCAGTCTCAGCCCTACCAACTTCTTCTGAACGTCCTCCCTCATGCCACGAACAAACTTCTCCAGATTCTCCTCTGGAAAAGTAGCTACAGAAGATGTGTGGCGTGACAACTCTGTGTAGCGCACAAAGTACTCTCGCGTTGTCATCCTGCCCTGTCTCAGCTCTGCAAACAACCTGCGCTATGTCTCCTTCCACTTCCCTAAGAAGAAGTGGCCTCTGAAGTGGGTCTGAAAGTCTGTCCAAGTCGGCACACGTCCCATCTCAGACACAGTAGCCTCCCACCAGCGCTCTGTAAACCCAGTAAGGGAGAACTCAGCAAAGGTAACCACGACTCTAGTGGTGCCTGAATCATCTTGAACACCTTCGTCACCGTCCTGATCCACTGCTCAGCCTCGTCAGATGTACCCGTGCCCTGGAACCTGGGTACTCCAGCTCTCTGGTAGGATGTGAAGACATCATGGTGTCTCGGTGCAGTAGGAAGAACAAACCCAGTGACCTCTACTCCTGCTACCGGCCCTTGGCCTGCCTCAGCTCTGTCGGCTCCTGACTCCCTCAGAATATCTGCCTCGGAATGCTGTGGAATCTCCTCAGAGAATAGATGCTCGGCTCTAGCGGACTCATCCCTAGATGGGTGGTATGAGGAGTCAGACAGCTCCTCCATCCTCAGCTCCATCCCAGTCTGGCGCTCAGCCATCTCAATCTACTGGGCAAGTATCTGATCATGTCTCTATCGCAGATCAGCGAGTGCAGCTAGTACATGTGCCATCTCTCCTGGCTGATCGCGAGCTACTCGGGGTGCCATGCTGATCCTTCCTGTATTGGATCATAGCATAGTTAAGCACATTTTAGGAAATAATCAGTTGTACTATTTCTCCTCTTGGAATACTTATATGAATGAAATGTTCTGGTGAATTGTGGTTACATAAATCTTTTGAATGTCAAAAAAAATTTCCCATTCGGCTTCATGAGAAATCAGAAGACTCTCGCTATTAAGTTATGCAAATGCGTGTATCAGGGTAACTCTGCTCTGATACCTTGCCTTTGATGAACATACATAATTCGAATAGGAATTAAACTCTCTTCATGCTCTCTCTTTCTCATTGTTTACATGCCAAGTCTTTCTCTCTCATTGTGGACGTCCACCATGGAGCCCTAGAGAGAGTCGTCATCACCACAACATCATCGTTATGCTGCCAGATTATTTGATCGTGGATCTCCGTCTCCTTCGGTTGTGCCTCACTCTTGAAAAAGATGTCGAATCTCGTGTAATGAGATCAGAAGATACGTCACTTTGATCATCAACATGGATTGCGAGGAGCACACGTTTTGCAAGTGTCTCCTCCGTCGGATTGGACTTGAGACAAGAGATCTCTTCATTTAGATACTCGATCACAACCACGCTTCAATAGGTAAACCTAATTCTTGTTTGTGGTTTAGGTGAAACGATCTGAGAAGTGTTCTTGGATCATGTGGTTTCATCGTTTAAAATTTTTAAATTATGTTACCTAGAGCTAATAGTACGACTAGTCGCTCCCAATCGCATACGATGTGATCCTCATGCTTCTATGTTTCTCTTAAGGATATTCCCATATCCTTCAAGTGGTATCATAGTCATAGGTTGAAGATTTCATATATGATCCATGAACCTCAAATGACTTGGGCATTTTTCATTTTGTGATGTTTTATGGCATTTTGTTCACGCAACCCTATTTTGTGTGACTTTTTTCGCCCTATATAAAAGTCTTTAAACACAAAATAATCACTTGGATTATGTTTCCCATTAAATAAGGAAAGCGTGGGATTTAAGTTTGCCTAATTTGGAGCCATATTGCATTAGTTATGATTATTTTAATGAACATGTATCCACTATTTCAGGGATAGCGAATCTTGATGTAATTAAAGAGTTAATTACAATTTTAGAAACCCTATGAATGAATGAAAGTTACTTGGATATTGTTGTAAATCAAAATAAAAAATTATAGAAAATTATTTTGCTTAATTTGGATTTAAATTGATTGAGATATGCTAATTTTAGTAAGTGAGGGTCATTGTTGAAAATTACTTTCCTAATCAAGAACCATGTGATTATCATTTAAGAATTTGATGAAATTAAATGGTTTAATTTCCTGAAATAATTATGAATAAATATTTGAGAAATATTTAATGATAATTATTTCCTTAAATGACATTTGTCATAACAAATAATGATAAGATAATTGATCTTGATCAGAATTGGTTACATGAATCTTTCAACAAGCATTGATGCTTGAATAGGATTACGTATTTGTTTAACAAATCTCCTTATAATGTTAATCAAAATAGTTTTCATAAATATTATATGGTATAACTTCGGTTGAAAGACCGATTATCATCACAAATACAAAATGATCAATTCACATTATCTTGACCTGAGGCGGATATGGTGTCTAGTCGGGGAGCGTTGGGGTAGCAGATTGCTCCGTAAGAGGTCTATCTCACTCCCGTCGGTACTGACCATGATAGCGGGTAAAGAAAGGATAATGCTTGAAGCGATAATGATGTATTTTTCTAATTATTAAAATTTGAGTAATACATAGTTTGAGATTATACCATCCTTAAAGTAACAATTAAAATTTGTTTGTTGGTTAATTGATAATTGATTTGATATGATTAAATGAATTAGATAAATCAAACTCTCTATTATGAATAGAGTAGTATTTCCCTTGGAAGAAATATTTATGTGAATATGATTCATAATAATTAATTACAATTTGCATGATATGGAGGATCACATAAGTGATTTCCATCGTCTCTCGTCAAGGAAAAGTGTTCCGTTGAAGGAAGGGAAAATCCTTAAGTGCATCACAAAGGCATGAGGATTGCATCATATGCGATCGGAAGCGACTTGTCACAGTAGTTTCTCGAGGCAGCGGAGTTTAAAATTTTAATGTGATGAAACCACATGATCCAAGAACACTTCTCGAATCGTTTCATCTCAACCACAAACAAGTACAAGGTTTACCTCTCGAAGAGTGGTTGCAATAGTCTCTAAACGAAGAGACCTCCTATCTCAAGTCCGATCTGATAGAGGAGATGCTTACGAGCGCATTGATGAGACGCATGCTCCTCGCAAACCATGTTTATAATCCAAACGGTGAATCTCCTGATCTCATATCACGAGATCCGATGTCTTCTTCACGAGCAAGGTGCACTGAAGGAGGCAAATGTCCAAGAACAAACATATTGGCAGCATAACGACGATGATGCATAGATGGCAACTCTCTCTAGGGCTCCATAGTGGACATAGAGAATGAGCGAGAGAGAGAGAGCATATGTTGTAATTCTTGTTTTTTTTATATTGAAGAGCAAGGGATGCCTCTTCTTATATAGTATTTTGGGAGTCCAAATGAATGGATGAGATTGATTTGTGTTGCTTTCAATGGCCAATATTGAGTTGTAAAAACACGACAACAATTAGGATAACTAAATCAATTATCCTATGAAATAATTGGAAGGAGATAACCATCCAACCATAACAAGGGGTGGACGGTCACCTAATGCAATTAGGAATAGGAGGTCGTTCACCACCTTTGTTGGTGGATGGTAATATCTTTCCAATGAGATTACGTTATCTCATTTCCAACATTATCCCACAATGATAATTCACAATTATCTTGTGAATATTGCAATCACGTCATTGGAAATTTGTGAATCACATTCACAACCAAAAATAAAATGTAAATTATATTTTCAATTAATTATCCAATGGGATCTAATTCACATCAATAATTAATCAACAAATATAAATTACAAAAGGCTCTCTCTTATATATTATAAATCACATTTATAACATATATGATAAATATGGATAGTGCTATCTATATTATTCATATCCATGATAATCAAATCACATTTAATCATCTTGGATCTATATTCTCATGTGTCCAAATAATATGAATCATATTCACATTATTCACATCTTGGATAATTAAATCACATTTAATTGTCTTAGATAACTTCTCCTTATAATATGAGTCAAATTCATATTATTCATGATAATTAAATCACATTTAATTATTAATTTTCTCAATGCTCGGATACATATATCAATAGTGAAATTATCCTTGAACTATTTCAAGGATAATGCGTTTTCTCCGTGGATACTTGGAGATAAGGATATGGCGATTGTATTGGTCCACATATAGTGACTCGAATATTGAAATCACATCTCAAATCCAGATCTTACAGACCTCTCATAGAAGCTTGATTAAATTAATACCACAAATCTAATCTTCTCATTGCATTTGAATCACATTCAGATCAGTGTCCAACATTTAGACCAAGACCATATTACTTCTCTACTGAGAGGAGTGACTAAAATCTAGACCCATTTCATCACTCCCTAGGAATGGAAGCGTTAATGTTATAGAATCATTTATGATCACATCGCCCTTAAGTATTCCAAATATATGTACATCCTGCATACTGGAAGACTAAGAGTAAACCCGGAGTATTAGATCAATTTTACACTATCTACTTCAGGGTTTTATCATTAAGTTTCTCATTCGTTCATTAGGAGTTGGCATTGATCATATACTTTCCAAAAGCATATATCATACCCAAGTATTGATCTTATACTTTCCAAAAGCATATATAAAACCTACAAATTTTAGTCAAGCTTCCAAAGAGAGACGACCGTGCACGGAATTCGGTTCTTCCCAATATTTTATGAGTGAGCATGTCTTCTGGTTCAGTAAATGAACCCGTATGATCTCTTTGAGAGATCGTGTTACTTATATGCGCGCCGGTGTATAGACCTTGATTAGATCATCAACCAATTAGTCTGCCAAATGTACATACTCATACATATAGTAACACAACTATCTCCTGTCAGAGGATGTATGCCTATATCATGACAACATATGACATATGCCTTTGGTTATCTCGATCTCGTTAAGTCAAATCTTTTTCCTAACTTATCTAACACTTCCGAATCATTATTCCTATGCAGAGGACATACATCAAGAGGTTAGTCAGATATCAACCTTTAGAGAAAGGATTGCATCTCCTTCTCAGGCTGGAGATCATCTCTTAATAATCATTTGATGGTACTTGATGAGTCCTCAATATAACTCTTTAGATATTCATCCAAGCAGTTGCATCTATGATTCAACAATTGAATCAATAGTTGTATGCTCATTAAGATGGCCATGGTACATTACCCTAGTTGTACTAAGGGACCTATTATGCAAATTAGTCATTGTTCATTTCAGATCAGGGAATGATATTTGCAATAACATTTATTGTGTAATGGCTCACCGTGGGCTCGTATGTCCAACAATCTCCCACTAGTCCAAAGAGCCATTAATGGGCTAATATTTAAAAACACACTCATGTGACAATCATAGGCTATTTAGAAAAATAGCTAGGTAAGCTGATCAGTCACTCTGTTCCCAAGAGACTACGCCAAGTACTTTTATGGCACATGCATATCTCCTTGTAAAAGTGCTCTCATCCAATGCGAATGTTGCATTTAATGAAACTAATACTCGATATTGTTGTTATAGTGTCCTTGACACAACAACTTAATTATTATAAATAATATTTGCATTATTTTTATTAGAATACCCTTATTCATGGAGATCTCTATCTCCTAAGGTATCTACATTTAAGACCTTTTAGATCACTATCTATAAAGTCTTAAGTTCTTGAATATAAGACATTGAGATCACTATCTCAAAAAGTCTTGTCATCTTTGAAGATATTGTTATTACTGTAATCAAATGTTTTATCTCTATAGTAGGATTAGTAACAATTTACTACTCCCACTGCATGGCAGACATTAGGCTTTTATACATATCTAGCATAGACTGAGCTTCCCAAAGCTAATACACTAGGGCATGTAGATTTGGTATTCACATCCTCAACTCTTTGAGGTGCTATCCCTTTAGATAGGTCAGTACCATATCTTGAGAGAAAGAAGCCTTTCTTGGAATTTTCCATAAAATGGTAATGTCCAAGGTGCACCACTAATTGCTTCAGAACAACTTTAGAACTAAGATCTAAGGGGTATCCTTGAGATCGTATCTCAAGGTATGGGATAGCCAGACTATAAAACACTTATTATCATCCTTATATCGTTCCAAATGATTAATATACCATCTACATTTAGCACGATGAACACAACGGATACCATCTACAATTAGCACGATGAATACAATGGCACTCTCACTTAGCTTCATATGGTTCATCAAGATTCTATCTGAAATCATAACGTTATAATTTCATCAAATCTGATGTTCCAACTACAATAAGCTTGTTAGAGTCCATGGATGGAGTTTTTCAGCTTGCACACCTTGCTTTCCTCAACTATGAAGCCCTGGGGCTACTTCATATGAATATCCTCGGAGAGGTATTCATAGAGGAATGCAATCTTGATTCATATCTTCTGCATGTCAAAGTCAAATTGTGTAGCTATAGTTATCAATAATCTGATGAGTTTAAGCATGGTCACTGGAGAGCATGTCTCATCGCAAGAGATGTCTTCTCTTCGATATGTAGCTCATGGCTAAGAGCCGTGCTTTGAAGGTCTCTTCCTTCTCATCATGTTCCCTCTTGTTCTTGAAGATCCATTTACACCTTAACGGGTCTTACCCATATAGATGTATCATCGAGGGTCCATATAGAACACTTGTATATGAAGTCTACTTTAGACTCATTGCTAACATCCATCTTTCCATGTCATGATCTTCAAAAGCTTCATCACATGAAGTAAGATCATTGTCAGACCTAACTGGCACATGGAATCCATCCTCAAACTCATTTGAAGAGGTATGAGTGTTTCATCTTTAATTATCCTTTTAGTTTCCGATTTCAAGAACCTCATTATCTTCTCAAGATTAAATGAGTTACTTCACTTCACTTTCATCTTGATTTGCAAGAAAGTCATCATCTACGAATCATATCTTAGAGATGAAATCTTTTAAGAATCTCAAGGTCATAAAGTAGGTATCCAATACCATCCTTTATTTTCCTAATGAAGTAGCATTCTCTGGTGCTAGATTCCAGCTTATTTGAATGGAACCTTATTAAGGATATATATTGTAGTCTCTACTATATATATATATATATATATATATACCTTGGAAACTAAGAGGTAATTATGCTAATATTCATCATTGATCAAATCATGTCACACATGATCTAATTGTATCTCCCTATAACTCTAATGATTTTAGATGTATTAGCAGGAGTGAGAGGAAATGATATTCCTTTCTCCATGAGGTATTCCATAAATTTATCTAACAGGTACTTGCTACCTAGGTTAGATCAAATTCATTTCATCTTCCTTCAAACTTTGGTTTATTCTCCATGAGGTATTCTTTATGATAGGTTTATTCTAGAATTCATGTTTATTTCCAATACTTAGATATAAATTATGAGTGCATTCTAATATCTAGGCCATAGAGACATTCTCTAAGACTAAGGGCTATCCCACTAAAAATATGAAGTCTATTTATCCAATAGAGATTGTTGCAACAATTGCATAAATATCCATGTAGATGATTATTAAACCTAAAGATCAAATTTTCTAGTTTTCTAAAAACATATGCAACCATTTGCAAGTGTTATTAGAAAAATGAGATGCGGTTATTAGGCTTTGATCTTATTTAATAAGTCAATTTCAATGATGTTATGTAGATGTATATTATTCCGATGAAGTATCTGAGACCTTCTCTAAGGATCCTAGATAGACTTGATAGTCATACTATCAACACATCAGATTGCTGCAGTAGTTGTGACATTCATCCAACTCTTTGGTTGTCAAATGGAAGTCACAAAAGTACAGTCCACTCTTTGACTTTCCTTCTTACTTGGGTCAGACCCATGCTTCCATTGCGCTCACTTCACCTATAAACAACCATTGCTTAAGACAAAAGATCTCTTATGTTGAATTCAAAATATTGAAATATAAGAGTATTTCAACATTTATACATGCTTCATTCAATTCATACAATATGAATATTATGAAGCTTCATGAATGTCTTGAGTATAGATAGTAGAATGATGACACTCATCGTATCTACATACATCTTAACTCTTAAGAACTTTGGTTCAGGTGGGTACTAAACATTTTGAATACATAATCTCCTATTGAGCCACCATTCTGCATGATGTAGTGAACCATGCCATTCATGATTAAATGTCAAGAGCACATATGTAAGCTAGAAACATCTTCTTAGATTTTATAAGGGTTTTTTGACAATTACTATCATCATTGACATGTCACTTCCATAGTACATTCGGTGAGAGATCGAGACTATAGGGACACACAAACCCTAGGTTGTTTTCCTATTGTATATTTAATTGTCATTCCTCATTATTATAAGGAAACTTGCACATTGAAACCACATACATTATGTGTCCAGCTGCAAGTACAATATCTTAATCATGGATGCAATCCATGATGTTTTATGGTTATTATTGAGTATAGTATTGAGTGGGTTTCATGGGGATTATCTAAATTAAGAAATTTGCACACATATATAGACATAGATTTAGGAATTTTTATATCAAAGTTGTCTTGCCTTGTCAACATGAAAGTTCATTCCCTTAATCACTTTCAATGTAAGAGCTATACTTACCCTGATCTCAAGCATGATCTGGGATCTTCTTTCTTATCTTTGTTACATCCCAATAATGTGAGAACTTGCAATTTGGATTAAAAGAAGCGGGAACACATTCTGCCTTGCAAGTCCAACTTGCATTCCCAATTCGATCTTTAAAGCCCAAACCCACGACCCCTAAGATGATGTTGACTGATCGTTAATTGAACCAACCATCAATAGTATTAGAACTTGCCATGTGCAATCCAATATCGCCCCAATAATATATGGAGTCGATATTGGGGTCACTATGCATTCTACCTTTACTATTTCAAGAAGCAAAGAGCTCGATCCAGATGTTCTTGTATGCAGGTGTTGTCACTTCGGATAGACGTCTCCTACAATCAATCCCTAGCAACGGAACCCTTCCCCTTGATGGGGGACCGTGGATGTCACCTGTGTGATCCTCCATATCATGTTCAAATTCTAATTAATTATTATGAATTATATTCACATAATTAATTCTTGCAAGGGAAATACTCCTCCATTCATAATAGAGAGTTTAATTTTTTTAATTAGATTTCATATAATCTAATCATATTAAATTAATGATCCAATTAATATCCAAAAAACATTCTCTATTGTTACTTGAAATATGGCATTATCTCAAATACATATTATTCAAATTTTAATAATTAGAAAAATACATCATGATCCCTTCAAACATTATCCCTTCCTTACTCGTTTTCATGGCCAGTTTCGACAGGAGTGGGACAGATCGCTCACGGAGCAATTTGCTACTCCAACGCTCCCTGACTAGACACCATATCCACCTCAGGTAGGGATAATGCATATTGATCACTCTGTACTTGAGATGATAATCGGTTTTTCAACCGAAATTATTATATGTTATATTTATCAAATTATTTTTTATTAATATTACAAGGAGATTTGCTAAACAAATCTCCAATCCTATTCAAGCAGTTATGTTTGTTGTAAGGTTCATGTAACCAATTGTGATCCAGATCATATCTAATCAATTTTTGGTTAAGGAAAATGTAAATAATTAATATCAAATATTTTTAAAATATTTATTAATAATTATTTTCGGAAATTAAATCATTTTACTTCATCAAATTCTGAAATGACAATTATAAAATTCTTGATTAGGAAAGTAATTTTCAGCAGTGACCCTTACTTACTAAAATGAGCATTTCTCAATCAATTTAAAACCAAATCAAGCAAAATAAGTTTCTATAGTTTTCTAATTTGATTTACAATAGAATCCAAGTAATTTTATGCATTTCCAGGCATTTCAAAATCGTAATTAACTCTTTAATTATGTCAAGATTCGCCATCCCCGAAACAGTGGATACATGTTCACTAAAATGATCATAACTTAAGCAATCAGATTCCAAATCATGAAAACGTAAATCCCACGATTTCCTTATGTAATGGGGAGTCTTATCTTAGTGATAATAACATGTTTAAACACCTTTAAACATGCTGGAAAAATGCACTAAATAGGATTGCGTGAATGATTTGTGACGAAACATCACACAACTAAAAAATGCCCAAGTCATCTTAGGTTTATGGATCGTATCCAAAACCTCTGACCTATGGCTCTGATACTACTTGAAGGATATAGGAAAATCCTTAAGCGCATCATGAATGGTGAGGATCGCATCATATGCGATCGGGAACGACAAGTCGCACTAGTTGCTCGAGGCAACAAAATTCAAAAAATTTTAATGCGATGAAACCACATGATCCAAGAACACTTCTAGGATCATTTAATCTACAACAAATAAGTATTAGATTTATCTCTTGAAGCGAGGTTGCGATCTAGTCTCTAAAGGAAGAGACCTCCTATCTCAAGTTCGATATTATAGAGGAGACGCTTGCGAGCGCGTTGATGAGACGTGTGCTCCTCGCAATCCATGTTGATAATCCAAGCGGTGAATCTCTTGATCTCATCTCACGAGATCCGACGTCTTCTTCACACGTGAGATGCACCGAAGGAGATGGAGATCCATGAGCAAACAATCCGATAGCATAACGACGATGCTGTAGAGATGTCGACTCGCTCTAGGGCTCCATAGTGGAAAGCAACAATGAGAGAGACAGAGAGAGACTTGGTGTGTAGAGAATGTGAGAGAGAGCATATATTGTACATCTTGTTGTTGTAATATTGAAGATCAAGAGATGACTCTTCTTATATAGTATTTTGGGAGTCCAAATCAATGGGTGAGATTGATTTATGTTGTTTTCAATGGCCATGATTGAGTTGTAAAAACACAATAACAATTAGGATAATTAAATCAATTGCACTTGGAGATAATTGGAAGGAGATAACCATCCAACCATAACAAGGGCTGGGCGTCCACCGAATCCAATTGGGAATAGGTGGCTATCCACCACCTTTGTTGGTGGATGGTAATCTCTTTCCAATGAGATTACATTACCTCATTTCCAACATTATCTCAAAATGATAATACACAATTATCTTGTGAACATTGCAGTCAAGCCATTGGAAATTTGTGAATCACATTGACAACTCAAAATAAAATGCAAATTATATTTTCAATTAATTATCCAATGTGAATCCACTTCACATCAATAATTAATCAACAATTATAAATTACAAAAGGCTCTCTCTTATATATTATAAATCACATTTATAACATATATGATTAATATGGATTGTGGTACCCATATTATTCATATATATGATAGTTAAATCACATTTAATCATTTTGGATCTCTATTCTCATGTGTCCAAATAATATGAATCATATTCACATTATTCACATTTTTGATAATTAAATCACATTTAATTATCTTAGATAACTTCTCGTTATAATATGAATCAAATTCATATTATTCATGATAATTAAATCACATTAATTATCAATTTTCTCAATGCTCGGGCACATATATAAACAATGAATCCTCGAACTCTTTCAAGAAAAATGTGTTTTCTCCGCAGATACTTGGAGATAAGGACATGGCGATTGTGTTGTTCTAGGTATAGTGACTTGGATATTGAGATCACATCTCAAATCCAGATCTTGCAGAGCTCTCATAGATGGTTGATTAAAGCAATACTGCAAATCTAATCTTCTCATTGCATCTGAATCACATTCATACCAATGTCCATGTTGAGATAGGACTTTTGGGGTTTTTAAATCAAGATATGAAAATTAAATGCGCAGTGGTTGTTGCAATCCAAATATCCCGAAACAAACAAACAATTGTTTTTCTTTCTCAAGCTGCAAAATTAATTATAAGAATAATAAGCGAGAGAAATTTTTGTTATTTAATGAACCTGTATAGCTAACAGGATCGAACTCAGGAAGTCTATAATTCCCGAGGGTTATTACGTCAATGATGAAAATCAATGAAATAAAGAAGGAATTATATGAACACTATGCTTGGTTTTTATGAATTTTTTGTCCTTTTATATTTTTATGGGTTTTTTATGTTTTATTTTTTTTATCTTTAATTTTTTGTTTTGTTTTGGTTTTTAGGTTAGCAAAAGTTTTAGTTTTCAAATAAGGAACGATATGCACAAGGGAAGAAATACACACACCACACTCTTTTTATATTTTTCAAATATATCAAAATTGCTCAGAAAAATCTAGAGTAACTATTTTTGGGTTTTAAAGGCATTGAAATGTTTTTAGGAATTTTTTTAGAATTTTCAGATGTTTTGTTTTTTTTCGAAAAATCAAACAATGGAACAATGATAAACAGTGCATAGCCTGGAGTAATTTGCAACTTAAAAAATATTTTAAATGCCTAAAACTCTAGAAATTATTTTTATGATAAATATAGACAAACATCTACAAATAGGAAGTGAAATCACAATTTTTAGATTATTTTCTAGATTTTTTTTATGATTTTTATAAGATTTTTAGTATTTTACAAAGTTTTTGGGTTTTATAGATAATTAATGCATAAAATTTGTGTAGAAATTAAAACTCACCAAAAGAAAATTAATCTATTTTTTGGAATTTTTAACGTAATGTTCAAATTTTTAGGATTTTTCAAACTTCAAATAGGGAAAAAATGAAATGTTTTTTATTTTTTAATAATAACAAATGAAAATAAAATGTAATGACAATTTTATACAATGAAGAGGAACAAGTCAGGAGCATAACATGATTTTTTTCAAAATTTATTGACCAACAAAAGTATTTATTTCAACAAGAAAAAACAAAGAATAAAAGTCAGGAAATGAAGGACTGGAATGCAATTTTTTTTTGTTTTAGCATCAAAACTTAACAAGAAATAAAAACGGGGTGTAAAGTGCAAATTACCCAGTGAAAAGTGTGCCTAGCATGTGACTGTCTCTGGCAGGTACTTTATTACAATTACAGAATTGCCCAAGGGATTTAATGTAATTTCTCCAAATTTTTTTAATAGCCCTAGGGTTCTTCCTCTTCTTGATATCGCATTCAAATCCAAGGGGGAAGGGGACACATCGTACCGCCGCTTCTCTCTCCTAGGCACGGTGCGGAGGTGGACGACCAGACAGTGGGTGGACTGTCGCGGTGCAGGTTGCTGTGGAGGAAGGTCGTCGCTAGAGCGATGGTGGAGGAGAGGCTGGGCGCGGGCTGGCTTGTTTTAGGATGGGAGATGATAGCGGTGGCCATAGCTGTAGGTGGGGGATGGCGCTCCACCTTGCGCGAGCGCGCTGGTGACGAAGCAAGGGGTTGCGGTCTTCGCGTGATGATGTAGGCGTGGCCGCTGGCGGGTCTTCAAACAGTGGACAGCGGGTGATGTCGATGGAAGTGGCGACAGGCATCGCTGCTCCTCCTCCGCAGAGGGACTGGCGGCTGGATGACTTCGCTTGCTGCGGGGGTTGCGATGGAGATGGGCGGTGGGATGCAGTGACGGTCGACGGGTGCCGCCTGTGGGTTGGAGAGGCGGCGCCTACCGCGACTGTGTTTTTTTTTAATTTTTTATGAAATAAAAACAGAAGAAAAAAACCTTTTTTTTTTAATTTTTTAAAAAAATATAAAGTGCAAATTTTGTTTTTTTATTTGTTTTTTTAAAATTGTTTCTTGGTCCTGTAAAACAAATGTTAGAAGGAAAGAAAAAACTATAGATTTTTTGTTTTTTATATACATTTTTTGAAATAGAAAAGGACTCAAACATGATGCATCATCTCTGCTTAAATAAATTATAAAAAACTGAAAAAGATGTAAATGGGGATCCAACGAAATGGAAGAATCGAATCCGAGTCTCCAACCACCATGCGTGGCCGGAGTTGAGAGATCGTGGGGGATAGAACGTGAACGTGGAGAGATCAAGAAAATGAGATGAAAATCAGAATTGAAGGTGGATCAAATCATGATGATGGATTCTAAGATCTAGAAAAAAATGACAATGAAATAAAAAAGCGAGAAATAAAACTACGATTAACCTATGTTAAAAATAAGAAAAAGAAAGATGGATCTAACCTTAGGAGCAGAAAAGACCGTGCTCGCCTCGACAAAGGTTGATTCGCTGTCACCGGATGACTCGAAGGCTAGGCACCCTTCTGCGATAAGATAGCTCTCGGAGAATAATATCCTCTCACCAAAGATTGATCAAGTTGAAATGAGGGAGAGAGAGCCATATTAATAGATAAAGAACGGAGTTTGAATTTTTTGAAATTTTAAGTGAAGATAAGAGATAAAAAATTTTGAAATGAGATAAAGTTAAAATTATTTACAAAAATTAATTAATTTTTTGTATTTTCGTCACTTTATTAAATCGAATAATACAGTTTATTTTTTTATTTTTTGTGGTGGTTATTTAAGAATATCCACTATATATATACTATATAGATATGGTATATTATATACATAGTTAAATAAGGAAATTAGTTTTTTTTATTTTAAAATTTTTAGTTTTTTTTATTTTTATTTTAAATAATTCGTAAAAATATGTACCAATATAATATGCTCAAATAAATGGTAAAATTACATAAACCACCCCAGAAAACCGACTTTTCTACC
Organism: Ottelia alismoides; assembly: GCA_037367405.1. Taxonomy (NCBI): domain Eukaryota; kingdom Viridiplantae; phylum Streptophyta; class Magnoliopsida; order Alismatales; family Hydrocharitaceae; genus Ottelia; species Ottelia alismoides. The sequence goes on along the minus strand of JAZKJV010002186.1, from coordinate 320,202 downwards.
GTAACTCCAAAAATTATGAAATCACAACCATTTAAACGATAATTTAATTTAGAATACAATGGAAGTGAGTTTGGTTCGATTTGTGTCATACGGAGCTGGAATTGGTCTTTCAATTATCATTTAATGGTTTTTTTCCGGATGTGATTACTTTTATTCTATACATAATTTTATTTTGCAGACATTTTTATTATTTACGAAAGATTTTTATTTACAAATTTTGTTTTGAAAAGTATTTAGTTTGAGGTCAATTTATGTACAAATAAAATAGTGTAAGTATACAAATATACACAACACACACATTTTTTTGGATTTTCTGACTAAAGACCCTATCTCCCCCTACTTTATTCTTGGTCGATCAAGTCAAGTCTTGACCTTCTCTCGGGGTTCGGGTCAGCCTGTATCTATTACATATATACAGTTTTCTCTTTTTTTCTTTTTTCTTTATTCTTTTCTTTATTTTTCCTTTATTTTTTATTTATTTTAGGTTAAAATAGAAATAAATGTACAATATTTACACAGATGCAAGTTCGTAAGAATGTGGAGTTAGTATTATATACCGGTGCTTTATAAGGATTTTCAGCTAAAATAAATTAATAAAGATGATCAAATGCAGATTCATCATCCCCCAGGCTTTACCTTTGCTAGTCCCTTAGCAAACACTTATTTGAAAGAATAAGTGAATAAAAGAAACAACAATAACAACAACAACAAAGTATTTTCCCACAATTAAGTAGGGTCGGCTACATGGACAAATGAGGAGAGATAAATGAGGAGGGTTGCGCGTTAGGTAGCCGACAGCCAGCGCAGGAGAGATAAATTCGTAAGTAGTGTTCTTAAAGTTCTTCTAAGAACACTATTTCCCAAGCCCGGGTAAATGAGGAGGGTTGCGCGTTAGGTAGCCGACAGCCAGCGCAGGAGAGATAAATTCGTAAGTAATGTTCTTAAAGTTCTTCTAAGAACACTATTTATGAATTTATCTCGAAACTGTTCGGATCTTTTAAACATGAATAAAAGAAAACAAAAAAGAAATGAAAAATAAAGAAATCAGGATAATATTGAGTATTAAACTTATCTTCATAAAATTGTATTATGGATCTCTGTCAGACCTCTGGATCATTAGTGCGAGGTAACCTTAATGACAAATGGATTTAAAACCTAACAGCCTCTAAGTTCCACAAGACTCTTATTCAGGTCTCCTCAATAGTCAGATCAGAACAAGTCTACATACACAAATTCTTATGACTAGGAATCTTTACTTGTACGGTGTAAGTGAAATATAGCTCTCCATCTTAAAAGTAGCAAAGAAACAACCTCCCTCAACAAGGTAACTCTAGTCCCCTGATCTAGCAACACTTTCCTCGAGGAGCGGGGATATTCCCTTCTAAGTTCAAGTACAACCAATTAAAGAAGAGGAGATGGAGCTAGTGTAGCTACCTATCCTTGGATGCATGACTAGTGTAGCCAAGTCATCCAGCTGCAAGCTTACAAAAATTTGACTTTGAAGCTCTTATTATTTTCTCTTTTCTTTATTCCTTATATATACACTGCGACAGGCATTTTACTTTTCAATCAGACCTGTCCGTTTTTGGAGATTCTGCATTTTTTTCTCTTTTTTTTTGAAAAAATATACAAGGTGCAGCATGTACATAAGGAGTTTTTCCTCTTGAGCTAGTAGACTATTCCTCTTTTGAAGCATTATTGCAACCCCACAACATCTTGCCTTTAGACCTCAATGCTACTAGATCAGACAGGTTGAGATGCACAACCCTTCCTAAAGGAAGACGAGAGGTTTCACCTAGAAGTACTACCCTCGTATGCTACTCCAAGCCAAAAGATTCTGCCTCCTCACTACCTCCCTCATGAAGAGCCACGTGTAGAGTGCTTGTCCAAGATAAGCCACGGTCTGAAAGAATCATGCGTGTGTTGTTAAATATTCTACTTAGACTAATCAAGATGACATGTGAACATTGTCTTATGGACTCAAAGAATTAAGTCACTAGGACCAGAAAAGTCTTAACTCCATTTCTTATAAGGTTTCTCCGAAATTAAGTGGATTAAGGTCCAACTAAGCTCCATTATTCAATTTTATTACAGACTTAGTTTAATGTCAATACTATCCTGAGAAATGCACATGCAAAATGCAAGAAAATATGTAAAATGCAAAAAGAAAACATTTTTTTGAAACAAATTTCTAATTTTGAACTTTTTATGGGTTTTTGAAAAGAAAGGGAAAATGATGCACATTAAAAAGAGTTTTTTTGTTTTTCTTTTCAAAAAGGAAAAATGGTTAGTAAAATATATACAAGTATATACACGGATTATTTTTGTTTTTGTTTTTATTTATTTATTTATTTATTTTGTTTTGTTTTGTTTTCTGTTTTGTTTTATTTTTGTTTTGTTTTTTGGGGTTTTTGTGTTTTTTTGTTTTGTTTTGTTTTGTTTTTGTTTTTTTGTTTTGTTTTGTTTTTTTAAAGGTGATCAAAGTCTATACACACACGTGGATTTTACGAAATTATATACGTAGCTCCAAAAATAATCATATTTAAAACTATGAGTTATGTTGAAAGTATATATACAATATATACGACGCCCCCATATTTAGCTCGAACTATGTCCTCATTGTGATCAGACAGCGGAAAAGGAAGACATAACACATGATAAGTATAGAAAAGTGAAAAGACTCATATGCTACAATGACACGAAGAGAAGATGAAAAGAATAGACACCGGTGATCCCTCCTATAGTTAGGATCAAGTAATCCTAAGTACAGAAGACTGTACAAAAGGGAAAATCGATGAAGAGAATGTACAGACTCAACGAAAAAAACAAAAAAAATGATATGAACAACATCACCCCCATACTTTGGGTAGAGTATCCCTAAGTATAGGCAACAACAGGAGTGATGAACAGGACGAATATGAACAACACAAATCATTCACCCCCTATACTTAGGATAAAACACATCCTAAGTATAGCATATATGCACACAAGGAAAAGGGGTGAATGATAAAATGGGAGAAGAAAGAATGAAACGAAAGGATATACAAAAGTAATGAATGTACAAAGGTCAAGAAGGTCGAAAGTGAACCTTCTTGCAGAACCGTTGAGGTATGGATCTGAGAAGGTGTAGGTTGATATTGGGGTCATCATTAGACATTAACTGATTAGGATTGACCAAGAATGTATCCTCAGCAGTCTCAGAGTGTGCAGACACGAATCGGTCAGTGGAAGTAGTGTGGTCATGTCCTGTCTGGGAAGTCTCGTAAATATCAAAGTAAAAAGGCTCGAAATCATTATCAGAAAAACTAAGATCAATTCCAGCTAGGCGAGCTTCTACCGGTTCATCATCTTTATCAAAAGTCCCAAATACCTTTATAAACGCAATCAAATCAAATTTGGCATTATCAGTGTCATCTAAATCAAGGTGACTATGAATGGACTCATCAGTGAAAGTAGTCAAATCATGTTTGTCCTATCTAGTCTAAGAGTCTGCCTTCCGCTCTAGGGTGTCTATTGTGTAAATCTCGCGGATATCATCAATGCATCGTCATGTACTAGAAGGGGAAACTCTATGGTCAATGCTTTCTGATTCTTCCTCTTTGAAGAAGAATTCTTGGGTCTCAGTATCATCCAACATAGGGCAATAATATCTGATATTATCATCAAGGTCAAGGTCCTTGGGGTTGGCTAACACGAGGACACTCTCATGGGATGCAGGTCTCTGGTCAATAATGGGCGTAGTGATCAACACATCGCTCCCTACATCAGAACGGAAGTGAAAATCTCCTGATCCATAATCAATAACGGCTCTCTTGAAGGCGAGGAAAGACCATCCCAGGATGATTGGAGGGTCACAGGGTTGGAGGTCTCCATGGGCAATACAACAAAATCAAAAGTGAAGTTCATGCCATGAATAAGAATTATAGCGTTTTCTAGAATACCCTTCAGCCTCTTGATAGATCCATCAGCAAATTGGACTATCATCATGGTTTTCTTGAGTGGCCCAAGATGTAGAGACTGTACCATAGAGAAGGGTATTTTATTGATTGACGATCAGCCGTCAAGGAGAGTGTTATCACAAGAATATTCTGATGTGGATCAACTCACAAGAGGTGTGGCAGTGTTCCCTTTCTTAAAATGTGGACCGTGGGAGATGGCATAAGTAGTGGCCATGGTCAAGATGTGATGCTCAGATCTGCTCCTCCGCTTTCTCTTCTTGTCCTTAGGGGTAGATAAATGTGTGATGGCCTTGTGAAGTGGGGATTTAATGATCTCATGAAGGGTGGCCACTACTTCTGGTTCAGTCAATATTTTTTGAATTTTTGGACCCCTCCATACAAGGGAGGAGATCAGAATCGGCATATATAGGAGGATTGCCAAGAGTAATTTGTACAGTGGCATCCTCAGGTCAAAGTTGGGACATGTGGTGGATGACAGTGTGGGAAAATGGTTTGGCATGGGTATCCTCTCCTCACAAAATAAATCAACAATGTGTCTCCCGAAATCTTTTTGGATTTTCAAATTTTTTCATTTTTTTGTATTTTGGGCGATTGTAAGCTCTCATGATTATCCTCAAGTGAGTCCATATCTTCAAACAGTGGAGAAACGTTCTGGCTCTTACTTATGTTAAATAGATTGCTAATCCTCGAATTCATATGCTCCATCATCTGGGTCAGGGTCTCAAGTGTGGAAATCATGAAAGGTGACTACAAAATCCCAGGGTCGGGTGAGTGGAATGAGGGTGGATGAGAATTAAAGTCCGACTCGTGAAATAATGGGTTAGGTGGATATGCATAAAAATCAGGAGGAAAGTCCTCCTAGAAAAGGAAGGTGGATTGGATGGAGAATACGAGAGATTTGCGAAAATCGGATTAAAATAACTCTAGTCGGTCATCTCCGAAATAAAAAATGGGATCCGGAGAGAACGAGGGTCAAGTCAAAAGATGTGGAGAAAAAGGCATAAATGCGCAGAAGGATCTAGTATGCACACAAGCAATCAAACACAAAACAAACCCCCAGTTCACCAACTCAACGCAATGTGAAGACCGTAAAGGTTCGGTCAATTATCTTGTCAATTTTTAGAGTTTAGTGAAAATATAGTCTATCAGAGTGGTTAAAGCGAGCTGTTAGGAACCCAATGCTCCCAGGAGACTGTCCCCAATCTCACAGCTAGTTTTTCCCAGACAGTATGAGTGCGGACCGTTTACCGGCTACCCGATATGCCCACTATGCTATGGAAATCCCGGACCGATTACAGGCTACCCGATGAAGTCCTCACTGTACAACAACTAATCACAAGACAATAGTCTGAAGAGATTTCGGGTGTGGTTCTATCCTAGTGTGTGGGTCGCTCTCTCGCTCCAAATAAATCAAATAATGAGGAGGTTACTCTCCCCAAAATAATGATTTTTCCTTACGTTTATTTTAGGGTCGAGTTTTCTTTAGCAGTCCTGATTTTTGGCAGTTGTCACTTGATTTGAAAAAAAAATCCTTTTTAACTTATGTGAGTGAAAACAAGGAAGGAGATCGGAAATGCCAATGCACGTTTAAATACAATGATGCATGCATGGGTTAGAGATGCGTACCTTGTCACCGGTACTCTACATGTAGGGTGATCTGCGTAGAATTAAAATATAGAAAAATAAACTATCTTATATGGAAATGCAAGTTAACCGTCCTAACAATAGCTTCTATTAACGAGCAAGAACATGTTAAATTTGACTAAGTCCAATTACGCTCTATTCTATAGGTACAGAAATTCTTGTTTAGGGTGTTTGGACCTAATTAATTACCTTGCTCAAGAAAATTAATTAGAGAAATCAATAGGTAGCTCACGAAATCCGTGGGAAACAATGAAAAATAAGGCGATGAAAACAAAATTGATGAGGTTATCCAAGTGCACCGGCACTTGGCGAAACAAACCCCGCAACAAATGAATGTCCTTTTTATAAGAGTTCAAATGGTAGAAATAAATAAATAATAATAAATGTCTATTTTTTTGGTCTCCTTAATTCTTCTTCTCCTCCTCTCACGCTATCCTGTGACTTGGTGAAGAATCAAGCCACCTCCGCATCGTTTGGATGCTTCGGCTCTCCTAGGATTACCTCCTTCGCTTCGCGGGCCCTCGCAAGAAAAAGAAAAGAGAGAATGTGTAAGAAACACAATTATAAAATATAAGCAGGAAAAAGAAAAACAAAAAAATGAAATAAAAATAATGAATTATGAACAATGGAGTGAATGTGGAAAAATATAAACAAATATTTACAACCAAAGATAGCAGGTCAAAAAGAAACCTAACTACCCTCGACGTACCTCCCCGACAATGACAACCAAGGATTTTTGGGGTTTTTAAATCAAGATATGAAAATTAAATGCACAGTGGTCGTTGCACCCCAAATAACCCGCAACAAACAAACAATTTTTTTATTTCTCAAGGTACAAAATTAATTACAAGAATAATGAAGCGAGAGAAATTTTTGTTATTTAATTAACGTATATAGCTAACATGATCAAACTAAGGGAGGCTCCAATTCCTGATGGTTATTATGTCAATGAAGAAAATCAATGAAATAATGAAGGAATTCTATGAACACTATGCTTGGTTTTTATGAGATTTTTGTCTTTTTATATTTTTATGGGTTTTTTATTTTTAATTTTTTTATTTTTAATTTGTTTTATTTTGGTTTTTAGTTTGCAAATTTTTAATTTTCAAATAAGGAACAATATGCACAACGGAAGAAATACACACACCACATTTTTTTGTATTTTTCAATTATATCAAAATTATTCAAAAAAATCAAAAGAAAATATTTTTGTGTTTTAAAAGCTTTGAATTGTTTTTGGGATTTTTTTTATAATTTTCAGATATTTTCTATTTTTCTAATAATCAAACAGTTGCAAAAATGATAAACAGTGCACAACTAGGAGTAATTTACAACTTAAAAATATTTTGATGTTAAAAATAATGGAAATTATTTTTATGCTAAAATATAGACAAATATCTACAAACAAGAAGTGAAATAACAATTTTTAGTTTTTTCTAGATTTTTTATGATTTTTATAAGATTTTTAGTATTTTATATTTTTTTGGGCTTTATAAATAAGTAATGCATGAAATTTGGATAGAAATTAAAACAAATCAAAAGAAAATTAGTCTATTTTTTGGAATTTTTAATGTAATCTCGAATTTTTAGGATTTGTCAAACATCAAACAAGGAAAAATGAAATGTTTTTTATTTTCTAATAATAACAAAAGAAAATAAATGTAATGAAAATTTTATACAATGAAGAGGAACAAGTCACGAGCATAGCATGATTTTTTTCAAAATTTATTGACCAACAAAAGTGTTTATTTCAACAAGAACAAGCAAACAATAAAAGTCAGGAAATGAAGGACTAGAATGCAATTTTTTATTATTTTAGCATCAAAACTTAACAAGAAATAAAAATGGGGCATAAAGCGCAAATAACCAGTAAAAAGCGTGCCTAGCACGTGACTGTCTCTAGCAGGGAATTTATTGTAATTACGGAAATGCCCAAGGGCTTTAATGTAATTTCTCCAAATATTTTTTAATAGCCCTAGGGTTGTTTCTGTTCTTGATATCACGTTCAAAGCCAAAGGGGAAGGGGGCGCGTGGTGCCACCACTTCTCTTTCCTGGGCATGGGGCAGTGGTGGACTGTTAGGTAGTGGTTGGACTGTCGCGGTGCAGGTTGCTGTGGAGGAAGGACGCCGTTGGAGTGACGGCAGAGGAGAGGCTGGGGTGTGGGCTGGCTTGTTTCAGGTTGGGAGGTTGTGGCAGTGGCCACAACCACGGGTGGGGGATGGTGCTCCGCCTCGCGCGAGCGCGCTGGTGATGGAGGAAGGGGTCGCAATCTTCGCGCGGTGATGTAGGCGTGGCCGTTGGCGGGTCTTCCAACAGTGGACGACGGGTGCTGTCGATGGAAGAGGTGATGGGCGTCGCTCCTCCTCCTCCGCAGAGGGACTGGAAGCTGGATGACATCGCTTGTCGTAGGGGTTGCGGCGGAGACAGGCGGCAGGATGCAGTGATGGGCGGCGGGCGCCGCCTGCGGGCTGGAGGGGCAGCGCCTGCCAGACTGTGTTTTTTTTACTTTTTTATTTTTTTATGAAATGGAATCAGAAGAAAAAACTTTTATTTTCTTTTTTTATTTTTTAAAAATAGAAACTACAAAAATTATTTTTTATTTGTTTTTTAAAATTTATTATATGATCCTGCAAGACAAATGTTAAAAGGAAAGAGAAAACTATATATTTTTGTGTTTATATATATATGTATATATTAAAATATAAGAGGACTCAAACACGGTACATCTCTGCTTATTTAAATAAATAATAAAAAATTGAAAAAGATGACAATGTGGATCCGACGAAATGGAAGAATCGAATCCGAGTCGGAGTTGAGAGATTGTGGGGGATAGAATGTGAACGTAGAGAGATCGAGAAAATGAGATGAACATTCGGAATCGAAGGTGGATAAAATCGTGATGATGGATTCTAAGATCTAGAAAAAAAATAACAATGAAATAAAAATGCGAGAAATAAAACTACGATTAACCTAGGTTAAAAATAAGAAAAAGAAAGATGGATCTCACCTTTGGAGTGTAAAAGACAGTGATCGCCTCGACAAAGGCCGACTTGCTGTCACCGGATGGCTCAGAGGATAGGCACCCTTCTACGATAAGATAGCTCTCGGATAATAGGCTCCTCTCACAAAGATTGATCAAGTTGAAATGAGGGAGAGGGAGCCATATTAATAGATAAACAATGGAGTTTGAATTTTTTGAAATTTTGAATGAAGATAAGAGATAAGAAAAAAAATTGAAATGAGATAAAGTTAAAATTATTTACAAAAATTAATTAATTTTTTTGTATTTTCATCGCTTTATTAAATTGAATAAAAATGTTATTTTTTTTATTTTTTGTGGTGGTTATTTAAGAATATCAACTATATAATTACACTATATACATGTGGTACATTATATACATAGTTAAATAAGGAAATTAGTTTTTTTTGTTATAAATTTTTTATTTTATTTTTTTATTTTTATTTTAAATAATTAGTAAAAATATTTACAAATATTTACAAATACAATATCTACAAATAAATGGTAAAATTGCACAAACCACCCTAGAAAACCGACTTTTCAACCATAACCCAGAAATTATGAAATCACAACCATTTTAAAGATAATTTAATTTAGAATACAATGAAAGTGAGTTTGGTTCGATTTGAGTTCATATGAGTCCAGAATTGGTCTTTCAATTATCACTTAATGGCTTTTTTTTCCGGATGTGATTACTTTTGATCTGTACATGATTTTATTTTGCAGACATTTTTATTATTTATGAAACATTTTTATTTACAACTTTTATATTGAAATTATTTAGTTTGAGGTCAATTTATGTACAAATAAACTAGTGTAAGTATACAAATATACACAGCATACACATTTTTTTGGATTTTCTGATTAAGGACCCTATCTCCCCCTATTTTATTCCTGGTTGATCAGGTCAAGTCTTGATCTTCTCTCCAAGTCCGAGTCAGCCTGTATCTATTACATATATATAATTTCCCTTTTTTCTTTTTTTTCTTTTTTCTTTATTATTTTCTTTATTTTCCCTTTCTTTCTTTCTTTATTTATTTTAGGTTAAAATAGAAATAAATGTGCAATATTTACACACAGATGCAAATTAGTAAGAATATGGAGTTAGTATTATATACTGGTGTTTTATAAGGGATTTTAAGCTAAAATAATTGAATAAAGATGACGAAATGCAGATCCATTAGTCCAACATTTGGACCAAGATTAGATCACTTCTCTAGTGAGATGAGTCACTAAAATCCAGACACGTTTCATCACTCCCTAGGAATGGAAGCGTCATGGTTATACAATCATTTATGATCACATCATCCTCATGTATTCCTAATACCCATCTGGAAGACCAAGAGTAAACCCGAGGTATTTGATCAATTTTACATTGTCTACTTCAGGGTTTTATCATTAAGGCCTCATTCGATCATTAGGAGTAGGTATCGTATACTTTCCAAAAGCATATATCGTACCTAGGTATTGATCATATACTTTCCAAAAGCATATATCAAACCTACAATTTCAGCCAAGCTTCCAAAGCAATACAACCGTGCAAGAAATTTGATTCTTCCCAATATCTCATGAGTGAGCTCATGTCTTCCGGTTCAGTAAATGAACATGTATGATCCCTTTGAGAGATCGTATTAGTCATATGCCCTTGTATGCACACGACACCAGTGTATATACCTTGATTAGTTCATCAACCTATTGGTCTGCCAAATGTGCATACTCATACATATAGTAACATATATGTCTTCGGTCAGAGGATGCGTGCCTATATCATGACATCATACGACATAGGTCATTGATTATCTCGGTCTCGTTAAGTCAACTCTTTGTCCTAACTTATCTAACACCTCTGAATCATTATTCCTGTGTAGAGGACCTGCATTAAGAGGTTGGTTAGATATCAACCTTTAGAGAAAGGATTGCCATCCCCTTCTCAGGCTCGAGATCCTCTCTCAATAATCATTTGATAGTACTTGATAAGTCCTCAATCTAACTCGTTAGATATTCATCAAAACACCAGTCTCTATGATTCAATAATTGAATCAATAATTGTATGATCATTAAGATGACCATGGTACATTACCCTAAATTTTCTAAGGTACTTATTATGGAAATTAGTTATTTTTCATTTCAAATCAGGGAACAATATTTGCAATAACATTTATTGCATAATGGATCATTGTGGGCTTGCTTGTCCAACATCCGTCGCAAGGGATTGTATGTAGGAGATACCTGTCCAAAGTGACAACTCTTGTATACAAGCACATATGGATCAGGATCTTTACTTCTCGAACGAGTAAGGTCGTATGCGTAGTGATCCCAATATCGCATCCTCATATTATTGGGGCGATATTAGATTGTGCATAGCGAGTTCTAATCATGTTGATGGTTGGTTCAATTAACGACGGGTCAACATCACCTTAGGGGTTGTGGGCCCAAGTGTTAAAGACCGAATTGGCAATGCAAGTTGGACTTGCATGGAGGAATGTGTTCTCGCTTCTTTTTATTCGAGTTACAGGTTTTCATATTATTGGGGTGTAACAAAGATAAGAAAGGAGATCCCAGATTTTGCTTGAGATATAATGGTAAGTATATCTCTTATATTTAAAGTGATTAAGGGAATGAATTCAATGTGACAAGTTAAAACAACATTGATATAAAAATTCCTAAATCAAAGTAAAAAATATATTTATATATATTTAAGAAAATTATCTTATTTCAGATAAACCTCATTGAACCCACTCAATGCTATACTCAATAACAACTAGTAAAATATCATGAATTTGATCCATGATCAAGATATTGTACTTGTAATTGGACACACAATGTATGTGGTTGCAATATGCAAGTTTCCTCTTAATAATGAGGAATGAAAATTAAATAGACAATAGTACTACAACCCTAGGGTTTGTATGTCTCTATAGTCTCAAATAATCCTTATAAAAATCGAAGAAGATATTCTGACAAACATATGTGCTCTCTACATTTAATCATTAATGACATGGTTCACTGCATCATGCAGAATGGTGGCTCTATAAGAGATGATGTACTCAAAATTTTTGAGTACCAACATGAACCTAAGTCTTTATAAGTTAAGATGTATGTAGATATGATGAGTGTCATCATTCTACAATCTATACTCAAGTCATTCATGAAGTTTCATAATATTCATATTGTATGAATTAAATGAAGCATGTATAAATGTTGAAATACTCTTATATTAAAATCTTTTGAATTCAACATAAGAAATCCATTTTCTTAAGGAATGGTTGTTTATAGATGAAGGGAGCACAGTGGAAGCATGGGTCTAACCCAAGCAAGAAGGAAAGTCAAGGAGTTGACTGTATTTCTGTAAGTTTCATATGACATCCAAAGAGTCGGATGAATGCCAATACTGCAACAAGCTGATGTGTTGATAGTATGACTATCAAGTCTATCCAGAATCCTTAGAGAAAGACTCGGATAGTACATCGGAATAATCTACATATAATCATTGAAATTGACTTTCTTATTTGATAAGATCAAAATCTGATAATTGTATCTCATTCTTCTAATAATACTTGCAATTGGTTGCATTTTTTTAGAAGACTAGAAAATTTGATCTTAAGGTTTAATAGTCATCTACATGGATATTGATACAATTGTTGCAACAATCTTTATTGGATAAATAGACTTCATATTTTTTTAGTGGGAGAACCCTTAGTCTTAGAAAATTTCTCTATCATCTAGATATTAGAATACACTCATTATTTGTTATAAAATGTTGGAAATAAACAAGAATTCTGGAATAGACCTATCATAAATAGTTATGATGGATATATTTCAGATTGTAACCTAACATCTAGAGGGCTCTACCAAATTAGAAAATTAATGAATGGTTCATAGCATTTCTAATACAGAAAATTAAACCTTTAAAAATCAACAGGAGGATGAAGATCATTTGACAATGATCTAGCATCAAGCCTTACACATATGTCTGTTGATGTGATCAATAGACTAGTAAGAGATGAAGATTTAGAATGTATGAAATTTCAAATTTTACATACTTGTGAATATTGTATTCAAAGAAAATTTGTCCAATAAACTTTTCTCTGGGAATGGTGTAAGATGATAAGGTATTCAGGATCTCATACATATTGATGCATGTGGATCATCTATATTATAATAAACATTATGGATATGTAGTATCTATTGTTGATGATATGTGATATGAGATTTCTTCCCTTCACCTTACAAAGCTTTGAAATGTTCAACGATTTCACAATTTTTGATTAAACCCAAATATTGAAGGAAGATGAAAATGAATTTAATCTAACCTAGGTAGAAAGTACCTATTCGATGAATTCAAGGAATACCTTAGGAAGAAAGGAATATTATTCTTATCTCAATCCTCCTAATCCACCTTAACCCAATAGAGTTATAGGGAGATATAATTGAATCATGTGTGACATGATTTGATCAATGATGAATCTTAGTTAGCATAATCATCTCTTAGTTTCCTGTTATATATGTTATAGAGACTACAATATACATCCTTAATAAGATTCCATGCAAATCTAAACCCGAACATCCTCATAAGCTGTGGTTTGGAACCTAGACTAGTGTTAGATACTGAGGATTTAGGGTTGTTTGGTCCATAACTTTGTCATGGATGCAAGTAAGCTGGAATCTAGCACCAGAGAGTGCTACTTCATTAGGAAAATAAAATATGGTATTGGATACCTACTTTATGACCTTGAGATTCTTAAAATATTTCATCTCTAAGGATATGATTCTTAGAGGTTTAGACTCTTGAGAAGCAAGATGAAAATGAAGTGAAGGAACCCATTGAATCTTGAGAAGATAATGTGACTCCTTAAATAAAGAACTAAAAGGACAATTAAAGATGAAACACTAGTACCTCTTCAAATGAGTCTGAAGATGGATTCCATGTGTTAGAAAAATCTAGCAATGATATGACTTCATGTGATGAAGCTTCTGAGGATCATAACATGGAAAGATGAATGTTAGCAATAAAGTCTAAAGTAGACTTCATATGCAAGTGTTGTATATGGACCCTCGAGTATCCACATATAAGTGTAAAACCTATTCGGTCTAAATGGATCTTCAAGAGAAATAGGGAACCTGATGAGAAGGTAGGGACATTCAAAGCACGATTTGTATCCTCAAGATACACATAGAAAGAAGACATCGATTGTGATGAGACTTGCAATCTAGTGACCATGCTTAAACCCATCAGAATATTGCTAATTATAGGTACACAACTTGACTATGACATCTTAAAGATGGAAGTCAATACTTCGTTCCACTAAGAATAACTCTCTGAGGATATTCACATGAATTAGACCCACAACTTCGTGGTTGAGGAAAGCAAGGTTTGCAAGTTGAATAACTCCATCTATGGACTCAAATACGATTCTTATAGTTGGAATATCATATTTGATGAAATTATAAATGTTACGATTTCAGATAGAATCTTGATGTACCATGTGAAGATTAGTGGGAGCGCCATTGTGTTCGTCATGTTAAATGTAGATGATATGCTAATCATTTGGAATGATGTAAGGATAATAATAAGTGTTTTATAGACTGGCTATTCCATACCTTGAGTTGTGATCTCAAGGATATCTCATAAATCTTAGTTCTGAAGTTGTTCAGAAGCAAAGAAAAGAGGGTATTGGGACCGTCACATTAGTGGTACACCTTGGACATTTCCATTTTCTGGAATATTCCAAGAAAGGCTTCTTTTCCTAAATATATGGTTATGACCTATCTAAAGGGATAGCACCTCAAATAGTTGAGGATGTGAATACCGAAGCTATATGCCTGAGTGCATCAGCTTTGGGAAGCTCAATGTATGCTAGATATGTACAAAAGCCAGATGTCTATCATGCAGTGGGAGTTGTAAACTATTACTAATCCTACTATGGAAATAAAACACTTGATTGCAGAAATAACAATATCTTCAAAGATGATAAGACTTAGAGATAGTGATCTTAAAGTCGTATCTTCAAGAAATTAAGACTTTATATATAGAGATCTAAAAGGTCTTAACTGTGAATACCTTAGGAGATAAAGATCTCCAGGAATAACGGCATTTTGATGAGAATAATAGAAATTACATACTAGTTATAAAGATTATTGAGTTGTAGTGTCAGATACATAACTGCCTTAAAATTGAATATTGGTTGCATAAGATGCAAAATTCGCATAAGATGCGAGCACTATGATAGGAGATATGCAAGTACTGTAAAAGGGCTTGGCGTAGTCTCTCAGAAACAGAGTAACTAATCATCTTACCTAGCTATTTTTCTAAATAACCTATGATTGTCACATGAGTGTGGGTTTAAAGATTAGCCCGTTAATGGCTCTTTGGGTTAGTGGGAGATTATTGGATACGTGTGCCCACGACGAGCCATTATACAATAATGTTATTGCAAATATCATTCCCTGATATGAAATGAAGAATAACTAATTTGCATAATAGATCCCTTAGTAAAACTAGGGTATATACCATGGCCATCTTAATGATCATACAGTTGTTGGTTCAATTGTTGAATCATAGAGGCTAATGCTTGAATGAATACCTAAAGAGTTAGATTGAGGACTCATCAAGTACCGTCAAATGATTATTAAGAGATCATCTCCAACCTGAGAAGGAGATGGCAATCCTTTTTCTAAAGGTTGATATCTAACTGACCTCTTGATGCATGTCCTTTGCAAAGGAAAAGAGATTCCAAGGTGTTAGATAGTTAGGTAAAAAAGTTGACTTAACGAGATCGAGATAACCTAAGACCTTTGTCATATGCTATCACGATATAGGCATGCATCCTCATACCAGAGACAGATGTGTTACTATATGTCTGAGTATGTACATTTGGCAGACTAATTGGTTGATGGCCTAATAAAGGTCTATACAACGGTGCGCTGGTGTGCATACAAGGCCATATGAGTAATACGATCTCTCAAAGGTATCATACATGTTCATTTACTGAACTGGAAGACATGAGCTCACTCATGACATATTGGGAAGAATCAAATTCAGTGCACGATCATCTCACTTTGGAAGCTTGATTGAATTTGTAGGTTTGATATATGCTTTTGGAAAGTATATGATCAATACATTGGTATGATATATGCTTTTGGAAAGTATATGGTTGATACCAACTCCCAATGATCAAATGAGATCCTTAATGATAAAACCCTAAAGGAGACAGTCTAAATAGATCTAAAACATCAGGTTTGTTCTTGGTCTTCTAGTATGCAATATGTACACGTATTAGGAATATCTGAGGGTGATGTGATGATACATGATTGTATAAGCATGTTGCTTCCATTCTGAGGGAGTGATGAAATAGGTCTAGATTTTAGCGACTCCTCTCATAGAGAAGTAATCTGATCTTAGTCCAAATGATGGACCTTGATTTGAATGTGATTCGGATACAATGAGAAGATTAGATTTGTGATCTTGATTTAATCAACCATTATGAGAGGAACACGAGATCTGGATTTGAGATATGATCTCAATATCCGAGTCACCATACGTGGAACAGTACAATCACCCAATAATTATCTCTAAATATCTGCTAGAAAGTGCATTGTTCTGAAAAGAGTTCAAGAATAATTTCATTGTTGATAATGTATCCGAGCATTGAGAAATGGATAATTAAATGTGATTTAATGATCTTGAGTGATATGAATTTGATTCGTATTAGTTGGACATATAAGGAGAGTTATCTAAGATGATTAAATATGATTTAATTATCAAAGATATGAATAATGTGAATGTGATTCATGTTATTTGGGCACATGAGAATAGATATACAAGATCATTAAATATGATTTAATTTTCAAGGATATGATTAATGTTGATATCACTATCCATGATAATCATGGATATTATAAATATGATTTATAATATGATGGAGACATTTAATTGTAAATAGAATTTATAATATATGTTCTGTTGTCAATGGGATTCACAATAAACAATTAATTGTAAATCTAATTCACATATTATGTTGAATATATGAATATGATTCATATTTGTTAATGACATGATTGAAGTTTTCATAAATTTAATTTGGACTTATTTTTGTGAAGATAAATGCAATAATTGTTATTGCATTAATTAATTTAAATATGTAGATAAAGGAAGACTTAATCCCTTTATGGTGGTCGTCCACCTTGACTTGTTCAAGAGGGGGGACGACCACCCTATTCATAGTAAAGGGACTTGGTCTTCTCATTATCTATGCATATTAATTGAATTTAAAATGAATCAATTATTATCTTGAAAAAGGATATAATTAAATTTTGTTTCAAACTAATTGTTGTTGTTTATTGGAGCAACAAATCATGGCAATTGATTAATAAATTTTTAATATACACCGTAGATTAAGAGAGCACATTGATTGAGATCCATGCGCATCCAACTAGCATAAAAGGAAGGGTAGACCTTGCCTTTGATGAACACACATAATTCCCAGAGGAATTAAACTCTCTCCATGATGTCTAACTCTCTCTCTCATTCTTTATACGCCAAGTCTCTCTCTCTCTCTCATTGTGGATGTCCACCATGGAGCCCTGGAGAGAGTTGCCATCATCGTAGCATCGTCGTTACCCGATTGTTTGCTCGTGGATCTCCGTCTCTTTTGGTGTGCCTCTCTCATAAAGAAGACATCGGATCTCATGTTATAAGATCAGGAGATTCCTTGCTTGGATCATCAATATGTATTGTGGGGAGCACGCATTTCATCAACGCGTTTGCAAGCATCTCCTCTGTATGACCGGACTTGAGATAGGAGGTCTCTTTGTTTGGAGACTCTATCGCAACCACGCTTTAAGAGGTAAACCCAATTCTTGTTTTTGTTTAGATGAAATGATCCAGGAAGTGTTCTTGGATCATGTGGTTTCATCGTTTAAAATTTTTAAATTCTGTTGCCTCGAGCTACTAGTACAACTTGTAGCTTCTGATCGTATACGATGCGATCCTCACGCTTCCGTGATGTGCTTAAGGATCTTCCCATATCCTTCAAGATACTCACTCGACATGAAGTCAATCATATCAACTATAACTAACCATTCCCTAGATTCCATAAAATGTTTCAGCAAATATCTGTTGACCAGGAAAGAACGTGCAACATTTGTGAGATCAGTTATCTTTACAAATCCATTACTGTGCACTTCCTTCACTATGTTGGGACTCATCCATTTTGACTTTAGTTTCCCATGGAAGATCTTTAACTTGGCATTAAACAACCATACCTTTTATCTCAAGACAAAGTTTTTGTGTCTATTATGCATATCATGCCACTTCTTAACTTTGTCATTATAGATCAAACTGTTGTCATAATCTTTATTTCTGATTACCATAGGCTCATTGAGGTTCAAGTCAGAACATACCTTTCCTTGGTGACAATTCGAGTTAATCTTCTAAATTTACCACTCAGACTTGTGAATTATTTCTGTGGGCAAAATGGCATGGCTTGCCATAAATCATCCTAAAACCTTAAGTACCAAGAGGAGTCCTGCAGGCCGTCCTATAGACCCGCAGAATTCAGTCCAATACACAAGACAAATTCTTCTTATGAGGACGGAATAGCTATTGTAAGATCATATTCACCTCTCTATTAGAGATATTTACCATGTCGTTCAATTGTGGATGGGAAGGACTAGTTACTATGTGCTCAAACTTATTGTACTTAACAAAAGATTTCATCTCTCTATTCACAGAGTGGCTACCCCCATCTAAAATCAAGGCCCTAGGAACCCCGAATCTAGAAATAATATGATCCGTTATAAGCTTACATAAAGCCTTGATGACTGTGGCTCGGGTTGGGATTGCCTCCACCCACCTTGACAGATAAACAACTGTCAACAAGATGTACTCAAATCCATGGCTGTTGGGAAAGGGACCCATAAAATCTATGGCCCATGCATCAAAAACATCACAAAAAATCACTAGATGCGTGGGCATCTGATATCTATAGCCAAATTTATCTACCATCCTTTTACAAATTGGGCACGATCGTACAAAAACAGTAGCATCTCTAAACAAGGTTGGCCAATACAATCCACATTGGAGCACCTTTTGTGGAGTTATTTTTTTCTGAATGGTGTCCTCTAGACTCTAAAGAATGACAATATGTGAGGACACTCTGGTATCCTTCCTGAGGAATACACCTCCTCTAGGCATAATCCGATCATTCAAAGAAAAGGAATGGATCCTTACAGTGGTATCTCCTTGAATCCTCTTTAGTCGGCCAATGCTGCTCCTAGTCCAACCATGGGGAACCTGCTTAGACACAAGATAATTCACCATGTTGGCATACCACATGAGTTAATCAATAACACAAATCTACCCGTTTGGAAAGGTCTATCTAATGGGTATATGTTAGGGAAATCCTTTAGCTCCAAACGAGATAAATGATCTGCCACATGTTCTTAACTCCATGTTTATCCTTAATCTCCAAATCAAACTCTTTGAGTAACATAATCCACCTAAGAAGACACGCTTTCACGTCCTTCTTTTCCATTAGATATCATATGGCTATATGATGCATAAATATTGTCACCATGGAGCCCAAAATATGTGACCTAAACTTTTCAAGGGCCCAAACTATTGCGAGCATTTACTTTTCAATTACTGTATAGTTTTCTATGATTGATCTAAACCTTTGCTTGTGTAGTGAAAAAATGATATCCTATCTTGCCGTTGACCTAATATAACTCCTATAGTAAAATCAAATGTATGAGTCAAGATCTCAAAGGGAAGAGACTAGTCAGGAGCTTGTAAAATCAATGAGTCACAAATCTTCCTTTTTAACAACTCAAAGGACTCAAGACATCTGTGGTCAACAACGAACTCAGTGTCAATTCCTAAGAGCTCAGCCAAAGGTCAGGCAATCTTAGAAAAATCTTGAATAAATCTTCTATAAATTACAACATGCTCAAAAAATGACCTCATTGACTTCACATTGGTTAATGGATCAAGTTCTTGATCACATCCACCTCGACAGGGTCAACCTCCATTCCCTTTCTGGAGATGACATGCCCTAACACGATACCTTCCTTAACCATGAAATAACTTTTCTCTCAGTAGAGTAATAGATTCACCTGCCTACACCTATAAAGAACTATGTCCAAGTGCGCTAAACATGAATCGAATTAATCACCATGGATCGAGAAATCATCCATGAAGACATCCAGGAGGAGAGTAATAGATTCACCTGCCTACACCTATAAAGAACTCTGTCCAAGTGTGCTAAACGTGAATCAAATTAATCACCATGGATCGAGAAATCATCCATAAAGACATCCAGGAACTCCCTACCATTTCAACAAATACGACGATCATGTAAAGCTGAAACATACCTTGGGCATTGCAAAACCCAAATGGCATGCGCCTGAATGCATAAGTGCAGAATGGACATGTAAATATGATCGTTTCCTGGTCCTCATGGGAAATAGATACTTGATTGTAGCCTAAGTACCCATCAAGAAAACATAAGAACTCCTTCCCTGCTAGTAATATCAAAATATGACAAATAAAAGGTAAGGGAAAGTGATTTCTTGGTCATGCCATTCAAGCATCTATAGTCGACACAGGAGCACCACAACGTGGGTACTCATGTCACGATATCTACCCCCTCCTCATTGGTGACCATCTAGATGCCCGACTTCTTAGAGACTACATGAAGGGGGGCCACCCACTTGGAGTCTGAGATGGCGAAAATATAACATGCTCCACACCATTTTTCAATAAATTTTATAACTACTTCTCAAAGATTAGGGTTTAGTCTTCTTCAAAACTCATGGGATGGTCTGGCATTATCCTCAAAATAAATATGATCTGAACAGAGGGCAGGGTTAATCTGCATGAGATCCGGCATAATCCTACCTCTAGACTTGTGGCTCTTCTCTAAAACTTCTTACAACCTAGACTCATGTTCTATAGTCATCTTAGAAGTAATGATGATAGAGAATCGATCTTTAGGTCCCATAATAAAGGTGTACTTGAGTATACGAGGGAGCAGCTTTGGCTCTGGTAATGCTATATAATCGATCAAATTAGGTCGAACCATCTCTGAATCTAGTTCTATGCTACATGAAGGTAGAGCTATCTATGTTGTACTAGCCACCAACTCTGTTGTGTAAGGAGTTGGATTGCCAAAGAAATGTGGTAGTTCGACCAAAATCGCATCTGACTCGTCAACTATATGCATTGACTATTCTGAGGAAGATATAACTGATAGATTTAAAGGAATCTCTGAGTCATAAAGGGAATAGGGAGATGCATAACTCTAGAACTTTTGTAACACCTCGCAAACTGCATTGTAAACATTGCCCTCTCTAGAAGAAAGGATCTCGCTCAGTACTATTGGTGTTTGTTTCCATATCCCAATTGTGCTAACTACTCTATAGTTTGTTGTGGAAGATGAAGAGAAATATGTACTAGACTATGAGTTAGGTCAAAGCCATTTCATCTGCTTCGTTCTTTTTCTCTGCTTGGAGAGCGAAACATCATCATTCCTAATTGATAATTAAATGATGCTCCAACGATCCTAAGTAAAATTCACTTGATGAATCTCCATTTCGTCACCTTTATTCTTTCATTTTATTCTTAAATCCCTAGGTAAATACATGTATATAGTATTAATTTGTATAAAATAACACTCAATAAATTGACAATAAATATTGTACAAAATACTGTATTTAATACCAAAATAAAAGAATAAAGGAAAGAAAAGAAAATAAAAAGAATGAAGCGTCAAAGATAATGAGTGACCCTAGACCTTGAGACCCAATCATGACAACTAACTGTACAGAAAACACTACGTAGAAACCCTAAATTATTTATCAATAATATGCTTTTGGGGCCTATTTATTTTCTAATTCTTGTAACTTAAATTAATAAACGTTTATCATAACCATTGTACATAAAAATACAAAATTAATTTCACTCAAAAAATTACATAGTGCACTGGGATACACAAAACAAAATGTTGCAAAGAAAACTTTCCAGACATGCATCTCCTCCATAAAGATTCAAAATTGACCAAACTCACCTTTATTATTCATAAAATTAAATTATCTATTTAATGAGGGTAGTTTCATTTAATTTGGAGATGATATGCAAAAGTTAGCTTTCGGGTCCCCATTGTAATGTATATTTGTATATAATAATCAATATATTATGCTTTGTATTTTTAGCTTCTTTATATTTTTCTATACTTGTAAATATTATTCAAAATACAATTAAATAATAAAGATAGAATAAAACCATCAAAAACACATTAAAAAATCTATAAAATATATAGGTAAGCTATACATATATAATTCATGTACATAATTATTTAAGTAAATAAACGAAATAAGAAAAATAGAATAAAAATATCTAAATTAATAATTAAATAAGTTATATATATATAATACCTATATATAATAATAAAATATCAAATACAAAGTAAAAATAAAATATACTAAATATAGGTATATCTACCTATATATCTACATGTAACTATTAACACATAATAAATTGACTTGTAAAATAAACAAAAATCATAATAAAATACTACATAAAATAATACACATTTTTGTCTTTTTTTAATTAACTCATTTTATATTTTACTCTTATTTATTTATTATTTTTCCTTGGTTTTGTCAATTTGTGAGAGATGTGGACCAATGGGAGCTCGAGGACTGCTGACCTTAGGTAAACTGTCCTCCCTCCCCAGGTATGCTTTCTGTCAACCTCGAGACACCTGATTTCTCCACTTTTTCATGCCTTGCACATTTTCCTAATCTCTTTGACTCCTTCATGAAAGATCACATCGGCATATCTCTTCATCACACGCAACACTCCCCATCCTTGTACATTCATCGAATCATGTGCAAATACTCAATCTTTCAGACTCCAACCGCTCATGTATAAAGTTCCCCCCATCACCATTTTTAGTTTTTGAATCCTTCCTTTGCATCTTGAACCCTCAAATTCCATTGTAGATAGGTTGAGCTTGGTGATAGCTCGCTTCATGTCAGATTTCAGCGCAATATGGGTGTGATTGAAGAGATTCACACTTCGTCAGAGCTCCATCGGTGGAGGTTTTGCTCCTTGGCCCCCAAGTCGAGTCGAGCTATTTTTATTGCATTTATAGCTATATTTTAGTTGTATTTTTATTTCCAACCTTTATTTTATGCTTCAATCGATTTCTTTAGCATATAATTCATAATTATAGAATGACAGAGCCCTAACGCTTGGACCATTGCTCAACAATTATCTCCCAAGTTCCGACCTGCCAGACGATCACCATCACTTTCCTCTTCCACTTCTCCAAATCTCCAGCCATTCCACTCACTTTGATCAGCCCTAGATCAGATATCCATGCCTCCCCCTCTGATGTCGTCGTTGGAGACCTCCATCTCGAGGCATCCCTCGCCATTTCCACCTGATAATGCCTCAGGTTTCATTGTATTCTTGTGCTACATCTAACTGTGCAAGAACCTAGTGCTGAGAGCCTCCTTTGAGGCAGAGTTTGTCAGGAACATGTGCTTCAGGTGCTTCAGTCTTTGACTGAGCTCCAGGACCCCATTGATGGGGTCTGGACCCTTTTGAGCACCTCAATAGTTGTGGATCCAGTCAAGGATCATTTTCAGTCCCTTGGAAGCCTTCCAAGTGGCTGGAGAATGAAGCTCTAGTCAATCGAACCTCTCCCAGGTGAGGTTTCAACCTTGTTCTTCCGGGTTGTGCTGTCACCGTTAGATCAGGAGCTGTGCTCCAAGAAAGTAGCTATTATTGGATTGAGTCGCACCATCACCATCAAATACTTGAGAGGATCTAATCCCAACCGTCCATCCATGGAGCGGCATCAACCGTTTAGCAGGTGCCTATGTCAAATCAAATCTTCAACACCAACGGATGGCACGGTTTATGGGGTAATTTTCATAGTAACCCCAACGCCTTTTAAATTTTCATTTTAGTCTTAAAAATTTAATATATAGATTAAAATTTATGTAATAAATGGCATTGTACCCCCAAACTCCACTTATTTGCACTTAGGTCCTTTGCTAGGTCACCTCACGTGTCCGTGCATGTGAGGTGCCTGGCCATTTTGCAACCTTACTCTCTCGGGTTTAGGTTTTTGGTTTAGTGTTTGAATTTGTAATTATAGTGTAAAATATTGGGGTATTTTTCATGGTGACCCTTGTACTTTATTTTTATTGCAAAAATACCCCTACTAGGATTTTTTTTCTATTTATGCATTTCTATTTGTTTAGATGGCTCTTGCGCTTCAAAATATTTTAGGAAATGGTATTAAATACCTAATGTGATTATTGGTCACGCCATATTTTTGGTTGCATTTATTGCATCTTTCTAATTATTAAAAATGGAATACGAGCTATTTATTCCCTATTTACTTGGAAAAATACCAAAAAAAATAAAAAATTTACCTAAAAACCTACAAAATATTGTATATTATATATTACTATATATATTAACTCCAAATCAAAAATCTCAAAAAATATAAAAGAAAAACACTAAAATTTTAAAAGCCTTTAAATATTATAAAAATCAGTAAAAATCCTATAAAAATCCAAAAAAAATTGTTTTTATTTCTTAATTTTATTTGTATTATATAATATATATTAAAAATAGTTTTAGGAATTTTTAAATTTATTTGTGTATTTTTAAACAAAAAAAATACAACCCATTTATTATAGCCACTATTTTATTATATTTAATACAAAAAAAATTACAAAACAATTAGAAAAAATTATAAGAAAAATAACAAGAATAGAGAAAAAATAGAATAATGCAAAAACATTGTAGTTTAAAAATTTTGAGTATATATAATTATATTTATAAATATTAAATTATATATAGTATATATTACTTATATACTTATTATAATTATTATTACGAATTACAAATAACTTATATAGTTTTAAAATATTAAAAAAAACTTTACTTATATATATTTCTTGAATTTTTGTATATTTATTTAATATATCACATATAGTATTCATATCATTCATATTATTATATATAGATAGATATATGTGCTTGTTATATCTTAAAAAAGAATAACTAAAAATTTCAAAATTAAAAATAAAATAAAAATTCAAATTTTAAAACATAAAAAATAATATACAAAATACAAAAATCCATAAAAATTAAATATAATTGAAAACCTATAAAAAGATTAAAAAGATAAAAAAGTACAAAAAGAATTGTTGTTAAATTTTATTAATAGATAATAATTACCCTATCCTCATTGCTCTTTGTGGTTTGACACTCTACACTTATACATTATACACATATATTTTGTAGAGTTAAAACAAAATAAATTTTGACTCATACTTTGCATTGAAATGTCATACATTATGGGTTGATTGTTTGTTTGATTTGATTGTTCACGATTCGAGTGCCTAGAGAGGGTTGATACATCTTTTGTCGGATTCAACTTGTCAGACACCACAAGCTCCTCCAAGATCGGACGTTAGGAACTTCTGAGAAGTCGTTCAACAAAATGGCACAATTGTCGAGGAGCAACGTCGTATAGTATGTTTGTATACATATTATCCATTTTATTTTATCTATCTTTAATTTTTTTTAGAAATATATGTTTATATGTTTTCGACCATCTCTTTGGTTGACATCTTTGCGAGGGGCCACATGGCAAAGGCGACTTTCTTAGGAAAGTTGGTACACCCGAGCTACGTAGAGATAAGCTCTTTCTTTGAGAGATGATTAGAGAGCAAGGGAGAAGACCAAGGAGACTGAGCAGTACAAATTTGCAGTAGCCTTAGTATAGTTTTCCTTTTTGTGAGAGAGACCTTTTTATTTTTGTAATTATAATTGTAATAATATAGGGACTCAGACATTCAAGAACTTACAAGCCTATTTTACGAGGTTTTTGTTCCCCTGGGGCTTGCTCATTTTTTTAGCTTTCATCACCTTCTACTTTTTGTTCTCTCTATTTTTCTTCTTATTTTTATTTTTTTTCTCATGTATTGGGTTGTTCACTTTTCTTTTCTTTGTTTTGTGTGATTGGTGTCCCTAGTTTTAGGATTTTACTTGGTGAGCCAGGTAGACTTAGGTCCACACACTGAATAGAATTTTATACCTACAGATCGTTGGACTTAGTCAAATAATAAATATGTGCTTCCTGAGTAGAAGTTCTTGCTGGGTCGGTTCCTGTTTGCACACATATAGGCTAGATTTTATTTTATGCATGGATCATATTGCATGTAGACTACTTGAGTCAGGTACGCATCCTCATCTCTAGCATCCACTTTCATTGATTTTTCGTGCATTGGCTTTTCCGAGCTCCTTCCCCAATTTCGTTGACTTAGGCTATAAAAGGAATCAGAAAATTCGTTAGATGTCTTCTTTTTCAAAAATACAAAAAAAGTAAAAAGTGATAACCAATAAAATTGGGACTGTTAATTATACTCGACCCTAAAACCAACCGTAAAGGACAAAAATCATTATTTTGGGGAGAGTAACACCATCATTGTCATAGGTACATTCCAGACCGAGTGAGGCACACACAAATAAGAAACAGAGCCCCAGTCCCTGGAGTTGGGCCCTAAGTGCTTAGGTTGGCTCTTGAACTCTATTATTGTTGCCAGCACTTGCCTCAGACTTTATATGAAGTGGTCCAGTGCTTGAGTAGGTGTGCTCTGTCGACTCGATCACATCCACTCTAGGCGACTACACATGTGAACTTGTATATATTTGTTTTGTCACCTAACTCTAAAATTGAAAAGATAAAAATACTGACCTTTATGGTTTTCACAGTATAGAATAGGTAAATTGAGGGGTTTGTGTTTGTTTTCTGTATGATTGATGACTATGTGCATTTGTTCCTTTTTGTTTCATATTTTGGCTTGACTATCGTGCTCTTCCAAATCCCGCCTCTTGAATACCAGGATGGCTGACTAGAGATATTTCTATCATGACTTTGTGGATTCTTCTCACTCCACTCCAGTCAGTGCACCTCCATTTTGTTAGGAGGAATATTCTCGGGATTTTTCATTTTATACATATCCACCACATACATAGTTTTAGGCACAAGATTTTGACCGCTACCCACCTCCATAGTTTTGTCACCCACCATCACCTCCACCCAGTACTGAGCTGTTGGATTCAACTCTCATGGACACTACTCTTGACCACACGACCAAGTTAGTGGATCAAATGCAACATATAATTAACGATCTATTTGACGAAAATAACATTCATACTGTTGCTTCACATTCTGAGGTCATGGATTCATGAGAGGCCACCCACGAGAGACAACAATCGCCAAAAATACAAAAAATGAGCAAAATATAATATTCCAAAAAAGCAATAATGGGAGACGCCTAGCTGGGATAAAATGTGAGGAGAGGACATCTATGCCATCCACTTTTCCCACACATACACACACCATAGTTCCCACCTACTCCCACCTACCTTTCAAGGATGGCACTGTACAGATTGCTCTTAGTCATCCTTGTGTAGATGATGATTCTGGTCTCTTCCCTAGTATGAAAGAGAGAGAAAATTAAAAAATTGTTAGCCTACCCTGAAGTGTTGGTAGCTATTCAGGATATTTTTTGATTCCACCTTCGAAAAGCTATGAACCTTCATCCTACACCCACACCAAAGAAAAGAAAGAGACGTCGCAGAACTAAGCGCCACATTCTTACCATGGCTGCTGCCCATGCAATCACCCATAGTAAACCAAATAGAAAAGGGGACACTAGTATACCCTTCATTAGATGTGCCATTTCTAACCATCATTTTTATCACACTCTCCTCTACAGTGACACATAGATTAATATAATACTCTTCTCACTCGTCTAGTCACTCAATTGGGGGCCTCTAATGAAAATCATGACTATTTGTCAGTTTGTTGATTTATCAAAAAAGAGGCTGAAGGGTGTGCTTGAAAATGTTGTCATTTAGATTCAAGGCATGAGATGCATTTTTGATTTTGTTGTATTGCCCATGGAGACCTCCACCTCTGTGAAGTACACTCCAATCATCTTGGGACGACCTTTCCTCGTTACGGTGAAGACCGTTATTGATTATGGATCTAGAGAGATATGCTTTCGTTCCCGCAATGAGAGTGTGTCTAATTGAGATGATCCCCACACCCATTTTTCGTCAGAGACCCGTGTTAGCTGACTTAGAGGGCTATGATCTAGCTGTTGAGATCAGAGATGTTTGCTTTACCATGGATGATATTGAGACCCGAGAATTCCTCTTCCATGAGAAGACTCAAATCATAAGCCTATGTGTCCTTTCTTCAATTATGTGGTGATGTGTTGATGAGATCTACAACATTTAAGTTATAGATACCTGATGAATCTACATTTCATCATCTTTATTCATATTATCAATATTTCTATCCTAAAATAAATGTTGACTCTAACCCTGAGATTATGTCAAGACTTGACCTGATCGGCAAGGAATAAAGGAGGGGTAGATAAGGCCTATTGTAGAAAAATAAATAAAACCAATATCGACTCATGTACATTCATCATTGAACATAATCCACATAATGTAATTATTTTATTATCATATTTTATTTATCACCTAAACATCTCAAATAAAAATATTTTCTTCTTGAAACTTGTACGTAAAAATAAGAAGTAAATACAAATAATAATTTTAAGAAAATCATTATACAAAATTAGAATAATAACACTTTAAAAAAGCCGTAGAGCCTAACTTATTAGATCAATATCTTCTCCCAAAAAACTCAAAATAAAGTAAACTAACTTTTATTGTATTCTAAATTTATTAAGATTCAAAATGAAAGTAGTTTCAGTAAAATTGGAGTAAAGTTGTGAAAAGTGTATTTTTGGAGTGTATTGTATAGTGTGTCTATATTGTATTCTATCTATTGCATTTATTTATTTTCTTTTATTTTTTCTCATATTGTATTTTTAAATATTTTTATATATTTTATATGATGTATATATTAAATCAAATAGAAATAAAAATAATTCGTGTATATATTGTATATGCATCGCATACATATATTATAAATATCCCTATTTATTTAACCTAGTAAAATAAGTCATAAAATCAAATAAAAAATTCTTAAAATCCTTAAGTTATTTTTGTAAATTAATAAATAATAAATTATATATTTATATGTAAATTAAATAATTAAAAATATATGTTTTGTATATATAGGTATATGTACCTATGAATAAAGGAAAATATTTATTTTAATCTATTTATTTATTTTATTTAAATTATTAAAAATCACCATAACTAAGTTTAATCTTTATTAGCATTTTTTATTTATATAATTATTTTATTTAAGTTAATTTTCATATTTATATTAATATATTTATCCATTTTTACTCTAATTTTATCTTGTAGCGGTTTTATCTTATTCGTCTAGGCTTTCTTTTGGTCAGACCCAGGACAGTTGACTCGGGTCAACTTCTCCTCAACCCGACAGCCCGAATAATCCTACACATTTGTTGATTTTTCCTTACTAATCCACTATTCCAATCAACCCGATTCCTCTTTTGGTTTTGTTGACCGAATAAAGCTCATTAATGCCCAAATAAAATTTTTGTTCATCAAGCCTCGATTCATGCTTTTCATTCATTCAAATTTTGCCGAGCTCTGGACATATAAAATCCCCTCCCCAGATCTTCGGTGCCCCTGTTATGTTTTCATTTGGAATTTCTCACTCAACGTTGATCATTTAAGAAAGGATAGGTGATAGCAGTCTCCCTCCACAGTCGGGAGCACGAGGATTCCATCTTGGAGCGAGATTCACACGTCGTTGGAGTCCTCCACCGTGATGTAAAGCTTCTTCACCTAAAGTAGAAAATCGAGGTCGTGATCCGCCTTCTTCCACCATAGGTTAAGTATAGGTAATTTCCCTTAATTTTGTCTTTAATTTTCAATATTTGTATTTTAATTTGGTTAGATTAGAACCTTTTCCAATCGACCTTAGATCAACTTGATCGGAGGCCCATCTGTGTTGATTTACATCTCTAACACCCGCATCACATCGTCCATCCCTTCTCCATCCTTCTTTCCATGTTTTATTACCCTAGATCCATTAAGAACTGGAATTCAACTTCACTTATGACCAAGTCTACCAGAGTCACCCACTCATCACATTTATGTTCTATTTCAATTAATAATCCAGCCAGAATCTTAATCTTCGAGCACCGAACGTTACTGTAGGTCTAGGATGCTTCTATAGCTTTAATTAGACAACCTGGAGCTCGACTTGAGACGTCAACCACTTAAAGATCCATATCCTTAGTCGGTGACCTTCAAGCTTCATCGAGACCATCAGTCGACGCATGAGCATAGCTGGAAGCAACACCAACCATCAAGAGATGATTTGAGTGGAGATCGGCCGAGATCCCGCTAATTAAAGCTCGGTGAGGAGCTCCTTCATCATTGTTCTTCTTGTTACCTTCGTTGCCATCCAATCAAGAACATCAGGACCCATATTCAATCACAGACTTTTAATTTGCCCGAAAAGTTAGTTGTAGATCCAGATCAATGCCGATGCCTTAGAGCCCTTGGATAGGCACGTGACTGACACATGATCAGTTATTAAAATTCACTTCATACCTTGTTTATTACTATTTGAAAATGAGTCCTTTATCAGACACGTATTAGGTTGTTGTTTGATTGAAATTTTGCATAAAGGCCCCTGTTGATTATTTTATTTGCATTGGAATATGATTTGAAGTGCATCACGAGCTAGAGCATGTGTTTTCTTGTAAATATGTAATAAAACTCATGCTCCTTTCTGTTACTATTTAGCCCTTCAAAAATAGTATATTCCCATTTAAGCTCATGCTACCAAGACTCACACGCACTGGAATGTGCTTTTTAGTTGGAAAATTGCATTTATACTCTTTTATTTCTATTTGTTATCATTTCAGTCTTTGTAATAACTTTTTATCGCATCTTAGTACATGTGTGTCCGATTTAACTATTGATTATTAATAACGCTTAATAATTAGTTAATAACATTGAGAAATTCCATAAAAATTCTCTTATTTACCTACTAATAACATCTAGAGCCTCTAATTTTTGTTTTGCAAAATCAGTATTTTTATTATTTTTAATAATTTTAAAACCTTTAGATTTTCCCCTGTTTGCAAAAATTAATTAATAAAAACTCAAAAATTGATTTAAAATGACAAAAAAATTTGTACAAGTTTATTTTTAATTATTTTAATTTCTATATAAATATCATTTTAAATTCTTTGTAGAAACAAAAAATCACCAAATACAGAAAAAATTAAAGTTTTGATATAAATTCACTAAAAAAATTAAAAAAGATACTTAAATTTGCTTTTATTAAAGCTTGAAAAATCATCTTCTTGTCTATATAGTTTCTTTATTTTTATTTATTTTCAATTTAAAAAATCCAAAAACATTTTATTGATTTTTGATTTTGATTTTATTTTTATTGAAAATAATAAAAATCTAAAAATCATTAAAAGATCACAAAAATAGTGAAAATTTATCCCACATAAAAATATTTTTATTTAAATTTTCTGTATATTTTTACTATATTGAAAAATACAAAAAACTTTATTTTCCTTATTTCTTTATATTCTTTATTATTGTTTTGTTTTAAAAATATAAAAAAATGCAAAATTAAATATCATTACAAAAAAATTAAAAATCTTAAACCTTAAAACTACATAAAATTTATATGTTCGTAAAAAAAATATAAAAAATAAAAAGCTCCTAAATACATCAAAATGAGAAAAAGAGCTATTTTATTTCTTTGATTCTTCTTTAATTAAATAACACTTGGGATTTGTAGCCTCCTTGAGTTCGATCTTGTACGATGTACATGTTAATAAAATATCACTTGATTTCTCTCTTTGCATTTCTTGCTTAGATTGATTCCTAATAAAATAATTTCCCATATATATAGTTATATGATTTCCATTTTCAGGTTGTACAAGTATAGTAAAAGTATTCTCAATAATTTCCCATATACTATAGTCGTATGATTGTAAAACTATTTCCATTCATTGTCTCCAATGAGTATAATTTAATCCATCAATGAAAGTTGTTTAGTGACAAAGTATCCACTAGAACTAAATGTGGCAATTGAACCCCCAACCATAATATGATCATTAAACAACTATGCAACATGGCTCTGATACCAATTGAAATTAACAAGAGGTGGTAAATTTTTTATTTATTATATTTCCTATAATATTTTTATTTTAATTGATTAATTTACCAATAATTGAATAGAGCAAATGGGAATATGAAATAATCAACTTATGGCAATCACAGAACGTTACAATGATTTACAATCAACCACAAGTAGACAATGAATTTATATAGGAAAACTACGTGGGTAAAAACCTCTCACCTGGATATTCCTATCAAGGATTTTTAGACCCCTGCACATGTAGATTGCACTAAGCACACTACTTCAATGAAAGTAGTATAATCCCTTAATCTCTACCTTGTACATTCTACAAGGTAGACTTTTCAAAATCTAAAAAAATTACAAGGGAACAAAATATTGACAAAGTGAGTGCAAGTCCTATAGAGCCAATATTTCTTTTATGTTTGCTTTCTATAATATATTGATTTCCATTTATAAGTTTTGCCTTTTAGTGAAAAATTTAAAAAACTTTTTATATTAAATAATTTGCATTAAAAATTAGAGACGTTAGCAATATGACAAACAAAGATACAACAAGCAACTATTGGTCTAGATTTACATGTCTAGTTCTGACTAGTAATAATCTCCTTAGAGTAGAGGTAGTGAAAAATAATCTCCAATAGGAGTAGAAATGTCACCCCTAATCTCCAAGTTGCAAACAAAATTATACTAATATATATATATATATATATATATATATATATGAAACACAATAGAAGAAATTGGTATGAAAGGATGATGATCTCAATTAGATAAAAGTGTAACGAATGGAGATCAAAATAATTTAGATCTTACAAGACAATAGCCAAAATGAATGCAAAGCTTTTGATGGCAAAAACGCCTTTCAAGCACACTTTCTTCAAGATTCTTTTCAAGAACGAAAAGGGGGGAGAAGAACTATTTCTCTCTCTCTGAGGATTTAAGTAGTAAACAAAGTGAGTGGTGAAGTAAAAAATGAAGAGAAGTAGGCAAGTATTTGTTGTTGGAAAATAAGTTTTAGATTATTAAAAAATGTAAGTCATAAAAAATGTAAACCAT
The DNA here is from genome assembly GCA_037367405.1 of Ottelia alismoides. Taxonomy (NCBI): domain Eukaryota; kingdom Viridiplantae; phylum Streptophyta; class Magnoliopsida; order Alismatales; family Hydrocharitaceae; genus Ottelia; species Ottelia alismoides. The sequence goes on along the minus strand of JAZKJV010002186.1, from coordinate 287,355 downwards.
ATCATCTTAATAGATGGGTTAGGATCAAAATCTAGTGGAAGTTGTTAAGTTGCTTCAATTAAATTAATGTTTCAACTTATAGAAAACATTATAACCTTCATATCAAAAATTTAGGTCTAGATAGAATAGGTTGTTATGGGAGTTATATAGGATGGATATATTGATTATGAAATATTTAATAGTTATTTTATAGTTATAACTACATAAAAATGCATACCCATTTTTTGTTGGTCACCTGTTTTAAAGTCTTTAAACTAATCGATTGGTAGATTTAGGTTAACCATTTAGTAATGTTTTTATGGCTCCTTATCAAAGTCTAAAAAAACATCAAAGGTATTCGATTTAGATGCTCATCATGACCAACAATAACTTCATATCCTCTTCTCCAATGATATAATATTTTTCTTTCCATGCTTTGGGCATTCTTCTTCTTGTACTTGATTTTGTTTCATAGATCTTTTGTGGAAAGAGCATTTTATAGAATATCCCATATATAAACATCAAAATTATTTAGTATATTTTCATATAATAAACATCAACAATCTCCCCCTATTTTGATCTTTTTTGGCAAAATCAATAGGAGCTTCTCCTTGCTTTTGAAAGATCAACTTCTTCTTAGAGCTCCCCCTGCCTATATTAAATAGAGGCTTTTATTTTCTCTTTGTAATAAAAAACTCGTATCCCCCTATTAAAAAAAACAATCAAATTAGATATAGGAATAAGCTCAAATAAGACTATCGAAAAAATGATCACAACATAAGCAAAGCAGAGAAAAAAACTTCAAAAAAATGCATAAGAAAGTTCTTTTAAGCTAAGTAAACATGTAATCATAAGAGAGATGTGGCACATAGCTTCATCACTTCTTCATATTATTTCCTTTGATGGATTTTTTGAGATTTGATCATATAATATTGCAGAATGTCAAAGGCACGAGCAAAGGTCTTCCTATCATCTTTTTGATGCTTTAGAAGTAAGTTGATCACGATAACAAGAGAGTCCATTTGTTCTTGGGTGGAAGTAAAGCTATTTGGACCTATCATGTCTTTAGAATATGATTTGCTTTCAGCAGGATGAGTGTTTATGTACAGAGGATTAGGAAAGGTCTCCAAAAGAGGATAGGAAGACCTTGGATCGTGCCTTTGATATTCTACAATATCGTCTGATCAATCTCAAAACATCCATCAAAGGAAACGATCTGAAGAAGTAATGAGGCTGTGTGCCACATCTCTCTTGTGATTACCAGTATCCTTATCGTAAAAGAACTTTCTTATGCCTTTTTTGAAGACTTTTTTTCTACTTTGTTTATGTTATGATCATTTTTTTGATAGTCGTATTTGATCTTATTCCAATATATTTTGATTTTTTTTCAAATTATGGGGAGAGAAGTTTTTTATTATGAAGAGAAAAATAAAATCCTCTATTTGTAATATATAGGGTAGCCCTAAGAAGAATCTCATCTTGCAAAAGCAAGGGGGAGCTTGTATTGAATTTTGCCAAAAACATCAAAATAGGGGGAGATTGTTGATTTTATCATATGAAAATATACTAAAAAATTTTAATGTTTTTATATATAGAGTATTCTATAAAATGCACTTTCAGGAAAAGATCTATAAAATAAAATCAAGTACAAGAAGAAGAATGCTCAAAGCATGGAAAGAAAAATATCATATCATTGGAGCTGAGGATATGAAGTTACTGTTGGTCGTGATGATCATCTACATCGAATACATTAGCTGTTTCTTTAGCATTTGCTAAGGAGACATAAAAGCATTACTAAACAATTAACCTAAATCTATCAATCGATAGTTTCAATACTTTAAAATAAGTGAGCAAAAAAAAGGTATGCATTTTATGTAGTTATAACTATAAAATAAGTAGTACATATTTCATAATCAAAATATCACCTCATATGTAACTCCCATAACTACGTATTCTATCTAGCCCTCAATTTTTGATCTAAAGGCTATACTATTTTCTAAAAGTTGAAACATTAATTTAAATGAAGCAACTTAACAACTTCTACTAGATTTTGATCCTAACCCTTCAACTAAGATCATACGGTTTACATTTTTTGTTCTTTGTGATACATAAGCATTATAGACAAAGTCATTATTTAATTGAGATCTGGTTTTAATCTTATATTCAACATCTCCTATAATTTGTTGTTCAGTATGATTTTTATTAAAAATCTAATTTTTACGTAAATTATGTATATTGACACTTTTAATATTTGAAATTTCAATAAAAGGTGTTCATCTTCATCAAGTTCTTGTTCTGTATATTACATATTAGTATTTTCATCAAATATTATGTGAAATGTCTCTTCTACCATAAGTGTTCTTTTGTTAAATATTCTATAAGCCTTACTTCTATTTGAGTACCCAATAAAAATACATTTGTCTCCTTTAGGATCAACATTTTTCAGATTATCCTTTGTGTTTAATACATAACATTTATATACAAATACTTTAAAGTAGTTTATCTTAGGTGCCTTTCTATAATAAAGTTCATAACATGTTTTATTTAGTTCAGGTCTTATAAGAACTCTATTTAAAACATAACATGTAGTATTGGTAGCTCCAACCCCAAAATATTTTCGTAACCCTAATTCTATCAATAAAGTTCTCATACATTCTTGTAAAATCCTATTTTTTCTTTCAACCACACCATTTTGTTGGGGTGCTCTAGGAAAGAAAAATTCATGCTTTATGCCATTTATTTCACAAAAAATTCAAAATAAGTGTTTTCAAATTCTCCACCATGATCTGTCCTTATTCTAATAATCGTAGAATTATTTCTCATTCTGACCTAATTTGCTAAATTTTTTAAAGGTTTCAAAAGTTTGATCTTTATGTCTTAAAAAAATACCCATGTAAATCTAGAGCAATCATCTATAATAACTAAGTAAAATCGGCAATCATTTAGACTCGATGTTTTGGTGGGTCCAAAAAGATATAGGTGAAGTAATTCTAAAGGTCTATGTGTGGCCACAATATTCTTTGATTTGAAGCTACTCTTAGTTAACTTACCTAAGGAATATGCTCGACATAAACTATGTTAGCTAAAATTTTTGTTTGGAAGTCTTTCTACTAAGTTTCCTTTTACAAGTTTATTTATATATTTTATATTGAGGTGACGTAATCTTTTATGTCATAAAATAACTTCATTATCTTCAACAATAAAAAAAATGGAACTACCATTTTTTGATATAGCAATTACATATATTTTTTTAAATCTCTTTCCTTCTAATATATCTTCATTAGTATATTTGTTTAATATCTTAAAAGAATTATTAGTGAACAACACTTTATATCCCTTATCGCAAATTTGACTAATACTCAAATTATTGTGTTTTAGACCTTTGACTAACAAAAAATTTTAAAAGGATTTCTACCTTGGCCTATTGTACCAGTGGCTATTATAGTACCTTTGTGATTTTTTCCAAAAGTCACACTTCCTTCTTTCTTGTATGTGATCTCGGTGAAAATATCTTTGTCTCATGTCATATGTTTTGAGCACCCACTTTACATTGTCCACCTTTCTTCTCTTTGGGTGTCCTACATAATAATTCTCATTTTTAGTTAATTCCTTCAAGAAATCAGTATCTATGACTTTTATTTCTTTTTGTGTAATGTGGAAGTTCCACTTCGCATAGTCTTCTTGCATATTAGTATAGCAATTTTGTAATGTGGTTCTAGTACCAACTTTTTGGTTAACTTATGGATTCTTGAAATTGTGAATATCCTATCCAATGCTTATTTTGTTTAAGTAATTGAGAACCTAAAAGTTTATCAAGATTTTTTTACCTTTTGTTGACTTTGAGATGTCTTTTAATTATCTTTCGGAATCAATTTTAGTGGAGATATTTTGTTCTAGATCTTTAATTTTATCTTTTATTTTAGCTTTTTCTTCGAGTATGAGTTTATTTTCAACATTAAGTTCTATATTTTTGTTTTTTTAAGAATTCCTTAAACTTTCTAGTAAGTAATGCTATATCTTCTTCTTCACTTTCAGAGTCACATATTCAACCTTAAAAGCTAATTATTTCTTTTTATCATCTATTATGTTGTTCTTCTTATGATTTACATTAGTTTCATGTGCCATTAGGTTTTTAAAAAGATCATCCATTTTTAAATCATCGACATTATTTGCTTATTAAATGGATGTTACTCTCGACTCATAATTTTGAGTTTGAGATCTAAGTATTTTACCTTCTAATTCTCCAATTTGAAAATTATTTCCTAAAGCTTTTAGATTATTAACTATATTCATAAATCTAGTATACATGTATAATAGTTTCATCTTTTTTCATTGGAAAACTTTTAAATTTTTGAGTAAGTAAAACTATTTTGCTATTTTTACTTTAGTAGTTCCTTTGTGAGTAGTTTTAAGGGTAGCCCAGATGTCATGTGTAATTTTACATTGTGAAATCCTATTGAACTCTTCAGGACTAAGTGCACAATATTGATCATTCATAGCTTTAGAATTTAAAGCAATTCTCCTTTTTTCTCATTAGAAAGATTTCCATTTTTAGGTTTTACATGTATAATAAAAGTATTCTCGATAATTTCCTATATAATATAGTTGTATGATGGTAAAAATATCTCCATTCGTTGTCTCCAATAAGTATTATTTAATCCATCGAAGAAAGGTCGTTTGGTGACAGAGTATTCACTAGAACTGAATGTGTCTATTGAACCCCCGACCATAATATGATCGTTAGTCACTAGATTTTTACACCAAAACTATGTATCTTGGCTCTGGTACCAATTGAAATTAACAAGAGGGGGTGAATTGTTGACTTACTATATTTCCTATAATATTTTTATTCTAATCGATTAATTTCAAAATGATTGAATAGAGGAAATGACAATATGAAATAATCGATTTACGATAATCACACAATGCTACAATGATTTACAATCAACCACAAGTAGACAATGAATTTATAAAGGAATCCACATCGGTAAAAACTTCTCACCTGGATATTCCTATATAGGATTTTTAAACACCTACACATGTAGGTTGCACTAACCACATTACTTCAACGGAAGTAGTGTAATCCCTTAATCTCTACCTTATACAATACACAAGATAGAGCTTTTCAAATTTTAAAAAAAAACAAGGGAACAAAATATTGACAAAGTGAGTACAAGTCTTGTAGAGTCAATATTTCTTTTATGTTTCCTTTAAATAATATGTTAATTTCAATTTACAAGTTTGTCCTTTTAATGAATATTTAAAAGATCATATTAAAAAATTTGCCCTAAAAATAGGGAGATATTAGCAATATGGCAAACAAAGATACAACAAGCAGCTAATGAAGTAGATGTGCTAGTCAACTTGTAACTAGTAAGAATCTCCTTGGAGTAGAGGTAGTGACAAATAATCTCCAGTAGGAGTAGAAATGTCACCCCTAGTCTCCTAGTTTTAAACAATATTATACTAATATATATATATATATATCAATAGAAGCAATTAGTATAAAAGGATGATGATCTCAAAGTAGATAAAAGTGTAATGAACGGAGATCAAAATATTTTAGATCTTACAAGAAAATAACCAAAATGATTGCAAAGCTTTTGATGGTGAAAAACTTCTTTCAAGCACACTTTCTTCAAGATGCTTTCACAAGAACGAAAATGAGGGAGAAGAACTATTTCTCTCTTTGATGATTTGAGTAGTAAACAAAGAGAGTGGTGAAATAAAAAAATGAAGAGGAGTAGACAAGTATTTATAGTTGAAATTTTTTTTAGATTATTAATAAATATAAGTCTCATAAAAAAATTAAACCATATGACCTCAATTGAAGCGTTAGAATCAAAATCTAGTGGAAGTTGTTAAGTTACTTCATTTAAATTAATGTCTCAACTTTTAGAAAATAGTATAGCCATAAGATAAAAAATTGAGGGGTAGATAGACTAGGTAGTTATGGGAGTTACATAGGATGTAATATTTTGATTATGAAATATGTCGTAGTTATTTTATAGTTATAACTTATAAAAATGCATACTCTTTTTTTTGTTGCTCACTTGTTTTAAAGTATTTAAACTAATCAATTACTAGATTTAGCTCCTTACCAAAGACGAAAAAATATCAAATACATTCGATGTAGATGATCATCATGACCAGCAGTAACTTCATATCCTATGCTTCAATGATATGATATTTTTCTTTCCATGCTCTGAGAATTCTTCTTCTTGTACTTGATTTTGTTTTATCGATCTTTTCTTGGAAGAGAATTTTATAGAATATTCCATATATAAAAACATTAAAATTATTTTATATATTTTCATATAATAAACATCGACAATTAAGACGGTTCTCCTGCATCATTTAGATGTATTTTTATTCCTTTTTTTATTTTATGCGAGAATCATTTTGCATGTAGACTATTGGCAAAAGGTACGATTTCTAACTTTGTATGCATCATTCATTCATCATCACATCGGCTTTTTCGATTTCCTTCCTTGATTTTTAACACTGAGGATGAAAAAGGAATTAGAAAATTCGTTAGACCATTTATTTCAAAATTCGAAAAAAAGTGCTAACCAATGAAAATTGGGATTGCTAATCTTACTTAACCTTAAAACTTAATGTAAAGGACTATCATTCATTGTTTTGGGGTGATAAACCCCCTCATTGTTGTAGGTACTTACCTCTTAATAGAGTGAGTGAGGACGTTGTCATAAGATAGATCCCAAATCCCTAGACTTGTGCCTTAAGCACATGTACATCACTTTTTGGCTCAATTGTAAGCTCTTGCCTCAAACCTTAAAAAATAGTTTTGGTGTGCTCTGCCTCTTATCTCCCTTTGGGCCTTATATAACTCAACACCCCAAGCATATGGTACCACTATTTGGGGAGGTTTGAGGATGTACACTAGGAGATAGGGTGACATTACCCTATTTGTCTGTTGTAAAGTAACCTCTTCAGATTCACTAAACTAAAATTGAAAAGATAAAAGATAAACCTTCACGGTCCTCACATTGTGTTCAGTTTGTGAATCAGGGGTTTGTATTGTATTTGTTTGTTAGTGTAAAGATCCCTCTGATGCGATGATCAGAATCGGTTTACGGCTTTTTAGAAGAAGAGGTTGTCGGTGTAGAAAAACCGCAAAAGGAATCCTAGTCGATCAAACCAAATTTAGTTTTAGAGAAAACCTACACTAATTATTTATCTAGGGAAGTGTTACTGGGTCGAATTCAAGGAGGCAGAATAGATTATTTTGAATTTTTTAAGAGAAAATATTTTTGTGATTATTTTTATCTCTTCCTAAAGTGAATAAGGAAACACTACAATTTTTATGGAGTTTTATTTTTATTTTTTATGTGATTTTATTCTTTTCCAAATTTTTATTTATTTTTCAAAGCGGTATTTTCACACAATTTATTTACTATATAATAGGTTAAATATAGGTGAAAATAGATGATATTATATAGTAGGTAATACATGACAGGCAACAAGCTCGAACAATCACACGAAAACAAAACAAAACAGAGACAAGTTACGATGAATCAAAAAACGATAAAAACATGACAAAAATGCACGAAAAATCACTTGAAACCTTGTTGGGGTAGTTTCGTAACTACCCTAAAAAAATTAGGAAAAATGATGTCAAACATAAGTCCAAAACTCCCCTACAGACCAGGGGTATAAGTGCAAGAAGAATAAATAAAAAAGTCTGCAAGAAGGTCCTTAACATGGACTATTTTGTACAACAACAACAACAAAGCCTTTTCCCACAATTAAATAGGGTCGGCTACATGGATTTTTTGCCTCCATTCAGATCTATCTTGGGTCAATCTCGGGCTTATATCCAAAAAAACTAGGATCCCTTCGTATAGTCTCTTTCCAACACTTCTTAGGCCGTCCTTGCCCTCTCTTAGCCGGCTCAACATCCCAACACTCGCATCTCCTAACCGGTGCATCAACTGACCTTCTTTGCAAATGACCAAACCATCTTAAGCGATTTTCTCGCATCTTATCCTCGATCAGAGCTACACCAACTTTCTTTTTGATTGCATCATTTCGAATCCGATCTTTACGTGTATGTCCACACATCCATCTTAGCATTTTCATTTCTGCTACAGCCATTCTCTGCACATGTCTATGGTTCACAGGCCAACATTCAGATCCATAAAGCATAGCAGGTCTCACAGCTGCTTTATAAAACTTTCCTTTAATTTTTAAAGGAATTTTCTTATCACAGAGAATAGCGGAGGCTCCTCTCCACTTTAGCCAGCCTGCATTTATTCTATTAGTAACATCTCCATCAATTTCCCCATCATGTTGCAAAATACATCCCAGATATCTAAAAGAATCTCTCTTCTGAATGTTATCATCACCAATCTTCACCTCGATTCCTTCACCATTGCTTCCATCAAAGGTGCATTCCATATATTTCGTCTTAGCCCTACTTATACAAAAACCTTTAGTCTCCAATGTATGTCTCCAAATCTCAAGCTTCTCATTTACTCCATCTCTAGTCTCGTCAATCAACCCAATATCATCAGCAAATAACATACACCAAGGTAACTCATCCTGCATGTGACTTGTCAACTCGTCCATAATCAAAGTAAAAAGAAATTGACTCAAACCTGAACCTTGATGTAAACCAATGTTGATATCAAAATAGTCAGTCTTCCCCGTCGGGGTCCTTACTCAAGACAAACCCAATCATACATATCCTTTATGAGATTATTGTATAGGACGGGTACTTATCTCTTCTCCAAAACTCTCCACAGTATCTCTCGTGGGACGGAATCATAAGCCTTCTCCAAATCAATAAATATCATATGGAGATTCTTCCTTTTAGCTCTATAAATATCCATGTTCTCCTAAGCAAATGAATGGCTTCAATAAAATGTTTTACATTTAGGTCCCTGTGCGGGGAACTAAATGCAAATACTGGAAACTTTTGGAGCTTCTGGAGTTTCTGGAAGTCGTCTGGGCTCTTCGTGTAAATTTTCCACTGGTTCAGATGGACGACTGAGATTATAACGTTGGCGCGGATCCTAGCCGTCCGATGATGCCACGCGTCAGCAGACTGTAGCGTGGCTATTCTTGGGCCATTCTTCAGGTTCTTCGTTGGTGAACGAAGGTGGCGTCTTCTCCGATTTTCCACGACCAGCCGACGACGAATTTGGATCTCCGGCGGGGCCAGAAGGTTATCTCCTCTAGCATTTGAGCTCGCCCGTGATAGATGGTGACCGGAGTCGACTGAGAGAAGCGGCTAGAGATCGACGAAGTTGGTGGTTCTCTTCTCTTGGAGATGAAGAAGTTTGTTGCAGCTTCTTGAAAGATGGATTGCATGAATATTAAAGACTCCAGCTAACTCAAAGTTGCTCTAAATCAAAGAAGAACTTGCAAATACGATATATTCATGCTCGATTTACGAGAAATCAGCTAAGGATTAGGTTTTTGCAAGCTTCAAAAATGGATTTTCCAGATTTATAAGTGGATGCGAGAAGAAATATACGAAAAAAATGTGATTTGGATTGATTTGAAATGAATTGAGAATTGATTTCAAGTGTGCGTGTATGATAGATGATTAGGAGATCTAATTACATGATTAGCCACGCTAATCGTGGCACGAGATTCATGAGGAAAATTTTTAAAGATGGAGGTAGAGATCTGTGAAGAAGAGGTGTATTTACCTCTAATGGATGCTGCGACGGTCGATCTTCGTCGGAGCTGGACGCACGCGATGGCGGCGATGCAAGGCAGCGAAGCCTTGGAACGTCTCCTTCGATGATCCCTCTTCCACGCGAGCTGGTCTTCAGGTGTTGTCACCACCGGAGTGAGGCGGAGCGAGGTGGAGAAGTATGGAGTTGACCACTGGTTGTTGGAGCTTCAGGTGGTTGCAGGAGAGTTAGTTGGATATGTCAACTTCGATGGTTTGTATAAGGAGATTTCGTGGGATTCAAGTTAGATCGAATGGTTGGCGAGAAAGAAGGTTGTTAGGGGAGGCAAATAATGGTTTGGATCGTGTAGAAGGGTTAAAAGGCTCGCTAGATACAGAAGCCATACCGGCTTCTTGGAGAAGATGAACCAGGTGCTGACACATGTCAGCACCTTGTTGGCCAGATATTGTAATTCTTTGTAAATTCGATAATAATTAATAAATAATGTTATTTTAAATAGGTATAAATACAAGAAATGTAAATAATTAAATTATCTAAATTATGCAGTAATTACTTATTATAAATAATAAATATTATTCGAAATATAAATATTATATTAATAAATATGTATATATAAATAGGTTTTGAATTTTTTAGTTTAATAAATAAATATTTAAAAAGTAATTTTATATTTTCTTAATTATTTGAATAATAAATAAGGTTTGTGTGAATTTTCAGGGATTTTAATAAATTAATTTACATATATTAATAAATATAAGTATTAGTTAGCCAGTTCATTTTTACCTATAATTTAGGGCTTTTGATTTTATTAAAATAATAAAGAAGCTCCAAAAAATATGAAATTAATCAAGGTTAAATTATAAGATCACAAAAATAATTAGAAATTATAAAATTAATAAAACTATAAAAAATGTATGCTACATAAAATAAATAGCCTAGAAACCCCGTTGTCATTTGGTCCCAAAACCGACTTTTTGCAAACGGACTTCGAATTTGATGAAACCACCTCTATTAATTAGAGAATATTATTTTATGAATTTTAAAGGTCAGTTGGCTGAAATTGGAGTTTGTGTGAAGAAGTTATGATGTTCGGAAGTTGATATTTTGATAATTTAAAGGCTGGATTTCTTGGCATATGTACAGGGTAATATTTTTAACTTATTTTTATTATTTTATATACATTTTTAGAAATAATTAGGAAAAGAGTTTGGTTAAAAATATCTATATATGAATTAATTAAATAATCATTGAAGTTTTGTATTTATTTGATAAATAGTGGAAAGGTACATGAGGTGTGTCTTAATTTATTTTTAGGGTTTTCTTTCCTTATCTCCGCCTACTTATTGGTTTGTCGACCAATCCATGCTGACTTGGTCTCGGAGGTTAGGCTATAAATATACCTTGCAGTTATATTTATATTTATAAGTCATATTGTACATATTTACATATATCTAATCTTTCTTTTCTTTTTCTTTGTTCTTTATTTATTTACTTGATATTTATGCTTAAAAATGAATATTTATTCATGAATGGAGTTCGAATAAAAGATGGGAATTAATGAATATTTACATGCATTTGTAAAGGGTTTTAAGACAAAATGCGACAGAAAAGTTAATGAATCATGGATTCATCAACCCCCTATACTTAAACTTTGCTAGTCCCTTAGCAAACACTTATTTGAAAAAGTAAATGAAAAAGAAAGAAAGTTAGAATGAATTTGTTTTCCTAAACCAATTGATGAGAACAGACAAAGGACAGAGCTCGATCAGACCTGAAACAAGCATTTTGTCGGAGCCTTAACTAGGATTAGGATTTTATCCTCAACAGTCCTCAAGTTCCACGAATCCTTACTCAAGATCACTTCATCAGCTAGTTCAGACTCATTTATTCATATCGCAATCTCTATCATCCTTGAAGTCAATTTGTACAGTGTGTGAATTGATTTAGCTCTTCCTACTTAGAGAAATGAAGAAACCGTCCATCCTGGCTATACACTTCTATGGCTTCCTCATCCCACTATTCTTTCCTCGGGGAGGGAGGTATTCCCTTCTGAGGTCAGTTCTGTTATGTCCACAATCGAATATAGAGAGAAAGTAGAAGAATGAGAAAAGAAGTGGAGTGCGACCGGTGTAGACGCATCTCCATGTGAAGCTCAACCGGTGTAGCTAAGTCTCCACTAAGATGTGCAGGCATTTTTGGTGGAAGCTTGGACCATTGTGGTCTTATTTGGTGGCTTCTTCTTTTCTTTGACTTTGTAATTTGCTTGCACTGCATTCATCTTTTTGTGCCTCGACGGATATAGCATCTTTTTATTCTATCCCTTTTTTGAGGTCTTAGAAAAAATGTGTCAGCAGATCCTTCCCTCATCCAAAGCAACTATCGCAACCCCAATCTCTCCCGTCTTTAGACGTCAATGCCGCAAAGATAAGGATAGAAACACACGACCAAGATGTACTGCCCATCGTAACTCCATGCGAGTTGAGCTAAGAGCAGAGTGCATGTGTTCAAGATTGGTTCACTGGTGTAGAGTTGTACGAATGACACCAAATGGTGTACTTAAGCACATATGACTTGATTTCCCGAATATGGTCTTATGGAACCCAAAGATTTTAAGTCATAGACCTGAAGAGTCTAAATTCCAGATCCTAACTAGGCTCCTTACAACGAAATTTAAAGGCCGTAATCAAGCTCCATCCTTTAGACTAGACTCAATCCTTAGTTCCAGAAATCAAACTTATTCTGAAAAATGCGAATGCAAATGCAACCATGTTTTTGTGAAGTATATTTTCTGAATTTTACTTATTTTTATGGATTTTAAGGCTTTTGTAATTTTTATGACTTTTAGGACTTTGTATTTTTTTTATGGATTTTATGATTTTTATAAACAAGTTTTTGTACATGAATTTTACAAGATATATTTTATTTGAGTTAAATATCTAATGTATTTTACATATTTTATCTACAAGGGATTTTGCAAGGATTAAATGATTTTTACACATGTTTTAATAAATAGGATTTTACATAAGTATTAAACAAATTTTAAATACAAATTTTAAGTACATATTTTAATTACATATTTTAAATACAAGTTTTAAACATATTTTACTTATTTACAAGGATTTTATAGGTAATAAATAAATATATAAGTGGATTTTAAATTAACCCTTACCCACTTTTAATGGATTTTATAGATAAAGAAAATACATAAAAGTACAAGTTATGGACAAAAGTATATATACAATATATACACACCCTCTATACTTAGCTTGTACTATGTCCTCATAGCATCAAAAGAGAAAAAGGAGGACAAAACTCGTGTTGAGAAAAAGTGGGTGAAAAAGAATAAAGAGTACAAGTCAGTCAACCCCCCCATATTTACGATTAGGTCATCGTAAGTATAATGGGAGAGCAAAAACGGGATAACTCAGTGAAAAGAATATATATGGAAGGAACAAAAGAATAAAGAAATGAAATCATCGAAATCACTCGGTCCCCCCTATATTGAGGATAAGGCATCCTAAGTATAGAAAAGAGTGTAGCCAAAAATCAACGATCAGTGATTTGTGAGAAAGAAAGGATACACAAAAGAATCAGAACAAAATATAAAACGTGAATCAACGAACAATCATTCCCCCCTATACTTAGGATCTGGTATCCTAAGCATAGAAGACGGGCAAAAATGGGGACGATTGTGTTCTACGAAGAATATACAAGTGTTGCGGATCTCCAGAAATCGAATGGCTCAAAAGAATTTGTACAGGATGAGATGAAGTAAAAGGATGATCATTAATTCTGTACAAAATAGATCACTTCAGTACGGGCAAGATAATCAGTAGTCTCGACGAAGTGCTTCAGCATCTGCCCGTTAACCACGAACGGCTCTGCACAAGGTGACACATCTGATATTTCTATACTTCCATTATCGTGCACCGTTCTGACTACATAAGGTCCTTCCCACTTGCTTTTTAATTTGCCAGGAAATTCTCAATCTCGCATTAAACAACCAGACTTTCTGCCCCGGGACAAAGATCTTGTGTTGAATATGTTTGTCATGCCATTTCTTCACTTTGTCCTTATAAATGAGTGTGTTCTCGTATGCTTGACTTCGAATCTGTACCAGCTCATTCAGATCAATCTTTCTCTTGGCTCCTACTTTCTGTGCATTCAGTAAAATTTATCGAATTGCCCAGTCAGATTTGTGCACGATCTCTACGGGCAAATGGTACGGCTTTCCATAAACCAATCTAAATGGTGAAATATCTAATGGAGTTTTAGATGCAGTACGATATGCCCAAAGAACCTGATCTGGAAGGAGTCACCAGTTCTTTCTATCCGGTCGTACTAATTTCTGGAGAATTGATTTCACCTCCCTATTTGAAACTTTAGTCATGCCATTCGTCTGTGGGTGATAAGGAGAAGCTACTCTGTGATCAATGTCGTATTGCTTCACTAGCTTTTTGACCTCCTTATTATTGAAATGGCTACCCACATATGATATAAGAATACATGGGATCCCGAACTGCGAAATAATGTGTTCCCTTAGGAACTTGCAAACTATCTTACTGTCTACGGTTCGTGCGGGTATAGCCCCCACCCATCTACTAACATAGTCTACAACGAGAAGAATGTACTCAAAGTCGCTGCTGGAAGGGAACAGTCCCATGAAATCTATGCCCCATGCGTCAAAGATCTCGCAAATAATGACGGGTCGCATCGGCATTGCATCTCTAGCACTGACTGTCCCTACTGCTCTCTGACAATCTGGGCAACTCTTTACAAATGTGCAGGCATCTCCAGTAAGAGTTGGCCACCATAATCCGCTCTGAAGTACCTTCTGCGCTGTCCTCTTCCCTGAGTGATGTCCCCCTACCTCTAAAGAATGACACAAAGTGAGGACACTATTATATTCCTCTTGAGGAATACATCGCTTGTAAACACAATCCGGTCCTTTACGAAAAAGAATTGGATCCTCCCAATGGTAGTATCGTGCTTCAGAAACTAGTTTATCAACTCGGTTCTTTGGCCAACCTTGAGGACTTTTCTGTGTGACCAGAAAATTAACTATATCTGCATACCATGGAAGTTTTGTAACTGCAAAGATGCTCTCGTCAGGAAATCTCTCTGCAATCTCTGGCGTGTACTCATCTGAAGTCTGATCTGTCTGTAATCGGGAGAGGTGATCAGCTACCACATTCTTTACTTCAGGTTTATCTTTAATGTACAAATCAAATTCCTGAAGTAATAGAATCCATCTAAGAAGGCATGCCTTAGCATCCTTCTTTTCCATCAGAAATCGGATAGCTGAATGATCTGTGTAGATTGTGATTTTCGAGCCAAGAATATTAGATCGGAATTTATCTAGAGCGAATACCACTGCCAACATTTCCTTTTCTGTCACTGTGTAATTGCGTTGAGCATCATCTAATGTTTTGCTGGCATAGTGGATAGTGATGGGAAGTCCATTCCTCCTCTGTCCTAATACAGCCCCGATGGCAAAATCTGAAGCATCCGTCATGATCTCGAAGGGTAGAGACCAATCAGGCGGCTGTAGGACAGGAGCATTAATAATATTTTCTTTTAAAGTGAGGAAGGCATTAAGATATTTATCATTTAATAAGAACTCGATGTCTTTGCCTAATAATTCAGTTAACGGTCGGGCAATCTTGGAGAAGTCTTGGATAAACCGTCGGTAAAAGCCGACATGCCCCAGAAATGATCGTAATTGTTTGATGTTGGATGGCAGTTCGAGTCGCTTGATGACATCCACCTTGGCAGGGTCAACCTCCATGCCTCGCTGGGAGATGACGTGCCTCAACACGATCTCGTGTGTAACCATAAAATGGCTCTTTTCCCAGGACAGAACGAGATCTACCTCACAGCACTTTCGAAGAACCTGGTCTAGGTGCGCTAAACAATCGTCAAAGGATTCACCATAGATCGAAAACTCATCCATAAAAACCTCTAGAAAATCACCGACCATGTCCGCAAAAATAGCAAGTATACACCTCTGGAAAGTAGCAGGAGCATTGCACAATCCAAAGGGCATCCGTCTAAAGACATACGTGCCAAACGGACATGTGAAGGTTGTTTTCTCCTGGTCTTCAGGAGCAATTGATATCTGGTTGTATCCGGAGTAACCGTCAAGGAAACAGAAGTACTTCTTCCCTGCCAACCGTTCTATGATCTGATCTATAAAAGGCAACGGGAAGTGGTCCTTCTTTGTCGCGGCGTTTAATTTTCTGTAATCAACGCAAACCCGCCACGACGTGGTTACTCTCTTTGGAATCTCCTCTCCACTCTCATTCTTAACCATCTGAATTCCCGACTTCTTCGGGACAACATGTAATGGGCTAACCCATTCAGAGTTGGAGATGGGATAAATAAAGCCTACGTCACACCATTTCGTAATCTCTTTCTTGACAACTTCTCGTAAAACCGGATTCAGCCTACGCTGAAACTCTTTGGAGGGTTTGCTGTCATGATCGAGATATATATGATGAGAACAAAAAGCAAGATTAATCCCGCGGAGATCGGATACAGTCCACCCAATAGCCTTGCAGTTTCTTTCTAGAACCTCGATCAAATGAGATTCTTATTCGTTGGTCAAAGATGAACTGATAATGACCGGAAACTGTCGATGTGGACCCACAAGGAAGGCATATTTCATATTTGTTGGCAAAGTCTTTAATTTCGGTAGAGTAGATTCTGGCTCTGTTGAAACCTCATCTATCTATGTACGGGGATCTGTATTGGTTGTGGATTTGTCTACGATTTGGTTATCCACCATATCAATGTGCTCTAGAGTCGGACTACAGAAGATGTTCAAGACATCATCCGACTCGCTACTATGCTCATCCTCAGGTTGATCAGAGGTAAACAACTCAACTAAATGAAATTCGGTCTCTATATCATCTGAAGTGAAGGAATTGTGTAAGGTCTCTGAATCTGAAAGGTCTGTAATAAGTTCCTCAGAAGTCTGATCCATTTGCTTCTCATCATCCAGACTAAAATATAAAGTACCTTCTGAAGAGTCGCCCCCTGTAGTCTCGCACCCATCCTCTGTTAAACATTCTTGGGTCTCTACTTGATATCTTTTGAGGTCATCAAGACGGACCTCATCCATGAAATCGCAGGAGGCTAAAGAACTCAGAAAATTAGAAGATGCATCACTAGATGTGTTGGATTCTCTCGCCATCTCTATATGTACCTTCTCGCCCTTGGAGAGAAAAGATACCTTCCATGTATCTTAATCGAAGAGAGCCTTTGCGGTCTCTAGGAAAGGCCTCCTAAGAATGATCGGGGTAAGTTGTAACTGTGTAGGACAATCCATGTCCAGGACCGTAAAGTCCACTGGGAATTGCAGACCCTAACGATAACGTTCCTTAATATACCCTTAGGTTTCTTTACGGATCTATCAACAAACTGAAGGATCGCGTGAGATTTATAAAGAGGACCTAACTTGAGCTTATCGAGTAAAGAAGAGGGTATTAGATTGATCGAGGAACCGTTATCTAAGAGAGTGCGGTCGAATTCGGCTTTTGCGATCTCACATCTGACATAATGTGCACATGAGTCTTTCTTCTTCTTCGGTAACTTATTCTGAATAGCACAAGATGTAGCCTTAGTCAAAACATATTTCTCTGTACGGGATCTCTTTTTCCTACGTGTGGTGCATCGGTTTTTCAATTGATTCTTAAGCGTAGGAAAATGATCTAAGGCATCATGAAGCGGGATCTTCAAAAAGATGTGATCTTTAAATAAACGCTCGATATCTGGAGTCACAACATTCTTTTTGTTATTTTTCTTTCCTTTTCCAAACAGAGCATTGAGAAAAGAAACAATGTCAGGAATCAGAAAATCAGACTTTTTATTCATTTTGGAATCAGCTTGTACATTGAGAGTTTCAAAATTATGTACAAAACTCTCTAAAACATGGGAAGAAATATTTTTCTCGGGAGTATCTGCATGGTCTGGATGTCATCTTCTGATTCGCCAGTGTCCATATCAATTGTATCGGCATCACTCCCTTCTCTTGAGTCTGCAAGGTGGTCCTCATCATCGTGTTGGTTCTCCTCCTCGGCATCAGAATCTTGCTGCTCATGGATTTGCTCCTGCTCCTCTAGTGCCCTCTCCTCTACTCCAGCAGGTGTTCGTGGTGATCTACCGCTCCTGAGATGAATGAAGTTAGATAAAAATTCAGGAAACGGGATCTTACTTGTAGTGTTGTCTACCTGGTCTGGATGCCTCCTCTTGTTGTTCGAGTTCATCTGAGGATGGGCTGGAAGAGTGGTCTTTGGTGCGGTTAACTCATTCAGATGACGGTTAACCTGCTCCATCTCGCTCTTATGTGCAATATGGAGCATGCTTAGCATATCCATGATCTGACTTAGTGCTTGGGCCTGTGAAGACATCTCCGGTTCGGTGTGGTGGCCCTGTCTTGGTCCTCTCTCCTGCCTTGGCGTGTATTACTAAGAGGTGGAAGGTTGGGAGAATCTCTGCGGTGTGGAGGAAGACTGTTGCGGCTGCTGATAGGGATAAATCTGTGAATAGTGAGCAGGATATTGGTGTGATTTTGGTCTCTGATAAACATTCTGGTGAGACTACTACTGCGTGAAATTCTGGCGGTGCTGGAAATGTGGACGTCCATGCTACGGATGACCGTACGGCTGCTGATGATGATGCGGTATACTTGCTTACTGAATCGGAGTATACCAAATCCCGTTAATCTCGAGAGTGGCTTGCGGCTCAACCTCCATCTCTGCATCACTGGTGATTTGGTCAGGATTGGCATGAGATTGATCCTCATGCCAATCAATCTGTGGAGTCTCTGGCTCGCTCTGTACGTAATGAACCTGACGGGTAGGTGGAGCGGGTAAGATCCTCCGTGCTGGTTGTGCGGTCGAAGAAGACTGGCTTTGCTGGTACTGAAGTTGGAGCTCAGAAATCTTCTTCGAAAGATCCTCACCTGCTGAGTTAGAGATGAGAGTTTTTCCAACTCTCACAGCGGCTGTAAGTCCTGGACTTGCTTCTGAATCACGTCCACCAACGTTAACTTCTTGCTAATAAAACCCATGTTGGTGTTTGACTCAGATTCTGTGATATTAGCCACCTTATGGTGCTCTCGGTGATGTGGTGGCTGAGGGGCTTTCTGAAATGCCCGAGTAGAGTCAACAACTCTTGAGTTCTTAGCCATCCCTTCGAAGATGGCCTAGACTGACTCGGCGTCATTGTTTAAATAGCTGTCGCCACATACGGCACTCACGAGCCCCTGGGTATCCGACTGGAGTCCTCTGAAATAATTTTGAACTAGCACCTTCATTGGTATTTCATGATGCGGGCATCTCTCCTGTAAGGTCTTTGAATCTATCCCATACCTCATGGAAAGATTCGTGTGGAAGTTGCGTGAAATTGGAGATCTGACTCCTCATCATGTTCGTCCTCCCTAGAGGAAAATATTTACCAGGAATGTGGACTTTCAGATCGTCCCATGTAGAAATTTCCCTTCCCAAGTAACTTAGCCAGTAAAGTGCCTTATCGACTAAGGCAAAGGAAAGGTCTTGAGGCGTACAGCCTCCTGCGTAACTCCTGGATAGATAGTTGTACTACATATCATCTCGAATTGCTGTAGAAAGGTAAACAACTCCTCTGTAGCATTCCGGTAAAACTTGGGAAGCAGTGATATGAAGGACGGTCTCAACTCGTGTGACCCTTAATTCGACGGTAGCTGAATCCAGGGATGGAGAGTTCTCACGCCTGGGTCATACTCATCCCGTAAATTAGCAGGAATCACTGCAGGCGGTAACTGGTTCCCGACCCCTGCTCGCAGTGCAGCTATTTCAGCGTGTAACTCATTCTGAGTTCTGAATTGTTCTCGAATATGTATGTTCATCTGTTGGAGCGTGTCGAGAATCCCGGTCGTAATATCTGCGGAGTCTGGTCTTCCTTCATGATGCTCCTCAGCTGGTGGCCTCTCGTCTGCTGCTGGTCCTTTGCCGCAAGCCATCTGCTTCAAATCGTCTGTGAATAAAAAGCTCTCGTAAGAACTCAGCAAAAATTTTGCTGGAGATCTAGATGTATTGAGGCAAGGGTCTGCCTCAATATTCTGGCCAGGAGACGAGGAAGTCTGGGTCTGACTCTCCTCGAGATCATATGGGACCAGCATGGTAAGAGAGTCATCCCAAGCTTGTGAAGATGTACGATCGACGGTGGACGATCGAAAGCTCACGGAGTCTGAGCAGAAAAGCCGTCGAGACGTCATCTTCAATGTCAAGAGAAAGATCGGGAGAGCACGATTTTCGATTCAAAGGAGAGGGAAAATGCGTAAAGCCGTAGTGACTCATGTCCGGCAAGCAAACACAAAGCAAACCCCGCTTTCACCAACACAACCCGGTGAAGATTGTAAGAGTTTCAGTCTTTTATCTTGTCGGTTTTAGGGTTGTAATTAGCAAATAAGTTTAATCGATTATCGTGAGCTGAAGCAAGCTGATAGGTGCCCGATAGTTTCTCCGAAACACTAGCACGAGTTTTTACAGAAAATCGCTCGCACTCAGCCAGTATGGGAGTAAGTAGGACCATTTTCGGCCACCCATGTTACTTGAGGACGGAGCCCTTGCGTAGTTTCCTCTAAACCTCCCACTCTGCTAAGTAAACTCGAACCGTTTCCGACTACCCGAGCATACCCACTGAGGAATAGTGATTAGGTGTATAAACTAAGTTGTATTTCACGAGAAATACAGGGTTTGGCTCTAACCTTATGGGTCGACTCTCGCTCGCGCACTCTGAGATGATGTGCGGGGATTACTCTCCCAAATCAGATGAATCTTTACGGTTATTAGATCAGATATTTTAGTAGTCCCGAATTTATTTTGGGGTTTTATAATTTTTTGGAATTTTTTCAAACAAACGTCTACTTTTTTTTATTTTCTATTTATAAGAATCCTAAAATCATGCACCTAGGTTGCAAGTCCTGAAACTAGCTACGTAGTACAATCAGATAAAATAAAAACCTAAGCAAGCATCTATTAGAAAAAGCTGCGGAAAAAACTGATAAGGCGAGAAAACCGCGGTGGGTGCCCTGATCCCTCGAATACGCGGTACTCGGTGAATCAGACCCCTAAAAAAATAGGGAGGGGGGATTACAAGTCATGATGTCCTTAGCGGACCCCTTCTACTAGAGGTTCCAATACAACTTCTCTCTCTCTCTTTATCTCTCTTTTACTAGATTACACTACTCAATTTATGACCTTTGCAGTCGACTCATAAAGAAGGAGTCGGCCTCTGCTCTTTCAACTGACTCGGCTTCCTAAGAAACAGGCTGATCCTACAGGCCCTGCAAAAATTGATTAGTGGATAAAGCAAACGAGAGACGAGTCGAGAAAAGCCGTACGAAAAACCGAAGAAAACTACGAAAAAACGATAAGAAGAGAGAAAATAAAATCACAAAGATATGTAAAAAAACCAAAATACACTAATGCCTCCCTGGCAACGGTGCCATTTGATGCGACGATTAGAATCGGTTTACGGCTTTTTAGAAGAAGAGGTTGTCGGTGTAGAAAAACCGTAAATGGAATCTTAGTCGATCAAACAAAATTCAATTTTAGAGAAAACCTACACTAATTATTTATCCAAGGAAGTGTTCCTGGGTCGAACTCAAGGAGGCAGAATAGATTATTTTGAATTTTTTTTAAGAGAAAATATTTCTGTGATTATTTTTATCTCTTCTTAAAGTGAATAAGGAAACACTACAATTTTATGGAGTTTTTATTTTTATTTTTTATTTGATTTTATTCTTTTCCAATTTTTATTTATTTTTCAAAGGGGTATTTTTCACACAATTTATTTACTATATAATAGGTAAAATATAGGTGAAAATAGATGATATTATATAGTAGGTAATACGGGACGAGCAACGGGCTCAATCAATCACACGAAAACAAAACAAAATGGAGACAAGTTACGACGAATCAAAACACAATAAAAAAACGACAAAAATGCACGAAAAATCACTTGAAACCTTGTTGTGGTAGTTGCGTAACTACCCTAAAAAAAGTACGAAAAAAGATGTCAAAAATAGGTCCAAAACTCCCCTACAGGCCATGGGTATAAGTGCAAGAAAAAGAAATAAAAAAGTCTGCACAAAGGTCCTTAACAGGGACTGTTTGGTGAAAGAAATAAAATATTTTACATTTAGGTCCCTGTGCGGGGACCTAAATGCAAATACTAGAAACTTCTGGAGCTTCTGGAATTTCTGGAAGTCGTCTGGGCTCTTCGTGTAAATTTTCCACCGGTTCAGATGGACGGCTAAGATTATAAATTAGGCGCGGATCCTAGTCGTCTGATGATGCCACGCCTCAGCAAACTGTAGCGCGGCTGTTCTTGGACCATTCTTCAGGTTCTTCGTGGGTGGACGAAGGTGGCGTCTTCTCCGATTTTCCACGAGCAGCTGGCTACGAATTTGGATCTTTGGCAGGGCCAGAAGGTTAGCTCCTCTAACCTTCGAACTCGCCCGCTGTAGATGGCGACCGGAGTCGACTGAGAGAAGCAGCTAGAGATCGACGAAGTTGGCGGTTCTCTGCTACTGGAGATGAAGAAGTTTGTTGCGGCTTCTTGAAAGATGGATTGCGTGAATATGAAAGACTCCAGCTAACTCAAAGTTGTTCCAAATCAAAGAAGAACCTGCAAATACGATATATTCGTGCTTGATTTACGAGAAATCGGCCAAGGATTAGGTTTATGCAAGTTTCAAAAATGGATTTTCCATATTTATAAGTGGATGCGACAAGAAATATATGAAAAATGCGATTTGGATGGATTTGAAACGAATTGAGAATTGATTTCAACTGTGCGTGTATGATAGATGATTAGGCGATCTAATTACATGATTAGCCATGCTAATCGTGGCACGACATTCGAGAGGAAAATTATTAAAGATGGAGGTAGAGATCTGTGAAGAAGAGGTGTATTTACCTCTAATGGATGCTGCGACGGCCGATCTTCGTCGGAGCTGGACGCGCGCGATGGAGGCGATGCAAGGCAGCGAAGCCTTGAAACGTCTCCTCCGATGATCCCTCTTCCATGCGAGCTAGTCTTCAGGTGATGTCACCACCGGAGTGAGGCAGAGCGAGGTGGAGAAGTTGGGAGTCGACCACTAGTTGTTGGAGCTTCAGGTGGTTGCAGGAGAGTTAGTTGGATCTGTCAACTTCAAAGGTTTATATAGGGAGATTTTGTGGGATTCAAGTTAGATCGAATGGTTGGCAAGAAAGAAGGTTGTTAGGAGTGGCAAATTAATGGTTTGGATCATTTAGAAGGGTTAAAAGGGTCGCTAGATAATTTGATGAAAACGGCCAGTCAAAACCGAGGCCATACCGGCTTCTTGGAGAAGATGAACCAGGTGCTGACACGTGTCAGCACCTGGTTGGCCAGATATTGCAATTCTTTGTAAATTCGATAAAAATTAATAAATAATGTTATTTTAAATAGGTACAAATACATCAAATGTAAATAATTAAATTATCTAAATTATGGAATAATTACTTTTTATAAATAATAAATATTATTCGAAATATAAATATTATATTAATAAATATGTATAGGTAAATAGGTTTTGAATTTTTAATTTAATAAATAAACATTTAAAAATTAGTTTTATATTTTATTAATTATTAGAATAATAAATAAGGGTTGTGTGAATTTTTTAGGGATTTTAATAATTTAATTTACATATGTTAATAAATATAAGTATTAGTTAGCCAGTTCATTTTTACCTATAATTTAGGGTTTTTAATTTTATTAAAATAATAAATAAGCTCCAAAAAATATGAAATTAATCAAGGCTAAATTACAAGATCATGAAAATAATTAGAAATTATAAAATTAATAAAACTATAAATAATGTGTGCTACATAAAATAAATAGCCCAGAAACCCCGTTGTCAATTGGTCCCAAAACCGACGTTTTGCAAACAGACTCCGAATTCGATGAAACCACCTCTATTAATTAGAGAATATTATTTTACGAACTTTAAAGGTGAGTAGGATGAAATTGGAGTTCGTATGAAGAAGTTATGATGTTCGAAAGTTTAGATTTTGACAATTTAAAGGCTGGATTTCTTGGCATATGTATAGGGTAATATTTTTAACTTATTTTTATATTTTTATATACATTATTAGAAATAATTAAGAAAGAGTTTGGTGAAAAATATGTATATATGAATTAATTAAAAATCATTGAAGTTTTGTATTTATTTGATAAATAGTGGAAAGGTACATGAGGTGTGTCTTAATTTATTTTTAGGGTTTTCTTTCCTTATCTCCCCCTACTTATTGGTTTGTCGACCAATCCATGCTGACTTGGTATCAGGAGTTAGGCTATAAATATACCTTGCAGTTATATTTATATTTAGGGATTTTATCAGTTGTGCCCCTCCGAGATATCGCAATATCAGTTATGCCCCTATGTTTTTGCTAATATCAGTTGTGCCCCCGACTTGCCAATATTTCACTTATGCCCCTCAGAGGGGCATAACTGATAAAAGATTTTTATCAGTTATGCCCCTCTGAGGGGCACAAGTGAAATATTGGCAAGAAGTCGGGGGCACAACTGATATTACCAAAAAGATAGGGGCATAACTGATATTGCGATATCTCGGAGGGGCACAACTGATAAAAACCCTTATATTTATAAGTCATATTGTACATATTTACATATATCCAATCTGCCTTCTTTTCTTTTTCTTTGTTCTTTATTTATTTACATGATGTTTATGCTTAAAAATGAATATTTATTCATGAATGGAGTTTGAATAAAAGATGAGAATTAATGAATATTTACATCCATTTGTTAAGGGTTTTAAGACAAAATGCGACAGAAAAGTTAATGAATCATGGATTGATCATCCTCCACGTCCTTCACACATTTTTTCTCATTTCTTCTTCTTGTCTTGACTTGTGTTCTCACATCTTTCCTCCTTGCTTTGAGGATGGCAAATTGGAGTGATTTGTGTTCAGACTTTTGCGAACTTATCATTTTCCTCTCCAGTTTGTTCATCTTCCACTCGGTATGACATACATCTCGAGTTTTCTTCATTCTCTTTCACACCCAACTTATTGCCAATAAATACCTTGTTTGAGATTTATCCTCTTCTTGAACTACCATTTGAGACTCCATCATTTTTATTGTCTGATCAAGTTCCTTTCACATTTCCAGATACCAAGACAGTTATAAAGGACTTGATACCACCGAAGGGAAAGAATACCATGGCATATTAGAGCAAGACCAACAATAAGATGGTGGCTTCTATTCAGGCCATCCAGGCCTAGTTGACTGAGCAGGATAACATCTAGGACGGACTTAAAGAGATGGTCCTAGAGCTGAGGAACAACAGAGGAGACAGGAGAGAGGATGATGAGTAGATGAGAGGAGGTGGGAATGGGGGAGATGAGCAACACCTAGAGCAGATCTAGTTGAGCTAGATAGAGTGATGCCAAAGCTCACCCTTAGAGATGTCTATAACCCATGCACAGGACACCCGGTTACATGGATTTAGATACCTGCGATTCATGGGTATTTCGAGCTAATGCCCCAGATTTTACCATTGCTCCACATATTCCATGGTCATATCAATGATGAACCATACATATATCGCCAACAGTTCGACTATATTTGTGCTACCATACACTACCCTAACATCCCGTTAGATGTAATAAAGATGACAACCTTCTCGTCCAGTATGATGGACCAAGCATTGTATTGGATTAATCAGTTAGAGGAGTTTTCATGTCTTGGGTGGAGTTGAGATCATAATTCTTGAGCAAATACTAACCCTCTCAGATGATTGAATCAGCTGAAGTCACTCATAGCCAACTTCTCCCAGATGTCCCATGATCATATTCATGAGGCATGGGAAAGATTCAAGGATTTGACGGAGAAGTGCCCCAATCATGATATACCCAAGACAAGCCACGTGTAGAATTTATTTGGGGGTTTGAGTTCTGAGAATTAGAGATACGTAGATGTCGCTTTTGGGGGTCCCACTTCAACAAAGACAAGGATGCCTTATGGATTATTTTGATGAAATGGCGGAGATCTCAGCCGCTCTATCTTCTTCCTACGCATTTCAGAAACATCCTCTACCTACTTCTTCAGCACCCCACATGGCCTTTAACATAATGACATCACATGAAGTAGATAGGGTGGACATTTCTGATCTAACCATCATAGGGAATCACCTTTCCAAAGTAGATATCATAGAAAAGGGATCACAAGAGATTGATAAATTAAAAGTGATTGAGTTGAGGATGAAGCAGTTGGATAAGCTAGATGACATTACTAGCCACATGGACCATCTTGTTAGCATGATAAGTTCATGCTCGAGTCAGAGGGAAACAACCAATACTCCTACAGTTGAGACAACTTCTTCAACAACTTCAGCACATTAGAGTACTAGAGTACGACCTTCCATTATTCAACACATTTACTACGTGTAGACTCTGGATCAGGTCCCGCAACAATCTCCTCCAACATGTGTTGTCATGTACTATATAGTGTACTAGTACCTTTCTTAGCCACAATGTCCACCTCCACCTCATATTCAGGAGCTGAATGGCAGTTGGAGCGGTCCAGAATTTAGCAAACCTTGTCCACCAGGGATGGGTCAATTGGGTGATGAATCCATGATTCATTAACACTTCTGTCACATTTTGTCTTAAAATCCTTAACAAATGCAAGTAAATATCCATTAAATATAATCTTTTATAAAAATACCATTCATGAATAAAAATGCATTTTATGCATTAAAAACATGTAAATAAATAAATAAAAATAAAGAAAAAAAGAAGGCAGAATGTAAATATGTATATATGTGCAGTATGACTAAGAAAATATAAATATAGTTGTAGGATATAAAACCTAACCCCCAAGATGAAGTCAGCATGGATTAGTCGACAAACAAATAAGTAGGGGAGACAAGGAAGAAAATCACAAAAAGAAGAAAGAATACACTACACATGTTATTTATTATTTATCTAATATTTATCAAAACTTTAATGATTTTTAATTAATTCATTTGTACATATTTTTCACCAAACTCTTTCCTAGTTATTTCTAAAAATGTATGTAATAATATATAATCCTAAAAAATACCAACTTGTATGTATGTCAAGAAATCCAACTTTCAAATTGTCAATTTCTCAACTTCCGAACATCATAACTTACTCATATGAATTCCAATTTGAATCTACTCACGTTTAAACTTTATAAAATAATATTCTCTAATTAATGAAGGCAATTTCACAAAAATCAGAACCCGTTTGCGAAAAATTGATTTTGGGACCTGAATGGGTTTCTAGGCAAATTATTTTATTCAGAACATACTATTCATAGTTTTAGTGATTTTATAATTTTTTATTATTTTCATGAACTTTAGATTACCAATAAAGTATTTCAGAATTTTTCACCATTATTTAACATTTTAAATAAATCAAAAATCCTAATTTATAGTTGAATTTGAATTGTGTCACTTATACGTGTATTTATTAATATACCCAAACTAATTTATTGAAATTTAGAAAAATTCACATATCTCATATTTATTATCCCAATAACTAATAAAATAAAAAAAGAATATGTTATTTTTTATTTATTAAACTAAAAATCAAAAGCCTATTTATCGAGTATACTATATAATTATTTATTAATATTATATTCATAATTAATAAAAAATATTATTACTAAAATAAATTATACCATAATTTAGTTAAATCAACTATCTATAATTTTACTTTTTATAACTAATTAAAATATTCCCTTGACTAATTATTATCTCTTTATTATATTATTTATACATTGCAGCCTACCAGGTGCAGACACGTGTCGACACTTGGGCCATCTTCCTTAAGAACTTTCAGTTGCAGCTTCTATTCAACCGGACCTACTTCGAACCTTTTTCCTGCAAAATCTTCCATTTAGAACCTAATCTAACCCGTTGATCCTATCATTCTAACCACCTAAATCCACGCCAACCCTAGGATCACCTCTAACCAAACTTCAATCACTCTACAAAATCCACCAAACTTATAGCTTCACAACCAACTTTCCAACTCCAAAATCTAATAGCCTGAGACCCCAGCTTCCATGCCTTAGATCTCCTCTATCGTTGGTGACAACAACGAGGGAGGCATCCCATGAAGAAAACAGTGGATAGGAGAGGAGTTCCAAGGTCAGTCCTCCGCCTTGCTACGCTGCCTCGAGTAGCGTAGAGCTCCAGTATCTCTGATTATCAAGCTATGACCATAGGGTCGTATACCCTCTATATTCCCAGGTGAAACATCAGCCCCTTCTGGACTACTTCGATTTTCGCACTAGAAATATAATCTCATCATTAGTGTTCCATAATCATCATCCTTTGATTCTCACCCAATTCCACTTTCAAGTCGGCTCAATTCGAATCTAATTTCATCTGCAATATTCCTTTTCTTGGAACTTCTTTTGAGTAGCAAAATCCAATAACATTGCGATTGAATCCATTTAGATTCAAGCAAAAAATTCCTCAATTGCATGTTGATCTTTGCATCTGGAGCATCATTTCATCAGTCAGAGCTCTCATCTTCTTCATTAATCCACTGAATCTAACATTCATGGACTCCTGAAAACCTAACCACATTAAATCAATCATTTCCTCCTTCTTCGACTCCTCTCACAGTGGGAGCGCTCAAGGGGGTGAGGAGCACCCTCTCTAGCCCCACCTCCGACCAGTGAGCTGCGGAAGAGATGCACCTCGTAAGAGATGAAGAAGTCACCGTTGCCCGCCCTTAGATTGGGGAAGAACAACCCCAAGAACAGAATCCACATTTTGGTGACACGTGCCAACCGCAAATGACCAAGATTGCAGTGCCCCTTCTTATCTTGATCGCACATCAATGAAATGGTGGAAGACTTGCAAAGGAACCCTTGGCAAATCCAGGGTCAAAGCCCACCTCCATATGCTTGCATATATGCATTTAGGTCCTTGACCAAGGACCTTAATGTTAATAATTCCAGTTTTTCTTATAATTAGGTCTCTGACCAGGGACTTCATTGAAAGAAGCTCTTATCTTTTTGTAGAATTTTTTACACTATTTCTCTTGGACCTTGTGGACTATTATGATACTTGTGGACATTATTATTTCATTATAACATTTTTTACATTTTATTTTTGATTCTATTTTTGAGGAATTTTTTATCACATTTTGCTTGGATTTAGATATTCAATTTTCAAGTCATCTTGATTTCTTTTTTACTTTTCTCGAGCATGTTGTTCAATCGATTTCTCTACAATATAGTGTCACCTATATAGAATGTATTTCACATACTATATTGTAGATAAATTAGTTGAAAATATCCCTTTTGAAAATTAAATAAAAATTGAAAAAAATTAATAAAAAAGAATAAAAACTAAAAATTCCAAAAAGAGTTTTCTCACTGAAGAAAGGAAGAAAATGAAGATAAAAAATCATAAAATTATTTCTTCACCCGGAAAACCACAAGCACAATTTCATGCCTCCTTATGTTCGACCAAGGAACACTTTCTTGGATAAATAAATAGTGAACATACACCGATTTTCTTTCTAGTGTTTTTTATTTTTTGTTTGATTAATTAGGGTTTTGCTTCGAGTGGTTTTTCTACAACCGACATTTACTTCTCATTTTAACCACTGGCAAAACCCTAATTATCAAAATGGTGCTATTGTTGGGGATAGCCATGCTTGAGATTACTTAGTTGTATTTTTTTATATTTTTTCTTTCTCTATTCTCTTCTTCTTCCTGTTTTCTCGATTTTCTTGATTTTCACGTGTTTTCTTTTTCTCCTGATTTTTCTTTATTTTTTCTTTATTTCTTTTGTTTCTTCATAGTTTTTGTGTGATTTTTATTTCTTTGATTTTTCTTTATTTTCTCAGGTTTTCTTTTATCGATTTTTATTGGTTCTTTTTGTTGAGTCTTTTTCTCGGGTTTTGTGTCCTTTTTTACTCTAAGTTCTTTTATAGTTTGTGTTTGATTTTTTTTCATTTTATCTATCAGTGCTAATACAATTTGCATGGCTTGTAGGATTATATGGTTTCTTAGGGAACCGACTTAGTTGAGAGTGTAGAGACCGGGTCATTCTACTCTGATCCGGTTGTAGAGAAGTATAGCGAGTTATCCAGACAGATTTTTTGTGTACATTCTTTTAAATACTCTTTTATTTTTTTTCTTTTTGAGAGTTAGGGCATTTTCCCATCTTTCTATTTTTGTAAGCGAGGAAGGGGGCACTTGCTCATGTTTCTTTTTGTAGAAGGGGCCCCCTAAGGAGATCCCGACTATACACTAGACATTCTGACTTTTTTAGGGTCTGTTTTGCTAGTTGCCGATGCACTTGAGGGATCTCACAACAATTTTTTATTTTCCACCATTTACTTTGTTTCACGTGATTTCGTGCAAATTAGGGTGAATGCATGATTGATTAGATGATTAAAGTAAAACCTAGTTCCCTAGTCCATACCTAGGCGTGAGTCAAATTGTTTTGAAAATAAATTCACTCTTACGTTAGAACTTCTGATTACAACTCGCTTTTTCATGACTTTTCATGCATTAAAATAGGATTTTAAAATTTCTGCGTGGATCACTTCCATGTAGACTGCTGGTGCACGGTATGAATTCTATCACTGCATGCTTCATGGTTTTTTGCGGTATTCTATGATTCTCGCTTTGTGAGACACTATTTTTCAGTAAAAAAGGAATCCGACATCCCTTTAGATATTGTTGAAAATACCCAAAAAAGGAAAAACTTCAAAAATAAAAAAAA
Organism: Ottelia alismoides; assembly: GCA_037367405.1. Classification (NCBI taxonomy): domain Eukaryota; kingdom Viridiplantae; phylum Streptophyta; class Magnoliopsida; order Alismatales; family Hydrocharitaceae; genus Ottelia; species Ottelia alismoides. The sequence continues at coordinate 256,893 of JAZKJV010002186.1, read as the reverse complement.
ATCTCTTTTAAAAACTTGACCAAAAAATAAAAAATACCTGGACTAAAGTTGTATTGGGAGAGCAAACCCCTCATTGTATGTAGGTACATAACTCTAGACAGAGTGGGTGAGGACACCGACATAAGGAGTAGAGCCAAAAATACTTGGAATTGTGCCTTAAGTACATGTGCATCACTTTTCAGTGAATGGTTGCAAATGTAACACTTGCCTCTGACCATAGAAAGTCGTTTTGGTGTGCTTCGCCCAGCAATTCCCTTTAGGCCTTATATAACCTGACAGCCCAGGCAGATGGTACAACTATTTGGGAGATTGTGAGGATGTACGCTTGGCGATGGGACAACACCACTAATGAGTCTGATTAATACAACTACTTGATCACCAATGTAAAATAGAAAACATAAACGACTGAACTCTTACGGTCTCCACCGTGTGAATTTGGTGAATCTGAGGTTTGCATTACGTTTGTTTTGGGGTATGCTTTATTCAACATCTTATATGCCTTCACACCTATGTTCTTGACTTGATCTCGTATTCTCTCACGTACCCTTTTGACATTGAGGATGACATCTAGACATATTTTACGCTCAAATTTTGTGAGCTCTCGATCTTCCACTGTCTACCATATGTCTTCACATACTTGGGATGACCATCTTCCCGATTCGGTCCTACTTAGTCACGAGGTAAGTCAGACCCAGACTCCCTCGCCTCCCAGCCCTTCAGTCGAGGTAGACCCATGCCTTAACTTTTCGTCTACTTCTCCTGCATGTTTTTCACAGAGTTCTTATGAGACTTTTTCCTTTCTAGAGGATTTCATGAACTTGGCTAGAGGGAAAGCACTAGTCGAGGATAGAGTTGATGAGGATAGACCATATGATGATGAGAGACATATAAATGAGAGACCTAATCCAGCTTCGGACATTACCGCAGGGATTCAAGATACACTCCATCAGATGAGCTTACAGATCAGAGCTTAGTGTCGAGTCTAGGATGAGCTTAGAGTTGAGATCACTTCATTGAGAGCAGGTACCAGGAACCCACCACCACTTGTCGTGGCTTGCTCGGTATTGAGAGATCAGTATGACCTAGGAGCTAGGACACTACACCATTGGATTTGGTTAGCACCAAATCTAGGGTCATATGAGTTGATACTATCCTTTATATCACTATTTCCCAAGTACTATGGGAGTACTTCAGATGAGTGGTTCACATTTTTACAGCAATTTGAGATGATATGTGGAATGACTAGTTATCTAGGAGTTACACAAGAGGCTATACACCTCAAGGCCTTCCCCTTCGCCTTAGTAGATAAGGTGCTTTACTAGTTGAGTCACTTGGGGAGGGATATTTGTACATGGGACGATCTAAAGTCCACATTCCCGCGTAAATATTTTCCTCTGGGATGAACTAATATGATGATGAGTCAGATCTCCAACTTTTCATAGTTTCCACATCAGTCATTTCATGAGGCATGGGATCAATTCAAGGATTTTACTATAAGATGCCCTCATCGCGAGATACCTTTAAAGGTGTTGTGTAGAATTATTTTGGAGGACTCTAGTTGGATGTTCAGGGCCTAGTGAGCACTGCATGTGGTGGTAGCTATCTGAATAGGGTTGTAAAGTTAGTCGTTTGGTCCATCTTTGAGGGGCTAGAGGAGAATTCACGCATTGTAGACACTACTCAAGCATTCCAGAAGGGCCCACAACCACCACATCACTGAGAGCATCAGAAGATGGCTCATATTTCAGATTCTTCTTCACGGTTAGACATATGAATCATTAGTGAGAAGCTTACGAGTTCAAGATTTCCAACCACTGCGAAAGTTGGAGAAACTCTCATCATTTCCACAACAGTTGAGTGATCTGACGAAGAAGATGAGTGACTTGCAGCTTCAGTATTGGTAGTCATCATCCTTATTACGCTTCTCAACCTATTCAGAGAACTTCACCTGCTCCCCCACATGCCATATTTTAGTACATATAGAGCGACCCGGTATAACCTACTAAACCTCCACGGTTGGATTAGCATGAAGATCCATCCAATGCTAACATGAGTCAGATGACTAACCCTGTAGATGATGATGTTGATTCTCACTCCACTCTTGAGATCAATGGGATTTGGTATGCTCATGTTCAGCATCAGTCTACACCTCAAAGTATACACCAGCAGCAACAGTACATACATCCACAACATGGACATCTATATCCACATTTCTAACATCGTCAGCATTACACGCAACAACAGTCTCACTGGCATGTTTATCAGAGACCACATCCATATCAGTATCCTGATACACCCACAATATTATCATCACCAGCAACAACTGTAGTATTCTCTTACACCACTGAGGTCTCCTCGGTATTATACACCACAAAAGCACACTCTTAGGTAGGAGAGAGAAGACATCCATGGACAACTCATTGAGTCTGAGATGTCTTCATAGTCCCTAGCACTGACCAGATCATGGATATGATTGGAACACTCCAGAGTACACATACGATTGAGATGGGGTGGGTTAACCATCGTTTGGATGAGTTAGCCATACCCAATATCACTCTCATAGCTCAGCCTTAGATGAATCTGAATAAGATGAGGTGAGACACGGATCAGGTAGTCACCACCATAAGTATGGATATTTTTCCTGAATTCTTATCTAACTTCATTCATCTCAGGAGCAGTAGACATCCACACGTACCAGATTTAGAGGAGGAGAGGTCACATGATGAAGAGCGAGAGTCGATCCATGATGACATTACACATTCTGATGTTGAGGAGGAGGACCACCACGATGAGGACCAGCATGATGTCCACCATGATGATATTCGGGGGAGCGATGCAGACACCATTGATATGGACACATGCGAATTAGATGATGATATCACGCCATGCCATATAGACACTCCCGATCATTCTACTTCTTGCCATGTATTCGAGAGTTATGTACATACATCTGAGACTGCCTATGTACCTACTAAATCCACTTTTGTTGATGTGAATAAAAAGAATTTTTTTTATTCCTGAGATTGTTCTTTTTCCTGATGCTTTATATGGAAAAGGAAAGAAAAATTCTAAAAAGAATGTTGTTACTCTTGAAACAGAAAGATTATTTAAAGATCACATTTTTCTGAAGATTCTACTTCATGATATCTTGGATCATTTTTGTATGCTCAAAAGTCATTTAAGGAACAAATGTACTACACATAGGAAAAAGAAATCACGAGTTGAGAAGCATGTTTTAACCAAGGTGACTTCATGTGCTATTCGGAATAAGATAGCCAAGAAAAAGAGAGATGCAAGAGCTCACTATGTCAGATGTGAGATTTCAGATGCCGCAATCGATCGTACTCTCTTAGATAATGGTTCCTCGTTTAATTTTCTTACATTTGCTTTGGTTAATAAACTCAAGCTTGGTCCCCTTTATAAATCACGAGCGATACTTTAGTTGGCAGATAGATCTGTAAAGATACCTAGAGGTGTGTTGAGTAACATTATCCTGATTATCGAGGGCTTGTAGTTTCCAGTGGACTTTACTGTCCTAGACAAGACGTGCCCTACGCAGTTACAACTTGCTCCAATCATTCTCAAGAGGCCTTCCTCGCAGACTACAAGGACCCTTCTTGATTGTGATTCTGGAAGAGTATCATTCTGTACAGATAGTGGAAGAGTACACATTGAGATGGTGAGAGGATGTAGCATCCCTATATCAGTATTGGCATTCACATCAGATAACATTGGCATTGCAGATGGTTGCCAACACGTAGATGAGACGCAGTCTTCTGATCTTGAGAGCATTTATTTTGATATCAATGATATCCTACACAAGGATGGGGTAGATCACATGGTGCCTAGTTCATCATATGACTATTCACATACAGATGCAGAGATTATTTCAGAACCAGATGAGCAGTTAGTTACACTACACATCTCAGCCGTAGATTGAGAGTACACATATTCCAGCGTGAGATTTAGTTGATAATATTTCAGAGAATATACGAGCTATTCAACGTAGAGAGTCGGATGGTGTGATGGATAAACATATAGACATCTTCCATAGTCCAACTCCAGAGACACATATTTCAGTAGAGAGACCTATACCATGTACAACATTCATTCACAGAGGTAGCTCTACTCAGTCAGCCAGGGATCAGTACACACTTGCAGAGTAGATGATTCCGTACGACCCGGGTTGAGCGATCTACTCTGTACATAACTTATGTCTACTCTTCCACTTCATTTTGTCCTATACAGAGACATGTAAGCCTTTTAGTTTCCCGGAGTACACCACTTGTATATTCTTCATAGTTCCCAACTGTCCCCACTTTTTGCTCGTCTATATACTTTGGATACCGGATCCTAAGTATGGGGGGTCGATTGTTTATTGATTTGCATTTTCGATTTTGTTCATTTTACTTTTTTGATTTTCCTTTTTTTTACATTAATCATTGGTCCCAAGTTTTTGGTCGCATTCTTTTCTATACTTAGGATGCATGATCCTATGTATTGGGGGGATCAAGTGATTTCGTTGATTTCATTTTCTTCTTTTTCTTTTGTTCCTTCATTTGTATATTCATTTCCCTTAGTCACCTCATTTTTGTCTTCCACTATACTTACAATGTCCTAATCACAAGAATAGGTGGGGTGATTGAGTTCACATCTTTTTCTTCTCTTTCACTCACTTTTACATAACACGAGTTATGTCCTCCTTTTTCTCTTTTGACACTATGAGGACATATCACAAGCTAAGCAGGGGGTTCGTATATATTGCATATATACGTTTGTCGATAACTCGTATTTTTATGTATTTTCTATATTTATAAAATCCATAAAAAGTGGGTAATGGTTAATTTAAAATCCTATTATTTATTTATTATAAAATCCTTGTAAATAAGTAAAATATTTATAAAATTATTATTTAAATTCTTAATTTAAAGTATGTATTTAAATATGTATTTAATGTGTATAATACTTATTTAAAATCCTTTTTATTAAAATATGCGTAAAAATAACTTAATCTTTGTAAAATTCTTTGTATATAAAATTAATAAAATTCATTAGTTATTTAACCTAGATAAAATATTGGTAATTTATCTTATAAAATTCCTGTAAATATTCTTGTTTATAAAAAATGGAAAAATCCATAAAAAATACGAAGTCCTAAAAGTCATAAAAACTACAAAATCTTTAAAATCCATAAAACTGAGTAAATTTAGAAAAGTGTACTTCACAGAAATATTGTTGCATTTGCATTAGCATTTTTTAGAATAAAATTGATTTCTCGAATTAAAGATTGGGAATAGTCTAAAGAATGGAGCTTGATTATGGCCTTTGACGTTCATTGTAAGGAGCCTAGTTAGGAACTTGAATTTTGACGCTTCAGGTGTATGACTTAAATCTTTTGGTTCCACGAGACCATGTTTGGGAATTAAAGTTAAACATGCCTAAGTAGAACATTTGATGTCATTTGTTTAACTCTCCAACAATGAACCAAATTTTGGACACGTGCACTTTGCACTTTTCTCGACTTGCATGAGATTGCGAAGGGCAGCTCAATTTAGTGGTGTATTTCCATCATTGTCTAGTGATGCGGACATCTGAATACAGGAGTTGTGGGGTTAAAATAAAGCTTCAGATGAGGGAAGGATTTGCTGGCACGATTTTCCCAAGACCTCAAAAACAATGGATGGAATGAAAAGATGTTATATCTATCGAGGTACAAAAGATTGATGCAGTGCAAGAACCATTACAAAATCTACCAAAAATCAGCAAAGCACCAAATACCAAATATGACCACAATGGTCCAAGCTTCCAAAAAGCTTGCACATATTAGTGGAGAATTATTTATACTGGTTGGGCTTCACAAGGAGATGCGATTACACTGGTTACACTCCAGTTCTTTTCTCATTCTTCTATATTCTCTCTCTACTCGATTATGGACACATCATAACGAGATCTTAGAAGGAAATACCCTCCTCCTTGAGGAAAAAGTAGCTGGATGAGGAACCAATGGGAGTGTTTTATTGGGATGAGTGGTTTCTTCACTTCTTTAAGCAGAAAGAGCTAACATAATTCACACACTGTACAAATTGAATTCAAGATTGAAAGAGTTTATGATATAGATAAGTGGATCTGAGCTGGATGTTGAGGTGAACCAAAATAAGGATTTGTTGAACTTGAGGACAGTTGAGATTAAAATCCTATGCAAGTTAAGGCTCCAACAAAATGCTTGTTTTAGGCCCGACCGAGCTGTCCTTTGTTTGTTGTCATGAATTAGTTTAGGAAAACAAATTCATTCTAACTTTCTTTCTTTTTTCCTTATTTTTAAAATAAGTGTTTGCTAAGGGACTATAAAAGTTAAGTATAGGGGGTTGATGTATCCATTATTCATTATCACTTCTGTCGTATTTTGTCTTAAAAACCTTAACAAATGCATGTAGATATCCATTAAATATCATCTTTTATAAAAATGCCACTCATGAATAAAAATGTAATTTTATGCATTAAAAACATGTAAATAAATAAAGAATAAAAGAAAGAAAACAGAAAGAAGGTAGAACTTAATTATGTATATATGTAAAATATGACTAATAAAATATAAATATCGCTGAAGGATATATTTATATAACCTAACCCCCAAGACCAAGTTAGCATGGATTGGTCGACAAACAAATTAGTAGGGGGACATAAGGAAGAAAACCGCAAAAAGAATAAAGTATAAAGTACACGTATTATTCATTATTTCTCCAATATGTATCAAAACTTTAATGATTTTTAATTAATTTATTTATATATATATATATATATTTCACCAAACTCTTTTCCTAGTTATTTTTAAAAATGTGTATAATAGTATAAAAATCTTTTAAAAATACCAACTTGTATATATGTCAAGAAATCCAACTTTCAAATTGTCTATTTCTCAACTTCCGAACATCATAACTTACTCATATGAACTACGATTTCATTCTACTCATATTTAAAGTTCATAAAACAATATTATCTAATTAATAAAGTTCACTAAAATCGGAGTCCGTTTACAAAAAAATCAATTTCGGGACCTAATGACAATTGGGTATTTGGACTAATTATTTTATTCAGAACATACTATTCATAATTTTAGTGATTTTATCATTTTAATTATTTTTTGATCTTGTAGATTACCTCAAATCATTTCAGAATTTTTCACCATTATTTAAAATTTAAAATAAATCAGAAACCGTAATTTATTGTTCAATTTGAATGGTGTCACTTATACATGTATTTATTAATATACCTAAATTAATTTATTAAAATTCAGAAAAAATAACATATCTCTTATTTATTATCCTAATAACAAATAAAACATAAAAATAATATGTTATTTTTAATGTATTAAATTAAAAATCAAAATCCTATTTATCAAGTATACTATGTAATTATTTATTAATATTATATCCATAATTCATGAAAATATATTATTAACTAAAATAAATTATATCATAATTTAGTTAAATTAAATATCTATAATTTTTCTTTTTATATTTATTTACAATAAGCCCTTTTACTAATTATTATCTATTTACTATATTATTTATACATTGCAGCCTACCAGATGTTAACACTTGTCAACACCTGGGTCATCTTCCTCAAGAACCTTCAGTTGCAGCTTCTGTTCTACCGGACCTCTTCGAGCCTTTTTCCCACGTCCATCTTCCACCCAAATCTTAATCTAACCGATTGATCCTATCATCCTAACCACCTAGATACATGCCAACCCTAGGATCACCTCTAACCAACCTTCGATCACTCTATAAAATCCACAAAACTTCCAGCTTCACAACCAACTTTCCAACTCTTAATTCCAATAGCCTGAAAGCCCAACTTACAAGACCTAGAGCTCCTTCATCGTTGGTGATAGGAACGAGGGAGGCATTCCATGAAGAAGAAGGTGGATAGGAGTTGAGCTCAAAAGTTGAGCCTCCTCCTTGCAATGGCACCTTGAGCAGCGCAGAGATCAGGTATCGCCAGTTCTCGAGCTACTACTGGAGGTTCGTATACCCTCTATATTCCTTGGTGAACACATTTGCCCCCTTCTGAACTTATTTGACTTTCACACCCAAATTAGTGTATTAATCTCATAATTAGTGTTCCATAATCATCATCTTTGATTCTCACCCAATTCCACTTTCAAATCAACACAATTCGAAACTAATTTCATCTGCAATATTCCTTTTCCTCAAACTTATTTTGACCTGCAAAATCCAATAATATCGCAGCTGAATCCTTTGAGATTCGAGCAAAATTTTCCTCAATTGCATGTTGATCTTTGCATATGGGGCATCATTTCATCGGTCTGAGCTCTCATCTAGTTCACTAATCAACTGAATCTAACGAGCAGCAGACATTCAAGAGCTCCTGAAACCCTAACCACCTTCCAATTAATCTCCTCCTCCATCTTCGACTCCTTTCATAGTGGGAACGATTGAGAGGGTGAGGAGCACCCTCTCCAACCCCACCTCTGACCAGCGAGCTATCAAAGAGTTACGCCTCACTCGAGACAAAGAATTCACCGCCGCCCTTCCTCAGATTAGGGAAGAGCAGCCCCAAGAACAGGAGAAGAAGTTTGGCGATACGTGGTAGCCATGAACATTTCAGATCGTAGAGCCCCTTCTTATCTTGACTATACGTTAGCGAAATGGTGGAATACTTGCTAAGGTACCCTTGATAGTTCTAGAATCAAAACCCGCCTCTAAAAGTTTGCATATTTGCATTTAGGTCCCAGGTCAGACCTAAATGTGAATAATTCGAGCTTTTCTTATAATTAGGTCCCTAACCGAGGACCTAATAAAAAAAAGCTCTTATCTTTTCGTTGTATTTTTTTACACTATTTTTTTGGGGCCTTGTGGACTATTGTGATACTTGTGGACATTATTATTTCATCGTAGCATTTTTTGCATTTTATTTTTTCTTCGATTTTCAAGGAATTTTCTATCACATTTTGCTTACATTTCAATATTTAATTTTCGAGTCATCTTTATTTCTTTTTGACTTTTCTTAAGCCTGTTGTTCGAGTGATTTCTCTAATATATAGTATCACCTATATATTATATATTTTGCGTATTATATTGTAGTTAAATTGGTTCAAAATATCACTTTTGAAAATTAAATAAAATTTGAAGAATAAAAAATCAAATAAAAAAGAATAAAAACTAAAAATTCAAAAAAAGTTTTCTTACTAAAGAAGAGAAGAATGGAAGATAAAAAATCACAAAATATTTTCTTAAATCAAAAAACACGAGCATGATTTTCTGCATCCTTGTGTTCGACCAAGGAACACTTGCCTGGATAAATAAATAGTGAAACAAACACCAATTTTCTTTCTGGTGTTTGTTATTTTTTGTTTGATTAATTAGGGTTTTGATTCGAGTGGTTTTTCTAGAACCGACATTTACTTCTCATTTTAACCGCTTGCAAAAACTTAGTTATCATTCGGTTCCTAGGTCAGTCAGAGGCCAGTTCACCGTCTTTCAAGAGGTAGACCACAGTACCAGCACCAGTAATGACAACCTCACTACTCCTCTCCACCTCACTTTCAGACCTGGAGACATGGACAATAGCAGATGCAGTCTGCTTACCCTTATCAGCCATACTATCAGTAGCAACATGCATATTCTTCACAGTATTCACATACTCCTCTATATAATATCAACCACAATTTGCCTATTCTTGCTACCATCGTCTACAGTACCAGACTCAGCGACCACCTATTGTTGATCATCCTTAGGTACCTTCGGTGAACCCAACACTAGATCATCTTGCCCAATTGATGAAAAACATGAATGATCAGACTAAAAGGATAGATGATTTAAAGACAATCAAGCTCGATATTCTTCGTCGCTATCAAGGGAAGGTAGCACAGATCCATCCACTCTCGAGATAGGTATGGCATGTCATTTTACTTGTTTATCTAACACCATTCATATCAGGAGCGGTAGGAGAATGTAGTCGCCTACACAGTTGGGATTGCAGAGAGTGACAAACCCAAAATTACCCTCGCTAATACAGTGAAATTAACATTTAATGTGTTTGTTCTAGGAAGACAATTCAGATTAATATAAAAATGCCACTAAATTAATTTCAAAAATTAAAGCGAATGGTAAGAGTTTAATTTTACTTTGAAAACTCAATGTTGAACTCAGGGAGGCCAATGTCTCCTTTGGTTGGTTAATAGTTGGTCTATAACTTAGGCTTTCAAAGAGGCATTTTTTAAATTTCTTATACAATTAATAAATGAGATGCAAAGTCGGGAAAGTTTATTGACTAAAATGAAATTATCAATCAAACGATATAAAAAATCCTCAACCTTGTTCAGAATATGAAATATGATTAAATGAATGCACTTTAATTTTTTGAAATTTTCAGATTCCAAATGACTTTAATATGAATTAATGATGCATGCAGGGTGATTTTTCGCAAATTAATTTTAATAAATACAAAACCAATTTATTTATTGGAAATAAAACTGTCTAGATTAGTCTATGTGAGGAGTATCTAAGAAAATTAATAGATTCTAAAAATAATTGATCTACGACCTATTAAAAATCAATTACTCAAATCACCATTTAATTTATTACGATGATATGGGTGTAAATATCATAAATTTTGGGCACAAAATAGAAGACAAATAAATCTACCTATTGCAAATTTTATGGAATTTTTGGATCAATAATCCGTTTACTATTAATTTACGAACACGTAGTGGGCAAAATATGTAATTTCCACCTAACTAATTATATTAAATAAACACAGCTCACAAAAAAATCATCATCCACAATGATAGAGCATAAAGTGCTCTACAAGATACCAATTTTGTAATGAAAATAGATGCAAAATGAAGGTACAAATTAATTCCCAAAGAAATGGACTTAAATGTAATTTACAAAAATAAAATAACTAAACCAAACATGTAGAAAGGGTAGAAAAACAACCACCAATACCCGCTTGGACATTTGTGCAAATTATCCAAGCACGTGCATGAGTCACGTGTGACTTCAAATGGTGGTGTTTTTTGGCGAATACTAGGAACTGTGGGAGGTCCAATGCAATTTTCCATGCCTCACATGAGGTGCACATGAGTTCCAACTGGTAGGGGCATGTGTGTGACTCTCCAGAAGCTTAGGGGGTGCAACTGCAAATATTCGAGGCCGTACGTGAGGTGTGCATGACCCAGGGGGTTCAAATTGCGAATGGTTGAACGCTAAGGGGTTGCCCTTCAAATATCCTTTGCACCCCACATACCACGCACGTGTAGGGGAGATTGGGACTGACACGCCACCCGAGGCTTGTGTTGCAGTTGGGTCGAGGCAGGCGAGCGCTACGAATGGCGAAGGGGGCTACACGGTGAGCGATGGTTGGTAGATGACATGGCGGTGCTCTGATGGCCAACACATGGCCAAGGGTCATCGATGAAGGCAGAGAACAACTCGATGTGGGAGAACGGTGAAGCGTTACGAACATGTGTGCTGGTAGTGCAGTGCAACTATGGAGCTCCACGAAGATCTAGACAACACACGCCAAGCCAAGAAGATGGCAGTGAAGCGTGAAGGTGTAAGCAGGGCAGTGGCTTGTGAAGACTGGAGCGGAGGTCAAGGGTGATTGGAGGTAGTGGGCAAAGGGTGTGTGCATCGTTGGCATTGGACAAAGAAGGAGAGGTAGTGAAGGAGATGTGTTGGGTGATTGAAGATTGAATTTGGGGTTTGATCTAAGAAGTAGAATAGAAAATGTAGAAGATAGAACAAGGATATGTTGAGGAGAAGAAGTAAGGGACATAAGGTGAAGGAAGAAGAGAGAAGAAAGCAAAGAGAGGAGGTCCAATATCTGATGGTTTCTTCTAAGGTTTGGAACATGGTGGCGCAGTTCCTAGTCTTGGCCTCAACTCGAGTTGGAGGACACACTTGGGGAAGTTTTCGCAGGTGGTATCCTACAGTAAGGAGGTTGAGATCCTCCTTGGATCATGTCACACGGGAGGTGCTAGTTGTTGCTTTTAGAGGAGGGCTCACTGTCACTGTCGCTTCCCTAGATCTGGATCTCATGTTCCCCCTTTGGTGGATAGAAGAATGAAGGATGAGAAGGAGTTAAGAAGGAGGAAGAAGAATGTAAGTTAGATAAGAGGTGGGGGAAGTTGGGAAATAAGTGGGAGATGTGTAAACAATCAAAGTTGGTGGAAAGAAAAGGGAGAGAAAATGAAAATAAAAATAAAAAGGCAGGCTACTAAAAATAATAAAATAAAAAGTTAAAAATGTCACCATGATTAACGCAGATTTAAATGGGATCTACATTATTCATATAGAACTCAAATGCAAAATTAAAAAATATGTACAACATAAAAATTTTGAAATGCATCTTAAACAATTAAAACACTAATTTTATGGCTTTTCCAATTTTTGTGCATTTTTTATTAAAACATATTTAAAAAATTTAAAATAAATTATTAGAAACAAAATACAAATATATTTGTTGGTATTTTTATAAATAAGAAAATGCAAATGAAAATGAATTAGAAAATAATACGTACATTATATTCAGAGTCACATTGCATTATTTTCAATGGTAAAATAATTTTTTTTGTAATTATGCATTTTTTAAAATAAAAAATAAAGAAATTTGATGGAAATGAAAGAAAATGGGTTAAATTTGTACAAAAATGTTAATGTCGAATTAGTACATATAGACAGTATACATTAGGGCCCAAAGCCGACATTTTCCAAACAATCTCCGATTTTAATGAAATCACTTTTGTTGGATAAATAATTTTATAGCTTGAAAGTTAAAATGATTTTCGTGAATTTGGAGTTTACACATAGCAGGAATTTAGCTGAGAAGTTGGACTTTACGGCTTTTTTTGTTTCAAGATCTAAAAGTATTTATTCAATGTGAGAATTGTTTTATATTTATGTATTTTTATATACATTTTTATAAATAAGTTAGAAAAAGAAGTAAGTCAAAAGTAATTAGTACGAATTTATTAAAAATCTAAGAAGTTTGAGTATTTACATTAGATCGTTTACAAAAAGTACTTAACAATTTATTATTTTATTATTTATTATTATTTTTTTATTTTGAATTATCTTGTGGTGTATACATTTTTATTAAGAATTGTGTGTTAATTTACTGAATTTAGGGACTTTTACTAGGTGAATTGTTTAGAGATTCAATTAAGAATAATATATTAAGATGATGAATCATAGATTCATCAGAGAGCTGATGATAGAGCTTCTTTGCCTTCTTCATTTTCTCCATCGGTTGAGCAGAGATCCAGTGTTGTTGGGCATGGAGGATCACCATCATATTCTTTCTCACTACCTCCAATTTCCTAAAAATACCAGAAGAGAATAAAGGAAGATGCATTATCGAGTCTGTCAGGAAGGAGAACATACCTGTCACTGAGTCTTCTTCAGCACCAACAGATTGAGCATCCCGTTCTGTTTTTCCTTTTATTTCTTCTACACATGTAATGGATAATATTGTACATACTGATTTTGATATTCCTCATGCACATGTTGATTCTGATATGAATAAAAGAAATGAGCAGTTTGATGTTTTAATTGATTTTGTTCCATTTCCTTATGATCTGAATAAATCTAAAAATATCAAAAGTGTAAAAACAATACTATCTAATCTTGTAGTGATAGAGATACTTTAGAACATTTTTTAGAGATGCCACTCCTGAAGGCCATGGAGTACATGCCGGCAGTTAAAAAGGGAATGAAAGAAGCATGTATTAGGAAGTGTCAGCCCAAACATAATAGAAGCAAGAGAACCAGAAAACTCATATTGACCATGGCCACAAATCACGCCATCAGCAACCTCCCACCCAAAAAGAAAGATAAGGGAGCACCTCACATCCGTTGTCAGAATTTTTATCAGGAGTTCGATCGTACTCTTTTTGAAAGTGGATCCTCCATTTATCTCATGGCATTCTCACTAGTCACTGAGTTTGGGTTGGGGCCTCTTCGATCAACTAGGATGATCATTCAGTTTGTTGATAGATCGATCAAGAGGCCGACGAGCATTCTTGAGGACGTTATCATAATGGTGCAAGGCATGATCTTTCTTGTTGATTTTGTTGCCTTGATCATACTTGGTCGACCAGTCCTTCGAATAGTCGAAGAGGTAGTAGATTGTGGTACTGGAAAGAGAACATTTCACTCCCACGATTATAAGGTTAGGATAGAGACGATCCCAGATCCGAGGCCATCACTGCCGGTAGTAAATGAGAGAGAGCCAATTACAATATATTTTGAGGATTGTGATTTTCTTGTTGAGATTCGAGATACAAACTTGTTTACATATTTCATGGATACCCAGGAATTCCTTTCCAAGAAGGAAAATAGGGAAAACACAGTCGATTTATGCTCTCATGTTAATGATTTTAAGTTGTTTGCCGACGGATTGTCTGAGCTATTTTTTGAGGATCTTTATGGGTTTTCTTAGGAGATTATTGATTTTACTGCTGATATTCTTGAGACATTTTTATGAGTATTCTGAGACCTTTGAGCATCATGATGAGCCATCCTATTCTGAGCAGAGAGCATTTATTACAGACCTTTCTGAGACATTTCATGCTGAGCCTACAATAGCCACGGTGGGCATTTCATAGAGGACAAATCATATACCTTCTACCAGTGTAGTTGCAGAGGTTGTTGTACCAAGCAGATTCAGACCCTACCTAAACTCAAAGTTTTACCTTCATCTCCGAAGTATGCCTTCCTTTCGAGTGCCCCACAATTATTTATGGTCATCATTAGTTCTTAGTTGACCGGCAAACAGGAATCTTGCTTGTTAGAGGTTTCTGAGAGAAACCATAAGGCCATAGTTTGGAATATGTCAGATCTTCGTAGGATCAATCCAGCATTGTGCTCGCATCGTATCTATTTAGAGGATGACAACAAACCTATCCATGAGGTTCAACACCATTTGAATCCTAATATCCGATATGTTGTCATGAAAGAGATCAGGAAATGATGTGATGCTGGATTTAATTAACCCATTTTGGACTCCAAGTGGGTCAGCCAATTAAATGTGGTCCCGAAGAAATCCAGGATTACAATTGTAATGAATGACCATCGTAAGGAGATTCGAACTTGTGTACCCACTTCATGGCGTGTCATGTACTTTACCAACGCCTGAACTCAGCGACCAAGAAAGATTACTTTCCACTGCTCTTTATTGATCATATTGTTGAGAGATTGGCAGTGAAGGAGTTCTTTTGTTTCTTGGATGGATACTCGAGATATAACTAGGTTGCAATCGCTCCTGAGGATCAGGAGAATACTACTTTTACTTGTCCATTTGGCACATACGCCTTTAGATGGATGCCCTTTGGATTGTGTAACGCCACCACTACATTCTAGAGATGTATGTTGGCCATTTTTGCTGACATGGTAGATAGTTTTCTAGAGTTCTTCATGGGCAATTTCTTGATCTATGGGGATAGATTTGACACATGTATTACTTTTCTAGACCGAGTACTTCAGAGGTGATGTGAGGTAGACTTTGTACTTTCCTTGGAGAAGAGTCACTTTATAATGACTAATAGAATTGTATTGGGCCACATCATCTCCAAACATCATATGGAGTTTGACCTGATTAAGATTAAATTGATCTCCAAGCTAGAGCTGTCGCAAAATTTGAAGCAGTTGAGGCCATTCCTTAGTTGCGTTGGATTTTATAAGCGATTCATTAAGGACTTCATCAAGATCATCAGGCCTTTGTCTAAGCTTTTATGAAAGGAGAGTGAGATTATTGTCGATGAGGAAGTCCTCCTTACCTTCCATCGGATGATAGATATGGTTACTAGAGCTTCTATCCTTCAGCTACATGATTGGTCTCTCCCCTTTGAGATCATGATGGACGCGTCAGATTATGTAGTTTGAGCTGTTTTTGTGCAGAGAAGGGAGGGGTTACCATTTTCCATACACTATGCTAGTAAGACACTTAATGAGGCACAATGTAACTACATTGTTACTTAGAAGGAGATGCTAGCAGTGGTGTTTGCTTTGGAGAAGTTCCGTTCACATCCACTCGGTTCATATGTCATTGTTTACACAGATCATACTACCATACAGTACTTATCAGCAAAGAAGGATGCCAAACCACACCGTATAAGATGGATTCTTCTTCTCTAGGACTTTGATTTACATATTTGAGATAAACCTGGAGTGAAAAATGTCATTGCAGATCATCTTTCTCAGATCACAGATGTAGAGTCCCCTAAGCAGATACTACTTTCAAATTTTCAATTTCAAAGACCTTTCCACATGATACTATCTTGTATATTGACTCACTCCCATGGTACGTTGATATTGTGAACAATCTTGTCTCTAAGAAATTTCCACAAGATTGGCCCAAGCTGAAGAAGACACATTTCTTTCAAAGATTCATTTTTACTAGTGGGAGGATCCGTACCTATTTCGTGAGGGTGCAAATTGTATCTGGAGGAGATGCATTCCTTAGGAGGAATACACCAGTGTGCTTGAGCATTGTCATAGATTAGAGGCTGGTGGGAATCATTTGGGGAAGCACATGACAACAAAGGTTTTACAATGCGGTCTATGGTAGCCAACTCTATTTATAGATGTAGTGGATTATGTGAAGCATTGTACTGATTGCTAGAGAATGGGAGGAACCGTTGGTTCCAAAGATATGATGCCCCTGAGATATATTTAGATTTTAGTTGTTTGTTATCCTTGAGGCATAGATTTTATGGGATCATTCTCTATCAATCAGGGATTTTAGTACATTTTGCTTGTCGTGGATTATGTCAGTCGTTGGGTGGAGGCTCTGTCCCCACCCGAGCTGCTGATAGCCGTACAATTTGTCACTTTCTCAAGGACATCATTATTGTACAGTTCAAGATTCCCAAGATGCTCATTTTAGATGGAGGAATCCATTTCATCAATAGAAAGGTCAAAAAGCTAGCTACGGAGTACAACATTGAGCATTGTGTCGCTTCTCCTTACCACCCATAGACTAACAACTTGGCTGAGATTTCAAATAGGGAGATAAAGATGATTTTTCAGAAGCTTGTACGTCAAGATAGGAAGAACTTGTCTCAGATGCTTGACTCAGTTCTATGGGCTTATCAGATGGCATACAAGCCTCCCTTGGGCATGCATCCCTATAAATTGGGTTATGGAAAGCCTTGCCACTTGTCAGTTGAGTTTATACAGAAATCATTATGGGAAATCTATGTTTGCAATCTGAATTAAGAGGGAGTAGGACATAGTAGCAAAGTGGATCTGAATAGATTACTAGAATTCCAAGATTTCGCCTATGACAACATCTGAATGTATCGTGAGAAAGTCAAGTGTTGGCATGATAGACACATTAGGAGCAAGATTTTCAAGCTTGATCAGAAGGTTTGGTTGTTTGGTGTGAAGTTTAAGTTCTTTCCAAGAAAACATAAAAGCAAATGGTCAGGACCGTTCAATGTTTGAGCTGCACGTGATAATGGTGGTATTGTCATATCGGGGTTGTCATCTAACTCACAACCATTTGTTGTGAACTGACAATTGCTGAAGTCATATATTGACCATGATACATTCTTGTCCATAGTTGATTCTATTCACGTTGTATCAGATGATGATCCTTTGACATCTTCTGCATCTGATACATGAGCTGATATTCTTTTGTATGTACTCTTTCTTTTTATTCTTTCTTCTTCTATTTTTATCGTTCACCTCTTTTATGTGGGTGTGTGCTATACTTCAGATGTACTCTATCCTAAGTATGGGGGAGGTGAATGACTTCAGTTGCTATTATTTTCATTCTGTTTCATCACTCTTGTTGTTTCTTATACTTAGGGATCCTTTACCCTAAGTATAGGGGGAGTGATGTCGTTCAATTTTGTCCACTTTATTTTCGTTCATTTCCTTTTTATTTCTTCTGTTCTCTCACTTGTCCTTCAACTTGTTATTATTCTTTTTCTATATTTAGGGATCTTTTACCCAAAGTATAGGGTGACAAGTTGAATCATTGAGTTTGTACATTCTTTTTCCTGGTTTTCCATGTTTGTATAGTCCTCTATGCTTAAGATTATTTAATCCCAAGTATAGGGGGGATCATCAACTTCTATTCATTTTATTCTTTATTATTAGAGTAATTGCAATAAAGGATTCTTCTCACTTTTATATACTTAGCATGACTTATGTTCTGATGAATCATTGATTCACATCCTTTATTCTTTTGTTTTAGCAAAATTCCCTATGCAAAATATCTGTAAATATATATCAAATACAAATTAGCATTATGCATGCATTTGTTAATATTGTGTAATCAACATTCTTTTTGACCAAAATGAAAGAATAAAAAAGAAAAGAAAAAGAATAAAATAAGGATGTATTTATGTAGTAAATGTAAACTGACATGAACCCCGAGAGAAGGCCAATTATTGGCCTGATCGAAAATGAATAAAGTAGGGAGAGATAGGGTCCTTTTTTTATACACATTCATCACTATTCTTCCTATAAATATATATCACCTATTTTATTTCTAAAAAAAATAAACTCAAAATAATTCAATTTCTTGATAAATTTGAATGTAAATAAAAAATTTACAATGTGTACAAATGAACAACACCTAAACCTATATCTACTTATTTATTTCTTTTGTAAAAAATTTGTTTATATTTTGCATTTTCGACATTATTTATATTTCTTATAATTATATAAAATTGAAATAAAATTCATAACATATAAATTAAATAAAAAATAAATCATCTTCTCATTGTACGAATTACCATTATTGTATACATTGTACATAACAACTATTTATTTAAAACTTATAATTAATTGAAAAAATCAAATAAAAATGTTTTTATATCCCTTAAATTATTCAGAAAATAAATAAAATATAAAATATATTGTATTTTGTAAAAATAATGAAAAATAAATGTATATAATATAGAGGTACATTATACTTGTACATAATACCATATATTGTATATGCCATAATATATTTGTTATTAAAATAATTAAAAATCATAGAAAATTAGTTTATGAAATAACTAATTTTTTTAATGTTTATAAAATTTTTTTAAATTCATTTACTATTTTTAATTTAATTTTCTTTGATTTTGTAAATTCTTTAAGTCTGATTGGTCGACTTGGGTCAACCCTTCCTCTTGCTGGTTCAGACCCGACTTCGCATCGAACGAGTTGATTTCTCGGTATTCTCCTGCCCGACTCTGACCATGTTGTTCCTCCGATTGTAGACTTTGTACTCACTGTAGATCCATGATCCTTGTAGATCCCTAGACAGGTCTGGATTCCCTTAGGGTTTCGTGCTCTTGCTTGATCTTTCTAGACCCCTAGAACACCTATAAAACATCTCCTTTGCCTCCGTCACTCGAAACCTCATCCCTCTTGCCTCCTTTCATCAAATCACATCATCAGGATAGTGAAAGGATCCTCGAGCAACCTTTAGGAGCTTGGATTAGTGCCAGGTTGCACGTTGCTCACTTCGTGGCCGGAGCTCCTCCGTGAGAAGCCTCTTCTACCTTTTGCAGCAGGATTGAGGCCAAAACCCTGCCTCCACCTTCACCGCACTTCGTTGATCACCATAACACATTCATGTACCATCGCTTTCACATCATTTTGTCTTTTCAGCCTGATTTTGCCCATTAGTCGCCGACCCATGTTTTGGCTCCGCCCTTTTGATTGGAGCCCCATATCGTCCATCTAGCTGCTTCCATCAACATTGCATCTCTCCCCAATCCTTCGTACACACCCTGATCATCTTGAATCTCACTCATTGAGGTGATATCAAGCCTCGACATCCATCCATCACCTTTGTCGGACGTCAATCGTCATTCCACTATGCTTCTCTTACTTTCAAGTGCAATAACCCCTGGCCGAGGCTTTGTCTTCGAGTCACGATACCCATTGTAGGTTCAGGAGCGTGAGAGGTGATTTACTAAACCCCCAGTTGCTCAAGCAGAGCTGCTTCGGATGGAACACCCTCCATATCCACTTCCAGATAAACATGGAGCCATCCGAGGCTCTCGTCCGACACGCATACATTCCAACAACGTGCTGGACCTCTCATCTGAGCACGCTGAGCTCTATAGTATCTAATATACCCGATTGATTCAACCTAGGTGAGTCCTTCTTCCTAGTTCATCCAATACGCCTCTTCACCATTGTTTCTAGAGCCTCCTCCCAGATCTGATCGCAACCATTCATCCACGCCCAAAAGTAGTTTGTTGGATCAGAGCAGTTGCAGATCTGACACACACAATACGTACATTCTCTCATCCATTAGATCTGACGACTTACGTCAGAAGCCCTCCACACGCCTGCCACATATCTGCGAGGGGTATATTTCCTCTTTACCCCCACATTTTCAGCTATTTCCTTTTAGTTCAATAAATGTAATAATTAATTGTGAACATTTATAATGTGGACACTGTAGTTTCTTTTTTTGCATTTTAGTCCAATCGAGTTGAAGTCATGTGTGGCTTGACGTGTCTTTCTGGTATATTTATATATTTTACATTGAACTTTGAACTGGTTAATGAAATTGTTGAAGGTTTTCTGAATTTACACTAATGCCCCTATGATGTTTGTCACGTGCAGTGCAACTTTCTTTATGGATTAATTGCACTAGGTCCCCGCACTTCTTTCCCATGTTAATATTTGGCCCTAGGACTTGAAATATTTACAGATAGGTCCTTGCTTCACTGTTTTAATTTCTTGCACTTCTATTTATTGTAATAAATAATAAATTGGACCTAAAAATCTACAAAAATTCCTAATAAAATTTAAAAACTCCTAAAAAGTATCATGTTTAGAGTAGAAAATTCATAAAAATCGAAAAATGTTTTAAAAATTCCAAAAAATCACTTTAGGTGTATTTTCTCCTATATTAGCTACCGTAAATTTTGGTTTGAAAATATTTTGTAAAACCTTAAAAATTTGCAAAACATCAAAATCTTATAAAAATCATATAAAATCCATTAAAAATCCAAAAATTGTGATTTTAGTTCATGTTCGTAGATAGTTTTCTCTAGCTCTTATTAAACTTGATATCCAGAAGTTTGAACTTTTTTGACATTTTATATTTGCAAAATACTTCTGGTTGTTCACTATTTGCTTGCTTTCCTAGTTTTTAATTTTTCAAAAATCCCAAAAATATTTAAAAACTCTCCGAAAATCCACCAAAATAGTATAAATCCTATAAAAGCCAAAAAATTTAGTTGTTTTTTTATACATTTTTATCATATTTGAAAAATTCAAAAATAGATGTGTATTTGCATTTTCTCCTTTGTATTTACTTGCCTTATTTTCAAAATTAAAAATTTGCAAAATTAAAAACCACTAAAAAAGAATAAAAATCCTTCGATTCCTTGAGTCTCCTACCTAGCTTATCAAAGTGCTCCATGTGTTGAACCTTCTTCGTTATACCACATTAATGAAAGTAGATACACCACTTGTTTGGTTTGCTTGATTTGATTAGTGGTTAACCAATTCTCTCGATTGTCACATATTTGGCTTCGGTCACAATGACATTGTTATTAATCAACTTAATCCGAGCTGGATTTTGTGCCCATCATCTTCCTTTGTTGCCTCTTGGTCACTACAAGGACCTAGTTCGAGCTAAGTATAGGGGGTGTCGTATACATTGTATATATACTTTAGCCATAACACATACTTTTATTTTTCTAATAATATGGATAATAAAACGGGAATAATTTTTTTGTAAAAAGTTTGTAAAAAATCTTTGTAAAAATTCTTTTGAAATATTTTTTGAAAATTGATTTGCAAATTATTTGTAAAAATATTTATAAAATTATTTTTGTACAATTTTTTAAATATATTTTTAAAATATTTTGGTGGTAAAATATTTATAAATTATTTTGTATTCGAATTATATATAGTGTAAAAATGTTTGTAAATTTTTTGAAATTAAATGGATGTAAAAATTGTTTTATCGAATTTTTGTAAAACTTTGTAAAATGTTTTGTAAAATATTTTTATAAAATATTTTGTAAAGGTTTCTATATGTTTGTAAATTTCTTTCTAAAATAGGGTGTCAAATTATTTTGTAACCTAGTATATAAATAACTTTTTGTATATATGTATCTATACTTTGTGTAAAAAAATTGTACATAAAAATATTTGTATATAAATCTTGTAGATAATCTTGTAAAAATATGTGAATAAAATTCTTTTACGAATAAAATTCTTTGTATAAAAATTGCAGATAAAACTTGTAGGTAAAATTTGTATATAAATTTCTTTTGTAGCTAAAATCCTTTGTAATATATATATATATATATAATCTGTAAATAAAAATTCTTTTTGTCAAAATCGTGTATAAAATGTGTATAATCTTGTATATATTTTTTGTATAAAAAATATTTTGTATAAAAGCACTGTAAATTTTTGTAAATGTGTATAAATCTCTATTAAAAATCCTATAAAAATTAAAAAAGATAAAATTCATATAATTTTTAAAAAGCCTCTGAAAAGCTTTCCAAAAGTTTGTTCTTTTCTTTTCTTTTCTTTTCTTTGAATTTTTTTTGCTTGCATTTGTATTTTTCAGAATGATATTGATACCTAAGTTCGTTTGGAATAAAATCAGAGAATAGAGCTTGGTTATGACCTAAATCCACTTAGTTTTAGAGGAACTTTATAGGAACTAGAGTTGAGACTTTTCGAGTCATAGCGACTTAATTCTTTGAGTCTACAAGACTATGTTCACATGTTATCTTGATTGATCTAAGTAGAATATTTCATACACACGCATGGCTCTTTTAGGCAGTGCCCTAACTTGGATAAGCACTTTACACATGGCTCTTCACTGACGAGATGGCGAGGGGTAGAATCTCTTGGTAAGAGACACACGCAAATGGAAACATATGCAGCCACCTTGAGTGTCCGGCACACCCCAACCTAGTCTAGTGGCGTGGACGTCTAAAGACGGGAGCTGTGGGTTTAAATAAAGCTTCGGATGAGGGATGGTCTGGTGGCACAATTTTTTTCTAAGACCCCAAAACATGTGTGGAAAGAAAGATTCTACATCCTTAGGGGTATAATAAGATCAATGGAGAGCAACAATTCTTTCCACCAAATAAAAGCAAACATTGTTTCAATAAAAAATGTGATGTATATTGACCACATTGGTCTAGCTTTAGAGAGACTATAGATCTTAGTGGAGACTTGGCTACACTGGCCGGCTTCACAAGGAGATGTGGCTACACTGGCCACACTCCACTTCTCTTCGTATTCTACTATTTTCTCACCCTTAGATTGTGGACACATCACATACCTGAACTTAGAAGGAAATACCCTGCTCCTCGAGGAAAGAGTAGCTAGATTGCGGAATTAGGGTTACCTTGCTACGAGAAGGTTGTTCTTTGTCATTTCTGATGTAGAGAGTTATATTTTAGTTACATAATACAAGTAGATTCATAGTCATCAGATGCATGAGGACTTGTTCTGACTGACTGTTGAGGTGACCTGAATAGAGACTTATGGAACTTGAAGGCTATTAGGTCTTAAATCCGACTCCTAGTAAGGTTCCGTCAAACTAATAATCCAAAAATTTGACCGAGATCCATACCTCAGTTTTATGAAGATTAGTTTAAATATCAAAATTGTTCTAAGTTCATTATTTTTCCTTTCTTCTTTTTCTTTTTAGTCACTTATTCTTCAAATAAGTGTTTGCTAAGGGACTAGCAAAGGGAAAGTATAGGGGGATGATGAAACTGCATTTCATTCTCTTTATTCATTTATTTAGCATAAAATCCCTTATTAAACACTTGTAAAAATCAATAAATCTATGTTTTCTTAATCCTCATTCATTTGTATATATTGTATATTTATCATTGTTTTTAATCTAAATTAAATAAATAAATAAATAAATAAATAAATAAATAAAATAAGAAGACTGTATATATAAAATAATAACATGCTAACTCTAAACTAGAGATTAGGTCAAGACTTAAACATATCGATAAGGAATAAAGTAGGGGGAGAAAACACCTATTGTAGAAAATTAAAGAAAACCAATATCCACTCATGTACATTCATCATTGAACATAATGCACGTAATGTATATATTTCTTATCTTATTATATTTATCGCATATATCACCTCAAATAAAAATGTTTTCTTTTTGGAACTAGTACATAAAAATAAGTTGTAAATATTAAAAATAATTGCAAGAAGAATCATTGTATATAGTTAAAATAATAACACTTTGAAAAAGCCATAGAGCACAAATTCACAGATCAATATCTTCTCCATACAAAATCAAAATAAAGCAAACTCACTTTTGTTGCATTCTAAATTTGATAAGCTTTAAAAATGAAAGGGGGTTCATTAAAATAATAGTTAATATGAGAAAAGTGGCTTTTTGGGGTGTATTGTATAGTGTACCTATATTGTATTCGATTCTCTAGTATTTATTTATTTATTTTATTATACTTTTACATATATTTTATTATTAAATATTTATATATACTGTATTTGATGTATATAAAAAGCAAATAAAAATACTTAAATAAAAAAGAAATAAAATTCATGTATATATTGTATATGTACCACATACGTATATTGTAAATATCCCTATTTATTTAACCTAATAAAATAAGTCATAAAAATCTAACAAAAATATTCCTAATCCTTAAATTATTTTGATAAACTAATAAATCAATAAATTATATATTTAGTTGTATAAATAAATAATTAAAAATCCATGTGTTGTATATATTGGTATATATACCTATGAATAAAAGGAGATATTTATTTTTACCTATTTATTTAATTTATTTAAATGATTAAAAATCACCGTAAATAAGTTCAATTGTTTATTAACATATTTATTAATATAATAATGTTACTTAAGTTCATTTTCTTATTTATTTTAATTTATTATCCATTTTTACTCTTTTTTTTTCTTGTAGAATTTTTGTCTTATTCACCCAACCTTCCTA
The DNA here is from genome assembly GCA_037367405.1 of Ottelia alismoides. Lineage (NCBI taxonomy): Eukaryota > Viridiplantae > Streptophyta > Magnoliopsida > Alismatales > Hydrocharitaceae > Ottelia > Ottelia alismoides. The sequence continues at coordinate 231,917 of JAZKJV010002186.1, read as the reverse complement.
TAGGTCAGCCCCGGGTCTGTTGAACCGAGTCAACTTCTCCTCAACCCGGTAGTATGAATAATCCTGCACCACCGACCACCTTTCATTGATTTTCCTCATTGATCCGCTATTCCAATCAACCCGATTCCTCTTTTGATTTTGTTGTCGAAATAAAGCTCATTAACGCCCAAATAAAATTTTCGTTCATCAAGACTTGGTTCACTTCCTTCATGTCATTCAAAATTTTCCCAGCTCCGTACCCATAAAATCCTCTCCCTGGATCTCTGGTGCCAATGATCCATTTTCATTTGGAATTTCTCACCCAAGGTTGATCATTAGAGAGAGGATAGGTGACAATAGTCGTCCTCCATATCCAGGGGCGTGATGAGTCCATCTGGGAGTGAGATCCACATGTCGTCGGAGTCCTTTGGCGTAACGTCCAGCTTTTTCAACTCACACAATGAATCGATTCCATGATCTACCTTCTTCCACCGTAGGTTTAGTATAGGTAATTTCCCTTAATTTCCATCATTAATTTTTATCAAATGTGTTTTCATTTGTTTAGATCATATCCTTTCCCGACCGACCTCCGATCAACTCAATCGGAGGCCCATCTATGTTGTTTTCCATCTTCGACACCCGCATCACATTACCCATCCCTTCTCCATCCTTCTTTCCACATTTGATTGCCCCAGATCCATCAAGATCTGAAATTCGACTCCACTTCCAACCACGTCCGCTAGAGTCACATGTTCATCCCCATTTCTACTCTGTTTTATATTAATAATTCAGTCGGAGTCTTTGTTTCTAAGTAAGGAACGTTAATGCAGGTCCAAGGTGGTTCTAGAGCTTTGATTAGACAACATGGTGCTCGACTTCAGCCGTTGAGCGCTTGAAGCTCCAGATCCTTAATCGGTGACCTTCAAGCTTCATCTAGACCATCAGTTGATGCGGGAGCATAGCAGGAAGTAGCACTAACTATCATGAGGTGATTTGAGTGGAGATCGGTTGAGATCCAACCAATCAAGGCTTAACGATGAGCTCCTTCATAATTGTTCTTCTTGTTGCGTCTGTTGTCGTCCGATCAGGAACAACATGCCCTAGATTCAATCTCAACCTCTCAAATTGCCCCAAAAGTCATCCATATATCTAGATCAGCGCTAACACATCAAAGCCCTTGGATAGGCACGTGACTGACTGATGCTCGTTGATTAAATTTCACTTCATCCCCTTTTTTGTTTTTATTTTGTAAATAACTCCATTATCAGGTATGTGTCACATGATTTATTTTGCATAAAGACCCTTGTTAACTATTTTATTTGCATTTGAGTCTAATTTGATCTACATCACGTGCCATATCACGTGTTTTCTAGTAAAATTGCAATAATACTCATGTTCATTTCTGTTACTATTTAGCCCTTCAAAATAATATATTCCCATTTAAGCCCATGGTAATGCATCTCACGTGCACTGGCACGTGCTTCTTAGTGGGAAAATAACATTCATAGCATTTTATTTCTATGTTTTTTATCATTTCAGTCATGTTAGTAATTTTTTATTGCACTTTAGTCCCTGTGCATCCGATTTAATTATTGATTGTTAATTACGCTTAATAATTAGCTTATCACATGGAAAAATCTCTTAATTACTTGATAATAGCATTAAGTGCCTCTAAAAATTATTTTGCAAAAGAATTAGTTTTATTATTTTCAATAATACAAAAAATAGATTTTTTCCTATTGCAGTAATTAATTAATAAAATTCAAAATTAGTTTGAAAAATTACAAAAAGTTATGTATTTAATTTTAATTATTTTAATTTATCTACAATTAATATTGAAATTCAATGTAAAAAGCAAAAAAAATCACAAAATATAGAAAACACTAAAAAGTTAATGTAAATTCACTTAAAAATAAAAAATACATAAATTAGCTTTTATTAAAGCTTGAAAAATCATCTTCCTATTTGTCTATAGGTTCCTTATTTTTCATTTTATTTTCTATTTTAAAATCCAAAAACATTTGATTTATTTTCTGTTTTGATTATTTCCTATTGTTAATTATTTTGAAAATCATTAAAAATCTCAAAAGTCGTAAAAAATATCAAAAAAAAATTTTATTTGAATTTTCCGTATATTTTTACTATTTAAAATATAAAAAGAGTGTGTTTTCTTTATTTGTTTATAGTCTTTATTTTTTTGTTTTAAAAATTAAAAATATAAAAAATTTACAAAAGCAAAAATCACTAAAAAATTAAAAAAAATCAGAAAACTAAAAAAAGAAAAACTCAATATTAAAATAGGTAAAAATCCCATAAAACACCAAAAGGAGAAAAAGAACTCATCTATTTATTTGATTATCCATTCACTAAATAACCCTCGAGATTTGTAGGCTCCATGTTAATAATATACACTATACACGTTAATAAAATAGCACTTGATTTCTCTCTTTGCATTTCTTTCTTGGTTTGATTCTGAATAAAAATAATTTTTGTTTGACTTGGGAATTTTTGGGATCACGAAGGCACTTTAGCCGATTAAATCTTAAAATACCTTAGATTTCTCGAGCTTATTAATACCTTACCGTGGAGGGCAGTTTAAAGAGAGACTTCCTAGGCCGGACCTAACTATACTACTTCCAATGATAAGTTTGTACATGTTTATTTTGAGACCACTGAGGACCTTCACTAGATCATTCTATATCGGGTTGTGTCAACTAATGACCCAACCTTGATATAGACATGATCCTTATTAGATTCATTCCTCAGCGGTCACACATGAAGGTACGATTTCTACCTTCTTGATCGCTGTATAGCCACCACCTTGTATATTCTCTTTCGTTTCTTTCATTCCCTCATACGCTTCCATCATTCACCTCGATCCATGTGTTTACCTTACTTAGGATGTGCTTTATCCCAAGTATAGGGGAGGTGGAAGAGTCGAGTGTTCTTTCTTCATTTTGTTTCATCACTCTCGTCGTTGCTTATGCTTAGGGATCTCTTACCCTATGTATAAGGGGAGTGATGTTTTTCATCCCTTCCTCCTTGTTTTCTTTATTTATTTCTCATTTATTACAATAAACTCGCCTTTTCTCTTCTCTTGTTGAAGTTCTTGTCTATACTTAGAGAACTCTTACCCTAAGTATAGGGGGAGACATATCGAGTTGTTTATCTATTCATTCCCACCCTCGACCCTCCCTACATTTTGCATACAGATTGTTATGCTTAGGATTATTTGATCCTAAGTATAGAGGGGATGGCCGACTTCTTATTCTTTTAGTCATTGTAGTATAGAATTTTCTATACTAAGCACGAATTATGTCTTCCATTCTCTCTTTGATCGCTATGAGGACATAACTCAAGCTAAGTATATGGGGGTCGTATATACATTGTATATACTTTAGAGATATTCTATTTTTCAACAACATGGATAATATACTATATGAGTAAGGGTATATGATTAATCAATTGCAACGAATGTACTACAAATATGTATAAAATTTTTCAAAATTCTTCAATAAATCAGTTTAAAAATTTTTTACAAAATAATTTGAAAAATGGTTGGAAAATTAGAATATCATTTGAAAACCGTTTGGAAAACCCTTTGTGAAACATTTTCAAACCTTTGTAAAAATCTTCTGTAAATATTTGTAAAAGTTTATTGCATTTATTTGAATAAAATTTTTGAAAATCGATTTTTAATGATTTGGAAAATGGTTGTAATTTTATTTTTAAAAAATATACACATGTTGTTTGAAAAATCTTTGAAAAATGATTTTCAAATTTTGTAAATATTTATAAGAATTATTTGTCAAATTATTTGCAAAAAATAAATTTTCAAAATTTTAAAAAAATAGTTTTAAAACTATTTTTGGAATGTTGCAGATAATATCATCAAATAAAACATTATAATCAGTCTAGATAAATCCTTGTTTAAAACTTGTAAATACAACTAACACTGAACCTATGAATATTCATGTATAAATTCCTAGTGTAAATTCTTCAACTCATTCTTGTGAATACAGATGCACTCCTCATGTAAATATCTTCACATACTTCTTTCACTAACTTTTATCTAAAACCCCTAAAATTTTCAAAATTTTCAAAACCAATAAAAATTTGCAAAATAATTTCAAAATTACATAAAAACTTGCAAAACATTCCAAAAATTCATAAAATTTCAAAAATAGAAAATTGCTTCACAAAAATATTCTCCTTTCATTGCATTGCATTTGCATTTTTCATATTGATAATGATAATTGAACTAGTCTAAGTAAAATCCAAATGATTCGAGCCTGGTTGGATCTTAATCTACTTAATCACAGGAACCTTATAGGAAATGGAATTGAGGTGCTTCAGGTCTACCAGACTTATATCTTTGAGACCACAAGACTAGGCTCATATGTCATCTTGACTACCTAAGTAGAATATTTTGAAAAACATGCATGACACTTGTCGATAGTGACCTGACTTGGACATGAGCACCTTACACTTTGCTCAACTCAATTGAAGTTGTAGAGGGTTGGATTTGCCACATGAGACATAAGAAAATGGAAACATACGAAGTCACAATATGTGGCCATTGTACCCCAAACAAATCCATTATCAACGAGTCCAAGTACAAAGGGTTGTGGGTTGTAATAATAATTCAAAAGAGGGACAATCTACTAGCTCGAGAGGGAAAAGTCCATATGTAAATGGTGTTGTAAATAATATTCAAAAAAATGCAAAATCAAAAACTCCAAAAAGAATAGATGAGAAAAATAAAAGAAAAATCAATTCTCATCGGAGTATGTATGTATATGTATTCTATAAGCAAGCCAGAGCTTCAAAAAGATCCAAGTGAAGATGCAATTGAATGACTTGGCTACACTGGTCAAGCATCTCAAGATAGGAAGCTACATTGGCTACCATCCATTCTCTTCTCCACCTCTTCTTCTTGAGCCGATTGCACTTGAACATAGAAGGGAATACCTCACTTCTCCAGGACAGAGTTGCTGGATTGGGGAATTAGGGTCACCATGTTGGGGAAGACTGTCTCTCTACCACTTCAGCCTAGAGGAGCTACATTTCACTTACACTGTCCAAGATAGACTCATGGTCATAAAGGTCTATGTATGACATAGACTTGTTCTAACCTAGCTTTTGAGGAGACTTAGATAGAGTTTTATGATTCTTAGAGACTTTAGAGTTTCAAGTCCGCTTCCCAATGATGTTATGACCAAACCTAAATTCCAAAAGGTCTAACTAAACTCCAAACATTGATTTTATGAAGATAAGTTTAAAAGTTAAGATCAATCCAACTTATTTTTTTTTCTTTATTTTCTTCTCCTACATTTATTATCTTTACTGTTTGCTAGGGTCTAGAAAAAGGAAGTATAAGGGGGTACTGAATCTCCATTTCATCACCTATATTCTTTCATTTTGACCTTAGATCCCTTTGTAAATGCTTGTATATAAGTATTTATTTGTATAAAATAACACTCAATAAATTGACAATAAATACTGTACAAAATCATGTATTCGATACCAAAATAAAAGAATAAAAGAAAGAAAAGAAAAAGAATGAAGTGTCAAAGACACTAAGTGACCCTAGACCTCGAGACCCAGTCATCGTTACGACTTGGTCAACAAGGAATAAAGTAGGGGGGATAGGGTCGCTAACTGCACAAAAAAACACTACACAGGGACCCTAATTAATTTTGTTTTCGACCTTTTGTACCTCCTATCAATAAACATTAAATATTAACATTGTACATAAAAATACAAAGAAAAATACAAAATTAATTTCACTCAAAAATAATGCATAGTGCACTCAGGATATACAAAACAAAAACCTGTAAACAAAACATTCCAGACCTATATCTCCTCCATACATACTCAAAATGAACCAAACTCTCTTTATTATCCACAAAATTAAATTATCTATTTAATGAAGGTGGTTTCATTTAATTTGGAGTTGAAGAAAAGTTGTCTTTTGGGTCCCTATTGTACTATATACATGTATATTATAATCAATATATTTATTCTTTGTATTTTTTGTTTCTTTACATTTTCTATACTTGTAAGTATTATTCGAACTACAATTAAATAATAAACATAGAATAAAACCATAAAAACACATTAAAATAAACAAAGCTATAAATTTTATAGATAAACTATACCCATATAATTCATGTACATATTAATTAAGTAAATAAACAAAATAAGAAAATACAATAAAAATATGTAAATGTATAATTAATTAAGTTATAAATATGTGAAATAAATGTATATAATAATAAAATATTAAATACAAAATACAAATAAAATACTCTAAATACATGTATACCTACTTATATATCTACATATAGATATTAACACATAAAAAATACCTTGTAAAAATTAATAATAATAATAATATATTGCATAAATTAATTAAAAAAATTAATTTTACTTAATTAATTCATTTTCTATTTTATTTATATTTATTTAGTGATTTCCCCTAGTTTTTTCATTTTGTGGTAGAAGTGGACCAATGGGAGCTTGAAGATTGTTGGCCTCTGGTCAATTGTCATCCCTCCCTAAGTATGCTATCTGTCAGCCTTGAGACACCCGATTTCTCCACACTTTTACACCTTGCACATTACCCTAATCTCTTTGACTCCTTCATGAAAGATCACATCGATATATCTCTTCATCACGTGCAACACTTCCCATCCTCGTACATTCATTGAGCCATGTGCAAACACTTGATCTTCCAGACACCAACCTCGTATGTATAAAGTTTCCCCCATCACCATTTTTTGTTTTTCGATCTTTCCTTTGCATCTTGACCCTCATATCCCATTGTAGGTAGGTTGAGCTTGGTGACAGCCCTCTCCCTGTCGGATTTGCAGCACGATAGGGGTGTGATTGAAGAGATATAAACTTCATCGAAGCTCCGCTGACGGAGGTTCTTCTCTTTGGCCCCTAGTTCGAGTCAAGATGTTTTTATTGCATTTCTATGTATATTTTAGTTGTATTTTTTATTCCAGCCTTCTCTTAATGCTTTAATCAATTACTTTAGCGTAGAATTCAAAATTATAGTATGCCGGAGCCCTAGTGCTTCATCCATTGTTAAACCATTGTCTCCCCTATTCTGATCAGCCAAACCATCACCATCACTTTCTTCTTCCACTTCTCCATGTCGTTAGCCAGTCCATGTTGAGCGAAAATCTCTTGGCTTTTATTTAGATGAATTATTAAAACATGTCATCGCAACCCAAAGAAGCATCAAACAAAAACTGTTTATTTCTCAAGAAAAAATAAATACAAAAATATAGCAAGAGAATTTGCTAGTTAATTTACATGTATAGCTAACAGGATCGAACTCAGAAAGGATACAAAAATCTCAAGGGTTATTCTAATAATTAAAAAAAATAAATGCAAAGAATAAAGGAATTCTAAAGTCAAACTATGCCTGATTTATGTGATTTATACTTTTGTATTTTTATGAATTTTTATTTATATTTTTTATTTAGTTTTTTGTATTTAAAGTTTTCTTATTTTTAATTTTTGCAAAAGATATTTTTTAATTCCATGTAATGAAATATTAAAAGAAAATAAATAATAAGATACTACGCCTTTTTTGGAATTTTTATCTTTAGCAAATATATACAAAAAATTGGGCAAAAAAATATTTTTGTGTTCTAAATTTTTTTTGATGTTTTTTTGAATTTTACAGATTTCTCCAATTTTTCTAGATTTTAAAATAATTCAAAGATAGTGAATAATGTATATAGAATGCATTACAGATTTTTTTGAATTTTAAAACAATAAAGGAATACAAAAATGTATGAAATAGATATAGAATACAAGATAAATTTTTATATTTTCGAGAGAGCCATTTTATGATGCTTTTGGATTTTCAGTGGAATTTTTATGAATTTTTCATGCTTTTGAAGGTTTTATAATTTTAATAGTTTTATAGCTCATAAAAATATGAATATTGGAAAGAAATAAAACAAAACAAAATACGCAAATAGGTTTTTTAGATTTTTTTAAAAAAGTTTTATATATTTTTATTGAATTTTTAATACAAACTTGATATTTTTATGAGGTTTGAATTTTAATAAATAAGAAAAATAAAGAAAATGTTAAATAAAAATTATGGATTAAAGATGGATGCAAAAGTAAACGATATGTATTTTTGTGGAATTTTTAGACACGTTCTAATAATTTTCTATTTGATTTTAAGAATGCAAAATAAATATGCAGACTTCAAGGATTAAAACGTAATTTTTTTATAAATGCAGACTAAATGATAAAAAGAAATAAAATTATGGTGCTTAATACGCAATTTTCCCAAAACTCACACTCCCAAGCACGTGTGCCCCGCTAGACTCGTCCAAAATGCAAATAAATTAACTTCAAGGTACAAACATTAACACAAAAACTTAAACCTTTTATTGCAATTTTCACCAGTAATCACGTGACAATCACTCGCTCTGTTCCAATATGGTTATAATGGAAATAAAATAAAGATCGAGGTTGCAAATGCAAATGTTCAATTAAAATAAGAACGACACGGTTCTCGCATGGACATATTTAAAATTAAATAAAGAGACAAGGGTAGGGGTACAATTGTACCCTTTAAAAGACGTGGTGTGTTGGATGGTTGAGATGTGTTGGCAGTCTGATCTGATGACTACGAATGAATCTTGAGTGAAGGGAGAAGATCAGATCTTGATGCTTGAATCCATGGCCAGCTTTTGGGGTTTATCGACTGTCCAGATCAAATCTGGGGCCAGTGTTCTTGATCGTGCAACTGCGAGGCCCTCTAGAATATCTGGGACGTACAAGGTGTTCGGTGAACTTCAATCAGTAGTAGTTGCCTCGTCTGAGCACTATCCCTTGTTTAATCACACCCAGATGAAAGCTATGGAGTTCGTCATCGGTTGATCACCTTAGATCTTCTTGAAATCACCAACGCATGGATCTGGAAGGTGATGAAGAATTCTGCTCCAGGAACCTTCTCAAATCTTCGTATATACTCTTTGCATGGTTTCTGTAGCTCCTTTGACCTGTAAGCGATTGTCGTTGCTCCGAGATAGACTCCGATCAAGAATTAGGTCAAAATGGTATGGAATGATGGTCGAATAGAGGTCTCCAACGTAAGTGGCTGGAGGGGAGACCAAGCTCCTGATCAGGGATGATCTGGAGGAGAACAAATGGTGGAAGTATATAGAGAAAGATATGTCAGAGTTGTAGGCATGGTCGGAAGGGTTCAATAGTGATCAGAATGCCTCCGATTGTGCAAATCAGAGGTTGGGGATGATTTTTTGATTTATATGATTTAGATGAAATCAAAGAAAAAGGGCAATGCTGAATCGAAAAGAGCTAAATTCCTATGTATAATAAAAATGATGAAGATCGTCTTGATCTGCGACTGGGCAGAGAGGTGAAGACGTGCGACAATGATCGTTGGTGACGTGGTTGAATCACGAACTTCATGCGCTCGCTCACACTCCAAATCGTGGGGAACCATAGCTGTCATCTACAGCTCACTCCAGGGATCGATCTCGGGGAGGAAAATGGTCGAAGGACGTATTCAAATGTCACTGAAGGTTGGAGGACTAGTATTTATAGGGTTGGTTCAGGCAAGTTTGAATTTTGAAAAGGGGCGAGATCAATGCGTTATGGATGGAAATGAGGTGATGGCGTGGATGAGATTTGAACATGTGAAAGAATCAGAGAAGGGGGCAGGAGGAATTATGGATTAGAGCGCATGGGAAAATTATGCGAAGTAACGGCAACACAAGGTTACCGAGGGAAGGGAGGTGCAGATGAGCAGCTCACTCGAGTCAACAAACCCGGGTCGTCTAATCAGGATACGCCGGGAATACGTCTAAAATAGGGAAAACAACAAGAAAGCGATACAATGTTAAATAATTGAAGAAAAAATCGAAAATGAATTTATTTTATTACATAATGTAAATAAAAATTATTACTAATAAATTGAAGTTAATTTTGGTAAATTTTAATTAATTAAATAATATAACTACAAGGGTTAAAATATGGAGTGTTTTTTACAAGTATGTATACCCTATATATACAATATTCTGATTTTTAATTAAGTATTTATTTACATGTATACAAAAGTTAATATTTTATTTATTTACAGTATTTTATAAGGATTCTAATGTTATTTTTATTTGATTTTTATGTGTTAACTACTTAGGTTAATTAAATAGGTCTAGGTACAATATATACAAGGTGATACATATACAATATATACATGATTCTATTTTCTGTTGATTTTTTATTTTGTGATTTTTATTTGTATCTTATATGAGTTAAATACAATATTCACATGTAATGAAAAATACAACATTCACAAATATGCACAATAAAAAATAATATATTAGATAATATACATAGTATACATAGGTATATTATACAATAATACACCAATTGGCCACATTTCATACCTTAACTTAGAATTTTATGAATTCACCACCATTTTAAAGATAATTTAATTTGAAGTACAATGAAAGTGAGTTTGCTTACTTTGGAGTTGTAGTGAAGGAAATATTGATCTTGGAAGTTTGTATTTTTGTGGCTTCTGGAGAATGATGTTACTCACACAATATACATATTTTTATTGCACTTATTTTTATTATTTACAAAAGAATTAATACACAATTTTTAAGAAGGTCTTAATTTTATTTACGAGGGATATAGTTATGAATAAAATAATGAAAGAGTTGTGTATTATAGACAATAAAGTACCTATTGTGAATATTTACAAGTGGCAATTTTATTTTTTGGGATTTTTGGTGTTTTTGGCTTTATCTCCCCCTACTTTATTTCTTGTTGATCAAGTCAAGTCTTGACCTTCTCTCAGGGTTTGATTAAACCTATATCTAATTCATATATACAGACTTCTAATTTCTTTATTTTTCCTTTATTTCTTTATTTATTTAATTTAGGTTAAAATATACAATATTTACACAAAGATGCTGGTTAGTAAGAATATGGATAAATTGATATATACAGGTATTTTATAAGGGATTTTATGCTAAAATAAATGAATAAAGATGATGAAATTTATATTCATCACCCCCCTATGCTTTGCCTTTGCTAGTCCCTTAGAAAACACTTATTTGAAAGAATAAGTGAATAAGTGAAAAAGAAAAGAATAGATGAAAAATAAAGAACTTAGAACAATATTGAATATTAAGCCTATCTTCATAAAATTGTAGTATGGAACTCATTCAGACCTTTAGATTGCTAATGTGGTCGAACCTTAATGGGAAATGGATTTAAAACCAAACAGTCCTCAAGTTCCACAAGACTTCTATTCAAGTAGCCTCAACAGTCAGGTAAGAACAAGTATACATATACAAATTCTTATGACTATGAATCTCTACTTGTATGATGTAAGTGAAGTATAGCTCCTCATCTCAAAAGTAGCAAAGAAATAGCCTCCCTCAACAAGGTAACTCTAGTCCCCTGATCTATCAACTCTTTCCTCGAGGAGTGGGGATATTCCCTTCTAAGTTCAAATGCAACTAGCTCAAGAAGAGGAGATGGAGAAAAGAATGGACGGTAGCCAATGTAGCTACCTATCCTTGGATGCATGACCAGTGTAGCCAAGTCATTCAGTTGCAAGCTCACAATAATTTGACTTTGAAGCTCCTCCTTATATATACAATCGGGCAAGCACTTTACTTTTCAATCATGCATGTTCACTTTTGGAGATTCTACATTTTTTTAAAATATATACACGGGTGCAGCATGTACATAAGGAGTTTTTCTTCTGAGCCAGTAGATTATCCCTCTTTTGAAGCATTATTGCAATCCTACAACATCCTGTCTTTAGACCTCAATGCCACTAGATCAGATTGAAATGCACTACAATCCCTAGAGGAAGACGGATGTTTCCACTAGTTGTTATTGTGCTACCCCAAGCCAAAGGATTCTGCCCCTCACCACCTCATCCGTGAAGAGCAATGTGCGGAGTGCTTGTCCAAGTTAAGCCGCAGTCTAGAAGAATCATGAATGTGTTATTAAATATTATACGTAGACTCATCAAGATGACATGTGAATATAGTCTTGTGAACTTGAAGAATTAAGTCGCTAGGACATGAAAAGCCTCAACTCTAGTTCTTAAAAGGTTGCTTTAAAATTAAGTGGATTAAGGTCATAACCAAGCTCCATTCTTCAATTTTATTCCAAACTAGTTTAAATGTCAATACTATTCTGAAAAATGCAGTTGCAAGAAGTATATACAAAACTTTTAAAAAAAAAGGGTTAGTAAAATATGTACAAGTATATACAAGGATTACAAATTTTATACAATATTTTACAAGAGGTTTTTATATACAAGTTTTATAAAAGATTTTATGTACAATAAAGAATTTTATTTATAGGATAGAAGGTGATCAAAGTTTATATATGCACACGTGGATTTTACTTATATAGATACATCCAATTTATATCCCATTTGACCAAATAATTTAAAAAACATTTTGTACAATATAACTAGTTTTGATACAGAAAATAATTATACAAATATTTTAGAAAAAAGTATAGCCATCTTATTAATAAAAGTACAAGTTATGGCTAAAGTATATATACAATATATACGACACCCCCTATACTTATCTCGAAATAAGTCTTCATAGTGATCAAAGATCTAGAAAAGGAAGACATAACTCGTACGAAGTATATAAAATTGAAAAGAATAATATACAACAATGACTCATAGAATAGATGAAAGGAGTAGAAGTCGGTGATTCCCTCTATACTTAGGATCAAGTAATCCTAAGTATTAAAGACTGTACAAATGGGGAAAATTGAGGAAAAGAAGGAACAACTCAATGACCAGACTTGTCCTCCCCTATACTTAGGGTAAAATATCCCTAAGTAAAGAATATCAATAAGTTGAAGGACAAGCAAGAGATCTGTAGAAAAGTAAAGAGAATAAAGATACGAAGAGATAGTATGAACAACATCACTCCCCCTATACTTAGGGCAAGGGATCCCTAAGTATAAGCAATAACAAGAGTAATGAAACATGACAAATAAGAATAACTCAAGCCATTCAACTCCCCTATACTTAGGATAGAGTACATCCAAAGTATAGCACACACACACACGGAAAAGAGGTGAATGATAAAAATGAAAGAGGAAAGAATAAAATGAAAGGATATATACAACAAAAAATCAGCTCATGTATCAGATGCAGAATATGTAAAAGAGTCATCGTCTGATACCACAGATATAGAATCAACAACAAACAGGAATGTATCATGATCTAAATATGGCTTCGGGAACTGTCCATTCACAACCAATGGATGTGCGTCAGATAACAACCCAAATGCGACAATACTACCATTGTCACACACAACTCTCACAATGAACGGTCCTAACCACTTGCTTTTAAATTTGACTGGAAATAACTTCAATTTGGAGTCAAACAACCATACTTTTTTATCAGGGGAGAATGTCTTTCTTCTAATGTGTATATCATGCCAATGCTTGATTTTCTCCTTGTCATGAGTGAGTTTTCATACAAAATCTCAGAATTCTAGCAATCTATTCAAATCTAATTTCCTGCTCTTTCTGCTTTCTAATAATCAAGATTGCATACATGGAGTGCCCACAAAGATTTATGAATTAATTCCGCTAGCAAGTGGCAAGGCTTTCCATATACCAATCTGTAGGGAGACATACCCTATGGTGACGTACGTCGTCTGATAAGCCCATAGAACTGAGTCAAGCATCTGGGACTAGTTCTTCATATCTGGACATGCAAGTTTTTGCAATATAATCTTGATCTCCCTATTTGAAATCTCAGCCAATGCATCAGTTTGTGGGTGGTAAGGAGACGCAATCCTAAACTTAATGGCGTACTCTTTCACAAGCTTCTTGACTTCTCTATTAACGAAATGGCTTCCCTTATCGGAAAAAGGTATCTTGAGAATTTCAAACCGTGCAATAATATGGTCCTTTGGAAAGGAACATACCGTATGAGTATCAGCGGCTTGGGTAGGGATAGCATCTACCCATCGACTAACGTAATCCACGGTAAGCAGGATGTATTGATATCCCTGAATGACAGGAAATGGGCCCATGAAGTCGATGCCCCAAGCATCAAAAATATCAGAAATCTGTATATCTCAAGGGCATGGTATCTTTGGAACCAATAGTTCCTCCCATCTTTTGACACTCATTACAACCTCGAACATACTCTATAGCATCCTTAAACAATGTTGGCACCATAGGCCTCTTTGTAAAATCTTAGCTGTCGTGCGCTTTCTCGAATAATGCCTACAAGATTTTATATTGTGACAGTGTTTAAGTACATTGGTTTATTCCTCCTGAAGAATGCACCTTCTCCAGATAAAATCCACACCCTCACGAAATAGGTACGAGTCCTCCCATTTATAATAATGAATCTCTGACAGAAATATGTCTACCTTGTTCTTTAGCCAATCTTGTGGAACTTTATTGGAGACAAGATAGCTCACAATATCAACATACCATGGGAGTAAGGCTACAGGCAAAATGGTCTCATCTGGAAAGGTCTCAGAAAAAGGGATCATGCTCTGCTCAGAGGTCTCTACATCTGTAGTGCGGGAAAGATGATCTGCCACAACATTTTTCGCTCCAAGTTTATCTTGAATCTCCAAATCAAATTCCTAGAGAAGGAGGATAAATTTGATAAGGTGTGGTTTGGCATCAATCTTTGCCAATAAGTATCGTATGATAGTGTGATCCATGTATACAATAACGTGGGAACCAAGGAGGTAAGATCGGATCTTCTCTAGCCCTAACACAACTGCTAACATATCCTTCTCAGTAACTATATATTTCATTGTGCTTCATCCATAGTCTTGCTAGTGTAGTGTCTATCAAATGGTATCCCATCCCTTCTCTGTCCTAAAATAGCTCCAAATGTGAAATCTGAAGCATTCGTCATGATCTTGAAAGAAAGAGACCAATCGAGTGGATGTAGGACATGAGCATTAGTAACCATGTCTTTCATTTGATGGAATGCAAGAAAGACTTTCTCATCAACAACAAACTCACTCTCCTTGCATAGAAGCTCAATCAAAGGTCTGACGATTTTGCTGAAGTCCTTAATGAATCACATATAGAATCCTACGTGTCCCAGAAATGACCTCAACTGCTTCAAATTCTACAGTGGCTCAAGCATGGATATCTCATCGATCGTAGCCAGGTCAACCTCCATACCATGTTTGGAGATGACATGGACCAATACAATCCCATTAGTCACCATAAAGTGATTATTCTCCCTCATGAGCACTAGGTTTACCTCACAACAATGCTGAAGAGCTTGGTCTAAATGTGCAAGACATGTGTCAAAACTATCCCCGAAGATAGAGAAATCGTCCATGAAGACCTCGAGAAATCAACCCACCTTATCGGAAAAAAACGACCAACATATACCTTTGGAATGTAACGGGGGAGTTACACAATGCAAAGGACATCTGTCTAAATGCGTATGTATCAAATAGATAAGTGAAAGTAGTTTTCTCCTGATCCTCAAGAGCGATAGCAACTGGTTATATCATGAGTACCCATCCACGAAACAAAAGAACTCTTTCCATGCCAACCTCTCAATAATCTGATCAATAAAGGGCAGCGGAAAGTGATCCTTCTTGGTAGCTGAGTTCATGTGTCGGTAATGGACGTAGACACTCCATGAACTAGGTACCCGAGTCGGAATCTCCTCACCAGGGTCATTCTTCACGATAGTAATCCCGGATTTTTTCGGGATCACATGTAAAGGGCTAACACACTTGGAATCTAAAATTGGTTATATATATATATATATATATATATATATATATATATATATAAGGCCAGCATCACACCATTTTCTGATCTCTTTCATGACAACCTCTCTTAGATTTGGATTTAGACAATGCTGACACTCACGAGAGAGTTTACAATCATCCTCTAAGTAGATATGATATGAGCACAAAGCTGGACTAATCCTACAGAGATCTGAAATATTCCATCCAATGGCCTCGAGGTTTCTCTCAAGAACCTCTAGCACGTGAGATTCTTGTTCGTCGATCAACTGCAAGCTGTGGATGACTGGAAACATTTGGGGGGACCCACAAGGAAGGCATATTTCGACATTGATGGTAAAGACTTGAGCTCAGTTGGGTTTGAATCGACTTTGTGACGACCTCTGTAACAACACTAGTAGAATGCATATGATTTTTACTCTATGAACTATCCACCGTGGCTAATGTTGGCTCAAAAAATAGAATATCAGAAAGTTCTGCAATGAATGATCTCTGCTTAGAAAATATGGGCTCATCAAGATGTTATGTGATCTCATAAATAAAGGGTTCAGATATCTCAAGAATAATCTCAGAAATGTGTCTCTCATCAGTGCATATCTCAGAAAACTCAGCATGTGGCTCAGATATCTGGACCTCAGAACTCTCAAAAGGAGGTATATCATCATTACTCTTAATATGATGTGTCAAAGGAATATCAGAGGGTACCCCCAAAAACTCAGACTGATCCTCAGAAATTAGCTCAAACTGTCCATCAACAAACACATCAATAGGATCAATAAGGGGACTTATGTCGACTATGCTTTCAAGAAGTTCCTTCTGGGAAAGGAACTCCTAGGTGTTTATGAAATCAGTAAATAGATCTGTCTCTCTAAATTCTGCAAAAAAATCACAGTCCTCGGGATCTGATGTAACTGTCTGTCTCTCATCTGTTGCTATTGGAGGCGGTGATAATCTAGGATCGGGGATCGTCTCAATTTTCACCTTGTCACTCCGAGAGTGAAAGATGATCTCTCCAGAACTGTCGCTTCAGCCATTCGGAGGAACGGTCGACCTATTATGATTGGGGTATGGAGTAATGGTGCATGTATGTCCATATCCATGATAACAAAAGCAACAGAAAATTTCATGCCATGCACTGTTACAATAACGTCCTCTAAAATGCCCCTCAACCTCTTAATCGATCTATCAGCAAAATGAAGTATCATTCTGGTTGATTTAAGAGGCTTAAACCCAAACTCAGTGAGTAGAGAGTATGGCATTAGATTAATGGTGGAATCGATATTGAGAAGAGCGTGATCGAATTCATGATCGAATAATTAGCAACGGATGTGAGGTGCTGCTTATCTTTATTTTTGGGTAGAAGGTTGTTAATGGCATGAACTGTGGACATGGTTAAGATGTGTTTTTCTATATTCTTTCGTCTATTCTGCTTTGTTTGATGCTTTTGAGTACATGCTTCTTTCAATCCTTTTTCACTGCAGGCATGTACTCCTTGGCCTTAAGAAGAGGCATCTCTAAAAATATGTTCTGTAAGATCTCAAGAACTCCTGGATTAGATACGATTGTTTTTAATTATTAGATTTTTTATTTATTTAAAGCATAAGGAAATGGCACAGAATCAGAAGAAACATTCAAATCTCATGTTGATTATTCAAGATGGAATCCTCATTTACAATAGGACAACCAAAATCAGTATGTACAGTGTTGTCCAAAATAGGTGAAGGAAAAACAGAATCTAAAACAGGGCAGGCTGCTGCCACTTGTATAGAAGAAGGATCAACGAGTAGTGTATTCTCTCTATCGGCTGATGGTGGTCTGCATCTGCTTAGTAAAGGTGAAGGTGGTGGTGAAGATAGTAAAACTCCAGACCCAGGAACTGCTACACTAGACCACTCGACTGCTCGTAAAGAAGATAATGTGGAAGATGAAGATCTCCCATTGGCTCGATGACCCAACCTCAACTGGTGTGTAAGCGGTTGTAATCTCCTATCGCTCCTGAGGTGAATGGCGTCAGATAAACAAGTAAAATCAAGGGACATACCTATATCAGGTGTGGATAGGTCATGGGGTACCTCTGCTCCTTGCATCTGAAATTGTTGGGGTTGGCCTCGACCTATACATGAATTAATGTCTTTGTGGTGATCAAGTCGTCGATCCATGAGTCAGTTCATTCTTGTTCTTCATGAGCAGTGCAAGCTGATTATGTGTAGGATTCACTGAAGGGGCCTCTAGATTCTCAATGACTGGTTGTCTCTTAGACTGATTGTGTGGAGGAAGCTGGTATCCATGTTGTTGTTGATAATGAGGAGGAGGAGGAGGAAAATATGCAGACTGTTGATGATGGTAAGGCTATGGAAAGTAAGCAGACTGCATCTGTTGCTAGTTGTGTCTCCAGTTCTAGATGTGATGTAGAGACTGATACTGAGGCTAAAATTACCGGTGTTGGTATGGTTGAGGTATGCCTCCTTGAAACTGGTCGTCAGGTCTTTGACTCTGCTGGAACCCAACTGCCTTGATGGACGGGGATGGTTGTGCTCTCGGTTGAAATAGGTACCATTGACCTACTGAATGATAGGGGGAGGTGGAGCTTGCTGCTCAGGAATGTACGGGCCTTCTTATTGACACGAGAAATTTGTTGTTAATGCTGTAGAATTTGATCAAAGGTTTGAATATAATAAACATGTTAAATTATTGATGGTTCTTCGGTACTTTGCTGGGTGGGTGTGGAAAAAGTCAGCTCCCAAGCAGAAGAGTCAGTTGCTTCACTCGTGCTCTGGCATGCGTTGATCGTACTGAAAATAAGCTCCAGATGCTTCGTTATTTCATCCATCTTGTCCAGGTTCTTCGTCCTCTGTTCGATCACTTGAAGCTTCTCTAGCTCCTTGGATCATTTTTCAATTATATCAACTTCGGATAGGTGATTTCCAATGATGGTCAGATTGGAATTGTCCACCCTATCCACTTCATGTGATGCTGTCATATTGACAGCCTTATGGGGTACTGCAGCAGAGGTAACGAGATGCTTCTGAAAATCACGTGAGGAAGAAAGAGTTGCTGAGCTCTCTGCCATCTCCTCCAAAATCTGATAAAGAGCATCCTCATCCTTATTGAAGTGACTTCCCCCACAAGCATCATCTACCAACTTCTGCTTTTCTACGCTTAACACCGTAATGAAATTTGCACTAAGCTCATCGTGGGAATATCAAGGTGGGGGCACTTCTTTGTCAAGTCTTTAAATCTTTCCCATGCCTGGTGAATAGGCTCATGGGACATCTGAGAGAAGTTAACAATCAATGATCACATTTGTTTGGGACATCCAAGAGGGTAATATTTGTTCAAAAATGCGGACCTTGACTCTTCCAATGTTGTAACAACCCTTCCCAAGTGATTTATCCAATATAATGCCTTGTCCATCAGACTGAATGTGAAGGTTGTCATCTTTACTACCTCTAATGTAATATTCAGGTAGTGACTTGTTCCACATATGTAATCAAACTGTTGGAGGTGTACGTATGGTTCTTCATTGATATATCCGTGGAATATAGTGAGAAGTGGAAAAATCGTAGGCTTGAGCTCAAATGCCCATGAAACACATGAATTTGAATCCATGCATTATTATGCCCTACCCCTAGATTATATGCATCCTTTAATGTATGAATAGACACAGGATCCAGAGGATCTTCTCCCCCATTCCCACCTCCTCCATTGTTTCTATCCTCCTCTCTCCTATCCTACCTTAGTTCAAGAATCATAACCCTCAATACTATTTGAAAGCCAGCCTACTCTGTCAACTATGCTTGAATCGATTGAATGGAGGCTAACATGGTAGTCTTTATCTCAGACTATTCAGCCATGGAACCCTTTCCCTTAGGTGGCATCAAGTGCATTGAATTGGTTTATGCAAGTGTAAACTGTAGTGGATTAGTCCTTAGGAATGATGGAGTCACAAATGATAGTTCAAGATTAGAGTCAATCTTGAACAACGGATTTATGGTTGTGGTAAAGGATGAAGTGGAGAAAGATGTATACTCGGGAAGTGAGTCTTACCGAGTAGAAGACGAACGGTTTGGAGTGTGAAATGTATCCGCAAAGTCTGAATGAGAAATGCTCCAATCGGACATCTTCAATTTGAAGAGGCGAGATGCAATAATACAAAAGATAAAGAAGAGAAGAATCAGTAAAAGGCACGAAGTGCATGAAAGGATCTCTAGCACTAGCAATCAACACAATACAAACCCCCTTTTCACCAACTCAACACAAGCGAAGACCGTGAGAGTTCGGTCTGTTATCTTTTCAATTTTATTGGTGATAAATGCAATCTCGGAAAGAGTTAACGAGTTGTTAGGTGCATGTATTTTCCTAAAGACTGGCTTGATTCTTATGACTAGTTGCACCTACTTTCAGCCAGTATGGGAGTAAATACGGACTATAAATGACTACCTGTTAATTGAGGACGGAGCCTTACTCTAGACCACCCATTCTACTAAAGAAACACATATCGTTTACCAGCTACCCGCATTCCCTCACTGAGAAGTAGCTAATTGTTTTTGTAGAACCAGTAGTCTTTATGAAAATCCTGGCTTGTCTCTAGCTAGTGTTCGTCTCCCACCCACTTGTAAGTAAATTCAAACAATGAGAGGGTTACTGTCCCTAAAACAATTAATTTTGTCCTTATATTTAATTTTAGGGTCAAGTTTTCTTTTACAGCCCCATTTTTATCAAATTATCACTCTTTTTGAATATTTTGCATTAAATCACCTAACGAGTGTCCAATTTACTTTTTAAATTATGTGAGTGAAAATAAGGGAAGAAATAACAAAACCCTATGTACGATTAAATACAATGATGCATGTAGGAGTTTATAGACGCGTACCTTGTCGCCAACACTCTACGTGTAGGCTGATCCATGCAGAATTTAAATACCGAAAAATAAACTAATGTAAATGATGCACGTGAACCGTCCTAATAATAACTTCTATTGTCAAGCAAGAACCAATTAATTTGACTAAGTCCAAATACATTCTACTCTATCAGTACAGAAATTATTGTTTAGGGCTTTGGACCTAATTAATTATCTAGCTCAAACAAGTTAATAAAGCAATCACTAAGGTCTCATGCACATAAAACTACATCAAAAAAAAGAAGAAAAATAAGGCGATGAAAAAAAACAATGAGGTTTCTCATGTGCACTGGCATTTTGCAAAACATACCCCGCAAACAAGGTATATAATGTCTTTTTTACAAGAGTTTTTGAATAACTAAAATGCTAAAATAAATAAAAAATTTATCTATGCTCTAAATATTGGTCTCTGCCAAAATCTTCTTCTCCTCTTCCTATGCTCTCCTGTGGCTTGGTGAAGAATCAAGCAGCCTACACTTTGCTTAGGTGCGTCAGTGCTCCTAAGAATGCCGCCCTCGCTCGTCGGTCCCTCGCAAGAAAAAGGAAATAAAAGAATGTGTAAGAGACACGATTATAAGTACGAGCAAAAATAATGGAATTGAATGAAATGAATATTAACAATGAAGTGAATGAATATAGACAAAAAAATGTACAACCAAGAATAGCAAGGTGAAAAGAGAAACCTAACTACCCTCGTTGTGACTCCTCGGGAATGGCGCCATTTTGTTGAGTAAAAATCTCTTAACTTTTATATAGATGAATTATTAACACATGTCGTCGCGACCCAGAGAAGCATCAAATAAAAACTATTTATTCTCAAGCAAAAATAAATACAAAAATGTAGCAAGAGAATTAGATATTTAATTTACTTGTATAGCAAACAGGATCAAACTCGGGGAAGCCACAAAAATCTCGAGGGTTATTCTAATAATTAAAAAATCAATGCAAAGAATAAAGGAATTCCTAAGTCAAACTATGCTTGGTTTATGTTTTTTTAAAATTTTTGAACTTTTTTATGGATTTTTATTTTATATTTCTTTAATTCATTTTTGTTTTTATACTTTTTATTTTAATTTACAAAAGATTTTTTTATTTTTAAGCAATGGAATATTAAAAGAAAATAAACAATAAGATACCGTGCTCTTTTTGGAATTTTTATCTTTAGCAAATATATACAGAAAACTGAGAAAAAAAATATTTTAGGGTTTTTTCTGATGTTTTTTGTGAATTTTCCATAATTTCTCCAACTTTTCTATATTTTAAAATAATTGAAAAATAGTGAATGATGCAAACAAAATGCAATGTAGATGTTTTCTAATTTTTAAAATAATTAAGAAAGAACAAAATGGATGAAATAGATATAGAATAAAAGATACATTTTTATCTTTCCCAGAGAGCTATTTTATGGTTTTTAGGATTTTCAAAGGAATTTTTAAGATTTTTTATGCATTTGAAGGTTTTATAATTTAATGGTTTTTATAGATGATAAAAATATGAAAATTAGATATAAATTTAAAAAACAAAACATGTAAAGAAGAATTTTTTTAGAAGTTTTGAAAAGTTTTTTATTGATATTTTTATGCAAACAAGACATTTTTATGATGTTTTTGAATTTTAATAAACAATAAAAATAAAGAAAATATGAAATAAAAAATATGGATTAAAGATGGATGCAAAAGGAAATGAAATGAATTTTTATGGAATTTTAGACACGTTTTGTTATTTTTTATCTGATTTTAAGAATGCAAAATAAATATGCAGACTTCAAGGACTAAAATGCAATTATTTTATAAATGTGGACTAAATAATAACAAGAAATAAAACTACAGGGCTTAATGCATAATTTTCCCAACTCACGCGCCCTAACACGTGTGGCCTGCTGAACTAGACCAAAATGCAAATGAATTAACTTCAAGGTCAAATAGTAACATAAAAACTTAAACCTTTTATTGCAATTTTCACTAGTAATCACGAGACAATCACGCGCTCCGTTCAAATAGGGTTATAATGCAAATAAAATAAAGATCGAGGTTGAAAATGCAAATGTTCAATTAAAGAAAGAATGACACACATCCTCACATGGACTTATTTGAAATTAAATAAAAGATGAGGGTATGGGTGCAATCGTACTCTTTAAGTGACATGGCACATTGGACGGTTCAGATGTGCTGGTAGTCTGATCTGACAACTACGAATGAATCTTGAGTGAAGGGTGAAGATAAGATATTGACGCTTGAATCCACAGTCAGCTTTTGGGGGTTTATTGACAGTCTGGATCAAATTTGGGTCGAGTGTTCTCGATCATGCGGCTAAGAGGCCCTCTGGAAGAAATGGGAAGCACAAGGCATCTGGTGAACTTTGATTGGTTGCAGCTACCTCGTCCGAGCTCTATCCCTCGTTCAATCATGCCCAGATGAAAGCTATGGAAGTTCCACGTCGGTTGATCGTCTTAGATCTTCATGAAATCAACAGGGCATGGATCTGGAAGGTGATGAAGAGTTTTGATCCGAGAACCTTCTCAAATCTTCATATCTGCTCTTTGCATGGTTTATGGAGATCCTTTGACCTACAAGTGATTGTTGATGCTCAGAGGAAGACTCCGACCAAGACTTAGGTCAAAATGGTATGGAATGATGGGTGAATGGAGGTCTTTGGCGTTTGTGGTCGGAAGGGAGATCGAGCTCATGATCAGGGATGATCTGGAGGTGAACAAATGGTGGAAGTAGATAGAGAAAGATATGGGAGAGGTGTAGGCATGGTCGGAAGGGTTCAACAGTGATCGGAATGCCGCCGATCGTGCAGATTGGAGGTTGAGGATGATTTTCTGATTTACGTTATTTAGATGAAATCAAATCAAAAGGACAACGGTGAATCAAAAAAGATCTACCTACTTTAC
Source organism: Ottelia alismoides (assembly GCA_037367405.1). Lineage (NCBI taxonomy): Eukaryota > Viridiplantae > Streptophyta > Magnoliopsida > Alismatales > Hydrocharitaceae > Ottelia > Ottelia alismoides. Next base: position 208,336 of record JAZKJV010002186.1, on the reverse strand, counting down.
CTACGGATAAGAAAAATAATGAAGATGGCCTCGATCTACAGCTGCGTAGAGAGGTAGAGAAGTGCAGTGGCGATTGCCAATGACATGGTTGAATCACAAACTTCAGGCGCTTACTCTCACTCCTAATCGTGGGAACCGTTGCTATCGGGGAGTAAAAAGGTCAAAGGATGGATTCAAAAGTCGTCGGAGGTTGGGGGACTGGTATTTCTATGGTTGGTTCATGTGATTTTCAATTTTGAAAAGGGGCGTGATCAGAGGCATTCTGGATGGATCCGAGGTGATGGTGTGGATGAGATTTGAATTGGAAAAAAAATCAGAGAAGGGAGCGGGAGGAGTTATGGATTAGAGCGCATGGGAAAATTGGGCGAAGTAACATAAATGCAGGGTTAACAGGAAAAGGGAGGCGCATATGAGCAGTTGACTCGGGTCAACAAACCCGGGTCGTCCAATCATGATATGCTTGGAATACGTCCAAAATAGGGAAAATGACAAGAATATCAATAAAATTTTAAATAATTCAAGAAAAAATTGAAAATGAATTTATTTAATTACATAATGTAAATAAAATTGTTAGGAATAAATTAAAGTGATTTTTGGTAATTTTAATTAATATAATTACAATAGTTAAAATAAATATAGAGTTTTATTTACAGGTATGTATATCTACATATATAGTATTCTTATTTTTAATTAATTATTTATATATATGTATATATAAGTTAATATTTTATTTATTTACTATATTTTACAGAGATTTTAATGATATGTTTATTTTATTTTTAGGTGTTAATTACTTAGGTTAATTAAATAGGTCTAGGTACAATATGTACAAGGTGATATATATACAGTATATACATGATTCTGTTTTTTGTTGATTTTTATTTATGTTTTTTATTTATATAGTATATGAGTTAAATACAATATTTACATTTAATGAAAAATACAATATTCACAAATATGCACAAGAAAAATAATATATTAAATAATATTCATAGTATACATAGGTATATTCTACAATAATACCCCAATTGACTACATTTCACACCTTAACTCAAAATTTTACGAAATCACCTCCATTTTAAAAATAATTTAATTTAGAGTACAATGAAAGTGAGTTTTCTTCATTTGGAGTTCAAGTGGAGCAAATATTGATCTTGGCAGCTTGTATTTTTGTGGCTTTTGGAGAATGGTGTTACTTACACAATATACAGATTTTTATTGCAATTATTTTTATTATTTACAAAAGAATTTTATGCACAAATTTCAAGAAGGAGTTAATTTTATTTAAAATGGATTTACTTATGAATAAAATAATGAAAGAATTATGTATTATAGACAATAATGTACATGTTGTGAATATTTACAAGTGGCAAATGTATTTTCTAAGATTTTTGGTGTTTTTGGCCCTATCTCCCCCTATTTTATTCCTCGTCGATCAGGTTAGTATGGACCTTCTCTCGGGGTTTGATTAAACATGTATCTATTACATATATACAATCATTTAATTTCTTCATTTTTCCTTTATTTATTTATTTATTTTAGGTTAAAATATACAATATTTACACAAAGATGTTGGTTAGTAAGAATATGGATTTCTGGATGTATACATGTATTTTATAAGGGATTTTAAGTTAAAATAAATGAATAAAGATGGTGAAATACATATTCATCCGTCCATTCACCATGATCAACCATATATATGGTATCCAGTCTCCCTCTCTGCCACCTCCACCAGAGACTTCCATCTCGACGCATACCTCGCCTTTTCCACCCAATAAGACCCCAAGTTATGTCGTATTCTTGTGCTCCATCTAATCGTGTAGGAACCTGGTGCTGAGAGCCTCTTTTGAGGTAGATTTTGTTCAGGAATAGGTGCTCCAGGTGCTTCAGTCGTCGACCAAGATCTAAGCCACCATCGATGGGGTTTGTATCCTTTAGAGCGCCTCAGTAGTGGTAGATCTAGTCAAGGATCATTTTGAGGCCCTTGGAAGCCTTCCAATATGCCAAAGGACGAAGCTCTAGTCTATCGAACCTCACTCAAACGAGGTTTCAACCTTCTTCTTCCAGGCTGCACCATCACCGTTAGGAGTTGCACCCTAGGCAAGCAGCTACGGTCAGATTGAGCCACACCATCACCGTCAGATCCTTTAGCAGATCTAATCCCAACTGTCTATCCATGAAGCGACATTAGTTGTTCAGCGGGCGTCACATGTTAAGTTAGATCTTCAGCATTGTTGGATGGCACGCTCTATGGGGTAATTTTCACAACAACCCTAGTGCCTTTTGTATTTTCATTTTAATCCTGTAAATTTAATATATAACTTAAAAAATTATGTAATAATTACATTAGACCCCAAACTTTCCTCTAATTTTCACTGAGATTCTTTGCAAGGTTACCTCACGTGCCCGCGCGTGAGGTACCTGATCATTTTGCAACCTAACCCTCTTAGGTTTAGGTATTTAGGTTTAGTATTTAATTTTGTAATTATAGTGTAACACTTTGAGGTATTTTGCATGACAACACTTGTACTTTATTTTTAATGCAAAAATACTCTTGTTAGGAATTTTATTCTATTTACGCATTTCTATTTTTTTTAAATAGCTTCTGTACTTGTAAAATTTTGGGAAAATGGTAGTATATACCTAATGTGGTGATTTTTCATGCCATATTTTTTATTTGACATTACTACATTTTTCTAATTATTAAAAATAGAATACGAGCTATTTATTCCATATTTCCTTAAAAAATAAAAAATATAAAGCCTCTTTGAAAAAATCCAAAACATTATATATTAATAAATATAAATATTAACTCTAGACCAAAAATCATAAAAAATATAAAAGAAAAACAAAAAAATTGAAAAACTAAAAAAAATAAAAAATCAGTAAAAATTCCATAAAAAACAAAAAATAGTTGTTTCCATTTCTTATTTTTATTTATATTATATACTATATAATAAAAAAAGGTTTTTTGGAATTTTTGAACTTATTATCTACTTTTAAAAGCCAAAACAATATGTCATATATTACTATAGCTATTGTTTTGATATATTTATTGCATTAAAAACACATAAAAATTAGCAAAAATCATAAGAAAATAATAAAAACTAAAAAATTTGAAAAATGCAAACACATTTTATTTTGAAAAATATGATTATATATAAATATATTTATAAATATTAAATACTATATAGTCTATATATACATAATATTACTTATATACTTATTATAATAATTATTATTAATTACAAATACCTTATATATATTTTAAAACCTTTAAAAATTAAAAAGGGTTGTGCTTGTATGTATTTCCTGAATTTTTATATATTTATTTATGCATATATCATATACAATATTCACATCATGCATATTATTATATATGAATGTATATATTATTATTATATCTTAAAAAAGGAAAACTAACTTGTAAAATTAATAAGAAAGTAAAAATTTAAAAATATAAAAAATAACATATAAAATTTAAAAATCCATTTAAATTAAATATAATAAAAAACCCAAAAAATAAAAAGCTAAAAATGTATAAAAAGAGTTGTTGTTTGTTTTTATTAATAAACAATAATTACCCTATCCGCATTGCTTTCTGTGGTTCGACTCTCTACACTTATACATTATATGCATTTATTTTGTAGAGTTAAAATAAAAATAAATTTTGACTTGCAAATTTGCAGTGAAATATCATACATTGTGTGTTGATTGTTTGCTTGATTTGGTTGTCCATGAGCTGAATGTCAAGAGAGGGTAGATATAGTGATTGTCAGATCCGACTTGTTGGACACTGCTGGCTCCCCTTAGGCTCATATATGCAGTCGTTCTACATCTCCCTAGAATGATCTGTGAGTCTCTCCAATGATTGAGGATGTCCATTTCAAGGACAATGAAGTCCACTGTGTATTCTTGTCCCCCAATCGATATGATAACGTTCTTGACCTCACCATTATCCCTCTTCATAGACTTGTATGCAAACTAGAGTAATACTCATGATTGGTGTAGTGGTCCCAACTCTAGCTTCTCATACAAGGTGAAGGGTAATAGATTAATTGAAGATCTGTTATCTAGAATAGTGCATGCAAACGCTATGTCATCTATTTGACTGATCACATGATGTGAACCCAAGTCTCTCTTCTTTTTCGGTAAGTGTTGGTTCTTAAGACAATAAGTAGTGGCAACTGATAAGACTTGCATCTTCACATAACTGTTTGGTTTCATCATGCTCGCCCTAGTTGTTGTGCATTGCAGCTTAAGGTATTTCTGAAATGCATGATGGTTAGCCACATACTCATCAAATGACGCCATAACCATAATGTTATCTTTATAGAACAGTGCCATCTTAGGATCATCTTTGTGAATCTTCTCAAAGATGTGCTTTTCAGCCCTAAGAGCAAGGCAAAAAGTGATTGAACAAGTAGAAGAAGAACATGAAGAATACGAATCATAAACTGAAACATGTTTCTTTTTATTCATAGAATCATAGTTCTTCATACATGAATCTTTTACATCAAACTTGCAATCTAAAATAAGATTGTCTACTAAAAGCTGGGGAATGTCTACTACTAGTACATTCTCCTCAACCGAAGGTGCAAGGTCCTCCCTAGACTCTGAATATGTGCCTCCATGCTATTGTGCTCTCGTGCTTCTCCTCCTCTCTCTGCCCATAGTATATCTCTTCACTCAATGAAGGGGTTGTTGTTGCTGATGCTTGTCCTCGTCGTCCCCTGAACACTCCCCATATAGAGAATTTGAGACAACCCTCTCAATATCCCTTGTCCGATCAGGTATGACCATGATCCTTCCACTCCTAAGTGACATATGATTAATACAATCTAATAGAAGAATCTCATGTTCAGCTCTAGATGAGTCTAAGTAGTATAGTTGGTCATATCTATGATGCTGATGTGTTTTTTTTCATGTTGTTGGGGTTAGACTGAACCTGGGTGGGAATGGAGGTAGATGGTGTAGATTACTCTTCTTGACAAATGGATAAACAGTTGATGTCAACCCGCAAATCATGTATCTCATTCTTGTAGGAATGAAGCTCCTTGAGAGTCTGCCTCTAAAATTCTATGGGTCCTAACGAAGGTGGTTGATAATGTGAAGAAGAAGAAGAAGGGTAATGTGAATAATGATCTTGATGGCTCTGAAACTGCTACTATGGTTGATGCTGAAATGAGCCATGCTAGCCCGACTGGTAAACCGGCTGACGGATGTATTGCTATTGTTGCCTCCCCTGCTGGGACTGGTACACTCCAGGGATCTATTATGTAGGAAGAGGTACATGGGTAAAAGTAGTGTTGTAAAATGTAGAGGGATGCGTATAGGATGAATGATCTCCCAACCTGCCTGTCAGGCAGGATCCTATGAATACCACATACCGTTCACCTCCTACACCTGATGAGGCTCCTCCAAGTCGGTCCCTACTAACAACTGATATTGTTGAGGTTGGGTAAAGGAGTGGCCCTCAACACATGGTTGGGGTAGCCCTGGCATTGGTTGATCCTTTACATGATGTACGTGGTAAATAGGAACAACCGATGCAGACACAACAAGTATCTTCATCTTAGATACCTTCTCAGCCAATTCTTCCATCTACTTCTGTAACTTGAAAAATTTGCTGTCAAGTTCATTTATCCTCATGTCAATTCTCTATACTACTGTTAACTTATCTACAATGATTCCCATGCTAGGAATCAAATCCCAAGATTTCCACCACTTTGGTAAGAGTGTGATAGGGGACTTTGTATTGCCATGCTAGCAGTCTGTGAATGGCTCGTATCATCCATCTTCTCGAATACCTTCCAGACAGTATGTGCACCACGTGATTCATAATTGCCTCCACATGCAACACTTGTTAAACCCTGCACCTCAGGATCAAGATCGCTATATAAAGATTGAACCTGGATGGTAGGCTCTAATCCATGATAAGAACACTTCTGTAACGAGTCCTTGAATCTCTCCCATGTATCACAAAATGTCTCATTCAGCATATGAGAGAAACTTGTGATGCGAGATCGCACCTGATTAGTTCTACTCAAAGGGTAGAAAATTTTCATGAATAGGTCCTTAAAATGAGTATAGGTGATGAATGCACATTTCATCATCTTTATTCATTTATTTTAGCTTAAAGTCTTATATAAAACATCTGGAAATAGCAATATGTCCATTCTTTTACTAACCCTAATTCTTTGTGTAAATATTGCATATTTATCACTATTTTAACCTAAAATAAATATATAAAGAAATAAAGGAAAAATAAAGAAAATAAAATAATGTATATATGCAATATATACAGGCTGACTCTGACCCTACGAGAAGGTCATGAATTGACCTGATCGACAAGGAAAAAAGTAGGGGAGATAAGGCCAAAAACACCAAAAATTCCAAAGATTCATTAGTTACTTGTATATATTCATCATGTATACAATATTGTCTATAATACACATTCTTCTATTTAATTTATTCATCACAAATTATTTTTTTAATAAAAATGATTTCTTCTTGAACGTGTACATAAAATTCTTTTTGTAAATATTAAAAATAATTGCAATAAAAGTATGTATATATTGTATAAATAACAACATTCTCAAAAAGCCAGAAAGTTCAAACTTAGAGATCAATATCTTTTCTCCATCAAAACTCCAAATTCATCAAATTCACTTTCATTATACTTCAAACTAAAATGGAGGTGATCTCATAAAAATCAGATTTAAGGTGTGAAATGTGGCCAATTGAGGTACTATTGTATATTATACCTATGTATATTATGTATGTTGTTTATTATTTATTTTCATGTGTATATTTGTGAATATTTTATTTTATAATTGAAATATTTTATTTAACTTATATAAAATACAAATAAAAATTACAAAATAAAAATCAACAAAACTAAAATCATGTAGATATTGTATAGGTATAACTATCTATATATTGTACATATAACTATTTAATTAACCTACTAAATTAATTCCTAAAAATCAAATAAAAATTTCATTAAAACTGTTGTAAAATATTGTAAATCAATAAAATATTAAATTATGTATATATTTGTATAATTAATTAATTAAAAATTAAACCATTGTATATATAGGTACACATACTTGTAAATAACATTGTATATTTATGTTAACCCTTGTATAGACAATATTTAATTAATTGAAATTCATCTAAATTAACTTTATTTTATACTTAACCACTTTTATTTACATTATTTATTCATTTAAATTCATTTCATTTTTTATTCAATTATTTATCTTTTCATCCCTATTTTGTCGTCTAGCCTATTTTGTCCGCTTCCTTCGAGCCTTCCTGTTGGCTAACCTGGGTTTGTTGACCAGGGTCAACTTCTTGGTCTGCATTTGAACCCCTCTCATCTTGTGCGCCACCCACTCTTCACCTATTTTTCATACGCGTGTCACTCACTAACTCCTCATATTCCTTCTCTGATTTTCTCGTCCATTCACCCGTCTCCATCGCCATCCCATCCATCCCGTCGATCTCGCCTTGATTCACTCGCGATTTGATATTCAAAATCCAACGACGCAATCTCTATAAATCAAAACTCTTCACCTCCATCGTGGGTTTGATCCATTTTTTACCCTTCTTTCCCCAAGATCGAGTGTAAACCTCTAGTGATAGAGGAGATTTTCTTCCGTCATGAGCATGAAATAGGGTGTGCAAATCCGCGATCCAATCACGTGGTCAGAGTCCTCAAGGTGGTTTTCCTCCTTCATTCATCGTAGGAAACTTATGCACTTTATCTTCGATTTTGCATTTAATTTTTGCCTTGGTTTCATTTAAATCAATTAGATCAGATCTTCATCTTCAACCTCTGATCTGCACATCGGAGTAGTTCCGATCATCGTCGACCATTTCCGACCACGCCAACACATTTGCATGATCCTTATCCATCTCTTCCACTGTCTGACAACCCTCCTATCCTTCTCTGATTCGAGGATGGATCTCCCCTCTGATCACCTTCATTGAGATCCTCACTCATCCACCATTGCTCGTGCTTTTGATCTAATATCTCAGCCGAAGGTTTCCTTCGAGCATAAGCTTCACATTGCAGGGTCCAAGAGCATTATATTAGCATTCAATCGAGTTCTGGAGGTTCACCTGAAGTTGCTACCTTTCCGACCTCCAGAATGTCAATTAGGAGACTTCTAGCATCATTGCTCCAACTGACCGCCAAAGGAGAGCTCCAGGAGTCATTCAGATCCTTCAGAAGTTAATTCGGTTGGAGGGCGAGTGAGTATTAGCTGATTAGATTTCACCATCGACCACCTTCTTTCGTGTTCTTCCAAATAGCTCCAGAATTGCACGATCAAAAACAAGGGCTCCAATTTCAATGGCATCCATTCGATTTTCCCCAAAAGTCGGTCATTGATCACATCTGCCAGCTCTGATCAATGCCCTCCACGCATGAGCCTATCTCAGTTGTTGGATCAGAGCCTCAGCGCATCACAATCATCCAGAGCTCCACTCATTTAAGGGTATAATTATGCTCATATCATCTGCATTTATTTTATTTCCAAAGAAGTCCTATTGGATACGTGTTTGCATGTAATAAATTAAACAATTGCATTTTATGTCCTGCACTTTATTTTAATTACATTTGTGTTCTATTTGAACTGCAAGCATGCTTAGCACGTAATTTCTTGGGCAAATTGTAATAAAAAGTCTACATTTCTGTGTTATTGAATGGTCCTTGGATTTATTTTATTTACTACTAGGTCCAATCCAGTTGGGCGCACATGTAGTGGCGCGTGAATTTTGGGAATTTTGCATGATTTTCTTCAACTATTTATATCTGTTATCATTTAGTTCGTAAAAATAAAATGTTTACATATATGCCCCTATGTGTCTGCATTTATTTTGCATATTAAAAATCAAATAAAAATTAGCAAATCACCTCTAAAAATTCCATAAAAAAATAGTTTCTTGTCACATAGATCTTGCATCTATAATTTTATTTCACATTTTCATTATTTTTATGATTTTTAAAAATTGAAAAATAAAAGGGAGGAGAGTTCTTATAAGAGTGGGCCAATGAGAACATAGATAGATTACTTTGCATTAAGGAGAAGAGATTGGATGTGTTGTAAATATGCAAAGTAATCCCAGGAGAGAGTTTGACAACTCAACATCGCTTGTTAGTCTTGGATGTACAAATAAAAGGGCTGGTAAAGAAAAGGAGGGTTCCTAAGATCACTAGAACTAGATGGTGGAAACTTCCACTGAAGCAATCGAGCTTTAGGGAGAAGGTTTTAGAAGATTTATCTTGGGATTGTAGTGGAATTACAAACGAGATGTGGGAGGCAGTAGCATCTTGTATCGGAAAGGTAGCCAAAGAGATGCTAGGCGAGTCAAAGGGAGGAGCCCCAGGTCAAAAGGAGCCTTGGTGGTGGAGCGAAGGGGTGCAAGAGAAGCTAAAAATTAAAAGAGATGCTTCAAAGCTATGTTTAAGGATATAACAGAGGAAACTATCACAAACTACAAAATAGCAAAGAAGGAATAAAAGAAGGCTGTAAGCGAAGCTAAGTCGAAAGCTTATGAAGTTTTGTATAAAAATCTCAACTCTAAGGAGGGCCAGAAGGATATATTCTGGTTGGCCAAAGCAAGAGAAAGAAAGACCAAAGACCTTTCTCAAGTGAGATGCATTAAGGACGAGGAAGTTCACGTTCTTGTTACTTAGAAGGATATACAGACTAGATGGGAGCAGTACTTCCATAAACTTTTCATTGGGGAAGGAAATAGAGAGATCACTTTGGGTGATCTAGCTAGTAGTGAAAGTTACTTGAATCGTGCAAGCTATAGACGGATACAAAGAAAGGAAGTAGAGGAGGCTTTGAAGGTTATGAGACCTAGGAAAGGTGTAGGACCAGATGACATCCCTGTAGAAGTATGGAAAGTTTTAGGTGAGTGCGGTTTGACTTGGCTTACGAATATTTTCAATGTTATTTTGCGAAGCAAGAAAATGCCTAAAGATTGGAGGAAGAGTATCGTGGTGACTCTTTATAAGAATAAATGAGACATTCAAAATTGTTCAAATTATAAAGGTATTAAGCTGATGAGCCACACTATGAAAATTTGGGAACGTGATCGAGAGAAGGTTGAGGCAAGTTTCCAACGTCAAAGAAAACCAATTCAGATTCATGTCAGGTCGCTCAACTATTGAAGCCATCCATTTGCTGTGGAGAACAAAGGAGATTTATAGAGCTAAAAGGAAGAACCTCCATATGATCTTTATTAATTTGGAGAAGGCTTATGATTATGTCCCACGAGAGATAGTGTGGAGAGTTTTGGAGAAGAGACGAGTGCATGTATTATACATTAACCTCATAAAGGACATGTATGATAGGGCTTTATCTTGTGTAAGGACCCCGTCCGGGAAGACTGGCTATTTTGACATCAACATTGGTTTACATCAAGGTTCAGTTTGAGTCCATTTCTTTTTACTTTGATTATGGACGAGTTGACCAGTCACATTCAGGATGAGTTACCTTGGTATATGTTATTTGCTGATGATATTGTGTTGATTGGCGGGACTAGAAATGGAGTAAATGAGAAGCTTAAGGTCTGGAGACATGAGTTGGAGAGTAAAGGATTTCATATAAGTAGGGCTAAGACAGAATATATGGAGTGCACCTTTGATGGAAGCAATGGTGAAGGAATTGAGGTGAAGATTGGCGATGATAACATTCAGAAGAGAGATTCTTTTAGATATATGAGATCTATTTTACAACATGATGGGGAAATTGATGGAGATGTTACTAATAGAATAAATGCAGGCTGGCTAAAGTGGAGCGGAGCCTCTGCTGTTCTCTGTGATAAGAAAATTCCTTTAAAAATTAAAGGAAAGTTTTACAAAGTAGCCGTGAGACCTGTTATGATATATAGATCTGAATGTTGGCATGTGAACCGTAGACATGTGCAGAGAATGGTTGTAGTAGAAATGAAAATGCTTAGGTGGATGTGTGGACACACACATAAAGATCGGATTCGGAATGAAGCAATCATAAAAAAAGTTGGTGTTGCTCCGATCGAGGATAAGATGCGAGAAAATCGTTTAAGATGGTTTGGTCATTTGCAAAGAAGATCGGCTGATGCACCAGTTAGGAGATGTGAGTGTTGGGATGTTGAGCTGGCTAAGAGAGGGAGGGGACGGCCCAAGAAGTGTTGGAAAGAGACCTTACGAAGGGATCTTTGTTTTCTAGATTTACGCACGGGATTGACCCAAGATAGATATGAATGGAGGTGAAGAATCCATGTAGCCGACCCTACTTAATTGTGGGAAAAGGCTTTGTTGTTGTTGTTGTTTAAAATTGAAAAATATTATAAAATTTCCCTATTTGCATCCAAAAATAAATAAAATTTACAAATCATTTTTCTAAAAAACTAAAAAAATCATGTTTGCTTCTTTTGATTTATTTTAATTTCTATATAAATTTGGCATATATATTCCTCAAAAAAACCATAAAAATCATAAAACACTTAAAAACGTTAAAAATTCATAAAAACTAATAAAAAATTCCAAAAATCTTAAAAATACTTTTTGGAAAATATAAAAATTTATCTTTCATTCTATGTATATTTCATCCATTTTAGACTTTATTTTATATTTCAAAAATCCAAAAACATTCATTTTGTGTTCTATCTATTTTGTTTTATATTTTTGATTTATTTAAAGGATTTAAAAATTGTGGACAATTCTGGAAAAGCCATAGAAACATTAAAAATTATCATATAACAAAAAATATTTTTATTTTAATTTTCTGTATATTTTTACACTTTGTAAAAATCCAAGAGTTGTCTCCTTTTTCATTTTCATTAAGTTTTTTATTCATTTTTATTCATTACTATTTTAATTATTTTAAAATTCTTTTTCAAAAATAAAATAAAATAATTATAAAAATCAGAAAACCAGCTAAAAATATAAAATTAATATTCCATGAAAAAATACAAAATTCAAAAACACAAAAAACAAGACTAGTGTGCATATAAATTCCTTGATACTTGTCATTGATTTTTCATTGCATTGAGTAACCCTCGGGATTTTTGTAGCCTCCCTGAGTTCGACACTATACACTATATAGGTAAATTAAACAACATAATTCTCTTGTTACATTTTCTTTATTTATTTTTGCTTAAGAATTGAATAAATTTTTATTGAGAGATTTTTAGGGTTGCAACGGCAATGCACATTGAATTAAATATTTAAAATCCCAATTTCCCTCGGCAACAATAGGTAGTTACAACTACCGCAAGGTTCTTCATCTAATAATCAGCCTTATCTCCCAAAGCGAAAGGTAGTTTGAGCCTTATATAGTCCTGACTAATTTTAGGATGCCTAAGGTTATCATAAACCAACTCAAACTTTATAAGGAATGTGTATGGCTCATCGTGTGCATTCTCGTTGAAATGAGGTAACAAACTCAAAAATTGCAGCTTTAGCTCGTATTTAATCTCAGGTTGGGTTGTACTCAACCAATTCTGCACTCTATACTGACCATGGTTATATGCCGCATCCATCGGTGCACCTACACCCACATTAAGTTGGCCTAGTTGTGATCTAAATAAAGTGTTTTGCTGTCAGACTGTGCCAACCTAGGCAAAAACATCTGCATCGGGTCTTCACATTCCTCCTCTTCACCATTTTGTTTCTTCAGAGGCATTCTATAAAACTCTTGAATTCCTTCAGAAAATAAGGATTTCAGGTCAGAAGAAGAAGTGAAAGTGATTCTAGACTCAAGAGAGCCATGAGCCTAGATAGATCCTCGAAGTGAAGTTCCATGGATCTTGGAATACATGATCTTTGGAGAGTTCACTGAAAGGTTCACAAAGTCCAAAAAATTCTCCTTAATTATCCATCCTTGAAATCAAAAGGAGATGAATATGAACACGAGTGAATTAAGGAGACATAATCACTATGGTTCATGTGATTGTGTGGAATCAACTCACACAACACAAGTACAATACAAATCCTTTGAAAATTTCACCAACTCAACATGTGAGGGCCGTAAGAGTTCGACCGAATAATCTTGTTAATTTTAAGTTAGTGACAATTCAATCTTTCCAAACATTACACACAGGGAGTCGCCTTACACACAGTGGTGTATTATATTCCCTCAATCAATGAGGTTATCTTCTCGAGATGCCAAGTTTACCTCAAAAGAGATACATAGGAGTACACAACCAAAATGTATTTCTAAGGTCGAAGGCAAGCATTTGCAGCTCCCAAAATTTGCGAGAGCTGGATCTGGAGACTTAGGGTGGAAGTCCACTGATTTGGGCACTAAGCTCAGGGATCTGTCCTCACCAGTTGTGTATGGGGTTAAGTACCTGTGTCCAATGAAGACCTTGCTCACCCATAATACAAAATTGTTTTTACTCTAAGTTAGATTTAATAACCTTGTTTAGTAGTCCCGTTTTTAATTATGTTATTACTTAAGACTTAATGTGAGCACATATAAATAATTCCTAATGATCAGGTTGGATTCCTTTTATTTCCATAGTTATAAATCAAAAATAGGAATCAAAAAACAAGAATGCAAGCGATGAAACAATGATGAATGCCCATATAGAAGACTACAGTGATTCCAATCTCTCTACATGTGGGATGCTAAACAAAATTGAAAGAATTATACTATATGAAATTGACAAAAGAGATCTGGAGGAGGCTGCGGTGTCAAACAAGTCGGATCCATCAATCATCTTATCGACCCTCTCTCAACACTCGGTATGTAACTTAATCAAATTGGTCAACAATTAGCCCAAAATAATAATTATGCAATATAAAGGAGCGAGCTAAAATTTATTATACCCAACAAAATATGCATAGTAGACAAGTAGAAGGGGTGAACCATAAAGAGCACAAAAGGTTGAGAATGATGAGTAGACTATCTAGAGATTTTTTATATCTATTTTGTTATTTTAAAATATTTTTGTGGGTTTTAATTTTATGTATTTTTATATTTTTAATTGTGAAAATTTTTTATTTTCGATTTTAGAAATAAAATGTAAAATAATATAACTATTAAATAATACTATATATAATGAATAGAAAAGAGATGTTTTGGATTTTTAAACTATAACAAGTAAATTAAATATTAATTTAATAAAATATTTTTAGGTTTTTTAAAGTTTTATCTATTTTTGCTTATTTTTCGTTAATTTTTGAGAAATCTTATGGATTTTTTAATAAGGAAATACATAAAGTAGCACAAATAATAAATCTAGAAACTTAAAATGGGCTTAATTAATAAATATCTATCAAATTAGATTGAGCCCAAATGAATTTTCCTGTATACTAGACAATAGAAAAAAATCAAAAACTTAAAACATATTTTTGTGATTTTTATGTGATTTTATAGATTTTTTATAAGGATTTACGTGTTTTGTAATTTTTAGGAGTTTTTCTTAAAATTTTTCAAAAAATACCTATATATCAAATGAAATATAGCACAATAAGAATACGGATTTTGAAGGAATTTTTCAAAAAAATTATACTTTTTATGAATTTTATAATCCTAAAGAGACTAAAATGCCATGTTTTTTAATTTTTATAAATAGTAAAATAATTATAATTTCTCTACAAAAAATATATATGAGAAAACATTGTTCTAGGAACTTAATATAATTTTCCTATAATTTTAAGATGTAAAATGGTAATTTTTAATAAGTAAAATAAAAGTACAAAATTCATATAGCAATAGGAGGACATATTTGTAAATTCTAAGAAGTTTCGGAGAATTTCATGACACCTTAACAAAATCTAGGGATATACATGCAATTTTCATGTAATAAAAATATAATACACACTTGGTAGGGGTATAAATGCAAGTATCAGAAACCAAAGGACTGTTGAGCCACGTTTTTCAAGGGACGGAAAATAATTGATAAAAATGTTGGTTCAGTCGTTGTTGCTTTTTTCCCCAAAAACCCGTGACAATAAAAAGTATTTTTTTTAAATTTTTTTGCTACTTATTAATATGTATAGCGGATAGTGTCGAACTCAAGGAGGCTACAATTCCCGAGGGTTATTCAATTAAAAAATTAATTAAGAGAAAACAAGAATCTCAAAGGACAACTATCCTTGGTTTTTGTAATTTTTTGAATCTTTTTATTTTTTATTTTTTATTTCTAATTTTTTGTATTTTTTGATTTTTAAATTTTTAGTGATTTTGTTTTTGTAATTTTTTTTCAAAAATAACAAACAATAGGAACAAGATCAAGAATATGCTCACCAACTCTTTTTACAATTTTTAAATTAGTCAAAAAATGCTCAGAAAATCCAAAGAAAATATTTTTGGTTTTAAAAGTTTTGAAATATTTTTTAGAATTTTTGTAGATTTTCAGATATTTTTGTATTTTTCAAAAAATCATATAGTAAGAAAATAAGAAAATGTGCACAACCTGAAGTAATTTGCAATTTAAAAATCTTTTAAATAACCAAAACTCCTGGCAAATATTTTTAAGACAAACTAGAAATAATTATCTAAAAACAGGAACTGAAATCAAAATTTTTGGATTTTTGTAGAATATTTTATGATTTTTAGAAGATTTTTGATATTTTCAATTTTTTGGGTTTTGTAAATAATTAATGCATGAAAATTGATCAGAAATTAAAAGACAATGAAATACAACTACTCTATTTTTTTGGAATTTTTAAAGATATTTTCGAATTTTTATGAATTTTTGAATTTCAGGAAGACAAAAAGACACTATTTTTGAATTTTTAAAAATGATAAATGAGGGCAAAATGCAACAAAAAAATTTATGCTAGATGGATATAAACATCAGGAGCATAGCACAATTTTTACAAAATTTTTGGATCATTAATAACATTTATTTCAATGAAAACACAAAGCAAATTCAAGTTCTGCAGTACAGTGACTAGTTTGCAAGTATTCAATGTTTCTGTATTAAATAATAAAAAGAATAAACAGAGAAGAGAATTTGTAAATTACCCAAGTTGCATGTGCGTAGCACGTGCTAAGCTCTAAGTGCAGGGATGATTTCGCAATGTTGAGAACTTCCAGGGACTTGCATGCAATTTTCCTGAATAAACTAATGATCTGGCGGGGACGCTTTTATAATTTCAGAAACATCGCGGCTGAACTTGAAATTTGTCCAAATAATAATTTTTTAATCAAACGCCATAAGGAAGCCCTAGGCTTTCCTTCGTTCTTGCAAAAGGGGAGCCAAAGGGGGCCGCCACCCCTTGCTTCTTCTCCATGCAAGGGCGGCGGCGATGGAGGACACGGGCTGACGGGTGGCGAGATGCTCGAAGGCAGATGCGGGCGGCTGATGGCGGCGGACCACCACGCGGAGATGCGCGAGGCGGCCGACGTCGAGCTTCTGTGAGAGGCGAGAGGAGGAGCGGTTCAGACGTCGGCTCACGCGTGTGGGCGTGTGCGCAGGAGGGGCGGTGGATGTCGCAGCGAGAGGGGGCCGAGCAGTGGGCGGCGCTGTCGCCCTTCGCAGTGTACGGGCGAGGCGCGGTGTGAGGTGTGGACGGCCGGCGCAGGAGGTGCGGGCCGCGGCTGCTACAGGGGCGAGCGCGCGGAGGCGCGCCGGTGGCGGCGGGGGTTGATGGCCCGGCCGCCTCTCGTGTTGATTATTTTTAATTTTTTGTTTTCTTATATAAACAGTGGATAATAAAAAAACTTTTTTTATTTTTTTATTTTTGTAAATACGAAAAACAGGAAATAAAAAGCTATAAAAATCCCCTTTTATTTTTTTTATTTTTATATTAGTGATCCTGCAAAACAATCGTCAGAGATAAATGAAATTTTTTTATTATTTTTTTATTTTTATATGATCCTGCAAAACAAACGTTAGAGAACAAAAAGGAAACAAATGTTTTTTTTATTTATTTACACATCGGAAAAATGAATGAGGATCCGACGGGCATGAGGGATTCGAATCCGATCTCTGGCCACCGTACGCGGCCGGAGTTGAGAGATCGTGGACGGTAGAAATAGAATGAGTGGAGATCGAGAAAGTGAGATGAAAATTCGAGTCGACGGAGATCAAAAATCGTGATGAATTTTTTTTATGATCTAGAAGAACAAAATGATGATAAAAAAATACAACAAAATAAACTACGATTAACCTAGATAAAAGTACGAAGAAAAATTTGGCTCTCACCTTAGGAGCGGAAAATGGACCGTGATCGCCTCAACAAGGTCGACTCGCTGTCACCGGACGGATCAGAGGCTAGGCACAATTCTCGACGAAATTTCTCTCGGAGATCGGGCTCCTCTCTCTAAAGATTGATCAAGTTGGAATGAGGGAGAAGGAGCCATATAAATAGAAAAGAGATGAAATTTGAATTTTGAATTTTTGAATAAAGAGATAAGGGGGATGAAAAATTGAAATGAATTTTTGAATTTTTTTGTTGGAAGGGAGATGAAATTTCAAATGAAAATAAAAGAGAAATAAAACTAATTACAAAATTATCTATTTTTTTTGAATTTTCTTCACTTATTTAATTTGAATTAGAAAATGTTATTTTTTTTATTTTTTTATGAAGTTTAATTAAAAATAGCAACTATTTACATATACTATATACATATATGGCATTATATACAAGGATAAATGACGAAATTAGCCTTTTTGTTTTTAAAGAATTTTAATTTTTTTATTTTTATTTTAAAAAAATTAGGGGGATTAATTTACAAATATATACAAATACAATATGCACAAATACATGGGAAAATTGCACAAACCACCCCAGAAAACTAACTTTTCAACCGTAACTCCAAAAATTATGAAAATATAGCCATTTTAAAGATAATTTAATTTCGAGTCCAATGGAACTGAGATTGATTCAATTTGAGCTCATATGGAGCAGGAATTGGTCTTTCAATTAGTGCTTAGTGCTTTTTCCAAGTGTGGCTACTTTTATTCTGTACAAGATTTAATTGTGCAATCAATTTCAGTAGTTATAACACATTTTTCTTTACAACTTTAATTTTGAATGTTATTTGATTTGAAGTCAATTAAGGCACAAATAAATTAGTGTTAGCGATATAAAGATATATACAAAATAAGTGAGAACGCGTTTTTTTTGGATTTTCTATTTAAGGACCCTATCTCCCCCTACTTTATTCCTGGTCGATCAGGTCAAGTCTTGACCTTCTCTCCGGGTTCGGGTCAGCCTGTATACAGTCTTCCTTTTTTATTTTCTTTTCTTTATTTATTTCTTTATTTTATTTTCTTTATTTTTCCTTTCTTTCTTTCTTTATTTATTTTAGGTTAAAATTAGTAAGAAATGTACACTATTTACACAGATGCAAGTTAGTAAGAATATGGAGTTAGTGTTATATATAGGTGTTTTATAAGGGATTTTAAGCTAAAATAAATGAATAAAGATGACGAATCGCAAATTCATCATCCCCCTATGCTTTACCTTTGCTAGTCCCTTAGCAAACACTTATTTGAAAGAATAAGTGAAGAAGAAAAAAGAAAAAGAAAGGGAAAATAAAGAAAGTAGGACAACATTGAGTTTTAAACTTATCTTCATAAAATTGTAGTTTGGAGCTATGTCGGACCTTTGGATTATTAGTGTGTCGGAACTTCTGTGAGACTTAGAATTTTAAAATCAACATCCTTCAAGTTCTACACATCATTGTCACAGTTTCGGCTCTGAAGTCATCTTAGATCAATCCTCTTCCCAATACACACCCTATGAACATTGAACAATCGACTCATGTCTGTGAAAGGTTTTAGCTCTTCCCATCCAGAATGCCGGACTACCATGCAAATCTCCTCTCCAATAACTCGTCCTCGGGGAGTCAGGTATTTCCTTCTAAGTTCTGTCGCGCTGTGTTCACAATCGAATAGGGGGAGAAGTTAGAAGAAGGAGAAAAGAACTGGAGGGTGGCCAGTGTAGTCACCTCTCCTTGTGAAGCTGGCAAATGTAGCCGAGTCTCCACTAAGATCTGCAGGTTTTCTTGAAGCTTGGACCTTTTTGGTCAGATATTTATTTGGTAGTGGCTTCTTTGTATTTGAATTTTTGGTGGTTCTGCTTGGATCTTGTTGTGCCCCTACGGATATGGAATCTTTTTGTTTCCGTACATTTTTTGGGGTCTTAGAAAAAATTGTGCCCCGCCGTCCATCCCTTTTCCGAAGCTTTATTTCAACCCGTACTCCGGTCTTTAGATTTCCACGCTACCAGAAAAGAAACTCACACAGTCTTCCAACATCCCGTCTGAGTTGAGCTAAGTGCATAGTGCGAGAGTACAAATTGATTCCCTGTTCCAGAGTTATACCCAGAATGAAGAGACCAGGTTAGACACTAAGAGTCAAACGCTACACATTGTCATGCGGAACTCAAAGAATTAAGTCAAAGACCTGAAGCTTCTAAAATCCTATTTCTCGGTGAAGTTCCTCTGAGAATTAGGTGGATTAAGGTCCAACTAAGCTCCATTCTTCAATTTTATTCCAGACATAGTTTAAATGTCAATACTATCCTGAAAAATGCACATGCAAATGCAACATATGAACAATGCAAGGGTTTTTTTTGAAAATGAATGATGCACATGTGAAAAGAACACATCTTTTTTAAAACAATTTTCTCGTTTTGAACTTTCTATGGATTTTTTTGAAGGATAAATGCAGATGTGAAAGAAAGGGTTTTTTTTGAATTTTGCAAATTTTTATAGATTTTTGGTTTTGTAGTTTTTTTAAGGAAAAAGGGTTAGTAAAATATATACAAGTATATACAAGATTTTAATTTTTTTGTTTTGTTTGATTATTTTATGTTTTTTTTTGATTTTTTTTGCTTTTAATATTTTTTATGTTGTTTTTTTTACCCAGCAGACCCTATAAACTTTTTAAATTACCTCTACGACCTTTTGCGCAACGTAATTACCCCAACGACCCTGTAAATTACCTCAAGAACCCCACGGGCTTCAAATAGATTACCCGTAGGGTTCATGGTGTAAGAATTGACAAGTTTACAGGGTTGAGAGGGGAATTAGGTTGTTTCAAAGGTCGTGGAGGTAATTGGTAAAGTTTTAAGTGTCTGCCGGGTAAAAATCCCTTTTTTTTACGCACGTGGATTTTACAAACTATGCACATAACCCCCCAAATAAACGTATTTAAAAGTACAAGTTATGTCTAAAGTATATATACAATATATACGACACCCCCTATACATAGCTCGAACTATGTCCTCATAGTGATCAGAGAGCAAAAAAGGAAGACATAACTCGTGCTAAGTATAGAAAACTGAAAAGAAAAGATAAAAAGAAGAGAAGAGGGTGATCCCCCCCCCCATACTTAGGATCAAGTAATCCTAAGTATAGTAGAGTGTACAAAAGGGGAAAACCGATGACGAGAATGTACAGACTCTAAAATAAAAAGACACGATATGAACAACATCACTCCCCCTATACTTAGGGTAGAGTATCCCTAAGTATAGGCAACAACAAGAGTGATGAATAGGACGAATATGAGCAACACAAATCATTCACCCCCCTATACTTAGGATAAAGCACATCCTAAGTATAGCATATATACACACACGGAAAAGGGGTGAATGATAAAACGGGAGAAGACGGAGTAAAACGAAAGGATATACAAGAGGAGTGGATGTACAAAGGTCAAGAAGGTCGAAAACGAACCTTCTTGTGGGACCACGGAGGTATGGATTTGACAAGGTGTAGGTCGATATTGGGATCATCATTAGATATGAAATGAGTAGGATCGACCAAGAATGTGTCCTCAACGGTTTCATATTGTGTAGGCCTAAACCGATTATTGGAAGTAGTGCGATCATGTCCTGCCTGGGAAGTCTCGCAAACATCAAAGTAGAATGGCTCGAAATCATTATCAGAAAAAGTAGGATCAATTTCAGCCTGGAGAGCCTCTACCAGATCATCATCTTTATCAAAAGGCCCAAATTCCTTTATAAAAGCAATCAAATCAAATTTGGCCTGATCGGTCTCATCTGAATCAAAGTGAATAGGAACAGACTCATCAGTGATAGTAGTCGAATCATGTGCGTCCTGTCTAGTATCAGAATCTGCCTTCCACTCTAGGGTGTCTATCGTGTAAATTCCGCGGATGTCATCAATGCATCTCCACATACTAGAAGGGGGAACTCCAAGGTCTATGCTTTCCGAGTCCTCCTCCTTGAAGAGGAATTCTCGGGTCTCAGTATTATCCATCATATAGCAAAAATCTCTGGTAGTATCATCATGATCAAAGTCCTTGGGGTTGTCTAACACGGGTGGGCTCTCATGGGATGCGGGTTTCTGGACGGTAGTGGGTGTAGTGATTAACACATCGCTCCCTACATCAGAACGGAAGCGAATCTCTCCTGAACCATAATCAATAACGGCTCCCGCAGAGGCAAGGAAAGGTCGTCCCAAGATGATTGGAGGGTGATCCATAGGGATGGAGGTATCCATGGGCATTACAACAAAATCTGAAGTGAAATCCGTGCCTTGATAAAGAATGACAGTGTTTTCTAAAATACCCTTCAACCTCTTGATAGATCCATCAGCAAATTGAACTATCATCCTGGTTTTCATGAGAGGCCCAAGATGAGGAGATTGTACCATAGAGAAGGGTATTATATTGATTGATGAACCGCCGTCAAGGAGAGCGTTATCACAAGAATAGTCAGATATGGAGCAACTCATAAGAGGTGTGGTCATGTTCCCTTTCTTAAAATATGGACGATGAGAGATGGCGTAGGCAGTGGCCATGGTCAAGATGTGATGCTCAGATCTTCTCCTTCGCTTTCTCTTCTTGTGTTGAGGAGTAGATATATATGTCATGGCCTGTTGAAGTGGGGCTTTAATGATATCGTGAAGGGTGGCCACCACTTCGGGTTTAGTCAACCTTTTTTTGAATTTTTGGACCTCATCCATACAAGGGAGGAGGTCGGAATACGCATTTACACGAGGATTGCCAAGAGCAGTCTGTACAGTAGCATCCTCGGGGTCAAGATTGGGACATGGCTGTGTGGGTAAATGATCGGTCATTTGGGTCCTGTCCTCACAAAATGAATCAATGTGTCTCCCGAAATCTTTTTGTATTTTCAAAATTTTCTCTTTTTTTGTATTTTGGATGATTTCAAGCTCTCATGATTATCCTCAAGTGAGTCGATATTCTCAACTATTGGAGCAGTGTTCTGGCTCTCATTTATGTTAAATAGATTGGAAATCCTCGAATTCATATGCTCCACCATTTGATTCAATGTCTTAAGTGTGGAAATCATGAAAGGTGACTCTAAAATCCCAGGATCGGGTGGGTTGAATGAGGGTGGGTGAAAATCAAAGTCCTCCGACTCGTGAAATAATGGGTTAGGCGGATATGCACAAACATCAGGAGGAAGATCCTCCTGGAAAAGGGAAGGTGGATCGTCTGGAGAGTACGAGGTATCTGCGAAGATCGGATTAAAATAACTCCAGTCAGCCATCTTTGAAACAAAAGATGAGAGAACATGAGGGTCAAGCCAAAAGATATGGAGAAAAAGGCGTAAATGCACAGAAGGATCTAGCAAGCACACAATCAATCAAACACAATACAAACCCCAGTTCACCAACTCAACTTTAAGTGAAGACCGTAAAGGTTTGGTCAATTAATCTTGTCTGTTTTAGAGTTAGGTGATAATCACAAAAGTTGTACAAACACTTAGATTGAATTATGGGATTTGGGCACTAACCTTAGTGTGTACGCGAGCAAGTTAAAACGAATACAATGAGGGGGTGACTCTCCCCAAAACAATTATTTTTCCTTGTGTTTTTTTAGGGTCGAGTTTTCTTTAGCAGAACCAATTTTAGGCAGTTATCACTTGGTTAAAAATATTTTCAAAGAATCGCCTACCGAGTGTCCAATTTCCTTTTTAACTTATGTGAGTGAAAACAAGGAAGGAGATCGGAAATGCCAATGCACGATTAAAAACAATGATGCATGCAGGGGTTATAGATGTGTACCTTGTCACCAGCACTCTGCATGCAAGTGATCCGCGCAGAATTTAAATAAACTATCCTATATGCAAATGCATGTGAACCATCCTAGATGATAGCTTCTATTAACAAGCAAGAACAAGTTAATTTGACTAAGTCCAAATTACGCTCTACTATATAGGCACAGAAATATCTTGTTTAGGGTGTTTGGACCTAATTAATTACCTGGCTCAAGCAAATTAATTAAAGCAATCAAGAGGTAGCTCACGAAATCCACGGGAAATAAAGAAAAATAAAGGCGATGAAAACAAAACCGGTGAGGTCCCCCAAATGCACCGACACTTGGCAAAATAGACCCCGCAACAAATGAATGTCCTTTTACAAAGTTTAAATGGAAAAGAAACTCTCTCTCTCTCTCTGTCTTTTCAAAATATTTTTTTTCTTTCATCTCCTTCACTTCTTCTTCTCCTCTTCTCACGCTATCCTGCGGCTTGGTGAAGAATCAAGCTACCTCCACGTCGCTTGGGTGCTTCGGCTCTCCTAGGATCGCCTCCTTCGCTCCATGGGCCCTCGCAAGAAAAAGAAAAGAGAATGTGTAAGAAAAACAATTATCAAGTATAAGAAAAAAATAAAATGAAATGAATGAAGTGATATGAACAATGAAGTGAATGGAAATATTTACATCCAAGAATAGCAGGTCAAAAGAGAAACCTAACTACCCTCGTCGTGCCTCCCCGGCAACGACGCAATTTTGTTAAGCATGAAATTCGAGGGACGGAAAATAATTGATAAAAATGTTGGTTCAGTCGTTGCTTTTTTCCCCAAAAACACGTGACAACAAAAAATATTTTTTTTTTAAATTTTTTTGCTACTTATTAACCTGTATAGCGGACAGGGTCGAACTCAGGAAGGCTACAATTCCCGAGAGTTATTCAATGAAAAAATTAATTAAGAGAAAACAAGAATCTCAAAGGACAACTATCCTTAGTTTTTGTGATTTTTTGAATCTTTTTATTTTTTTATTTCTAATTTTTTTTTGTATTTTCTGATTTTCAAATTTTTAGTGATTTTAATTTTGCAATTTTTTTTCAAAAATAACAAACAATAGGAACAAGATTAAGAATATGCTCACCAACTCTTTTTACAATTTTTAGATTAGTCAAAAAATGCTCAGAAAATCCAAAGAGAATATTTTTGGGTTTTAAAAGTTTTGAAATATTTTTTAGAATTTTTGTAGATTTTTCAGATATTTTAGTATTTTTCTAAAAATCAAACAATGAGAAAATAAGAAAATGTGCATAGCCTGAAGTAATTTGGAATTTAAAAATATTTTAAATATCTAAAACTCTTGGCGAGTATTTTGAAGACAAACTAGAAACAATTATCTAAAAACAGGAATTGAAATCACAATTTTTGGATTTTTGTAGAATATTTCATGATTTTTAGAAGATTTTTACTGTTTTTCAATTTTTTGGGTTTTGTAAATATTTAATGCATGAAAATTGATCAGAAATTAAAAGACAATGAAATACAACTACTCTATTTTTTCTGGAATTTTTAGAGATATTTTCGAATTTTTATGAATTTTTGAATTTCAGGAAGACAAAAAGACACTGTTTTCGAATTTTTAAATGATAAATGAGGGAAAATGCAACAAAAAATTTATGATAGATGGATATGAACATCAAGAGCATAGCACAATTTTTGCAAATATTTTTGATCATGAATAACATTTATTTCAATGAAAACACAAAGCAAATTCAAGTTCTGCAGTTCAGGGACTAGTTTGCAAAGATTCAATGTTTCTATATTAAATAATAATAAGAATAAACAGAGAAGGGAATTTGTAAATTACCCAAGTTGCGTGTGCATAGCACTTGCTAAGCTCTAAGTGCAGGGATGATTTCACAATGTTGAGAACTTCCAGGGACTTGCATGCAATTTTCCCGAATAAACTAATGATCTGGCGGGGACGCTTTTATAATTTCAGAAACTTCGGGGCTGAACTTGAAATTTGTCCAAATAATAAGTTTTTAATCAAAAGCCACAAGGAAGCCCTAGGCTTTCCTTCGTTCTTGCAAAAGGGGAGCCAAAGGGGGCCGCCGCCCCTTGATTCTTCTCCACGCAAAGGCGGCGGCGATGGAGGACACAGGCTGGCGGGTGGCGAGATGCTCGAAGGCAGATGCGGGCGGCTGATGGCGACGGACCTCCGCATGGAGATGCGTGAGGCGGCCGACGTCGAGCTTTTGTGCGAGGCGAGAGGAGGAGCGGTTTAGACGTCGGCTCACGCGCGTGGGCGTGCGTGCAGGAGGGGCGGTGGATGTCGCAGCAGGAGGGGGTCGAGCTGTGGGCGGCGCTGCCACCCTTCGCGGCGGACGGGCGAGGTGCGGTGGGAGGTGTGGATGGCCGGCACAGGAGGTGCGGGCCGCGTCTGCTACAGGGGTGAGCACGCCGGTGGTGGCAGGGGTTGATGGCCCGACCGCCTCTCTTGTTGATTTATTTATTTTTTTTGTTTCTTATGTAAACAGTGGATAATAAAAAAAACTTTTTTTTATTTTTTATTTTTGTAAATCCGAAAAATAGGAAATAAAAAGCTATAGAAATCCCCTTTTTTATTTTTTTAAATTAGTGATCCTGCAAAACAAACGTCAGAGATAAATGAAATTTTTTTATTTTTTTTATTATTTTTTTATTTTTATATGATCCTGCAAAACAAACGTTGGAGAACAAAAAAGAAACAAATGTTATTTATTTACACATCGGAAAAATGAATGAGGATCTGGCGGGCATGAGGGATTCGAATCCGATCTCTGGCCACCGTACGCAGTCGGAGTTGAGAGATCAAGGACGTAGAAATAGAACGTGTGGAGATCAAGAAAGTGAGATGAAAATTCGAGTCGGTGGCGGATCAAAAATCATGATGATTTTTTTTTATGATCTAAAAGAACAAAATGATGATAAAAAAATGCGACAAAATAAACTATGATTAACCTAGATAAAAGTATGAAGAAAAATTCGGATCTCACCTTAGGAGCAGAAAATGGATCGTGATCGCCTCGACAAGGTCGACTCGCTGTCACTGGATGGTTCGGAGGCTAGGCACAATTCTCGACGAAATTTCTCTCGGAGATCGGGCTCCTCTCTCTAAAGATTGATCAAGTTGGAATGAGGGAGAAGGAGCCATATAAATAGAAAAGAGATGAAATTTGAATTTTGAATTTTTGAATAAAGAGATAAGGGGGATTAAAAATTTAAATGAATTTTTGAATTTTTTTGGTGGAAGGGAGATGAAATTTGAAATGAAAATAAAAGAGAAATAAAACTAATTACAAAATTATCTTTTTTTTTGAATTTTCGTCACTTATTTAATTTGCATTTGAGTATGTTATATTTTAATTTTTTTATGAAGGTTAATTAAAAATAGCAACTATAGACATATACTATATACATATATGGCATTATATACAAGGATAAATGACGAAATTAGCCTTTTTTGTTTTTAAAGAATTTATTTTTTTTATTTTTATTTTAAAAAAAATTAGTGGGATTAATTTAAAAATATATACAAATACAATATGCACAAAATACATGGGAAAATTGCACAAACCACCCCAGAAAACTGACTTTTCAACCGTAACTCCAAAAATTATGAAAATATAGCCATTTTAAAGATAATTTAATTTCGAGTCCAATGGAACTGAGATTGATTCAATTTAAGCTCATATGGAGCCGGAATTGGTCTTTAAATTAGTGCTTAGTGGTTTTTTCCAAGTGTGGCTACTTTTATTCTGTACAAGATTTAATTGTGCAATCAATTTTAGTAGTTAGAACACATTTTTATTTACCCCCTCCCTGAGCGGAACAATCGAGAGGTTCAGGAACTTTGATTTTGAATGTTATTTGATTTGAAGTCAATTAAGGCACAAATAAATTAGTATTAGTGATATCCAGATATACACAAAATAAGGAGAACACGTTTTTTTGGATTTTCTGGTTAAGGACCCTATCTCCCCCTACTTTATTCCTGGTCGATCAGGTCAAGTCTTGACCTTCTCTCGGGGTTCGGGTCAACCTGTATACAGTCTTCCTTTTTTTATTTTCTTTATTTATTTTTTTATTTTCTTTTCTTTATTTTTCTTTTCTTTCTTTATTTATTTATTTTAGGTTAAAATTAGTAAGAAATGTACACTATTTACACAGATACAAGTTAGTAAGAATATGGAGTTAGTGTTATATGTAGGTGTTTTTATAAGGGATTTTAAGCTAAAATAAATGAAATAAAGATGACGAATCGCAAGATTCATAAAGGACCAAAGTAAGCAATTTATCCTAATTATTTTATATTATATTCAAACTTTTAGGACAATATAGAAATACAAACAACACGGGAGGGGGTCCATGCAAAAATGCCCAGGTACATTACCCACACAGGCACGTAATCTGACCTGGCACTAGACTAAAATGCAAATAATAGAAGTTAATGGGGGTGTATAGTGCAAATTACCCTCTAAAGCACGCGGTTGGACGGTGGATACATGTGGCGCACACACAGCAGTTGATCACGCTTCGTAAACGAGGTGCTGAGATTAGATCTCTGCCTAGATTTGACGGTCATTGGGCGTTGGATCCAATAGTGGTTGTACCACCTTGAGTTCTTTAATGACTGTACGACCATGAAAATCCCTGGAAGAACATGGGATGAACTGAAGCCTTGGGTTTCTTTGATCTACTTTATCACCTCACTCTAGTAGACAATGATGCTGCTAAGTTGTGCACATTTAATCCTTGACATGATATGCAGCTGCTGGCGAGGCCAAAACATTCTAGACCTCAACGATGGAGGCCTAGATGGTCAGAGAGACTTGAGCACCTGAAGTTGCAAAGTCTGAAGGATTCGACTCCTAGATGGGGTCCTTTCCATGTGTGAATTTGCACCAAAAGATTCAGGGCTTGAAGGTGGAACTCCTCGACCCAAGGGTCAACAAAAATAGGGGTTGGATGGCGCAACAGTGGTCTCCGACATGTCGTTGAGATAAAAGACCTATCTCCCAGATCAGTTCAAGATATGGGGTGAAATATGAGTCCGGATGATAGATGTGAAGAGGTGAAGGCATGGGCGAGGTCAAATGTGGCGGTCAACAATCGAAAACGGGAAGCAGAGGCCATAGCAGAGAGCTCCTGTGAACTTCGATTTTGGATTTAAGAAAATGGAAATGAAATTATAGGAATTATATTGCAAAACTACAATACTGCACCTTATAGGAAATGAAAGAGAAAGAAATGAAGGACTCGCCAGACCTGGAAGGGTCGGGAGCTGAACCACCTGGAGAGGGGGTCTCTGGTTATGGTGAACCTCCTCCGTTGTCCTGCTCCATACCACGAATCAATGAGCTCTGCTTCCTATCACGAAGGGCACGCTCAGCCAAAGGATTTTGGGGAAATGGTTGCCTAAAAGGGATTAGCTTTCAAAAATGGGTAAAGAATAGTATATATACAAACGACTGGAGAGGTAATGTTTGACTAGGGTTTATGCATGGATCGATGAAGATGGCTCCTAATGAAGCATCAGGTGAGGATTAGAGATGTTAGGTGCACATTTTTCGTGAAGGGATCGTGGTCAAATGTTGTAGGGAACGACGATGAAAATTTGAAGAAGAAGGGCTTGGACCAGGTAAAGGTGGGTCCTTAGATGATGAAGGGAGGGTTGACCTGGGGGTAAAACCTCGAGTCCTCCTGATAGGTCCACGTAGGACAGTACAGGACAAAAATCCACTTAAAGAGGAATTTTTTATTTTTTCAATAGCAAATAATTTTATTAATTAAAATTCAAAATATAAAATTTTCTCCTTATTTAATGTACTATTTTTAGGTGATTTTTATTTATATCAATTGATTTATTACATGTTACTTTTTACAAGTGTAATTATAGGTATTTATGCCTATATTTTATGTATTTGATTTTTGTATTTTTTTATTTAAATTTTATATCATATACATACATTTTATATATTTATAATATATTTAAATACATATTTACAAATTTTTGTTTATTTTTTTTTTGATTTTATTTGTATACTTAAATAAATATGGGTATATACATTATAGGTATAATATACCTATATATTTTATTCTATTTTTTGTTTTAATGCATTTTTTATTTTCTTATTTTATTTACAATTTTAATATATTTATAATAATATCTACACGTATTAAAAAAATAAACAAAGTAAAAATATAGGGAATAAATTTAGTGAATAAATGTAAAGGTATAAAATACGATGGGACCCCAAAAAGCTGGCTTTTGTATGTTAACTTTATTTTCAATGAAGCCACCTTCATTAGATAAAAGTTTATGTTAAAATGCAATGGAGGTGAGTTTTGTCTATTTTGATTTCATATGGAGATGATATTGATCTGTGAAGTTTGGTTTACGGGTTTTTCATCTGTGTGTCCCAGTTGCACAATGCATTACTTTTATCTGCAGTTATTTTTTATTTCTCTATACTTTTATTTGTACATGTTTTATGTTAAAAATACCTTTATTTGAGGTGTGTGAGTGTGTATAAATTAGTGTAAGTTTAGCTTTATGTAGTGTATTGAGCACCTAGGGTTTATAGGTGTTTGTGTCATTTTATCTGTATTTATTTGCCATTATCTTCCCTTTCTTTCTTCCTTGTCGACCAAGTTAACATTGACTTCCTCTCGGGGTTTAGGGTCTGTTTATATTTACAATACTTCCTTTATTTTTCTTTTCTTTTCTTTATTCATTTATTTTCTATTGTAATGTATTTATGTACTATTTAGAGACAACAACTAGTGTGTTACTTTATACAAGTTAGATATATGTATTTATTTAGGGATTTAAAGATAAAATATAGGAATAAATGTGAATTAATGGGTATTCATCACCCCCTATACTTACCTTTTCTAGTCCCTAACAAACACTTATTAGGAGAATAAGTGATGTAAAAGAGAAAATAAAGAAAAGGAAACTAAACACAATAGACTGATTATGACTTTTAAACTTGTCTTTACAAAATTGAAGTTGTGAGCTCAATTTAGACCTTTGGATTTTTAATGTGTTCGAAACCATATTCAGGTTAGGAATCGTGTCTCAACAACCCTTAGATTCCATGTTCCTCTATTTAGTTCAACTCAATAGCCTGGCCAGAACCATCCCTTCAGACATATACTCTTATAACCTTGAAATGGCAAGTACCATATGTGTGAACTGTGTTAGCTCTTCCCAGATGAATAGTTGAACTATCTAGTGGTCTCCTCCACTGGTAACTCATTGTCGAGGAGATAAATATTTCCTTCTAAGTTTAGGTGTGTGCTAGTGCACAATGAATAAGGGGGAAGCTTGAAGAAAGAGAAAAGAAGTGGAAATGGACTAGTGTAGTAACATTTCCTTGTTAAGCTCGGTCAGTGTGACCAAGTCTATATAGAGCATTCTTGTGTAAGTTATGTATGGATTTTATATGAGAGTATTATTTACAGTTGATTTGACATATACTATTACCTAATGTATTATCTGTATTTATTGAAAATACTAAAGTACAAGTTTTGGCTAACGTATATATACATATATATGACCCTCCAAAACTTAGCTTGAACTATGTCCTCATTGTGATCAAAGATCAGAAAGGAAAACATAACTCATGCTAAGTATAGAAAAGCTTATACTAAAATGACTCAAAGACGTGAAGTCGATCACCCCCTATACTTAGGATTAATGAATCCTAAGTATAACAGATTGTACACAAAGCAGTGATGATTAAGGAATACAATATATGAAATCATCAGCTCGACATGCCTCTCCCTAGACTTAGGGTAAAGATACCCTAACTATAGGACAACAAGTTAGGAGGCGTGTGAGGGAAGAATGAAAGAATGACTCACCTCACTCATCCCCCCTATATTTAGTTTGAATCATATCCTAAGTAAAACATAGATGAATAGGATGCGTGAATAAACGAAAGAAGAGAGGAATGGAACAAAGGAAGAAAAGAAGAAAAAGGAAAAGAAAAGTTATTTTTGGACTTTTAGGCATCCGATCCATAAACTGCTAGGAGCTCTGCTTGGAATACTGCATTGATGGAGTTGATGACAATCAGGAAAGTATCATGCTCAAGATATGGTTTCAGCAATTGTTTGTTGACTACAAATGGTTGTGTGCCATATGACAACCCTAATATCACGATGTTACTGTTATCATACATATTTTCACGGTAAATGGCCCTTATCATTTGCTTTTCAGCTTTCCTAAAAATAATTTTAACTTTACATCAAACAACCACACCTTCTGATTTGGCTCGAAATTCCTTCTTTTAATGTGTTTATCATGTCATTTCTTGACTTTTTCTTTGTACATAAGGTTGTTGTCATGTGCATAGTCTATAAATTCTAATAGTTTGTTCATATCGAGCTCTTGGTTTCGGCTCACCTTTTCTCTATCTTGATTGCATATACTGACACCCATAAAGATTTATGAATTAGTTCAACGGGCATGTGGCTTGTCTTACCATATACTAACCTATAGGGAGACATTTCTAAAGGAGACTTGTATGTCGTTCGATATGCCCATAGAACTAAATCAAGTAACTGGGATCAGTTCTTTCTGTCAATTCCTACAAGTTTCTGTAAAATAGTCTTGATCTCACTATTAGAACATTCAGCCAGACCATTAGTTTGTGGGTGGTAAGGAGATGCGACACAGTATTCAATGCTATACTCCGTTGTCAGCTTCTTGACTTCTTTGTTGATAAAGTGGATACCTCCATCTAATATGAGGATCTCCAGAATCCCAAACTGCGATATGATGTTATCTTTGAGAAAGCCACACACTATGTGGCTATCAATTGATCGAGCGGGAATAGCCTAGATAGCAACCACCACTTTATGTTCAAATAACATTTTTTAAATTTTTCATTTCTTCCTGAAAAGGAAGAGGCCGGAATCATCATGTACACAAGGGTGACTAGAAGGTTGTCCAAGGTCATCCTTGATAGGTACAGCGGTGGGAATTGTGGTGTGTCTATGTGTGGACAAAGGGGTTGGCATAGGTGCCCTCTTCTCACAATCTATTTTGGCTAGGTGTTTCCCATTATTTTATTTTTGGTATTTTATATTTTTCTCATTTTTTGTATTTTTGGTGACTGTGATCTCCCATGGGTGGCCTCTCATAAGTCCATCATACCAGAAGGTGAAGCGACAATGTGAATCTTATTATGTTTAGTGAGAGACTCTATCCTCTTCTACATTTGCTCCAGTATTCTAGACAAGTAGTCAACAGTTAGTTTGAAGGGAGGAAAAATCGATAGTGTAGAATAAGGTGGGGGTGATAGTAGGTACTATGACTGTAGTGGTGGGGGAAGGAACTCAAAATTCGATCGTTGTCACTACGGGTGTGCAGGCTGCCCTAATGGATTGGGAAAGTCAAAATGTATAGGATGTTTGTGGTGCCATTTTAAAGGATGGTCCATATCGATAAACGGGTTTATTGGTGGACATGTATAAAAAGAAAAATCTGGGATATAATCCTTATGAAAAAATGGAGGTGCACTAACTGGAGCGGAATGAGAGAAATCCGTGAAGTCCAGATAAAAGCTGATCTAATTAGCTATCTCAATTTCAAGAGGTGGGGTCAGGGAGATCACGATAGTCAAGTCAAGATATGAACAGAAAAAGGTGCAAATACAAAGAGTGATCAAATAACACAAAACAAACACAAATTAAACCTGTCAATTCACCAATTCAACACTATGAAGACTGTGAAGGTTCGGTCTTTTATCTTTTGTATTTTTAGAGTTAGGTGACAAGGCTATTATTTACAAGCTTACAAGTGCAGTCTCCTAAAGCGGTTGCATTCGAATTGGCATATCACACCTACTAGAACTCCGAACCACTTCGTCTAAGGCCAGAGATGAGTGCTTTTAGATATAATAGGGCCCAAGTGCTGACTCTGGGGGCTCTATTCCTTATGGTTATGTACCTCACTCAGACAGGAGTGCACCTATGATAATGAAGGGGTTACTCTCACCAAATCAATGATATTTGTCATTACATTTAGTTTTATTGTTGAGTTCAGTTAGCAGCCCCAATTTTATTTGTTATCGCTTTTTTGGTCTTTTTGAAAAGAGAACATCTAACAAATTTTCCAATTTCTTTTATTGCCCACTGTCCACGAAATAGGGGAAGGAATCCGGAGAAGCCCATGCAAGAAAATCAATGAATGTAAAATTTAGAGATAAGGATGCGTACCTGACTCTAGCAATCTACATGCAAGATGATCAATGCATAAAATAAAATCTATCTTATATGTGTACAAGTGGAAACCGTCCAAGTAGGAACTTCTACTTGGGAAGCACATATTTATTAATTTGACTAAGTCCAATGATATATAGCTATAAGATTCTTGATTAGCATTTGGACATAGTGCTACTTGGCTCGACTAAATGAAAAACTAGAACTAGGGGCTTCAAGAAAACAAAATAAAGAAAAAGAAAGCAAAAAACTCAAAATACGAGAAACAAAATAAAATAAAGGAAAAATAGGGATAATGAAAAGTAGAAGCGATAAAAACATGAGAAAACTCGAACAGACCCCCCCAGGTGAACAGACTCCTAATGTAATGGGTCTGTGAGTGTCCAAGTATCCAGAGAGTTAATTATTACAATGGTTTGCAAATGTCACTCTCTCAAAAAAAAAATGAAATCTACACTAATGGGACTCTGCTCTCTTCTCCTCGATCTTCTCTCCTGCTCTCTCCTATCGACCTGCTAAGATTGGGCCAACCTCAATGCACATGTCCTCCTAAGAAGTCCTCCTCAATTGGTGGCCCCTCGTAGAAAAATAAACAAAAATGATTACTAGAACAATTAATCAATTATTCAAATAAAAAGCAGATAATGAAACTAAAGAGATGTAGTTATGTACAAACTATCCTACGCGTTGCTCTCCTACAATGATGCCATTTGACAGAAGAGATTGAGCAGAGGTACCTAACGTTTGGATTGGAGGAGCTTGTAGTGTCTGACAAGTTGGATCCAACAATCATTATATCGACCCTCTCTAGGCACTCGGTACATAACTCAATCAAATCAAGCAACAATTAACCCATAATTATAATTAGGCAATATAAAGATGTGAGCTAAATTTTATTATACCCTACAAAATGTGTATAGTAGACAAGTAGCAGGGGTCAAACCAACCTAGAGAATATATATTGCTTTTGAAATATTTTTATGGGTTTCTATTTTCATGTGTTTTTTTATATTTTTAATTTTGCAAATTTCTAATTTTTTATTTTAGAAATAAAATTAAAATTAAGATAGCTATTAAATATATTATATAGATAAGGAATAGAAAAGAGAGGTTTTGGATTTTTTAAAATAAAATCAATAAAGTAAAAATTAACAAAATAAAATATTTTTTAGGTCTTATAAAATTTTCTCTATTTTTTATGATTTCTAGATACTTTTTGAGAATTTTTATGGATTTATAAATAAGTAAATACACAAAAATAACAAAACAATCCATAAACTTGAAATGATTTTAATAAATATTTATCAAAATAGATTGAGCCCAAATATAATTTTCCTAGATACAGGATAATATAAATAAAATTTAAAAACTTGAGATATATTTTTATGATTTTTCTAGGATTTTTTATAAGTTTTTTAAAGTTTTTTTTAATTTTTAGGAGTTTTTCCTTAATATTTTGCAAAAATACTTATACCATATATGAAATATAACATAATAAGATTATAGAGTTTTTTTCTACATTTTCAAAATATTTATAAATTTTAAGTATTTTTAAATGCTAAACAATAGAAAATGCCATGTTTTTGAATTTTTGTAAATAAAAAAATAATTTTATTTACCCTTGGAAAAATAAATGTGATAAAATATGGTTCCAAGCACTTAAGATAATTTTCCTATAATTTTTAATGCAAAATAATATTTTTCATAACTAAATAAAAGTACAAAATTTAATCAGCAATACATGGACCTATTTGTAATTTCAAAACAGTTTTAGAGAATTTCATAACATCTTAATAAAATCCATGGGCATATATCCAATTTTCACGCAGTAAAATATAATACACGCTTAGCTAGGGTATAAATGCAAATATAAGAATCACAAGATCAAGTATGTAATTTATCCGAAATATTTTGTATTTATATTCAAAGTTTTAGGATTGAATAGAAATACAAACAAACGGAGGGGGTGCACACAAAATGCACAAGTACCTCACGCGCACAGGCACATGAGATGACCTGGCACTAGATTAAGGTGCAAATAGTAGAAAGTGGTGTTCAATATGCAAATACTACAAAAATATTAGAATGTCACATTAACGTTAAATAGTTAATACTAAACTCAAAAAGTCAGGGTGCATAGTGCAAAATACCACCTGAGGAGTGTAGCTGGACGACGGAGATGGAGTCACTTAAACACGTAGCACATGCACAACGGTTAATGATGATTCATGGATGAGGGGCTAAGATTTGATCTCAGCCCAGATCTGACAATCCTTGGGCGTTGGATCAAACAGTGACTGTATCACCTGGAGCTCTCAGCGATCGGATGACCACGAAGGTCTCCGAAAGAATAGGGGTGAATTGAATGCCTAGGCAACTTCGATATGCTCTACGACAATGATGCTGTGAAGATGTGCAAACTGATCCTTGACATGATCTAAAGCTGTAGGCGATGTCAAAAAGCTCCAAACCTCAACGATGGAGGCCTGGACGATCGAAGAAGCTCAAGCATTTGGAGCTGTAAATTCTAAAGGATTCAACCCCTAGATGGGTTCCTTTTATATGTGAACCTTCACCAAAAGCTTCAAGGCTCGAGGGCGGAACTCCTTGACCCAAGGGTCAGCAAAAATTGGGGCTAGATGGTGCAGGGAAGGACTCCGTGTGCAATGGAGATGAGAGACATGTCTACCAGATATGTGAAAGATATGGGGTGAAATATGAGTCAAGATGATAGACATCAAAGAGGTGAATGTGTGGGAGTTGTCAGCGTGCTGGTCTGTTGAATCTGCATTTCATCATCTTTATTCATTTATTTTAACTTAAAATCCCTTATAAAACACATGTAATAAATCCATTCTTTTACTAACATTCTTGTGTAAATATTGTATATTTATCACTATTTTAACCTAAAATAAATAAAGAAATAAAATAAAGGAAAAAAAAAAGAAAACAAAGACTGCATATATGTAATAGATATAGGCTGACTCTGACCCTAATAGAAAGTCAATACTTGATCTAATCGACAAGGAATAAAGTAGGGGGAGATAAGCCTAAAATACCAAAATTTCAGAAAACCAATTATCACTTGTCTATATTCATCACATGTACAGTATTGTATATGATACACATTCTTTTCTTTAATTTATTCATACCTAAATTTAATTCAAATAAAAATGATTTCTTTGAAATTTGTGCATAAAAATCTTTTGTAAATAATAAAAATAACTGCAATAAAAATCAGCGTATGTTGTGTAAATTACAACACTCTTAAAAACCCACAAAGCTCAAATTGCAAGAACAATATCTTCTCCACCAAAAAGCCAAATTCATCAAACTCACTTTCATTGTACTAAAATTAAATAATCTTTCAAATGAAGGTGGTTTCATAAAAATCAGAGTTAAGATGTGAAATAGCCATGTGGTACTATTATATATAATACCTATCTATATTATGTACATTATTTATTTATTTATTTTCGTATATATATTTGTAAATATTATATTTTTAATTAATTTTAAATATTGTGTTTAACTTCTATAAAATTCATAAAATCAAAAATCAACAAAAAAATCTTGTAAATATTGTATATGTACCATCATGTATATACTGTATATATACACCTACTTATATACCCTACTAATTTAGTTTCTAAAAATCTAACAGAATACCATTAAAATCCTTGTAAAATATTATAAACTAATAAATTACTAAACTATATTGATATTTGTATAAATAATTAATTCAAAATCAAAGACTTGTATATATAGGTATACATACCTATAAATAACAACTTGCATTTATTTTAAACCTTGTATATACCTTAAATTATTAAATATTACCAAAATATATTTAATCAGTACTAACATTTTCCTTTGTGTTATTTTTTATTTTAAATTCATTTTTCATTTTATTTCGATTTATTTCTTTTTTTTTTCATTTTCGTCATCTAGCCTATTTTATCATTTTCTTGCACCTTCTTATTGGTTGACATGGGTTTGTTGACTCGGGTCAACTGTCCACTCTTCGATGATTGTTGCTCATCTCACGCACCTCTGTTTCTTCTCCCAATTCTCCCTCATGCCTCGATCACTAACCAACCCCACTTTCTTCTCCAATCTTCTTGCCCTAATAACTAGCATCATCGCCAGCTCTCCAGATCCATCGATCATGCCTCCATCCATGCGATTCAAATTCAAACTTCACTGGACATCAATGCCTATATATACTCTATCACCTTCCCCTGTTGTATCTGATTGGATTTTATCCCCTTTTTGCCCGAGATTAAGTGATAGGGATCACGCTCCGATGATTGAGGAGTGTTTCTCCAATTGGGAGTGTGATTTGGGTGCTCTAGTTGTGATCCAGCCTTGCGCCTGAGTCCTCCATTGTGTGTCTTGGCTCTCCACCATTCATTGAAGATCGAGGTTGACTTCATCCCGATTCATCATCATAGGAATCCTAGGGTTCCATTTCTTTGATTTTATTTATGTGATTTTGAGTTTTAATCCGTCAATCAGTCAAATCAGGAAACACCATTAACCTCTGATCCGTAAGATTAGAGGGGTTCTGATCACATTTATCAACCTCTAACCTCTCCATCATATTTGCCTTGCCCTTCCCCATCTCCTATTACACCTATTCCCCTCCAAATCACCTTAGATCAAGAGACCAATCTCCACCTCCCTTCAGACCGTACCTCACCGAAGGTCCCCATTCATTTATTATTTCTCGTGTTTTTTACCCATATTTTGGCCATAGACTTTCTCCGAGCATGATCAATTCATTACAGGGTCAAAGGACGTAGAAGGAAAAAATAATCAAGTTTTGGAGGTTCATCTTAAGCCCTTTCTTGTCCAACCTTAAGAACCACAATTAGGTGATAACTCGAATCCAACCGGTGGTTAATTGTTGATGATGATGTCGGTTGTAGAGGAAAAACCACGACGAAGGATTCAAGTTGATCAAACAAAAATCAACGAAATAGGAGAGCGACTTTTTCTTCTCTCTCGTATCCCATCTATACTATTTTTTTTATCCGGGTAAGTGTGCCTACGTCGAACTCGAGGAGGCAGAATATTAAAACTTCGATTTTCGATGCAAGAAATCAATATCGAAAACTTCTTTTTCTTCTTGTTTTACAACTTCAAGAAAAGACTCAAAATTCACTCAATCTTACAAAAATCAAATCAAATAAACGAAGTGAAGAAAAATCGTGAAAAATACCTAGCAATGTAGCTTGGGTAGTTATGAAACTACGTTAAAAATTTGGTAGAAAATACAACAAAAATAGGGTCCAAAATACCCCTACAACCCAGGGGCAGAAGTGTAAAAAAATATTAAAGTCTGTTACAAATGGGTCCTCAGCAGGGACTTATTCGCAAATAAAAATAGTTTTATTGCATTTAGGTCCATGTGTGGGGACCTAGATGTAATTTCTGAAAAAGGTTGGTGCGGGTTGAAATTTCTGAAGCTCGCTGGGTTTAGTATGTAATTTCTCCACCATTTCATATTGGATGGATCTAATTAGAAGCAGAGATTCAATCTTGGCAGCTGGCTTGAGACAGATGGCGGACACCTGTAACTCGCACGTTCTTCTGTTGTGCTTCGGCTATTGCACAGATGGTGGAGGCATCCTCTTCTCCAAATTATCCCCGTCGTCCTACTCGTTGCGTGAACCTTTGGCAGGGCCAGAGGGGTGACTCCTTCACCCCCTCGAGCTCGCCTACAAAGGGATGGCTTCAAGGTCGGCGGAAGTGTCTGGAATAGCACGATGAAGGTGGCGGTTCGGCTGGTCCAACAGCTGAGGAAAGCTTGCTTTGAATTGAATCGTCGTTGATCTTTAAAACTCCATATGAGAATTCTATGCTCCAGCAATGATCAGGACCTGCAAGTGATAATGTTCTTGCTTGATCTACACTTGAATCAGAAAAAGGATTGAAGATTTTTGCAAATCTATAATTCCTTTCTAGATTATATGTATAGCACTGAAAATGCAAGGAATGGATTGCGATTTGGAGTGGATAGAATCGAGTTTGAGATGGATTAGGGGTTGGCATCTCACAATGATGATTGAGGATCCTAATTACATGATTAACTATTCTAAACATGGCTCATGGATCGAGAAAAAAATAATAAAAGATAGAAATGTTGACATGGGGATCGAAGGTGTATAACCCTTTGTATGCTAGCTCGATGAGCGAACTTCTCGGAGCTTTACGTGGTGATGGAGCTGCGATGCAAGGTGGCTAAGACCTTGGAACTCTCCTCCAGTCAATCCTCTTCCACGTGGGCAGCCTTTGACGGAGCTGTCACCTCCAGATCGGGCGGAACACGATGGTCAAGGTTGGATGGCAGCTAAGTGTATTCTGGAAGCTGGACCTCAGGAGAAGTTAAGTTCAGAAATGGCGATTTGAAGAGGATTTTATAGGCAAGCGAAGAGGGTTTGTTAGAGAATCAACGGAGGGTGTGAGAGAGGTTGGTTAGAGGAAGAAGATGAACGAATCAGATCAGAGGAGAAGGTTAGGAGTTAGAGTAGAGAAAAAGTTGAAGATCGGCGATTGGAATAGATAGCCGGCCGACCTTCTTGAAGAAGAAGGTCCCAGGTGCTGACATGTGTCAGCACCTAGTTGGCCAGATTAAGTTAAACCTTATTAAATATGAATTGAATAGTAAATAGCCTTATTTTAAATAGGTATAAAAACGAAAAATGTAGATAATTAAGACTAAATTATAGTATAATTATTTAATAAATAATGATTATTTTACAAATTATAAATATTATGTTAATAAATAAGTATAAATACTACTTATGAAAGAGGTTTTGTATTTTTAATTAAATAAACTAATAAATAGTATGTTGGTTTTATATTTTAATAATTATAAGGTTAATAAAAAAGTATATACGAATTTTTGTGGATTTTAATAAATTAATTTAGATATATTAATAAATAGGTATATAAGATGTATAGTTCATTTATACTTATAAATTAGGGTTTTTTATTTATTTAAAATAATAAATAATCTCCAAAAATTCTGAAATAAATTAGGATTAAAAAACAAGATAAAGAAAATAATTAGAAATTATAAAATTATGAAAATAATAAATAATGTGTCTTAAATAAAATAGATAAACCAGAAACCCAGTTGTGGTTTCCAAAACTAACTTTTTGCAAACGGACTCCGATTTCAGTCACCTTCATTAATTAGATATTATTATTTAATTAACTTTAAAGGTGAGTAGAGTGAAATTGGAGTTCGTATGAGAAAGTTATGATGTTCGGAAGTTTGGATTTTGAGAATTTACAAGTTGGATTTCTTGTCATATATACAAGCTAATATTTTTAACTTATTTTTATATTTTTCTATTCATTTTTAGAAATAATTAGAAAAAGAATTTGGTGAAAAATATGGTAATATGAATCAATTAAAATTCTTTAAAGTTTTGATATCTATTGGATGAAGAGTGTATGAAGTGTGGAATTAATTATTTTTATTTTTTTCTTACTTACCTCCCCCTACTTATTTTTTTGTCGACCAATCCATGCTGACTTGGTCTCAGGGATTACGTTATAAATATATCGTTCAGCTATATTTACAAGTCTTATTCTACATATATACATATCTACAATTTATCTATATTTTTATTCTTTTATTTATTTACATGATTTTAATGCATAAAAGTGTATTTTAATTTATGACTAAGGTTTTGTTAAAAAGTGAAATTTAATAGATATTTACATGTATTTGTTAAGGGTTTTAAGACAAAATGCAGACAGAATGTTAATGAATCGTGGATTCATCAATCCCCTATAATTAAACTTTGCTAGTCCCTTAGCAAACACTTATTTGAAAAATAAGGAAAAAGAAAGAAAGTTAGAATGAATTTGTTTTTCTAAACCAATTCTTGAGAACAGTCAAAGGACAGAGCTTGATCAGGCCTGAAACAAGCATTTTGTCGGAGCCTTAACCAGGATTAGGATTTTATCTTCAACAGTCCTCAAGTTCCACAAATCCTTGTTTAAGTTCACCTCAACAGCCAGTTAAGATCCACTCATTCATATCGCAAACTCTATCAACCTTGAAATCAATTTGTATTTTGTGTGAATTGTTTTAGCCTGACCTGCTTTGAAAGAAGCGAAGAAAC
Organism: Ottelia alismoides; assembly: GCA_037367405.1. NCBI lineage: Eukaryota > Viridiplantae > Streptophyta > Magnoliopsida > Alismatales > Hydrocharitaceae > Ottelia > Ottelia alismoides. Next base: position 166,983 of record JAZKJV010002186.1, on the reverse strand, counting down.
CGCCCATCCCTGACATACACTCCTATCGGTTCCACGTCCAGCTACTCTTTCCTTGGGGAGGGAGGTATTCCCTTCTGAGGTCAGTCCATGCTATGTCCACAATTGAATATGGAGAGGAAGTAGAAGAATGAAAAAAGAACTGGAGTGCGACCAATATAGACGCATCTCCTTGTGAAGCCCAGCAGTACAACTAAGTCTCCACTAAGATATGCAGGCTTTTTGGTGGAAGCTCGGACCATTGTGGTCACATTTGTATTTGGTGGCTTCTTCTTTGAATTGGCTTTGTAGTGTTGCTCGCACTGCATTCATCGCTTTGTGCCTCGACGGATATAGCATCTTTTCATTCCGTCCATTTTTTGAGGTCTTGGAAAAATTGTGTCAGCAGATCCTTCCTCATCCGAAGCGACTATCGCAACCCCAATCTCTCCCATATTTAGACGTCAATACTGCAAAACAAGGATAGAAACACACTACCAAGATGGATTGCCCTTCGTAGCTCCATGCAAGTCGAGCTAAGTGCAAAGTGCATGTGTCCAAAATTGATTCAAAGATGAAGAGTTGTACGGATGACACCAAGTGTTCTTCTTAGGCACTTTTCGAGTTGACTTCCCAATCCTGGTCTCTTGGAACCCAAATTTAATTCAAAGATCTGAAGAGTCCAAATCCCCGTTCTAACTAGGCTCCTTACAATGAAAGTTAAAAGTTGTAATCAAGCTCCATCCTTTAGACTTTTCCCAATCTTTAGTTTTAAAAATCAAACTTATTCTGAAAAATGCTAATGTAAATGAAACCATGTTTTTGTGAGTATATTTTCTCATTTTTATGAATTTTAAGGATTTTGTAATTTTTATGGATTTTAATCTTTACATTTTATGGATTTTGTGATTTTTATAACAAGTTTATGTACAAGAATTTTACAAAATAAATTACACATATTTTATTTGTGCTAAATAACTAATGTATTTTACAAATTTTATATACAAAGTATTTTATAAGGATTAAATGTATTTTACATATATTTTAATATATAGGATTTTAAGTAAGTGGTATACATATTTTAAATACATATTTTAAATTAAGGATTTTAAATAAGAATTTTAAACATATTTTACTTCTTCACAAGGATTTTATAAATATTTTAAATAGATAAGTGGATTTTAACTTACCATAACCCAATTTTTATGGATTTTATAGATATAGAAAATACATAAAAGTACAAGTTATGGACAAAGTATATAAAATATATATGCACCCCCTATACTTAGCTTGTGCTATGTCCTCATAGCATCAAAAGAGAAAAAGGAGGACGTAACTCGTGCTAAGTAAAAGTGGATGAAAAATAACGAAAGAATAGAAGTCAGTCGACCCCCTATACTTACGATCAGATTATTGTAAGTATATTGTAACAAAAATGAGGTGACTGAGGAAAAGATGTAAAAACGAAGGAACAAAAGAAGAAAGAAAAATGAAATCATTGAAATCCCTCAGTCCCCCCTATACATCGGATAAGGCATCCTAAGTATAGAAAAGAGTGTGGCCAAAATTAGGGACCAGTGATTAGAGTAAAAGAAAGTATATACAAAGGAAAAGTAAAAAGATCAAAAAACAAAAACGAGAATCAGCAGGCAATCAGTCCCCCCTATACTTAGGATCTGGTATCCTAAGCATAGAAGTTGAATTAAAAATGGGGACAATTGTGATCTACGGAGAATATACATGTCTGTACTCCAGAAAATCGAATGGCTTCACAAGTTTTTGTACAGGATGGAATGAAGTGAAAGAGTAGTTATGCATCATGTACAAAGTAGATCACTTCAACCTCGGTCGTACTGAATCTTCTGCTTTTTATGTGCGTACCAGTCCCTGGTTGAACAAGTAGAGCCGCCTCTGTAAGTAAACTTTTTATGTGGCATAGCTCTCTTTTCTGAAGTATGTGGCTCTAGACTCGGACTACAGAAGGTGTCTATATGTGTAACCATTACACCATCCGACTCTCTATGTTGAATAGACTATACTATCTATGATATATAATTGGCCGACTCTCATGCTGAAATATTTGTACTCTCAATCTGTGGCACTGAGATGTCTACTATAGTTGACTGCTCATCTGGATCTGATATGAAATCTATATATGTATGTGAACAGCCATCTGAAGAACTAGGTACCATGTGATCTACCCTATCCTCCTGTAGGATATCGTGGGTATCGAAATAAATGCTCTCAAGATCAAGACACTGTGACTCATCTATGTTTTGACAGTCCTTTGCAAGACTGGAGTCCTCTGAAGTGAATGATAATACTGATCTGGGACTGCTACATTCTCTCGCCATCTCAATGTGTATCTCTCCATTATATGTACAGAATGATACTCTCCAACATCATAGTCAAAGAGTGCTCTTGTTGTCTGCAAGAAGGGTCTCCCGAGAATGATTGGAGCAAGATGTAACTACATCAGGCACATCATGACTAGGATAGTAAAGTCCACTGGAAACTGCAAGCCCTGAATGGTTATGATAATGTTCCTCAACATACCTCTAGGTCTCTTCACAGATCGATGTACAAACTGAAGTATCGCTCATGATTTGTAGAGAGGACCTAGCTTGAGCTTATGAACCAAAGTGGGTGGAAGAAAATTGATCGAGGAACCATTATCTAAGAGAGTACGATGAAATGCGGAATCTTCAATCTGACATGTGACATAGTGAGCTCTAGAATCTTTCTTCTTCGCTGGTACCTTGTTCCAAATAGTGCACGAAGTTGCCTTGGTCAATACAAGTTTTTCAACTCATGATCTCTTTTTCCTACGTGTTGTACGTCTGTTCCACAACTTATTCTTGAGCATAGGAAAATGATCCAAAGCATCATGAAGTGGAATCTTCGGAAAGATGTGATCTTTAAATAGACGATCGATCTCTGGAGTTACACCATTCTTTTTGGTTTTTTTATTTCTTATTCAATACAAAGCATCGAGAAAAGGAACAAGCTCGGGAACAAAATTCTCTTTTTTTATTGCAATTAGGATCAACTTGTACATCGAGAGTCTCAAAATTATCTATAAAACTCTAAAAATAGGAAAGGACATATCAACTTCAGTCGTGTCTTCATGGTTTGGCGCGGTGTCATTGCTTGATTCGCCTAAGTCCATATCGACTATCTCGGCATCGCTAACTTCTCCCTGATCGTCAAGTGACTGATCCATATCATCCTTGTGGTTCTCCTCCTCGGCATCAGTGTGTAAGTCATGGGATGGCTCTTTCTATTCACCTTGTGCCATCTCTTCCTCCCGATCAGGTGCTTGTGGCGATCTAACACTCTTGAAACGAATGATGTTAGATAAAAATTCAGGAAAAAAGATCATACATGTTGTATCTTCTACCTGATCTGGGTGCCTCCTTTTGTTGTTCGGGTTCATCTGAGGTTGTGCGGGAAGAGTGGTCTTGGGCATGGTTAACTTGTGCAGACAATGGTTAACCCGCTCCATCCCAGTCTTGTGCGTAGTTTGGAACGTGCTTATCATGTCCATGACCCGGTTCAGTGCCAGGGCTTGTGAAGATATTTCTGGTTTGATGTGGTAACCCTGGCTCTCTACTCTCTCTTGCCTTTGCATCTGCTGCTGTGGAGCGTACTGCTAAGGAGATTGTTGTGGTGTGAATGGGGAATGATGTTGCTGCTAATAATATTTGGGATGTGATTGCAGAGCAGGATGATGAACAGGATGTGGTCTCTGATAAACGTTCTAGTGAGACTCCTGTTGCATGTAATGTTGTCGGTGCTGGTAATGTTGGCGTCCATGTTGCGGATAGTGTTGCGATTGCTGCTGGTGATGTATGCTCTGAGAAGAAAACTGTGAAACTGGTTGAATCAGAGCGTACCATTTTCTATTGATCTCAAGAGTGGCTTGAGTCTCAACATCAATATCTCCAGGGCTGATGATCTGGCTGGAATTGGCATGAGAATGGTCTTCATGCCAATCAATTTGCGGCATCTCCGACTCGCTCTGGATGATGGATCTGTCGGGTGGATGGAGCGGGTAAAGATCTCCGAGCAGGCTATGCGGTCGAAGAAGCTTGAGCTTGTTGATACTGAAGCTGCGGTTCCTTCACCTTCTTCGTTAGATCAATCAGCTGTTGAGGCAGTGATGAGAGCTTCTCCAACTCTCGCGGCTGCAGTTCTTGAACTTGCTTCTGAATCATGTCTACCAACGTTAACTTCTCTCTCATATATCCCATGTTGGTATTGGATTCAGAGTCGGAAATGTTCGCCACCTTATGATGTTCTTGGTGATGTGGTGGTTGAGGGGCCTGTAATGTCCCGGGCTTAGGTCCCCGGTCCGTTATCGAGGAAAACTGGCCCTGACAACTTGTTGGGTACGGGCCCTAATGAACCCGTTGACAACCACCCAAAATGCTTAAGCCCAAGTTGCCAAGTAATAATCCCAATCACTTATAAGCCACACCCACACTTCGTGTGTTTTTAGGTATGGCACTATGTTTGGGGTTTGGGTGTTTGGTCTTCTAGAATGCTCGAGTACAGTTGACGACTCACGAGTTTTGTGCCATCCCCTCAAAGATGGACCAGACAGACTCGGCATCCCGATTTAGATAGCTGCCGCCACATGCAGCACTCGCAAACCCTTGTATATACGGCTGGAGTCCTCCAAAATAGTTCTGAACAAGCATCTTCAATGGAATCTCATGATGAGGACATCTCTCGGTAAGATCCTTGAATCGATCGCACACCTCATGGAACAATTTGTTCAGCAATTGAGTAATGTTGGAGATCTGACTCCTCATCATGTTCGTTCATTTGAGAGGAAAAAAATTACGCAGTAACATGGACTTCAGGTCAGTCCACATAGAAATCTCTCTCCCCAAATGACTGAGCCAGTAAAGCTCCTTATGTCCTAAGGCAAAGGGGAAGGCTTTGAGGTGAACAAGCTCCTACGTAACTCCATGGTAATTCATCGTACCACGGATCATCTCAAATTGTTGCAAAAAGGTAAATGGCTCCCATGCAGCATTCCCATAAAACATGGGAAGCAGTGAAATGAACGACAGACATAACTCATATGGACCTTGATTCGGTGGTAACCGAATCCAATGATGTAGAGTTCTGGCAACAGGGTCATACTCATCTCTGAGTGTCGGGGGAACCACAGCAGGTGGTAGTGGGTTCCCAGCTCTTACTCTGAGCGCAATGATCTCAGCTCGCAACTCATTCTACACTCTGAACTGGTCTCGAATCTGAATATTTATCTGTTGTAACGTATCGAAAATCCCGGTTATGATATTTGTGGCTGGATCCGATCTTCCATCAGCGTGATGATCCTCAGTTGATCGCTCCTCTACTTGTCCCTTCCCGCGAGCCATTTGCTTCAATTCTTCTAGGAAGGAAAACTTTTCGTAAGAACTCAGAGAAAAGTCGGATAGAGAAAGTGACGATAAATTGAGGCGAGTATTTGCCTCAAAAAGATAGGCTGGGAAGTGAGGGAGTCTGGGTCGAACTCTCTTAGGGATCAGATGGGATCGACTCGGGAATAGGGTTATCCCGAGTCTGTAAAGGCGTACGACGGACAATGAAAGATCGAGAGCTCAGGAGTCTGAGAAAAATAGCCATCGAATCGTCATCTTTGATATCAAGCGAATGATCGGGAAAGCACGATATCAAATCAAGTGAACTGGAGAAGGCATATAAGATGCAGTAAGACACGCCTCACAAGCAAAAACAAAGCAAACCTCGTATTCATCAACACAACCCGATGATGACCGTAAGAGTTTTGTTCTTTATCTTGTCGGTTTTAGGGATATTTGGCATACAAATATATTCACAAATTAACGTATGCTGATACGTGCATGAAATCTCCCCGAAACACTGTCTTGAGTCCTCACAAAAAACCGTTTATTCTCAACCAGTATGGGAGTAAGTACGGACCATTTCCAGCTACCTGTGTTACTTGTGGGTCGAGCCTTATGCAGTGTCCTCTAAACCCCCCCACTCTTCTAACTAAACTCGGACTGTTGCCGGCTACCGAAAGTACCCATGAAGAACAATGGTTAGGTATATGGACTAAGTAGTATCTCTAAGGAGACCTGGACTTTGGTTCTATCCTTAAGTGTCGTCCCTCACTGACAATCATCTGGAAATGTACCTGCATTTGAAGTGTGGGGATTACTCTCCCAAAGCAGATGATCCTTTACGTGCCTTTTAGGTCAGATATTTAAAGCAATCTCGATTTTATTTTCAGTTTTCTCTCTTTTTTCAGACAAATGTCTAATGATATTATTATTATTATTTATTTACCCTAAAAACATGCACCTAGGTCGTGAGGCCTAGAACTATCTATGAAGGTGCAAGCAGATAGTAAAAAAACCGAAAATCGGAAAAAAAAACACCTAAGCATGCACCTAGCCTCATGAAAAACCGTGGAAAATCGGTGATGCGAGAAAAACTGTGGTGGGTGCCCTGCTCCACCGAATGCACGGTACTTGGTGAGGCAGACCCTGAAAAATAGGTAGGGGGTACAAGTCGGGATGCCCGTATGGTGCCCATTCTATGAAAACAGATAAACGGGCATGTGCCTTTTTTATTACAAAAATATTACAAGAAAACACAAAACCCTAACTAACTCTACCCTCTACAACCGACCTGTGAGAGAAGGGGGTGGTCTCTCCACTTTCAACTGTTACGGCTTTCGAAAAAGATGACTGAACTTGCAAGCCCTGCGAAAATTAGTTAGATAAAAAGAAAAACACACGAAAAGTCGTAAAAAACCAATCAAAATTGAAAGAAATCAAAGAGAAGCGATAAGCCGTAAAAATCAAAGAAAAGTCGTAAAACAAAAATTAATGAAAATTGAAAAAGAAATACTTTGTAAAACTAAGAATATCAGGAAATTTCAAAATTAAAGTCAAAAATCGATGTAGAAATAATGCCTCTTTGGCAATGGCGCCATTTTGATAACTCGAATCTGACCTGCCGTTAATTGTTGATGATGACGTCAGTTGTAGAGGAAAAACCACGAAGAGGGATTCGAGTTTATCAAACAAAAATCAATGAAATAAGAGAGGAGGTTTTTCTTCTCTCTCCTATCTCGTCTACACTATTTTATTTATCCAGGTAAGTGTGCTTGGGTCAAACTCGAGAAGGCAGAATATTAAAACTTCAGTTTTTGATGCAAGCATTCATTAACGAAAATTTCTCTTTATTCTTGGTTTTACAACAACTTCAAGAAAAGACTCAAAATTCACTCAATCTTACAAAAATCAAATCGAAGAAACGAAGCAAAGAAAAATCGCGAAAAATACCTAGCAATGTAGCTTGGGTAGTTATGAAACTACCTTAAAAATTCGAAAGGAAAATACAACAAAAATAGGGTCCAAAATACCCCTACAATCCAGGGGCAAAAGTGTAAAAAATATTAAAATATGTTAAAAATGGATCCTCGGCAGGGACTTATTCGCAAAGAAAAATAATTTTATTGCATTTAGGTCCCTACGTAAGGACCTAAATGCAATTTCTGGAAAAGGTTGGCGCGGGTTGAAATTTCTGAAGCTCCATGTGTTTAGTATTTAATTTCTCTACCGTTTCGTATTGGACGACTCTGATTAGAAGCGGGGATTCGATCTTGGCTGTCAGCTTGAGACACGTGGTGGGCACTTGTAACTTGCGTGTTCTTCTGTTGTTCTTCAGCTATTGCACAGATGGTAGAGGCGTCCACTTCTCCAAATTAACCTCATCGACCTACTCGTCGCATGAACCGCTGGCTGGGCCAGAGGGGTGACTCCTTTACCCCTCGAGCTCGCATGCAAAGGGTTGGCTTCAAGGTCGGTGGAAGTGTCTGGAATAGCACGATGAAGGTGGCGGTTCAGCTGAGTCCAACATCTGAGGAAAGCTTGCTCTGAATTGAATCGGCTTCGATCTTTAAAACTCCAGATGAGAATTTTATGCTCCAGCAATGATCAGGAGCTGCATGTGACAATGTTCTTGCTCGATCCATACTTGAATCAGCCAAAGGAATGAAGAATTTTGCAGATCTATAATTCTTTTCCAGAATATATGTATAGCAGTGAAAATGCAAGAAATGGATTGCGATTTGGAGTGAATTGAATCGAGTTTGAGTGGGATTAGGGGTTGGCGTCTCACAATGATGATTGAGGATCCTAATTACACGATTAACTATTCTAAACAAAGCTCCAGGATCAAGAAAAAAATAGTAAAAGATGGAGGTGTTGACCTAGGGATCGAAGGTGTATAACCCTCTGGATGCTGGCTCGACGAGCGATCTTCTCAGAGCTTTACACAGCGGCGAAGCTACGATGCAAGGTGGCTAAGACCTTGGAACTCTCCTCCTGTCGATCCTCTTCCACGCGGGCATCCTTGGACGGAGCTGTCAACTCTAGATCGGGTGGAACACGACGGTGAGGTTGGATGATGGCCAAGTGTATTCTGGAAGCTGGACCTCAGGAGAAGTTGAGTTCGGAAATGGCGATTTGAAGAGGATTTTATAAGCAAATGAATAGGGTTTGTTAGAGAATCAATGGAGGGCATGAGTGAGGGTGGTTAGAGGAAGAAGATGAATGGATCAGATCAGAGGAGAAGGTTAGGAGTTAGCATGGAGAAAAAGTTGAAGATCGGTGGTTGGAACAGAAAGTCGGTCAACCTTCTTGAAGAAGAAGGTCCCAGGTGCGGACACGTGTCAGCACCTAGTTGGCAAGGTTAAGTTAAACATATTAAATATGAATTAAATAGTAAATAGCCATATTTTAATTAGGTATAAAAATAAAAATGTAGATAATTAAATTATCTAAATTATAGTATAATTAGTTTTAATAACTAATAATTATTTTATGAATTATAAATATTGTGTTAATAAATAAGTATAAATAATACTTATTAAAGAGGTTTTGTATTTTTAATTAAATAAATTAAAAAATAGTATGTTGGTTTTATATTTTATTAAATATAAGGCTAATAAATAAAGTATGTACGAATTTTTATGGATTTTAATAGATTAATTTTTATATATTAATAAATAGGTATATAAGATATATAGTTCATTTATACTTATAAATTAGGGTTTTTGATTTATTTAAAAAAATAAATAATCTCCAAAAATTATGAAATAAGTTTGGGTTAAAATACAAGATTAAGAAAATAATAAGAAATTATAAAATTATTAAAACAGTAAATAATGTGTATAAAATAAAAGAGAACTCAAAAACGCAATTATGGTTAGGTTCCAAAACTGACTTTTCTCCGATTTTAGTGAAATCACCTTCATTAATTAGAGAATATTATTTATTGAACTTTAAAGGTGAGTAGAGTGAAATTGGAGTTCGTATGAGAAAGTTATGATGTGGAAAAATTTGTATTTTGAGAATTCACAAGTTGGATTTCTTGGCATATATACAAGGTATTTTTAACTTATTTTTTACATTTTTCTATTCATTGTTATAAATAATTAGGAAAAGAATTTGGTGAAAAATATGTTAATATGAATCAAGTAAAAATCTTTAAATTTTTTATATTTATTAGATAAAGAGTGTATGAAGTGTGGAATTAATTATTTTTATTATTTTCTTCCTTATCTCCCCCTACTTATTTATTTGTCGACCATTCCATGCTGACTTGGTCTCGAGGATTAGGTCATAAATATATCTTTCAGCTATATTTACAACTATATATATATACAAATCTACAATTTGCCTTTATTTTTATTTATTTTTATTCTTTTATTTATTTACATGATTTTAATGCATAAAAGTGTATTTTATTCATGACTAAGGTTTTGTTAAAAAAAGTGAATTTTAATGGATATTTACATGTATTTGTTAAGGGTTTTAAGGCAAAATTCAGACAGAATGTAATGAATTCTGGATTCATCATTAGGCATCGTTGATCTCCATTTTATCCATCAGTCGACACAGAAAGCCTGCAGGAGTGAACTGAGAGCTTCTGGAGTCGGTTCCGATGGAGATCTAGAGAACACTACTCAATTGAAGTCCATCAGCATCGACCTTCTTCCGTTTCCATCCAACCAACTTCAGAGCAGCATGATCGAGAGCGCAAGATCTTATTGATTGGACCTTGAAAGTATTTTATTGATAATTAGGAATCCAGCGAGGCTCATGTGCATATTTTAAACATTTTACGTATTTTGCCCTATACCTTTTAATTGTGTTATTATTTAGTCTAAAACATATAAATATTTGCATCCATACCCCCATGCACCTGCATTTATTTTGCATGTTAAAAATCAAATAAAAGTTAGCAAAGGCATCTTCAAAAAAATTCATAAAAATTATGGTAGCCCTCTGTTAAGCGTCTCTTTCATCTTTTATTTTCATTTCACTTTTTCATTAATTTTATTATTTTTGAAAGTTTAAAAACTTCATAAAAACTCCCTGTTTGTTTTTAAAAATCAATAAAAAATTATAAAACTCTCCTAAGAATTCTAAAAATATTCTTGCTTATTTATTTTTCATTTCTTTTAATTCTTATACCATTTTTCCAATTTTATTCCTCATAAAAATTAAAAAATTCATAAAACATCCAAAATATTAAAAAATCATAAGAATTCATAGAAAATTCCAAAAAATCATAAAATACCTTTCTAGAAAATGCAAAAATTTATCTTTGTGCGTACATATTTTGTCCATTTTTCAAACCATTTACTATTTTAAAAATCCAAAAACATTCACATTTATTTCTATTTGTCATTTTCTATGTTTTTGATTTATTTAAAAGTATTAAAAAATTTAAAAATTCTGGAAAAATTTAAAAATATTAAAAAATGGTTGAATTAAATAATTATTGAGATTTTTACCTGGCAAACCCTATAATCTTTGCCAATGACCTCTGCGACCTTTGAAATATCGATATTCCTCCCTCACCCCCGTAAACTTGTTAACCTTTACCCTATAAACCCTATGGTTAACCCCCATCCATTTAACTGTTAAAACTAATGGATTATGTTATCTTCTTTTATATTATACCTTTACTATAGGTGCCACTCGCTCTCACCCACGTCAAATTTGCACTCCAGAACCTCCTCCCCGCCACGATGACGGCCACGGGCACGGTGGCATCAGACACGTCCATGTTCTTCGACCCCGCTCCCCCAACCCGCCGCCTCACCATCCCCCCGCTCCCTGCTCGTCCTGTCCGATTGTAGCCCTCCCACCGCATCCAGCTCGTTGCTCTCATCCACCGAGCGATGGAGGGATTGTGACATCGAGGGTGTTCATGCTGAGGTTGAGATTGAGAAGATGGTGTAAGCCTCCAAGCTCAAAAGGGATCGCACCCCAGAGGGTGTTGTTGGGGAGGTGGAGTTTTGTTAAGAAGGTGAGGTTGGAGAGGGAGGGGGAGAGGAGTCCTGAGAGTGAGAGGGACTCCAATTCCAGAGAGGTGACCCTGCCTGGATTCCTTGTGGTGTTGCAGGTGATTCCATGCCATTTGCAGAGTGGTGTAGATTGGTTCCACGATAGCAGAGCTCCATATGGGTCTCCGTCGATCATGGACTTGAAGGAGAGTAGAACGCTGCGATCTGATGAGGAACCATCAACAAGTTGTGTAGATGTAAAGGTTTGGGAGCAGATGAGGAAGATGAGTAGGAGGAGGAGGAGAACTCCGTGGATGGGAAGCTCCATTGGCTTACAGAGGCTGATTGGCTGCAGGATGAAGAATGAGTGTTGATTTGTAATCTATCCAAGCAATTGAAATAGGGGGTTGCCTTTGTGGCCGTTGCCACTGGATTTTATGTGATGCGAATGGAGATTTCCAATCTGACGAGGGCTTGACTTCGATTTGCTTGTTGCGGTGAATGTGGTTACTAATATAATATTTTGAATCTCGTCCAGCTCCCGGCTCCCCTGCGAACCCCCCTGCTCTTCGACTCGAAGCCCACGCCTCCCCTGCAACCACACCCTCCCCCATTGGAAGATGCCCCCACCTCCTCCATTACAGGTCCAAGTCGAGCGCCGCCCCTCCACCTCATCCGATCTAGGTCGAGCACTGTGGGAGGGGAAGCTCTCAGAGGAGGGAGGATTATTTTTTCTTCTCTTGGTTAATTCTAGTCGTCCAATCGTGGATTGGTTAGATTAACTCATTTGTTACCCAAGGAAGTTAACTCTAGATGTGTCAATTTAACGGTAGGGTTCATGGTGTAAGACGGAGCAAGTTTACATGGTCGAGGGAGGAATATAGATGTTTCAAAGGTCGTAGAGGTCATTGGAAAAGATTATAGGGTCTGCCGGGTAAAAATCCCATAATTATTTTATTTGAATTTTCTGTATATTTTTAGCACTTTGTAAAAATCCAAAAGTTGACGCTTTCTTTCTTTTTTTGATTTATTTTATTCCTTTTTATTTTCATTATTTTAAAAATAAAAAAATATTTTTCAAAATTAAAAATCATAAAAAAATAAAATCAAATAAATAAATAAATAAATATAAAATTAAAACAAAAAATAGAAATATAAAAACCAAGAGTAGTGTTCATAGAATTCCCTTTTTCTTTACATTGATTTTTCACTGAATTGAATAGCCCTCAGGATTTTTGTAACCTCTCTGAGTTCAATCATGGATGTTATACTGGTAAATAAATAGCACTCATAGTTCTTGTGCTTACATGTTTTCTCGATTGTTGGCTTGAGCTGTGTACAAAATACAAATCATTTTTGTTGAGGGACTTTTAGGGTTGCAACGACACTGCAAATAATTCATTAATTTAAAACCCCAAATTTCCCTGCTCAACAAATGGTGCCATTGTTGAGGAGGCACAACGAGGGTAGCTAGGTTTTTCTCTTAACCTGCTATTCTTGATTGTATATACCTGTTTGTTTTTTTTCTTTATTTTTGTCCTCTATTTTTTGTCACATATTTCTTGTGCATATTTGTGTTTATATAGATTCTTGTTTTTCCCTTTCTAATTTATCTACATTTTTGTCATTTATTGATTATATTTCTAGCACATATTCTTTGTCTATATTTCTGTCATTCATTCATTTTGTCTATATTTTCATGCTATTTTCTGCTCATATTATTATAACTATGCCTCTTACACATTCTTCTGTTTCCTCTTTCTTGCGAGGGCTCGATGAGCGAGGGTGACCTTCTTAGGAGCGTTATTGCACCTGAGTGAAGCATAGGTGACTTGTTTCTTCATCAAGTTGCTGGAGAGCATAAGATGAGGAGAAGATTCGGAGGAGACTAGTCAATTGGAGAACTTTGCATAGATATTTCTTTATTTTATTTAGCATGTTTATTCATTCACTCTTATTGTTTAAATTTGTAATTATTTATTTAGTGTTTACCTATTTTTCTGTTTTCTAAAAGGCCATTATATACCTTGTGTGTGCGAGGTCTGTTGCACCAAGTGCGGTGCACTTTGGGGACCTCACCGGTTTTGTTTTCATCTTCCTTTTTCTGTGTTTTCTTGTGGTTTTATGTGCTTGAGCCCTTAGTGACAAGTTTTATTATCTTTCTTGAGCCAGGTAATTAATTAGGTCTAAAGCCACAAAACAAGAATTTCTGTACTTATAGATTAGAATGTAGCTTGGACTTACTCAAATTAGTTTGTTCTTGCCCGCTAATAGAAGTTACTAATAGGACGGATCCCGTACATCATTTAGGTTAGTTTACTTTCTGTATTTTATTTTATGTGCGGATCACACTACATGTAGAGTGTTGGCGACAAGGTACGCATCCTCTATCTTTTGCAAGCATCATTGATTTTCTCGCGCATAGGCTTTTCTGAATTCCCTCCCTGTTTTCACTCACATAATATGAAAAGGAATTGGAAAATTTGTTAGATAATTTATTTGAAAAAAAACCTCAGAAAAAAGTGACAACTATATAAAATCAGGACTACTAAAGAAAACTCGATCCTAAAATTAAACGTAATGACAAAATAATGGTTTTGGGGAAAGTAGCCCCCTCATTGTTTGCATGTACTTACCTCAAGATAGAGTAGGTGAGGATGTAGTCGTAAGAATAGATCCCAAATCCCTAGACTTGTGCCTTACCATAGAAAATCATTTTGGTGTGTTAATCCTCTTATCTCCCTTTGAGCCTGTTATCGAACCCTACAGTGCGGGAAGATGGTACCACTATTTGGGAGTCTGCGTATGCACGTTGGGTGATAACAACGACTTACTTGTGTATTTTGTAGTAAGAAACTTCTTGTAGATTCGCTAAACTTAAAATTGAAAAAATAAAATACCATACTCTTATGTCTCCACTTGTGTTCAATTGATGAATCGAGGGTTTGTATTGTTTTTGTTTGATAGTGCAAAAATCCTTCCACGCCCTTGTGCCTTTTCTCACTTTCTTCTTTTGTTGACCTTCGTGTTTTTGCATATTTCCTCTTGATATCGAAGATGTCGGATTGGAGCATTTCTTTTTCAAACTTTGCGAACTCATTTCATACTCCAATTCGGTCGTCTTCTATTTGAGAAGACCCACTTCCCCAGTTTTCCTCTTTCTCCACTTCATCATTACCTCATCGATCAATCCATTGTTAGATTGACTCTGATCTTGAACTATCATTTGAGACTCCACAAATCTTGAGGACTTTTTCAATGCCATATACATTTTCAGAAAACAAGACAGTGCACTTGATGCCACCGAAAGGCAAGCGAGATAAACAACATGATGTTATCCTCCATACAAGCCATTCGGGCATAGTTAATCGAACAGACTGATATCCAGGACGAACTGAGAGACATGATCTTGGAGATGAGGAACGATAGACAAGAAAGGAGGGGGGATAGAAACCTTGGAGGAGGTGGCAAGGGGAGAGGAGAAGATCCTATTAAGCTAGTGGTTAAGCTTACCCTGAAGGATGCTTATAATCTAAGGGCAAGACAGACCAACACATGGATTAGGATCCATGTGATTCATGTGCATTTTGAGCTTAAGCGCACAATTTTAACATTCCTCCCAATATTCCATGGAAACATCAATGAAGAACCATATGTACACCTCCAATAGTTTGATCGCATTTGTGGCGCAATACACTTCCCGAATGTTCCTTTAGAGGTAGTGAAGATTACAGCCTTCCTGTTCAGTCTCATGGACAAGGCATTATATTGGCTCAACCATTTGGGAAGGGTTGTCACAACATGGGAAGAGTTGAGGTCTGCTTTCTTAAACAAGTATTATCCACTTGGACATCTCAACCAAATGTGCTCTTTAATTGCCAACTTCTCCCAAATGTCCCATGAGCCTATTCATGAGGTGTGGGAAAGATTCAAAGACTTGACGGAGAAGTTCCCCTATAATGATATTCCAAATACTAGTCATGTGTAGAACTTCTTTGGGGGATTGAGCATTGAGAACCAGAAGCTGGTAGATGCCGCTTGTGGGGGGTTCCATTTCAACAAGGACGAGGATGCCCTTTATCAAATTTTTTAGGAGATGGCAAAGAAATTCACAACTCTTTCTTCTTCGCGTGCTTTTCATAAGCATATTTTACCTTCTCCTACAGCACCCTACAAGGCTGTCAACATGACGACATCACATGATGTGGATAGGGTGGACAGTTTAGATCTGACCACCATTGGAAATCATTTATCCAAAGTGGACATAATTGAGAAACTATCCAAGGAGCTTGAGAAGCTTCAAGTGATTGAACAGAGGACAAAGAACCTGAATAAGTTGGATGAGATAAGCAAGCATTTGGAGATTTTTGTCAATACGATAAGTGCTTTTCAGAGTACGAATGCATTAACTGATACATCTACTCGTGAGCAGACTACTTCCGCTTCAGCAAAACAGAGTACCAGAGGACTGTCTACAGTTCGGCATGTTTACTACATGCAAACCCTTGACCAGGTTCAATAACAGTCACACCATATTGTACCATATGAGCAGGAGATTCCATATATTCCTGAGCAACAGTCTCCACCTCCACCTCTCATTCAAGAGATGAGCTACATTTGCTTTGACAGAGAGCACAACTAGCCCCGTTTGTTAGGGCAGGGTTAGTTGGGTTCCCATCATAGTCAAAGGCCCACCCACCACTTTTAGGGGGAGGACCATAGCCCCAGTACCAACACTTCCAGCCTCACTTTCAGTCTCCACCACACTTCCAGAACTGGAGACATGGACAGCAGCAAATGCAATCTTCATAGTTTCCCCGGCCTTACTACTATCAATAGTCTTCATCATATGGACAGTTTTCACATCATCCTCCTCCTCAATATCAATAGCTAGAGTATTCTAGATACCAGCAGCCACCTCACTACTAGTCTCAGCGACAACCTGTCATTGAGCATCCAGAGGAACCTTTGGTGAATCTCGCACTAGATCAGCTCGCTTTACTGATGAAGAATATGAATGACTTGAGTCAGAGGCTTGATGACTTGACCACTACCAAGATACTTATTACAGCACAGGTTGAAGCCAATCCCAACAACTTCAGGTGCAAGGAGTAGGTAGCCCATGATCCATCCACACCCGAGATAGGTATGGCCCTTGATTTTACATTTTTATCTTATGCCATTCATCTTAGGAGCGGTAGGAGATTGTAGCCGCCTTCACAACCATTTGGATTGGGAGATCAAGTCCTTATGAAAGCTTCACTGACTTCATCATCTTCTCCACCAATATAGTAGCAATACAATATAACAGAGCCACATCTTGTAGTTTCACCATCTTCATCTTCACCACCACCACCACCACCTTCTTTATTTAGAAAATACCAAAAAGATAATAATAAAGAGAGATGCAGCTCATAGTCAGCTATGAAGGAGAACACACCAGTCGTGGATTCTTATTCTACACTAGCAGATGTAGCCCGTCTTATTTTTTAGTTTATTTCTTCTCCTCTTGTTTTAGGTGATACTGTACAGATTGAATCTAATCACCCAATTGTAAATGTGACTCTATTTTGAATAAAGGAATTGAGAAGTTTGATGTTTCTTTTAATTCTGTTCCATTCTCTTCTGCCTTGAATAAAACCAAAAAAATCAAAAATTAAAAATAACACTATCGAATCATGGAGTGGTAGAGATCTTGCAGAACATATTTTTAGAGATTCCACTCTTTAAGGTCATGGAGTACGTGCCTGCAGTCAAAATAGAATGAAAGAAGCATGTACTCAAAAGCGTCAACCCAATAAAAACAAAAGAAAGAAAACAGAGAAGCACATCTTGACCATGCCCATAGTTCATGCCATTAGCAACCTCCTGCCTAAAAAGAAAAATAAGGGAGAATCTTGCATTCGTAGACACATATTTGATCAAGGGTTTGATCGTACTCTTCTCGATAGCAGATCCTCCATTAATCTCATGACATTCATACTACTTGCTGAGTTTGGGTTTGGGCCTCTTAAGTCCAACAGGATGATCCTTCAGTTTGCTGATAGATCGATCAAGAGGTCGAGGGGCATATTAAAGGATGTTATCGTAACTGTGTAAGGAATAAGATTCCTAGTTGACTTTGTCGTGAAGGATATGGATACCTCTTCACCATTACTATATACCCCAATCATACTTGGTCGGTCGTTCCTTCGAACAGCCGAAGCGGTAGTTGATTATTGTACTGAAGAGATAATCTTCCACTCTCGCAATGACAAGGTGAAAACAAATATGATCCCTGATCCTAGGCCATCACTGCCTCCAGCAACAGTAGATGAGAGAGAGATAGTTAAACCAGATTCTTAGGACTGTGATTTTTATTGTCGAGTTTCGTGATGCAGATCTGTTTATTGATTTCATGGATACCCAAGAGTTCCTTTCTCGGAAGGATCTTCTGGAAAGCATGGTCACATTGAGTTCCCTTGTTGACCATTCTGAGTCATTTGTTGATGATCAATTTGAGCTGCATTCTGAGGATCAGTTTGAGATGTTGGAGACACCTGATGAATCTCATATTCATCAGTCTAAATCTCATTAATTAAGCTCAAATACCTCAAAATCATTGGTATTTCTTCATTTATTCAGCATAATTAGCATTCATGCATGTTTTAATAAGAATTGCATTTTAGCACTCATTTCTTCACAAAATAAGAAGCCACAAATCCCAGCTAAAATTGACCTGTAGATAGCCTAACTTCCCTTATTTTAAACTAATTCATGCTAACTCCGAATAACCCAAAACCACCTCCACTGTGTACATATCACTAACAAGAATAAATGAAAAATACAAAAAAATCAATAACTCAAATAAGTGGACCAAAAACGCAAACCCAAGTTTTAGACTAAAACCCTCATACCCCATCCGCTGTCCATTTTCCTACTCACTTTTGAACTATTGTACATTCAATTAACTTCAAAACAAGACCTAGTTCAAGTGAATCGAAGCTCATATGTGAAAGTTGGGTTTTAGGCCTCTTTTGTACATTTTGTATTTTAGCGATTTTTGACCTAATATTTTATGTACATAATTAACCTACTTTATTTATTTCTTTTTTATTTGTCTTCTTTGATGAAAGTTTTATTAAAATGCGTAAAAATCCAAATCCAAACCGAGCTTGAAATCAAAGAAACTAACCGAGTCCAAGTCCTCGCTAACTGTCTGTAAAAAAGATGTCTTTTTCGTCTTTTAGTTTATTTCTTCTTTTTCTTAAGTAATAAAAATCCAAAAAATAGATAAATGTGTAAATATTTATCTTTGATTTTACCATATTTTGCCGGATTTTTATCTGATTTAAAAATGATAAAAAAATATAAAACCCAAAAATCAAGGTATTCTATGTACATGGGATACCCCCAAAAATATCACTTCATGCAAATGATCGATTTTGGTTTTTGTCCCTTCATGAAAGTTGCAGATCTCATCGAGACGAGAAATTTTCGTGAAGAAATGTTTTTGATCCGAGGTCGTTTACTATTTCTTTCCTATTTTTTCTTATATTTATTTTTTTCATATTTTGTAGGGCTGACACGTGGCGGCTCCTGGAGCGACCACGTGTCACACATTTTGCATTTATTTTTCTTTCATTTTTATTAAAAAGAATTAATAAAAACCCTTGCACGTGCGGGGCACATGCCTCCCGTGCACGTGCCACGCACGTGCTCCGCCACTTCCCAACTACTGCCACGCGTCGCAACTTTGACCGCCCGATCTCGGCCGATCGGACGGTCGAGGACCATTGTCTTCCTCCGAAGCCTTTCCCAATCTGGGAACCTCCACCGCCCCGCGATCTCCACCGCAAAATACGCCGCCACAGATCTCCTTCCTCCGTGAATCCCCAGTCTATTCGCGCCTCTGATCTTGTCTTCTCCAATCGAATCTCCGCTGCCCGTAAATCTTGAAACACCATCGTCCAATCTCCTCGAATCCCATTCAGATCCCCATCACGTGACCTTCTTTCTCCGGTAGAACTCCCTGCTTCTATTTAAGCGTCGCCACCCCGACCTTATTCGCCCATCCGCCGATTCACAATTGCACCAAGGTCGACGATGATAGCGTCACCTCCATCCGGCGAGATCCGAGGGAGTCCTCTCTCATTGAAACGGCAACCCCATCGCGTTGTTGCTACCCGAGCTCCGGCTCCTTACCGTCGAGTCAACTGCTTCGTCATCGACAACCTCTGCTACTTCTTTGCATTCACCAGCCACCGCAGACGGCTTCGTCATCCTCCATCGACCATCACCAACACCATCTTCATTAACCCGACTCTGACGCCAGCACGTCTTCGACTTTGCCCAACGTCGGACAAAGGGCTCCATCCAGCGGTGCCAGCAGCTTCGCCTCCACCGCCGCACCTTGGACAAGACCACGCCTCCACCAACCAAACGATCGGGCTCCAGCCCGAGCCCCTCCTCACGTGATACGCACGTGAGAGAGGGGACTTCTTATGCTTGAGCCCCTAGAGTTCACCACATTCATAGAAGCAGCCCCAGCCAGAAGGCACGTGAAGATTTGTAGAGACTCCCATGTCGTTTCTCCTATTTGCGCCTCAGTCCACGCCGACCAGGTCACGTGCTGAAAATTTCTTAGAAAATCCCCCCTGACTTACGGTAATTTCGTCTTGGTCCTTTTGCATTTTTTTTATATATTTATATATTGCATAAAGACTCTTGTATTCCCCCTCATTTTTGGACTCTACATTGTTTGTTTTTTATCATAAATAGCATGATGTTCGTCACTTAATTCTCTACATCCTGACATATTGTGGACATTTTTGCGACTTGTGGTTAATTAATAATTAATCTTTTTGTGGAAAATTGCATATTTCCCTTTTTGTGCTCTTATTTTTATAATTAATTAATCATTGTGCTTAAAATTGCCTAAAATCAGGGATTGTAGAATTAATTGTGTTTAACATTGTGCCCAAAAAGAATGGCATTTGCATGCATAGTTTTCCTTGTAAAAATCATTTTGCATATTTCAATATTTGATTTTTAATAGGTACTAAATCTCACATTTTTGAGGTTTAGGATTTTTCTGAGATCAATCACCTAGTGATTGATCTTGGATAATTTTATCCCTTGAAAATAATTTGGTTAATTTTTTATTATAACTAAAATTGAAATTCACTTTATTTACATTTAAAAATTCATAAAAAAATTCATCTTGCATCCAAAAATTCCAAAAAAAATTACAGTGCATTCATTTTATCATATTATCATCTTGGCCAAGTTTCATATTTTTCACACATTGTTTGATTGAGATTTCCATTTTAGTCCCTAAAATAGGCCAAAATTACATTTTGCATCCCTAATTACATTAAAAATTACAAAAAAAGACCGCATCGAAAACCGTGCACGAACTTTGATAGATAAAATTCTAGGTTGTTCCTTTGTCTCCTTGTATTCGACCTTGGGATTGACCAAGTAAAATAAACATAAAACTGCATCGATAAAAATTGAAAAAAAATAATTGTGGTTATTTCTTGATCGATTCTGATTGCCCGCCTACAACGAAATAACATATTATTTTTAACACACGACAATCCACGCTTTTTAACATAGGGTAATTCTCGATCCGTTAGATGGCGTCATCGCCGGGGAGACAAACGACTTACTTTTTTATCTAAAAATCATTTTGTTTGGTTTTCCGCATTCGGGTAGTCTGTCCCCCGAATTTTTCATTGTAAATTCCATTTTTTCCTGCATTTATTTTATTTTATTTATTTATAGCATTTATTTTTCTTATTTTATTTTTGAATTATTTTTGAGACACTCTCTTACATTCTCTCTCTTATTTTTCTTGCGAGGTACCCGGCGTACGTGGAGCGGTTTTTAGAAACCGAAGCATCTTCACTGATTTCTAAAAAGCCGCAAATAAATTAAGATCGAGTCGAGTCGTGAGAGAGCGTAGAGTCTAATATTTTATTTTCTATAATTTTAATTTCTATAATTAATTGCTCATTTATAGCGGTGTCCGTTTGGACTCTCGCATGTGTAAAAAGACGTTGAACTTTATCTATGGTGTGTCATGGCCTATTTCACTCTCCGATGAGGGTGGGGCCTGACTTGAGTGGTGCTTTGGATAGACCTGCACATACGGATCTTAGAGAATTTAAATTTTTGATTGTACTCGTAGAACCTAAGGCCATGCTTCACTTTAATTGAGATGCCCATAGATCGTTCAATTTAGTCAAATTCAACTCTAATACAACTTTCTGCTAAGTGTGGGTTATCATCGGTTTGCATACATCTAGATTAATATTTCAATTCTTGCATTGCATCCCACATGGAGATTGTGAGGATTCACTGTAAGTCTTCTCATTGAGCATACATCATTGTTTTCATGTGCATAGGCTTTCCTGAATTTCTCCCTCCTGTTTTATCGCATAAATTTAAAGGAAATTGGGACTAGACGGTAGACGTATATTTATGCTCATTTAATTCTTCAGTGATCGCCTAATTAAAATTGGGATTGCTAAATATATCCGACTTTAAACAACTCACAAATTCAAGAATTTTTGCGGGAGAACAACCCCGACCTTAGAGTCTTTTATTTTTTTGAGTGAGCGAGAGACGATACTTAAGGCTAGAGTTAAACCCGAATTTTCATATTGACTAATTTATACCAAAAATGATTAGCTACTTCTCAGTGAGGATCTACGGGTAGCCAGTAAACGGTCGGGATTTCCTTAGCAGAGTGGGTGGTTTAAAGGACACTACGTAAGGCTCCATCCTTAAGTAACACGGGTACTTGTTTTACGATCTGTACTTACATCCATACCGACTGAAAGTAGGTGCAAATAGTCGTAAGAATTCGGGCCAGTCATTAAGAAAATTTCGATACCTAACAACTCACTAATTATTTTCCAAGATTGATTAATCATCAAATAAAATTGAAATTGCGTCTTCATCGTGTGAGTTAGTGAACCCGAGGTTTTGATTGTGTTGCATGCGTGAACCGATTTCGAAGATCAAAAACTGCACACTTGTGACATCACTCTCCTTTCTTGATTTGAAACAGATCCACCATGTCAACCAAAAAACCTTCTTCGAAAATCATGGAACTTTTGTCGAAGTACCCTCCAGATCCATATCATGAAAATCAATTCGCCTCGAACAAACCCAAAGAAAACGTCATTCATTTCAGCTCTTTCAAAAATGATGGAACATTTATCCGAGAATCTATCAGAACTATACTATGAACATGAATTTGTATTGGCTAGACCCAAAATTTTAGAACCTCCTCCAACTACACATCATCCAACTTCTACAAGAGACTCTTAACCACCAATAGATCCAACACTCTCTACAAATCCGATCTACTTTATGAATGACAACCCTTTATATTCGGATCATACAAAACAACAACCGACCGAGGTCTCCACTTCTTCAAATGTCAATCCACTCTACTCTGATCATACAATTCATCCTTCACATTCGGTAAATGTCAATCCATCATTCATGGGATATTATAACCACATGATCGAGTTTAACACTTCTTCACATCTTCCATCTTCCCCACCCTTGAACACAAATGAGCAACCATCATCTTGGACTGACTATGACAACCCCATCTTCAGACATGACACTCATACATAGGATTGGACTGACGACATAGAAATACATAACCCCTATATGTTGACTCCACGATATCAAGGTCCGGCCAATCATGATCAAAGGATTGAACTCTACTCACACCAACTCCACATGCATGGATCACATGAGCAGCCTCCTTTCATAATTTTTGAGGAAAAATTTTCAGAAAATAATGATCATATATTGGATATCTCAAGAGACTCTTCTCCTAGCACATAAGGAAAATGGAAGATGAAATTATTAAATCTCAAATACAAAAACACACCCCGACTGCTCCCATGATTGGTCATGGAATGATTTAGGAAGATGATCTTTCGAGGATAAATAAGAGATTTGATTTAATGGAGGATAGATTTAGAAGGTTTGCCGACCGATTAATTTCCCTCTCTAATAGCTCTGATATAAAAATGAATGAGGAAAAGATTGGATCTCATGAGGAAAATTTTGAGGATATTCAGAAACCTAGGGACGATCCTGACAGCGACACCTCTGCCTATTACTCCCTTAGGAATGACTATGCCTCTGACTCCTACTCAGAACATCAAAGCCCATGCTCATCTACGGAAAACACCACATCACCACTCCACCCAGAAAATACCAAAAAAATGAAATATTAAAAAAAATACCAAAAAATTCAAAAATCCAGAAAAATTCATAAAAATTGAAACTGAAGAAGAACTAAAGAATTTGGATCCTACTTTACGGGAAGCATTGGAGAAAAGATTGATTTTCGAACTTCCCTTTACACAGGACATTGAACATTTCTCCGACCTTAAAGAATTTGTAATGAATAAATTAATGATGAAAAAGTCAGGAAGGATAAGAACAAAGACTGAAAGACATATCTTGTCAATGGCCTCCTCCTTGGTGTTGAGCGGAAAAACCAAAAGCCGCATAGTGAAGCGGTTGCCCAGATTTGACTGTGGAATCAAAGACATGATATTTACCCATGCTAGAATTGATGACGATTCACCAATCAATATCCTCCCGACCTCTGTATTTCATGAGCTCAAACTCGAACCTATCAGGAAGATACGAGAGAACGTTCAATTGGCTGATCGATCGATAAAGCAGCCAAGAGGAACCATTTCTGACATCATTACATTCCAAGGTGCTCCGTTCGAAGCGGACTTCATGATCATTGATATTGAGCATCAAGGAGAATTTACCCAATCTCCAATTATT
Source organism: Ottelia alismoides (assembly GCA_037367405.1). Lineage (NCBI taxonomy): Eukaryota > Viridiplantae > Streptophyta > Magnoliopsida > Alismatales > Hydrocharitaceae > Ottelia > Ottelia alismoides. The sequence continues at coordinate 142,844 of JAZKJV010002186.1, read as the reverse complement.
CTCGAAAAATCATTCTTGGCATTGGCTAAGGCAATTATTGAGTGTAAGACTCGGGAAATCAATTTTACAGCATTGGGAGCACTTCGATCTCAACAAGTCTTAGAGGAACCACGATTTTTTGAGGCGACCCATGAAGTCCTCGACAGTCGTAACCATCAAGAGGTAGAAGAGCCCTACCCCGTTGCTACACATGAAATAGTAGTTATAGATGAAACTATTGGTTTAGAGACTCTCCCTCCTGCTCCATTCCCAGCTGCTCTTACCATAGAAAATCAAATATATGAATCATATGATCTGAAGACTTATGCATGGTCGCACCCTGGGTCAACCTATTCTGACTACCTTAATCACACCAACTCGACACAGGAATGCTCCAATGTCAAATCAATTGAGAATGAACATGCATAGACTCTCTCCACTATTTCAATTCCTACGGTTCTCACAATAGAAGAATGTTTCTTATAACATCCTGAGACATGCATGGGCGCATCCTGGGTCAACCTACTCTGAATACCTTGACCAAATCATCCCAAATCAGGAGTGCACCAACATTAAGAAGACTAAGAACAAACACACAGGACGAACACCGACCAAGGAGAAGAATTCCAATGGTTATGCATCTAGAGACTCAAGTGGACCAACAACTTCACGAAATAAAATGGCTACTCCTTCATCGAAAAAGAACGTCACCTTTGACCTTCCGGAAGAGGAATCATCTGATGATCCCTCGTCAGGTCCGGAAAAGGTAATCTACATGAGTGAAGTCTGTTCGGGAGTTCTAAAACCATATCTTCGCAAGGATCCAAAATTCGACTCCCGTTGGACGACTCCCGTTCCTCACTATTATTCATCAAAAGCCGATGCTCCTGCTCTCATAAAATACACTGGAATTATTTCTTATGAGCTGACTGAGACTAGTGCTTCAGAGTATTCATCTGAGGATAAACCGCTTGATCCCAATAAGGAACAAATTCTGATAAAACAACTGAAGAAATAAAAAGACAAGCATACATGGAGTGTGTCCACTTTCAAATACCATTCCTCTGAGGATAACTCTGATGATGGTTACCTTTCATCTGACTCATACGCTTCATCTAATATCCATATGATTTCTTTGAGGATAACACCGATAATAGTTGGGAGTCATATGCTTCATCTCCGTCTCGTCATTATGATTTCCCACCATAGGCTCACAAAAAGATCGGCCGAAAACCGCCTTAATCATCGGCTCCCACCCACCCTCTCGAACACATCGATCTCCTTGTACATCTTCTTCCTCTACTTAGGTCAAGGTCTAAGTATAGGGGGGACCGAAGCCATCTGTACATACCACTCTCCCCATCTCACGATCATTCCATTTCCACCCTTCTTCTATATTTAATCTGACCGGAGCCTATGTATAAGGGGAACCGATGCTCATTTATATATACTCTCTTCATCCACATATTCCAACCACCTCATTTTTTTTGCTCTTCTTCTATACTTAGACTGTTCACAGCCTAAGTATAGGGGGGTAGACCAATGTATCTTGTACTTTTTCTTTTTCTTTCACTCTCTTACGCTTAGCCCGAGCTATGTCTTCATTATGCTTCTTGTGCTCTGAGGACACAACACTCACTATGTATAGGGGGTATGTATATATACTTTGTATATATTTTACCCATATCTCGTACTTTCGCATAAGTCTATATATATTTTTGGGGTGGGTAACTAATAAAAAAGAGAGTTCTGCTAATAACACTGGTTGTGTCCAGCCCAAAAAAAAATTAAAAAAATGGCTTCTTATTCATTTTCCCCTTGCATAAAAAATAAAAAAAATCACAAAAGAAAAAATGTGTTTGCATTTCACATACCTGCACTTCATCCAGCATTTCATTTGTTTGCATCTGTGAAAAGTCTTTGGGTTCTGAACCGAGTTATGAGCAGAAACCAAGAGTGGTCTGAGCTTGACCTTAATCCACCTAACTTTCAGATGAACTTCGCTGAGAAATAGAATTTTAGAAGCTTCAGGTCTTTGACTTAATTCTTTAAGTTCAACAAGACAATGTACAACGTTTGACTCTTAGTGTCTAACCTGGTCTCTTCATTCTGGGTACAACTCTGGAATAAGGAATTAATTTGTACTCTCGAACTATGCACTTAGCTCAACTCAGACGGGGTGTTTGAAGACTGTGTGAGTTTCTTTTCTGGTAGCGTGGAAATCTGATGACCGGAGTACGATTGAAATAAAGCTTCAGAAAAGGGATGGACGGCTGGGAACAATTTTTTCTAAGACCTCAAAACATATACGGAAATAAAAAAGATTCTATATCCATAGGGGAACAACAAGATCCAAGCAGAACTACCAAAAATCCAAATACAAAGAAACATTCTACCAAATAAATATCAGACCAAAAAAAGGTCCAAGCTTCAAGAGAACCTGCAGATCTTGGTGAAGACTCGGCTACACTGGCCAGCTTCACAAGGAGAGATGACTACACTGTCCACCCTCCAGTTCTTTTTTCCTTCTTCTAACTTCTCCTCTATTTCGATTGTGAACACAGCACGACAAACCTTAGAAGGGAATACCTGACTCCCCGAGGACGAGTTACTGGAGAGGAGGTTTGCATGGTAGTCCGGCATTCTGGATGGGAAGAGATAAAATCTTTCACACACATGAGTCGATTGTTCAATATTCATAGGGTATGCTTTGGGAAGAGGATTGATCTAAGATGACTTCTGAGCCGAAACTGTGACAATAATGTGTAGAATTTGAAGGTTGTTGATTTTAAAATTCTAAGTCTCACAGAAGTTCCGCCAAATTAATAATCCAAAGGTCGAGTCTAGTTTCATTTTCACCTTCAGCTCATGGTCTTGGTATGGAACCCAATCTCATTTCACCTCATGGCATTTCTTTTGATGCTCAAGGACGATCATGGTTTATGTATAGGGGGATGATGAATCTCATATTCATCACTCTAAATCTCATTAATTAAGCTCAAATCCCTAAAAATCATTGGCATTTCTTCATTTATTCAGCATAATTAGCATTCATGCATGTTTTAATAAGCATTAGCACTCATTTCTGCACAAAATAAGAAGCAAAAAATCCCAGCTAAAAATTGACCTGTAAATAGCCTAACTTGCCTGATTTTTAACTAATTCATGCAAAATCCGAATAACCCAAAAACCACCTCCACTGTGTACATATCACTAACAAGAATAAATGAAAAATACAAAAAAATCACTAACCCAAGTAAGTGGATCAAAAACCTAAACCCTAGTTCTAGGATTTTCAGACTAAAACCTTCATATCTCCCCCATCCAGTGTCTGTTTTAATCCTACTCACTTTTGAACTATTGTACATTCAATTACCTTCAAAACAAGACCTAGTTCAAGTGAATCAGAGCTCATATATCAAAGTTGGGTTTTGGGCCTCTTTTGTACATTTTATATTTTAGCATTTTTTGACCTTAATGCGCAAAAATCCAAATCCAAATCCAAGTCCTCACTAACTGTCTGTACAAAAGATGTCTTTTTTGTCTTTTATTTTATTTCTTCTTTTTTTTATGTAATAAAAATCCAAAAAAATAGATTAATGTGTAAATATTTATCTTTGATTTTACCATATTTTTTCCGGATTTTTATCTGATTTAAAAATGACAAAAATTATAAAACCCAAAAATCAAGGTATTCTATGTACATGGGATACCCCAAAAATATCACTTCATGCAAGTGATCGATTTTGGTTTTGGTCCCTTCATGAAAGTTGCAGACCTCATCGAGACGAGCAATTTTTGTGAAGACATTATTTTGATCTGAGGTCGTTTACGATTTCTTTTCTATTTTTCTTTATATTTATTTTTCAAATTTTGTGGGGCTGACACGTGGCGGCTCCTGGAGCCACCACATGTCACACATTTTTGTATTTATTTTTCTTTCATTTTTACTAAAAAGAATTAATAAAAACCCCTGCACGTGCAGGGCACATCCCTCCCGCGCACGTGCCACGCACGTGCTCCTCCACTTCCCAACTACTGCCACGCATCGCAACTTCGGTCGCCCTATCTCGGCCGATCGGACGGCCGAGGACCATTGTCTTCCTCCAAAGCCTTTCCCAATCTGGAAACCTCCACCGCCCCGCGATCTCCGCCGCAAAATACGCCGCCTCATATCTCTTTCCTCCGCAAATCCCCAGTCTGTTCGCGCCTCTGATCTCGTCTACTCCAATCGAATCTCCATTGCCCGCAAATCTCGAAACACCATCGTCCAATCTCCTCGAATCCCATTCAGATCCCCATCCCATGACCTTCTTTCTTCGGCAGAACTCCCTGCTTCTATTTAAGCGTCGCCACCCCGACCTTCGTCGCCCATCTGCCGATTCACAGCTGTGCTAAGGTCGATCGTGATAGTGTCACCTTCAGTCGGTAAGATCCGAGGGAGTCCTCTCTCATTGCAGTGGTGACCCCATCGTGTTGTTGCTGCCCCAGCTCCGGCTGCTTGCCGTCGAGCCAACCGCTTTGTCATCGACAACCTCCGCTACTCCTTCGCATTCACCAGCCACCGTCGATGGCTTCATCATCCTCCATCGACCATCGCCAACACCGTCTTCATTAACCTGACTCCGACGCTAGCACGTCTTTGAATTCACCCAACACCGGACAAAGGGCACCATCAAACGGTGCTAGCAGCTTCTCCTCCACCGCCGCACCTTGGACAAGACCACGCCTCCATGAACCAAACGGTCGGGCACTAGCCCAAGACCCTCCTCGCGTGCTACGCACGTGAGAGAAGGTACTTCTTGTGCCTAAGCCCCTGGAGTTCACGACATTCATAGAAGCAGCCACAGCCAGAAGGCACGTGCGCTGCACGTGCCTGTTTGGAAGATTTGTAGAGACTTCCCTGTCTCTTCTCCTATTTACACCTCAGTCCAAGTCGACCAGGTCGCGTGCTTAGCACGTGACCTACTTAAAATTTTGCAGAATATCCCCTATGACTTACAATAATTTCATCTTGGTCCTTTTGCATTTTTTATATATTTATATATTGCATTAAGACCCCGGTATTCCCCCTCATTTATCAAAAATAGCATGATGTTCGTCACTTAATTCTCTACATCCTGAGATATTGTGGACATTTTGCGACTTGTGGTTAATTAATAATTAAACTTTTTGTGGAAAACTGCATATTTTGCCCATTTTGTGCTCTGATTTTTATAATTAGTTAACCATTGTGCTAAAAATTGACGAAAAATCATGGTTTGTAGAATTAATTGTGTTTAACATCGCGCCCAAAAAGAATTGATTTGCATGCATAGTTTGCCTTGTAAAAATCATTTTGCATATTTCAATATTTGATTTTTAATAGGTACTAAATCTCACATTTTTGAGGTTTAGGATTTTTCTGAGATCAATCACCTAGTGATTGATCTTGGATAATTTTATCCCTTGAAAATAATTAGATTTAATATTTATTATAATTAAATATTGAAATTTACTTTGTTTGCATTTAAAAATTCATAAAAAAATCATCTTGCATCTAAAAATTTCAAAAAAATATTACGCATTCATTTCATCATATTTATCATCTTGACCAAGTTTCATATTTTTCAGACATCGTTTGGTCGAGATTTCCATTTTAGTCCCTAAAATAGGACAAAAGTGCATTTTGCATCCCTAATTGCATTAAAAATTACAAAAAAAGATCGCCTCGAAAATCGTGTACGATCTTTGATAGACAAAATTCTAGGTTGTTCCTTTGCCTCCTTGTGTTCAACCTTGGGACTTGCCCAAGTAAAATAAACATAAAACCACATCGATAAAAATTGAAAAAAAAATAATTGTGGTTATTTCTTGACCGATTTTGATTGCCCGCCTACAACGAAACGACATATTATTTTCAATGCATGACAATCCATGCTTTTTAATAAAGGGTAATTCTCGATCCGTCAGCACCACCATCACGAGTTCAATGACCATCTCCGCCACTGCTCCACCCCTCCCGGTAGAGGAGCACGCCGACCACTCCACCTCTTCACGCCATTTGAAGAGCCTCGATCTACCCTGCCTAATTCAATCGAATTATCGATCAAATTTAATGTGTGTTTGTTGTAGTCGGGTGAATCAATACTATTCAAAACCACTTAGATTAATATTGAAGTAAACACAAGCGGCAATTTTTTTATTTTACTTGGGCAAGCCCAAGGTCGAACTCAGGGAGGCAGCTATTTCCTTAGATTAATTTGAAGTCAATTTCGATGTTACATTTTCAGGAGAATATTTTTTTGGTTTTTTATGAAATTAAGAAAATGTGACGCAATTCAAGTCAAATTTGAAGGTTAAAATTTGAAGTATGGTCAAATTAAGTCCAAAAATGATGAAACTTGGCCAGAATATGAAATGCAATGAAATTAAGCTACTACAATTTTTTGGAATTTTTAGACTCTATATGAATTAAAAATGAATGCAGGGTAGTTTTTAGACTCTATATTAATTTTAATAAATGCCAAATTAAATCATTTTCAGATACAAAAATAACCTAGATACTTCTATGTGACATGAATCTAGGAAATGTATTAAACCTCAAAAATGATGAATTTTGGACCTACTAAAAATAAGTTAAGAAAAATACCAATTAATTTATTAAGGCCTTATTATGCGTGCAAATAATGTGATTTTTTAGCACAAAGTAGAACAACTTAAACTATACCTATAGTGATTTTTGGTGATTTTTGGAGCAACAAATAATTTAATATGCAATTAAAAGCACACAGTGGGCAAACTATGTAAATTTCCACAAAAAGAATTATATTAAATTCCTCGAAGCTCACAAAAATGTGACAAGTGTCCACAATGATAAAGCACAAGTTTCTCTACAACATGCAATTTTTGGAATTAAAAATTGATGCTAAATGAATGCCTAAATAAACGTGCAAACACAAGGGAGTAAATGCAAACATGAATAAAATTGATTAAATCATAAACGTGCTTACATGGACTAAAATGCAATTACCTATAATGCAAAGGATATGCGTGTGATTTCTCCATCGGAATACATGCGCCTTAGTGACACGCCTGGTAGGGGCTGAAGTTCAATTTTGAAAACGTGCAGGGGCCTCGACGTAAATTACCCAGACCGCACGTGAGGACCATGTGAGATTTAGGCTCGGACAACGTCGGAGGCTCGGACGAGGCTCGGGTCTTCGGCAGGCTCAGACTTGCTTTGGGGTAGCTTCAGAGGAGGCTCGGATGCTCCGAGCCTAAGGAGCGGGGAAGAGGCTCGGAGCTGGAGATGTGGCGCGATGTGGACCGTTAGATCGCAAAGATCAAATAGTGGTTGGAGCGGGCGACGTGGCTGCCTGAGGTCCGTCAGATCTCAAACGATCCAACGGTGGCTGTGACTCCTGGAGATGGCGACATGGAGCGCCGGGGACCGTCCGATCAAGATGATCGGACGACAACTGTGCTTCCTCCTCCTCCTCACTGCCGCCTCCTGCGATGGGCGTGGCAGGGCACCGACGAAGGGTGGCTACCTCTGCTTCCCTCTACCGTGCTTGGTGAAGATGCCTGGAGGCTCCTGAGTGGCTGGGAGCGATCGTGGAAGCTTCGTAGAGCGGTTGGACATCCTGGAAGAGGCGGGCTTGGTCTGTAGGCCAGAGACGAAGGAGCTTGAAGAAGCGCCGACGAGGTTCTGACCAATGAGGAAAGCAAGTACCTGCAAGGTTAGCTACTAGCCGAGGCATGGTGCGTGAGGTTTCGTGGGTGCAGTGAGTGCTGGAGGCCTTCCGGAATGGAATGGGTCAACGGTCATCGTGCTCCTCCGCCGCGATCGACGGAGCAGTGGTCAAGGGTGGTTCGGTGGTCTAGAACAGTCGAGTGGAAGAACGAAAGGGTACGCGAAGATGGTAGCTCCGAGGCGAAGCTTAGGCGATGGTCAGTGGGAGGTGATGTCGAGAGAGGAAGCCTAATAAATTAGGAGAAGCTCCAAGGGGAAGAAGGTGGAAGATCAGAGAAGAAGGTGGGGCATTCTACCTAGGAATTGGGACTCAAAATAGAGTCGTCGGTCGTTGCTCGAGGGTCGGTAGGGGCCCGAGCTCGCGCAGCTCGATGGAGGAGCTGCTGCATGGTGAAGCTTGCCGTGGATCTCGCCGGAGAAGGACTGCTATCTTCGCTTGGATTCAGGCCTTATCACTATCACATATAGGAGGAGAAGAGCTCTAATGTCTCTCGTGCAAGGGCAGATGGGGCTGACGTTGACCGGAGGTGGCGTATTTATAGAGGGAAGGTGGTGGTCCGAGCGATGGAAGGAGAGGTTTACGTGGAGGTTATGAAGCGAGATAGAGGGATTCATGGAGCAAGTGGCAGCTGGCGAGGATGAGGGGAGTATGGGCTCCATCGTGGGGCGGTTGTTGAGTGGAGATGGTGGTTGACGAAGCGAGGAAAATGAAAAGAGGATGGCGAGTTGGTGAGGTGGAGAGACGTGGTCAAGGCATATTCAGAGGTTGAAGACGGACTCTTGACCGTTAGATCTAGTGATTCAACGGCTCTGAGCGGGGCGCTAGGGAGCCGTTAGGATTAGATCACGCGGGCAAGATTGAAGGGCGGAGAGAGCGCCACGTGGAGAACGGTGGAAGCGACGCTGGCGAACGGCCACGATGAGATCTGGAGTTTGATCGGAGGGTTGACATAAGAGTAGAGACGGACGGAGGTGATATGGAGAGGAGAGCAATCGGACGTTGAAGGAGCGCGCCACGTGGCAGAAGGAGGTGAAGGCGCTGGTGAGCGGTCCAGATGCAATCTGGAGTTGATTAGACAGTTGTGAGATGACACGGGCGTGGATGGCTAAGATGTAGGCCGATTAAAAGCCATCCAATGACTGGAAGGTGGGGTGCGTGGCGCGTGCTTAGACGGGCTACGTGGCGCAACCAGAATGCGCCACGTGGCCCAATCATATTATTGCGAAGAAGAAATGGAGAAATGGGAGAGAAAATGACCGAATTTGGAGAAACTCAAAACATGAAAGTTGTAGATCTCGATGAGATCTACAAGTTTCATGTTGATCAAAAATGGTAACGAGTCAAATGAAGTGATAAAATACAAGGGTACAAATACAAATACATACAGTATACAATGGGGGCCCAAAATCGAAGTTTTGCATACGAGCTCCGATTTTAATGAAATTGGTCATGTTTTGAAGGTCTCTGAATGTATATTATTTTAAAAGTGAGTAGACCTAAATACTAAGCTGTATGAGAGAGATATGTGTGTTTTAAGGTTCATGGTCTCAAAATTGGACTCGGGTTTTATGGGTCAATTTTACAAGTTAGCATTTTTTTGGCATTTTTCTTGTATTAGTGTCAATAATATATACACTATAGAGTTGAATGGAGTTTGGAGTTAGTATTATATACATACAATTAGGTTATTTTTACAAGAGACTTTTGGCTTCTTATTTAATGTAGATGTGAATGCTAAAATGAAGATATTATCTATGCATGCATGAATGCTAATTATGCAATATAGATGATGAAATGTATCTAATTACTCGGGAACAAAGCTCTATTTTCAACTTTTAGAGTGATGAATCACATATTCATCACCCCCCTATACTTAAACCTTGCTCGTCCCCAAGCAACTAAAATGAAATGCAAAGGTGAAATGAGTTTAGGTTCCATACCAAGGTCATAAACAAAAGTTGAAAGAGATTGACTCGACCTTTGGATTAATTGTGTGGCAGAACCTTATTGGGATCTGAACACTTAAGACCTAACAGACTTTAAGTTCCACAAGTCTTCTATTCAAGATGCCTCAACAGTCGGGCCAGAACAAATCCTCATATGCAAATTTCTGATGACTATGATTCTTACTTATATTGTGTAAGTGAAAAACAACTCTCCACATAAAAAATGGCAAAGAAACAACCTCCTCTAACAAGGTAACTCTAATTCCCCGGTCCAGTAACTCTTTCCTCGAGGAGCGGGGTATTCCCTTCTAAGTTCAAATGCGACCAGCTCAAGAAGAGGGGGTAGAGAGAAGAATGGACGGTAGCCAGTGTAGCTACCTATCCCAGGATGCTTGACCAGTGTAGCCAAGTCTTCCAGCTGCATGCTTCTTGCGAATATGCATACTCCGGCAGGAATTTTATTTTCAATCATGCTTATCCATTTTTTTTGGCGTTCTTGCATTTTTTTGAACTATATACACGGTGTAGCATGTACATCAGGAGTTTTTCCTCTTGAGCTAGTAGACTATCCCTCTTTTGAAGCATTATTGCAACCCACAACATCCCGTCCTTAGATGTCAACACCACCAGACTAGGTTGAGATGCACTACCCTCCCTAGAGGAGGACGGATGTTTCCACCCGTGTGCTACTCCAAGCCAAAGGATTCTAACTCTTCACCACCTCATCAATGAAGAGCTACGTACATAGTGCTTGTCCTAGTTAAGTCACTGTCTAAAAGAATCATGCGTGTGTACGAGGTATTCTACTTAGACCAATCAAGATGAAATGTGAACATAGACTTGCGGACTTAGAGAATTAAGTCACTTGACCTGGAAAATCTTAACTCCAGTTCCTGTAAGGTTCCTCTGAAATTAGGTAGATTAAGGTCAAATCAAGACCCTCCTCAACATCTGATAACTTGGTTCAGAACCCATTAACTTTTCCCTTTGCATATGCTAGATATGCAGATGAGGTGCAGATGACATGCTATGTAGATGAATGCAAGACTCTCTTTTTTAGATGTAGGGATGATATGCAAGAGTAAATAAGAAGCCTTTGATTTTGATTTTTTTTCAAAAAGTTATACAAGAGTAGTACAAATATACATGTATTTTACAACAAAAAATTCCAATTTTTACCCACCCCGTAATTATATACAAAATATGCAAAAATATGCAAAAGTACGAGCTATGGATAAAGTATACATGTAATATATACAATCCCCCCTATACTTAGTGTGTGCTATATCCTCAAAGGACGAAAAGCAAGAAAAAGACATAGCTTGTGCTAAGCGTAGGAAAGCTAAAAGAATAAAAAGTATAGAAGTCGTTTTGGCCCCCAATATTTAGGCTTTGGCAGCCTAAGTGTAGAAGAAGATCAAAAATGGGGCGGACGAGGTCAAGAGGGAAAATGGATGAGTATATACATTATGGGCATCGATTCCCCCTATACTTAGGCTATGTTCAGCCTAAATATAGGATAGGAGTGAGTGTGAGAACCGATGAGATCTTAAGGATGTACATCGAATGATTAAGAGACTCAGATCACTCTCCCCCCTATACTTAGGATTCGGTGATCCTAATTATAGTCATATAATGAAAAGATATGGAGCTGGGGTGAGTGACTGGAGTCACGGGAGGGAGGGAAAGAAAATATATACAGGAATGGTGAGTATATACAAGGATCATGATCTGAATCTTTTCGATGTTGCAGATGGCGAGAGCTCACTGTTGCAAGGTCTCATGCGCGGCTTTATGTGTGTCTACTGAGTCTGCCTTGCGCATGAAAATAATCTCCTCAGCATGGACTAATTGTTCATTAGGTTCGACAAAGTGTTTCAGGAGTTGTCCATTAACTAGGGATGTATGTGCTTCATCTGTAAGATCTGAGATTTCTACACATCCACTATCATGCACAACATGGACTATGAACGGACCCGTCCACTTGGATGTCAGCTTACCTTGGAAAACCTTCAGTCTTGCATTGAACAACCATACCTTCTCTTCAGGAACAAAGGTATTTCGTCTGATATATCTATCGTGCCAACGTTTACCTTGTCCTTGTATACCAAACTATTGTCATATGCTCGGTTTCTGACCTCCAAAAGTTCATTCAGATCCGTCTCTCTCTGTTTCTGCCCTAGGTGTGTATTCCAGTTGACCTTCTTGATTGCCCATTCGGATTTATGCACTAATTCTGCGGGCAAATGACATGACTTCCCAAACACCATTCCGAATGGGGAGGTTCCTAAATGTGTCTTATAAGTTGTCCTGTAAACCCAAAGGACCTGATCCAAAATCTAAGACCAGTCCTTCCTGTCTGGACGGACAAGCTTCTGCAATATGGTCTTCACCTCCCTATTCGACACCTCTACCATACCATTGGTCTGTGGGTGGTAAGGACTAGCGATAGGGTGTTCGATGCCGTAATCCTTTACGAGTTTCTTCACGTCTTTCTTCACAAAATGGCTACCCCCATCGGATATCAACACTTAGGGGATCCCGAACCTAGAGATAATGTGATCTCTAATAAATTTACAAACAGTCATGTTGTCTGCGGCTCGGGTCAGGATAGCCTCTACCCACCTTGACAGATAATCCACTGCAAGAAGGATATACTCGAAACCATGGTTAACCGGGAATGGGCCCATGAAGTTGATGCCCCATGCGTCAAAGACATCACAAATGATGACATGCTACATTGGCATCTCATCCTTGTAAACCGCGATTCCTCTCATTTGCTGGCATACTGTGCACGACTTCGCAAAGGTGAGCGCATTGTGAAACAGAGTCGGCCAGTATAAGCCACATTGAAGTACCTTCCATGCGATCCTCTTCCCGGAACGGTGTCCTACTGCCTCCAGACTATGGCATAAAGTGAGGACACTTTGATATTCCTCCTGAGGAATACACCTCCTCCAGACACAGTCCGGTCCTTCAAAGAAAAGGATCGGATCCTCTCAATGGTAATGTCTCGCATCTGACTTGAGTCGATCTATATGGCTCTTGGGCCAATCTTCGGGAACTTTCTTAGATACAGGATAGTTCACTATATTTGCATACCATGGGAGTGAGTCAATAACAATAACCGGCTCGTCTGGGAAGGAGTCTCGAATAGGCGTCTCATTAGAAGTGTCCAGAATTTCGAGACAGGAGAGGTGATCAGCGAGTATGTTTTTCTTTCCAGGTTTATCTCTAAAGTCCAAATCAAATTCTTGGACGAGTAAAATCCACCTAAGAAGACACGCCTTTGCGTCCTTATTTTCCATTAGGTATCGTAGTGTTGTATGGTCCGTGAACACAATCACCTTAGATCCGATTAGATGAGATCTGAACTTATTTAAGGCAAACAGTACCGCAAGCATCTCCTTTTTGGTAACCGCATAGTTATGCTGAGCGGTATCAAGCACTTTGCTTGCGCAGTGTATAGCAAACGGGACACTATCCCTCCTCTGTCCTAACACAGCCCCAATAGCAAAATATGAAGCGTCAGCCATGATCTCAAAAGGAAGAGACCAATCTGGGGCTTGTAGGATCAGGGCGTTATGATCATCCCTTGAAGTTGCTTAAAGGTCTCAATACATTTATGATCGACAATAAACTCCATGTCTTTGCCTAGAAGCTCAGTTAGCAGTCGGGCGATCTTCGAAAAATCTTTGATAAATCTCTGATAAATTCTGACATGCCCGAGAAATGACCACAACTATTTCACGTTGGTTGGTGGCTGGAGTCGTTTGATCACGTCCACCTTGGCAGGGTCAACCACCATTCCTCTCTTTGAGATGACATGCCCCAACACAATGCCCTCCGTCATCATGAAGTGACTTTTCTCCCAGGAGAGCACCAGATTAACCTCACAACATGTTTTGAGGACTCGGTCAAGATTTCTAAGATAGGAATCGAAGGAATCACCGTAGACAGAGAAGTCATCCATGAAGACTTCCAGGAATTCACTGACCATCTAAACGAATACTGCAATCATGCACCTTTGAAATGTACCGGGAGCATTGCATAACCCAAAGGACATGCGCCTGAAAGCATAGGTACCAAAGAGACATGTGAATGTGGTTTTCTCTTGGTCCTCAGGAGCAATGTCTACTTGATTGTAGCCCGAGAACCCATCTAAAAAGCAGAAAAATTCTTTTCCTGCAAATCTTTCTAAGATCTGATCAATGAATGGTAGGGGAAAATGATCCTTCTTTGTCGCAGCATTCAAGCATCTGTAATCCACACAGATACGCCACGACGTGGGTACTCGTGTCACGATCTCCTCTCCGTCCTCATTGGCGGTCGTCTGAATTCCCGACTTTTTCGGGACAACATGGATAGGTGCCACCCACTTGGAATCGGAGATGGGGTAAATAAAACCCGCATCACACCATTTCTCAATCTCCTTCTTCACGACCTCTCGTAAATTTGGATTCAACCTACGTTGGAATTCACAAGAGGGTTTAGCCTCATTCTCTAGATAGATATGGTGCGAACACAGAGCGGGATTTAACCCGTGGAGATTGGAGATGCTCCAGCCTATCGCCTTGCGGTTTTTCTCCAAGATCTCTAGCAAGCGATATTCCTGCTCCTCGATCAATCGGAATTGATGATGACCGGATACTTCTTCTCTTGTCCCGCAAGGAAGGCGTATTTGAGGGTTGTGGGTAATGGTTTGAGCTCAGGTAAAGTTTGATCATCAAGGAAGTCTGGCTTAATCAGTTCTGGCTCTGTGCTGGTAGTGGTTGGATCTATCTCTGAAGTAACTACCACCAATTCACTCATCTCTGGAGTCGGATCGTCAAAAGTATCCAATTAATCGGCAAAAGCCACATACGACTCATCATCATCTTCTTCTAATTATCCTAAAGAGGGAAGGACTGGCAGGCCCAACTGGGCCTCTACGTCATCGATGATGTAGGGGGATGCACTTTCTATGTTGTACTCGCTCCTAAGGTTCTTGCAAACTGTCTCATGCACAATGTCTTCTCCAAAGGAGTGGGACTCATCGGTTCTAGTTGAGTTCTGTCTCCATGAATCAACGGTGTCTACATGAACACAATCTGCTTCTGACGAAGAGTAATCGGTGCTAGATTCAGAATCTGGCCTTTGCCATCTCTTCTGCTTCATCTCAAGTTCCCCATCTCCGCCTGGAGTTTGAAACTGAATTTTCCCGATCTTATAATCAAATAAGGCCCTCCTGTTCTTAGGAAGGGCCTTCCTAGAATGATTTGGGAATCTCTCCAATTTCGAGGGGTCTCCATATCAAGGACTGTAAAGTCCACCATGTAATCTTGACCCTCGACTTTGATGATAACGTTCCTCAATTCTCCCTTGGACCTCTTGGTTGATTTGTCTGCTAATTGGAGTAAGGCTCTGGATTTCCTAAGAGGTCCTAGATTTAGCCGTTCATAGAGGGTTCTGGGCATCAGATTAATTGAGGATCCATTATCTAGGAGAGTGTGTGCAAATACAGTGTCATCGACATGACTCACCACATAATGGGCACCCATGTCCCTTTGCTTCCTTGGAAACACATTCTTGATGGTGCAAGTAGTGTCTACTGACAAAACGTGCTTCTCAACACGACTTTTGGTTTTCCTACTGACCCTAGTAGGTGTGCATCTCACCTTAAGGTACTTCTGAAATGCAAGTGTCATGTCCACATACTTATCGAAGGGGATTGTGACCTTGATATACTTGTTGCAGAACTCTACCATCTCAGGGTCATCTTTTTGGATTTTTTGGTTTTCTTCTTTCCACCCTTAAGGGCACGGGGGAAAGGGATTATTGATGATAACTTAGATTCGGATATTGAAAGATTTTCATTAATATGGGAAACTGAGTTTTGTACAGGACTCTGACTCTGACACTGACTCGTACTCAGAAAAAGAAATTCCTTCGGCAAATAGGTGATGTATCTTCCGCGAGTTCAGGTGCATCCTCCTTGGATGGAGGTGTGGGCTCCTCATCGATTTTGCCTGATTAACTGATGGTGCTCCTCTCCTTCTTTCCATGGTGCCTTGAGGACTTGGAAATCTTCTTATTCTGCTGGTGATGGTGATGGTGATGATGCTCCTCTGCCTTCAAGTTCTCCTCAGGTAGAGACTTGGCGGCGTCTTCCTCATGTGCCTGCGCCCGATCAGGTACGATCACGGTCCTTCTGCTCCTGAGGGATATATGATTTATATTATCGTATGAAAGTATCTCGTGTTCAAATAGAGAATAATATGAATAGTATACCTGATCACGTGGTCAGTGCTGACCCTAATTCAGGCTATTTGGGTTAGCCTGAACCCGGGCGGGAATTGGGGTCTTCGGCACCATCTGTTGGTCCTGGGTACGTGAAACACGGTTCAGATTAGTTCTGATATACATGTAATCATTTTGTATCTGCTAGACCCTATCAGTTAGGGTCTGGATGGCCAAGGAGAGGGACTCCAAGTCACTAGTGTGCGGGGCTTGCTGCTGCTGACAAGAGGACGAGTGATTCGGTTGTCTATACTGGCCCTGTTGGTCATGCCGATACTGCTGAGGGTGGGAAGGTGGTGGAGGGCCCTACTGGCCCGAGTGGAATGTGCGTTGCTACTGGTGCTGTTGAGGCTGGTACCCTTGTCCTGGCCGGGACTGTATGAAGCGCGGTGCGGGGACGGAGATGGTTTCCTAGTAAGCTAGGAAAGGTTGGTGTGGCTGACCGTTCCCTGTCCCTGAATGTCTGCCGACGGGGTCATGGTTGTACCACAATCTGTTGATCTCGAACACCTGCGGAGGCTCCTCGTAGACTGTCTCCACCTGTGGGGGTGCTTGCTGCTCCTGCTGAGTTTATTGTTGCTCCTCAACCCAGCTACTCTGAGGCCCATGTACCTGCTCTTGTACAAAATGAACTCGATGTACAGGCATAGGTGGTGTAGAAGGGGCAGGTAGTCGTATCTTCTCTACCTTCTCAGTCAATTCCTCCACTTGTTTTGGCAATCGTGAAAGCGCCTCAAGCTCAGTGACCCTTTTGTGGATCTGTTCTACCATGGTGAGCTTATCATCTTTTATCCCTATGCTAGGGATTAGGTCATCTGTCAGATCCGCTACAGTCCTCATAGTTGTCTCATTAGAAAGGCTTGAGGGAGACAACTGATAGGCCCTGGTGGCCTGAGATCTGCCTGTTTCTGCCATCTGCTCCAGAATCTTCCATACGACATCTTCGTTCTTATTATGATAGCTTCCTCCACAGGTTGCACTCACTAACCCCTGCATTTCATGGGTCATGCCACAGAACAAGGTCTGGACTAAGATCGCCTTGGTAATGCCATGGCAGGGGCATTTCTGAGTCAAATCATTGAATCTATCCCATGCTTTATGGAATGGTTCGTGGGGGCCCTGGGAAAAGCTAGCAATCTTTGTCATCATCTAGTTAGTCCTACTGAGTGGGTAGAAGAATAAGTCTTTGAATTGCATCCAGGTCGTACATCTAACCCCGAGATTCTTCAGCCAAGAGCAGTCTTATCTCCTAAGGCAAACGGATTAGCCTTCAGCCTGATGTAATCTTATCCAACCCTACGGTGACTAAGGTTGTTGCAAACCAGCTCGAAGTCTCTCAAGAAAGCATAGGGTTCTTTGTTGGCATTCCCATTAAACTTCGATAGTATACTCAGAAAATGGGGCTTCAGCTCGAACGCTTCTGGGGGCACCTCAGATATAAGCCAACTATGTATTTTATTCTCAGTTGGGTTGTAGGCATCTACCATTGGTCGGTCAATTCCACCTGCCTTGATCACATGTCCCATCCTAGCCATAAGTTCTGCATTCAGCTCCTCGGCTCTAGCCAATCGGGTAAAGACTTGGTGCATAGGATCATCTCTGTGTTCCTCTTCGTCTGGATGTTTCTTAGGCATCTTGGTTTCTGGTCCGTCCTCTTCTCCTGGGTAAAGAATTTGGTCTAAGTTAGAGGATGTATTATTGAAGACATTCTCATCGAGGTGATGGTTTTCCTCGGTGAGATTAGAGGAGAGAAAAGGGATGGTTTGAGAGTAACCATCCTTAGATTGGTGGATCCCGAACTCAAGAGGGTCATGAGATCGGGTTGGCCCAAGTTGCGCTTGAGCCGATGAAAATGAACTTCGTGAGGGGTTCACGGAGAGATCTGCAAAGTGTTAGTGGATATCCCCCAGTCAGTCATCTTTGATGGCAGGAAGAAGAGTCGGGAGTAAAGATAGGATTTTACTCCTACCTTAAGCAAGCAAATGAATCACAAATCCTGATTTTCACACTCAACACGGTGAAGGACTCGAAATCGAGTATGATTAATCTGGTTGATTTTAAATGCGATTTTTCAAGCAAATAGAGAAGGTTATGTGGCCTATAGAGAAGTCAGCTCAAAGCCGTATGCGTCTCCCTTGTTTAACTTGTCGCCTAAGATGTCAACGCCCTTCCTTTCTTTGCTCCTATCCCTAGCTGAGAGTTCAAGGACATGCCCCTATCTACCTACCGAAGTAGGTGGAGGCTGACAAGGCTTTAAATTTGCTCCTATCTACCTGCTGGAGCAG
Organism: Ottelia alismoides; assembly: GCA_037367405.1. Taxonomy (NCBI): domain Eukaryota; kingdom Viridiplantae; phylum Streptophyta; class Magnoliopsida; order Alismatales; family Hydrocharitaceae; genus Ottelia; species Ottelia alismoides. The sequence continues at coordinate 124,619 of JAZKJV010002186.1, read as the reverse complement.
GCGGAGGCCACTAGCAACTTATCGCGGTGCACCGCAGCTTCACCCCTATCTACCTACCGGAGCAGGAGGAGGCTACTTGGCGCTAGTTAGTTGAACCCATAATTCAGCCTGTAATATTTGCTCGGACTGGGGTACGCGATATGGAAGGCGGGGATTTTGGCTCTGCCTTAGGGTGTGCGCACACACTCTATACCCTCACTCAGCCTGAAATCAAGGTCGGGGTTATTCGCCCGCAAACAGAATTTCTAATTTTATTGTGATTTTTTTGGTCAATTTGTTTAGAAGTCTCGATTTTAAGTTAGGTGACCACTTGATTAGTCCACACACAAGGAACGTCTATCGTCCAGTCCCAATTTCCTTCAGTCCTAAGTTTGAAAAACCAAGGGATAAGAAGTCGAGAAAAGTCAATGCACGATAAAGCAATGATGTATGCCAAGTTCAGAAGACTTACAGTGATCCTCGCGCTCTACATGCGGGATGCAAAATAGAATTGAAATTTTACACTATATGGATGCAAGCGAAAAAGCAGCTCCTAGACAAGCAGTTCTATTAGCGAGTGAAGAACATGTTAGATTTGGCTAAAGTCCTGCAGTTTAAGTACGTCTTTTAATTGTGATGTGTGGTCCTAGATATTACGAGCACAAACAGTCCTAAGAGAGCTCTAAGAGCCGCAAGTGCAGGTCCTATCCTACGTCAAGGAACTACACAACAAGCAGGTACTCGTTTTATTATGACTTACATGAGCGAGAACCCGATCGGGAACCCCTTGAAATGCAAAAAGAATTACAAGTCCTCTCAAAAACCACTCAATTTATTTTAATGCAGGTTCATCAGCTCACTTGGCGAAGCACCTTCGACTCCTCGTATTCCTCGCACAAAAATAAATGATGGTCAGATAAAGGACGACACAAAATAAACAAATGCTGGAAATTAGAAAGAAAAATATTCACAAGAACAAAATCGGGAATCAGACTACCCAGAGATGGAAAACCTAAAATACAAATTTTCTAAAAATCAACCTAAGCCATGCCCTAACGACAATGGCGCCATTTGAAGAGCCTCGGTCTACCCTACCTAATTCAAATGTGAATTATCGATCAAATTTAATGTGTGTTCGTTATAGTCGGGTAAATCAAGACTGTTCAAAACCACTTAGATTAATATCAAATTAAACACAAGCGGCAATTTTTTTATTTTACTTGGTCAAGCCCAAGGTCGAACTCAAGGAGGACCTTTTTCCTTAGATTAATTTGAAGTCAATTTCGATGTTAGATTTTGAGGAGAATATGTTTTTGGTTTTTTTATGCAATTAAGAAAATGCGATGCAATTCAAGCCAAATTTGAAGGTTAAAATTTGAAGTATGGTTAAATTAAGTCCAAAAATGATGAAACTTGGGCAGAATATGAAATGCAATTAAATTAAGCTACTGCAATTTTTTGGAATTTTTAGACTCTATAAGAATTAAAAATGAATGCAGGGTAGTTTTTGCAAAATTAATTTTAATAATTACCAAATTAAATCATTTTCAGATACAAAAATTAACATAGATACTTCTATGTGAGATGAGTCCAGGAAAATTATTAAACCTCAAAAATAATGAATTTTGGACCTACTAAAAATAAGTTAAGCAAAACACCAATTAATTTATTAAGGCCTCATTATACGTGCAAATAACGTAATTTTTTAGCACAAAGTAGAACAATTTAAACTAGACCTATTATGATTTTTTGGTGATTTTTGGAGCAACAAAGAACTTAATATGCAATTAAAAGCATACATTGGGCAAACTATGTAAATTTCCACAAAAAGAATTATATTAAATTCGTCGAAGCTCACAAAAATGTGACAAGTGTCCACAATGATAAAGCACAAGTTTCTATACAACATGCAATTTTTGGAATTAAAAATTGATGCTAAATGAATGCCTAAATAAACATGCAAACACAGGGGTGTGAATGCAAACAAGAATAAAATTGATTAAATCATAAACGTGCTTACAGGGACTAAAATGCAATTGCCTATAATGCAGAGGATATGCGTGCAATTTCTCTACCAGAATGCGTGCGCCTCACATGACGCGCCTGGCAGGGACTGAAGTGCAATTTTGAAAATGTGTAGGGGCCTCTATGTAAATTAGCCAGACCGTACGTGTAGACCACGTGAGATCTAGGCTCGGACGGCATCAGAGGCTCAGATGAGGCTCGGGTCTTCGGCAGGCTCGGACTTACTTCGGAGTAGCTTCGGAGGAAGCTCGGATGCTCCGAGCCTAAGGGGCGAGGAAGAGGCTCGGAGCTGGAGACGTGGCACGATGTGGACCGTTAGATCGCAAAGATCAAACAATGGCTGGAGCGGGCGACGTGGCTGCTTGAGGTACGTAAGTTCTCAAACGATCCAATGGTGGTTGTGACTCATGGAGATGGCGACGTGGAGCGCTGGGGACCGTCCGATCAAGACGATCGTACGGCAACTGTGCTTCGTCCTCCTCCTCGTCGTCACCTCCTACGGCGGGCGTGGCTGGGCCCTGACGAAGGGTGGCTACCTCCATCGTGTTCTACCGTGCTTAGTTAAGACACCTGGAGGCTCCTGAGTGGCTGGGCGCGATCGTGGAAGCTTCGTGGAGCGACCGGACGTCCTGGAAGAGGCGGTCGTGGTCTGTAGGTCGGAGACGAAGGAGCTCGAAGAAGCTCCGACGAGGTTCCGACCAATGACGAAAGCAAGTACCTGCAAGGTTAGCTACTAGTCGAGGCGTGGCATGTTAGGTCTCGTAGGTGCAATGAGTGACCGGAGGCCTTGCGGAGCGGAATGGGTCGTTGGTCATCGTGCTTGATAACGTGGTTCCGACCTGCAGTTAATATGTAGGTGTAAAGAGAAAGCCGTGGAGAGGAAACCACGTTGAATCAAATAAAAATTACGATAAAATAGGAGAGAGATAAAGAAAATCCTATTTTATTGTTCACTACTAATTTTACCAGGTGAGTGTGCATGGGTCGAACTCAAGGAGGCAGAATATTTAAACTATGGTTTTTTGAAACAAGGAAAGAATTCCAAGAAAATCCTCTTTATAAAGAAAGAAAATTGAAAAGAAATCCGGCTCAAAACTAACTCAAAAAGATGAAATTCAAAATGACACAACGAAGCGACGAAAAATAAGGGAAAATACTCAAAAATGTATTGGGTAATTATCAAGCTACCCTAAAAAGATCACGGACAAATATGGAAAATTCGAGGTCCAATCAGCCGCTACAAGACAAGTGCATAACTACAAAGAAAAGTATATAGTTTTATTACAGAAAGGTCCCCACGACGACTGAAATGAAAAGAAACTAAAGGAATTGCATTTAGGTCCCTATGTGAGGACCTAAATGCAATTTCTGGAAACTTCTAGGGTGGCTTTGAATATCAAGAACTCGTTGGGTTTAATGTGCAATTCTTCCATCGTTTCGCAGCGGACGGTCAGGATTAGAAGGCGGCGTGCGATCCGGACCATTCTTCAGAGCCAAGTATCAACAGCTTGTAACCACTGGTTGTTCTTTATGTTCTTGTGTTGTGGTGCACGGTTGACGACGGGGTTCTCTTCTTCCAATTATCGCCGGCGAATGACGCGATCCTTGGTCCTCCGACGGGGCCAGAGGGGTCACGCCTTCACCCCTCGAACTCGCCCACGGTGGATCTTCTTCAAAGGTGGCTGAAGGCGACCTTTCTCTGGTGATGAAGAGAGCGGTCTAACGATCCTAGCATTGATGCTAAGTTGTTGCACCTTCTTTGATTGGGAGTTACGTGAAGATTTAAAGCTCTAGATGTCTTGAATTTGCTCCAAATGAAAGATAATCCTGCAAGTAATGACTGTATATGCTCAATTTGTGAAGCAATCGGCCAAAGGATTAAGAATTGCAAGATCAAAATAATGATGTTTCCAGAAGTAGTGAAGAACGGCGTGTGAATGGTAAGAAAGAAGATATTGGAATTGCTTTGATTGGGTTTGAAAGTTGAAATCGATAGGGCATCTAATGATGATGTTTAATGATCCTAATTACGCATTTAGATCCGCTAATCATGGCACACAATTCGAGAAATAAAAGATGAAAGCGGATGGATTACCTGGGTAATGGAGGTGTATGACCTCCTGATGATCGCTCGACGGGGCGGCGTTCCCGGAGCTCTACGTGGCGCTGGGCGGCGATGCAAGGCGAGCATTCACCTTGGAGCTTCTCCTCCGGCGTCCCTCTTCCACGCGAGGCTGCTTGCGGATGTTATCACCACCGGAGGCGACCGGAATGAAGCGAGGAAGAAGGAAGGTCGTCCGCTGGAATTGGAGGTTCTAGTAGTTGGAGAAGACTAAGTTGGTTGCGTCAACTTCATGAGCTTTTATAGATGAAATGGTGAGGATCTAAGTTGGATCTAATGGCTAGCGTGTATTAGGGTTGTCAGGATGAGAAGACGAAGGGTTAGGATCGAGCAAGTTAGAGATTGAACTGGAGAATTCATTGAAGAAGGCTGGTTCGAACAAAAGCTACACTGGCTTCTCGGAAAAGAAGAGCCACGTGCTGACACGTGGTTGGCCAGATAATTAAAATACTTATAAATTATGTAATAAATAATAAATGACATTATTTTAAATGGTTTAAAAACAAAAAATATAGATAAATAAATTATCTAAATAATGGTATAATTAATTTTTGTAAATAATAAATATTATTTGAAATATAAATATTGTATTAATAAATAAGTATAAATAATACTTAATAAATAGGTATTGAATTTTTTAATTCAATGAATAAATAATTATTTATTAATTTTATATTTTCTTAGATATTAGAATAATAAATAATGCCTTTTAAAATTTTGGTGGATTTTAATAAAATAATTTAGATATATTAATAAATACAGGTATAAGTTAAATAGTTCAATTTCATCTATAAATTAGAGTTTTGGATTTTATTAAAATAATAAATAAGCTCCAAAAATTTTGAAATAAATCATGATGAAAATACATGATCATAAAAATAATTAAAATTTATAAAATTAATAAAACTGTAAATAATATAATCTAAAAAAATAAATAGCCCAGAAACCCCGTTGTCATTAGGTCCCAAAACCGACTTTTTGCAAACGGACCTCGATTTCAATAAAACCACCTCCATTAATTAGAGGAATATTAGTTTATGAACTTTAAAGTGAGTAGAGTGAAATTGGAGTTTGTATGAGGAAGTTATGATGTTCGGAAGTTGAGAATTTGACAATTTAAAAGTTGGATTTCTTAGCATATATACAAGATAATATTTTTAACTTATTTTTATATTTTTATATACATTTTTAGAAATAATTAAGAAAATAATTTGGTGAAAAATATCTATATATGAATTATATAAAAATCAATGAAGATTTGATAATTATATGATAAATAGTGAATAACGTGTGGAGTGTACTTTAATTATATTTATAGTTTTCTTCCCTTATCTCCCCCTACTTGTTGGTTTGTCGACCAATCCATGCTGACTTGATCTCGAGGGTTAGGTTATATAAATATATCTTACAGCTATACTTATATTTTCTGAGTCATATTGTACATATTTACAATCTGCTTTCTTTTCTTTTCTTTATTTTTATTCTTTTATTTATTTACATGTTTTTGATGCATAAAAGTGAATTTTTATTCATGAATAGGATTTTGATAAAATGTGGAAATTAATGAATATTTACATGTATTTGTTAAGGATTTTAAGACAAAATGCGACAGAAATACTAATGAATCATGGATTCATCAACCCCCTATACTTAAACTTTGCTAGTCCCTTAGCAAAAACTTATTTGAAAAGTAAGTGAAAAAGGAAGAAAGTTAGAATGAATTTGTTTTCCTAAACCAATTCTGAGAACAGACAAAGGACAGAGCTCGATCGGGCCTAAAACAAGCATTTTGTCAGAGCCTTAACTAGGATTAGGATTTTATCCTCAATAGTCCTCAAATTCCACAAATCCTTATTCAAGATCATCTCATCAGCTAGTTCAGACACACTTATTCATATCGCAAACTCTATCAACCTTGAAGTCAATTTGTACAGTGTCTGAATTGATTTTGCTCTTCCTGCTTAAAGAAGCGAAGAACCCGTCCATCCCAGCTATACACTTCCATTGATTCCTCATCCAACTACTCTTTCCTCGGGGAAGGAGGTATTCCCTTCTGAGGTCAGTTCGTGCTATGTCCACAATCTAATATAGAGAGAAAATAAAAGAATGAGAAAAGAACTGGAGAGCGACCAGTGTAGACGCATCTTTTTAATAACGCGGTTCCGACCTGCAATTAATATGTCAGTGTCGAGAGAAAGCCGTAGAGGAAACCACGTTAAATCAAACAAAAATTACAATAAAATAGGAGAGAGATAAAGAAAATCCTATTTTATCGTTCACTGCTAATTTTACCAAGTGAGTGTGCCTGGGTCGAACTCAAGGAGGCAGAATATTTAAACTACGGTTTTTTGAAACAAGGAAAGAATTCCAAGAAAATCCTTTTTTATTCTTGATTTTACCAAGAAAGAAAATAGAAAAGAAATCCGTCTCGAAACTAACTCGAAAAGACAAAATTCAAAATGACACAACAAAGTGATGAACAATAAGGGAAAATACTCGAAAAATGTATTGGGTAATTATCAAGCTACCCTAAAAAAACGCAGAAAAATACGGAAAATTCAAGGTCCAATCAGCCCCTACAAGCCATGGGCATAACTGCAAAGAAAAGTATATAGTTTTATTACAGAAAGGTCCCTATGAGGACTGAAATGAAAAGAAACTAAAGGAATTGCATTTAGGTCCCTGCGTGGGGACCTAAATGCAATTTCTGGAAACTTCTAGGGCGGCTTTGAATATCAGGAACTCGTTGGGTTTAATGTGCAATTCTTCCACCATTTCACAGCGGACAGTCAGGATTAGAAGGTGGCGTGTGATCCGGACCGTTCTTCAGAGCCACGTGTCAACAGCCTGTAACCTCTAGCAGTTCTTCATGTTCTTGCATTCTGGTGCGCGGTTGACGACGGGGTTCTCTTCTTCCAATTATCGCTGGCGAACGACACGATCCTTGAGCCTCCGGCAGGGCCAGAGGGGTGATGCCTTCACCCCTCGAGCTCGCCCGCGGTGGATCTTCTCCAAAGGTGGCTGAAGGCAACCTTTCTCTGGTGATGAAGAGAGCAGTCTGGCGATCCTAGCACTGATGCTAAGTTGTTGCACATCATTGATTGGGAGTTGCGTGAAGATTTAAAGCTCTAGATGTCTTGAATTTGCTCCAGATGAAAGATAATCATGCAAGTAACGATTGTATATGCTCGATTTGCGAAGCAATCGGCTAAAGGATTAAGAATTGCATGATCAAAATAATGATGTTTCCAGATGTAGTGAAGAACGACGTGTGAATAGGAAGAAAGAAGATGATATTGGAATTGCTTTGATTGGGTTTGAAAGTTGAAACCGATAGGGCATCTAATGATGATGTTTAATGATCCTAATTACGCATTTAGATCGGCTAATCATGGCACATAATTCGAGAAATAAAAGATGAAAGCGGGATGGATTACCTGGGGAATGGAGGTGTATGACCTCCTGATGATCGCTCGACGGGGCAGCGTTCCTAGAGCTCTACGCGGCGTTGGGCGGCGATGCAAGGCGAGCATTCACCTTGGAGCTTCACCTCCGGCGTCCCTCTTCCACGTGAGGCTGCTTGCCGATGCTGTCACCAACGGAGGCAGCCAGAATGAAGCAAGGAAGGAGGAAGGTCGTCCACTGGAATTGGAGGTTATGGTAGTTAGAGAAGACTAAGTTGGTTGCGCCAACTTCATGAGCTTATATAGATGAAATGGTGAGGATCTAAGGTGGATCTAATGGCTAGCGTGTATTAGGGTTGTTAGGATGAGAAGACAAAGGGTTAGGATCGAGCAAGGAAGTTAGAGATTGAGCTGGAGAATTCATTGAAGAAGGCCGGTTTGAACAGAAGCTACACCATCTTCTTGGAGAAGAAGAGCCAGGTGCTGACACATGTCAGCACCTGGTTGGCCAGATAATTAAAACACTTATAAATTATGTAATAAATAATAAATGACATTATTTTAAATAAGTATAAAAACAAAAAATATAGATAATAAAACTATCTAAATTATGGTATAATTATTTCTTATAAATAATAAATACTATTCGAAATATAAATATTATATTAATAAATAAGTATAAATAATACTTAATAAATAGGTATTGAATTTTTAAATTTAATAAATAAATAATTATTTATTAATTTTATATTTTCTTAATTATTATAATAATAAATAATACCTTTGTAAATTTTTGTGGATTTCAATAAAATAATTTAGATATATTAATAAATACATGTATAAGTTAAGTAGTTTAATTTCATCTATAAATTAGGGTTTTGGATTTTATTAAAATAATATACAAGCTCCAAAAAATTTGAAATAAATAATGGTGAAATACAAGATCATGAAAATAATTAAAATTTATAAAATTAATAAAACTATAAATAGTGTGTTCTAAATAAAATAAATAGCCCAAAACCCCATTGTCATTAGGTCCCAAAACTGACTTTTTGCAAACGGTCCCCGATTTGAATAAAACTACCTCCATTAATTAGAGAATTTTATTTTATGAAATTTAAAGTGAGTAGAGTGAAATCGGAGTTCGTATGAGGAAGTTATGATGTTCGGAAGTTGAGAATTTGACAAGTTAAAAGTTGGATTTCTTAGCATATATTACAAGATAATATTTCTAACTTATTTTTATATTTTTATATATATTTTTAGAAATAATTAGAAAATAATTTGATGAAAAATATCTATATATGAATTAATTAAAAATCAATGAATATTTGATAATTATATGATAAATAGTGAATAATGTGTGGAGTGTACTTTAATTATTTTATAGTTTCTTCCCTTATCTCCCCCTACTTGTTGGTTTGTCGACCAATCCATGTTGACTTGGTCTCAGGAGTTAGGTTATATAAATATATCTCACAGCTATATTTACATTTTTCGAGTCATATTGTACATAGTTACATATTTACAATCGGCCTTTTCTTTTCTTTATTTTTATTCTTTTATTTATTTACATGTTTTTGATGCATAAAAGTGCATTTTTATTCATGAATAGGATTTTGATAAAATGTGGAATTAATGAATATTTACATGTATTTGTTAAGGATTTTAAGACAAAATGCGACAGAAATATTAATGAATCATGGATTCATCAGAGCTCCTCCGCCACGATCGGTGAAGCAGTGGTCGAGGGTGGTTCGGTGGTCTAGAACGGTCGAGGAGAAGAACGAAGGGGTGCACGAAGATGGTAGCTCCGAGGCAGAGCATAGGCGATGGTCAATGGGAGGTGATGTCGAGTGAGGAAGCCTAATAAAATAGGAGAATCTCGAAGGGGAAGAAGGGGGAAGATCAGAGAAGAAGATGGAGGATTCTACCTGGGAATTGGGACTCAAAATAGAGTCGTCGGTCGTTGCTCGAGGGCCAGTAGGAGCTCGAGCTCACGCAACTCGATGGAGGAGCTGCTACACGGCGATGCTCGTCGTGGATCTCTTCGGAGAAGGACCGCTGTCTTCGCTCGGTTTCAGGCCTTATCTTTGTCACAGATAGGAGGAGAAGAGCTCTAGGGTCTCTCGTGTAAGGGCAGATGGGGCTGACGATGGCCGGAGGAGGAGTATTTATAGAGGGAAGGTGGTGGTCCGGATGATGGAAGGTGAGGTTTACGTGGAAGTTATGGAGCGAGATAGAGGGATTCATGGCACGAGTGGCAGCTGGCGAGGATGAGGGGAGTATGGGCTCCATCGTGGGGCGATTGTTGAGTGGAGATGGTGGCTGACGAAGCGGGGAAAAAGAAAAGGGGACGGCGAGTTAGCGAGGTGGAGCGATGTGGTCGAGGCATTTTCAGAGGTTGAACACGGACTCTTGACTGTTGGATCTCGTGATCCAACTGCTCTAAGCGGGGCGCTAGGGAGTGGTTAGGATTAGATCAGGCGGGCAAGATCGACGGGCGTAGAGAGTGCCATGTGGCGAACGATGGAAGCGAGTGGTGAACGACCATGATGAGATATGGAGCTTGATCGAAGGGTTGATATAAGAGTAGAGACGGATGGAGGTGATCTGGAGAGAAGGAGAGCAATCGGACGGTGATGGAGCGCGTAAGGAGGTGAAGGCGTTGATGAGCGGTCCAGATGTAATCTAGAGTTGATCAGATGGCTGCGAGATCATGCGGGCGTGGACGGCTGAGATGTAGGCCGATTAAAAGCCATCCAACGGCTGGAAGGCGGGGAGCGTGGTGCGTGCTTAGACAGGATACGTAGCGTAACTAGAATGCGCCACGTGGCCCAATCAAATTATTGCGAAGAAGAAATGGAGAAATGGGGGAGAAAATGACCGAATTTGGAGAAACTCAAAACATGAAAGTTGTAGATCTTGATGAGATCTACAAGATGCATGTGACCAAAAACGGTAACGAGGTCAAATGAAGTGATAAAATACAAGGGTAAAAATACCAATACATACAGTATTTAATGGGGGCCGAAAACCCAAGTTTTGTATACGAGCTCTGATTTTAATGAAATTGGTCTTATTTTGAAGGCCTCTGAATGTATATTATTTTAAAAGTGAGTAGACCTAAATCGGAAGCTGTATGAGAGAGATATGTGTGTTTTGAGGTTCATGGTCTCAAACTTGGACTCGGGTTTTATTGGTCAATTTTACAAGTTAGCATTTTTTTGGTATGTTTCTTGCATTAGTGTCAGTAATATATACACTATAGAGTTGAATGGAGTTTGGAGTTAGTATAAAATACATACAAATAGATGATTTTTACAGTGACTTTTGGCTTCTTATTTAATGCAGATGTGAATGCTAAAATGCAGATATTATCATGCATGCATGAATGATAATTATGCAATATACGTGACAAAATGCATCTAATTACTCGAGAACAAAGCTCTATTTTCAACTTTTAGAGTGATGAATCATAGATTCATCAGAGGTATAATCTGAGATTCATGAGACATATTCTTTTTCTAATATACATATGAGATACCTTCTACTGAGATTTTTGTTGAGGATTCTGAACAGCCTGATGAGCCATTCCTTTTTAAGCAGAGATCGTTCGTTGCAGATCTTTCTGATATTTTACTTGTTGAGCCCATAGTTGCCATGATGGACAATACACATAGTGCAGATCACAAAGCTTCTACCAGTACAGCTGCAGAGGTTGTCAGAGAGCTAATTCAGACCCCACCTGAGCTATAGGCTATACCCTGATAAATCCCATATTTATTTACATTATTTTATAATATTATCTCTCTAATTTAAGATATTCACCAAGATTCATTGACTATTAACACTAATTAATAATCTGTGTGTTATAAGTAATTTACCTTAATTAATATATATTATGTAACCCTATTATTGTGATATTATTTTATTTATTTATTTCTCATTAAAATTAAAATAGAAATTAGATAATATTGTATTTAATTTAGTTCTACCTAAAATATAAAATAAAAATCTCGAAAATAACAAAAGAAAATAAAAGAAAAATATTTTTATTGTTTTAATAAGTAATTAATTTTTATCTATGTATCGATGACACTTTTTCTTGATGGCTTCTACATGAAAGTTGTAGATCCCATTGATATATAAAACTTTCATGTTTACCGCTTTCTCTAATTCTCTTTCTATATATTTATTTTTGATATTATTCATAATTATTTATTTCTGAGTTTTCTCAACAAGCCACATGGCACCATCTGCTTTGGCCATGTGGCCCGCTATCCTCATGCCATCTGCTCTTTATACTGGACTGTCAAATGGCATGGATCTCTTCATCTCAGCCGCCAGTTCGCGTCGTTAGCTGGACCACACCATCGTATCCTTTAGTTTCATTTAGACCATTCATTAGCGCTTCATTCTCAACCATTGGATCATCAAATCTAACGGTTGATGCTTCAACACCTACCTCTAGTCCTTATCTGATTTCTCCCTCCATCCTCAGACCTCCTTTCCTTTCAATTTCACCACCAATCCTTTCACCAACCAACCACCTTCTTAGCCCTAGTCCTAACTCCCATGTTCAATAAATTGCTACCATTTGAAGGACTGTTGAAACTATCCCCTTCCTCAAACTTCTTGCAACCTCTATCTTCACAAAAACCTTCCTCCACCTTCAGTGACCTCCATCTGCCAATACACAACCATGCCTTGAGCATCGTCTACCCTTTAGTGATAGTTATAGGATGAGAAATCGAAGTGAAGATGGAGTTTCGGTTCGGCATGATCGTCGACCGCATGGCTGTGTTGTAGTTGATCAACTAGACTGCTGGAGCTTTGATTCGTTGTCGGAATCGTAAAGCAAAGATTTTGGAGCCAATGCAGCACTACTTAGGTTGAGATTCATCGTCGAGTTCGTTTCCATCTTCAGGTGAGTTTTGTTTTCAACCTTAGTTTAATTGTATTTTCTCGTATTTTTTCAGACTAACACAACCATCTACACCTCCTTTCAACCATCGTATCCGCTCTACCGTTTACTCGTTATCCTCGCATCGCCTTCATCTGTCCATTTCCGATTCTCCATCTTTGTATCCACTTAGATCCATTATCTTCTTCTGCAACAAGAAAAATAACCCATTTGGGATCTACTCTCCCACTTCATGAAGCCCTCCAAACCACTCCATATCCTCCTCATCATATTTGTCTAGGTTTCGGCTATCTGCTTACAACTGTAGGTGACTAGGATCCTCAATGATCGAAAAATCATTCCTATTCCGATCTGGATTTTCATCTCCAACAAAGCAACATAATTAGCATCATCCAGACTCCCTCACTCCATCTCTGACTGACAAAAACTTTCGCCAAGTCTCCAGGGATCTTTTTATCAAGCAGCTGATTATTAGCAGCATCATGGAGGAGATAAGAAAGACTCGTCGGAGCCCAGCCAACACACCACATCCCAAGGCGACATTCTTCTGAGAAATGATTACAGGCATCATTGGATCATCCCAATTTTGGGACGATCGAACGGCCCGACTGCATTCACATCTTCTACCCGAGCCTCCCTTTCGTACCTACAGCTTTGGTCACTACAAATCACCAGCCAAAGCAGCAGACGTTGACACGTGGCCCAAACCACGTTGTCCAATCCAAGCCTGACCTCATGTGCCTCCTCCACATGGATTGGGCATTTTATAGCGTCAACCCCACTGGTTTCCATTACTACAAAAATACCCCCGTGTAGGGGTTATTTCATAAAGTCAGGGTCTGACTTTTGTTAGTTGCGTGTTAGTCCTTCAAGGGACATATTTGTAATGTTTTTATGTTTTATTTATTTGCATTTATGCTTATAGCTTACATGTTGAATAAGTTGAGCATCGTTTATCCAAATGAAGTGATTTCAGTGGCAGTTTGATCCTCATATTATTATCTTCTATATGAGATAATTTACTTCCTGATTAGACAGTTTAAGAAGGATTATTTTATTAGATTCCACTTAGATGATTTCATGCTCATTAAATATAGCTTGGCTCTAGTTTAAATCACTCAATTGGACCCTGATGAAATTGATAACTTGCTTAGGTTTGATGAAATACTTTAGGGCATAATGATATGTTTATTTGCATGTACTAATGACATATCATCATGTCCATTCTGTCATTATTCCTAACATGTAATCGTATTTTTAAAATTCACATTATGTTCCATACCATGCATACTTTCATGATATGCATTGTCAAGCAATGTTTGTTGTGCATTATTTGTGCTTTGTTGTCTTCATATAAACTATTTGCATAAGAAAATATTTTAAAAGTTAAATTTATTTTGTGTGTTTATTGCATCTGCTTGACACAATAAGCTTCTAGATCATTATCATAAATATTAAAAACTTAAGAATAAAATATAAATTGCACGTGTCCTTGTGTTCGACCCTAGACTTTCCAAGATTATAAATTAAAGCTAGGTCCACTTCGTAGAGACGTTTGACCTTGTTCTATGTAGTTTACTAAGTGCAACGAGTACTTTTTATCTTATGCATTTAGCGAGTTATCATATGGTGTTGTTGCCGAGGACACGATACATTTTATAATTATTTTTAGGGTTAAATATTTGCTTAGTGATTTATAGGTTAATTATTTTGAGCATGTTTTATTGAATTGTTTATTTTTGTTTGTCTACTGATTTGGCATTGTACTATAATTAAAAATTGTAACTTTCTCGAGAATTATCTAATCATATATTGTTTTGTGGTAGACCCGTGGAGCCGACGAATTTCGAAAGACCGTGGAGGTGAGGAGCTTGGAGTTCCTTGCTAGAGAGTCATCAAAGCAAGACATTAGAGAGATTACACTAGTTAATTAAGTTCAAGTATCGTGTTTTAATTTATTTGTAATCTTAATGGCCTATTCACAGTGGTTCACGATTGAGATCTCACATGTGTAATTAAAGGCATGTTTATTTATTCTTCATTGTGTGTGGTTGTGTCGAGAGTGGTTCTCGAATTGAGTGGTGATTTTAGGTCAAGGTACTACGCCAAATTGACATATCTTAGGTCATTTTTGCTTGATCTAAATCGTAATTGAGGACACGTCACTTGATCTGATAAGATTCACACTTGCAAAAATCTTAGGAGATTCAGAGACGCACATAGCATACTGATGAATCCATAATTCATCATCTTTGTTCTTTTATTTTAGTCAAAATCATTAGCAAAACATCTGTAAATATATGTTAAAATTGATAAATTGTGATTCACCATGAGTTTGCTAATAATTCATATTTAGAATTTTTTAAACCAAAATAAAAGAATAAAGAAGAAAAGAAAAAGAAAAGAAATAAAGAAGGTTGTAATTATGTAATAAGTATAGACTGACCCCGAACCCCAAGAGAAGGTCAATAACTGATCTGATTGACAAAGAATAAAGTAGGGAGAGATATGATTTTTATTTATTAATATAATCCGAAAATACCTTGTGGATACTATTTATTATGTATTTATTCACTGTATATATCATCCCTTATTTATCATGTATACATCATTGAACTATATTATTTCTCAAAAAAATGATCTCAAAGTGATTTATTTCCTTGATAAAACTTGTAAATAAAATGTGACATAAATAATAAAAATATTTGCAAAATACAATTATGAACAATTGTACAGTACATGCACATGTATTTATGTATTTACTTATTTATTTTGTGTATAAATTTTATAAATTGTATTTTAATATCTTGACAATAATCCAAATAATTTTATGAAATTAAAATAAAATTTTGAGATTACAAAATAAAATAAAAATAAAATCAACTCTTCATTGTGCAAACGAATAAAGTGTATATCTTGTACATAGTACTAGATCAGTAAGCCATATATTTAACTTGTAAAAATCTAATAAAAAAATACTTATACTTCTTAAAATATTTTATAAATAATTAAATATAAAATATAATGCACTTTTGTAAAAATAATAAAATAAAAATATGTAAATATTGTAAATAGGTAAATACCTATACATTTTCATATATATTGTATATACCATAATATATATATTATTAACATTATTAAAAATCATAAAAAAATAGTTTGTAAATAACTAACATTTTAATTTTAAGGCCATTTATTATTTTTAATCTCCTTTTCTTTTATTTTTAAAATTTCTTTTTTCCTATTGGTCAACCCAAGTCCGTTGACCCGGGTCAACCATCCCTCTCCCAAGACCGACCCGGGCAATGGTTCGTCGAACCCAATTTCTCCATATTCTTCAGCCTAAACACGATCTCCTTTCACCTCGGATTGCTGACCTCGTTGCTCCCTAATGATCTGTAACCTTCACAGATACATAGGAGGTTCTGAATCTCCCTCAGTTCGCGTGAAAACTCTCGATCCTTCCGGACTCCTGGGAACCCTGTAAATAATCTCCTCAGCTCCCTCGTGCCTCTAGTTTGCTCCTCTCGCATTCTTTCTCCACCAAAATCCCTTGGGTAGTGACAGGACCTTGTCAGAGCCTTTTGGAGCTCGGATCGGCGGCTAGTTGAGTTGAACACCTACATGGTCGGACATCTCCGCCACGTTCAGTCCCCTCGCCCTTCCGCGGCCAAGTAGAGGCCAGTATCCCGTCGTTCACTTCGCCGACGTTCTCCTTCCATTTTCAATCATCAAGTAGCCCTAATTCCCCTTCTGTAGCTGTGTTTTCGTTGATTTAGGGTCATCGTTGTTGCCCTCTTCGTCGCCTCCGACCACCAGGTCTGAGGCTCCTCCCGATCATCTACCTACATCGATACGCCCGCTAAATCACCCTTCATCTTCCCTCACACCCAGATCA
Source organism: Ottelia alismoides (assembly GCA_037367405.1). Lineage (NCBI taxonomy): Eukaryota > Viridiplantae > Streptophyta > Magnoliopsida > Alismatales > Hydrocharitaceae > Ottelia > Ottelia alismoides. The sequence continues at coordinate 108,264 of JAZKJV010002186.1, read as the reverse complement.
CCACACATCTTGTTCATCGGAGCCAGATTAGGTCCCGACCACCTCCCTCCATATTTGTTGGAGGTCAAATCCATTCCCCTGACACTTCCTTTGTTGTTTCTGCCAAATAACCCTGGCCAGAGCTTCGCCTCTGAGCCTCAAGTTCCCTTGTAGGTCCAGGTGTGCGTGAGAGGGTCGAATCGGACCCTCGACTGACCCAGTTGAGCATCTCCAAGTGCAGTGCTCTCATACCTTCATCAATTCGCTCGACAAGCCATTAGAGACTTTCTTTCAACACGGACTCTCTCCAGCGGTGTGCTGGACATCTTAGCCGGTTGATAAGACCATAGCAGCGCTAGAGATTAAAGATCAAAGTTCATCTGACATTCCCCTCATCCTTGTTCTTCCAGCGCCATCGCCAACTGTTCGATGAGGATCCAACGCCCCAGATTTGATCATAGGCTTTCTTTCTCGCCCAAATTTAGACGTTCTAATCAGATCTAGGTCAGATTTGCACCGCATGTCAGCTCCTTTTCTCAGAGCGTCACATTTTTCCAGAGCCATTAAAGTCGTACGTTAGATCCCACACACGCTGCACACTCCTGTAGGGGTATATTTCACTTTAGCCCCATTCTTTTATGTTAATCCTTTTTGTATAATAAATGTAACAGTAGTTTAAACCTTTTTACAGTAAAGACCTGGTAGTTTTTATAATTTCACTTTAGTCCAGCTGAACTGAGCTCACATGCATCACGTGACCTACTTGGTGTATTTGCATCATATGTCCAAATCTTTTATGTGCTATTGAAATCGGATTTGTTTCTCGATATTTGCACTCATGCCCCTCTCAGCCTGGTTCACATGCGAGGCACGCTTTTTGCTGGGACTTTTGCATTTTAGTCCCTAAGATTTTATTGCATATTATGATTATGCCTTGATACATAATGTAATTGCTTTTTGGTCCTCCTTTTTCCATCATTTTATTTTTGTTTACATTTGTTGCGATAAATATCAAATCAAGTCTGAAATTCCCTAAAAATCCATAGTACCTTCTGCTAGTGTGTTCTTCATGTGGTAACCTTTAGTTGTTGTTTCTGGTTGTTTTATTATTATTAAAAATTCAAAAACTCACCAAAAATTCCCTATTTGCTTAAAAAATCATAAAAAATCAAAAATACCTTTAAAATTCTAAAAAAGAAGGTTAGCTTTCTTTTAGCCATTTGATTTTCTATCAAAATTTCATCTTATTTACTTATATAGAATAAAAATTTTCAAAACCCTTAAAACACCATAAAAATCATATAAAATCTTTTAAAAACTCAAAATTTTTGTTCTTGGTCTTTATTCATAGATATTCACGTATACTTTTTGATAAAATTAACAACAAGAGCTTTGAAACTATTTTCTATTTTAAATCTGAAAAATGCTTCTGGTTTGTTCACTGTTTGTGTTTTTCTTAGTTTTTATTTTTATAAAATTCATAAAAACTCTAAAAAACTCACAAAAATAAAAAATAATATAAAATTTATAAAACATAAAACATTTTCTTTTGGTTTTTCTGGACAATTTTCCAATATTTGAAAAATACAAAAAAGTGTGTATCCTTTATTCATTGTTTTTATTTTCTTTGCCTTAAAAATTAAAAGTATAAAATTTTATTATCATTAAAAAACTCAAAATCTAGAAAACATTTAAAAAGTTATAAAAATTAAAACCCATAAAAAATTAAAATGATAAAAATTCACAAAAATCCAAGAGTAGTTTGCTTTGCTTTTCCTTATTTTCAGTCTTTGATTTTTCATTAATTAAATCACCCTCATTTAACTAATAGTTCCCTCCTTGTATTTGACCCTAGGCATTACACCAGGTTAATAAATAATATCTTAGACCACTCTCTTTTACTTACTTGATACATTTTGTGGTTGAATAAAATTTTCTTGATTTCTAGCTAAATTTTTGGGGTGACAACAACATTATTTGCTTAATGTCATTAACTTAACCCAAGTCAGCTGATTTGAACATCAGAACGAATGGCACCGTTGCCAGGGAGGCACGACGAGGGTAGCTAGGTTACTTGCTTTGCTTGTTATTCTTGTTTGTGTATATACTTGTTTTTCTATTTTACTTTTGTCTATATTTCTATCACTTGTTTCTTTTATTTCTGTCTACATTTGTCTCTTATTTTTGTACATATCATTGTTCTTTATTTTCTTTCTTTTTATTTGCTTATATTTTTCATACGGTTATCTAACGCATTTCTTGTTTCACCTTTGTTGCGAGGGCCTGTGGAGCGAGGGAGGCCATCTCAGGAGAGCCGACGCACCCGAGCGAGGCAGAGGCTAGGCGTTCTACACCGACCGACAGGAGAGAGCAGCTTAGGAGGAGCAGGAAGAGCAAAAGAATGTCTTAGTTTTTAAATTTATTTTTTTATCATTTTATTTCATTTTTGTAATTAATTTATAAAAATTTTCAGCACTTGCCCTTTTTCTGTTTTCTAGGCCATTATATACCTCTAGATTATGGGGTATGCTTCGCCAAGTGTCGGTGAACTTGGGGGACCTCACAGGATTTAGGTTTTCATCGCCTTTATTTTTATTTGTTTCTCACGATTTTTGTGTGCTTGAGCCCCTAGACCTAGGTTTCTATTTTATTGAATCAGATAACATTAGGTCCAAAGCCCCTAATAGAATATATGTTCCTATAGAACTCACTTAGACTTAGATAAATAAATCGGTGCTTCATTATAATAGGAGTTTCCTGTTTAGGATGGTTCTCGCATTGCATTCATATGTATTATTTTACTTTTTATGCGTGGATCATATTGAATGTAGACTATTGGAGCAAGGTACACCTTATATCTCGTGCATGCATTCATAGATTCCCAAGCATCAACTTTTCTGTATTCCTCCCTCTGTTTTCTGGACTTAGGAGTGAAAAGGAAATTGGAAAATTCATTATATTTTTCATTGGAAAAAATACTCAATAAAAGTGATAACCAAATAAAAATCAGGACTGCTAATTGAGCTTGATCGATCACATTCATTGTTTTGGGGAGTGCAACCCCTTGTTTGCAGACACTCTTCAGACTGAGTGAGGCACATACACATAATTAATAGAGCACAAAGCCCTGGACTTGGGCCCTAAGAGCTTGGACTTTGACTCTTGGGTCCTATTATTGTTGCAAGTACTTGCCTCGGACGTTAGTAGAAGTAGATGTGTGGATATAGAGGTGGATTTCCTTAGAAATACTCCCACGCTCTTACGTGGATAGTTCTCTGCTTGGGGGATTGATCGACTTATTCACGGTCTACTCTAGGAGACTACACATGTGAGCTTGTTAATATAACGGTTTTATCACTAAACTCTAAAATTGAAAAGATTGATGACTGATAGATAGTTTTTCAGTTCAGATCTAATCTTCACTTTCTTTCACATCACGATGATGGGTAGGTGGTCTCTTCAGCTACCTCTGGTGGCACCACGTCACAACACTGTTGTCCGTTCATCTATGGCGGTTGTAGAGAGTTATGACCCTCTCTCAAAATCTAGGTATTCTGCTTCCTTCTTCTTTAACCTTCATGATACATCACCTGAGATACAGCAACAGTTAGAGCCGTTCTTTATAGACATAGCAACACCCGAGGTTAATTCTTTTTCATTTTCAGAGTATGGCGAGATGGACCAAGAATAGATAGTGGATGAACAGTCAGAGAGTCCCATTGTATTTTATCAGGTTGCGATCAACAGTAGCCTCCTAGCATCCCTGGAGGCGATGTAGAGACAGATCTAAGACCAGGGGTTACTGATGACAGAGGTTAGGAGGGAGTTACATAGATCAGAGATGCTAGAGTTGAGAGACTCGATGGTGGACTAGAGATTCCTAGAGATAGACCTGAGAGCCGAGAAGAGGCCGAAGTAGAGAGACCCTTGCGCACCATGATGGAGTTGCCCAACCCTGGTGCAACTCTCACTCATAGGTGGATTCAGTTGTTAGCGATTCTCTATGATTTTGAGCTCATGCCTAGATGATCCATCTATTGCCCTAGTTCCATGGGCTCACTGAGGAGCCTCATCTCCACTAACAAGAGTTTGAGATGATTTGCAGTACCATCCATGATAGGCTGGTGGACGAGGATACCATCAGGCTGATAGCCTTCCCATTCTCCTTGGTTGACAAAGCAGCCTATTGGTTGAAGCACTTGGGGAGGGTTGTCACTACTTGGGAGTAGTTGAGGACCAAGTACCTAGACAAATACTATCCACTCGGTCGGACCAATGCAGCGAGAGCTATGATCAGTAACTTCACCATGATCCCAAACGAGCAGTTCCACGAGGCTTGGGATTGATTCAGAGAGATTATTGACAGGTGTCCTCACCACGATATTAGCAAGCCCAACTTGGTACAAAGTTTCTTTTGTGGGCTGACACCTGAGCTGTAGGGGTTTATCAATGCCTCTTGTGGAGGATCCTATTTCTCCAAGGATGAGGATCAGGTATGGGTCAACTGAGGAGATGGCTGAGAACTACACTATCACTCACGGAAAGCCTCCCCACCAGGCATTGTCTCACCATAGAGTTGCATGTATAGAGGTCGGTTCATCTTCATCTTCCACAATAGCAGCACTAGCAGAGTCATCAATTGTAGACGTGGGCATTATTAGATAGAAGTTGTATTGCATGGAGATAATCGAGAAGAAGACGTGCTAAGGTGATAATTGAGATCTAGCGAGGGTTAAAATAAGCCTCACACAAGACGGAGACAAAATCGTTGTGGCGACCACTCACAAAACCCCAATTAGTCAACAATTAACCCACAATATTGAATAAAGTAATTAAATCCCAAATGTGTAATTAATATTTATTTTCTCTACCATAAAATGTATAGTGTATAAGAATGTAGAGGCTGAATCATAGAGAGCAAAACAGGTAGCCTACAATTATTCATGAATAACCGCGTCATTGATTTGTATAATTCTTTTTGTGGGTTTTTGATTATGTATATTTTTTATGTTATTTTTGGATTTATATTTTTATTTTAAATTTCCTAATTTTGTATTTTCTTTTTGTATTTTATAATTTTTTGTATATTTTCTTTTTGAGTTAAAGATAATATATATATATATATGTATGTATGTATAAATACAATATAAGGTTTATATAGATACTATATAGATAAAAATATGTAAAAATAGTCCAAATATAGTAAATAATATATTTTTGCAAATTTTATATTTTTCTAATTTTTTTGTTATTATTCTAGAATTTTGCTAGTTTTATGTATTTTTAAAGTCAAAAATGCCCCAAATATGGGATTAAGACATAATTCGACTTTAAGTTGAGTTTCAAAAATATGAAAGAAATCCCAAAATTACCCAAATTAATTTTTATATGTGAATAATAATAAATAGATAATTATAGAATAGAAAAACAAATTTTTTATATTTTTGTAGAATTTTTATATTTTTCTGTTGGATTTTGGAGCTTTTTGATTTTTTTAATTTTCTTTTTCTTATTTTTAGGGGTTTTTATTTTATGGACTCATTAAATATCAAAATATACTACATATAATTATTTTGGAATTTTTCATTAGGTTTTTTATATTTTTTTTGTTATTTTATAAATTGGACATGGATTATTTAGGTTCCTTCTAATTTTTAATAAATAGATAAAATGGGAAATGCCAATTAAAAATGATAGCGTGGATCTTCAAGGTCTAAAATATTTATCCCTATTGTTTCGTATTTTTACGAGCTTATTAAGTATTTCTAATAATTATTTAAACAACACAAATATATATCCTAGTAGGGGTATTTTTGCAAATAAAATAAAGTCCATGGGTGTCTGTGCAAAAACACCAGAAATATTCAACATTAATTAAATTTGTAAGGACTTAATTACAATTACAAAAGCCGCCAAGGCATAGGAGCAAGTTAACCACCAAGTGGGACTACACCTGACGCATACTAACATGGATCAAAGTGCAAATACGTGAAAGTTTAGGGACCTTCTTGCAATTTTTACAAAAAATTATAACATGAAATTAAATTTATATGACAAAAGAGTAATTACAAAAAGTTACAAGGGTATACTTGCAATTTGACAACCTCACATGGGATAGCACATGAGGTGACGTGGACTAGACCCAAAAGCAATTAAAATAAATATAGGGGCCTTTATGCAAAATGTCCACTTATTCTATAATGCTACATTTTATTTACAGAACTAATTATTAAATACAAAAAGAATAGGGGCTGGATATGCAATTTACCCCTTAATAGGCGCAGGTGGACAGCGAGATGTGTTTCATTAACCACGTAGCGCTCATCCGATGGCCGATGACGATTCGTGGATCGACAGCAAGGATTAGATCACGTCGAGCGATTGGATGGTTGGCGCGTGCCCCGATCCTACGACGAAGGTTCAATCTGGGGCGCCTCCCCAGATCCGACGGCAACTGTTGTTCACGAAGAACAGGGAATAAGGTCTTCTTTCCCGACCTTCGTCCTCGATTTCCTCCCTCATCCGACATTCTTCTTCGATGGTGATTGTCTCTATACATCCGGGGAGGGTATCCGCAGCTGATGGGGGTTGAATGAGGCTCCAAAACTTCACGAGGAAGTCAGGCGAGCTCCGGAAAGATCAGACCTCCAGGTACCTGCAAGTTGAATCGGTTCGAGCCTAGATGAGCTCTGAGGGGTGCGTGACCTGCAGAGGATGAAAACACGGCTCGAGGATCTCCTCCTCGACCAATTGTGAAGTTGGCTATGCAAGAAAAGGGGTGGCAGAGAGGACTCCAGCGAAGCGGCAGAGGAGATCTTCGATTCACAGAACCGGGGTGGTACTGGGTGCTGAACGTACGTGTATCGATCGGGCGATGATGAAGATTGATATGAGGGTGAAAAGAGCGACGGGGATGGTCCGAGTGCGCGCGGAGGAGCTCGCCGGAGCTCAACTCCGGCGAACTACGGGTAAACGATCATGGATGATTTAATAACTAAATCCTAGACTAAGGACAGGAAATAAAACCTAAAACTAAAATACACATAAACAACAAGAAGGGGACAGCTCTTTTACCTGGGGGATGCCTGGGGAGCAGGGTCGCCGGCGGACGACGGTCGTGGATGCACCCCGACCTCCTAGAGCTTTGCTGGAGCACGAAGCACCTCCTCTTGTCACGAGAAGATGATTGGAATCCAAGACGAAGGCTCCTAGAGCTCTAATGGTGACCAAATTTGATGAAGAAGGCGGGGGTCTTTATTTATAAGATAATGTGCGCACCCTTATTGATCGGGCTAGATCAATGGGCCGGTGCTATGTATAGATTATACAATGACTTGGCGTGGATCAGGGATGATCCATGATTATTTTCTTTGAAGGACGTGAGGTCGATTGATCGACCATTCGAGCTGGAATTAAGGGAGAAAATCACGGGACAAGACATGCCAGTCAAATCAAGAGACGGAGGGGAGTTGACCAGAAATCAACTCGTAGAGCTCGCTGATTGGTCCAAGTAGGTTCACTACAGGACAAAACAACTAGGTTATTTGAAAAATAATTATTTTAAAATAATAAATAATTTTATTATTTTTCAATTATTAACTAAAATTTTTTTATTATTTTATTTAGTATTTTATTATGATTTATATTTATTTTTTGGCTTTTTTTATTACAAGTTTATTTTTAATGGCTTATTTATAGGTATAATTACCTATATTTTGTACATTTTCATTTTATTCTGATATTTTATTTTGTTATTTTATCTTTTATTTTATTTATTTATAACTTTTTTTGTGAGTATAAATATATTTTTATTTTATTTTTATGATGTTGTTTGTATACTTAAATAAGTAGATAAGTATATTATGTAGGTATATCTATAGGTGTTTTACATATGTATTATTTACATCTTTTGATTTTAATGGATTTTAATGAGTTTTATTTTGGTTTTACATTTTAATAGAATCTATTTAATATTTACCATATTATAAAAATATGAAAAAATAAAAGGAATGAAAGAATGCATTTTCCTTTTATTTATATACATATAGAAACATAGGTATTTTGTTTATGCTTTTACATAAACTTATTTCATTTTCCCTATTCTTTTGGGTTTTATTTTGATTTTGACATACACATGTGTTATGAATAATATTTACAAAATTATAAAAATATGAATTTGTAAGAATGATAAATAATGAATAAATTGAATATTGTAATCGGTATCATGTACAATAGGGGCCCAAAACCTAACTTCTACATAGTAACTCCAAAAAATATGAACACTACCATTAAATAGCTTGTGAAAAGTTATATACAATTAGAGGTGATTTTGCTATGTTTTGAGTTTTTTTTGAAAAGATATAGGTCTGTGAAGTTTGGTTTCTGGCTTTTTATTCTGTGTATAGAATGAACGTTGTATATTATTTTGGCACAAACTCGATTTTGTATTTTTATTTACATTATTACTTACAACTTTTATGTACAAAGTTTCTTTATTTGATGAATAAATGATAAAGAATAAAATAGGTGTCAAAAGCGAGTAAAAGAATGAATAAATAAATAGCATTTTTATTGTATTTTGGTCCTTATCTCCTCCTACTTTATTCCTTATCGACCAATGCACTTCTTGACTTGGTCTCGAGGTTTAGGGTCATAAAATATTTTCAATATTTTATTCCTTTTTCTTTTCTTCTCTTTATTATATAATTTTGGCATTAAAAGCCTTATTTTATGTTCAATAAATGCAATAAATAATGGATGCTATTTTGTACAAATTAATGCTATTTATATGCAGTATCTAGGTTTTTAAGGTCAAAATGATAGAATAAAGGTGATGAAATGGAGATTCATCATAGGGCCTGAACAATCTCAACAAGATTGATGAGTTGGCCAAGAATTTGAGTGACCTGAAGACACAGATCATGTGCCTTCAAGAGGCACAATCAGCTTCTTTGTCGTCATCTAGGTCACATGCTTATCAAGAGAGCAGATCTCCACAACCATCCGCCTCATATAGACAGGCCCACCACAATTAGGCGGAGCATGCTCAACCTGCCCCACACTACATGTTACCACCACCTTCACCAGATACACAGATGGTGGTATACCACAATGATCAACCATTAGTGTCCCTTTCCCTACAGTTGCACAATAGCTGCAGTCGTTGATGGAAGTCAACGGGATTTGGTATTCTGAATGCCGGCAGCATCCTGGTATCTATCATAATCACACATGCTTCAGATGGTCTACTGGAGGTGCTCATTCCCAATCGCAGCCTCTGACATAATCAGGATAGGGTACATAGCAGTCGCAACCCCAGTACTCCCAACATACCGTTACACAGCCTCGGTAACAGGGTCAGTAGTGAAGGCGACAACAATCTCACTCCTACTCTCATCCAGATTTTTAAACAAGAATACGAACCTCGAAGTTGACTTTCGATCATCAATGTCAGATTGGAGGTATGAATCGGTGTATCCTAAGACTTGAAGAACCAAGATGTAATCATGTATCCTTAGATACTTGAAGATGTTCTTCATTGTGTTCTAGTGTTGTTCTCCATAGCAGGATTGGTATTGATTTACCATTCCCACTACATGGCAGATACCCAGCCGTGTACATATCATGGCACACATTAGGCTTCTCACAGTTGATGCATAAGGACATCCAACCATGGCTTATTTTCCTCAACACTTTGAAGATTCATCCATTTAGATATGTATACACCATGTTTATAAATAGCCATTCATTTACCTTTATTCTTCTATTTTGTCTCTAAATCCATAGTAAAATACATGTCAATACCACTAATTTGCATAAATTAACAACTATTATTGACGTGTAATTAACACATAGACACATATTATTTAATCATCAGATAAAAGAATAAAAAATATAAGAAAAATAAATAAAGTATCAAAAATACTGAATGACCCTAAATCTCGATACCAAGTCATTATTGATTAGGTCGACCAGGAATAAAGTAGGGGGAGATAAGGGTCCATCATTTTACAAAATACACTTAAAACCCTAACTCTTTATACTAAAATAGGTAATTTTTACACTATTTTATTTATCATTTTACATATCTCAAGAAATAAAGTTTTCAACATGAAACTTATACACAATATTATATTATAAAAATAATAGCCAACAAAAATCAAGCATAGTGCACATATTAGACTCAGATGAAAAGGTCATGAATAGAACTATCGATTAATCAATATGTACTCCATATGAACTCAAATTGAGTCAAACTCGTCTCCATTGTATTTCAAATTAAATTATATATTTAACCAAGTGGTTTATTGAAAATGGAGTTAAGATACAAAAGCTAACTTTTAGGGGTAATGGTGTACTGGGGCAGATGTACAAATAACAGATTATTTTAGTTCTTTATATTTGTACTCTATATATATTTAAATAATTGTATATATTATATAAAATACATGAAAAGTATAAAGATAAATAAAAACATTTAAAAAGACACTAAAATCAATAATACATTACAATATATATATATTGTACATATAATGTATATACATGTATTTATTTATACATACAAATAAAATTAAAAAAATACAATAAAAATATGTAAATATGTATTTAATAATTATATAAATATATAAAATATTTAAATATGATATTATGTATAAAAAATACAAAATACAAAATAAAATATATAAAATGTAGTTATATATACCTTTATATATACATGTAAATATTAACACCTCATAAATAAAGTTGTAAAAATAAATACACAAGAAAATTGTTTATAAAATTACGAACATTTTAATGGTTTATGTTTTATTTAAAAAAGCATTTTACTGAATTAATACCGATTTTAATTTCTATTTTATCCTTATTGGTCCTACGTAGACTAATCAAGAGCATTATTCCATTGCCCTCAAGTCAATTGTCCCCACAATAGCCTTTGACTTTTGTCAGACGCGTTGAGCCTCCTTCTCCCAATTCTTACACTTGCCCATCAACTTCTTCCACCTCGATCTCTTCACCATTTTGCACTTCCAATCTTCCTCTCACGTTCCCTAGGTGTAGACTCCACCAAGTCCCTTCCATCTTCATGTCATCATTGTCACATGATCACCCCTTCACCATTTGTGTAAAATCCACCACATATCTCCTTTTGAATTTTGATCCTTTTTCAGACCATGTAACCCCAATCTCTCTAGTGTTCGAGCCTCCTGGTGAGAGTAGGAAGCCAACTAGGTGTCGATGAGGAGAAAGGTTATCGGAGAGACATGATCCACCTCATCGAGCATTATCTCCGGTGGAGGTCCCTTGCTCCTTGGTTTCGGCGAAGTATTAGCTACTAGGTTAGTGTTTTAATTTGCATTTTTCATCCTTAGCATAGATCTAGGCTTTGTTTAATTCCGTTTCATGTTATTTAGTGTTTAATCTTCATATCGTAGTTCACCGGAGCACTGGGCTCAGTTTATCTGTTCCACTGTGATATCCTTTGTGTCTGACTTATCCAATCATCCCATAAGCTTCCTCACTATCTTCTCCACACGAGTCACCCATTCTCTCAACCCGATTTCATTCACATCACGAATCCATATCTCCATCTTCCACCTTCACCACAAATCACCATCGTTCACCTCCCCATTAAGTATAGCAGCGTCAAATCAGGTCAAGAGCATACCTCTATATCCTCTCTCTCTCTCCTGTGTGTGTGTTTAGGAGCGGCCCTAGAAACGCACCCCGGAAGGGGAATCGACTGAAGAACTGATCTCCCAGGTACCTGGAGAAGAGCACCCCTCTAGGCCTCCTTAAAGGAGGCCTCGGCCATTTGGAAGCCCTCTACATGTGTGTTGACGTCCCAGGAAACCATTGGGCTAGTTAGCAAGGAGAGAAGACATCGGGCGGATGAGATATTGAAGATCGAAGAAAAGATAAGGAAGAGTCCTTCCATGTTTTTCCAAGTAGCCTCAGTGTCGTTGGATGAAGGTGGTGTTCCAGATCTAATCGACAACGTCCAATAATGTCAAACTGTTGCCCCCTCCATCTTCGTCCATCATAAGTGGGAGCCACGTGACAAGCTCAGAACCGCATGATCCTAGTCATGCACCCCTCACGATGCTTCTTTGGGGGTAATTGCATAAACACCCTCCTGCCTTTTTGCTTTATTATTTTGTCATGTAAATCAAATGTAGCATGCAATATATTTTGCAAAAATTACTATTGGACCCCCGTATTGTGTTGTATTTGCATTTAGATCCTTCTGCCTCGCGTATAGCACCATGTGCGATGTTGTAAAAATTGTATGTATGCCCTTACCTTCATGTACTTGTTATTAAATGCATGTTAGGTTTATTTTATTTGCAAAAATGTCCCTATTTTGTAGTATATTTATTTTCTTATATTTTATGCATATTAAATATTTTCTTTTTTCCAAAAATGATAGGAAAATTAGTATAGCTGAATGATACCTTGCTTGTTTATGCATAATTTTTCAGACATTTAACTTAGTTTTATATTTTCTAAAAATACATAAACATGCTTTTATTTCATGTTTAAACATATACAATCCATAAAAATTACAAAACCTTTTTCGAAAATTCAAAAAAAATATTATTTGTATTATATATATTCCACAGATATCCAAGAATCATTAAAAATACAAAATATAAAACATAAAAATTAAGAAACTCTAAAATCCTCATAGAAATTTGCAAAAGTTGTATAAAATTCCAAAAATATTTCTTTCTATCTGTGAATTTTTGTTATTATATATATTATATATTAAAAATAGTTTTTGGGTTTACTTTGGACTTATATATATTTATTAAACCCTAAACTAGTTTAGATATTTAATATATTAATTATTTTGTACTCATTTTAAAAATCCATAAAATTTAGAAAATTTCTATAAAATTTACCAAATAAAGTAAAATATAAAAAACACAAAAATTATTTATTTTATTTATTTTGAATTTATTTGACTTATTGAAAAATATATAAACTTATATTATACATATATACTACATATTACTTATATAATATATAATATGTATATTATTATATATGATTAATTATCTTATTTTAAAAATAAAAAGAACTAAAAAATTGCAAAAATAAAAAATAAAATTTAAAAATACCAATTAAATTTCCATTAAAACTAAATATAATTAAAACCCCATATAAAAACAAGAAAAATATATAAATAATGGTTAACTATCAATAATTATTAATATATAACTACCCTCAGTTTTCACTCTGTGGTTCGACACTCTACATACTTGCACTATACACACCTTTATAGAGTTAAAATAAATTTTAAAAAACACGCATTTTATTGTGTTATAATATTGTGGGTTGATGGTTAATTTATGTGAGAGTTGGTCAACACATCGATTGGTAGACTAGCTTGATAACCTTGGCAAACCAATTTTCAAATAATCAAATGGTGCCATTGCTAAGAAGCAATGGTTAGGGTAGACTACACATATATTTGTTTATATTATTTTTATTTCTTTATTTGCTCTTAATATCTTTTTCTCTATAATTGTTTATATGTTCTAATCACTCTCTTTGTTGACTTTAATTCTAGGGCTTGTTGAGCGAGGGTTGATTTCTTAGGAGATTTGACGCACCCGAGCAAGGTAGAGATCGGCTTCTTCTTCTCGAGATGATAGGAGAGAGCAGCAAAGAAGATAAGTGTTGAGAAGAACAGTAGTGTAGAATAGTATAGATTTTTGTTTCTTTTGGTGAGACAGCGACATTTGAATAAATTTATAATAACCGACACTCTGAACACGTAGACATTTCACATGTCTATTTTATGATGTGTATATTTACTTGGGGACCTGTTCGGATTTTATATGGTTTTACTCACTTTCTAAATTTCACTATCCCTATTTTTCACTTATTTTATTTTACTTCTCGTTACTTGTGTTTTCGTCTTTTTCTATTTTACGTCTTCATTAATGGAGCCCGTAGACTCTCAGGTTGCTTGATACGGTGGTTATATCAAAAGCCATAATTATTCCTCAAAAGCCATAATTATTCCATGTACCTATAAGTCTCTTCACTTGGACTTAGTTCAATTAAAACTATCTTCATGCTAATAACAATTCCTAATCTTAGGGTGATTTCTTCTATGCACCATATGGATTAGTTTAAATTATATGTACGGACAATTTTGCATGTAGAGTGTCGGAGTAATGTATGCCTCCTATCCCATGCATGCATTCATAGTTTTCAGGAGCATCAGCTTTTCTGACTTCTCTCCCAGATTTTCTTAGATTTAGAATAACTGAGAATCAGAAATTCACTATGCGTTATTGAAAATACTTTAAAAAAATGAAAACCAAAAAATTAAAACAATGGGGCTGCTAAATAAACTTTGGCCAAAATAAATTATGTAATGGACTTCATTGTTTTAGGTTCATAGAACCCTCATTTTATTCAGGTACCTCCTGGACTGAGTGAGGCGTGACCCTTAGGGAATATAGCCCAAATTCCAAAATGAGTACTACCTTGATTATTGCCTGGGTCTATGAAGTAATAGCGCTTTAATCGGTGTGTGGACCAGTAGGGCTACGTCTGCTTGCGGGCTTCATCTGAATTACTTGAGCATAGGGGTACTTTGATGGAGGGACCTTGTCTCATCGTGTCATGTCCAAGTACCTCGCATGGGGAAGTATTTGATTTGCTACATCAGTGTCCTCTCTCTATTCTTTAATTGAGTAGCAAGCCCAAATACAATATCAAGGACCTTGAAAAGTACATGCTATTGGTTACAAAGGTAGTGGGAAGTACATGACACTTGTCTAGTAGTACTCACTCACCTATATGGGTAGCATTAAGGACATAAATTTGTAAGATTGCTTGACTACAACAAATAAAAACTGACAAGATAAATAGTCAAACCATCACGGGTCCACTAGTGTTGAGTTGGTGAATTCAGCTGCGTTGTGGTTTGTTTGGATCTAGTTCATGTCAAATATCTCAGTCTCACACACTTGTGTTTTTTTTTCTTACCATTTTTCATTTCTCTTCTTCCATTTTTCTCATTTTGAGCCTTTCTTCTTTACCCTCTCTCCTATTTTCCTTTTCACTCATGTCTTCTATATTCCTTACCTCACTTCTTTTATTCTCAAGATGTAATATTTGAGATGGACTTGTTCAGACTCTGCGAACACCTATATCAATTCCCTGATGTTAACATCTCAAATAATTCTGGATAATTCTAGAGAGAAAGGTTTGGACTTTGCAAACCACTCTCAAGTTTCCACGCTTCTTTCACCAAATAATCGAGATCACTCTAGTCCCGAATTATCTTTCTTCCGAATGGAGATAGATCGATATCCACTCTCATCTCCCACCTTAATAAAGTTCAGGATTGGCCCTAATCTTGAACTCTTCTCTACATCTAGTGCATTTTTAAAGACTGACCGGGCATCTTTCCCATTACAGATCAAGAACCCGATTCGAAATTCACCTCACTAGATTTCGACACCGAGATAGCTCCTCAGATGGGGAAGGGGCAATAGTCTGATCAAACAAGGTCAATGCACATATGCTCGCCTCTGTACAGGCGATACAACAGTAGTTGATCGAGTAAACAACACCTTTGGTCGTCTTCCACAAAATGTTGATGGAGATGAGGAAAGATAGAGAATAAAGAGGAGAAGGAGGTTAGAACTAGCATGGAGGAGATGAATTCCAGGTAGGTGAATACTATGGAGAAGAGGATCAGAGGAGAGAGGCGCAGAAGCCCACATTGAAGGAAACATATAATCCCAATGTCAGTCAATTTGTTGAGTGGATCTGCATCCCACAGATCCACAGACATTTTGAACTTAAGTCACAATTGCTCTCCGTATTGCCTATTTCTCATGGAAACACCAATGAAGAACAATACATTCACTTGCAGCAGTTTAACCACAAATGTGGTACCATGCACTACCCCAGCATCCCATTGGAGGTAATAAAGATGGTTGCCTTCCATTTTAGCCTTTAAGATAAGGCTCTAAACTAGATCAACCATCTTTGGAAGGTGGTGATGACCTAAGAAGCACTGAAGTATACCTTTCTACACAAGTATTAACCCCTAGGTCATCTCAATCAGATGAGAGCCCTGATTTCAAACTTCTCATAGGTGTCCCATGAGTCTATTCACAGGGTGTGGGAATGTTTCAAAGATCTATAGGGAAGTGCCCCCATTATGATATCCCAAAAACCATCTTGGTCCAAATTT
Source organism: Ottelia alismoides (assembly GCA_037367405.1). Classification (NCBI taxonomy): domain Eukaryota; kingdom Viridiplantae; phylum Streptophyta; class Magnoliopsida; order Alismatales; family Hydrocharitaceae; genus Ottelia; species Ottelia alismoides. The sequence goes on along the minus strand of JAZKJV010002186.1, from coordinate 92,060 downwards.
CTTTGGGTGGTTGAAATCAAGACAGCCAGAAGTCCGTTGATGCAACGTGTAGCGGATCTCATTCCAATAAGGATGAAGATGTCATTTGGCAAATCTTCAAGGAGATGGTCGAAGGTTCGATCACACTCTCTTCGTCTCGTGCATTCCAAAAGATGCAACAGATCCTCCACAAGGAAATTAACATGGTGGCATCACATAAAGAGGATAGGTGTGAGAGTTCCAAGCTCAGCATCATCAGGAATTGCTTGTACAAGGTCGACATCATTGAAAAGTGATCACAGGATTTTGAAAAACAATCTGTGATCAAACAAAGGACCAAGAGTTTTGATAAACTCGACCAAATCACCAAGCAGCTGGAGCTCCTGGTCAGCACCATCAACTCATGTCAATATGTGAGTGCATCATTCGAGACGTCTGTTGAGCCGAAAGAACAATCTCAACAGTACAATCCATGGCAACTACAATCTGTTTAGCACATATATTATGTTCATGCACCCGACCGTAGCATCAGACACAGATGGTGTACCATGAGCTTCGGATACTTATCGAGCCATTCTCTCCACCACCACCCCAAATTCAGGAGGTGAATGGTGTGTAGAGCAATGAACAGTATTTGACCCATCCTGGAGGACATCAATAAGGTCAAACATCAGCCAACTGACCACTCCACTACTATCAGGGTGGGAGGAATGTCCAGCAAAATCAACTTCATCACTGGTCTCTGAACCAGGCTAATATATGGATACAAAGCTATCAGTAGCTGGCTCACCGGCAATATCAATTTCATCATCTGAGGTATGATGCTCATTAAAATAACCAGTTCCCTCCTCAGTGTCATCAGTAGTATCCTCCCCATCGATATTCTTCGAATTTTCAGTCGCAGCCTCCACGCCATTACTAGAGTTAGTGTGGTCAACATGCTGAATCCATAAAGGTCGTGCCCTTGAACCCTGTACTAGATTTCCTAGCTTAGCCGGTGAAGAGCCTAACTAAGATGAGCCAGAAGCTTGATGACCTCGCTACCATGAAAACCATCATTCTCATGCGTGTTGAGGCAAATCCCAATAATTTCTGACATAAGGAGCATGTAGCTTGTGATGTGTCCTCCATCCCTATAGAGTCAGGTATGAATGTTTCATTTATGTTATCTAACATTCTGACTCTCAAGAGCAGTAGTACCATGCAACCATCTAATCTGCCAATGGAAAGAAGAAAGCTTCAATGGGTGGAACATCATCTTCTACATCAGCATATCCAACATCAGGTTCAGGTGAAGAAGGAGGAGGAGCTACACCAAAATAATAAATGCCGAAAATGGATAAAACCAAAAAAATTAAAAATAGAATGAAAACAAACGTCGAGTCGTGCATGCCAAGGAGATGCCATCATCAATCGCATATCTCGTATCTGCCGACGAAGCCAAATTTATAGCTTTTAGTTTCCCTTCACTTTTGGATGATTGTACCCTTACCATTCATCCATTTGTAAAGATGATCTTGTTGTAAATAAAAACTTTAGTGATGTAAATATTCATTTTCCTGATGCTATAAAAAATTCCACAAAATTAGAAAATTAAAAGAAACATTATCTGATCTCACCATCATGGAGATTTTACATAATATATTTCTTGAAACTCATGTGTTAAAAGCCATGGAAAACATGTCTAGTGTAAAGAAAGGATTGAAAGAGGCATGTACTTCTAGGCGTCAATTCTGCAAAACCAGACGCAACCATTATGAAAAACACATCCTCACCATGGCTATGGTGAACGCGATTAGCGACCACCTAGCTAAGAAGAAAGAAAAGGGAGTGCTTTTAATCAGATGTGAGATTTTTTATCAGACTTTTGAGCGAACTTTGCTTGATAGTGGTTCCTCCATTAACATCATGACCACATCACTTCTTAAGGAATTCGGGCTTGGTCCAATTAAAGCAGCATGAATTATCCATTAGTTTGTTGATTGATCTATGAAGCGACCCTGAGGTTTACTGAAAGATGTTATAGTAACCGTGTAGGATATAAAATTTCCAGTGGACTTTATTGTCCAGGACATGGATTCCTCTGCAATGTTACTTCAGAAATCATTATACTTGGTCGACCATTCGTTCAAACAGCTGAGGTGATAGTTGATTAGGGATCTGGAAAGACCATGTTCTGCTCATGCATTGATAAGGTCACCATTGACATGATCACTGAGCTAAAAGATGCATAGAGCACATTTGAGCAAAGGGAGCTAGAACCGAATGCAAGAGATTGTGACATTCTTGAAAATATTAGAGATTTACATTTATCTTTGAATGATATCTTGACATAGAAAATCCTCTTTCTTGAGTAGTACCTGGAGAGCATAGTATATTTTTGTTCCTATGCGGAGAGGGAGATTCATGAAGATTAGCTAATCACTTTGTTTGAAGATTTCTTCCCAAACTGAACAATAGGAAATGGTTGCATATATGTTCAGTACATTGTCGTCTGAGCCGAGTGTGATAGATGTGGACAACGTTGGACATGTGAGCCCATGACGAGCCATTATGCAATAAAAGTTATTGTAATTTATTCATTTAACTGAAATGAAAAATAACTAAGTTGTATAATAGGTCCCTTAGTACAATTAGGGTTACGTACCATGGTCATCTTGATATCTTATAGCTATTGATCCAAAGGTTGGATCATAAAAGCTGGTGTAGGTTGAATATCTAAAGAGTTAGATTAAGGACTAAACCACACCGTCAAATGATTATCAAGAAGGGATCTTCAGCCTGAGAAGGAGATGGCAATCCTTACTCCAAAGGTTGACATCTGACAAATCTCTTGATGTGGGTTATCTGCATAGGAATAGAGATTCAAAGGTGTTAGATGAGTTGGATTAAAGAGTTGACTTAACAAGATCGATATAACTAAGACATATAGTATATAATGTCATGTATAGGCACACATCCAGACATATGTATTACTATAAGTCTAAGTATGTACATTTGGTAGATCATTAGGTTGATGACCTAATCAATGTATATACACCGGTGAGATGGTGTGCATACGAGGGCATACAAGTAATATGATCTCTCAAAGGGATCATACAGATTCACTACTGAACCGGAAGACATGAGCTCACTCATGAGATATTGGGATAAACCAAATTCTAATGTTGGTCATCTTGTTTTAGAAACAAAATAGGGTTTGAAGGTATGATATATGCTTTTGGAAAGAATATGATCGATATCAATTTTCAATGATCAATAGTGATCAAAACTTCGGTTTTATTATAGGTCTTCAAGTATGCAAGATGTACAGGTATTGAGAATACTCGAGGGTGATGTGATCTTAATTGATTATATAACCATGACACTTCCATTTGGAGGGAGTGATGACATGTTTGGATTTTAGTGACTCCACTCAATAGATTGGTTATCCAATTTTTGTCAAAATGGTGGACATTGATCTTAATATGATTCAGATGCAATAAGAATATTAGATATTCTGTTTGACTTGATCTGACATCTTTGAGCAGTCTTCTAGATTTGTATATGAGATTAGATCTCGGTATCCAAGTCACTATTGTTGAGAAGATCTTTCCTAGAGTTTTTAATTTATTTAATGGAAAGGAAGGTGAAAATATGCACAAGTGGAATTGTGGTCATCGCAACATAAAGAAGTCTCAAACAAAAATTATTTTTTAATAAGAAAATCAAAACAAGAAAAGAAGCTCGAGAGAGAATTAAAGAAAGAAATGTTATTTATCTTACATGTATATCCTACAAGATCGAACTCAGGGAGGCTACAATACCCGAGATTACTAATTATTAAGAATTAAAGAGGCCGTTTTCTTTTTTCAGCTTTTGGTGTTTTTATGTGTTTTTAATCTTTTTATATTTATATGGAATTTTAATTATTATATTTTCTGATTTTTATTTTTTAATGATTTTTTATTTTGCAAGTTTTTATATTTTTAATTTTTAAAACAAAACAACAGAAATATAAAAGAAAGGAATCAATTATTATTTTTATTTTTCAAAAATGCTAAAAATATCCACAAAATTTAAATAAAAATATTTTTTGTTTTAGATAATTCTTTACTGTCTTTGTGATTTTTAATTATTTTTAAATTTTTTAAGATTTTCAAATAATTAAAACAGAAAATAAACAAAATAGAAAATCAAGACAATATTTTTAGATTTTCAATATATAAAACAAAATAAAAATTATTGCAGATATTTACAAACAAGAAGAGAATTCTTCAAGCTTTAATTGGAGATATTTTATGTATTTTTGTGATTTTTCAATGATTTTATATTAATTTTTTAGTGGTTTCTTTAATTTCAATTTTTATGGTTTTTTTATTAAGAGTTCTCAAACAAAATTTATAGAGTAAATCAAACAAATCAAAAATCACATTCTGATTTTTTTTGGAATTTTTCAAATAATTTATATTTTTATAAATTTTATACAACAAACAGGATGATTTTTGATGTTTTTTGAAATTTTAAAAATAATAAAAAAAATAAATTTGCAAAAAAAAGAGGTAATGAAACTTATTAACAAGAAGGTGTGAGGATTTTTTGGATTTTTTAAAGGAAATTTGATATTTATTAAGCACAATTAATGAGCAATTAGTTATTCTAGAGCATATGGACTAAAATGTAAAGAAAGTTATTTCTGGGGGCTAAATGAATAACAAAAAAATACATGGAAGAAAACACAAATTTTCCACAAGAGGCACGTGCCGACGCATGTAAGTCACGCTGCACAGACCTCGATGTGATTATTTAAATTCTGAGGGCCAAATAATAACAAATAAGAATATGCATTGATAATGTAAAATCTCCAGATTATCACGTGCAGAAGCACGTGCTTAGTTCAAACAGGACTCAATTAAAAATATAAAAACAATTAAGGTTTGTATTGCAATTATTCACACAACCATAATATGACACATGTCCCGATGGGATTTACTTACAAAAACTAAAACATGCAAGGTCTAGGGTGCAATTAATCACCATGTGCGTGCACGCATGTCGATCTGACAACTTTTGTAGCTGTGATTTAATGGCTCAGATTTAGGGCTAATCATGCAGTGAGGATCTGAATTGGGGTGCATCTATCTTGATCCGACGATGGAGGAATCACCTGGATGAACTCTGAAGAAGGGAGTCAGTCTAATGCTCCTCTTGAAGGTTGTTGATTGTCCCTGGAGGTCTCCCACATTGCGTGGATGTGAAGATGAAGTCTGATAGTCGTCCGTCGAAGATCTGGAGCTCCATGTGCATTGTGTCTCAAGTGATGCTCCAGATCTTGCGATTCGAGCTTACATGACTCTCATGGACCTTGCAAAATGTTATTTGCTCGGAGAAGGATTTCCAACCGACATTATTAAGCGAAAAACATAGAAATATGGAGGTGGATAAGAGCCTCTGACGAATGTGGTCGAGCTGGAGACTGACAACTAGATAGGATAGATCTAGGGGATCAGAGATGGAAAGAAGGCGAAGAACTTGATGGTGAAGGTGCTTTGAAGGTCGAATAGGTGAATTAACATGCAAATGACTTCCGATCGTGAAGAACGGAGGTAGGTCAAAACCAATCTGATCTAGATGGAATTTTAATGAAAATACATAATCTAAGGACAGAATTAAATGCTAAACTATGCTAAATTAACCTACAAGGGGAAGATGATGGTCACGACTTCGATCTGAGTGCGACAGCTTGAAGAAGCTTAGACGTCGACGGTGCTTCAGTGATGTAGCGGATCATGATCTCCAGGCAATTTTCCACACTCCAAGATGTGGAGGAAGGTGCCCTGTCACAACATGACTATCCAGGACTCAATTAGGGTGAAATGTCAGTGGAAAATAGATCAGGGAGGCCGATTGGATCGAGAGATGGTTATAGAGTGATGAGATGATGTAATTTGAAATGCCAAATACGCACAAACCGAGGCATGAAATGCGAAAAGATTATTCGAGCGAGAATGTTTATTAATTGGGTAATCAAACCGAAGAAGAAATCGAGACTGATAAATCAATGGATCGTGAGAAATAAATCGGACAAGGGCAGACGTCAGGCCGGTTATTCGGGCGGGACTGGAAAGAAGAGGAGTTGACCCAGGTCAATAGACACGGTTCCACCCAATGGGGATCTGAGTCCACTATAGGACAAACAGGAAAACGATAAAAGAATAAATAAAATGAAAGAAAATGCAAAATAAATAAGAAAGGACTTAAAATAAAAATATTAAAAATAATTAATGTTAATAAATTAATAAACTTAATTGTGGTGAATTTAATAATTTCAATAGGTTAAATAAATAAGGTAAACTAATTAATACCATTTATTCATAGGTAAATATACATATAGATACCACAAATAATTTTTTATAAATTATTTTTACAAATAAATATATTATATATTAATTTATTAATTTACAATATTATTTGAGGATTTTAAATACATTTTTATTTTATTTTTATGAGTTAATTTATTAATCTAAATAAATAGTGGTATGTACAATATAGGTATGTGAAACCTATACAATATATACAATATTTTGTTTTTGGTTATTTTGATTTTTGTGAATTTTATTTGCATTTTATAAACATGAAATACAATATATACAAATATTTAAAAATAGAATATGTACAAAAATTTTAAGAAAATAAATAGAAAAATATATACAATCTTTGTACACTATAGTCAAACTGTACAATATCACTCCAAAAAGCCATTTTTCATGTCCTCTCTATGATTTTAATGAAACCACTTTCATTTTAAAGCTTGTTTAATTTTGAACACAATGAAATGAGTTTGGTTTATTTTGAACTTTTGTGGAGAAGATATTGGTCTGACAATTTGGCTTTGCGGCCTTTTCAAAGTAATGTTATTTTCATATGTACAGTAATTCTTTTTAGATGCATTTTTAGTATTTACAGCTTATTTTTGTGTACGAGTTCTAAGAAGAAAACATCTTTATTTCAGATGAATTTGATGATAAATAAAAGAGTCGAAGAAAAATATGTTATATAAGATGAATGTACATTATGAATATTCACAAGTATAGATTGATTTTCCATATATTTTTCTAGATGAAGGCGTTATCTCCCCCAACTTTATTCCTTATCGATTAGGTCGAGTCTTAACCTACTCTCAAGGTTAGAGTCAGTCTGTATTTATCACATATATACAGTCTTCTTCTACTTTCTTTTTTCCCTTGATTTCTTTATTTATTTATTTTAGGTTAAAAAATGGTAAATATACAATATATAAACAAGAATGAGGATTTATAAAAGGAGAACTTTATTGATATTTACATGTCTTTATAAGGGCTTTCAGGCTAAAATAAATGAATAAAGATGATGAATATGAGATTCATCAACCCCCTTATACTTTATCTTTGCTAGTCCTTTAGCAAACACTTATTTCAAAAATAAGTGTAAAAAGAAAAGGAAGAAAGGAAAAATAAAGAACTTAGAATAGTTTTGATTTTTAAACTAATCTTCATAAAATCAAAATATGGAGCTCGGTCAGACTTTTTGAATTATTAGTTTGACGGAATCTTGTTGGCAACAGGATTTAAGAGATAACATCATTTAAGTTCCACAAGTCTCTATTTAGGTTACCTCAACAATTAGGTCAGAATAAATCCTCATATATAAATTCTGATGACTATGAATCTGTTTGTATTGTGTAAGTGAAATATAGCTCTCCACATCATAAATGACAAAGAACGGCCCTCTCTTAGCAAGGTCACCCTAATTCCCCAGTCTAACTACTCTTTCCTTGAGGAGCATGGTATTTTCTTCTAAGTTCAGGAATGCGTTGTGTCCATAGTCGAAGGGGGTGAAGATGGAAGAATAAAAAAAGAAGTGGAGTGCGGCCAGCGTAACCACATCTCCTTGTGAAGCTGGCCATTGTAGCCAAGTCTCCACTAAGATCTGCAGTTTCTCTGAAGTTGGATCAATGTGTGCAATATTTTTTTTTGGTGCAACTTTGGCTTTTATTTGGTGGAAAAATAAAGAACTTAGAATAGTTTTGATTTTTAAACTAATCTTCATAAAATCAAAATATGGAGCTCCGTCAGACTTTTTGAATTATTAGTTTGACGGAATCTTATTGGCAATAGGATTTAAGAGATAACATCATTTAAGTTCCACAAGTCTCTATTTAGGTTACCTCAACAATTAGGTCAGAATAAATCCTCATACATAAATTCTGATGACTATGAATCTGTTTGTATTGTGTAAGTGAAATATAGCTCTCCACATCATAAATGACAAAGAACGGCCCTCTCTTAGCAAGGTCACCCTAATTCCCCAGTCTAACTACTCTTTACTTGAGGAGCATGGTATTTTCTTCTAAGTTCAGGCATGTGTTGTGTCCATAGTCGAAGGGGGTGAAGATGGAAGAATAAAAAAAGAACTGGAGTGCGGCCAGCGTAACCACATCTCCTTGTGAAGCTGGCCATTGTAGCCAAGTCTCCACTAAGATCTGCAGTTTCTCTGAAGTTGGACCAATGTGGGCAATATTCTTTTTTTGGTGTAACTTTGGCTTTTATTTGGTGGAAATAATGTTTGCACAACATTAACATATATCGAATCTTTATTTCCGACCATATTTTGGTATCTTAGAGAAATTATACCAGCATACCATCCCTCATCCTAAGTTGTATTTCAACCCACAACTCATGTTTGTAGACGTCCATGCCACTCATTGGTCACTCAATGTGACAGCGTATGTTTCCATTCACATACGTCTCTTGCCGGAGGATTCTACCTCTCGCCACTTCATCAGTGAAGAGCTACATGCAAAGTGCTTGTCCAAGTTATGTAATTGTCTAAAAGAGTCATACATGTGTATGAAATATAGTATTTAGACCAATTAAGATGATATGTGAACATAGTTTGTGGACTCAAATAATTAAATCGCTTTCACCTGAAAAATCTCAACTCCAATTCCTATAAGGTTCTTTGGAAATTAAGTGGATTAAGGTCTCAATCAAGCTCCATTCTTTAGAGTTTATACCAAACATTTAGGCATCAATATCATTTTGAAAAATGCAAATGCAAGAAAAACACTATTTTTTTCAAAGAAAAGCAAAGAAAATAGCGATTTTCTAAGAGATTTTTAGAGAACCTTTGTAAATTTTTATGGATTTTATCTTTTTCAATTTCTATCTAACATTTAATAGAGAATTATACATATTTACAAGAATTTACAACGCTTTTATATACAATTAACAAAGAATTTTACACAAAACTATATAAAAGATTATACAAGTTTAAACAGGATTTTACAAAAGAATTTTTATTTACAAAGTTTATGTGCAAACTTTACAAAGGATTTTATCTACAAAAGAATTTTATATATAAATTTTATTAAAGAAATTTATATACAAGTTTTAGCTACAACTTTTATACAAAGAATTTCGTTATAGGAAAGAATTTATGCACATCTTTTACAAGTATAATTAGAAGGTATTATTTACAAGAATTTTTATTTACAAAAGTTTTTACAACCACGTATACACACATATTTACAAAAAATTTATTTATTTACAAGGTGAGAAAATAATTCTACAAACTATTTTACAAAAGGTTTTACAAACACTTTACAAAAGATTTTACAAAAATATTTTAGAAAACTTTTTAGAAAACTTTACAAACATTTTATGTCAAACATTTTACAATCATTTTTACAATATACATAAATTTGATACAAATAATTTACAAACATTTTACAACCAAAATATTTTACAAATGTTTTACAAAAACTTATACAAAAATAATTTTACACAATTTTTTTTACAAAATTATTTTACAAAAAATATATACAAAAGAATTTTTACAAAGAACTTTTCTACAAAATTTTTACAAAGCATTTTTTAATTCCATTTTTATTAGCCATACTATTAAACAAACAAAAGTACGAATTATGTTTAAAGTATATATACAATATATACAACAGCCCCTACTTAGCTCGAACTATGTCCTCATAGTGACCAAGAAGCGACAAAGGATGATAGAACTCGTTGATCCCTCCTATGCTTTGGATCAAATAATCCTAGGTATAGAAGACTATACAAATGGGGAAAACCGAGGAAAAGAATGTACAAACTCAATGACTCAACTTGTCCTCCCCTATACGTAGGGTAAAAGATTCTTAAGTATAGAAAAAATATCAACAAGTTGAAGGACAAGTGAGAAAAAAGAAGAAATAAAAGGAAAAATAAAGAAAATAAAAAGGAAATGAACATCATCACTCCCCCTATACTTAGGTAAAAGATACCTAAGTATATGCAACAACAAGAGTGATGAAATAGAATGAAAATAAGGACAACTCAAGTCATTCACCTCCCCTATACTTAGGATAGAGTACATTCTAAATATAGCACACACACGGAAAAAGAGGTGAATGATAAAAACGGAAGAAGGAAGAATAATGAAATAAATATATAGAAGAGAAAAGAATGAACAATGCTCAAGAAGGAAGAAGCTTGACCTTCTTTCGCGTATGTTGAGTTATAGAATCAATTATATGTATGTCGACATCGGGGTCGTCCTCAGATGTGTCCATATCTGAATCCCCAAACCCCCGATCAGAGTCGATGTGGTGAAAGTACTCAACAGATTTGTAACAATCGGGTACAGGATTAGAAAGTAAAAGTGAATTGCCATTGCCCTCAAAAAAACATATCCAAGGACCGTCATCATCTCATCAACATAATCAGGAATTCCTAGCCCATCATCAACAACAATACTCCCACATGCAGTGCGCGAATCACATGAAACTGTGTTTTCCAAGTTTTCCATTTGAGAAAGGAATTCTTGGGTCAAAATTTCAATAAAAGATAAAGATTCATGACTGCTCTCAGCTATAAAATTACAATCTTTTATATCTAATGACTCAGGTACACTCTCATCTGATGCGCCTTTGGATTTCTACTCGGAGATCATCTCAACAATAATACTTTCACTTTGAGAGTGAAAATTGATCGTATCTGCCCCACAATCAATGACCGCTTTCGTTGTACGCAAAAAGGGTTGTCCAAGAATAATTGGGGTATGATGTGATGGCATTTTAGGATACATATCTATGACAACAAAGTTAATAGGAAAACTCATGCCTTGTACCATCACAACAATGTTCAAGTATGCCCTTCGGCCTCTTGATCGATCGGTCTGCAAACTGAAGTATCATTCTGCTCTTCTTAAGAGGCCCAAGTTTTAGATGCTCGAGTAATGAGAAAGGAAATAGACTAATGGATGAACTATTGTCTAAAAATGTATGATCAAACTATTGATATGAAATCTGGCATCCAACAGGTACTCCCTTATCTTGCTTTTTGTTTGGGAGTCGATGGTGTATGACATATGTTGTCACCATGGTTACAATATGATGTTATGTCCTATTACATCCTCTCTTATTGGATGGACATTTAAGAGTAAAATGTTATTTCATTCCTTTTTTAATGGTAGGCATATATTCCATGAATTTTAGAAGTGGCATCTCAAGTAAGATGTTCTGTAATATATCAACCACTCCAGGATCAGAAAGGGTTGTTTTTAATTTTTGGATTTTTTTTGCTTTTATTGAATACTTCAGGAAAAGGAACATAATGAACATCAAAATCATCATTCTTTTTATTCAAATCGGAATCAGCGTGTACATATGGATGACCAGAATCAATTTGTACAATATCATCCATAAAAGGTGAAGAAGAAGAAGAAGAAGAATGAAAAACAAGATGGGTTTCTCTATCTGCTAGTGCTGAAGAAGACTCTGCGACGGGTATATTCTTCAAAGCTGACTCGATAATGCATCTTCCTTTATTCTCTTTTTAGGATTTTCTGGATGGTGGTGATGGTGGTGGTGATGGTAACCCTCCATGAGAGATTGAATTTACCTAGATAGTCTACATGAGAGGTATGCAGAATAATTTTAATTCCCTAAAATACTAAGTATGTAATTAATCAAAAAATTAATTACTCAAATCATTGATTGATTTATTGTGATCCCAATATATGTGCAAACAAGATGATTTTTGATAATAATAAAGAAGTCAACCAATTCTAGTAATTCTGAATTTTTAATAATTTTTGGAACTATGGTTAATTTTATATGAATTTTACAGCATAGAATGGGTAAAATATGCATTTTTTTCACAAGAAAATTAATAATTAATTAACCACATATCAAAAAAATGTCACGCACATGCCACAATGTAAAGAATTAGTTGAACAATAAAATGACTATTTTTTATTAATAAAATAATGTAGAATTGAGGTTCAAATTAAATGAAGAACATAGGATTCTAAATGCAAATTATGGAAAATGATAAAAAATGAAGCACAGGGATATGAGCGTGATTACCTAGACCCAGTAGGATCTCAGTGCAATTTCTCCACCAGGACTGTTGCCATGTCTCCAAGCTGGTGGGGGCTCTTCCGTTATTTCCTGAAAGAATGGAGGTGCGGGCTCAATTTCCCTGCGTCTCACGTGCCATGCACGTGAGTGAGGACTTTCTTGTGAATCTGGAGAGTGGGGGGGCTCTGACGCAATTTCACTCAGCCCCACGTGCCAAGCACGTGAGTTGGGGGTCTTGGGCACCGAGTCGAGTGCGGCTAGAAAATCGCGCAGGGGAGGAGCTCAGCATGGATCCCCAGGTCGATGGCGGTCGCGGCTGGCAAGATGCAAAGTTCAGCGAGGATGAGCTCGTCTGTGGATCCAGAGGTCAAGGTGGCTGCTCCAGATGGTGGTGAAGGGCAGTGGACGCGAAGTTGCATGCAGAACTCGAGGTGGTTGTCGATGGCGATGAGACCCATCTTCAGGCACGAAGGGAGGTCGATGGCTTTCGCTGGAGGTGCGTCCAATGGGACGGGGTGAAGCTGAAGGCGGAGTCGGTGGCGCAGCACGACGGTTATCAACGAGGGGCTGGTAGCGAGCACGAGCCGAGACGAGGGTGTGACGAACGGTAGGAGCACGCGGTGGAGAGTGAAGGCATTGGCGACTACAGAGGATGCCAACCGGAGTAGTCGCGTAAGGTGGCCCTGGGCATGGAGGTGTATGGCGGTGGAAGACGGAGGCTGACTGCTCGAAAACGGAGGCTGGCTGCTCGAAGGTGCTCGAGCAGACGATTGGGCGAGAAGTGGCGGAGCTGGCACGGTGAAGATGATCGGATCAGAGGGGATGAAGGTTGTAAGGTCGATTTGTCTCAAGATTAAAAATCGAGAATGAGATTTGGGGCTCAAATGTGCAATGTGATTTACGATGGAAGAACATCAATAGAGAAATAGCAGAATATAGAGAGCAGACCGTAGAAAAGCTGATGTAGGGAGAAGGAAAGTGGAAAGAGATCACATGTGGTTTCGTCTGAGGATGTTGGAGTTAGAAACTCTAGCTGATTGTCACCTCTAAAAACCTTGACGAATAGGTTTTGAAGCTTTGCAGGGCTTGGTCGAAGCTCCGCAGCAAAGAAGCAAGAAGCTTCCTTGTATCACACCGGAGGGAGTGCAGATCATGGAGTGAGTGGGAGCGAAGAGAGAGAGAGAAGAGGTGAGCAAGGTGGTGCGCAGAGGAGAGGGGTTAGTCGCACCGCTGCAGAAAGCGAGGGAAGTTGCAATGGAGGTTAGGCGGCCAAGTGATGCGGGTCAGTGGTTGGCGGGAAGATGGCGAGGGGAGAGGGAAAGGCGGGGGTGGTTGCAGAAAGGACGGGAGGGAGATCGTGAGGGGAGAGGGCGTTGGTTGTGCGGCCAGGGGTTCATGGCCACGTGGAGGGCAGGGGAATAACAATTATGCGGAGGAGGTGGGCAGCACGCCACCGCAGAAGGTGAGGCGGCGGTTGCGGTCGCAGGGGCATACGACGGGAAAGAGGAAGGAAGGGGGAGCCAGCGTGCGGGGGCGCGGCCACGTGGCAAGGAAAAATTAAAAATTAAAAATTAAAAATTAAAAATAAATACAATTAACGAAATAATAATAAATAAATAAATAAATAAAATTAAAATAGAAGTAATAAATAAAATATATAAAATTAAAATTAAAATAATAAGAAAATAAATATATAATATAATATAATATAATATAAATAATCAATATAAGTAAAATAAAAATAAATAAATAACTAAGGATAAAAAGAAAATAAAATAATAATTAAATAAACTAAAATTAAAAGAAAATAAAATAAAAGGAGGTGACACATGGCAGCTCCAGGAGCTGCCACGTGTCGCTCCCAAAAATATCAAAAGTTAAATGTAAACAAAAATAAAAAAGAAATAACAAAAGAAGTTAAAACAAAAAGTGATCAACACGAAAGTTGCTCGTCTCTACGAGATCTACAACTTTTCTGAAGAAAAAAATCAAAATAAATCATCTGTACAAAAGTCTTTTTGGTCGTATCCTATAGATATAAAATACCGCATTTTTGTGTTTTGCAAATATTTTTATCATTTTTGAATAAGATAAAAAATAAAAATAAAATCCAATAAAATATGGAATAAATATTTACAACTTAATATATATTTTTTGGATTTCTAGTAGTTAAGTGATGAATCCCAGATTCATCACTCTAAATCTCATTAATTAAGCTCAAATCCCTCATAATCATTGGCATTTCTTCATTTATTCATCATAATTAGCATTCACGCATGTTTTGATAAGAATTGCATTTTATCCCTTATTTGTGCACAAAATAAGAAGCCAAAAATCTCAGGCAAAGTTGACCTGTAAATAGCCTAACTTCCCTGATTTTAAAATAATTCACGTTTACTCCAAGTAACCCAAAACCACATCCACTGTGCACATATCACTAACAAGAATAAATAAAAAATACAAGAAAATTACTAATACAAATAATTGGACCAAAAATCCAAACCCTAGTTCTAGGATTTCCGGACTAAAACCCGCATATCTTCCTCATCCAGTGTCTGTTTTGATCCTACTCACTTTTGAACTAATATACATTCAGTTACCTTCAAAAAAAGACCAAGTTCAAGTGAATTGGAGTTCATATGTGAAAGTTGGGTCCTGGGCCTCTTTTGTACATTTTGTATTTTTGTTAATTTTGACCTATTATTTTGTGTACATAATTAACCTATTTTTTTATTTCTTTTTCATTGGTCTTCTTTGATGAAAGTTTTGTTAAAATGCGCAAAAATCCAAATCCAAATTGAGCTTGAAATCAAAGAAACTAGCCGGGTCCAAGACTTCACTAACTATCTGTACAAAATTGGTATTTTCCGTGTTTTATTTTATTTCTTCTTTTTCTTAATTAATAAAAATCCAAAAAAAGATTAATGTATAATTATTTATCTTTGATTTTATCATATTTTTTTGGATTTTTATCTGGATTAAAAAAGACAAAAAATTTATAAAACCCAAAAATCAAGGTATTCTATCTACATGGGATACCCCAAAAATATCACTTTGTGTAAATGATCGATTTTGGTTTTGATGTCTTCATGAAAGTTGTAGATCTCATCGAGACAAGCAATTTTTCGTGAAGAAACTTTTTCGATAAGAGGTTGTTTACTATTTCTTTTCTATTTTTCTTTGTATTTTTTTTGAATTTTGTGGTGCTGACATGTGGCAGCTCCTGGAGCCGCCACGTCTCAGCCATTTTTGAAGGTTTTATTAATTCATTTTTTATAAAAAAAAATTATTAAAAGCATTGCACGTGCAGCGCACGTGCCGACCAAGCACATGCTCTACACATGCACTACCTTCACCTTCTTTCATCGTCACGTGTCACGACATGGCTCGTCCGATCTCGGCCGATCGAACGACCCCTGGATTGTCTTCCTCCTCAGTGCACTTTCCCAATCCCCACGATTTCCGCCGCGAATCCCTCTTTGCTTCCTCTTTTGCTCCGCCGCCGCCTCCATCCTGGTCATCTCCGCTGATCTCGCGCCCGCCCCGCGAATCCCGCGATCTCCCCCATCCGTGATCCTCCGCTGCCTCGTCTCAGATCGATCTCGCCATCAAAATTCCATCAAAATCCTCAATTGATCGCCCGCGACCTACCATCTCCGGCCGACCCTCCGTCCATATAAATCTAACGCCGCCGCTCCTCCATAGAAGAGCATCCGCCGACTGCACCAAGACGCACCTCGCGGTGGTGACAACACCACGACTTCTTCTCCGATGAGATCCGGCCGGCCCCGACCGTCGCAGCTCGCAAGCTTTCACGTCGTGCAACTGCCTTGATCCGACTTCGATCGTCGAGCCAACGACCACATCTTCATCAACATCACGAGCTTCATCGACTTCCTCTGCTCCGTCGCGTCTCCATCGCATCAACGATGCTCCTTCACCGGCTCCTGGCCTTCGACGACCGTCCTCAGTATCTCCGCCTTGGTCGAGTCTTCATCAACCGCTAGAAGCTCCGCCCAGGACCACGACATCTGCAGCTACTCCAAGGGCTACTTCCATCGGTCGACACCATGCCAGTTGCTCCTTGGATCAGCCATCGGAGCCACGCTGTCACCAGCCAACGGCCAGGAACTAGCCTGAGACCCTCCTCACATGCTACGCACGTGAGAGAGGGAACTTTGCAAAAGAGCCCCCGTCATCTATCCAATTCGCGCAGAAGTCCAGCTCGAGGGTCATGTGCCTGTCACGTGACCACTTGGTGTTTTTGCAGAACAACCCCCTAATTGTCCATATTTATCATTCAACCCCGCCACAGAGGGCATATGCGGCGCGCGTGCCCCTCTGTCATTTTTGCAAACATACCCCTTGGGGGTTTATGTATTCTCATTTTCACCCATGCTCTGATTTTTATATTTATTTAAATATTGTAATTACATTTATACCCCTATATTCCCCTTCATTTTGGACCGCTACGTTGTACTATTTTATTTATCAAAAATTGGCATTTTGTTTTACAATTAGTTCTCTACATTATGGCATATGTTTGATATTTTTGTGATCAGTGGTTAATTAATAAATAATTGTTTTGTTGAAAATTGCATACTTTGCCCAGTTTGAGCTCTAAAATTTATAATTGATTAACCGTTGTTCTAAAAATTGCCGAAAAATCACGGATTATAGAATTAATTTGGTTGAACATTGTGCCCAAAAAGAATTATATTTGCTTGCATAGTTTGTCTTGTATAAATCATTTTGCATATTTTAATATTTGATTTTTAATAGGTATTAAATCTCATACGAGGTTTAGGATTTTTTCGAGATCGATCACCTAGTGATAGATCTTGGATAATTTTATCCCTTGAATATAATTAGGTTTAGTATTTATTATAATTAAATATTAAAATTCACTTGATTTGCATTTAAAAATTTATAAAAAAATTCATCTTGCTTCTAAAAATTCCAAAAACAATACAGTGCATTCATTTCATCATAATTATCATCTTGGTCAAGTTTCATATTTTTCGGATATTGTTTGATCGATATTTATGTTTTAGTCCCTAAAATAGGCCAAAATTGCATTGTGCATCCCTAATTGCATAAAAATACAAAAATAAGATCGCCTCGAAAATCCTGCACGAACTTTGATAGACAAAATTCTAGGTTGTTCCTTTGCCTCTTTGTGTTCGACCTTGGGACTTTCCCAAGTAAAATAAACATAAAACCGCGTTGATTAAAATTGACAAAAATTTTGTGTGGTTATTTCTTGATCGATTTTGATTGCCCGCCTACAACGAAATACATTAGTTTTAACGCACGACAATACTTGATATTTAACATCGACTATCTCGAAACCGTCAGATGGCATCGTTGCTAGGGAGGCAAACGACTCCGTTTTTTGTCTAAATTTTTTTGTTCGGTTTTTCGCATTCATGTAGTCTAACCCCCGAATTTTTCACTGTAAATTCCATTTTTTCCTTGCATTTATTTTTATTTTTATTTTTAGCATTTATTTTCTTATTATTTTTGATTTATTTTTTAGTCACTCTCTTACATTCTCTCTCTTATTTTTCTTGCGAGGTACCCGGCGTACGTGGAGCGGTTTTTGAATACCGAAGCATCTTCATCGACTTCCGAAAAGCCGCAATTATTTTAAGATCGAGTCGAGTCATTAGAGAGCATAGAGTCTAGGGTTTTATTTTCTGCAATTTTTAATTTCTATAATTAATTTCTCATTTATAGCGGTGTCCGTTTGGACTCTCGCATGTGTAAAAGACCTTTAATTTTCTTCTGTGGTGTGTCGTGGCCTGTTTCACTCTTCGGTGAGGGTGGGGCCCGACTTGAGTGGCGCTTAGGATAAACATGTACATATGGCTCTTAAAGCATCTTAAATTTTTGATTGTGCTCGTAGGATCTATCACCACACTTCACTTTAATTGAGACGCTCATTAGATCGCTCAATTTAGCCAAATTCAACTCAATTCTTCCCTGCTAATAGAACTTTCAACTAGGTGCGGTTTTTCATCGACTTGCATTCATCAACTTTAATTTTTCAATTCTTATATTGCATCCCACATGGAGATTGCGAGGAATCACTACAAGTCTTCTAACTGAGCAGACATCATAGTTTTTCGCGTGCATCGGCTTTTACCGAATTTCTCCCTATTGTTTTGTCACATAATTTTAAAAGGAAATTGAGACTGTACGGTAGACGTGTATTTGTGCTCACTTAATTCTTAGTGATCGCCTAATTAAAATTGAGATTGCTAAATATAGTCGATTCTAAAATCCATAAAATCAAGAATTTTTGTGGGAGAGTAACCCCGACCTTGGATTCTTTTATTTTTCTGAGTGAGAGATGACACTTAAGTCTATAGCCCAAACTCGGATTTCATATTGACTACTGATTCTACCAAAAACGATTAGCTACTTCTCAGTGAGGATCTAACGGGTAGCCGGTAAACAGTCTGGATTTCCTTTGCAGAGTGGGTGGTTTAGAGGACACTGCGTAAGGCTCCGTCCTCAAGTAACGGGTAGCCATCCTACGGTATGTACTTACTCCCATACTGGCTGAAAGTAGGTGTGAATCGTAAGAATTCGGGCCAGTCATTAGAAAAATTTCCGGCACCTAACAGCTCGCTAAATTCTTTCCAAGATTGTCTTATCACTACTTAAAATTGAAAAGATAATAGCCGAACTCTTGCGGCTTCATTGTGTGATTTGGTGAACCCGGGGTTTAATTTGTATTTGCATTTGTGTGCGTGAACCAATTTCGAGAATCAAAAGCCACACATTTATAACCTCCTTTGAAAAACACATGACAATGGTCCGAGAACCCATCAGATCTATATTATGAAAATGAATTTGTCTCGGTTAGGCCCAAATCATCTCCTTTCAATAATCCTTCACCATTTGAGAGAGATTCTGACTCTCGGATGAATCCATTAACTTCCAAGCCATTCTACTCAAATCATCTGACCACACATGACCACCTACCATCTTGGAGTGAACCGTCTTATTCTCGGTTTCTCATAAATGAACCAATTCAAGATACTTTTGAATCTCATGACTGGCCGAGAAACCAAACCCGGATGGAGAGACCCACACTTAATGATCATCAGCGTTGGATTGACCAACCTGAATACCACTCCTTCAACCAACATACACATACAGAGGACCAAATGGATGATATCAACACATATTCACCTTGTATGACTCCATTCTTTGAGGATACGATCAATCATGACCATGGAAGTAGACTCTACTCAAACCAAAATTACATGCCTGAGTCATGTCATATTGAGTATGAGACCTACACATTCCCGCAAAATCCTTCCACTAAGCAGCCTCCGTCCATAATTTTTTAGGAGAAACTTTCAGAAATTAATGATCATATATCAGATTTTCCAAGAAACTCTCGTCTCAGCACATACAAGACAATGGAAGATGAAATTATTGAATCTCAAATGCAAAAACACACATCGACTGCTCCCATGATTGATCATGAACAAAATTTTAAGGATGATATTTCGAGGATAAATAATAGATTCGAATTAATGGAGGATAGATTTCAAAATTTTGCCGACCGATTAATTTCACTCTCTGGTAACTCGGACATAAAATTGGATGAGGAAAAGATTGCTTCTCATGTTGATAATTTTGAGGATATTTAGAAACCTAGGGACGATTCTAATAGCAACACTTCTGCATATTACTCCCCTAGAAACGACTATGCGTATGACCCTTACTCGGAACATCAAAGCCCATTTCTCATCTAAGGACGGAACCACATCACCACACCACACAGAAATACCAAAAAAATTAAAATATTCAAAAACATCCAAAAAATCGAAAATCTCGAAAAATACATAAAAACTGAAACTGAAGAAGATCTGAAAAATTTGGATCCTGTTGTACGGGAAGCACTGGAGAAGAAACTAATTTTTGAACTTCCCTTTATACAGGCCATTGAGCACTTCCCCGACCTTAAAGGATTTGTAATGGACAAACTAATGATGAAAAAGTCGAGCAGCATAAGAACAAAGACTGAAAGACATATCTTGTCAATGGCCTCCTCCTTGGTGGTTAGGAGAAAAACCAAGAGCCACATAGTGAAGCGGTTGCCTAGATTTGACTGTGGAATCAAAGATACTATTTTCACCCATGCTTGAATTGATGACGATTCACCGATCAATATCCTCCCGACATCTGTATTTCACGAACTCAAACTCGGACCTATCAGGAAGATACGAAAGATTGTTCAATTGGCTGACCGATCGATAAAGCGGCCGAGAAGAACCATTTCTGTCATCATAACATTCTAGGTGCTCCGCTCAAAGTGGATTTTACAATCATTGATATTGAGCATCAAGGAGAAATAATCCAGTCTCCAATTATTCTTGGAAAGCCATTCTTAGCATTGGCTAAGGCAATTATTGAGTGTGAGACTCGAAAAATCAATTTTACAGCATTGGAAGCACTTCGATCTCACCCAGTCTTTGTGGAACCACGATTTTTTGAGGCAACCCACGAAGTCCTCGACAGCCGTAGCCTTGGAGCGGTAGAAGAGCCCTACCCCATTGCTACATATGAGATAGAGGTTGTTGATGAGACTATTGGTTTAGATACTTTCCCCCCTGCTCCATTCCCAGCCGCTCTCACCATGGAAAATCAAATGTATGAATCATATGATCCGGAGACTTATGCATGGTCGCACCGTGGATCAACCTATTCTGACTACCTTGATCACATTAGCTCAACACAGGAATGCTCCAACATCAAATTTATTGAGAACGAACATGCAGAGACTCTCCCCAGTATTTCAATTCTTACGGATCTACAAATAGAAGAATGTTTCTTATATGATCCTGAGACATATGCATGGTCTCACCTTGGGGCAACCTACTCTGAATACCATGACCAAATCATCCCAAATTAGGAGTGCACCGACATTAAGAAGACTAAGAACAAACATGCAGGACAAACACCAGTCAAGGAGAAAATTCCAATGGTTATTCATCTGGAGACTCAAATGGACCAACAACTTCACAAAACAAAATGACTACTCTTTCATCGAAAAAGAAAGTCACCTTTAATCTCCCAGAAGAGGAATCATATGATGATCCCTCATCAGCTCCGGAAAAGGTAATCTACGTGAGTGAGGTCTGCTCGATAGTTCTAAAACCATATCTTCACAAGGATCCAAACTTCGATTTCCGATGGACAACTCCCATTCCTCACTATTATTCATCCAAAGCCGATGCTCCTGCTCTCATCAAATACACTGGAATTATTTCTTATGAGCTGATTGAGACTGGTGCTTCAGAGTATTCATCCGAGGACAATTCGCTTGATCTCAAGAAGGAACGAATTCTGAGAAAACAACTAAAGAAACAAAAAGACAAGAATATCTGAAGTGTGTCCACTTGCAAATACTATTCCTCTGAGGATAACTCTGATGATGGTTACCTTTCATCTGACTCATATGCTTCATCTACTATCCATCATGATTTTTTTGAGGATAGCACTTATAATAGCTGGGAATCGTATGCTTCATCTTCTTTTCATCATTACGATCTCCAACCGCAGGCTCACAAAAAGATCGGCCGAAAACTGCCTTAATCATCGGCTACCCACCCTCCCTCCCGACCACATCGGTCTCCTTGTATATCTTCTTCCTCTGCTTAAGCCAAGGCCTAAGTATGGAGGGGACCGATGCCATATGTATATATCATTTCCCTCATCACACTCCTTCTCACGATCGCCTCATTTCCACCCCTCTTCTATACTTAGGCTGACCAGAGCCTAATTATAAGGGGAACCGATGTCCATTTGTATATACTCTCCTCATTCACATATCCCGACCACCTCACTTTCGCTCTTCTTCTATACTTAGATTGTTCACATCCTAAGTATAGGGGGCGGACCGTCCTTTCTTTTTCTTTTACACTCTCTTACGCTTAGCCCGAGCTATGTCTTCTTTACGCTTCTTGTGCTCTAAGGACACAACACTCGCTAAGTATAGGGGGGTCTATATATATACTTTGTATATATTTTACCCATATCTTGTACTTTCGCGTAAGTCTATATGTATTTATGGGGTGGATAATTAATTTGAAAAAAACAAAAAGAAAAAGAAAAAGAGTTTTGCTACTAACACTAACTGTGTCCAACCCAAATTTTTTGAAAAAAATGACTTCTTATTCTTTTTTGCATAAAAAATCTAAATAAACTCTTCAAAAAAAAACAAAACACAAAAAAAGAAAAAAATGTGTCTGCATTTCACACACCTGCACTTCATCCAGCATCATATTCATTTGCATCTGTGAAAAGTCTTGGGGTTCTGAACAGAGTTATGAGCAGAAATCGAGAGTGATCTGGACTTAACCTTAATCCACCTAATTTTCAGAGGAACTTCACCGAGAAATAGGATTTTAGAAGTTTCAGGTCTTTGACTTAATTCTTTGAGTTCAACATGACAATGTGTAGCATTTGACTCTTAGTTCTAACCTGATCTCTTCATTTGGGGTACAACTCTGGAATAAGAAAATAATTTGTACTCTTGCACTATGCACTTAGCTCAACTCGGATGGGGTGTTGGAAGACTGTGTGAGTTTCTTTTCTGGTAGCGTGGAAATTTAAAGACCGGAGTACGGGTTGAAATAAAGCTTCGAAAAAGGGATGGATGGCTGGGCACAATTTGTACTAAGACCCCAAAACATGTATGGAAAAAAAGATTCTATATCTGTAGGGGCACAACAAGATCCAAGTAGAACCACCAAAAATCCAAATACAAAGAAGCCACTACCAAATAAATATCTAACCAAAAAGGTCCAAGCTTCAAGAAAACCTACAGATCTTGGTGGAGACTCGGCTACACTGGCCAGCTTCACAAGGAGAGGTGACTACAATGGCCACCCTCCAGTTCTTTTATCCTTCTTCTAACTTCTCCCCATTTCGATTGTGAACACAACGCGACAGGCCTTAGAAGGAAATACCTGACTCCCCGAGGATGAGTTACTGGAGAGGAGGTTTGCATGGTAGTCCGACATTCTGGATGGGAAGAGCTAAAACCTTTGACACACATGAGTCGATTGTTCAATGTTCATAGGGTATGCTTTGGGAAGAAGATTGATCTAAGATGACTTCTGAGCCGAAACTGTGACAATGATGTGTAGAACTTGAAGGCTATTGATTTTAAAATTCTAAGTCTCGCAAAAGTTCCATTAAACTAATAATCCAAAGGTCGAGTCTAGTTTCATTTTCACCTTCAGCTCATGGTCTTGGTATGGAACCCAATCTCATTTCACCTCATGGCATTTCTTTCGATGCTCAGGGACGAGCATGGTTTAAGTATAGGGAGATGATGAATATCAGATTCATCACTCTAAATCTCATTAATTAAGCTCAAATCCCTCAAAATCATTGGCATTTCTTCATTTATTCAACATAGTTAGCATTCATGCATGTTTTGATAAGAATTGCATTTTATCCCTTATTTTTACACAAAATAAGAAGCCAAAAATCCCAGCCAAAATTGACCTGTAAATAGCCTAACTTCCTTGATTTTTACCTAATTCTCGCTAACTCAGAATAACCCAAAACCACATCCACTGTGCACATATCACTAACAAGAATAAATAAAAAATACAAAAAATTCACAAACCCAATTAAGTGGACCAAAAACCCAAACCCTAGTTCTAGGATTTCCAGACTAAAACCCACATATCTTCCTCATCTAGTGTCCTTTTGATCCTACACACTTTTGAACTAATGCACATTCAATTGTCTTCAAAACAAGACCAAGTTCAAGTGAATTGGAGTTCATATGTGAAAGTTGGGTTTTGGGCCTCTTTTGTAAATTTTGTATTTTAGCGGATTTAACCTATTATTTTGTATACATAATTAACCTATTTTATTTTATTTTTTTATTGGTCTTATTTGATGAAAGTTTTATTAAAATATGTAAAAATCCAAATCCAAATTGAGCTTGAAATCAAAGAAACTAACCGGGTCCAAGTCTTCACTAACTGTCTGTACAAAATTGGTCTTTTTCGTATTTTATTTTATTTCTTCTTTTTTTAATTAACAAAAATCCAAAAAACTAGATTGATGTGTAATTATTTATTTTGGATTTTATCATATTTTTCTGGATTTGTATCTGGTTTAAAAAATGACAAAAAAATTATAAAACCCAAAAATCAAGGTATTATATGTACATGGGATACCCCAAAAATATCACTTTGTGTAAATGATCGATTTTGGTTTTGATGTCTTCATTAAAGTTGTAGATCTCATCGAGACGAGCAATTTTTCGAAGAAACTTTTTCGATCAGAGGTCGTTTACTATTTCTTTTCTATTTTTCTTTGTATTTATTTTCATAATTTTGTAGTGTTGACACGTGGCAGCTCTTAGAGTCGCCACGTGTCAGCCATTTTTGAAGGATTTATTAATTCATTTTTATAAAAAAATTTATTAAAAGCATCTCACCCGCAGCGCACGTGCCGACCAAGCACGTGCTCTACACGTGCACCGCCTACACCTTCTTTCACCGCTATGTGTCACGACCAGGACCGTCCGATCTCAGTCGATCGGACGACCCCTGGATTGTCTTCCTCCTCAGTGCACTTTCCCAATCCCCACGATTTCCGCCGCGAATCCCTCTTCTCTTCCTCTTTTGCTCCGCTACCACCTCCATCCCGATCATCTCTGCCGATCTCGCGCCCGCCCTGCGAATCCCGCGATCTCCTCCATCTGCGATCCTCTGTTGCCTCGTCTCAGATCAATCTCACCATCAAAAGTCCATCAAAATCCCCAATTGATCGCCCGCGATCTACCATCTCCGGCCGACCCTCCGTACCTATAAATCTAATGCCGCCCCTCCATGGAAGAGCATCTGTCGACTGCACCAAGAAGCACCTCACGGTGGTGACAGCATCACGATGTCTTCTCCGGTGAGATCCGACCGGCCCCGACCATCGTAGCTCGCAAGCTTTCACGTCGTGCAGCCGCCTTGCTCCATCTCCAGTCGTCGAGCCAATGACCACATCCTCATCAACATCGCGAGCTTCATCGACTTCCTCTGCTCTGACGCGTCTCCATCGCATCAACGATGCCCCTTCACCGCCTCCTGGCCTTCGACGACCGTCCTCTGTATCTCTGCCTTGGCCGAGTCTTCATCAACCGCTAGAAGCTCCACCCAGGACCATGACATCTGCAGCTACTCCAAGGGCTACTTCCACCGGCCGACGCCACACCAGCTGCTTCTTGGATCAGCCATCGGAGCCATGCCATCACTAGCCAATGACCGGGCACCAGCCTGAGACCCTCCTCGCATGCTACGTACGTGAGAGAGGAAACTTTGTGAAAGAACCCCCGACATCTCTCCAATTCGCACAAAGGTCTAGCTCAAGGGTCACGTGCCTGACACATGACCACTTGGCATTTTTGCAGAAGCAGCCCCCTGATTGTCCATATTTATCATTCAGCCCTGCCACAAAGGGCACGTGCGGCGCACATGCCCCTCTGTCATTTTTGCAGACATACCCCTTAGAGGTTTAGGTATTCACATTTTCATCCCTGCTCTGCATTTTTATATTATTTAAATATTGTAATTGTATTTATACCCTTGTATTCCCCCTTCGTTTTGGACCGCTACGTTGCACTCTTTTATTTATTAAAAATTGGCATTTTGTTCTATAATTAATTCTCTACATTATGGCATATGTTTGATTTTTTTGTGATCAATGGTTAATTAATATTAATTGTTTTGTGAAAAATTGCATACTTTACCTAGTTTGAGCTCTGAAATTTATAATTGATTAACCTCGCTCTAAAAATTGCCGAAAAATCGTGAATTGTACAATTTATTTTGTTGAACATTGTGACCAAAAAGAATTGCATTTGCATGCATAGTTTGCCTTGTATAAATTATTTTGGATATTTCAATATTTGATTTTTAATAGGTATTAAATCTCATATTTTCAAGGTTTAGGATTTTTCTGAGATTGATCACCTAATGAAAGATCTTGGATAATTTTATCCCTTGAAAATAATTAGGTTTAATATTTATTATAATTAAATATTGAAATTCACTTGATTTGCATTTAAAAATTCATAAAAAATTCATCTTGCATCCAAAAATTCCAGAAAAATGTAGTGCATTCATTTCATCAAAATTATCATCTTGGCCAAGTTTCATATTTTTCAGATATCATTTGATCGATATTTACATTTTAGTCCCTAAAATAGGCCAAAATTGCATTGTACATTTCTAATTGCATAAAAAATACAAAAAAAGATCGCCTCGAAAATTGTGCACGAACTTTGATAGACAAAATTCTAGGTTGTTCCTTTGCCTCCTTGTGTTCGATCTTGGGACTTGCCCAAGTAAAATAAACATAAATCCGCGTTGATTAAAATTGACAAAAATTTCGTGTGGTTATTTCTTGACCGATTCCGATTACCCGCCTACAACGAAATACATTATTTTTAACGCACGACAATACTCGATATTTAACATCGGCTATCTCGGAACCGTCATTAAGGAAATAAAAAGATAAAATAAATAAGTAAAGGAGACATATGTACAATATATAATGGGGTCCAAAACTCAAGTTTCACATATAAACTCCGATTCTTTTGAATTTGGTCTTGTTTTGAGAGTAATTGAACGTACATTAATTCAAGAGTAGGGGTCCATAAGAGATTGAATGAGAGAGATATTGTTAAGGCTTCACGTCTCAAACTAGGGTTTGGGTTTTATTGGTTAATTTTACAAATTAGCATTTTTTGATATTTTTCCTTTATTAATATTAGTAATATATATACAATATAGAGTTGATTTTATTCAATTCATATTTTGAGAAAAATAAATAAAAACAGGGAAAATAAGGTGAATATACAGGTGATATTTACGAGGGAATTTGGCTTCTTATTTAATGGAAAAATGCATGCAAAAATGCAGGATATTAATTCTAAGTGTATGAATGGTAAAAATGCATAATAAATGGAGAAATGTAGCTTATTACTCAGGATCAGAGCTCTATTTTCGACTTTTAGAGTGATGAATCACAGATCGTCACCTTCATGTGCTGCAACACTGGTCCTCTGTTCAACTGATGTAGAAGATGAAGAAGGCAGTGAAGAACGATCAGCAACTTTCCCCAATCCCAACGGTGCTGGCGATGACAATCTCCTACTACTCTTGAGAGAAATGGCATCAAATAAACATGTAAAATCACAAGCCATACATGTCTCAGGGGGTGGATGGATCATGGTATACCTACTCATGGTTGCGTCTAAAGTTGTTAATATTGGCTTCGACCTGGGTTGGAATGAGTGTCTTCGTGGCAGTCAGGTCGTCAATCCTCTAGTTCAAATCATTCATATTCTTCATCAAAAGAGCTAGTTAATCAAGTGTTGGGTTTACTGAAGATGCATCTGGATGCTCAACAATGGTGATCATTGAGACTTGTAGTGTGGAAGCTAGTACCCATAATAAGAAAACTATGGATGATACCGAAAATGAGGAGGAGGATGTTAATACTTAGAAAACTATGCAGGTTGTTGTTGATAATAAGGTTGATATGAATAGGTTGGCTACATCTGCTTCTGTGCATGTCTC
Source organism: Ottelia alismoides (assembly GCA_037367405.1). Taxonomy (NCBI): domain Eukaryota; kingdom Viridiplantae; phylum Streptophyta; class Magnoliopsida; order Alismatales; family Hydrocharitaceae; genus Ottelia; species Ottelia alismoides. Next base: position 64,082 of record JAZKJV010002186.1, on the reverse strand, counting down.
CAAATCTAAAAATGTAATGGAGATAAGTAATGAGAATGTGGTTGCTAGTGCTGGTACTGTTGGTCTGTCACCCTGAAACTGGTGAACCGGCCTCTGACTGGCCTAAGAACCCAACTATCGTTACCCTAATGGATAGGTCTGGCTATGCTCGAGATTGCTCCAAATATTTGTTCACCTCTTGAATGTGAGGTGGAAGTGGATACTACTGCTCAGAAAGGTAAGGATACTCCGGGTGGTATGGTGCAGTGCATGCTGGACGTGACTTTTGCTGGACCTAATGCGGAGTCTACACGTAGTAAACATGATAAACCGTTGGGGGTGCTCTGATACTCTATTGTGCTGAAGAAGTAGAAGAAGATGTCTTTGGGGGAGAAGTATTGGTTGTGGCACTCACACTCTGGCATGAACTGGTGGTACTGACGAGAAGCTCCAAATGCTTCGTGATCTCGTCCAACTTATCCAAGCAATTTGTCCTCTACTCGATCACTTGTAATTTCTCATGTTCTTGTGATCGCTTTTTGATCAATTTTGGCTTTTCAATTATATCAACTTTGGGTAGGCGATTTCCTATGTTGGTCAAATCAGAACTATCTACCCTATCCACATCATGAGATGCTGTCATATTGACAGCCTTGTGGGGTATTGAAGAACGTATAGGATGTTTTTGAAATATGCTGGAAGAAGATAGAGTAGTTGAGCTCTCCGCCATTTCCCCAAAAATCTGCCAAAGTACATCCTCATCTTTGTTGAAATGGGACCCCCATAAGCGGCGTCAACCAATCTCTGATTCTCTGAATTCAAACCCCAAAAGAAATTCTGCACGAGGCTAGTCTTTGGTGTATATGATGGGAGCACTTCTCCATCAAATCCTTGAAATGTTCCCATACCTCATGAATAGGCTCATGGGGGGAGAAGTTAGCTATGAGTGACTGCATCTCGTCTGAGAGGATAATACTTGCTAAGGAATGCTGATCTCAATTCCTCCCATGACGTGAAAACTCTTCCTAAATGGTTGATCCAATAAAGCTCCTTGTTCATAAGGCTGAATGGGAAGGTTGTCATCTTCACCCCTCTAACGGAATGTTAGAGTAGTGCATCATGCCACAAATATGGTCGAACTGCTGGAGTGTACATAAGGCTCCTCATTGATGTGACCATGGAATATGGGGAGTAATGGTAGAAGTTGGGGCTTCAACTCGAAACCCATGAACCGAAGGTATATGAATCCATGTGACTTAGTGTTATGCGCTTGGGTTATAGGCATCTCTAAGGGTGAGATTGGCCACCACTCTCTCTGGCTCAATTGGATCTACTCTCTGCTGCTCATCTCCCCCATTCCCACCACCTCTCATCTGCTCATCCTCCTCTCTCCTCTCTCCTATGTGGTTCCTCTGCTCTAAGATCATGTCACTCAAACCCACCTGGATGTTGGCCTGATCAATCAACTGTGCCTGAATAGCCTATATCGAAGACAACATCATGATGTAAATCTCATGCTACTAAGTCATAGGCGCTTTCCCCTTGAGAGTTGTCGAGTCCTCAAAGTTTGTCTCTGAAAAGGTGCAAGGCACTCGATCAGTCTTCAAAAAAGATGGAGTCTTAAATGATAGTTTGAGATTAATTTCAATCTCAAACAAGGGATTTAATGGCGAAAGAAATGGAGATGTAGAAAAGGAAGAATATTCGGGAAGAGATTCATCCTGAATAAGCGAAGACAACCGAACCGGAGTGTAAAAAGATAAGCTCACGAAGTCCGAACAAAAAGTACTCCAATCCAACATCTTTGATTATCAAGAGGAAATATGTGAGAATAGGAAGTCAAACAAGAAGAAGAAGTAAAGAAAAAGGTGCGAAGTGCGCAGAGGGATCTTTACATTAAGCAAACAAACACAAAACAAACCCCTGATTCACCAACTAAACACAATGTGAGGACCATAAGAGTTCGGTATTTATCTCTTCAATTTTATTTAGTAAATCACAAGAAGTTACTTAACACCAAATACATAGGGTGATGTCGCCCTATCCTCTAGTGTACGTCCATAAACCTCCCCAACTAGAGGTACCATTTGCTTGGGATGCCAGGTTATATCAGGCCCAATGGGAGATAAGAGGCAGAGCACATCAAAATGATTTTCTAAGGTCTGAGGCAAGTGTTTCCAGCTGCGACTATGTACCGAAGAGTGATACACAAGTGCTTAGCGCACAAGTCCAAAGATTTTGGCCTATCCTTAGGGCTACATCCTCACCCAATCTATATGGAGGTAAGTACCTGCAACAATGAGGGGATTCCTCTACCCAAAATAATGAATGATCTTTACTTTTGGTTTTATGATCGAGTTATTTTAGCAGTCTCAAATTTATTTGATTGCCACTTTTTTGAGTATTTTCAAATAAATCGATCTAACGAATTTTCTAATTCCTTTTTCTCCTAAGTGAGAGAAAACGGGAAAGGAAATCGGAAAAATTGATGTGACAAAAATCAATGACGCATGCAAGGTAAAGAATGTGTTCTGTCGCTAGCAATCTACATACAGTATGATATGTACATAAAATAAAAAATAGACAATAAAATCTAACCTAAATGAATGAGCGAGAATCATCCTAGCATAAACTTCTATTATCAGGAAAGAACCAGTTATTTATGTAAGTGCAAACTATGATTCTGCTCTACAAGAACATGATATTTATTAGGGATTTGGACCTATTTTTTACCCGACTCAACCAAGAGAATAGAAATCTACACTAATGGGCTAAAGCACAAAACATCTGCATGAAAGAAAAGAAATAAAAATGAATAAAACAAAAATCCGGTGAGGTCCCCCCAAGTTCACTGACACTTGGTGAAACAGATCCCATAATCACAAGGGTATATAATGTCCTAGAAAATAGAAAATGAGGAAAATGCCAAGAGAAGTTATTATAAATTATTTACAAAAAATAATAGAAATAAATAGACTAAAAAGAAAACAAAAAAAGTGCTCAAAACATTTGGTGCTTTTCCACTCCTCTTGCTCCTCCTCCTATGCTCTCATGTTGGTCGATGAAGAAACGAATGGCCTCCGCTTCTCTCGGGTGCACTGGCGCTTTTAGGAACTCCTCCCTCGCTCGTCGGGCCCTCACATAAAAGAGGAAAACAAAGAGATGTGTCAGATATAATTTATGAAAAATAAAAGAAAGTGAAATAAGCAGAAATGAATGAAAATAAAAGACAAGTGGAAAGAAACAAATGAAACAAAATATATACAAACATCAAAAGTAGAGGCAAGAAGAAAACCTAACCACCCTCGTTGTGCCACCCTGGTAACTGTGCCATTTGTTGAGATTAGAAAATTCAAGGGAATTTCTATTTAATATCTAGAGTGTTGTTGTGATCCCGAAAATTCCCAAGTCGAACAAAAATTATTATTAATTTAGTCAAACCAAGCAAAGAAGCTTAAGAGAGAAATACAGAAAGAAATGCTATTTATGTTACATGTATAGCTTGCAGGATCAAACTAAGGGAGCCTACAATACCCGAGGGTTATTAATGATTAAGAATTAAAGAGGTCTTTTTCTTTTTTAGCTTTTAGTGTTTTTTTGTATTTTTTATGTTTTATATATTTTTTATGGAATTTAAATTTTTATATTTTTTATATCTTCTAATTATTAATTTTTTAGTGATTTTTTATTTTGTCAATTTTTATATTTTTAATTTTTAAAACAAAATAAAATAGAAGAAATATAAAATAAAGGAATCAATCACTTTTTTATATTTTTCAAAAATGCTAAAAATATCTAGAGAATACAAATAAAAATATATTTATGTTTTAGATAATATTTTACTATTTTATGATTTTTTAATGATTTTTAGATTTTTTAAGCTTTTCAAAATAATTAATAATAGAAAATAAAAAAAATCAATACGATGTTTTTTTATTTTTAAAATATAAAACAAAATCAAAATTACTAAAAATATTCACAAATCAGAAGAGAATTCTTCAAGCTTTAATTAAAGTTATTTTATGTATTTTTATGATTTTTCAATGATTTTATATTTTTTAGTGGTTTTTTATTATACTAAAAATGAAGAGCTAGGGTTGCCTCTACTTTTATAATATTTTGGGAGTCCATGGATTGTCTATGGATCTCAATCCATGGACAACACAAATCCAATGGTTGAGATTGATTTGTGTTTCTTTTAATGGCCATGATTTTTCGTAAAAAATACAATAACAATTAATTAAATTAAATTAAATATATTGAATAATCATCAATATAATTTAATTAAATCAATTCAATATGCATTAAAGGATTAGGAAAGGAGGAAAGCTCCTTCCTAATAAGAGTGGGGGATGGCCACCATGATTTAGGACTAGGGTGGTTGTCCACCCTCTCCTTATGGAAGGAGTACCTCTTTTTCCTATTTTGTGAGATTATGAATCTCACAATATCATTTAACTATTTACAGCTTTTGTTGTAAAATATTTCACAAAAATAATTTCAAATTAATTTGTGATATTTCAACCATGGCATTGGAAATTTGTGAATCACATTCACAACCCAAAATAAAATGTAAATTACATTTTCATTTAATTGTCCAATGTGAATCCAATTCACATCAAAATTTAAATTACAAATGTTATTTACAATTAGCTCTCTCTTATATATTATAAATCACATTTATAATATATATGATTAATATGGATAGTACTATCTACAATATTTATAATAATTAAACCACATTTAATTATATTGGATCATCATTCTCAAGCATCTAAATAGTATGAATCAAATTCACATTATTCATGATAATTAAATCTCATTTAATTATCCATTTCTCAATGCTTGGATATGCACTACATCAATGGAATTGTTATTGAACTCTTTCATAAATAATGTGATTTCCCATGGATACTTGGAGATAAGGACATGGCGATTGTATGTTCCACGTATAGTGACTTGGATATTGAGATCACATCTCAAATATAGATCTCGAGGACCTCTCAAAGATATTAATCTTTTCATTGCATCTAATTGTCATTCAGATCAATAACCAAGATCAGATTTCTTTACTGAGAAGAGTCAGTAAAATCCAGACATGTTTCATCACTCCCTCAGAAAAAAAGCATCATGGTTATACAATCATTTATGATCACATCACCCTCAGGTATTGATAACACTTGTACATCATGCATACTGGAAGATCTAGAAGAAACTCGAAGATTTAGATCAATTTAACATTATCTTCTTCATGGTTTTATCATTAAGTTTCTCATCCAGTCATTTGGAGTTAGTATCGATCATATGCTTTCCAAAACCATATATCATACCTACAAATTCTTATCCTGCTTCCAAAGCAAGATGACCATGCATGGAATTTGATTGGTCCCAATACTTCATGAGGGAGCTCGTGTCTTCTGATTCCCACATGAATCTGTATGATCCCTTTAAGAGAGTGTATTACTCATATACCCTTGTATGCACACTAGTTCGCCAGTATATATACCTTGATTAGGCCATCAATCTACCGGCCTATCGTATATACATATTGAGATCCATTTTTATATGGTCAGAGGATGCATGCCTACATAATGAAAGTATATGATATATGTCTTGGTTACCTCGATCTCGTTAGTTCAAATCTTTGACCTAACTTATCTGACACATCCCAATCTCTATTCCTATGCAGAGGACATGCATCAAGAGGTCGATCAGATATCACCCTATAGAGAAGGATTGACATCTCCTTCTCAGGTTGGAGATCATCTCTTAATAATCATTTGACGATGTTGGATGAGTCCTCCATCTAACTCCTTAGATATTCATCCCAGCACCAGGCTCTATGGTTCAACCATTGAATCAACAACTACATGATCATTAAGAAGGACGTAGTACATAATCCTAATTGTATTAAGGGACCTTATAGTGCATTCATTCATTAATCTCAGACATCGAGTGAAATAAATCAATAACTTTTATTGATATATCAAACATTATAATATTATTTATTATAGAGATGGTTCGCCTTGGACTCACATGGCTAACAATCTCCCACTAACCCTCAGAACCATTCAGGTACAATCCTTAAACCCATACTCATAACATGTTGGTCGAAAACCTCCTATGTTAAAGGTTTTGTAGGAGGATCAGCAACATTGTCGCTAGAGGCCACCTCAATGATGATGATGTCACCACGCTTTTGTATCCCCCGAAAGATGTGGTATTTCCTTTCCACATGCTTGCTCTTTCGATGCCATCTAGGTTCCTTCACCAAAGGCATGGCTCATGTGTTATCGCAAAGTAGCGGGATGGGAGTATCAGAGGAAACTACGCCAAGTTCTAGGATGAACTTGCGCAACCACACCGCCTCCTTTTCAACATCCAATGTGGTAATGTATTCGACTTTTGTTGTTGAATCAATTGTAGTGTCCTACTTCTTACTTCTCCATTTCATAGAACTACCATTCAACATGAAACAAACCTTGATGTCGACTTTCGCTCATCAATATCCGAGAAGTCAGAATTTGTGTATCCTAAGACTTGGACATCACCATCTCCATAGACCAAGATGAAATCTTGTGTCCGTCTTAGATACTTGAAGATGTTCTTCACTCTATTCCAGTGTTTCTCTCTATTGAAGGATTCGTAACGACTTACCACTCCCACTACATAGCAGATATCTGGCCTTGTGCACATCATGCATACATTATGCTTCCCACAGTTGACGTGTAAGGGCGTACAGCCATGGATGTACTATCCTCAACACTTTGAGGAACCATCTTTTTAGATAGGCGGATACCTTGTCTTAAGAGAAGGAAGCCTTTCTTGGAATTCTCCATATGGAATTGTTCCAAGATCTTTTTAATGTACCCATGTTGTGACAATCTCAAAATCCTCTTTTCTCGGTTTCTAAACAACTTCAGACCCAAGATATAAAAGGCTTATCTAAGATGTTTCATCTTGAAGGCATGGGACAACCAAATCTTAACACTGGTCATCATCCTCATATCATTCCCAATGATTTGGATGTCATCTACGTAAAGCACGATGAACACAATGGAGCTCCCACTAAGCTTCTTGTACACACACAGTTCATCAGAATTCTGAACAAATCATAACTCTTTATGGTTTCGTCGAATCTGATGTTCCAAGTTCAAGAAGCTTGTTTGATCCCATAGATGGATTTCTTCATCTTGCATACTTTGCCTTCCTAAGTTATGAAGCTCTGGGGCTGATCCATATAGATATCCTCCTCGAGGTATCCATCGAGGAAAGCCGTCTTGATGTCCATCTTCCAGATATTGTAGTCAAGATATGCAGCTATAGCTATTAGTGTCCTGATGGACTAAAGCATATCTCATCGCAGTTGATGACTTCTCTCTGTGTGTAGCCCTTGGCTACGAGCTATGCTTTGAAGGTCTCTACTTTCCCATCAGGTCCCCTCTTTCTCATGAAGATCCATTTATACCCAATGGGTTTTACCCCTCTAGATGGATCCTCTAAGGTCCATATATTGTTCTCATGCATGGAGTCTATTTCAGACTTCATTGCTAACATCCATCTATCCATGTCATGATCCACAAGTGATTCATAAAATGAAGCTAGATCATTGTCAGTTTCACCTGAAACATGGAATCTGTACCTTTCAGGTGGTACAACCACCCTCAAACTCCTTCAAAGAGGTACGGGTTTTACATCTTCATTTACTTCTTTAGTTTCTAGTTCAAGAAGCTCAGTATCCTCAGGAGATTCAACGAGTTCCTTTACTTGATTGTTATCTTGACTTTTAGGGATGTCATCCTCCAGAAATTTTACATCTCTAAAGATGAATACCTTCTGCGTCTCAGGATCATAAAGTTGGTATCCAATACCATCCTTTACATACCCAATGAAGTAGAACTCACGAGTGTGAGATTCTAGCTTACTTGCATCTATGTTCTTCGTATAGACAAAGCAACCCCAAATTCTCACGCGCCTAACACTTTGTTTGATTCCATACTAAAGCTCATGAGGAGTTTTAGGTATGGATTTGCTAGGAATCTTATTCATGATATATATTGTAGCTTTCATTGCATATCCCCAGAAACTAAGTGGTAAATGTACTTTACTCATCATTGAACGAACCATATCCATGATGGTCCTGTTGATTCTTTCATCAACACCATTAAGTTGGGGAATTCCAGGAGGAGTGGGATTGGAGACAATTTCTCTCTCTTTGAGGTATTTCTTAAATTCATTTAAGAGGTACTCACTACCTCAGTCAGATCGAATCTTTTTAATCTTCCTTTTGCTTTGGTTCTCAACCAAAGCCATGACCTCTTTGAACTTTTCGAAGGCTTCGTATTTATGACGTAGTAGGATGATAAACCCGTGTCGTGAATGGTCATTAATAAACGTTAAGTAATATCGATATCCATTTGAGGTCACAATACGAAAGGGACCAAATACATCGGTATGTATTAGGTCAAGAATACCCTCGCATCGAGTAACCTTGTTATGGAAAGGCGTCCTAGTCATTTCACCTCAGATAATTTGGTCCGGTTAATTGATTGGCCTCCATGAGCCTACTAAGTGGGTTCATAGACTTCATTATCTAAAATTAAGAATACACTATATTAGAACATATAAATAATTATATATTAAGTACTAAATTCTTTGATTAAGGATATGTAATCAAATTAGTCTTGCTTTTTCAACACTGAAAGTTCAATCCCTTAATCACTTTCAAAGCAAGAGATATACTTACCGCTATATCTCTAGCGAGAACTGGGATCTCCTTTTTACCTTTGTTACATCCCAATAATATGAGAACATGTAACTCAGATAAAAAGAAGCATGAACACATTCTGCCTTGCAAGTCCAACTTACATTTCTCAATTCAATCTTTAACACCTGGGATTGAACCAATCGTCAACAGAAATAGCATTCGCTATGAGCAATCCAATATCACCCTAATAATATGAGGACAAGATATTGGTATCACTATGCATACGGCCTTACTTATTCAATAAGCAAAGAGCCCGATACATGTGTGCTTGTAAGCAGGAGCTGTCACTTCGAACAGGCGTCTCCTACATACAATCCATGGCGACAGAAGCCTTCACCTTGACGGGAGACCATGGATGTCACTTATGTGATGCTCCATATCATGTTCAAATTTTAATTAATTATATGAATCATATTCAAGTAATTAATTCTTATAAGGGAAATATAACTCTATTCATAATAGAGTGTTTAATTGGATCTTATTAATTTTATCATATTATAATAATTATCAATCTAATTCAATCAACCAACAAAACAATCAGGTTTTGCTTGATATTACTATATAGTATATCCCTCACAAGTACGCATTAATTTTGTATTTTAATAATTAGAGTACAACTTGACTTACTCGTATTATTCTTTCCTCAATGATGGATCCGGCCAGTACACTCGAGTTATGCTGGGCGGGAGCATTTTCTTTACATCCAAGGCGCTAATTAGTAAACCAATCCAGCACACAAACTAGACACCTTCACCATTCCGATTGAGAACAATACAAAATAATACTAATGTACTTGTGGTTCTATCAGTTAGCTTTTATGACCGACATTATACTATATAATAATCACCCAAAAATATTAGGCATCTTAAAATAATTTTGAGATCCTAAAATTTCTAAGGATATCAAGCAACAATATTTTGCATGTAAAGATTGTCCTACAACTATTGTAGGATAAAGTAGGATTTTCATGAAACATTCATTCCATGGCCTATGATGTATAATCAATTATTTTCATAATAATTAGGCATCATGATTAATCAAGGAAAATTCATAATTTCCATGATTTCCATTGAATAGCAAATACATTAAGAAAAGATATTTGATGATTTAATCATTTGTCAACACATCTCCACTAAATATGGAATATCTAGGGCAAACAGAGTTGGAATCATGCGAAATAAATTCGAGTGGTTTTCTGGTTTAATTATATACTTAATTCAAGTGTCTATTTCATGTTTCATGATGGGAAAATAGTAAGCAAAAATAATTTTCTTACATATCCGTGAATACATGCAAAAATAATTTTTTGACGGGATCTCTTCAAATCATATTCATGCACTTTTGATACCAAAAAAGGCCACTATTTTTGGGACATATTTAGACATTATAAATACATTTTAATAACCAAAAAATGTGCCCAAACAATGCATGAACAGTAGGATTTTATCTTAGCGAAAAATTGATTTGAATCTTGCATCCAATGAAAAAATAATGAGTCACGCGCATCTGAAACACGAGCCTTGTTCACCTAGGGGTTTGGATCTCATCCAAGACCTAAACAATGCTCCAATACCACTTAAAGGTCCTGAATAAAATCTTAAGCATATAACGGATACGTGAAGATCGCATCCTATGCGATCGTGAGCGACTAGTCGCACTAGTTGCTCGGGGCAGCAGAATTTAAAATTTTTAAAACGATAAAGCCACATTATACGAGAACACTTCTCGAATCATTTCATCCAAACCATAAAGTAGATAAAGGAATACCTCTTAAAGCATGGTTGTGATTGAAATCTCTAAGCGAAGAGACCACCTGTCTCAAGACCAACCTGATGGAGGAGATGCTTGCGAGCATGTTGATGATACGCATCCTGTTCGCAATCCAAGATGTTCATCCAAGTGGAGAATATCTTTATTTTTTCACAAAAAATATGAGGTCTTCTTCGCATACAAGAAGCACCAAGGAAGACGAAGATCCATGAGCGGTCTAAGCGATAGCACGATGGCATAATGGCAACGACGATCTTCTCTACGGAAACAGGTGGACGGCCACTCTTGATGGAGAGAAGGGGGTGTTTATGAGAATATAAGAGAGAGATGCAATTTAATTGTTGTAAAAGAAGATCTAGGGTTGCCTCTTCTTTCATAATATTTTGGGAGTCCATGGATCTCAATCCACAGACAATACAAATCCAATGGTTGAGATTGATTTGCGCTTCTTTCCATGGTCATAATTTTGTTGTAAAAAATACAACAATTAATTAAATTAAATTAAATATATTGAAAAATCATCAATATAAATTAATTTAATCAAATCAATGTACATGAAAGTATTAGCAAAGTAGGCAAGCTCCTTCCTAATAAGAGGGGGAGACGACCACCATGATTTAGGACTAGGGTGGTCGTCCACCCTCTCCTTATGGAAGGAGTGCCTCTTATTCCAAATTTGTGAGATTATGAATCTGACAGTATCCTTTACAATAACTTTTGTTGTAAATTATTTCACAAAAATAATTCCAAATTAATTTGTTAAATTTCAATCATGCCATTGGAAATTTGTGAATCACATTCACAACCCAAAATAAAATGTAAATTGCAACTTCAATTAATTGTCCAATGTGAATCCAATTCACGTCAACATTTATATTGCAAATGTTATTTACAATGAGCTCTCTCTTATATATTATAAATCACATTTATAATATATATGATTAATATGGATAGTACTATCCACATTATTCATGATAATAAATTCACATTTAATTATATTAGATCATCATTCTCATGCATCTAAATAATATGAATCAAATTCACATTATTCATGATAATTAAATCGTATTTAATTGTCCACTTGTTATTGCTTGTATATGCATTACATTGATGGAATTATTCTTGAACTCTTTCAAGAATAATGTGATTTCTTTATGGATACTTGGAGATAAGGACAGGGTGACTGTATGTTCCACGTATAATGACTTGAATATTGAGATCACATCTCAGATCCAGATCTCGGGGACCTCTCAAAGATATTAATATTTTCATTGCATCTGAATCTCATTCAGACCAATGACCAAGATCATATTTCTTTACTAAGAGGAGTCGCTAAAATTCAGACCAATTTCATCACTACCTTGGCTTAGAAGCATCTTGGTTATGCAATCTTTTTTGATTACATCACCCTCAGGTATTCCTAATACCTGTACATCCTGCATACTGGAAGACCTAGAATAAACCTGAAGATTTAGATCAATTTAACATTGTCTTTTTCAGGGTTTTATCATTAAGTTTCTCATTCAGTCATTGGGAGTTGGTATCGATCATATGCTTTCCAAAAGCATATATCATACCTACAAATTCTTGTCATGCTTGCAAAGCAAGAAGATCATGCATGGAATTTGATTGGTCCCAATATTTCATAATTGAGCTCATGTCTTCCGATTCACAAGTGAATATGTATGCTTCCTTTGAGAGATCGTATTACTCATATGCCCTTATATGCACACCAGATCGTCAATATATAAACCTTGGTTAGTCCATCAACCTATCAGTCGACCAAATATACATATTCATACATATAGCAATACATCTATCTCTGGTCAGAGGATGCATGCCTACATTGTGACACTATACGATATAGGCTTGGTTACCTTAATCTCGTTAAGTCAACTCTTTGACCTAAATTATCTGACACCTCTGAATCTCTATTCTTTCAGAGGACCTATATCAAGAGGTCGGTCAGATATTAGCCTATAGAGAAGGATTTCCATATCCTTCTCACGCTGGAAATCATCTCTTAATAATCATTTGACGGTGTTAGATGAGTCCTCAATCTAACTCCTTAGATATTCATCCAAGCTCCTTCCTCTATGATTCAACCATTGAATCAACCGTAACATGATCATTAATATGGCCATGGTACATAACCCTAATTGTACTAAGGGACCTTATAGTGAATTCATTCATTTAATCTCAGACAGGAAGTGAAATAAATCAATAACTTTTATTAATATATCAAACATTACAATGATATTTATTGGAGAAATGGTTCGCCTCTGGCTCACATGGCTAACTTTCATGTGGTTTCATATAAAATTTTGTATATTTTGCTGCCCTGTCAACTAGTATGACTAGTTGACCTAGATAGAATATGATGAGATCTCCACACTTCTGTGATGTGCGAGTTGTTTTTTTAAATAGATTCCTTTAAAGTAGTATAAGAGATAGGTTAAAGGTCTTGGATATGATTTAAACCCTAAGGGAACAAGGTTTTGGATGTCTGATGCACATGGACTTGTTGTTTTTACGTAGAAGCTTTTTCTGTATAGTTTTTTTGATCGTATGAAAAAGCTATTATTTATTCTCTATTTGAATGAATTTCTTTGGATACTTAAATATGTTTATAATTTCTGAACATGTCCCCAAAAATATTCACCAATTGGTTGGCATCGGACGGGCATCATTTTAAAATCAACAAGTTCCTGCAACATTGTTCTTTTTGCATGTAAATTATGATTTGTACCTAAGATATTTTTAGTTATTGTTTTCCTATAATGAGTTATGTTAGTAACACATTAAATATGTTAATAATTAAACCATAAAAATACTCAAATTTATTTCACGTGATTCTGACTCCGGTTGCCCTCGATATGTGATTTTTTAGTGGGAATGGGTCCGTAGATATTAGATCATCTCAAGAATGTTTATTAATGTATTTATCGTTCAATATTAATCATACAAATTATGATTTTTTCCTTATTGAATGATGTTTCATATATTTATAGAAATATTTGATAATCATCAACCTCCATTGAATGAATGTTTCATGACAAACCCTAGTTCATAACATTAGTTGTAGTACAACTTTTACTTGCAAAATCAAAATTATTTGCTTGATATGACTAGAAATTTGGGACACTAAAAATAATTTAATATGCCTAAATTTATGAGTGATATATATATATATATATATATATTATCATGTCAGTCAGCAATTGCATATGATCGATAAAACCTCTTAGCACAAATAAACCCAGTTATGTTGTTCTGAATTGAAATTGAGATGGTGTCTAGACCGGGTATGATGGCTTGATTTCTTAATTAATGTCATGCATGTAAAGGAAATGTTCCCTCCTAGAATAACTCGAGCATCTGCTCGGATCCATTTTAGGGGTCCAAAACCTAACTTTTACATCTTAACTCCAAATTAAGTGAAACTATCTTCATTAAATAGCTTATAAAAAGTTATATATAGTTAAGGTGATTTTGGTAATTTTGAGTTCATATGGAGAAGATATGGGTCTGGGAAGTTTGGGTTTTGGCTTTTTATTTTGAGTATAAAATGTACACTATGTGTTATTTTTATGTAAAGTAAATTTTATATTTTTCTATATATTGTATCTACAACTTTCATGTATAACATTTCTTTATTTGAGGTATAAATAATAAATAAAAAATGGGTCCCAAAAATGCAATATTGAAGGCTAAAAACTAGGGTTTTTATTGTGTATTTGACCCTTATCTCCCCCTACTTTATCCTTGTCGACCCAGTCATCATGCCTAGGTCTCGGGGTTCAGGGTTATAATACATTTAGCATTTTATTTAATTTTCTTTTCTTTTCTTTATTCTTTTATTTTATCTTTAAATAATATTTTATACAATATTTACACAATAAATAATGAATGTTAGGCAAAATAATTATATATACATGCATTTAGCTATGGGTTAAAGGCCAAATTAAAATAATAAAGGGTGATGAAATGGAGATTCATCCCCCCCATACTTGTCTTTGCTAGTCCCTACCAAACACTTATGCCTATAAATGCAGAGAAGAAAATAAAGAAAAGAAAAAGAAAGAACTTGGATTGATTTTTAATCCTAAACTTGTCTTCACAAAATCAAAGTTTGGAGCTTAAGTCGGACCCTTGGATTTTAGGAGCGGTCGAAACGTTATTGAGAATCGGACTTGAAATACAACAACCCTTACGAATCACAAAATTTTTCTCGAGTCTCCTAAATAGCCAGGTCAAAATAAGTCAACTCATACACAAACCCTTATGACTATGAATCTATCTTGGACAATGTGTGTAATATGTAGCTCTCCTCGGTTGAAGCGGTAAAAGTCAGTCTTCTCCAACATAGTGACCCTAATTCCCCAATACAACAACTCTTCCTTCAAGAAGCTGGGTATTCCCTTCTAAGTTCAAGTATAATCGGCTCAAGAAGATAAGGTGGAGAGAAAAATGGATGGAAGCTAGTGTAGCTACCTATCCTAGGATGCTTGACTAGTGTAGCCAAGTCATCTAACTGCATGCTCACATACATATAACTTTGAAGATCAAGCTTGCTTATTGACTATACAAATATGTACATACTCTGGTAGGTATTTTATTTTCGTTCAGGCTAGTCTACTTTTTTGGAGTTTCTGATTTTTGCATTTTTTTAACACTATATACATCAGCATTTACATATGTACTTTTTCCTCTTGAGCCACTAGACTATCCCTTCTTTGAAGTAGTATTGCAACCCACAACTTCTGTCATAAGCCCTCATGGCAACTAGATCGAGTTGGGATACCGGTATAACGGCAACAAATGTATGACTTTCGATGTTTCCATTGGCTTGTGTCTCATATCGGCAAATCCAGCCCTCTACAACTTCAGCTGAGGTGAGAAAAGTGTAAAGTGCATGTAAGCAAGTTAGGTCATTATCAACAAGAGTCGTATCTATGCTCCGAGATATTCTACTTAGGAAGTCAAGACGACATTGAACCAAGTCTCGTGATCTCAAAGAATTAAGTCTAGTACACCTGAAGTATCTCAATTCCAGTTCCTATAAGATTCCTGTGATTAAGTAGAATTAAGGCCCATCCAAGCTCCAATATTAGGATTTTATTTAGACTCATTCAGTTGTCAAACTCAATCCGAAAAATGCAAATGCTATGTACAATGCAAGGAAAATATTTTTGTGATGCAATTTTCTGATTTTGATCTTTTATGGTTTTTAAAAAAGGTTTTGCAAATATTTTTGGCATTTTTAATTATGTAATTTTTTAGGAACTTTTAAAAATAAAAAGATTTTTAGAACAAATAGGATATGTGAAGATATTTACACTAAAGTGCATATTGGTATTTACAAGAGTTGGGATTTAGAAATTTACAAGATTGTCTATACAAGGTTTGTAAAAGAACATGAGTTATATACATGGTTCTCAAAATAATTTGAAAATATTTTTGCTAACATTTTGAAAACTTTATTTTACAAACTAATTTGACAAATCATTTTTACAACCATTTACAAAAATTGAAAATCGTTTTGCAAAGATTTTTCATAGTATTGATAGATTTTTCAAAGTATTTTTGCAGTCATTTTCCAAACCATTTACAAATTGATTTTTAAAACATTTTATTTCAAATAAAGGAAAGAAATTTTTATAAACAAAACATTTTTTACAAAGGTTGAAAATATTTTACAAAACATTTTCCAAATAGTTTGCAAAAAGATTTTCAAACCATTTTTCAAACATTTTTAAAACATTTTTACATGATTTATTAATCAGTATACTCAAAGAACTGAATGAATTTTATACAAGTATGTTATTTACAATTTTTGAAAATATGAAAGTACGAGCTATGGCTAAAGTGTATACATCGTATATACAAACCCCCTACACTTAGCTTGAGCTATGTCCTCATAGATCAAAGAGGAAAAGATAATACATAACTCGTACTGAGTATAAAAGAGCCTATACTATGATGACAAAAGAATAAAGAATCAATGAATGCGAAGTCAACCGTGCCCCTATACTTAGGATGAATTAATCCTAAGCCTAGAAGGCTATATCCACATATAGGGAGGGTTAAGGGAGGGAATATATGAAATCATCGACTCGACCTATCCCCCTATACTTAGGGTAAAATATCCCTATGTATAGATAGAGTGTCAAAAGTTGAGGGGACATGTGAGGGATCAAAGAATGAACACTCGAGGTATCACCCACCCAATACTTAGGACAAAGTACGTCCTAAGTATAACAATGATGAAACAGGTGGCACCTTATCAAGAGAAAAAGAAAAAAATAAAACGAAAAGAAGAAAAGATCATTCAAAAAATTTTTGTTTGATTTGTCTGATTCATCAAATGCGGTGGCATTTAGCTCATCTTCATATACAACTTGAGTCGAATCTACAACGGACAAGAAGGTATCATGCTCTAGGTATGGTTTTAGTAGCTATCCGTTGACCACAAAAGATTGTTTGTCAGCTGACAATTCTAATATAATTATGTTGTCGTTGTCACACACATGCTTCACTGCAAACGGTCCAGTCCATTTGCTTTTAAAAATTTCAAAGAAAAATCTTCAACTTTGCATTGAACAACCAAACCTTCTGACTGGCTCAAAATTCTTTCGATGGACGTGCTTGTCATGCACTTCCTGACCTTTTTCCTTGTACATCAGGTTGTCATCATTTGCGTAGTCATGGAATTCAAGCAGTCTGTTAAGATCCAATTTTATGCTCTTCTCGACCTTCTTGGAATCCAAATTGCAAATACGGATTGCTCACAAGGATTTATGAATGAGTTCCATGGGAAAATGGCATGGTTTGTCGTATACCATGCGATAGGGAGACATTTCCAAAGGTCAATTGTATGATGTTCTGTAAGTCCAAAGAACCGAGTCAAGAAACTGAGACCAGTTCTTGCGATTTGGATGCACAAGCTTCTGAAAAATTATCTTAATATGACACTATTTAAGCATTCTACCAAGCCATTGGATTGTAGGTGGTAGGAAGAAGTGATACCATGTTCAATGCAGAATTCTTGGGCTAGTTTCTTAACCTCTTTATTGATGAAATGGCTACCACCATCAGATATGAGAATCTTAGGTATCCCTAACCTTGAAATGATGTGATCTTTCAGAAAATGATAGATAGTGCGACTGTCGACGTTACGGATTGGGATTGCCTCCACCCAATGACTTACATAATCAATAACAAGCAGAATGTATTCGAATCACTGACTGTTCGGAAATGGGTCCATGAAGTCAATGACCCATGCATCGAATACATTTGAAATCTAAATAAATTTCAGGGGCATTGTGTCTCTCATTCCGATTGTTCCGCCCATTTTCTTGCAATCAGTGTAGTGTTTCGCATAGTCTTCTGCATCTTTG
Source organism: Ottelia alismoides (assembly GCA_037367405.1). NCBI lineage: Eukaryota > Viridiplantae > Streptophyta > Magnoliopsida > Alismatales > Hydrocharitaceae > Ottelia > Ottelia alismoides. Next base: position 46,166 of record JAZKJV010002186.1, on the reverse strand, counting down.
CAAACGATCAGCCACCGAAGGGTGCATTGGAGTACTTTCGTTGATGCTCTTCAGCCTGAATGGTATCCTCTAGATTCTCGATCATGGAAATGTGCGGGGACACTTGCAATTTTCTCCTGAGGAATGCACCTCCTCCAGATACAATCTTCCCCTGCACAAAAGAGATATGGGTCCTCTCAGTAGTAGAAATGCATATTAGACAAGAATTTGTCTACTTTCAATTTCGACCAATCTTGTGTAGTTCTCTTGGACATAGGACAATTCACAACATCAATGTACTAGGGGAGCAAGGTGACTGATAGCATAGCTTCATATGGAAAGGTCTCAATAATCGGCCTCAAAATCTACTTAGGAGATTCAGGCTCGGTTAACCTTGAGAGATGACCTGCCACCACATTTTTTATTCGAAGTTTGTCTTGGATCTCGAGGTCAAACTCCTGGAGTAGAAGGATCCATCTGATAAGGTGTGGTTCTGCATCCTTCTTCTGTTGCAGGTATCGGATAGCAGAATGATTCGTGTAAACTATAACTTTGGATCAAGTGAGATGGGATCTGAATTTTTCTAGGGTAAAAATTACTTCTAGCAGCTCTTTCTCTGTGGCAGTGAAATTTTTTTGAGGTTCATCTGGTGTCTGCTAGCATAATAAATAACATATGGTACATTGTCTTTCCTCTGTCCCAATGCAACATCGGTGGCATCATCTGACACGTCCGTCATGATCTCAAATGATAGTGTCTAGTGTGGCCGCAGGACAGGGGCCTGAGTGATCAAATCATTCAACTGCGAAAAGGCTTGGAGCACACGGTCATCAACAATAAAGTTTGTCTCCTTGACTAGCAATTTGGTCAATGATCGGGCAAGCTTGCTAAAATATTTGATGAATCGTCGGTAGAAACTAACGTGCCCTAGGATTGATCGGACCTTTATGAGGTTGGTAGGTGGCTCGAGTTATGAAACTACCTCCACCTTGGATGGGTCAACTTCCATGCCATGTTTTGATACAACATGACCCAGCACGATACCCTCTGTCACCATGAAGTTGCTCTCTCCCATGAGAGCATGAGATTAACTTCGCAGCACCTCTGCAGTACTCGATCTAGATAGTCCAAACATTGATCAAAGGAATCTCCGTAGAGCGAGAAATCATCCATGAATACCTCCAGAAAGCTCCCCACCATGTCAGTAAATATAGCTAGAATAAATCGTTGGAATGTAGTAGGGGCATTGCACAACTCGAACGTCATTCGTCGGAAAGCGTACGTCCCAAATGGATAGGTGAATGCCATACTCTCTTAGTCTTCAAGAGCGATTGTGACCTGATTGTATCCAGAATAGCCGTCCAAGAAGCAGAAGTATTCCTCCGTGGCTAGTCTCTCTAGAATCTGGTCGATGAAAGGCAATGGAAAATGTCCTTCTTAGTGGCTAGGTTAAGATGCTTGTAATCCACACAGACTCGCCATGAGGTCAGCACTCTGGTTGGAATCTCCTCTCCTTTGTCATTAGTAACAATGGTGATTCCGAACTTCTTGGGCACTACGAGCAGAGGATCACCCATTTACTGTCGGAGATGGGATATATGAACCCTGCATCACACCATTTCTGAATTTCTTTCATGACGATTGATGAATCTACATTTAATCATCTTTATTCATTTATGTTAGCTTAAAATCTCTTATAAAACACATGTATATATTACTAAATCCATATTCTTACTAATCTACATCTGAGTATAAATAGTGTACATTTATTACTATTTTAGCCTAAAATATATAAATGAATGAATAAATAAAGGAAAAAAATAAAGAAAATAAAAGACTCTATATATGAAATAGGTACAGGTTGGCTCGAACCCTGAGAAAAGGTCAAGACTTGACCTGATCGACCTGGAATAAAGTAAGGAGAGATAGGGTCTTTAATCAGAAAATCCAAAAAATATTTTGTAAATACTTTTCATTTATTCTTTTTACATTTGCATAAAACTTACACTATTTTATTTTTTTATAAATTGACCTCAAATTAAATTTTTCTCTAAACAAAAGTTGAAAATAAAAATGTTTCTTAAATAATAAAAACAATTGTAAAATAAAATCATATACAGAATAAAAGTAACAACACTTGGAAAAAACCATAATGCAATAATTGAAAGGCCAATTCCAGCTCCATATAAACTCAAATTGAATCAAAATTCCATCGTATTCTAAATTAAATTATCTTTAAAATGGTAATGGCTTCATAATTTTTGGAATTACAATTTGAAAAATGATTTTCTAGGGTGATTTTTGCAATTTTACCATTTATTTATTTTATATATTTATCCACATTTATTTTTTTTACATAATGTATTTGAAATAACTAAATGATTTTTAATTATTTAAAATAATAAAATAAATAAAATTTAAAACATAAAATAACATAATTTCCTTATTTAACTATGTATATAATGTACCATATGTATATATTATTTGTATATAACTAATTTCCTTAAATAACCACCACAAAAAAATAAATAATTAACATTTATTGTTTAAATTAATAATGTGAAAAAATTAATCAATTAATTAATTATGTAAATAACTTACCATATGTAATAATTTAATAACATCCTTAATTAACCTACCATTAAGGTGGCTCGTTAAGTTTTTCATAATTATTATTATTTTAATTAATTTAATTCCGAAAATTATTTTATTTATTATTTATTTTATTAATTCTACCATTAACATCCTTCCTTTTTTCCTCTCTCTCAATTCAAATTTTGTAATTCAACTTTTTCCTTATTTATTTGGCTCCTCTTCCCTCATTCATTTTTTATCAATCTTTGGTAAGAGGAGCCTAATCTCCAAGAGTATTCTTGTAGTAGAAAGGTACCCAACTTTCGAGCCGTCCGGTGATAGTGACACGGTCCTCGTTGAGGCCATCACGGCTTCCATCTGCTCCCATGGTGAGATCCATTTTTATTTCTCATTTTTTATCTATGTTAATCATAGTTTAATTTTTGCATTTTAAATTTCGTTGTCATTTTTCACTTTTAGATCGTAGTTTTTAATCATGGTTTATTGTTCTAACCGCCTGATCTGATCCGATTTTCATCTCATTTTCTCGATCTATCCACATTAACATTCTACCTCACGGAACCACTCAGCTCTATCCACGCACGGTGGCCGGAGATTCGGGTCCATCCGTCCACCTTGCTGGATCCGTTTTTCCATTCACATTTTCTTTCCAATAATTTTTTACCGAGTCGTCGTGCTCGATTCGGTGTTGGTATTTCTTTTTATTGCAGATATACATGATTTTGTCGCCCCATCGTCCCCTCTGCCTGGAGCGTCATATCCACCGCACCATCGTCGCTCTTCGCCATCACCACCTTTTGTAGAGTCCACCGTCGATCGCCTCACAAGACCTGCAGATCTCCACCTGGAACCCCTCATCGCCAGCCTCCAGATCTTCCACAGTGCCACCGCCAGAGGCGTGTGTCTCCCCACCGCGGCTGCCTCTTGATCCACCATCTCTTCACCCCATCAAAAACGCCACAGGAGCCCCTCACCCCCACTGAAGCGTGCCACCGACCACCTACGCACACGACCCTCCTCTACGCGAAGAAATCCGACTGCCGCCCTGCTCCTTGATCCACCGCTACCCAACCATGCGACCGTAGGAGAGCACCATCGACCCTCACCGCTGACCAAGCTCTGTTGAGGGCGTGTGTCGCCCCTCTATGAGCATCACGCGTCTCCACCGACCTCTGCCCTCGTAGAGGAGAAGAGCTCTATCACGTGCCCGCTGATCTTCTGCAGCCTCCATAGCTGCGCCCCTTCCCCCTTTTGGGCGTGGAATGAAAAATGCAGTAGCCATAATAATTTTTTTGGGGAAATATCATTCCAGCCCTCTAGATTTTTCAAAATTATGAAAATGCCCTTGCCAATATCCAACACGTACAGTGCACATTTTTATTTGGACAAATCGCCCCTAGATATTCCTGAATTTGCATAAAGCCCCCTGCTAGAGCCTCAAGCATGTTTGTCACATGCTTCATCTTGGGTAAATTGCACTTTTCTACCTGTAATTTATTTTATGTTATATTTTGATGCAAAAATAATAAATATTTACATTTCAATCCATGTATTCTAGATAATTATTTTGCATGTTCTTCTTATTGAAATAAATATTTTTTTACTCAATAAATTCTCCAAAAATCATATTGAGTTCCTTTTGAATTTCTCTTCATTGTGTAAATTTTGCATTAATTTTTATTGCCATTTTGTAATATTAAAAAATCAAAAACTCGACATTTTTCCTATTTGAAATTTGCGAAATCATAAAAATTAAAATATTGTATCGAAAACCCCAAAAAATAGAATAATTTGAATTTTGTATCTTTATTTTCTTTGCAAATTTCGTGCATTAAATATTTTTAAAATAAAAAAATCAAAATACTAAAAATCTTAAAAAATCACATAAAATTGTAGAAAAATCCAAAAATAGTGATTCCACTTCTTGTTTGTAGGTATATCATTACAGTTTTTAGGAAAAATAAAAACAGTAACTTTTGAGTTTATTTTATATTTCTAAATTACAAAATAGTCATGTATGCTCACTGTTTACTTTTTTCCTTGTTTTTATTCATTTTGAAAATCTTAAAAAAAAATCTAAAAATCTCGGAAAATAAAAAAACAGAAAAAAATCATTAAAACACAAAAATATTCTTATAAGACTTTTCTGATTATTTTTGTTATATTTAAAAAATCCAAAAAGTTGCATTCCTTTTGTGTATAAATTTTCTTTGAAAATTAATTATTTTAAAAATTAAAAATATGCAAAACTAAAAACCAATAAAAATAAAAAATTAGAAAATAAAAAAATAAAAAGACAAAAATCCTACAAAAACTAAGATATTTGCATTTAATTGATCTTTTTTATTCTTAGAATAACCCTCGGGATTTATAGCCTCCCTGAGTTCGATCCTGTTGATATGCAGGTAAATTAAATAGCAAAATTCTCCTGCTACATTTTGTACATAATTTAGTTTGAGAATAAAAATAAATAAATTGTTTTGTTGAGGGATTCTTTGGGTTGCAACGGCAATGCATTCATTATCATCATAAATTTAAACCCACTGAAAATCCGCACCAACAAAGTGGTGCAGTTGCTAGGGAAGACTTACAAGAGACTTCTGAGGCTGAATTTGATTTGATTGCTTTCATAAATGAATTTGGGCCTTTTGATGAGGATGATGATCCAGTAGAGGCTCGCCACACTGGAATAGACCTTACTTCTTTCGATGATGAGTTCGAGACTTTTCATTTTGATATTTGCAAGACTTCCTAGGCTGGACATGACCACACTACTTCCACTGATCGGTTCGTGCATGCACACTTTGAGACCACTGAGGATCTTCACTAGGTCGATCATGATCGGTTGGTTTCTAAGGACCTCGATATTGACCTACACTTTGTCAGATCTATCCCTCAGCGATCTCAAAAGAAGGTCTGCTTTATACCTTCTTGACCTTTGTACATCCATCTTTTGTATATTCGCCTTCATTTACCTCCATCCATCTCCCGTATCGCTCCTCCACCCCCATTTTCGTGTGTGCCTACCTTAGGACATACTTTGTCCTAAATAGGGGGGGGGTGGACGAGATGAGTATTCTTTCTTTGTTCTGTTTCATCACTTATATTAATGCCTACACTTAGGGCTCTCTTACCCTAAGTATAGGGGGAGTGATGCGTACATTCATACCTCATTTCTTTCTTGTCTTTTTATTCTTTTTAGTGATACTCTCCACTGTCCTCCCTCCTGTTCATATCCTTATCTGTACTTAGGGATATCTTACCCTAAGTATAGGGGGAGACATCCCGAGTTGTGATTTGTTCATTCCCACCCTTGACCCTCCCTATTTTATGTACAATATGCTATACTTAGGATTAACGGATCCTAAGTGTGGGGGGACTATTGACTTCTCATTCATTATGCATTCCTTCAATCATTATTCTTTTCACTTTTCTATACTTAGCATGAGTTATTTCCTCCTTTGCAGCTCTTTTATCACTATGAGGACATAGTTCGAGCTAAGTATAGGGGGTGTCGTATATATTGTATATATACTTAGACATAACTTTTACTTCTAAAAATATGATTATTTTTGGGATATGTATATAAATGCGTAAAATCCATGTGTTTATATAGACTTTGGTTACCTACCGTCTTAATAAAAAAAATAAAACACAAAACAAAAAAACAAAAAAGCAAAACACAAAAAAACTAAAACACAAAAAATTATAATCTGTGTATATACTTGTATATATTACTAACCCTTTTTCTCTTAAAAATATTTTTAAACAAAAAAATTCCTTATAAAAAAATTTGTATATCAGTGTACATAGTTGTATATATTTTACCAACCCTTTTTCTCTTAAAAATCTCTCTAAAAAAAGAAAAGAAAATTTTGCTTTGTATATATTTCTTGCATTTGCATGTACACTTTTCAGGATAATATTGACATTTATTAGTATAGAATAAAATTGAAGAATGGAGCTTAGTTGGACCTTAATCCACTTAATTTCGGAGGAAATTTATAAGAAATGGAATTAAGACTTTTCAGGTCCTAGCAACTTAATTCTTTGAGTCCATAAGACTATGTTCACATGTCGTCTTGAGTAGTCTAAGTAGAATACTTAACAGCACACACATGATTCTTGTAGACCATGGCTTATCATGGACAAGCACTCTACACGTCGTTCTTCATGGAGGAGGTAGTGAGGAGGCAGAATCTTTTGGCTCAGGGTAGTACACGGGTATGTAACAACTAGTGGGAATATCCGTCTTCCTCTAGGGAGGGTAGTGCATCTCATCCTGATCTAGTGGCATTAAGTTCTAAAGATTGGATGTTGTGGGGTTGCAATAATGCTTCAAAAGAGGGACAGTCTACTTGCTCAAGAGGAAAAACTCCTTGTGTACATGCTGCACCTTGTATATATTTTCAAAAAAAAAGAAAAAAATGCAGAATATCCAAAAGTATACAAGCCTGGTTGAAAAGTAAAATGCATGTCGGAGTGTATATACAAGTATAGAAAAAAATAAGAAGATCTTCAAAATCAAATTTTTGTAAGCTTGCAGCTGGATGACTTGACTACACTGGTTATGCATCCAAGGATAGGTAGCTACATTGGTTACCGTCCATTCTTTTCTCCATATCATCTTCTTGAGTTGGTTGTATTTGAACTTAGAAGCGAATATCCCCACTCCTCGAGGAAAGAGTTGCTAGACCAGGGGATTAGAGTTACCTTGTTGAGAGAGGTTGTTTCTTTGCTACTTTTGAGATGAGGAGCTATATTTCGCTTACACCGTACAAGTAAAGATTCATAGACATAAGAATTTGTGTATGTAGACTTGTTCTGACCTGACTGTTGAGGAGACCTGAATAGGAGTCTTGTGGAACTTAAAGGCTATTAGGTTTTAAATCCATGTCCCATTAAGGTTCCGCCAAACTAATAATCCAAAGGTCTGACAGAGCTCCATACTACAACTTTATAAAGATAGATTTAATACTCAATATTGCCCTAATTTCTTTATTTTTCCTTTCTTTTTCTTTTACCACTTATTCTTTCACATAAGTGTTTGCTAAGGGACTAGCAAAGGTAAAGCATAGGGGATGATGAATCTGCATTTCACCATCTTGATTCATTTATTTTAGCTTAAAATCCCTTATAAAACACATGTATATATATTACTAAATCCATATTCTTACTAACCTACATATATTTGTAAATAGTGCACATTTATTACTATTTTAACCTAAAATAAATAAATAAATAAATAAAGGAAAAAATAAAGAAAATAAAAGACTGTATATATGTAATAGATACATGCTCACCTAAACCCTGACCGGAGGTCAAGACTTGACCTGATCGACCTGGAAAAAAGTAAGGAGAGATAAGGTCTTTAATCAGAAAATCCAAAAAAATACTTTGTAAATACTTTCCATTTATTCTGTGTACATTTATATAAAACTTGCACTATTTTATTTTTTATAAATTGACCTCAAATTAAATGTTTTTTAAACAAAATTTGAAAATAAAAATATTTCGTAAATAATAAAAATAATTGTAAAATAAAATCATGCACAGAATAAAAGTAACTACACTTGGAAAAAGCTATAAAGCGATAATTGAAAGACCAATTTCGGCTCCATATGAACTCAAATTGAATTAAACACACTTCCATTGTATTCTAAATTAAATCATTTTGAAAATGACAATTGTTTCATAATTTTGGAGTTACGGTTTGAAAGACAATTATCTAGGATGGTTTTTGCAATTTTACCATTTATTTATTATATATATCCATATTTATTTTTATACATAATGTATTTGTAAATAATTGTAAATATATTTTTATTTATTTAAATAAAAATAAAAAATAAAACAATTAAAACATAAAATAACGTAATTTCCTTTTTTAACTATGTATATAATGTACCATATGTATATATTATATGTATATAACTAATTTCTTTAAATAACCACCACAAAAAATAAATAACTAACATTTATTATTTAAATTAATAAAGTGACGAAAATTATTTATTTATTTATGTAACTAATGTACAATATGTAATAATTTAATAAAGTCCTTAATTAACCCACCATTAAGGTGTCTCATTAAGTTGTTAATAATTATTATTTTAATTAACTTAATTCCAAAAATTATTTAATTTATTTATTTACTTTATTAATTCTACCATTAACATCCTTCCTTTTTCTCTCTCAATTCAAATTTTGAAATTCAAAATTTTTTGTTCTTATTTATTTGGCTCATCTTCCCTCATTCATTTTTGATCAATATTTGGTTAGAGGAGCCAAATCTCCAAGAGCATTCTTGTCGTAGAAAGGCACCCAGCTTCCGAGCCATCCGGTAACAGTGAGACGGTCCTCGTTAAGGCCATCACGACTTCCATATGCTCCCATGGTGAGATCCTTTTTTTTCATTTTTCATCTATGTTAATTGTAGTTTAATTTTTGCATTTTTAATTTCGTTGTCATTTTTCAATTTTAGATCATAGTTTTTAATCGTAGTTCATTGTTCTAATCGCCTCATTTGATCTGATTTTCATCTTATTTTCTCAATCTATCCATGTTCACATTCTACCTCATGCAACCACTCACCTCCAGCCACGCATGGTGGTTGGAGATCCGGATCCATCCGTCCACCTCGACCAATCCGTTTTCCATTCACATTTTCTTTCCAATAATTTTTGACCGAGCCGTCATACTTGAGTCGTTGTTGGTATTTTCTTTCATTGCAGATACACAGAATTTCGAAAAAAAAGGATTACAAAAAAAAGAGTGCATATGTTGTTCATAAAAAAAATAAAAAAAATAATTCTTTTTCTGTCGCTCCTAGAGCTTGGAGCACTCGCACCACCACTGTCGTCCAGAGGGCATGTGTCACCCTTTCTCCCCCTCTACCTGGATCATTGTCCCCACCGCACCATCATCACTCTTCGCCATCACCAACTCTTATAGATTCCACTGCTAACCGCCTCGCAAGACCTGCAGATCTCCACCTGGAACCCCCCATCACCAGCCGCCAGATCTTCCACCGCGCTGCCACCAGAGGCGTGTGTTGCCTCACCGCGACCGCCTCCTGATCTGCCATCTCTTCATTCCATCAGAAACATCACAGGAGCCGCTCACTACCGCTAAAGAGCGCCACCGACCGCCTATGCACAACGACTCTCCTCCGCACAAAGAAGTCCGACCGCCGCCCTGCTCCTCGATCCACCGCTACCCAACCGCACAACCGGAGGAGAGCACCATCAACCCTCACCATTGACCAAGCTATGCTAGGGGCGTGTGTCGCCCCTCTACGAGCACCGCACATATCTGTCGACCTCAGCTGTGTAAAGGAGAAGAGCTCTACCATGTGCCTGCTGACTTGCCGCATCCTCCATAGCGGTGCCCCCTTCCCCATTTTTGGGCATGAAACAAACAATAATGAAAATGTAGGAGCCCTAAATTTTTTTGGGCAAATATCATTCCAGACCTCCGGATTTTCAAAATTACGAAAACACCCTAGCCAATATCCAACATGTGCAACGCATGTTTTTTTCAGGCAAATTGGAATAACACCACTAGACATTCAAATTAAAGAAAATTTTATGAGTTTTATATTTTCTCTTTTCTTTATTTTTAGGATATTTTTCTAATTTATATGGATTTTAAAATGATAGAATGTACAAAACAATGAATATAATAAATCCATGAATTTATTTAGGGTTTAATAATTAGTTATAAGCCCAAGATTATCCCTAAACTATTTTTGATATATACTATATATAATAAATAAAATTCAAAAATAGGAAAGTATTTTGAATTTTTATAGATTTTTTGCTAGTTTAATAATATTTTTAGGGTTTTATGATTTTTATGCTTTATATTTTGTACTTTTTAGTGATTTTTGGATATGTGTTAGAATATACTTTAATATGACTAATATAAATTTTTGGAGTTTTAGATAGAGATGTTAATTTTAATGGATTATTAATAACTAAATAGGCAAATAATGTGTGTTTTTGTATTTTAAAAATAGGGAAATTTAGTTAAATACCAAATAAATTTATGCGTAATCGAGCATGGTTCCAGGCATCTAATATCCTAATTTTCCTACAATTGTCGGTATAAAGAAAATATGAATATGTATAATATACATAAAAATAAATATGCATCAGTAGAGGGACCTGAATGTAATTTTAATAAACTAAAATTTCAATTTATAATAGGTTCAAAAGTATATAACTAAATATGTAAATATCCCAAAGTTTCCTCACGTGGAGGACAACATGAGATGAGCCGGACATGACCTAACTTAAATATAAGAAAGTTTGGGGGAAAACTAGCAAAATTACCTAAATATTTTAAACATTATATTTAATTTATAAGACTAAAAGTAAATACAAAAATACGAAGAGTTATCGGCACAAAATATACCCCAATGTGTGTCACTTGGCGTATGCTCTAGATCATACGGTTGAGATCGCTTCACTTAGGTTGATCCACGGCTAAGGGAACGACCGCTTCACTTGATTTCAATAGCCTAGATTAGATCTGGGCTGAGTTCTTCATTAGATGGTTTTGGACGCCCGTGGAAGAATGATAAATAAGCTCTTCCCTATTGAGCATTGATTGGTCAATACTCCTAGCTCTGGCCACCTATAGGACTCCTTAATGGCTCAACATGTTCTAGTGGTTCCTCCGGCAGCTACAAATGCCTTTAGGTTGGTCCAAACATCATCGTAAGAGGCATGAAAGCTCTGTAAGAACTAGGCATTGGGGAATACTTAACAGGACTCAAATCACTCAAGAATGGAGTCATTCAACCCATGTATATGTATAAGAAAATTCCTGGACTCAAGAGGGCCACTCTCAACCCACAAAAATGGTATAAATAAGAAGGATGCGAGGGGATGTTAGCATCCAGCGAAGGGGTGATGGATGTGTTAGCAATGTGAGCCCGAGGCGAACCATTCCTACAATAAATGTTATTGTAATAAATGATTTATCAATAAAAGTTATTGATTTTGTTTCACTCCCTTTCTGATATTGAATGAATGAATGCACTATAAGGTCCCTCTGTACAATAAGGTTTATGTACCATGGCCAACTTGATAATCATACAGCTGTTGATTCATTGATTGAATCATAGAGGCTGATGCTTGGATGAATATCTAAGGAGTTAGATAGAGGACTCATAAAGCATCATCAATGATTGACAAGTAGTGATCTCCAGTTTGAGCGGGAGATGGCAATCCTATCTCATTAGACTGATATCTGATCGACCTCTTGATGCAGGTCCTATGCATGGGAATATTGATTTGGAGGTATTAGATTAGTCGAGTCAATGAGTTGACTTAACGGGATCGAGATAACCAAAGACCTATGATGAATACTGTCACATCACAGGCAAACATCCTCTGACCAGAGACAGATGTATTGCTATATGTCTGAGTATGTACATTTGGAAGGCCAATAGGTTGATGACCTAACCAAGGTCTATACACCGGCGAGCTGGTGTGCATGTAAGGTCATATGAGTAATATGTTCTCTCAAAGGGATCATACAGGTTCACTTGTGAACCGGGAGACATGAGCTCACTCATGAGGTATTGGGATTGACCAAATTCTGTGCATGGTCATCATGCTTTAGAAGCATGATATGAATTTGAAGGTAAGATATATGCTTTGTGAAACAATATAATCTGTACCATATCCCAAGGACCAAGATTGAGAAACTTAATGATCAGACTATGAAGATGACAGTGTAAAAGTGATCTATATCTTCATGATGATCATGAGTCTTCCAGTATGCAGGATGTACATGTATTGGGCATACCTGAAGGGTGATTTGATCATAAACGATTGTATAACCATGACGCTTCCATTCCGAGGGAGTGATGAAACAGGTCTGGATTTTAGTGACTCCTCTCATTAGAGAAGTAACCTAATCTTAGTCTATATACTGGACATTGATCTGAATGAGATTCAGATGCAATGAGAAGATTAGGTTTACGGTCTTGATTTAATCAAGCATCTATGAGAGGTCCATGGGATCTGGATTTGAGATGTGATCTCAATATTTAAGTCACTATATGTGGAACAATACAATCGCCCTGTCCTTATATCCAAGTATCTGCGGAGAGATTGCATTATTCTTGAAGGGTTCAAGAATAATTCCATAAGATCTAAGCAATGAAGAAATCATGATTAAATGTGATTTAATCATCTTGATGTATGAAGAAATTATCCAATATAATTATATGTGATTTAATTAATGTGGATAAGAATAATGTGGATAGAAATATCCAATTATTCATAATATATTATAAATGTGATTTATAATGTATTAGAGAGAGCTAATTATAATTTATATGTGTTGATTATTTATTATGTGTATTGGATACACATTGTGTAATTAATTGACAATGTAAATTATATGTTGTTTTGGGTTGTGAATATGATTCACAATTTTTCCATGGTAAGATTGCAATATTCTCAAATATAATTGTGAATTATTTTTGAAGAATAAAACCTAACAAATTTGTTGCAAATAAATAAAGAGAGATTTCCATGGATATATGCAATCTCATGAATTATCATGAGATTGCTCTCCCCATGGAAAGAGTGGGTGGCACATGATTCCTAATAGGAATGTGTGGCCGTCCACATGGAAGGTGCATGGAGATGAAATCACCATGCACATTCTATCCTTATTTATTGGTTTGATTTAGGACTAATTTATATTTGATTTTGTCAAATATATTTTAACCTAAATTTGTTGGTTTTACTAACAACAATCTTGACCATTGGATTGACATAAATCAATCTCATCCATTGATTTTACATGTCACATGGATTGAGATCCATGGATCCCAAAACCCTATAAATAGAGAGGCATACCATGCTCTCTATTTATATGCATTATTGGAGCTCTCTCTCTCTCTCTTTCGTCATACACGACAGCCCTCTCTCCCTCTAATATTGGTGGTCGTCCACCATACCCTAGAGGAGAGGATCGTCGACGCTCTCGCCACCGCGCCGCCGCTTCGACGTTCTTCGGTTCTTCGTCTTCTTGGAGTGCTGCACTCACGAAGGAGACGTTCGATCTCGTGCGACGAGATCAGGAGCAACTACGCTTGTATCAACTTCTTGGATTGCGAGGACAACGCGGGTCATCCCCGCACTCGCAAGCGGTCTCACCGATGATCGGACTTGAGACAGGAGGTCTCTTCTCTTAGAGACTCGATCAACCACGCTTCAAGAGGTATTGCATTATACTTGTTGTGGTTATAGATGAAACGATCTGAGAACCATTCTCGGATCATGTGGTTTCATCGGATAAATTTTTTTAAATTCCGTTGCACCGAACAACTAGTGTGACTAGTCGTTCTTCGTCGTATCCAATACAACGCTTGCGCTTCCGTGATGCGCTTGAGGATTTCTCAATATCCTTCAAGTGGTATCAGAACCTTAGGTCGACAGTTTCTAATAATGATTTGCTAACCGAGGACGACTTGGGTTCGTTAAGGTCGCGAAAGTTTTCATCGCATTTGATTTCGCAGATCTGTTTAGTAAATAAATTCGGCACTGTTAAATTGTTTAAACACAAATTTATTACTTAGTTTTGTTCCCATTAAATAAGGAAACCATAGGATCTGAGTTTGTGTAAATCGGATTTCGTATGCTCGAGATATGATTGTTTTAATGAACATGTATGCACTGTTGCGGGAACTGTAAATCTGAACGTGATTAAAATGTTAATTACTATTTAGACTTGTCTCGAAATGCGTGAAACTTCACTTGGATTCTGTCCTAAATCAAATTAGCAATCCATGAAAATTGATTTTGTCTAATTTGGTTTAATATGATTGAGATATGCTAATTTTAGTAAGTAGGGGTCACTGCTGAAATTACAGTCCTAATCAAGAACCATATGATTGTCAATTAATGAAATTAATTGTTAATTTAGAGAAATAATTATGGAAAATATTTGAGAAATATTAGAAGATGATTATTTCCTTAATTGACTTGGCCTCAACCAATTAATTGATTAGATTTGATCTAAATCATAATTGGAATCACAATCATCAAACTCCTTGCTTGAATAGGATTGGGAATTTGTCTAGCAATTTTCCTTATAATCAAAATTGTTTTGATTACTATATGGTATAATTTTCGGTTGAATAACTGATGATTATCTCAAGTACAAATTAATCAATTTGGCATTATCCTTTCCTGAGGCGGATATGGTGTCTAGTCGGGGATCGCTGGGGTAGCGGGTTGCAACGTATGCGGTTCGTCCCACTCCCGTTGGCACTGGCCATGATAGCGGGTAGGGCCGGGATAATGTCCGAGGGATTAAGTTGTATTTTTTAATTATTAAAATACGAATTAATATGTACTTTGAGAATAATACCATATATATTCAAGCATAACAATCATGTTTGATTGATTGAATTGGATTGATAATTAATTTAATATGATTAAGTTAATTATGTCCAATTAAAATACTCTAATATGATTGGAGTTAATAATTACCTTGGAAGAATTAATTGTATGAATGTGATTCATAGTAATTAATTAAATTTGAGAAAGAGATGGAGGATCACATAAGTGACATCCATGGTCTCCCGTCATGGCGAAGGGTTTCGTCACCTGATATTATATGTGGGAGACGCCTGTCCGAAGTGACAGCTCCTGTATATGATCCATTTGGATCGGGCTCGTTGCTTCTCGAAAGAGTAAGGACATATGCGTAGTAACCCCAATATCGAGTCCTCATATTATTGGGGCGATATTGGATTGCGCATAGCGAGTTGTATTCCTGTTGACGGTAGGTTCAATTAATGATGGGTCAACATCACCTTAGGGGTGGTGGGCCCGGGTATTAAAGATCGAATTGGGAAATGCAAGTTGGACTTGCAAGGCGGAATGTGTTCCCGCTTTTCTTTATTGGAGTCATAAGTTCTCATATTATTGTGATATGACAAAGATAAAGAGGAGATCCCAGTTCTTGCTTGAGATATATCGGTAAGTATATCTCCTACTTTGAAAAAGAATAAGGGAATAAACTTTCATAGTTGACATAGCAAGACTAATTTGATTTAAAATGCCTTGATCAAATAAAACTAAATTGGATATATGATTATATGTTCTAATATAGTGCATTCTCAATTTCAGAAAATGAAGTCCATGAACCCACTGAGCAGGCTTCTGGAGGTCAACCAATTGACTGGACCGAATTACTCGGATTGGATCCGTAATTTGGAGCTTGTACTCTCGGCGGAGCGCACCAGCTATGTGCTCTCTGAAGACATGCTTGAAAACCCTAAATCTAAGGAAGATAAAGCATACAATGACAAGTATGATGAGGATCATGTCTTGGCTAGATGCTACATCTTGGGTTCTCTCTCCAATGTTCTTCAGAAACAACATGTGGAGATGAGCACTTGCCAGGAGATCATGCAGAACCTGAAAGATATGTTTGGTGACATTAACCGCACCCAACGGTACAATGTTATGAAAGAACTCGTTCACTGCAAGATGCAGGAAGGGACCGGTCCGCGAGCATGTACTCAAAATGTTTGGGTACTTATCGGAGCTGGAGACTCTGGGGGAAACGGTGGATGCAGACATGCAATCTGATTTCATTCTGCTGTCATTGCCCAAATCTTTCAATAACTTTGTGGTGTCATTCCACATGAATAAGTTGGAATTGACAAATGCTGGGCTTCTAGCTACATTAAAGTGTGTAGAATATGTAATGAAGAAAGATGGTCCCACTGGCACTACAATGGTTGCACAGGTCAGAGGGAAGCACGGTCGGAAGCAAGGTTCTCGGAAGGGTCCAGCCCAGAAGAGAAAGAAGAAGGGACAAAGTGTTGGCTCATCTTCCAGTGCATCCACTCTAATGGCGTCAAAGAAAACCGACGTCTGTCATCACTGCAAAAAGCCAGGGCACTGGAGGCGTAATTGCCCAGATTACCTGAAGTCGGTTGACAAAGGTAAAACCCCAGCAGGTATGAAATCTACTTTTATCATTAAAACCATCTTTCTCGTTGGAAGAGAAGGAAGTTGGGTTGTTGATTCTGGTGCTTTTGTTCATGTATGCAATTTTTTGCATTTGTTTCAGGAAACTAGAAAACTTGAAGAAGGGGAGATAGTCATCCAGATGAGATCTGATGCAAGTGTTGCACCAGTCGCCGTCGGGACTTGCCGACTATCATTATCTAGTGGAAGAGTCCTAGTACTTAAAGAGTGCCTTTATGTACTTGAAGTCAGAAGGAATTTAATATCTGTATCTAAGCTAGTTAGAAGTGGATATTCATTCCTATTCTGTAATAAGTTAGTCATAAATCATTATGATAAATATATTGCAGATGGTATTTTGACTTCTGGAGGACTCTATGAATTGTGCATTAATGAGCATGTCATGAGTGTTACAACCACTAATAAAAACCCTAAAAGATCCAGGAATAATGAAAATCATTCAAGCATGATTTGGCATCAAAGGCTTGGTCATTTATCTGTTGATAGGATCAATAGATTGATAAAGGATGGACCTTTGGATTTTCTACAGGTTCAGTCTTTACCTACCTGTGAACATTGTATTCGAGGTAAAATGACTAGGATGCCTTTCCGTAACAAGGTTACTAGATGCGAAGGTATTATTGACCTAATACATACCGATGTATGTGGTCCCTTCAGTACCGCGACTTGAAATGGATATCAATGTTATTTGACATTTATTGTTGACCACTCACGATACGGTTTTGTCTTCCTATTATGTCATAAATCTGAAACCTTTGAAAAGTTCAAAGAATTCAAGGCTTTGGTTGAGCACCAAACCGATAGGAATATTAAACAAATTCGATCTGATCGAGGTGGTGAGTACCTCTCTGATGAATTCAAGGAATACCTTAAAGAGAATGGAATTGTCTCCAATCTCACTACTCCTGGAACTCCCCAACTTAATGGTGTTGCTGAAAGATGCAACCGGACTATCATGGATATGGTCCGTTCAATGATGAGTAAAGCACATTTACCACTTAGTTTCTAGGGATATGCAGTAGAGACTGTAATATATATCCTGAATAAGATTCCTAGCAAATCTGTACCTAAGACTCCTCATAAGCTCTGGTATGGAACCAAACCTAGTGTTAAGCACTTGAGGGTTTGGGGTTGCTTGGTCCATGCAAAGAACGTGGATGCAAGTAAGCTGGAATCTCGCACTCGTGAGTGTTACTTCATTGGGTATGTTAGAGATGGTATTGGATACCAACTCTATGACCCTGAGACCCAAAAGGTTTTTGTCTTTAGAGATGTGAATTTTCTGGAGGATGATTTCCTTAAAGGTCAAGACAAAAGTGAAGTAGAGGAACTCATAGTGTCCCCTGAGGATTCTGAGCTTCCTAGACCAGAAACTGAAGAGCTAAATAAAGATGAAACACACATACCTCTTCGAAGGAGTTCGAGGGTGGTTGCACCACCTGAAACGTATGGATTCCATGTGTCAAGTGAAACTGACAATGATCCTACTTCATTTGATGAAGCACTCGCATATCATGACATGGATAGATGGATGCTAGCAATGAAGTCAGAAATTGACTCCATGCATAAGAATGGTGTATGGACCCTAGAGGATCCACCTAAAGGGGTAAAACCCATTGGGTGCAAATAGATCTTCAAGAGAAAGAGGGGGCCTGATGGGAAAGTAGAGACTTTCAAGGCACGACTCATAGCCAAGGGCTACACACAGAGAGAAGGCATCAACTACGATGGGACATTCTCTCCTGTGGCTATGCTTAAATCCATCAGGGCATTGCTGGCTATAGCTACATATCTTGACTACGACATCTGGCAGATGGACGTCAAGATGGCTTTCCTCAATGGATACCTCGAGGAGGATATCTAAATGGAGCAGCCCCAGGGCTTCATGACTGAGGATGGCAAAGTATGCAAGCTGAAAAAATCCATCTATGGGCTCAAGCAAGCTTCTCGTAACTGGAACATCAGATTTGACGAAACCATAAAGAGTTATGATTTTGTGCAGAATCCTGATGTACATTAAGAAGATTCTTGAACGATTCCGTATGGATAGTTCCAAGAAAGGATTCCTACCCTTAAGACATGGTATCCACCTGTCTAAAGGAATGGCTCCTCAAACTGTTGAGGAAAAGAAGGCCATGGCTAGATGTCCTTATGCATCAGTTGTAGGCAGCTTAATGTATGCCATGATGTGTACTAGGCCAGATATCTGTCATGCAGTGGGAGTGGTAAGTCGTTACCAATCCTGCTATGGAGAACAACACTGGAATGCAATAAAGAACATATTCAAATATCTAAGACGGACGCCAGATTACATCTTGGTCTATGGAGATGGTGATCTCCAAGTCTTGGGATATACAGATTCTAACTTCCAATCGGATATTGATGATCGAAAGTCGACATCAGGGTTTGTGTTCTTGTTGAACGGTGGTGCTGTGAGCTGGAGAAGCAAGAAGCAGGACACTACAACAGATTCAACAACAGAAGCCGAATACATTGCCGCATCGGATGCTGCAAAAGAGGCGGTGTGGTTGCGCAAGTTCATGTAGGATCTTGGCGTAGTTTCCTTTGATACTCCCATCCCGCTACTTTGTGATAACACGGGAGCCATTGCCCAGGCGAAGGAACCCAGATGGCATCAGAAGAGCAAGCACGTAGAAAGGAAATACCACATCATTCGGGAGATTCAAAAGCGTGGTGACATCATCATCACCAAGGTGGCCTCTGCCGACAACGTTGCTGATCCTCTTACCAAACCTCTGACACAGAAGGTTTTCGACCAGCATGTAATGAGTATGGGTTTAAGGATTGTTCCTGAATGGTTCTGAGGGCTAGTGGGAGATTGTTAGCAATGTGAGCCCGAGGCGAACCATTCCTACAATAAATATTATTGTAATAAATGATTTATCAATAAAAGTTGTTGATTTTGTTTCACTCCCTTTCTGATATTGAATGAATGAATGCACTATAAGGTCCCTCTGTACCATAAGGGTTATGTACCATGGCCAACTTGATAATCATACAGTTGTTGATTCATTGATTGAATCATAAAGGCTGATGCTTGGATGAATATCTAAGGAGTTAGATAGAGGACTCATCAAGCATCATCAATGATTGACAAGTAGTGATCTCCAGTCTGAGTGGGAGATGGCAATCCTATCTCATTAGACTGATATCTGATCGACCTCTTGATGCAGGTCCTCTGCATGGGAATATTGATTCGGAGGTATCAGATTAGTTGAGTTAATGAGTTGACTTAACGAGATCGAGATAACCAAAGACCTATGATGAATACTGTCACATCACAGGCAAACATCCTCTGAACAGAGATAGATGTATTGCTATATGTCTGAGTATGTACATTTGGAAGACCAATAGGTTGATGACCTAACCAAGGTCTATACACCGGCGAGCTGGTGTGCATGTAAGGGCATGAGTAATATGATCTCTCAAAGGGATCATACAGGTTCACTTGTGAACCGGGAGACATGAGCTCACTCATGAGGTATTGGGATTGACCAAATTCCATGCATGGTCATCATGCTTTAGAAGCATGATATGAATTTGAAGGTAAGATATATGCTTTGTGAAAGCATAAAATATGTACCATATCCCAAGGACCAAGATTGAAAAACTTAATGATCAGACTATGAAGATGACAGTGTAAAAGTGATCTATATCTTCATGATGATCATGAGTCTTCCAGTATGCAGGATGTACAGGTATTGGGAATACCTGAAGGGTGATTTTATCATAAACGATTGTATAACCATGACGCTTCCATTCCGAGGGATTGATGAAACAGGTCTGGATTTTAGTGACTCCTCTCATTAAAGAAATGACCTAATCTTAGTCCATATACTAGACATTGATCTGAATGAGATTTAGATTCAATGAGAAGATTAGGTTTACGGTCTTGATTTAATTGAGCATCTATGAGAGGTCCATGGGATCTGGATTTGAGATATGATCTCAATATCCAAGTCACTATACGTGGTCCAAGTATCTGCGGAGAGATTACATTATTCTTGAAGGGTTCAAGAATAATTCCATAAGATCTAAGCAATGAAGAAATCATGATTAAATGTGATTTAATCATCTTGATGTATGAAGAAATTATCCAATATAATTAAATGTGATTTAATTAATGTGGATAAGAATAATGTGGATAGAAATATCCAATTATTCATAATATATTATAAATGTGATTTATAATGTATTAGAGAGAGCTAATTATAATTTATATGTGTTGATTAATTATTATGTGTATTGGATACACATTGTGTAATTAATTGACAATGTAAATTATATGTTGTTTTGGGTTGTGAATATGATTCACAATTTTTTCATGGCAAGATTGCAATATTCTCAAATATAATTGTGAATTATTTTTGAAGAATAAAACCCAACAAATTTGTTGCAAATAAATAAAGAGAGATTTCCATGGAGATATGCAATCTCATGAATTATCATGAGATTGCTCTCCCCATGGAAAGAGTGGGCGGCACATCATTCCTAATAGGAATGTGTGGCCGTCCACATGGAAGGTGCATGGAGATGAAATCTCCATGCACATTCTCTCCTTATTTATTGGTTTGATTTAGGACTAATTTATATTTGATTTTGTCAAATATATTTTAACCTAAATTTGTTGGTTTTACCAACAACAATCTTGACCATTGGATTGACATAAATCAATCTCAACCATTGATTTTACATGTCACATGGATTGAGATCCATGGATCCCAAATCCCTATAAATAGAGAGGCATACCATGCTCTCTATTTATATGCATTATTGGAGCTCTCTCTCTCTCTTCATACACGACATCCCTCTCTCCCTCTAATATTGTTGGCTGTCCACCATACCCTAGAGGAGAGGATCGTCGACGCTCTTGCCACCGCGCCACCGCTTTGACGTTCTTCAGTTCTCCATCTTCTTGGAGTGCTGCACTCACGAAGGAGACGTTCGATCTCGTGCAACGATATCAGGAGAAACTACGCTTGGATCAACTTCTTGGATTGCGAGGACAACGTGGTTCATCCCCGCACTCGCAAGCGGTCTCACCGACGATCGGACTTGAGACAGGAGGTCTCTTCTCTTAGAGACTCGATCAACCACGCTTCAAGAGGTATTGCATTATTCTTGTTGTGGTTATAGATGAAACGATATGAGAATCGTTCTCGTATCATGTGGTTTCATCGAATAAAATTTTTTAAATTCTGTTGCACCGAACAACTAGTGTGACTAGTCATTCTTCATCGTATCTGATACGACACTCACGCTTCCGTGATGCGCTTGAGGATTTCTCAATATCCTTCAGGATGGAGGCGGATTTGATGATCTATGCGAGATCATCGTGATCATATGGGTGATTCGGATGGAGAAGATGGTGAAGAGCAAGGATGGAGTGGTTAGATGGTTCAGCACAAAGATGTTGCACATGGAAACAATGGTCGGAGCAAGAGCTTCAGTGTACTTAAAGTATTGGAAATAACAACAAATGATAACTAAATCTTGGAAATAAACATTGTAGGTACGCTACTGACTTACAAACGAAACTAAATCTAAGCCAATAGCTATGCCTCAAATGGGTTTTCTCTTGGGAATCAAGACCTCTGCCTAGAGCAGAACTCCAATATTGGGGAGCCTCATATCGCCGCCTTTCTCCTCGTCGACGCCTAGAGAAACAATCTGCTGACACCAGATGTCATGCTCATGACAGGATTTGGGGTTACAGGCAGACAATCGAGCTTTAAATTGGAATTGAAGGTGAAGGAGGTTTTTTTTTATAGAAGTGATGAGGAGCTGACTTTGGATCGAGATGGTGATCACACTAATGGTGGTTGGTGGGATCTAGATGCATTGCGAGATGGATGATGGCAAGGCACACAAGATTGATGAAGGTATCGAGGTGATTAGAGACGTGGACGATGGTGTAAAAAATTAGAGGAAGTGAGGGGGAGAAGACAAGTACAGGGCGGCTTCACGTGAGGGGAAGTGTTGACCTGGAGGTCAACATTCGTTGCGCCCCCATTGAGCCATGTCAGCACGCAACAAGACAAAATAGAAAATAAAAAGAACGCTAATTAGAAATAAAATTATAATACTCAAAACAAGAAAAATATTTATTATTTTATAAACTAATTTATAGTGATTTTTATTTATTTATACAACCTTATTTATTATAGTTCATTATTTTACATTACATATATAGGTATATATACATGTATTATATGTATTATATTTTATTTTGTAATTTTATATATGATATCATATTTACATATGTTATATATTTATAACATTATTTAACACATATTTACATATTTTTATGGTATTTTATTAATTTTGTTTATATGTATAATAAATTAGAAAAAATGGGGATGCCCCCGCCCCATTTTCCGACATTTTTTTCAAAGATAAATTCATGTATTTTCATCACTATATCCCTCTAATATGTCATTTTAATTTTGTCAGAAATAGAGACTCCTATGCCTTTTATCTAGAACATGTAATTTTAATGATCTTAGAATTACTACAATCGACCTATTCCGGATGGATGACCTAGGAAACTCCGTTTCTGATGAAATTTGAATGGCATGTTATTGGGATATAGTGATGAAAATACATGGCTTTATTTTTAAAAAAAAATCAGAAAATGGAGCGGGGGCAGCCCCATTGAACCCTAAATAATCACATATTTTTACATTATAGGTATATAATACCTATGTATTTAGGTATAGTAATTATTTTGGGTATCTTTTACATGTTTTTATTTGTATTTATATTTTTAATATGTATAATATATATAATAATTCAAAAAGATACAGATGTCAAAAATGTAAAGAGTAAAATAATATGTTTTATATACATATGCCCCAGTACAATAGTAACCCAAAAGTCAGCTTTTTTATTTTAGCTCCATTCTGAATGAAACCTTCATTTGATAGATAATTTAATTTTAATTACAATGGCGGTATTTTTGGTTCAGTTTGAATTCATATAGAGTAGATATTGATCAATGAAGTTTGGTTTGTGGCTTTTTCATCTGTGTGTACCAAGTGTACTGTGCATGGTTTATTTTGGCTAATATTTTTTATTTTCTATACATTAATATGTACAAGTTTTGTGTTGATCATTTTATTTTTTTAAGGTATTTATAATGATAAATAAAATAGTAATATTAGGCTATTGACATAATATATTATTTACAAAGAATTTTCTGAAATGTCTTCTACAGTATTTTGCCCTTACCTCCCCCTACTTTATTTCTGATCCACCAAGTCAACGTTTGACTTAGTCTTGGGGTTTACGATCAGTTAGTATCTTTGACACTTCCCTTATTTTTCTTTTATTTTCTTTATTCTTTTATTTTGAGCTTAAATACAAGTATTTACATACTAATTACATATTAATGTTATATGTTATTCATGCAAGCTAGTGGTATTTACAAGTATTTTACTAGGTATTTAAGGCCAAAATTGAAGAATAAAGGTGAATGAATGTCTATTCATCACCCCCCTATACTTACCTTTGCTAGTCCCTAGCAAACACTTATGAGGAAAATAAGTGATGTAAAAGAGAAAATAAAGAAAAGGAAAATAAAGAACATATAATGATTACGATTCTTAAACTTGTCTTCATCAAAACAAAGTTTGAAGCTTAATAATACCTCTAGATTGTTAGTTTATCGGATTCTTATTAAGAATAGGATTTAAAACTTAACAGCTACCAAGTTCGATAATCCTATGTTCAGTTCACCTCAATAGACAAGTCAGAATAAGTCTTTTCATACATAAACTCTTATGACTATGAGTCTCACTTGTGCATTGTATGTGAAATGTATCTCTCGTCATCAGAAGTAGTAACCAGTCTTCCTCAACAAGGTAACCCTAAATCCCCAATATATCTACTCTTTCCTCGAGAAGCATGGTATTTCCTTCTAAGTTCAAGTGTAACCGGCTCAAAGAAACAGGGGAGAGAAAAAAGAATCGATTGTGATAAGTGTAGTCACATATCCTTTGGAGCTTGTCATTAGCAATGTGAGCCCGATGAGAATCATTCCTACAATAAATGTTATTGTAAGTTTGATATATCAATAAAAGTTATTGGTTTATTTCACTCCATTTTTGAGATTAAATGAATGTACTATAAGGTCCCTTCATACAAATAAGGTTATGTAACATGTCCATCTTGATGATAATACAGTTGTTAATTCAATTATTGAATCATAGAGGCTGGTGCTTGGATGTATATCTAAAGATTAGATTGAGGACCCATCAAACATCGTCAAATGATTATTAAGAGATGATCTCCAGCAAGAGTAGGTGATGGCAATCCTTTCTATTTTGGTTGATATATGACCGACCTCTTGATGCAGGTCCTCTGCATAAAAATGGAGATTCGGAGATGTCATATTAGTTAGGTCAAAGAGTTGACTTAACGAGATCGAGATAACCAAGTCCTATGTCGTATGTTGTCATGATATATGCATGCATCCTCTGACCGGAGACAGATGTATTGCTATATGTCAAAGTATGTACATTTGACATACTAATAAGTTAATGACCTAATCAAGGTCAATACACTAGCGAGATGGCATGCATATTAGGGCATATGAGTAATATAATCTCTCAAAGGGATCATACAAGTTCACTTGTGAATCAGAAGACATGAGCTCACTCATGAGGTACTGGGACCGATCAAATCCCATGCATGGTTGTCTTGCTTTGGAAGCATGACAAGAATTTGTAGGTATGATATATGCTTTTGGAAAGCATATGATCGATACCAACTCCCAATGACCGAATGAGAAACTTGATGATAAAACCCTAAAGATGATAGTGCAATAGATCTATATATCTAGGTTTATTAGAGGTCCTCCATTATGAAGGATGTACATGTGTTAGGAATACCTGAGGGTGATGTGATCATAAACGATTGTATAACCATGGTGTTTCCGTTCCGAGGGAGTGATGAAACATGTCTGGATTTTAGTGACTCCTCTTATCAGAGAAATGATCTGATCTTGGTCCAAATGTTGGACATTGATCTGAATGAGATTCGGATGCAATGAGAAGATTAGATCTACGGTCTTGATTTAATCAAGCATTTGTGAGAGTTCCTCGAGATCTGGATTTGAGACATGATCTCGATATTCAAGTCACTATACATGGAACATACAATTGCCCCATCCTTATCTCCAAGTATTCGCTGAGAAAGCACATTATTCTTGAAAGAGTTCAAGAATAATTCCATTGTTAAATTAACCAAGCATCGATATATTGATAATTAAATATGATTTATTTATCATGAATAATGTAAATAAGATTCATAATATTTAAATACATGAGAATGATGATCCAAGATAATTAAATGTGATTTAATTATCAAGGAAATGAATAATGTGAATAGTGTTATCTATATTATTTGTATTTATAATATAAATGTGATTTATAATATTTTAGAGAGACTTGATGTAAATAGTATCTTCAAATTAATTGCTGATATGAATTGGATTCACATTGAAAAATAATGAAAAATACAATTTACATTTTATTTTGGGTTGTGAATAGGATTCACATTTATTTAATGGCATGATTGCAATAATATTTACAAAATTAATTTGGAATTATTTTATGAATTAATTTACAACAAATGTTGTTGTAAATAATTAGGTATTATGTGAGATTAATTAATCTCACATAATTGGAATTGTAAACACCTTCCATATGTGGATGGTGGACGACCACCTTGACTAGGTAAAGTGGTTGTCCCCACCATATGTGGAAGGTGGATTTCCACCTTCCTTATACCTTGATTAATTATTGATTTAATCAAATATAATTATATTGATATTATATATATATATATATATTTAATTTTATTTAAATTAATTATTTTTGTTGTATTTTTACAACAACATCCTTGCCATTGAATAGAAACACAAATCAATCTCAAGCATTGATTTTGTGTTTCACTTGGATTGTGATCCATGGACTTCCAAAATACCATAAAAGAAAAGGCAACTCTAGATCTTCTTTAAACAATAATTTGCAAGTCTCTCTCTCTAATTATCATTGTACACATACAATCTCTCTCTCTCTCTCCAGTGTGGTCGCCCATACTCTGTGTTAGAGAGAGAGAGAGTCGTAGTCATCGTGACGATGTTGTGCTGCCGGATTGATTACTCGCGGATCTCCATCTTCTTTGATGCGCCTTGTTCGTGAAGACGACGTTTGATTTCGTGCAAAGAAATAGGGAGTTCCAGTGCTTGGATCTTCACCTTGGATTGCGAGAAGTCCATGACTCATCAATGCACTCGCAAGCATCTCCTCCATCAGGCCAGACTTGAGATAGGAGGTCTCTTCACTTAGAGACTATGATTGCAACCACTATTCAAGATGTAAACCTACATATTTATTGTGGTTTGATAAAATAATCCAAGAAATATTCTTGGATCATGTGGTTTCATCATTTTAATTTTTTAAATTCTGCTGCACTGAGCAACTAATGTGACTCTTCACTCCGATCGCATACAATGCGACCATCACGCTTCCGTGATGCGCATAAGGATGTTTCCATATCCTTCAAGTGGTATCAGAGCCTTGTTCGAGGTCTTGTATATGATCCAAAAACCCTAGACGATCATGGTACATTTTTTGGATGCACGGGAATCATTATTTTTACATTGGATGCAAGATTCGAATCGATATTTGATGAAATAAAAACCTACTATTTGTGCACTATTTGGACGTATTTTTTGGTTAATAAAATATATTTATAATGTCTAAATATATATGTCAAAAATAGTAACCTTTAACTGGTACCAAAGTGCATGAAAATGATTTCAATGGTTCTCGCTATGGAAAATTATTTTGCATGTATTCACAGATCTGTAACAAAATTAATTTTGCTTACTATTTTCCCATCTAGAAACATGAAATAAATACTTTTATTAATTAGAGAATCAAATCAGAAAATTGCTCGAATTTATTTCGCGTGATTCAGACTCTGTTTTCCCTAGATATTCCATATTTATTGGAGACAGGTCGGAAGATGATTAGATCATCAAACCTCTTTACTAAATGTGTTTATAAATAAATGGAAATCATGGAAATTGGGAATTTGATTTGATTAAATATTATGCCTAATAATTATGAAAATAATTGATTAATCATCACAGGAATGGATGTTTCATGAAAACTCTAGTTTATCCTACAATAGTTGTAGGACAATCTCTACCCGCAAAACATTGTTGCTTGAATAGGACTGGGGATTAGTTTAGCAAATCTCCTTATAATATTATTAGAAAAAGTTTTTAATAAATATTATATGGTGTTACTTCAGTTGAAATACCGATTATCATCTCAAATACAAAATTTTCAAATCGAATTATCCTGACCTGAGGCGAATATGGTGTCTAGTCGGGCATTGATAGGGCAGCAGGTTGCTCCGTGAGTGGTCTGTCCTACATCCTGTGCGTACTGCTATGACAGCGGGTAAGGAAAGCACAATGTTTGAGGAGATCATGATGTATTTTTCTAATTATTAAATTTCGAATAATATGTATTTTGAGATTATAACATCCTTTCAAGTAACAGTGAAAAAAATTATTTGTTGGTTGATTAAGTTGGATTGATAATTTATTTAATATGATTAAATTAATTATATCCAGATAAAAACACTCTATTATGAATAGAGTTGTATTTCTCTTGGAAGAATTAATTATGTGAATATGATTCATAATATTTAATTAAATTTGAGTATGAGGTAGAGGATCACATAATGACATCCATGGTCTCCCGTCAAGGCGAAGGGTTCCATCCCCAGAGATTATATATAGGAGAAGCCCGTCCAAAGTGATAGCTCGTGCATACAAGCGCATCTGGATCGAGCTCTTTGCATCTCTAAAGAGTAAGGATGTATGTGTAGTGACCCCAATATTGGGTCCTCAGACGATATTGGATTGCACATATTGAGTTCTAGTCCTGTTGATGGTTGATTCAATTAATGACGGATCAACATCACCTTAGGGGTGATGGGCCTTGGTGTTAAAGACTAAATTGGGAAATGCAAGTTGGACTTGCAAGGTGGAGTGTGTTCTCTCTTCTTTTTATCTAAGTTATAGGTTCTCATATTATTGGGATGCAACAAAGGTAAAAAGGAGATCTTAGTTCTTGCTAGAGATATAGCGATAAGTATATATCTTGCTTTGAAAGTGATTAAGGGAACGAGCTTTCAAAGTCGAAAAGGCAAGACTAATTTGATTAAAAATACTTAATCAAAGATTTTATATTGATAATATAATTATTTATATGTTATAATATAATGCATTCTTAATTTTAGACA
This sequence comes from Ottelia alismoides, assembly GCA_037367405.1. Lineage (NCBI taxonomy): Eukaryota > Viridiplantae > Streptophyta > Magnoliopsida > Alismatales > Hydrocharitaceae > Ottelia > Ottelia alismoides. The sequence continues at coordinate 17,211 of JAZKJV010002186.1, read as the reverse complement.
ATGAAGTCCATGAACCCACTCAGTAGGCTTTTGGACGACAACCAATTGATCAAACCAAATTACTCGGAGATCCGTAATTTGGATCTTGTCCTATCTACGTAGAGCATATCTTATGTGTTATCCAAGGACAATAATGAAAACCCTAAGATACCGGAAGATATCAAATATAATGAAAAATATGATGAAGTTCATACATTGGCCAGATGTTATATTATGGGATCTCTCTCCAATATGCTTCAGAAGCAACATGTAGAGATGGAGATCTGCGAGGAAATAATGATGAATCTCAAGTAGATATTCGGTGATGTCAACCGAACTCATCGTTATAATGTTATGAAAGAGATTGCAATATGTAGGAAGGGACTTCGGTTTGTGAGCACGTACTCAAAATGTTTGAGTACCTCTCGGAACTAGAAACTCTTGGGGCTAACATGGATGTAGATATGTAGCCCGACTTCATTCTGCTATCGCTCCCTAAGTCTTTCAATAACATCATGGTGTCATTACACATGAATAAGGTGAATTGGTCTAATGTTGAGCTATTGGCTTCATTAAAGTCTGCAGAATATGTGATGAAGAAAGATAATCCCTCTGGCAATGCAATGCTTGTATATGTCAAAGGGAAGCATCGTCGAAAGCAAGGATCTTGGAAGGGCATGACCCAAAAGAGACAGAAGAAGAGTCAAAGTGTTGGCTCATCTTCTATTGCTTCCGCTCTAGTGACATCAAAGAAGACCTATGTGTGTTGTCACTACAAGAAGCTGGGGCACTGGAAGCGTAACTGCCCATATTACCTGAAGTCTGCTGACAAAGGTAAAGGCACAACAGGTATGAATTCTACTTTCATCATTGAAACTAATATAGGACGAGAATGTAGTTGGGTCATTGATTCTAATGTTTTTATTCATATATGTAATTTATTGCATCTCTTTCAGGAAATTAAGAGTTTTAATGAAGGGGATATAGTCATCCAGATGGGATCTGATGCAATTGTTGCAGCACTCGTCGTCGGGACCTATAGGCTATCATTATACAGTGGAAGGGTCCTAGTACTTAAAGAATGTCTTTATATTCCAGATGTTAGAAGGAACTTAATATCTGTATCTAAATTAGTTAGAAGTGTATATTCGTTTCTATTCTGTAATAAACTTGTCGTATGTCATTATGATAAATATATTGCAAATGGTATTCTGACTTCTGGTGACTCTATGAATTGTGTATTAATGAGAATGTCATGAATGTTATTGCCACTAATAAAAACCCTAAAATATCCAGGGAGGATGGAAACCATATGAATATGATCTGGCATCAAAGGTTTGGTCATTTATTTGTTGATAAGATCAATAGATTGATAAAGGACGGACCCTTAGATTTTCTACAGGTCCAATCTTTACCTACCTGTGAACATTGTATTCGAGGTAAAATGATTAGGATGCCTTTCCATAACAAGGTTACTCGATGCGAGGGTATTTTCAACCTAGTACATAGCAATGTATGTGGTCCCTTTCATACCGCGACTTCAAATGGATATCAAGATTATTTGATGTTTATTGATGACCATTCACAATACGAGTTTATCTTCCTACTACGTCATAAACATGAAACCTTTGAGGTCTTGGTTGAGAACCAAACCGATAGGAAGATTAAACGGATTCGATCTGACCGAGTGGTAAGTACCTCTTAGATGAATTTAAGGAATACATTAAAGAGAATGGAATTGTTGAAGGATATGGTTAGATCCTCAAGCGCATCACGGAAGCGTGAACGTCGCATCGAATACGACGTGGAGCGACTAGTCGCACTAGTTGCTCGATGCAGCGGAATTTAAAAATTTTATACGACGAAACCACATGATCCAAGAACACTTCTCGGATCGTTTCGTCTAAACCACAAACAAGTAATAGGATTACCTCTTGAAGCGTGGTTGCGATCGAGTCTCTAAACGAAGAGACCTCCTGTCTCAAGTCCGATCCGACGGAGGAGACGCTTGCGAGCGCGGGGATGAACCGCGTGCTTCTCGCAATCCATGTTGATGATCCAAGCGGGGGATCTCCTGATCTCGACACACGAGATCCGACGTCTTCTTCACGAGCGAGGCGCACCGAAGGAGACGGAGATCCACGAGCAGAAGAACGGGCAGCATAACGACGATGCCGCGGCGATGGAGAACCTCTCCATGGCATCCATGGTGGACGGCCATGAGAGGGAGAGAGAGGGCTGACCTCTAGAGAGAAAGAGAGAGAGAGAGAGAGATGCTTCTCAAGCATTATGTGTAAGGAGAGAGCATGGGTATGCCTCTCTATTTATAGGGTTTTGGGATCCATGGATCTCAATCCATGTGTCTCATAAAATCAATGGTTGAGATTGATTTATGATAATCCAATGGCCAAGATTGTTGTTGGTAAAAGCCAACAACTTGTGATTTAATTTTGATTAAATATATTTGATAAATCAAATAAATATAATACCAAATTAAACCACACAAATAGAGAGAGAGAAAATGAGGGAGATACACCTTCCTCATTGGAAGGGGGGGACGGCCACCAATTCCCTCAAGGAATTGGTGCCGCCCCCTCCTTTCCAAAGGAGGGTGCAATCTCCTTGATTTTCTCCCTACTCCTATTTCCAACAACAATTTGTTGGTATTTTAATTCACCAAAATAATTCTCAATTAATTTGGGAATATTGCAATCTTGACATTGGAAAATTGTGAATCACATTCACAACCCAAAACAACATGTAATTTACATTTTCGATTAATTAGACAATGTGTATCCAATACACATTAATAATTAATCTACTAATATAAATTATATTTAACTCTCTCTAATACATTATAAATCACATTTATAATATATTATGAATAATTGGATATTACTATCCACATTATTCTTATCCATAATAATTAAATCACATTTAATTATATTGGATACCTTATTCTCATGTTCTCAAATAATATGAATCACATTCACATTATTTACATCTTTTGATAATTAAATCACATTTAATTATCTAAGATAATTCTCCTTATAATATGAATCAAATTCATATTACTCATGATAGTTAAATCACATTTAATTATCCATTTTCTCAATGCTCGGATACATATATCAACAATAGAATTATCCATGAACTCTTTCAAGGATAATGCGCTTTCTCCGCGAATACTTGGAGATAAGGACAGGGCGATTGTATTGTTCCACGTATAGTGACATGGATATTGAGATCACATCTCAAATCCAGATCTCGGGCCTCCCATAGATGCTTGATTAAATCAAGACCGTAAATCTAATCTTCTCATTGAATCTGAATCACATTCAGATCAATGTCCAACATTTGGACTAAGATCAGATTACTTCTCTACTGAGAGGAGTCACTAAAATCCAGACCCGTTTCATCACTCCCTAGGAATGGAAGCGTCATGGTTATACAATCGTTTATGATCACATCACCCTCAGGTATTCCCAACACCTGTACATCCTGCATACTGGAAGACTCAGATTAAACCCGAAGTATTAGATCAACTTTACACTGCCTACTTCAGGGTTCTATCAGTAAGTTTCTCATTCGATCATTTGGAAGTCGGTATCGATCATATACTTTCCAAAAGCATATATCATACCTAGGTCTTGATCATATACTTTCCAAAAGTATATATCAAACCTACAAATTCAGTCAAGCTTCTAAAGCGAGACGACCATGCGCATGGAATTTGATTCTTCCAAATATCTCATGAGTGAGCTCATGTCTTCCGGTTCAGTAGTGAACCTGTATGATCCCTTTGAGAGATCGTATTACTCATATGCCCTTATATGCACACCAGCGCGCCGGTGTATAGACCTTGATTAGGTCATCAACCTATTGGTCTGCCAAATGTACATACTCAAACATATAGTAACACATCTGTCTCCGGTCAGAGGATGTGTGCCTGTATCGTGACAGCATACGATATAGGACTTTGGTTATCTCGATCTCGTTAAGTCAACTCTTTGACCTAACTAATCTGACACCTCCGAATCTCTATTCCTATGCAGAGGACCTGCATCAAGAGGTCGGTCAGATATCAGCCTAACTGAGATAGGATTGCCATCTCCTACTCAGGCTGGAGATCATCTCTTAATAATCATTTGACGGTGCTTGACGAGTCCTCAATCTAACTCATTAGATATTCATCTAAGCACCAGCCTCTATGATTCAATAATTGAATCAACAGCTGTATGATCATTAAGATGGCCATGGTACATAACCCTAATTGTACTAAGGGACCTATTATGCAAATTCTATACTCTTTATTTCAGATCAAGGAGTGAATTGCAATAACATTTATTGCATAATGGCTCGCTGTGGGCTCGCATGTCCAACAATCTCCCACTAGCCCAAAGAGCCATTAATGGGCTAATCATTTAAACCCATACTCATGTGACAATCATAGGCTATTTAGAAAATAGCTAGGTAAGCTGATCAGTCACTCTGTCCCCAAGAGACTATGCCAAGTCCTTTTACGGCACTTGCATATCTCCTAGTAACAGTGCTCGCATCCAATGCGAATGTTGCATCTCATGCAACCGATACTCAATTTTGTTGGTTATAGTGTCCTTGACACTACATCTTATTAATTATCATAACCAGTATTCCCATAATCCTTATTAGAATGCCTTCATTCCTGGAGATCTCTATCTCCTAAGGTATCTATAGTTAAGACCCTTATAGATCACTATCCACAAGGTCTTAAACCTTTGAAGATAAGACTTTGAGATCACTATCTCTAAGTTTCATCATCTTTAAAGATATTGATATTACTGCAATCAAGTATTTTATCACCACAGTAGAATTAGTAACAGTTTACTACTCCCACTGCATGGCAGACATCTGGCCCTTGTACACATTTAGCATACACTTAGCTTCTCATAACTGATGCACAAGTGCAAGCAGTTCTAGCATTCACTTCCTCAACTCTTTGAGGTGCTATCCCTTTAGATAGGTCAATACCATATCTTAAGGGATGGAAGCCTCTTCTTGGAATTTCTAAGAATAGAATATGTCCAAGGTATACTAAGAATGTGACAGTCCCAATATCCTCTTCTCTTTGCTTCTGAACATTTTCAGAACTAGGATCTAAGAGGTATCCTTGAGATCATATCTCAAGGTATGGAACAACCAAATTATAAAACACTTATTATTATCATCCTTAGATCATTCCAAATGATCAGGATAATATCTACATTTAGCACGATGAACACAATGTGACTCCCACTAAGCTTCACATGGTTCATCAAGATTCTATCTGAAATCATAACATTTATAATTTCATTAGATCTTATGATCCAACTACAAGAAGCTTATTTGAGTCCAAAAATGGAGTTCTTTAGCTTGCACACCTTGCTTTCCTCAACCACAAAGCCCTGGGGCTAGTTCATATGAATATCCTCAGAGAGGTATTCATAGAGGAATGCAATTTTGACTCACATCATGAAGATGTCATAGTCAAGTTGTGTAGCTATAGTTAGCAATATTCTGATGGGTTAAAGCAAGGTCACTGGAGAGCAAGTCTCATCGCAAGTGATGTCTTCTCTTCGGTGTGTAGCTCATGGCTACGAACCGTGCTTTGAAGGTCTATACCTTCTCATCAGGTTCCCTCTTTCTCTTGAAGATCCATTTACACCTTAATGGGTCTGACCCATATAGGTGGATCCTCGAGGGTCCATATACAACACTTGTATATGAAGTCTACATTAGACTATTATTGCTAACATCCATCTTTCCATGTCATGATCCTCAGGAATTTCATCACATGAAATCCGATCATTGTCAGATTTCTCTGACACATGGAATCCATCCTCAAACTCTTTTGAAGAGGTATCAGTGTTTCATCTTTAATTGTCCTTTTAGTTTCCAATTTTAGGAGCCTCATTATCTTCTCAAGATTAAATGAGTTCCTTTACTTCATTTTTATCTTGATTCTTAACAGATTCATCCTCTAAGAATCACATTCTCAGAGAAGAGATCCTTTAAGAATCTCAAGGTCATAAAGTAGGTATGCAATACCATCCTTTATTTTCCTAATGAAGTAGCACTCTCTAGTGCCAGATTCCAGCTTACATGCATGGAACCTTATTAAGTATATAATGTAGTCTCTACTACATATATACCTTGGAAACTAAGAGATAATTATGCTAGGATTAATCATTGATCAAATCATGTCACACATGATTAATTGTATCTCCCTACAACTCCATTGAGTTCAGGTTTATTAGGAGGATTGAGATAGAAATGATATTCATATCTCCATAAGGTATTTCTTGAATTCATCTAATAGGTACATGCTACCTTGGTTAGATCAAATTCATTTTATCTTCCTTCAAACTTTGGTTCTAAACCAAAATTGTGAAATCTTTGAACATTTCAAAGTTTTCTAAGTGAAGAAAGGAAATCTCATATCAAATAATCACTAATAGATATCACATATCCATAATGTTTATTCTGATATAGATGATTCACATACATTAATATGTATGAGATCTTGAATACCTTAACATCTTACACCTTTCCCAAAGAAGGGTGTATTGGACACTTTCACTTTGAATACAATATTCAAAAGTATGTGAGATTTGAATCTTTTGACAATCTAAAGTTTCATATCTTACTAGTCCATTGATCTCATCAATAGACATATGTCCAAAACTTGATGCCAGATCATTATCAAATGATCTTTATCCTCCTATTGATCTTTAAAGGTTCAATTTTCAATATTAGAAATCTTAATGAACCATTCATTAATTTTCTAATTTATTAGAGTCCACTAGATTTTAGATTACTATCTGAAATATCTCCATCATAACCTTTTATGATAGATTTATCACAGAATTCATGTTTATATCCAACAATTAGAAATAAACAATGAGTGTATTCTAATATCTAGGTCATAGAGACATTCTCTAAGACTAAGGGCTCCCACTGAAAATATGAAGTCTATTGATCCAATGGAAATTGTTGCAACACTTGCATCACTTTCAACATGGATGACCAATAAACCTTAAGATCAAATTATTCTAATACAGATGCAACCAATTGCAAGTGTCATTAGAAAATTGAGATACAATTATTAGACTTTATCTTATCAAATAAGTAAGTCAATATCAATGATTATATGTAGATTAATCTGATGCACTATCTGATTCCTTCTCTAAGGACTCTAGACAGATTTGATAGTCATACTATCAACACATCAACTTATTGCAGTATTGGCATTCATTCAACTCTTTGAATGTCATATGGAAGTTACAGAAATACAGTCAACCTTTTGACTATATTTCTTACTTGGGTCCAACCCATGCTTCCACTGCGCTCCCTTTATCTATAAGCAACCATTGCTTAAGACTAAGGACCTCTTATGTTAAAATCAAAAATTTCAATATAAGAGTATTTCAACATTTACACAAACTTCATTTAAGTTCATACAATATGAATATTATGAAGCTTCATGAATGACTAGAGTACAGACAGTGGAATGATGACACTCATCATCTACATCCATCTAAACTCTTAAAACATAGGTTCGGGTAGGTATTCAAACAATTTGAATACATCATCTCTTATAGAGCCACCATTCTGCATGATGCAGAGAACCATGTCATTCATGATTGAATGTTGAGAGCACATATGTATGCCAGAATATCTTTATTGATTTTATAAGGATTAATTTGACAATTGCGATCATCATCAACATGTCACTTCCAAAGCACACTTGATGATATCAAGATCATAAAAACATCCAAACCCTAGGTTTGAAGTCCTATTATCTATTTAATTGTCATTCCTCATTATTATGAGGAAACTTGCATATTGCAACCACATACATTATGTGTCCAATCGCAAGCATAATATCTGGATCAAGAGTCTATCCATGATATTTTACTGGTTATCATTGAGTATATCATTGAGTGGGTTTAATGAAGGATTATCTGAAATAAGAAATTTGCATAAATATATATAAATATTTAATTTACTTTGATTTAGGAATTTTTATATCAAAGTTGTCTTGCCTTGTCAACACTGAAAGTTCATTCCCTTAATCACTTTCAATGTAAGAGATATACTTACCATCATATCTCAGCAAGATCTGGGATCTCCTTCCTTATCTTTGTTACATCCCAATAATATGAGAAACTGCAACTCGGATAAAAAGAAGCGGGAACACATTCCGCCTTGCAAGTCCAACTTGCATCTCCCAATTCGGTCTTTAATACCCAGGCCCACCACCCCTAAGGTGATGTTGACCTGTCATTAATTGAACCAACCGTCAACAGGAATAGAACTCGCTATGCGCAATCCAATATCGCCCCAATAATATGAGGATCCGATATTGGGGTCACTACGCATACGGCCTTACTCTTTCGAGAAGCAAAGAGCCCGATCCAGATGCGCTTGCATATAGGAGCTGTCACTTCGGACAGGCGTCTCCTATATACAATCCCTGGCGACGGAAACCCTTCGCCTTGACGGGAGACCATGGATGTCACTTATGTGATCCTCCACCTCTTGTTCAAATTGAAATTAATTATCGTGAATCATATTCACATAATTAATTCTTCCAAGGGAAATACATATCTATTCATAATAGAGTGTTTCATAGGATATAATTAATTTAGTCACATTAAATCAATTATTAATCCTATTATCAATCAACAAACTTTGAATTTTACTTGAATAGTAGGTATAATCTCAAAGTACGTATTATTTCGAATTTTAATAATTAGAAATACACTTTGATTTCTCCGGCATTATCCAATCCCTACCCGCTGTCATGGCCAGTACCGACGAGAGTGGGACGGACCACATACGTTGCAACCCGCTACCCCAGCGATCTCCGACTAGACACCATATCCACCTCAGGAAAGGATAATGCCAGATAGATCATCATGTACTTTGAGATGCTTATCGGTCTTTCAACCGAAATTATACCATATAATATACATCAAAACATTTTTGATTATATTATAAGGAGATTTGCTAAACAAATCCCCAATCCTATTCAAGCAAGAGGGGTTTTTCATGTAAATGTTGTCCTACAACTATTGTAGGATAAACTATGGTTTTCATGAAAGCAATGTTTGTTGATGAACCAATGATCAAGATCTAATATCTCATCATTGTGGTTTAGGCAAGTGTCATTCAATGAAATAATTATTTCTTTAAATATTTCACAAATATTTATCACTAATTATTCCAGAAAATTAACAATCAATTTTCATGATAATTGAATGACATATCACAAGGTTCAAGATCAAAAATGTTAATTTCCAGCAGTGACCCCCAATCACTAAAATTAACTTATCTTGATCAATTTAAATCCAAAAAATGCAAACTAAGTTTCCAAAGATTGCCTATTTGATTTATTGAAGAACCCAAATAATAATTCACGCATTTCGAGGCGGATTAAAACCGCAATTATCTCATTAATCACGTTTAAATCCGCTGTTCCCGCAACAGTGAATATAGTCATATTCAAAAGGCCATATCTTGAGCAATTAAAGTCCAAATTTAGTAAACTCAAGTCCTATGGTTTCCTTGTTTAATGGGGAACAAAATCCAATTGAAAAATTTCGTGTTTAAACATTTTAAACGTACAGAAAAAATTCAATTAGACAGAGGTGCGAAAATTGAAATGCAGTAAAAATTTCGCAACCCTTTTAAGAACCAAATCGTCTAAGGTCCATGGATCATATCCAAACCCTTATTCAACCTGGCTCTGATACCACTTGAAGGATATGGTTAGATCCTCAAGCGCATCACGGAAGCGTGAACGTCACATCGAATACGACGTGGAGCGACTAGTCGCACTAGTTGCTCGATGCAGCGGAATTTAAAAATTTTATACGACGAAACCACATGATCCAAGAACACTTCTCGGATCGTTTCGTCTAAACCACAAACAAGTAATAGGATTACCTCTTGAAGCGTGGTTGCGATCGAGTCTCTAAACGAAGAGACCTCCTGTCTCAAGTCCGATCCGACGGAGGAGACGCTTGCGAGCGCGGGGATGAACCGCGTGCTTCTCGCAATCCATGTTGATGATCCAAGCGGGGGATCTCCTGATCTCGACACACGAGATCCGACGTCTTCTTCACGAGCGAGGCGCACCGAAGGAGACGGAGATCCACGAGCAGAAGAACGGGCAGCATAACGACGATGCCGCGGCGATGGAGAACCTCTCCATGGCATCCATGGTGGACGGCCATGAGAGGGAGAGAGAGGGCTGACCTCTAGAGAGAAAGAGAGAGAGAGAGAGATGCTTCTCAAGCATTATGTGTAAGGAGAGAGCATGGGTATGCCTCTCTATTTATAGGGTTTTGGGATCCATGGATCTCAATCCATGTGTCTCATAAAATCAATGGTTGAGATTGATTTATGATAATCCAATGGCCAAGATTGTTGTTGGTAAAAGCCAACAACTTGTGATTTAATTTTGATTAAATATATTTGATAAATCAAATAAATATAATACCAAATTAAACCACACAAATAGAGAGAGAGAAAATGAGGGAGATACACCTTCCTCATTGGAAGGGGGGGACGGCCACCAATTCCCTCAAGGAATTGGTGCCGCCCCCTCCTTTCCAAAGGAGGGTGCAATCTCCTTGATTTTCTCCCTACTCCTATTTCCAACAACAATTTGTTGGTATTTTAATTCACCAAAATAATTCTCAATTAATTTGGGAATATTGCAATCTTGACATTGGAAAATTGTGAATCACATTCACAACCCAAAACAACATGTAATTTACATTTTCGATTAATTAGACAATGTGTATCCAATACACATTAATAATTAATCTACTAATATAAATTATATTTAACTCTCTCTAATACATTATAAATCACATTTATAATATATTATGAATAATTGGATATTACTATCCACATTATTCTTATCCATAATAATTAAATCACATTTAATTATATTGGATACCTTATTCTCATGTTCTCAAATAATATGAATCACATTCACATTATTTACATCTTTTGATAATTAAATCACATTTAATTATCTAAGATAATTCTCCTTATAATATGAATCAAATTCATATTACTCATGATAATTAAATCACATTTAATTATCCATTTTCTCAATGCTCGGATACATATATCAACAATAGAATTATCCATGAACTCTTTCAAGGATAATGCGCTTTCTCCGCGAATACTTGGAGATAAGGACAGGGCGATTGTATTGTTCCACGTATAGTGACATGGATATTGAGATCACATCTCAAATCCAGATCTCGGGCCTCCCATAGATGCTTGATTAAATCAAGACCGTAAATCTAATCTTCTCATTGAATCTGAATCACATTCAGATCAATGTCCAACATTTGGACTAAGATCAGATTACTTCTCTACTGAGAGGAGTCACTAAAATCCAGACCCGTTTCATCACTCCCTAGGAATGGAAGCGTCATGGTTATACAATCGTTTATGATCACATCACCCTCAGGTATTCCCAACACCTGTACATCCTGCATACTGGAAGACTCAGATTAAACCCGAAGTATTAGATCAACTTTACACTGCCTACTTCAGGGTTCTATCAGTAAGTTTCTCATTCGATCATTTGGAAGTCGGTATCGATCATATACTTTCCAAAAGCATATATCATACCTAGGTCTTGATCATATACTTTCCAAAAGTATATATCAAACCTACAAATTCAGTCAAGCTTCTAAAGCGAGACGACCATGCGCATGGAATTTGATTCTTCCAAATATCTCATGAGTGAGCTCATGTCTTCCGGTTCAGTAGTGAACCTGTATGATCCCTTTGAGAGATCGTATTACTCATATGCCCTTATATGCACACCAGCGCGCCGGTGTATAGACCTTGATTAGGTCATCAACCTATTGGTCTGCCAAATGTACATACTCAAACATATAGTAACACATCTGTCTCCGGTCAGAGGATGTGTGCCTGTATCGTGACAGCATACGATATAGGACTTTGGTTATCTCGATCTCGTTAAGTCAACTCTTTGACCTAACTAATCTGACACCTCCGAATCTCTATTCCTATGCAGAGGACCTGCATCAAGAGGTCGGTCAGATATCAGCCTAACTGAGATAGGATTGCCATCTCCTACTCAGGCTGGAGATCATCTCTTAATAATCATTTGACGGTGCTTGACGAGTCCTCAATCTAACTCATTAGATATTCATCTAAGCACCAGCCTCTATGATTCAATAATTGAATCAACAGCTGTATGATCATTAAGATGGCCATGGTACATAACCCTAATTGTACTAAGGGACCTATTATGCAAATTCTATACTCTTTATTTCAGATCAAGGAGTGAATTGCAATAACATTTATTGCATAATGGCTCGCTGTGGGCTCGCATGTCCAACAATTGTCTCCAATCTCACTCCTTCAAGAACCCCCAACTTAATGGTGTTGCTGAGATGCAATAGGACCATCATGGACATGGTCTGTTGAATGATGAGTAAATCACATTTACCATTTAGTTTCTAGGGATATGCAGTAGAGACTACAATATATATCCTGAATAAGATTCCTAGCAAGTTCGTATTGAAGACTCCTCATGAGCATTGGTATGGAACCAAACCTAGTGTTAACCACTTAAGGATTTGGGTTGCTTGTTCCATGCAAAGAATGTGAACGTAAGTAAGCTAGAATCTTGTACTCGTGAGTGCTACTTCATTTGGTATGTTAAGGATGGTATTGGATACCAACTTTACGACCTGAGACTCAAAAGGTTTTTGTCTCTAGAGATGTAAGATTTCTGTATGATGACTTCCTTGAGAGTCAAGATAAAGATGAAGTAGGGGAACTCATGGAATCCATTGAGGTTCCTGAATCAAGAACTGAAGAAGTAAATGAAGATTTAACATTTGTACCTCTTCGAAGGAGTTCGAGGGTGGTCGCACCACCTGAAATATACGGATTCCACGTGTCAGGTGAAAATGATAATAATCCAGCTTCATTTGATGAAGCACCCACGAATCATGACATGGATAGATGGATGTTAGAAATGAAGTAAGAAATGGACTTCATGCATAAGAATAGTGTATGGACCCTAGAGGATCCTCCTAGAGAGGTAAAACCCATTGGGTGTAAATTGATCTTCAGAAAAAGGGGACCTCATGGGAAAGTAGAGATTTTCAAAGCACGGCTTGTAGCAAGGGCTACAAACAGAGAGGGCATCGATTACGATAAGACATTCTCTCTTGTAGATATACTTAAGTCCATCAGAGCACTGCTAGCTATAGCTGCATATCTTGACTATGACATCTGCTGATGGACGTCAAGACAACTTTCCTCAATGGATACCTCAAGGAGGATATCTATATGGAGCAACCTCAAGGCTTCATAACTGAGGAAGGCAACGTATTCAAGCTGAAGAAATCCATCTATGGGCTCAAACAAGCTTCTCGTAGCTGGAACATCATTCTTGACAAAATCATAAAGAGTTATGATTTTGTGCAGAATCCTGATGACCATGTGAGTACAAGAAGCTTAGTGGGAGTGCCATTGTGTTTAACATGCTTTATATAGATGGTATTCATGTCATTGGGAATGATACATGAATTATGACCAATGTTAAGATTTGGCTATCCCGTACCTTCGACATGAAATATCTTGGAGAAGCCTCTTACCTCTTGGGTATGAAGCTGTTCAGAAATCGAGAAAAGAGGATCTTGGGATTGTCATAACATGGGTACATTAAGACAATCTTGGAGTGTTTCCATATGAAGAACTCCAAGAAAGGCTTCCTTCCCTTAAGACATGGTATCCACCATCCTAAAGGGATGGCTCCTCAAAGTGTTGAGGAAAAGAAATCCATGGCTGGATGCCCCTACGCATCAGTTGTAGGAATCTTAATGCACGTCATGATGTGCACAAGGTTAGATATCTGCCATGTAGTGGGAGTAGTAAGTTGTTACCAATCATGTTGTCGATAGAAACACTGGAATGTTGTGAAGAACATCTTCAAGTATCTAGGACGGACACAAGATTACATCTTGATCTATGGAGATGGTGATATCCAAGTCTTGGGATACATAAATTCTAACTTCCAGTCTGATATTGATGATTGAAAATCAACATCAGGGTTTGTGTTCCTGTTGAATGGTGGTGCTATGAGATGGAGAAGCAAGAAGCAAGACACTACGATCGTTCAACAACATAAGTTGAATACATTATCGCATCAGATGCTACAAAGAAGGTGGTGTAGTTGTGAAAGTTCATCGTGGAGCATGGCGTGGTTTCCTCTGATACTCCCATCCTGCTACTCTACGATAACACGAAGCCATAGTTCAGGCGAAGGAATCTAGATGGCATCAAAAGAGCAAGCATGTGGAAAGGAAATGCCACATCATTCGGGAGATTCAAAAATGTGGTGACATTGTCATCACCAAGGGAGCCTCTACGAACAACGTTACTGATCCGCTTACCAAACCTTTGACACAAAAGGTTTTAGACCAGCATGTAATGAGCATGATTTAAGGATTGTACCTGAATGGTTATGAGGGCTACTGGGATATTGTTAGCATTGTGAGCCCGAGGCGAACTATTCCTACAATAAATGTTATTGTAATGTTTGATATATCAGTAAACATTATTGGTTTATTTCACTTCTTGTCTGAGATTAAACGAATGAATGCACTATAAGGTCCCTTAGTACAATTAGGGTTATGTACCGTGGCCATCTTTATGATTATACAAATGTTGATTCAATTATTGAATCATATAGGTTGGTGCTTTGATGAAAATCTAAAGAGTTAGATTGAGGACTCGTCAAGCACCGTCAAATGATTATTAAGAGATAATATCCAGACTGATTTAGAAATGGCAATCCTTTCTCTTGTAGTTGATATCTGACAGACCTCTTGATGCAGGTCCTTTGCATAGGAATATAGATTCGGAGGTGTCAGATTAGTTAGGTCAAAGAGTTGACTTACCGAGATCGAGATAACCAAGTCCTATGTCGTATACTATCATGATATAGGCATGCATCATCTGACTGGAGATAGATGTATTGCTATATGTCTAAGTATGTACATTTGGCAGACCGATAAGATGCATCATCTGACTGGAGATAGATGTATTGCTATATGTCTAAGTATGTACATTTGGTAGACCGATAGGTTGATGACCTAATCAAGGTCTATACACTGGCAAGTTGGTGTGCATATAAGGGCATATGAGTAATATGATCTCTAAAAGGGGTCATTCAGATTCACTTGTGAATTGGAAGACATGAGATCACTCATGAGGTGTTGGGATCGATCAAATTTCATGCTTGTTCGTCTTGCTTTGGAAGCATGACAAGAATTTGTAGGTACGATATATGCTTTTGGAAAGCATATGATCGATACCAACTCTCAATGATCGAATGAGAAACTTAATGATAAAACCCTAAAGATGACAGTGCAGATTGATCTATTTCTTTGGGTTTATTATAGGTCTTCCATTATGCAAGATGTACAGCTTTTAGGAATACTGAGGGGGATGTGATCATAAACGATTGTATAACCATGACGCTTCCATTCAGAGGGAGTGATGAAACAGGTCTGGATTTTAGTGACTCCTCTTATCATAGAAATGATCTGATCTTGGTCCAAATGTTGGACATTGATCTGAATGAGATTCAAATGCAATGAGAGATTAGATCTATATTCTCGATTTAATCAAGCATTTGTGAGAGGTCCCAAGATCTGGGATTTTAGTGGTGATCTCAATATCCAAGTCACTATACGTGGAATGCACAACCACCATGTCATTATCTCCAAGTATCCGCGGAGAAAGCACATTATTCTTTAAAGAGTTCAAGAATAATTTCATTGTTAAATTATATCCAAACATTGAGATATTGATAATTAAATATGATTTAGTATCATGAGTAATGTAAATATGATTCATATTATTTAAAATACATGAGAATGATGATCCAAGATAACTAAATATGATTTAATTATCAAGATATGAATCATGTAGATAGAGCTATCCATATTATTTGTATATATATTATAAACTTGACTTATAATATATTAGAGAGAGCTTGATGTAAATAATATTTTCAAATTAATTGTTGATGTGAATTGGATTCACATTGGAAATTAATTGGAAATTCACTTTACATTTTTTTTGGGTTGTGAATATGAGTCACATTTATTTAAAGGTATGATTGTAATATTCACAAAATTATTTTGGAATTATTTTTATAAATTAATTTACAACAATTGTTCTTGTAAATAGTTAAGAGATTATGGTGAGATTAATTAATCTCATGTAATTAGAAGGGCAACCACCCTCCATATGAGGATGGTGGATGATCACCTTGACTTGGTAAAGTGGCCATCCCCACCCCATGTGGAAGATGGGTTGCCACCTTCCTTATCCCTTGATTAATTATTGGTTTAATCAAATTAAATATATTGATATTATCTCTATATTTAATTTGATTTAAATTAATTATTTATTGTTGTATTTTTACAACAACATCATAGCCATTGAATATAAACACAAATCAATCTCAACCATTGATTTTGTGTTTCACATGGATTGTGATCTATGGACTTCCCAAAATACTATAAAAGAAGAGGCAACCATAGATCTTCTTTCACAACAATTTGCAAGTCTCTCTCTCTCTTCTCTCTTAATTCTTGTTATACATGCCCCATCTCTCTCTCTCTCTCTCTCTCCAGTTTTGTTGTCCATACTCTTTGATAGAGGGAGTCATAGTCATCATGATGCCGTTGTGCTTCCAGATTGACTACTCGCATATCTCCATCTTCTTCGGTGCTTTTTGTCCGTGAAGAAGACGTTTGATTTTGTCCGATGAAATCAGGAGTTCCTGTGCTTGGATCTTCAACGAGAAGTCTGCATCTCATCAATGCGCTCACAAGTGTCTCTCCGTCGGGTCGGACTTGAGACATGTTGTCCCTTCGCTTAGAGACTATAATCACAACCATGCTTCAAGAGGTAAACTACATCTTGTTTGTGGTTTGATGAAATGATCCGAGAAATGTTTGTGGATCATGTGGTTTCCTCATTTTAAAATTTAAAATTCCGCTGCACTGAGCTACCAGTGAGACTAGTTGCTCCAATCGCATACGATGCGATCATCACGCTTCTATGATGCACCTTAAGGATCTTTTCATATCCTTCACTTGGCCAGTGTAGCCAAGTCTCCGATTA